>OX388322.1:15539463-16975823 GCA_947579605.1 Athripsodes cinereus | reverse complement strand
AAACATCATAAGGACATATATTTTTTTAATACTTTCAAGTGTTTTGTAGAAGTCACATAGTTATAAAACTCAATTGCAGTAATATTTATCCATCACACTTCAATGAATCGGCAACCCATTCTCATTCCGTGATGGAAAGATTTCGGACTTCGAGTGGAAAGTCCATGGTTCAAATATGGCTGCCAAGCTACTCTATCTTCACAACATAAGTAATAATTTAATATATAGGTATCAGGCAGTGTGTCAAAACAAGAATTTGGGTTTCTGTTGATTGTAAATCAAGTTTCGTGTTTTGAATCTGAAATGTCTGAAAATATCTCAATAATTGGCGCAGAGAGGACATCTGTAAGTTTTATCATTTGTAAAAAGTTATGTTATGGTGTATATCCAATAAATGTAACGAGTGTAGCTTTTTATGTAGACATAAATAGATTTACGACTCCAATTACACTATCTCCGATGATGTGTATTGTACTGAAAAGTGAGGGTGTAAAACAGGCGAACTGCGGCTCAGGCAAGCAAAAAACCACAAATTTTCTTTCATAACCTGTTAGATTGATCTTTAAGGTACACTTATAAAGAAAAAACAATTTGGTAACCATACTGCCTCTCCTTCATATTTAACTTTGAAAAAGTCATGTTTTCTAACCTCAAAATTTGCGAATAATATTTATTTAAATTTTTTCAAAACAACATATCACATCAAAATATTTTTTTATATCATCAGTACATATCACAAAATAAATGGTAAAAATATCACACGAAAATATTAAGGATTAACTGAGCTATGATTTTTTCTCTCTTCAGCGGCACAACGTCGATGTTGACAAAAACGGACCTCGCCGGTAAACTTTGAACCCCGATAACTTGGAAAGTATTTGACCTAGACCAAAAAAATTTGGCATGGTTTCATAACTTGGTCATAGCAACTTGTAAATAAAAAATCATAAAAATCGGAAGTGATGGGTTACTTTTTGCATTTTTTCTTGGTGATTTGAAATGAAATGCCCCTGTTGCGTCTGCGAAATGAGAAAGATTATGGTAGTGGCTGAGCCTTTTTTAGACAACGTTCAATGAAACTTCACCAATTATACATCTACATTACTTCAAACGAATTTAAGAACATTAAAAATGTGACAATAAAAGGAAAGTGTCTGAATTGGCATGAATAAATAAATCTTTGCTGGGCATATTAACAACATAAACAGTAGTAAAGTGAAATGGTGAAATGCCAAAAGGCAGGCTCAGCTTTAGCAATCTCTACCAGCCAACATTTTAATCAACTCGCTTTTAATGGAAGAAACTAGTTTTCTCTACGTGTCCTCGAGACGAATCAAAGATAATATATTATTATAACTAATAATGTATTCATCATTTGTATGATATTTGACAAGTAAGTACAATAATAATATTATGAATATAATAATGTAGAGAGGTGGGCCACAACGCGGTGTTGCCAAATATATTGTATTCCAAACATCGTCGCATTGCCCACACGTTCCAGAAAGTAATTATGTATGATGTTGGGTAGGTGCCTTGTATCAAAGAATCATAATACGTGCAGGTAGGTACCTATCTACTTACTTAAAACGGCAACGCCAATCTAAGAAAATTCCATGGATAGAATAATGAAAATCGAATTAATTTGAATTAACGCGTTATGATTGGACAGCATTATTTTGTTATTTATACCGGGATGAATTTGAATCGATTATATTGGTTGTTTATTTGGAGGGTCCACATTAACCCGACAATTGTTCTGCTAATTTTTTTCTTACATAGGGTATATTGACAAAAAACGACGGTGAACGATTGCGATCAATGGACAAAAATCACATTAATTTTTTTGTACGAATAAGATATAAACAAAAACAAGACAGTCAGAATGAGTTTAGAACAAAATACAATACTGGCTTTATTTTGAAAATAATCACACTGAGTTACAGAAAAGAAAATTAAATAAAATAAATTGTCACCCTATAAATGGGACTTTTCGAATTGTAATAAGGAACTATGTATAATATTATGAATACAAAAAAAATGTGTAAAACCGGTTCGGCGAAATGTTTTTTTTTTAAAGATACTTTTGTATCACCACAAAATGAAACAATAATAATATTTTCTCATAATAAAAACATTACCCGTGATATAACGCGCGCACTTAGTACGTACTACGAGTAGGGAAGGGAAAAACCTAAAGAAAACATTGTAAATATGAATCTTTACATGCTGTTTACACTCTGTCCCGCTTTATACATCGCAAATAATAGTCACACTACAATACTTTTATGTTTAGCGATCAAAAACGATTACATGTTAAAAATGATTCAGAAGTACCTAATAATCGAAGGTTTTAATCATATTATATTAGACATTTCTCATTTTTGAAGATGTGAATCTAGGATTATTGTATATCCACATAAACCTACACCAAAATGTCCTCATAGTTTAAAATAATAAAAGAATGTTGGTAGTCTCATGATGTGTATCGATCCTTGTGTATGGGTTAGTTGGAAGATATCGCGCTCTTGCGATAAACTCGCCCATTGCACAAATTTATTTGTCTGGTTCTGCAATGTTTGTGTTTTAATAATGTTTGTTTTTTTGTGCAATAAAGATTTTTATTATTATTATTATTATTATCATTCAATCAAAATATCCCAGGTTTGAATTCTCCAGCTATTGATCCATCATCCCATCTTCATGACAATATACAGCGCATTGCGAGGGAGGCTCGTGTTTTATTATTTGGATTATTTCAAATCTAGATTGATGTTTAAAAAAAAACTTCCGAATGAATCGAAACAAAAGTAAAAAGTAGTTTTACTGTACTCGTGAACAAAAAACTATATAATATGAACGTAAAGAGCGAAAACAGAAATACGTTACTTTCATTTATATATATTTTAGACGGTTAGATTAAAGGGACTCTGAGCAGCGCAAACGCTACGTAGGCAAAATTCATAATAAAAAATAAACTAAAATTGTAAAATATGGATATGCGATCGTGTTTATACAAAAACACAAAGAAAATAGTATTATTCTTTTCGAAACAAAGAGCACTTTTAAACCCACGAACGACCCCCGGGAAAATGTTTTTACAGAAAATACTGATAATAACCGTATCTTTAAAAAAAACTTTTACACAAAATTGAGAGAAACCGTATTATGATTGAAACAAAACGTAAGATTTGTAAATGAAAGAATACGGCATGCATAGTGTTAAATTCTTTTTTTGTAAAATTTTCGTCATTTATACAAAAAATATTAAATTAAACAATTTTATAATGCAATTTTTTTCTGATTTAATACCCTTTTCACTTCACAGCACGCTGAGTCAATCATGACAATATTATCAAAGTGCTAGAAATACAAATAAAATAAAAATTGAAGTAGAAACGTAAGAATTCAATTACTATCTACACCATCTTTGTAGAATGAGTGGCATGCTTCAGAGCTTAATTTAAGAAATCAAATATTTTTTGTTAAGTGAAATTTTTCGTATACCATTCTTCATTTCACATGTGAAATTTTTCGTATACCATTCTTCATTTCACATGTGAAATTTTTCGTATACCATTCTTCATTTCACATGTGAAGTTTTTCGTATACCATTCTTCATTTCACATAACAAACGGGAATGTGTAAGTAAGGGAAAGAATGGGAAGCAAATTCAAAACCAGGACTCCACGCGTATTTGTAACGTACTTAAAAATACTGTGTGCATTTTCGGAGATTTACCTACCTTATTTTGTGAGCAAAAAAATGTTTTTTTTTTTTGACGTAGATGATTGCTAAAGATTACTTACTTGTAAGCCATTTGAATCTGGTCTGAATTCTTGTACCAAATAAGTTGAGCTGGTGGATTGCCTCCATTGCTTTTGCAGATCAATTCTACGGTCTGGTCTCTTCTTAGTTTCTCTCCGTTGGCGTATCCTTCGATGTATGGAGGCCCGGGAGGATCTGGAATGAAAAACAAAGAAAATATCAATAAAAGTATGGAAAAAAGTGTTTTTACCCAGGAAGAATCAATTTTTGTAATTCAATATTCTTGTGAGTGAAAAAACAGGCGTTCGTTAAAAATCACTACAAAATTACAGTTCAGCGATGAAGCATGCCATCCTTACTGAGTGTCTTATATTTTTATCGGTATGGAGAGGACAATCTGAATGCTTATTCATCTTACAAAAAAGATCGATTTATTTTTAATACACCGGGGAATTTACCGAGTAAAATTTCAAACTTCTTATTTAATATAATCGAGTTTCGTTATTTGCTTAGGATTTTTTTTTCAAATTGGTGTCGACCGTTTTCTTTTTCAAAACTCTAATCCGTTCTGCTGTCAAAATCAGATGACAATTTGTTCCCAAATCGTTCATGGAGTAGAAATCAAGAAAATATTCGTGAGGGTGCATTGATTCGAAGATAATCTGGGGTGGGGTGGGAATGTGAACGAATCGTCTATAATGAAGAAAAATTCACATAAAAATCAAGAATAATATTTTTATAGACAGTAAAGAGTGATTTCATATTGTGATCTGAAGTAATAACACCAACACATCTATCAATATTATAAAGGCATATTCCACAAGCAGAGGAGACATTGGATTAATTCCGTGTAGTGAACATATGAGTCGTCCTTTTCGTGACATAAAAAAATAAGTATTCAAAACCTCATTTCCGAACTCAATATATTAAAATAATAATATCTTATCCGTGTTGTTTTAAGATTTAAGTTTCAATTTTCAACAGTGTTAAAATTAAACCAATAAGTTTTAGTAGTCAAATATTCAATATAAGTATTTATAATAGTTAATATTCAAAATCGGTACAATCAATTTAGTGACAATAATTTCTTACAAGTGCTTTCGAAAATTTTAAATAATATTGATAAAATACAATGTTTAGTTTGAATTGAAATAATAAAATATATTAAATATGGTGATAAGAATAAAAAAATGCGCCCTTGCTGTGGTTTGTATCACAAAACGGCACTTAATAAATTATCTAGTTTATTATTAATGAAAACCACCCTTTAACAGGACACTCGTTAACTAACAAAAAATAGCTGATAAATATTCTTTACCAGACCCTCTGTCCCACAAATTTATAAAATCATGGGAAGCCACTGAACTAATTGCATGCAATAAACAAAATGGTCTTTCTCCTAGTGTCACAAAAATAAGACATTTACGATAGATGGCGTACCTACTTCATCGCTAATTGAATGTGTAAGATGAACACTATTTGGTTGTACATTTAAATTTGTAAATTTAATTGACAGATATAAGAGATTTTTTTTAATAGAATGCAGTTGACTAATTTCTAAATTTATAAAAGCTCAATGAACATAACCAGTGTTCTAAAGTCAGCGAAAATTCTGATCGTGCAAGTAGGTATATTGTTCTAAAACTGAACAATATTATATCATCCCGTTTCGTTTCACCTGAATTCGGGCTACATTAGCGAGAGAAGGATGGCTATAATTATTATTTGAAGAGAGACAATCTACATTTTAATGAGCCAATAGAATTATTATTTCCCAAGACGTTCATCCAATGAGAATATTGTATTATATTATTATAATACTAGCTTTTATACCCAGACTGTTAACAGAATATATACCTATAAAAAAATAAAACAACATTTCATCAGAGAAGTCAAACGCATAATTATTTTGAAATCGCTTTGTATTGCCGATTTTACAAAAATATGAGATAGAATTGACGAAAATTAAATTATACAATAGAATTATGAGTACGAATCAATAAAAATCATAAATCAGTCGATTGCCTGTGCTTTGCTTTGAAATAATTACATTATTTTAAAAAGTTATCTTATATTTTGTATAGGCCTTGAAGTGTGAAAACGAAGAGTAATTTTTGCCGTATGATTAATATTTTAATAAAATAGCAATGCCGAATAAAGAAATGTACACACACAAAAAAATATTTTATGTCAAATTATACCTACGAATAGCAAGTATTTCTCTATTAATGAAGTTTATTCTGCGTACCCCACAGTCACATGGGAACTGTTCAGAATAGAATAGAATGCTAATAATAATAATAATTTGAACGGTTCAATTCTATTGAAAAAATGTTTAATGCATATATGCAAATCATATTATTACTCTTAGATGTGGAAAGGAAAGAGAACATTAACCGTTCACTCTTAAAGATCTAATTGTGTTAATGAACTGATGAGTTCGTTTGTGTTATTTTAACTAAAACTCTGATTTTGTACGTAGAAAGTATATAGGTAGAAGAGTTTTTATCTACTTAATTGCTTCTATTCATTTCTGGTATATAATTGAGTGATTTTGCACCGATTGAGCGACGTCTTTGCAAAATTTGCAAGTTTCTTATGTTGTCACAGAGAATAGCGAAAGATTGGCGCAATTTGTCTTTCAATTTGGAAATATTAGACCTAGGTAATTCATTGCTACGAGTTTCATAAAACCATCTCTGTGACCAACTCAAGACATAATCAAAGGTAATTTGAACATAATTACATTAATATTTATTATTTTATTCGTCACTCTACATTGGTCACAATAATATAAATCAACACAAAGTATCATAAAATTATCAGACATACGATCAGAAGTACGGAGGGCGAACTTATCACTAGAATTAGTATGTCTTCTAACTAAACCTTGCTAACTATTCTATGCTCTACATGTCAATCGATTTATTAAACAAAACAAAAAACATCAGGATTGACAGATAATCTAAGAAATATTCTTTGTCAGGACTAAAGAATCCAAGTTTATCATGTCAATAAGACCATTTGATGAGCGTTGATTCAAATGTTGTAAAATAGCCAAAGAGAAAAAATTCGAAGGGTTTAAAAATAGACACAAAAAAAGAAAGAAGTATATAAACACATTGAGTGACAAAAAGGTTTAAAATTGTCATTTCACTAATTGTTAACTTTATAAAATAAGTAAACATCAAATACCGAAAAACATAGAATGAGAAAACATGTACAATATTTGTGTAGTGGTGGTAACCAGGCCATATACATAGTTAAGAAGACCATATCTCTAGTGTTGTTATATGTAGTTCCATCTGTGTTCGTTACGTCAAATGAGAATTAATAGATGTTGAATACTAGGTATGTACTCAATAATAGATAATACAACTGCGGGTTCAGTACTCTGGGGACATTAAATTATTTGTAAAAGTATCTTAGACGAAAGAGGAATGTCATTAAAGAAATCATTATGATAAGGACACCCTAAATATTTGATCATCGACGATAAATCACGGTCTCGCCCTGCCATAGATATAGAGATGTTGACAGAAAACCATCGAGGCATAATAATTAAACATCGTGATTAAAAACAAAAATACCCGACGAAAATAATGTTTTGCTGTGTTTTTTCACTCCTTTGTTTAGAGGGTCTTTGGGTCGACTGAGCCCCTCTTCTCTCGGCATTATTAACACCCTGATATTACTGTCAAACTCGAAGTGTTCCAAATGAGATGCCTACGAGAAATTCTGAAAGTGTCCCTACGCAACCGTATACAGAACGAAGTAATTAGAGTGCGCTGCGATAACCAAGCACCACTGGAAGAGGAGATCCGCAGACGCAGACTCAGATGGTTTGGACACGTGTGCCGAATGGCCCCTACAAGACTGCCATACCAGGCCCTCTGGAAACAGAGACCACCGGAGTGGAAAACAAATAGAAGAGCTCCGAGAAAAACATGGCTGAAACACATCGAGTCCGACCTTCTCCACAGACGATTGAAGCCCGAGGATGCGAAGAGCATTGCGGCTGACAGAAGGAGCTGGTCGGAACTGGTTCAGGACCCGCGGGGGGCACCCACTGCCGCATATAGGCTTCGTCCACGTGAACGACCTTATGCAGCAAGGGCTCCATAAGTAAGTAAGTAGTATTACTGTCATATTTTACTAAATAAATAAATTAAAATAATTTTAAGCAAATCAGTTGAAATTTAGTACAAAGATATTCAGGCAAAGACTCACATAAAAAAGTTGGACAGGAATATCAGAGATATTATTGAGTGACGGTTGAGAGACTATAATATATTGATAACATGTGTACGTAAAACTACATGCACATATTGCGACATATAAAATATCGATGGTTTATCGTTTTCATCGATAGCAAGTTGACATTTCTGTTGGGTGGAGACAAGTTCAGTCCATTAGGAGGCTGAGTCATTAAACGGTTGTTTGATAGCCAAACTAATGTATTGGAATAGAGTTAATACCACACCTAACCTAACCTAACAATCAATGATACTATACCATACCATTACTAATAACACACACACATATACATACAAACATACTTATATTAATAATAATTATAAGGGAACAGTCTCTTTTACAAGTGTGTCTATGGCAACAAAAATTGGCCATCTTTATAAACTACTGTTTTACGAAAAATATTTTTTTTTCAGGAAAACAGAATTTATGTTGCTTATGTTGATGAATGATATCCAAAGTTTTTTTCGCATGAAAATCATACAACTGCTGATATCAGTAGGCTCTTTAAAAAATAATTACAAATGTTTGGAGTTAAGAAACTTTACAAATACCACTAAAAATTAATCTACGCGCGACCAAGGTTTCAACAGATAACCTGTCATTCTCAAACGCAATATTTGTAAAGTTTTTTGACTCCAAACATTTGTAATTATGTTTAGAAACTACCACAACGTTACCGCCAAATCAATAAATAATATCTTTAAAAAATATAAAATTACCAATATTTAATTAATAATATTTAACGTTGAACCATGACAAAACGAAGATTCTTTCTGAACTGATTGTTTTCATATTTTCAAAAAGAGAAAATCATTATGATTCTACCTACGGTGTTATTCATATTTAAAAAAATATTATTCTCTATGTACACCCAGATTCTAAGCTAGTACATAACATAAGTTAAACTTTAATCTACTGCCTACCAGTAAAATAATATAAATGTGTTACTTCGTTCGTATTAATATGCCACCCTCACCGCTGTCTTAATACGGTCGGAAGTTCCTACATACATATCTGTCCTACGTTGGAGGAAAACTACACTATGTCAAGTTTTGGCCAAAGTGACTTATGAATATAATGTGTAATAGTCTTTGTGATGCTCTAAATAGAAGCGCCAATACAGGTACATTTTTACCTAGTGGGGCACCAAAAACAACATATTCCAACAACATAATTATAATTGTATAAAAAATGCACTACTACCGAAAATGTATGAGAAAGATTTTTGTGAATAAAGAAGTTTGATGACTTTTTGCCTGTATTAAATATCGCGTTATATGTCTATCTATCTCTACCCTCACGCCGTATCCCAAAGATAGTAGGCAGAGAGAACGGAATGGCATATAGATATGTCCTAACATATGCTTCATTATGATGTGATAAAACTATACATGTCATTTTTTTTAAAACAAAACCGTTTCAATTTGAACTTGATATTGTTTTAGTATTCTTGAAAAATGTGCGAGTCACAGTCAAAAGCAATCATCCACAACCATTTGTGAAAAAAATTTTTGTTCCCAAACAATGTTATATTGATAATCACAAATGACGTAATATAGTTTTGCTCTGAAATACAGATCATATAGGTCCATACCTATTATTGAAAATTTATAGACTTTTTTCTTAGAACATTAAAGTGAGTCATTCATTGATTACCTTTTGTTATTATTATTATTCCGGGTTTAAATAAAGATATTCCAAGAATTTGGATAAATTACTACAAACCTATTATTTTTATTACCGAGCTAAGATGATTCTTGATTTTTAAGAAAATCTGCGGTTTTCTAGATGATTGAATTTTAATCAACATTTATGTAAGTATGTGAGATAATGTGTTATAAACTCATTGAGTCGGAAAATGTCAACAACAAATTACTTTACTTACAGGAATTAAGTATTTTTATTATTTCTTTGAATTATTTAACTTAAATAAACTAATGATTCGTGGCGTTTCCGGAATTGAATTTATTATTACTCTGTATTGCAAGTTTTTGAGGGTCTTGTTAATGTAAGGTTATTCTTAAAAAAATCCGCATATTCCATTGAATGTCTTCAGGTGGGTTCTACGATACTTTGTAATAAATAATATTTTAGCCGAAATAGTATGTAAAGAATGTCTACAATAAATAAATCAATTATAATCTTTCTCTCAAAGCATGAGCTCCATTAAATTTTGATGATATGAATCGTATATTTTGTTGTTTTAAAAAAAATGTTTTTTTTACACGATATAAAAATGTTTAATGTATAAGTATCGATGTTATTTTACAATTAACTATTTTATGATGTTATATACGTAAATTTAACACATGAACTACCATATAAGGCTTAGAGAAGACGGCGTCACCTTATATGATATTTGCAGTAAGGTCACTTTGAGAATTTGAATATATAATTACATCATGTATGTAGATACTAAAGGAATTTTATTGTATAATTTCCTTCTACATCTATACCATCACGGCACATCCCGCATGTAGGGTAGCCGGCAGATCAGCCGCAAGCAATACCCATGCAAGCTGCCCTCTTCGTACCAACAAAAATTAAATACATTCAGGATAGGTGGTAAACCTCATCGCTGAGCTAAAAATGTAAAATGTCTTAGTTATAATTTCCAATAAAAATAATTAAGCATTGAGAGCTAAGGCCCAAAATTACAATGCAGGCTTAAGATCCTCCTTAACCTTAAGGAACACACAAAGCTTCGCTTACCAAAATTACGCGAGTTACAATGTCTCCTTAGCACGAATTTGCGGCTTAATCTACTCCTTAAGTTAAGGAATACCCGGGGGTGTCCTCAACAACGTTAAGCTCGCTTAAACTCAGTTAATTTTTTCATCACCAGGAGGCGCCACTAGTTACAATAAGAACAAACTGGCATTAATGTCATATTATGTCCCCGCCATCATAACGCATTTTGTTTGTTGCTTCTAAGGTTGTTTCATCTGCGCTTCTATTTCGATTTTTTCGTTATGTGGTGTTCTCACTTTGGCGAATATCGCCAGGCACCAAAATATCGCCAGCCATTTGAACCGTGTGAACAAAATGACAGCTAGTCTGAAACGATAAAAACCAGTAGAAACGATATCGTCTCGAGTTGACCACCTTCCAACATTTTCGGCCGATTAAACGATTCGCGCATGCGCAGATGTGCGCGGCGTTCGTATCTATGGTAAAAACTTTATAACCTATAAATTTTATAATGTTTCCCGCTTCGTGACAGCTGTTATCTTTGTTGTTGGTTTGTGGCGTTTGTTTCCTTAATTAAAAGGCGCCTTATAACATCTACCATAACATTTTCGACTAAAAATAAACACTTTCGCGATCTCCATCTCGACGCCATTTTGAAAACAGTGTCAAAATCAAAGCGCATCTGACAGATCGTTTCTAAATCGGTGGACTGTGTGAACAGGTGTGACGATCAATGGGCGTACGGCGAATTTTGTTTTTTCGCCTGGCGTTATATTTAGAAATTCGCCTGGCGATATTCGCCAAATGTGAACACCCCATTACTGATCCTGTTTCGTCGGTAACGAAAAAATCCAAGAGCGTTCATGAAATCAAAACAACAACACGAAAAATAGCGCGCGTCCCCGTTAACATGACAGATGTGAGGTTAATGCATAGACAAAATCACAATAAAACAACTAGTAGGTCTACCAACCATATTTGCGGCTTAGTCAAGTCGCAGTCGAATATTGATTGAAATTCTAGTGTGAGCAGTAAACTCGACTTAATTTTTAAGCCTCCTCACCAAAGCTCCACGATAAGCTACTGATTATAATTTAGGGCCTAAGTCCATACTGTGGAATGCCTTAATTTCTCATGAAAAGCAGAAGCTTGTGAGCATTGCTGAGATGTACAATGTACGTAATGACACAGAAAACTTCACATCTGCGTCAAAAAAATTAGACGTGTAAGTTTGAAGTACACAAATCGCTCGTTACGGGTGGATTGCCAGAAAAAAAAGTTTGAAGTACACGAAGAAAAACATTTTATGAGTTGAAATTTTCGCAACAATAATAAACCTACTCGTAGATAGGTACATATTAATATTCTTTCTTTGCTTTCGTTGTCAATAGATTTCATTGTGTGATAGTTTTGGAGTTTGTTAGAAAATAATATATCTGACATTATTATTATTTCTAGTAGGAGATATCTTCGAGAGAAACTCACCTGATATCAATAAGGAGTATATAATATGAGATACCCGTTATATATTTAGATTTATAACGGATACCTGGAAATTATCCGGTATTCGTTTTCAATTAAATATCCGTTAGATTACTGGGTATCGAACCATTACCGAATACTGTATTGTTATTATGTACGTATATTGAAATCTCATGAGTGAAAGATTTTCATAAAACACTCAAAATTATTTATCTATCAATCTATACCATGACGGCATACCGATGTGGCGCGGAGGTAACGCTCATGCCTTTGAGTCTCGAGGTCCCGGGTTCGATTCCCGGCCAGGGCAAAATGAAGAATGACCATTTTCAAATTGTCCTGGGTCCAAGTGTTACATGTTTATGTGTTTAGTGCGTTGTATATATGTATGTGTATCGTCGTGTTAACACCCATAATACATGATTCAATCTTATTTTGGGACTAGCTCGATCTGTGTTAATTGTCTATGCATGTTTATGTTTAATATGCGAATTATCGTCTCCGTATAAAATGAAAATTAAGACATTCAAGATGGGTGGCATATCAAATCATTGAACTGAAGATGCGAAATGTATTATTCGTGACTTTTTACGAATACCTGGTTTAAAAAAACTTTTAGATAAGACTGGTACACATTTTTTGCCGATGTCTCCACGTAAGGTTGGTGTCCAACTAGTATAAGTTTTTCAAAAAATTCAAAATGAACGCTCATTGAATAAACAAACCTCGAGGACACTTTCTAAAAACTCAGGCACATTGAAAATTTATTTTCATAGCAATTTTACGTCGGGGATTTCACCCATTTCTATATCAATTTTATAAATTTTTTGAACTTAAAAAATTAATCCTTTTTAAATATTTCCTTTTGAATTTTTCAAAGGTATATTCCCAAATTTACATAACAAATTAATGAAACTGGGAAATAAATAAAACAGGCCTCTCTGTGCTAAAAAGAGCCAAGCAAAAAAGCTTTGCGACAGTCAGAAGTCGAATATCCAACTATCCAATTAAATACCGAATAACTGTTATCTTTTATCCGAAAAATCGCTACTCGTTACTTCTGTAATAATATCTGATCCATACAAAGGTACAAACACAAAGTACATAGTTAAAAGTTTTCGATAAGTTTACCGGTGTATTATTTGTTATAAGTTTATACTTAAAAGTTCAATCATGAATCAATGCTTTGAAAATGATATTTTGAACTAGTGTGTAGTTTTGTTAAAGAGGAGTCAACCATTATGACACGGAGAAGCAACTTTGGATTGAGTGCAAGTATTAGTTTTTTGTTATTAAACTGACAATGTAATATGTACGTCCATTATCACATCTTCCTACAAGTAACAATCCACTGGATTAAGTTTCCACTATAACAAGAAATTTTTCAATCTTTGCAGCTCTACGTATGTGCTACAGTGTGAATCCTCCACCACTTGATCCATGTGATAGATTCTTGGATGCCCTTTGCAATTTCTAACTGTCAAATTATGATCAGTCATTCCGTTAGCCATGTTGATGAATAAGGACTAAGTGCTTGATATTTTGGCCAATGCAGTTAATTCGTTGTTGACTTATTATTTAATTTACTTATTTATTATATTCATTACTACATGCTGATCAATTATTTATTCATAGAACTAACGGCTAATTAACACTTAAAAATAAAATAAACAAAAAAGTGAATAATAAAAATATTAATCATTCATTGATTCTTCGGCGGTACGAAGTTCGCTGGGTCAGCTAGTATAAAGATAAAAAAATATATCAATAAAATGAGGTTGAAAAAAAAAGTTGAATAAAATAAAATAATATGATGTTAAAACTAATTACGTGCATATTCATATTTATATTATAAAGAAGTATGTTTGTAACTAACAGTTTGTATGTAAACTAATAGTTTATTAAAATACAAGTTAATACAAAGTACCTATCATAAAAGTGTAAGTTATACAATATTCAATGTGGTGTTAATATTCCTACTTTTATCATATAAATGTTTTGAATAATACAGCATTTTATTGACGGATTAAGTTTTTTCTTAGCGGAAAACAATAAATTCAATGCGTTAGTTGCCAATATGAAGCTGGTCGAAATCATCAATAAAATTAGTCCTTCATAATACACGTCAAAGGAATTGTTGGGATTAAAGAATTCAAGTGAAACGTTAAATAATCATAAACCACAAATATTTTTAAGCGTAAGTATTCAAAATAGAAACAATATTAATATAAAATCAGATAAACAAATTATGAATTATATTTTGTCAATGTCTCATACTAAAAGGTAATTATTTATATAATCATTTTATTTCCCAAAAATATATTTACAGCACTAAATATATAATTTTTCACAAGTTAAATTGACATTTATACCCCCAATACCACCTCACTGGATTTGTACACGTATCCAGGAATGTTTAATGAAATATCTATTTTATCAAGTAAGCTAAGAAAATCTTATTTTTTTATTAATTTTAGTTCTTGGTTTAACATATATATTTGACGACATTATCAATCTATGTATTTTATGATGACTAATAAAAGACATTGTAAACACCAACTAGTGCCATCTTGTGGGAAAATGTCTGACTAGCAAAATATTTTTATAAACTTAGGCAATGTTGATGTTACAAAATAGGTATGTATGTACTTATATTACACAGCATTATTAGTTAGTTCAGTGTGTCTAAAGTCACGAATCTTGATCCTACGTGATGTTGACTTGCGAAGTCACAACTAAGTCAATTCCAACGCGAGGCCGAACAGAAAACTTAACTTGCATAACGCCGAATAACACACAAATATCATCTGATATAATAAATTCTTTTTGTAAATAAACCTCAAATCTTTGCGAACTCTGAACATATATTTGGTTAAGAACAATAAAAGGTAGCAAACAGTGTAATAATTCGCCAAAAAAAAAATCTACAAGATTTAGGTACAAATATAAACAAAATGAATGGTTCTCTCCTTTCGCCCTTTAAAGCTCAACTTATAACTTCTTCAGCGAAGAATGGAGCCTGGTACCTTTGAAGTGATTCTGTGTCAATTAAAGCACTCTTTCCACGATATTCCTAACACTCTGATGTTGTTAACACGAGACTAAGATTTGAACTCTCCAGATTGAAAAACTGAGACATTCTTCCTCTTTAAAAGCACTGAGTTATAAGCTGGTACTTACCTAATAATAATATTTGGTTGGCTAGAGTGAACTAGTGTAGAGCGAAAATATACTTATGGGAAAGGAAATTGAAAAGAGTGTGTTAGAAAGTTTTCACACTATTCTATTCCCAAACTGGTTGTATTTTTCTATCACAAAGTTTATGAGAGTGTTCGCAATGTTTGGGAAAATTACTTGGTCGTAGAAGTTCATGCATATGCAAGATATTTCTTATTTAATTTACATAATCTACATTCTGCGATAGAACACCCAGAGGCAGTGAAATTACTTCTGTACAATACATTTCAATTAGCATTTAATAAATGACATTTTAAATAATATTTCAACTGAATTCTACGTATCAAAGATATAACATAAATAAGAAATAAGTACTTTTTTGAAATCCTTTAATTTGACATTCCATGTAGTGATCCGAAATCCAAAGCACTTACAAAAAATTAGATAAAAGTATCATAAAAAATCAGACATTTTAATCCAGAATATATTCTCATAATGTAGAAATATTTGAAGATGAACAAAAAACAATCGTCACGACAAGATAAAAAAAGGTGTAAGGACGAGCTTCGATTAACATGTCGACTGCCAGGTAAACATATTCAACTATTTTGAAGAAGATTATTTCCATAGACGAATAAAAATTGTTATCAGCTGTTTGTTTGAAGGTGGAGTGATTTGGGGACAAACAAACATTGAAAAAAGTGAGGTATGTATTGAAGATAAAAATCATCTTCCAAAGTTGTTAAAATATATACCTAAACAATGCTACTAAACCATCACGGCATATCCCATATGTGAAAAGCCATCAGACTAACTGCATGCAATAAACATGTAAGCTGCCCTCTCCGTGCCGACAAAAAGTAGATATTTAGACATAAGGATAAGTGGCAAACCTCATCGCTTAATATAAAATGAAAAACTTATTGATTAACAATCGAAATTATGACACTCGAAACATACGGAAAAAAGGACGGACAATATATAAATAGTGTGATATTCTATGTACATAACATAAGGCAACCGTTACAGTAATTTTAAGAGATGGCGCGTAATTTTTCAAATGTATCGCATAGCAAAAGTGTAAGAGGAAAGTCACGTAGATTCATTTTTTACAAACTTTGAATGCAAATATATTCGTATTTTCATCAGCTTTACCGTAGTTCAGTCGGTACAATGAAAAACCGCTTCCATCCTTATCTATTTAAAAAAAAAGAGATTTAGTATGAAATGTATCTTCTCAGCTATATTCTCAGTTTCAATATTCTAGAATCGATACGACTTTGCTTCTACACCCCTCAAGTATTAAATAATAAAGAATTAAAAATTCAAGATTCGTAATAAACTCAAATAATTTCATTTATAATCCAAAAAATCAATAAATAGCTAAAAAGTTGTACAGAAAACTAATAATTATTTTGATTAACACAAATTCGCATTTATTTTTTCAAATTACTCGACATTTCATAATAACAAGATGACCTCATTTTCCCATCGTGATCAATTATAATTTTCTCCTCAACATCAACAGTCCCAGATACAACACACTTTAGTATAACGAGTCTTAATAATTATAATACACATACGTTTAAATCAAGTAAATCACGCTGCTTCAAGGATATAATTTCATCCGTCTAGGAGACGACAAATTATTATATTGATCCAGATAAAGTAATCAAGATGTAGGTATTTTTTTTCCTCATTTCTAAAGTAAATAAGGTTGTAGTATTTTTTTATAACCTGGTTATCATAATATAATTCTGTCAATGTCGTCAGACATAACGCATCAGACGTTATGTCGGCAATGCGACACAAGAATTTGGAATTTGATAAGAATTTTCGAAACGCACAATAGGGATGAAATAATGGGGACGCACAGTTAGTCTGTTTTTACCAGTCTTTACTGTTTTTGTGTAACAGTTCTTATCTTTCCTTTTGTTCCCTTCAATAGCGCCGCATGCTGATAATTATTTTTGTCATTTAATGTGTTAATATAACAACTAAAATGTTTTAAACCAACAACAGGTAGTCCAATTTCGTTACAAGGAGTGATTTTATTTATTGTTTTCCGCCTAAATATGGCGACATTTGTACCCAAAACATAGACCAAAAGTTTTATCAATTTTACACTTTTTTTTATAACACGAAATTTTTTCTAAGAAATGCGTAAAACTTTGGAGGTTTTGTAAAGACCACACAGAGTAGGTATCCTATAGTATGTGCCATGAAATTAGGACTACTTTATAAAAATTGGTGACTCATCTCATCAATAAATACGTATTTAATTATTCATAGAAATGACGGTTTTGGTAAGATGAAAAACTGGCGCAAATATCTATAAATTACTTCTTTCAAAGAAACTGTTATTAGCAAACACCTATGAAAGAACAGAATTTCGACGAATTTATTGGTTCTATTATTACACGAGCTAATTGTTCTTAGAAAACGTAAAATATTTTGTATTTATAGCAATTTGAAAATCAAAACTGAAATTGAAAACAAAATCAAACACACACCATTTATGTAAAAAAATACACACCATTTTTGAAGTCAGATGTCTCCAGCAGATAAATTTAGAACAAAAACTAGGAACGCATTGGTTTGTTTGAAGAAAATGTTTATGAAATAAAAACGAACCCGCAATAATAATAATAACCTAGACAATTTATTTAGCGCCGTTTTGTACTACAAACCACCTTCTGAGATATTATATAATTTTTAATATATTTTATTATTTTAATTTAACTATTATAAAATTTTAAATGCTCTTGTCGTTGTCACAAGTTTGATTAAAATATGAAACAATTTCGGTGGATGGGGCTCGTAGTAGCTGCCTGAAACATCTGACGTCTCATTTTTCTAAATTAAAATATTATCTAATAATGATTCAAAATAACAACATTGGTGGTTTTCAAAGACATTCTTATAACCATTTTTGATGCAAATTAGAATAATTCATCGCCAAAAATATGGTCAGGTTACTAATCATAGGACATTTAAACCGCAGAAAAGTTTTTAACATAATGATAATATGTTTTCGCTATAGAAGTCTTACCTAAATTAATCCTTTTTTAAGTAAATCCAGCCACATTGACGGTATAATATCAAGAAATTGTAAATAATAATAAGAAAGCCGATATGGTGTCTGTAGTTATTTATATCAGTTGGTCAGGTAATTCGAAACACGTCCCGATAGGAAAGTCGTGTACATCAAAGGGAAAAAAGAGATTGAGTCGAGACTGAGAATTAGTCAATTTGAGAATAACCATAATATTTTATTGCCTTGAATCCAAGGAAAAATAAAATAAACAGTTAATGTAATACCCGATTCAAAACTTAAATAGCTTTGAACTAATAACCCGATTTGTTATCTTTATGTACTCTTCCTATAAATTATTTTATGTGTAGAGGTAAAATCTGAAGTGATTATTTAAAAAAGGAACACACTTCGATATCAATAAGTTTCTTTTAACCGTTCCTTACTATAAGTTTACGAGCGCCTTATAAAAATAGACATACGTAAAGCATCGCGTTTCGCGTATGAAACACTGTAAATTTTCAATTTTACGATGAGATTTACCGCAAATCGTGGAAGTTTAAAATTTTTAGGGCACGATTTGGCCAACCTACACATTTACTACATACAGTTAGTCCACTAACTATCCCATTATTAGGAAATGGAGACGATGTAATAGCATACATAGATGTAAATAAAGATATTGTTTATGTTTGTATGAAGTTGATATTGGTTAAATATTTAAATGCGCCAATATTTTTAAATGTTTTATTGATTAATTAAGTTTTTATCTTTTGTCATTTTATATTGATTGATTATTGTAAAAATATGTTTTAGCCTTACTAATGTAAAAGGCTACAAGCCGTTGATGATAGAAACAAATAAAAAATATAAAATAGTATTGAATCAACTAAAAAGAATTAATTATTAATATTTTTTGATTAAAAAACAGTAGATGTGCTAAACTCTAACCCCTTTAACACATTAAAGCACAATAAATAAATTTAAAAAAATCTTACCTACAAAAATTGTTACCAGAGTTGTATTATTTTCTAATAAAGTAAAAATATAAGGGATAACAGCGCTGAAAAGAAGATAATACATATAAGTTGTTGTATGAAAACAAGTTGTAAACACGAAAAGTAAGTAGTTTTGCAATGCATGAGATAGGTATTGTACGTAAAACTATGTAGGGCGCTGGGTGCTGTATTTCAGCAATCAGAGCTGTAGGTACATTTCATCGTTAATTAACGAATTAAGAGAATGATCCCAGAATCGTTAACGTAATCTTCCGGCACACACAAAAGTTTCGAATTTGATTTCTACCCTTTATCCCAGTCAAAAAAATATTTTAAATATTCAACATTAACTGTATTTATTTATTTATTTATTTACATATATTCACGGCGTTAGCCTTTAACATGTTTACAATCAAATCATAATAGAGAACAACAACATGACAAAAAAATTACAATATATGTGTCGAATCAAAAATAGTCATACTGGTAAAATAAATGTATACAATACAATTCTTTTAAATATGTCAAAATAAAATATTCAAACAAGTCATTTTAAGTAGAGGATTCATAAATATAAAGTCATACAAGTAAAAAATGAGTAATGAGATAATTATTATTTTTGTCAATCAATAATACTTAAAAATTCAATGTCAAAAGGGATTAATATTTATTGTCAAACAGGTATAAGTGTAAGTGAGATAACTATTATATATGTCAATCTAAAATATTCAAATAAGTCATTTTAATTAGAGAAATTATAATTGGAACATTGTTTAATAAGATTTTAAGTCAGATTAATTTAGGTCAAAGTAAGAATTACAATTTTTATTCCTTGTTCCGAAATTTTTATACAAGATAAATAAAACTTCTTCTTCTTCTCGTGCCGTATCAGGTCCCCCCGACGTTGGCAATCACTCTGGCGAAGGCTTCCCTATCCTGCGCGACCCGGAACAGTTCTCCCACATGTCTCATCCCGGTCCAGTCTCTTATATTGCGCAGCCAAGACGTTTGCCTTCTACCAGGACCACGCTGCCCCTCAATCTTCCCCATCAGTATCAGCTGGAGCAGACTATACTTATCGCCCCGCAGAACGTGACCCAGATATGAAATCTTACGGACCTTAACGTCCTTCAGCAGCTGTCTACTGCAATTGGCTCTCCTCAAAACCTCCGAGTTGCTGACCAAATCTGTCCATGGTATGCGAAGCATTCTCCTGTGCAACCACATCTCGAATGCCTCCAACCGGTTCATAGTGTGCACTTTCAGGGTCCAAGTTTCTGAGCCATACAGCAGCACAGACCACACATAGCACTTCAACATTCTCTGCCTGAGTTTCAAATTTATATTGTCATTGCAGAATATTGATCTCATTTTGTTGAATGAGCTACGGGCTGCTTCAATCCTGCACTTCACTTCCACATCTGGGTCCACAGACGACGTAATCATACTACCCAGGTACTTAAATCGATCCACCCTCTCCAGCAGCTCACCATTGAGTTGCAATGTTATAGCGGAGTAATCTGCTCTGCTAAATGCCATCCACTTCGTCTTCTTTTTGTTGATATTAAGGCCTAATTCTTCTCCTGCGTTATTAATGTTTATAAGGAGCTTCTGGAGATCTGCGATGCTATCGGCCAGGATGACAGTGTCATCGGCGTATCTTATATTATTGATGCATTCGCCATTGACCTTTACTCCCATTGTCGAGTTTTCTAGAGCCTTCTTAAAAACATAATTGGAGTACATGTTGAAGAGCAGCGGTGACAATATGCAACCCTGACGTACGCCTCTTTTAATGTCAATTTCTTCTGAGGAGGCATCACCGACTTTAATTTCGGCAGTTTGGAACCAGTAAAGATTTCGGATAAAGTTCCTATCTTTGTCATCTACGTTGCATTCCTCCAACATTTGCATTAACTCGGTGTGTTTGACTCTATCAAAAGCCTTCTCGTAATCAATGAAACAAGCAAACACATCTTTCCGCTGGTCTCGACATTTCTGCAGTAGGATGTTTACTGCCATTAATGCTTCTCTTGTTCCAAAGGCATTCCTGAAACCAAACTGGGATTTGTCGAGATCTTGTTCGCATTTGTTCCTTATTCGAGCGTGAATGATTTTAAGAAACAGTTTCAGCACGTGACTCATAAGGCTTATCAATCGATAGTCGCTGCATTTCTTAGGGTGTTGTTTTTTGGGTAGAGTTATTATAAATAAAACTAGATCTTAAAATTCTACCCTGTTTCATGCCACCCTTGTCCTTCACAATTTATTGAGAAATTTAACTAAACAGGATTATCAGCGACGTGCATGAAATAAAAAAAAAATAACGAATAATAAATATTCGAGTACTCTGATTATTGAAAAACTTCACTTTATTACAAATAATATCTACAATTCAGCGATGAGGAACGCCACCCATCTTGAGTATATTTTTTAATTGGCACGGTGAGAACAATCTGGATGTTTATAACTTGTAAATAGTTCGCTGACTACCCCAATTATGAGAAATGGCGTGATAGTAAAGTAGAAGTAATAATTAACGAAATTTATCAATATTTATTAAGTATAATTAAATATAAGAAATAATTATAGTCTAAGTAACGAACTTGATCTTCTTGTTAACCGTTAAATTAATGATTAACAAAGTATACAAATATTTGATTAACTGTACCTAGCATTAGAAGAGTAGAAGCAGTGCTTGTTAGGAGAGCTGATATAATATGTAGAGATGTAAGACGATGCTACATTGTAGGAGTATGAAGAAAGTAAGTTGAAGATAGTTTGCTCAAGATTAAGGTGATGTTTGTTTTGTTGCCTGGGGCTGAAAGTGTTATTTGTAACGAGAGCATGTTTCCTTCAGAATAGTCGATTTTAATATAAACGGACAGGTGAAGTACACAGTTCACCCTTACGTGATGCCTCCGGGGTATTCGGGGCAAATTGATATAACAAGGATTGTATCTTTCCGACCTTTGGGATAGATGGTGAGATAACCAGCGAAATTAGTATTATATAAAATAAAATGTCTCTCATTTATAGCGAATAAGATTAGAATACAAGCATGCATTATTTGGAAAATGCCCCAGGTTATGTTAACATGTTACGTTTTTGAATTAAATTTACTTATTAATTATTCATTCTTTACTGTAGGTAGGTACTTTATGTTGTTTCAAATAAATAATTTTTAAATAAAAAAAACATCCATAACTGACATATCTCTGTCATAAAATATTTTCCCCATCAAATTTGTAAGAATGTCGAACAAATAACATATGGTACAAAATGTCTTCAAAATAAACTGTAGACGCGTATATATACTGAAATGTATATAGAATTATTCAAAACTAGAATAATAAGATTGCAACTTTTGTATTTTTAAATTATCAGAATATGAACTCCCAACAAGTAAATACATTTTAACATCATTGCATACATACATCCCTGTTCACTGCCGCATCAAGAAACTCTGGCTACTCCATACAAAGTGTCATAGCACATACATCTGCTACTTAATCTTCCTAGTTTCTTTTGGGGTGACTATCTTAGTGGGAGCCTAATACTGGAAACCAAGCATATGGCGAAGCTAACGCAACTGCGATTTCTCGATATAATGGGAGTACCGGCCCCATTTTGAAAGTATCACGAACGTATTTATTCCTTACACGGCCTCTCAGGAATTGTATTTCTGTTGCCAATATCCTGGATCTCACGTTTTCCGTAAGTATCCAAATCTGGTTACGATTATGTAAGGACAGCTCGATTTCTTTCCTTAATAAATATTTTCATTCTCGTATGCTAGGCTAGTTTGGTTTCCGTATTACAATGTTTCAAGCACACTACCTGCAGAAGCATTGTCTATTGTCTTTAGATGCTCTCTGCCGACCATTTCCTTAGAAGTCTACTTTCAGGTATTCAGTTTTAGTTGGGTCACGTTCACTATTCCACACTCTTTCTCTTCTTGACTTGTAACCATAATTTCGGATTCTGATGTGCTTATCATCATGGCAGCTTTAGTTGCTACAGACTCGAATTTGATCAACCACTCTCGCACACAAGATAAATTGAAAATAAAAACAGTATGTAGTTAACTTCCAAATGACTTTTATAAACTTCGCGTACTAGTATTCGGAGACTCTCGACTCCATCATCAAGCGATTAGTACTCTTGCATACAACTCTTAAGATGAAGTTATAAAAACCACCAAAAAGGATTGTTTCTAACCTGCCAATTTCTTCCTAATCAGGAAAATCGCTTTTCCTAGTCATTCAATTCATATATTTTAAATTAAAAAAAAAATTGGTTAAATGGAAATAATTTCAAATTTGTGAAAAGTAAAAAAAAATTGGTTAAATGTAAATAATTTCAAAGCAATAGATTTTAAATCTATCCTGTATCACATCAATACAATATTGAACAATGTGTTGAACTATCGAGATTAAAGAATTCAATGTGGTACATGGATAGTTTCAGACAAACATATCGTGCAAATTAAGGGGGTATCCTATCCATTACAGACTATAAAATATACTTTAGAATGTATTCTGTTCATTGTGTTACAATAATAGTAACAAGAACAAGTGTATGTTATCTAGAAGCAGCCACTAATACGTAATACAACAACATACAAATAGAAGCATGTAAAAGATGGAACACGATTCAATTTCGATTGATCAATTAGTATCCGGGTTTCAAATTCAATCTCCCTAGTTTTTCAATTGTGTTGAACGAAACGGATGTCACTTTATAGAATCAATTTGATAAAGTTATTTGCTTATGCCATATTCCTACTGACATAGTTGGACGATGACGATGAAACCATAGAAAAAGCACCACCAAATATATTATATTTTTTAATTCTCACATTACAGTTTTGCGTAAGTACAATAATTTCTATTACTCAATATGCGTTCATAAACAAGAATCTGTTCCGTCTTGTCAAGTCACATGGTATTCGAATATTCACATTTTTTTTATCGTTAAGTTGATTTGTTGAAAGCGATGGTTAGATGGAAGAAATCACTATATAGTG
Organism: Athripsodes cinereus; assembly: GCA_947579605.1. Taxonomy (NCBI): domain Eukaryota; kingdom Metazoa; phylum Arthropoda; class Insecta; order Trichoptera; family Leptoceridae; genus Athripsodes; species Athripsodes cinereus. The sequence continues at coordinate 16,951,387 of OX388322.1, read as the reverse complement.
ATAATCTCGCCACTGCACATCATCACATTTTTTCTTGTGTATATTGCTTTATTTTATTTGTTATATGAATGATGATGTGCAAGAAGAATAAAATAAATAAATAAATAAAATAATTGCATTTTAGTAATACTTTAATCGTTCATTCATCCACATCATGATGGCATTTCTCACAAGTGGGGTAGCCAGCGAACCAATTACTTGTTATAAACACGCATGTCTTTCTCTTTGTGCCAATAAAAGTTAAGACATTCAAGATGGATGGTACACCTCATCGCTGAACTGAAGATGTCAAACATCTTAAACCATATCCTTGATTATTTAAAAATATTAAAACGTTAAATTATTAATTTAATCATTAAATAAATTATGTTTATGCGCTATGTAATGTCGAAATACGTAGAAAAAAAAATTGTGATTCGACATACGCATGGATATAAATATTTTTTTAAATTCAATTCGCACTTGTCTTTGGTTGAGCGATTAATACTGTTCGCTTAAAGTTGAACTGCATTAACAAAGTTTAAATAAATCCAACAATTACAGTGTTGAGAATGAGTTAAAATTTTATTTATTAGCTGTGTAAGTATAGCAGTTCAACTATACAGCTGTAAAGAAACTTTAATTAAGAAGATAAATTTAAAGAATCTTGAAAGTTGTACAGCAAAAGGTAGATAGAAGCTTTTTATTTTCATCGATTTTATTTTTTATTTTATAGTTTACGCAAACATACAGTTATTACAATACATCATCATCATCATCATCGCCCTCAACGCTCCTCTCGGGAGCACAGGGCAGAAACCAGCCTCCTCCATTCAGAGCGTCTCTGTGCCAATTGCGTCACCTCTTCCCACGACATTCCTTGTGCTCTGATATCAATACATAGGTAATACAAATAGATAAAAAAAATCGGCACATAAACCAGCAAATTTTATTTCTTTAGTCTATACAATTTTCTAAGTAAAATCGTGATAATTGTTTAATAACTACCTGATGTCTATTGGCTTCACATCGATAGTCAGAGTACAAAAAAAAAATGTAAATATTTATAGAATTGTCTTCCTTTTTGCCTTTTAACACTCCTCTTGAAAGCATAGGGCTGAAATTAGCATCCTACATTTAAAAAAAAATGCACTAACCTAGTCACCTCTAGGCTCTAATCATAATCCAGCCTAGTTCATCGTTGTGTGGATAAATACTATTAGTTACTTTCAAAAACAATTTGTACACTCAGTTCATAAATTGTGAAGGTGTGAAGCAAGATATATTGAAACTCATTTGATTGCTAATAATATAAACTCCGTTGTTATGTTATAAATAACATTTTCTTTTATTAATTGAAGTGTGATTAGTTATTTAATGGCCTCTAATAAAGAACGGAAAGCGTTGTCTTAAATAAAGGATCCAAAATGCTAATTTTACCTTTATTTCAAAACCGTGAAATTCTCTACTTTATATAGGTACCTACCCACGATTCTTCGGCACGTGGACTTTGGTGGAACAAAAGTAATATTCGAGTTCCATTGAAAGTAAGAAAATCGATTAGAATACGGAAATTAGAGTATTAATTTTCATTACCTGTAACTTAATTTATACTTCGATTTAATTTTGTTTGCTGGATTCCCCAATGAAAACGGAGTGATGGAATCAAAGATATGCTTGGTTTGTAATACCAAGAAAAAATCGGTCATGAGGCCGATCAAATTTTGCTTCCAGTTTTAAACCGAAATTGGTTGCGAAAATTTGTAAGACAATATATTTATTTATTTTATTCTTCACTGTACATTGCTAATATTTGAAGTACATCGACGTTGGAATACAAAAAATCCGAAAAAATGTACCGCGCTGCAAGTCTAGTATGTATGTCTATGGATGGAATAGAAAAATAATTAATAGACTCGAAAGCAAAGTATGTCAACAAGTAGGTAAACTTTTTTTTTTAAATGTCCAACAACGCTTTCATTTATTTATTTACATTGTTTTTACTTTACTGTACATTGATTACAAACGATTACACAAAAGGTTAACATACAAGTAAGATACAATCAATATACAGAAAGCGAGCTTATCGCAAAGGCGCGATCTTCCAACTAACCAAAAATCTGATTCATCATCATCATCATGTCAGCCTCCCTGCGTCCATTGTTGAACATAGGCCTCCCCCATTGATCTCCACAGCTCTCTATCCTGGGCAGACCGCATCCAGCCGACCCCTGCAACCCGTCTTATGTCGTCCGACCATCGTGCTTGAGGCCTACCAACACTTCTTCTGCCTGTTCTAGGTCTCCACTCCAGAACTTTCTTTGTCCACCTAGAGTCTGTGTTTCTGGCCACATGACCAGCCCAACTCCATTTCTGACTAGAAACTTTGTGAACGACATCGACGACCCTGGTCTTTCAAAAATCTGATACAAAGATTTAAATCTGATAAAAAGATTTTTGAAGATGATTTTCATAATGCCATTTTTAATCCTATCCTATCCCATCCAATTTGAAAATGTATAAGAATAGGTTAACATAATAATAATATCAAGCCTTACACGTGCTTTTTGAGAATTCCGTGAGACAATATCAAATTAATGAAATGCATAATTAATATATCCATTTCAGATTAATTCAATCTCACCTACACTAGTAACAAAGAGCTAAAGTACGACATTATAATAAATTATTACTATAACCATATTAATAATATATTAAGTAGGTCTACAGTTACTGTTTTATGTAATTAATTTGATGAATTAAATTACAATGTTTGATATTAAGAGCAAAGTGCGCAAACATTACATTGTATGCATACCTAATTACCTGAAGAATAATAAAATAGTGTAAGCTTACGTCAAGCATGATGAAAAAAATATGAACTTACTCTAAATTGGTTTTATATGTCTGACGTCATGTTCTCATAGGCCCTAACACCTCAATCTGCCTTTGGGGTAACCCTCATGTTGAGAAAGCCTTGGATTCGGTTAACCTTGCTTTAACATCAAATGAACATTTCATAACTATTTCGAATGTTTTCAAACGAGTATTCCACAATGCACTTCTGTTTTTTGATTGTATATAGATCGCGATCGAATTCAGCATACCGTTGTCATCTATATTCTCGTACAATCACGTAACAGAGGTGCACTGTATATAGAATAGTCGTTTAAAAACATTCAAAATGTCTCGAAACTGATACCTACATAATTAATTGGATATACTTGGATTGGAAGGGGGGGAAGGACTAGGGAACGGATACTGAGTTAGAAGACAGCATTTTTCATTTATTAAAAACATTGAGCGGTTGTGAAACTCTATGCGAAGTAGGAAGATTGTTCCAACAACGAGCACCATTGATCCAATTGATCAAATTAATTTTGATAATATGATTAAAACAAACACCTAGGGTAAATCCATCTGCCACTTACATTTTGGTGTAAAATAGTCGTCCAAAATTACGTATTATTGGATTTCAAATACAGGTAGTCTATCTCACAAAAAAATTGGAAAAGATTGTTTGATGAATGCGAAATACATACAATTGTAAACCTAACAAAAAAGCTCAACTCCACATTGATGGTATCGAGATTTAAGTTGAAATTTTTTGCTCGCATTTTTTTAACATTAATCTAATAGAATTAATATGTTTTCGATGCTTACCATATATAACTGAAACCTGAAACACAAACACAGCCTCTGAAACCTGAAAATCATCACTCCGAACCCCCCCCTTTTCCTTTCCCTTTATGCATGTATGTTTGTATCTTTTTTTTTGCAGTCTCTCCCTTTTTATATATATTTGTGTATGTTTTGTTTATATGTTCACTTTGTGAATGTATTTTTTTTTCTCTTTTTTTTTCCAAAATCCTTAAGATTATTGATTTTATTTTTATCATATGTTTTTTTTTTAAGTTAATACTTTTGGGTTAGTTGGAAGAGATCGCGCCTTTGCGATAAACTCGCCCTCTGTATATTGATTGTATTTAATTTGAATGTATACTTTTTATGTAATTGTTTTTAATCAATGTACAGTAAAGAATGAATAAATAAATAAATAACTCAAATTTAAAACTATAACTCAAATTATTAATGAATAAATAATAGTCATTGATTTATATTTCTAGTCTGTAACTTACAATTGAAATGTAATATTATCACCTCCGACATGGAGTACAATAAAAGTAAAGTTGGAATCTTATTTCTATCTAAAGAAATTATTTGTTATCTAAATAATGAAAATAAGATGCATAAATTATATTTTATAATCCCAATACACAACAAATCAATTTACTTAACACTTCCACTAGTACCTACGTAAAGTATGTACTAATACACATTAAAGTTTTATTACGATATACGATATTATTCTAGTAGGTAACTAAATATTGAATTAATCGCTTACACTTCAACAGGTGATATCAAATGGTTGGTAGGCAAGTGTTGCCTATTGGCATGTACTCACACGCCAGTGGCTTCTACATATATATAGGACGAAAACTTGTTATTTTGCGTTATTGAAAATGCTGGGAAGAAACAATGCCATTTATTAGGAGGGATTTTGTGACAATTGAGCTAAGTTTTTTCACTGTGTCGGTGTTTGTCACTTTCAGTGATCACTCCGGATGATCCTCCAAGATGAAAAGGTGTGAACGGGCGTTTCATCAATAGTGATCACTAGCGATGACGGATGAAAGCGATTACTACCCGACATAATTTCGATGAAAGGTCCTTTCACTGAAACGACCATAAACAAGTTTTATCTATGAATTTGTATTGAAAGTCAGAATCGTGTGCAAAATTATCATGCTGTCGAGAATTATATTCACTTGTTTAAATTTTTAATAAATGTTATTTTTCTTTTTTTTTTATTTTTATTATTATTTTTTTACGTAAATATGTCAAACTACATACAACATGACCGTGAGTGTTGACATGGCAGTGAAAGCAAGGGATGAACAAGTGTGAACAGACGTGTTCACTTTCGATGAACAGGTTTGACCCTGACACTCTGGATGATCATCCAAAGTGAAGCAATGTGAATGCTACTTTAGGTAGTAGAATTCCATAACGAAATTAATAAAACAAATGTTTTATTCTACTAGGTGATTTATTCTCGAGAAAGACGTCTCAAAATCGAGAATAAATCACATAGTAAAATAAAAAAAATTGTTTTAATAATTTCGCTCGCAAATATGTCATATATTATGAACAGTGAATAGTGGAAGAGGATTCATTATTTAGTAAGGACTTAATATTACAGAGGTTTTATCATCATCTCTATTAGTTGAATACACGTATATTATGAGACTCATGAATTTGTAGGACAGAAATGTCAATGAAAGCAAATTGATAAAATATGAATTTAACAGATCGATTTGGCTTTTATCGACACTATAAAAAATATAACATAAAATTTATAACCCGTATATGAATAAGAAATATTGTCAAGCAAAATTTACATGTGCACTTAAATTTAACCCTGGATTAAAATTTCAAAAGTCATCATGCTTGAATAAATTTATCAGAAGCAACATAAAGTTGTGAATTCCATATAAATACTTGACTTGCATTCTTGTAAATGCAATATTATGTTTGACATTAAATATTAAATTCACACCTGCGTTGTTGCCATGTGATACCTACAATTTAAAACTTACGTTCAAAGTTCAAAACACCTATTATTGATGAGCTATTATGGTTTCTGTAAATACTTTTGTAAGCACGTTAAAGTATTTTATTTAAAATAAATAAAAAAAAAATACATTTACGGATTCACATATAATATCAGCACAGAATGTGGCATGTATATAATTTTGGAAAATGCATATTGAATAAGTTTTACAAGAGTAAACGGCAAGTATAGTGGGTAGATGGAAGAAATCACTTTATAGTGATATTCTCGCCACTGCACATCGTCCTAGTTTATTTAAATTTTATATTGTTTTGTTAACACTGTTATATAATGATGATGTCCAAAAAGAATAAATAAATAAAGTATTCATAAATTATCACATATAAGACGTCTAATGTCTTCAATTCAGCGATGATATATTCCACCTATTCTGAAAATTTCATTTCTTATACGGTAGGGAGAGAACGACCAACATATTCATTAGACGTACAAAGCACGCTAACTACTGTAATTATGGGAAAAATTTTGATCAATATATATATTTTTATTTTTTTCTCTTCTGTTTTTTTTTCAAAAGCTATCTTTTCGTTTGTGAGCTTTTAATCGATTTATTAAAAAGTCAGTTTGTAAATTTGAAACCTGCAACGTCGAATTACATTTAATACACAAAATCGCAAAGGATCCCAGAGGTAGACTTTATTTACATATTTTAATATGAAAATATTTACATCTATATATAGAACCTTTTGAACCTCTCAGTTCAGCAGGTCCCGGAGATCAAATATTAAAATATTAATAAGAGGCAATGCCCTAGGCCGAGAAAGCTAACTTTCAGAATAATAATACCTACATACATACTAATAATATTAATATTAGTATGTAGGTATGTATAGAAACATTCAGTTGGCTTTTGACTACGATACTATAATTTTATTATTATTATTATATTACGTGGTAGTTATTTGTGGAAAATTTAAACATTTTCACTATGTATTAATTATTTATTCAAAAGGGACCTAAATTTCTGCAAAATATTATTATTTATTAATAACTAGACCATCACTCGGTGACATCGAGTATACAATTTTTTTTTTACTTGTAACAATTTTTTAAAATAATTTAACTGATCGCTAATTTAAATTCGTGAAAAACAAGAGGACAGGGTGCCTAAAAAAATTGTATATATATATTGCTTAAATAAAAATGATCAATTTTTGTGTAGACCAGATCCTAATGAATAAACATGACGTATTGAGTACATTGAAACCATTCTGAATGTTCTTTCTTTTACTGGCACGGAGAGGAAGACTTGCATACTTTTTGTCAATCACTTGGCACACTGGCTACCCCATTTGTGGGAGATCCAGTCCTGGTACAGTAGTAGTACATTCAAAAATAAAGCAAAAATTAGTAAATGTAAGAAGGTTATGGGATGAAAAAATATGTAACTACAGAGGAAGAACCAAGAGGCATTTGATGTTTTCTACATCACCGTCAAGTGAAGTGATTGTATGTAAATATTTATATATTCGTGGGTTGATAGTAGTTTTTTTTTGTTTTTATGAATTATACAGGTAATGTAAAAATAATATACAATTAATTGTATCTTTAAATGAAGTAATGAGGTTCCAGTAACTAAATCCAAATAAATAAATTAGGTACATAAATTTCACATAATTTAAATTCAAAGCAAATAAATATGTTTCGCCATTACAAGCAATATTGGATTTGGATCCGAAAAAGAATTTTATACATTAAGATTAACAGTAAATTATGTAGGACAACTTTAAATGTTGTATTACTAAAAATAATAATTATGTTGTTTATTGGAAATGTTTCAGTACCAACTTCTACATAATAATGAACTACACTTATAATTTCTCCATCATCTCCGTCGGTCCCTCGATCCTGAGGATCGTGACCATCATGCTTCGTTCTGTAAGCCATCTGTCTCCATCTTGAGCGATCAGCAATTTGGTCGCTCCATCTTATTGACACTCTGCCCCTTCTCCTCCTCCCTTCTACAACCCCAGTAATTTTTTAGCAAGTATTAATTACATTAGAAGTCCATATACCTAGAATGTACTTATAAACAGAAGGTAATAGTTAATAACGTGTTCTTACATAAGCCCACGAACAATTTACCAAACACGCGTATATTTATACTATGTCATCAGGTAAGTGTATATGTATATCTATAATACGTAATCTCGGTGTTCTATAGATCGCTTAAGTATTTTGCAGTGTCTGCAGGGTTACTCTTGACAAAACTAAACACGATCTTAATCTAGTCTTGATCTTGATCATACGACGTACGAAGTGACTATGGTCAAAAACACCGCGCTACCGCTAACGCAAGATCGGTTTGCGTGTATTTTTGGCTATGAATGAAAATATTTTTTTGGTCATATTTAAAGACAGGAATAATCAAAATCATCTGACTTACTGGCAAAATTCTTAATATCCAATGTCATTCTTGTGGTTTTTGATGTTTCAATGCACTTGTAGACGTCATCATCACAAGTATGAATGAGTCAAGAATATAACGTCGAGAACCGCTATTACGACATAGTATACCCTATTTAGAAGCATTTGAAATGTGGGTAGGTACACCGAAGGATGCTTCGTATACCTTGGACCGAAAGGTCAGTAACATCGAAGTGCTTAGGTGAGCCGGAGCCAAGATAGAGCTGTTGTCGATTGTCAAAGTGAGGAAGGTCTCATATTTGGGTCACGTGCTGCGTGGAGAGAAGTACCGTCTCCTCCGCCTTATCTTGGAGGGCAAGATAGAAGGAAGACGGGGAGTTGGCAGAAAGCAGATCTCCTGGCTGCGCAATATTAGAGAATGGACCGGAATGAGGACAGTGGATGACCTGACACGGCACAGAAAGAAGAAGAAGATGCCCTTTTATTTATACCCTATTTATTATAATTCTATTAGTTGAAAAAGATTGCCATGAAAATTTCCAAGTTGATAATATTGCCGAAATTGAGAATAAGATAATCGATTTCTCTACATTTTAGTATACAGACATAAAAATGCTGTAATATTAGATTTCTTCGTATGACACGAAACAAATGGTTAGCGTTACACACATATATACTTTAACATATTAAATATACATAATATCCTCCTGCATAAATACCTACATATTATATTGAAGTTTACTATGTACAGAGTCAGCTGAGAATTGTGAATAAAGCGAATGAATCATTTATTTCCCAGACGTGGAAGAGAGAGAAGTGAGAATGGGAAATGCAAGTATTTAAAAATAAGGCAGGTACTTGATCAATCAAACATTCATAATGGTAAAAATAAAAGATAAAGGCATTACGTAGGCGAGACTGTATTCTTTCTCCCAGTCTAGAAAATAGTAATGCTGTCGCACTGCTTTGACAATAAATGACTGACAAGGTTTGAAATACTAGGCACTTCTCTCTTTAAAAAAAAAAACAAGATGAGGCTTTTATTCTGGATAGATCTTTATGTCGTTCCTTTCTCTCTGTCAATCCCACTTGGGCTACAATTTGAGGGTACAGTGTTTATAATAATTTAGCATACATATATTCTAAATGTCTATGTTTTTTTTATGGAAGATGCAAACAGGATGACATATGCGTTCTGCCGTAAATAACACTCACAAGTTATTCCATTCGTTGGAAATGCTGTAGTTGATTGAAGGTATAAAACATCGCATCTAAATTATATCAAAGAAAGGTTTGATATGATTGCTTTTACTCAGTCCTGTAAAAGGCAGGTGTTCGAAAAAATAAGACATTTTACATCTTAAATTCGGCGATGAGGTTTGCCACCCATCCTGAATGTCTTGATTTTGTATTGGCACGGAGAAGACAGCTTGCATGTTTTATATCCAGCTTGTCTGCTGGCTACCCCACTTGTGGGATATGCCGTGATGGTATAGTAGTAGTAGTAGTAGTAGTTTTACTCAATAGATAATGCAAATACTTGAATAACTTAAATGACCTATGCAGTAAAATAAACAAGAAGTATTTGAAGTAGGTACTACAAAGTTGAACTTTGTACATGTAGTCTGACAATAAGATCTGTACTTTTAATCAAAATGTCGTAAAGTTTCTCATGCATGAAATGTCATTGAATGAACTATTTATATTATATGGTGTTATTTCTATATAGATATATACATCGGGTACTTACATAGGACGCTCAGTTGCACTGTGGTCCTCATGGGGAGGTCCCTGGAGAGTGCCTCGTGCCTAGCCTCGCATGTCAGATCAGCGTAATCGTCCTGGGATGTGGGCTTCAGAGTGATGCTGAAAAAAGGAATGCAACAGAATAAGATAATGACAAATAAATACATATATCATTAGATATAATACATTAACATATTGATAATTTGAGTCTGCTCTGTCATTCTAATAAATATCATAAAAATACACAGATATTTGGTTGAATACTTTTTTAAGACTATTATTTGCAAAATCTTTTAGAAAACAGAACTAAATACATACAACAATGCAATAAACTTTGCAAAAAAATATTTGAAAAATTAGCTGTCTTTATGATCATGAATCATTAGCAACGTTCACCAATTCAGTTTTCAAATCTAAGGCGAAGATTTTTTAATATTTCATTTTTTATTTTGGATTTCCACCATCCATAATTATGTGTGATGGTCAACCGAAATAGATTCAATACTTTATTTATTTATTTATTCTTTTTGCACATCATCATATTTAATTATCGAAACAGGACATCACTAGGGATTCAGTGAACTCAATGTTTATTATTGAAATTATAAATTCGGAATAAGTAAATTATTATTATTATCAACAAACAACGTAAATATGAAATACCTCAGTAAACAATACACATACACACTTTGTTTGACAAAGGATTAATGTATTCAGGTGAAAGTGTAACAAGGCTTAACTAAAAAAAGCGTAATTGATAAAGCGGATTACAATAAATCAAACACTTTTTATGAAATGAAGGTATCTAATGTTTATTTATTACCTACGCCAGGTTATTTTGTTATTTATAACGAGGTACCGTACATGAGAAAGGAGAAAAAAGAAATGATTTTAAGTTATATGTATGAATTAAAAAATTGTCAAAATGTAATACATTTTGACAATTTATTAAGTTGACGACAATAGCCCAGTAACCTAATTAGTAGAAAAAAGTGTTAAATAGGTTGTAATTTTACATTTATGTCTCATAAAATTTATTAAATTCTCATGTACCTACATTCTACACAATCACATATTCAAAAATGGGATGAAGTTAGGTTTAATGAAAAATATTGCCTCTGAAATTTATTTTGGCAATAAAGTGTCTGTTTCATAATATATAGTGAGTTACAATCCATTGGATTGGTTTACAACGAGTTTAGATTTTCTTCTCTATTCCTCCCTTTTTTTGCTAGTCTCTTTAATTATACGTATGTGCCACAGTTTATGTGCTTCTTCACTTGGTCCATATTGGTGCATCTTGGTCTACCTCTACCATTTCTGCCATTCGTTTGCTGTTATAACCGCCGAATTCGTTGCATACTGTTATGATGAACGTAATTATTTATAAACCAACAGAATGGAGAAAGCTGCTTTCTGCTCTGTGCTCCCGAGAGAAGCAGAGAAGCGTAAGGGGGATGATGATGAAGATGACATAAAATTTGAATTAAGAACTTCTGTTTAGAAGTGTTAATTTATGTTGCAAGATAAAATTTCTTGAAATGGATTATCGAGTTGTTATTTTTATTATTTTATAAATCAATTTCAAAACGTACGGAACAAGTACTGCAATTCTACACAAGTTTAGATGTTCAAATTGAAGATAGAGAGAGAGAGCATTACGTGTAAGCCGAACATAACATCTTAAACGATACAAAACGAGAAATGAAGCAGATATATCTAAACAGCATTTCAAAATTACCCGTTTTCTAATCCATTTCATCATAATTCTCTCAACAATATAATAAATATAAAATACAAAACATCTACAACAATTGGAAAACACGTACAAGAGAAGAGTTAAAGTATCTAGCAAAATCTGAAAAAAATATATAGAAGGGTGGATTGGAAGCCATAGATGAAAATAAATTTTATGTTTGTATAAAAATTCTAATAAAAATGTAACATAAAATGATTGATTTTTAATCTGGCACAGAGAGGGCAGCTTACACGTTTACTTTATGCAGCTGACCTCCTGCTTTTCCCACTATATACGGTTAGTAAAAATATTGGAAAGAATGAACAAATACCCACATGAATTGATGAATAAAATCAAACAGAAATGACACACCTTAAACAACTGTAGTGATATTGCAAAGACGATCGGTCAATGTTTTGAGAATTCGCAGTGACAGCTGCTAAAAATACGGTTTATTCGTTTCTGAAAAAGTTCTGACGTCCAGGACGACAATACAAAATTTATATGATTAATAAGAGGTGGCTGGTAGCATGTGCTGGGACAAGGAGCCTCAATAGGAAGATACCGGGTTTAATCTTTCCGCTGCTGACATACTTCACTTACAAGTCATAAGCGTATTAAATACCTATTGTTAAAGTTTTCAGGGTGAAATTGTTAGTTTAAGAGTTGCGAAAATATTTATTTATTTATTTATTTAATACAATATACGGCAATTGCCTTTACAAGTATACAGATAAACTTTCTAATCCATAAAAATATAAAAACAATACAAAAATACAAAAACAATATAAAAACATAAAAAAAAACCGACAAAACATTCTCCAGTTAAAGTCAAAAAGTAAAAATTAAAATTTAAATACAAAACACAATAAATTCATTAAAAGACAAATTCCAGTCACTAGTCATGATAAAAACAAAAAATAATGATAATAATTCTAAAATAATTCTAAAACTGCACAAAAATACATGGGAAAATCCACTAGGTCTGGTCTGAAAGAAGTGATTCGATTAATTTAAACTTATATACTAACAGAGATGTGCCAAATACGTCTACAACATCCGCATTTTTGTTTCCAAGACGCTGCAATCTGTTGACAGACGAGTTATAATCATAAGAAGTGTTGGAATTATTACAATAAAAAGGTAAAGCCTGTCGAGTAGCCCTTATGGGAACATGAAAATTTAGCTTCAACAATATATCTGGACAATCAAGATTCCCGTGAATTATTTTGTGTAACAAAATCAAATCACTAAGTACTCTTCTCTCAGTCAGCCCCAACAGACTCAAATGGTTCAATATTGAACTGTAACACATCTCCTCCATAGGGATACCCAATCTATAATTTATATGTCTAAGAAATCTATGCTCCACCCTGCTCAAATTAGTTTTAAGAATCTCAAAACAAGGACTCCAAACAGATGAGTTGTATTCCAAAATACTGCGTATGAGAGATATATAGAGAATTTTTAGAGTAAATATGTCAGAGAATGGTCTACAAGTTCGGATAACAAATCCCAACATCCTCATGGCTCTACCACATATGGAATTAATGTGATTAACAAAACTCAGTCTACAGTCCAGTATAACACCCAGGTCTCTAATCTCATCAACCCTCTGCAACTTTAAATCATCTATTGAATATTCAAATTCAATAGGATGCTTTATGCGGTAAAAATGCATTACCTGACATTTTTTAGAGTTCAGGACTAATTTATTGACTGTGCACCACTCACTTAACCTATTGAGATTATCTTGTAAAACATGACAATCATCAATAGTACTCACTGCTTTGTAAATCTTAATATCATCAGCATATATGAGAATTTCCACATCAGTGAACACATCCACAACATCATTTATAAAGAGAATGAATTAGGTAGGTCCCAGGTGCGATCCTTGGGGAACTCCGCTAAGAGCTTCGAAGGAGTATGATACAGAATCCCCAATTCTAACAGCCAGTCTTCGATTAGTCAAATAATTGATAAACCAAGTTAACAGCGACCCAGCAACCCCTATGCCACGTAATTTATCCAACAGGATACCATGATCAACCCTGTCAAAAGCCTTACTAAAGTCAGTATAAATTGAGTCAACCTGTGCCTTGTTTGTCATCGTGTTAAGAATAAAATTTTCGTAAACCATAAGGTTTGACAAGGTCGATCTCGATGGCATGAATCCATGCTGAGAGTCACTAATAACACTATTTAATGTCGGTGACAACTTTGAGAGTATTATTTTCTCAAAAATCTTAGGAACATATCATAAAAAAGGTCGTACTCATTTAAAAAAATATATGTAGGTATCTGGCTTTTTGTTATAATTCCAAAAACAACCGTATGCACAGTAAGCTAAAAGCTGGTATCGTGAAAGGGGTGTTTGCAGACACCTGGTATCGAACCGCGTGGTGCGCAACCTTTTTGAAATGCTAGAGATTCGTTTCCATCACTATACTCGTATTAATTCACGGCTAAATGAAGTTCTCCATTCATCAAAATGTTTACAACAGTGTTTTCAATTATTGATAGTGCTCAATTGAATTCAGAACATGATGTAGGTACCTGTTTTATGTACTGCGATATGAAAGAGTAGACTGTAATATTCTACAAACTGCATATTATCTATATGAATGTATTGTAGATTGTTTGTATTTTTCATCAAATACTCGTATAATATTATATCCCGGAAGGAATAGTTTTGGTGTTGTCTATTGAAGCAAAATGTACCCGTTGATGTGTAAAAGGTTAACCATCACGATTTGAGTTGAATTCTTGATGATAGCTGTTGTATTGTAGTAAGAAAAATGAGAAGAAAATAAAATTATTCAGTACAACAATAGAATGCACCTAATGTTATATACAGAATTATTTCATTTTATACCTCAAATATCCGTTCATTTTGTAAATACAATAGATGGTTTTACAATATGACACCCTTTTAATATAACGTACATAGGATATAGGCATATTTTGATGTGCCTACGACCTTTGGTTTCGAATCTCCTTCATTTCGAAAGATAGTGTTTTTATTTTTCTTCCCTCGGAATCCCCAGCAAAAAATAGTTCTTCCGACTTTTCTGTTAGTTTTCGAATGTCCTTTTAAAGGCAATTGACAACTTGTTCATAAAACTTCACTTATAAGACAATAAACATCTCCGATTTGGCGAGGAGGTATGCCACACATCCAGAATGTTTTATTTTTGATTGGTACGAAGTGGACGAGTTGCATGTTAATAACAAACAGTTGGTCCGCTGGATACTCCTCTTTTATGAACAACAACCGAGGATGGCGAAGAGTTGTCTATGAGGGTCTATTCAGAAATCACGACCCCCCAGAGAGAGATTAAAAATAAGAAATGATATTAAAAATGCATTAAAATTATTCAATATTGCTTTGATATTAAATTAATTATTTATATACATTAATGACATATAAAAAGTACAATAAAATTACGTCTGAAAAATTTTTTTGTTCATTATGCTTATTTGAAATTATAAAATCATGAAATGTACCATCATATTTTCGAATTTTGGTTTGATCAGATTTTTAAAAAATATTTTGCTCGTAATAATAATATCCGGAGATGGTTCGCTTCCGGCATTGCTGTTTTCCAATTATCATCGTTATTAACTTGTTTATTAGGTACGAAAAACATCAATAATTAAAAAAAAATAGGTCAAAAAGAATGTCTGATCAGAATAACGTTAAAAAAACAACAATATCGACAATATCTTTATGTGCACACAAGTCAATAAAACATTTTTTATGATAGGGAAAATGTACGTAGAATCGTAAGTAAAAAAAATAATCCAGCGACACTGTTATAAAAAGAGAAAGATTGTATTGTGAAGACTTAGATATAAAAATATGTCGTATCTGTTTCATATTAAATCTGTTAAAAGAAAACTAAACCATGTTCAGAAATTCAGTAATATTATTGCATTTGCTTTTAACATACTTAATGTGGATTACCTTCGTGTATCCGAGATTTTCACTTCATCTATTTAGCTATATTTATAATATGACGTGGATTTAATGTCCTAGGATTGATGAATTGTTCAGTGTTCTTGAGGTGCTTTGGCACGTAAGCGACACTTTAATGTTTTCCAATAATAATTTCGAGTATATTGAACAAGAGGGCAAAATTTACGTGAGGAATCATTTTATGATAATGATGGAAGTGATATACCTACACAGAATGCGTTTTCAATGCAGGTGAATATGCCAATGAAAAAGGTAGTTCTATAATTGTGTTGATTTCTACACAATCACCGTATTTCCCATAAGTGGGGCAACCAACGGAGCAACCAGATGTGATATATACGCAAGAAATCCTATTCCTTGATGATAAAACAAAAATTCAAGATTGATGTTTAACAAGTGCCGGACTTTTACAAGCCACTCGAAAACTTATTTGTTGAAAGGGACTCTATGGGACAAGTTTAAATGCCGATTTGGCAAGAAGTTGACTTAAGACAGTTTGCTTCTGACTTAGAAATGTACAGCTATAGCAACCAGGACAAAACAAAAATCTAATAATTTATAGACTCACATGGGATTTGAGAGTATTTCGAAAAGGATTGATATAGCGCTTTTTACGGCTTTGCATATAAAGATTTTTTTTCTACTTTTTAAAAATTTTCAACGCATATCGTAGGTAAGTAGGTATTTATTCTACACGTCTGAAAGTCCTGTGTACTTTATGTATGTGCTGTTGTTACTTTAACCGAAATCTCAGCATTATTGTCGTAAAAAATTCTACACGCAAAAGTAAGCTTATGTAAAAACTAAGGATTGGATTCTGAACGTTCGAAACGATTTAAGTTTTTGTGACTTTACGCTTCAAACAAGACTCCTCTGAATTCAGGTAATGGAAGGTAAAGATGTCGGACTTATACTTACATTATTGGATGTATTGGGTGCAATGCCAGAAAAAAGATAGAGACTTTTATGATAAGCATAATGCAATTATAGAGACAACTTACGTTTGTGAGTAAATTTGGTTTTTTAACTTCTTAGGAATATTGGATCAAATAACTCACCTCATTCATATAATTTCCAAGTTGATCTCTTCATATCAGTTTGAGATAAAGACATTCAGGACGTATGCCATACCTCATCGCTGAACCGAGGATATTAAATGTTTTAATCGTGATATTTTATGAAAACTTACCTCAAACAGTACACTCAAAAAGTAAGAGAAGAGAGTGGGAGACCTAATCTTTACCGGAGACTATACAGAATTACATTTTTTTATTAATCAATTTTATTTTATACTCTACAGGGATTATAATATCGATAAGTACAAAGTATCGTGATGTTATTAGTTATACAATTCAATGCACAGATGGCGAGAATATTTTGATGCATATATTGGTAATCATGTGAAACATAATATGGGTAACAGAAAGTATAAAGTATCTTAAAGTAAAGCGAGCGTTAGCCTGATGACGACAGCGAAAGCTCCTAAAAGCTAGCTCGCAATTAATAAAGTCATTGTGTGGAAGAAATAAATATAAATGTGATCTAGAGTTTGTGTGTTCACATTGTGAAAAGACATTTTAAACATATTTGATATCAATAAAACACTGTTTTACTTAAAAATATTGTAAATATTCAAAATATTGTAAATATTCAAATACCCCATCCATCACCATTGTTGAAACCAATTGTTCATCCACCATTGTCTTAACTACTCCTACTTCCTTGGACCCCTTCTTTTCTGTTATTAGGTACCTACATATAAAAAATATTGTTGTTGCATGTGAATTTCTTGTAATTAGTTCTCTTGAAAATGTCAAGCTAACTTGACGAAAGCGCTTGAGTATTAATAAATCAATAGTGAAAAGTAAAACAGTTTTTTATTGATATCAAATATGTTTTAAATATAAATGTTTTATTTTTAATAACTTGAGATGAACTTCCAGCATGTATTGTCGGCAATATTGACTACATAATGCTAACAATGTTCTTTACGATAAAAAAGCGAAATACGTCACTTTTTTAGAATACTGAATTTGGTTATCAATATTCTTAAAAAAGGGTTCATTTCATACAAAAATATGGAATCTTTCAGCTATACGGTGATATGATACACGCGGAAAGGACGAATATTTCACTGAAATAGATCACAAATGAGGAAGTATTACGTCATTTTTTGCACCCATTAATATATTTTATCACAATAGATGGCGCTGTAAGATTGCAACGTGTAAAACATCGCAAGCTCTTGTCACATTACGAGACTTATATTGGATACCCGTTGAATACCCAAATCGCATTTCAGTATTTTGGTACTTTCACAATAAGAAATTGCAAATTTATAGTCGCTTAACAAATAAAGAAATGGCATTTCTTATATTGCTCGCAATAACCTTCACTAAGTGATAAACAACATAAACATTGGATTTTCAGTGAAAAAGTTTTTCATCAAGCAGCCAAAACTCTTTCACCGAGTTTAATGAACGTTACAAAGTGGTTAGTGAATGAAATGTCACTGATATATAAATATTTTTTATTGGAGTCATTAAACAAAAAAAGTTCAAGGGACAATGCCAAAAATCGTATGTATTGATAAAGCAACATCTCAAAATTAAACCTGAAAAAACAATTATTAAATTTGAATTTTGACAAGGACGCTAAAACAGAAATTTCCAAATTTTAATTTGACATACAAAATTCAGGACAGTAGTCTACTACTTCATAATGTGTTATAGGTATACCTAAAAACTTGTACGATGGTTACTGGTCCAAATCGTCGCCGACTAGTCAGAAGTACGTTTGAGTAATGTAAAAAGAGCCTTGAAATTCCTCCCTTTATAATATTGTATTCCCTCTGAAAGGGTGTCAAAATCCTGATACAAAATATTCTTCTAGGGAGAGGGCGGGATATCATCTTAAAATTCAGTTTTCCGGACACACCATACATCATACAATTTTTTCGTGCCATTTATCTCACACCAAATGTATTGTGAAGAATATAAAAGAGGTGAACCACCCTACCAACAGTTTCTATCTGAATTATTAAAATTTGTGTTTATTTTTTCCGTAACAAAATAAACATAAAATGGTAAAAAATGATTCAATATCACCGAAGTAAAATTTAAAGCATTCTTTGACGTTCCTTTTGCAAGTACAGGGTAGAAATGAGACTATTCAATTTAGAACAACTTTGCGACAATTGATTTAATTGCCTGAGTTAACAACAAAATCTAAATATTTGTTATAGAAACGGTATGTTGTGAAAGAGGGTAGCGTGTCGTAAAATATTTGAAAAATAATAAAGACCTATTCATCTACACGATCATGCAGATCACTGTAAATCACTATAGGTAGATCACAATAAATAGTTAGTGGACTCTATGAAAACTATTTTGGAAGATCAATAAATAATCTATATATTTATTTTCCTTATTAAAAATTCTCAAGACAAATTGTAAAATGCTCAAAGGGGGGCTTAATATTGCTTGAGCAATATGAAAGAAAAAAAGTTGTAGATTTAATTTTGTGTCTATTTTATTTGAGCTGTAACAAGAGTGATCATACAAAAAATATTTTATTCATTGATTTAGACACAAAATTCAGCGATGTGTTATATCAATCACCCTTTTTATGACACAGAAAGATATTTAAGAATTTTCAATACGTGGACTGACTATGTTGGAAAAATGACTAATTATCATTAGAAGAAATATAAAGTATACTGTCAGAACTAATATAAATTAATCATCCACCTATAGGTACGATATAATGAATATTAATTAATATTCTCATGTGAATAAATTGACTATTACCTTAATAACATAAAACTGTGCAATCTAACTTTATAAATAACAAAATTATCATTAATTAATATTCAATTAATGAAAATAATACTGCGGATCAACAAATTTAGACTACGCAGTGATAAAACATATTTTTCAAATATACATATTAAAATACTACCCGACTTCGATCAGGGACAAAACAATCAATTTAAAAATAAGCACGGATATTTTAAGTTATTTTATTGTTTGTATAACTCTTGGATATTTAATGTTAAGAAAAAGAGGAGCTTTGAACTACATTTCCACCCAATGAAGCTCTTGATAAAGAATAGTATCCCACTCTTTTCTGTAAATTTTCGAGTGTCCTGTCAAAGACAGGTGTTTAAAATCTTCACGAATATTAAAATGAACATCTACAATTCATAGATGAGACATACCACCCATATTTAGTGTCTCATTTTTTATTGGCACGAGAAACAATCGCATGCTTGTTAATGTTAATTGCAGTTAGTTCCTAACTTCCCCGCTATTAACATAAACCTAATCAATATTTGTCGTATTGATATAATGATTGTTGATTTATTGAGTGAATTGACGTTTGTTTAGTAAGATTCCATAATTTTAAAATGATTTTGGCAATGACTTTTTAAGTTGAAACCAAGTCACTGTACCCATTATAAAATACAGCAAAACTCAAACAGTTTGTGTTCATTTCCATTAAGTCATTGAAAATAAAATAAAAAAATCAAATTATGTTTATAGAACATGCTCAAAGGATTCTAGTATTTGTATAAGATATTGGTTTTCATGTTACTTGCCCAGTGGTTAAAAAGATATAAAAATGAACAAAGAACGATACACACAAACTAATTAACATACATACTAAAATATTCATGCGAGAACTTTCATGAAACTGCTGTATGTACCTATAACACTAAAATACGTATAATTTTAGAGATTAACATTATAATTATTCTATAAACAATACGATTAATAATTATTATTGAAGGTAGATGTTTATATAACTAGAAATTCAAATTGTATTTTATTATGAAACTTGTTTGAAAATTGGAGAATTAATTTCAAAATTTAATTAAACCTACCTATGTATGTTCAATGTATTAACAGATAAAAACATTTGTATGTTTTCAATCCTGGGTGTGTGGAATAGTGTTATTAACGTTTTAAATTAAGTGCATTAATTACATAACATTACATCTTTAGTTCAGCAATGAGGATTGTCTTCCATTCTGAATGTCTTAATTTTTTTAACCTGAATTGAAGATGTTGAATGTCTTAAACGTAATGTTTTACGAATATCTGTCTCTTACAGGACACTTGTAAACTAACAGAAAACAGTGGGAGACGTAATATAAACAATACTTTTTATTCATCAATCCAAGAATAATGTTATTTTAATAAGATTTTTTCTATGGAGAGGATATGCAACTGCTAAAATATGCCATAAACATATAAATAATTTTCATTGTGTTTTCACTTACTAAATAAATTTCGCCATTTTATAGTGGTTACTTATAATATCAGGTGTTAATATATCTATCTTTACCATCCTGGAATTAATCAAATATGAGGTAGTTAGTGAAAGCATGTTATGAACATAAAGGTAGTTCTTTCTGCACCATAAAAAAATGAGGAAATCAGAATGGGTGGCATATTACTACTATACTATACCCTCACGCCGTGTCCCAAGTGGGGTAGGCAGAGAGAACGGAACGCCAAACAGATCTATCTTTACACACTTCCTTCGCTTCCTCCACATTCATACAGTTTCTCATACACGCACGTCGGTTCCTCTTACTCAACACGCGGCCGTCCTTGAGAATTTGATCCACGTGATCAAGCCACGTGGTTCTCGGACGTCCGCGTTTCCTCACTCCCTGGCACCCACACGTGGCATATTTCATTGTCTAATTAAATATGTAAAAAGTATAAAACGTGACAATTATGTGCACCGTCGTTATTCAATTATATTCTTATTCCCTGAGTGAAAGCTAGCATAATAACTTTATGCTCATTAAAAATGAATGTTCACCCCCTTTATTCAATACTACATCTTCAGCACTTGAAAAAGACAGTATCATCGGGGACATTTCAGTGAAAATAATAAAACAAAGTGGAATGTATGAAACCTACCGCGACACGTTACGCTGTTGCCTAAGGAGAAATGTGAAAACTGTGAAATTATATATTATTCATACACACGCGATACTGGTGTGTTGTTACTGCTGTTTATATTATGAATTATTATTATTTATATATGTGAAAATAACATTATCAGGTCCGTTCTAGAAATATAATACATTATAAAATGTAGGGAATGTTATTATGATATAGGGAAAACCGTGCAGATGTTGGCTAGTTAAAAGTTCTTAAAACTGTTGGGTGGAATAATGTCTTGGAAATAATTATTAACTACTGGACAGTGTCATATTGCAGACACTCCTGAAGAATCATGTCTACTATCGACGTTTAAAATTTTCGATCATATAGAAAAATAACAAATTAAAATTACTTCAAAGAAATTCATATTTAATTTTTTTCCATGAATGCTTTTTGATCAAATGATGTTGTTGATGATGATGATTCTGGATGATTTTGTTTTGACACCATTTAACACCGTTTTGGCGCCGGTGAATATTGCAGTTTTCAATTTGCTTCTGAAGCTGGTGACAGTCTGATTTTCTCTCAATGGCACCGATAGGCGTTTCCACGTAACCGGCACAACAACACCAAAAGCCTTCGTATAGAAGTTGGACTTACCGGCTCTATTGGGCTCGGTAAGCCTATTCACAGCCAATTCCGAAGCTTTTCTAATGGTCAAGTCAAGGGGACAAAGCTCTGTGAGGCACGATGGCGCCATTTGGATATTACTAGGGTATAAAGTGACCTCAATGACGAAAATTCAAACACATTTAATTAAGCAAATAACTGTACACATAAACGTTATATAACTGACGATGAACAATCAAAAACAAAGGTTAACAACTTTGGACAAGGCAATTTTGTACTATCAAATTCATTAATATGGAACAATTTTTCCACAATTTAGTCAAATAATGAAATGTAACTGCATAATATTTTTATTTAAAAAAATGTCACAAATTTCAGGCAGGTACCAGAACTATATCTTCCCAATACAAAGTAAACACATGACCAGTTACTGTACTATTTCCTATAAAAATAAAAGTAATAGTAAAACTCACATGTAGGTGCATAGTTGTATATTTATATTTTGCAATGATGGCATTGCTGTAGTGGTGGTAGTACCGCTAGCGCACAAATGTTTGTTTTCTATCTACTTATTTTCATTCCAACAAAGATATAGGAAGGTGTGACAAGACAGGCGCGAATCGAGTTACGTCTGGGCCGCATGGGGGTAGAAAATGGAAAATATTTTATTTATAAGCCTCGCAATTCAAAGAAATACCATATTTCACGGAGCGTAGAAGTGGAATATTGTATCATTTCATCTCTCCTTACATATCTTATAAAACAGTACTACATACATAAAACTAACTACTTACTGCTTAAAGCACTTACAGTCTTGTGAAGAAAATGCATGCCACTTGTGCAAATAAACGAATATATTTTAATATAAAATAACAACAGTGATTTATTATGTTATGTGTTTTATTATTTAGTGTGTCCGTGCAACGCAAGGGAGACAGATGCAATCTGAATTTCAGAACGCTGAAACTGAAACAGCTTTCGATTACTCATAGTATCGGAGTTATTACTACGAATAAAATAGAATTTGGATACCGTTCTTCGTAAAAGTATTCGACATCAGTGAAAACTTTATCTAAATCATCACGGTAACCCTCGAGAGTTAAATGAATATCCTGTGCACTAACCCCGCATGTACCAAACAATCTAAGAAGACAATATTTGCACAAATTTTTAGAAATACCTACCTATTCGAGTATAAACCTAATGAAAATTTATTTCCATAAATAAATTAAAATTTTGTTATTAACTCGTCTATGTATATATCGTTCTTTCAAGATCAATTTATGTGTTTGCATATTTTCTTTTCTCCAAAAACTGCCTACAACATATAAATGGAATTTCATATTGAATTCGATTCATTGTAATCCCTTTCTTTTTGAATATAGATTCTTCAATCAATATTATTTTTACATGAAGAATTTTGTTTAATATAAAACATCTAAGTACATAATATCAATGTAATATTATTAATATTTCATAGATCAAACTCGCTACAAGGTTTTTCTAATATTAAAAGTTTCAAGAATATCATATTATGAAATCTTGAAAGGGAGACACGTAAATATAAGATTTTCTTAGAAACCAGAGGGCACATGAAGTTCAGAGGGTATTAAAACTAGTAAGATGATAATATCATGATACTTACAGCACATTATTTTCAAATTTTCATAAATAAATACCGTCTTACAAACACAATATTATTCATAAAATAATTTTTATCTGGGCACAATATCAAACATAAACAGCGTTGAGAATATTTATTCATATGATTGAAATTTCACATTTCAAATGCACAATGAGGCATGATATTCGGAATGACTGTTTTTTTTTAATTTTTTATAGAACGGAGAGAGCAAGCAGTACATTCATCACAATATTGACTCGTAGGTTAGTAAATAATAACGATGCTCCCACTCAAGACATTTAGTAGACGTCTTATACAAAATAATGTTTCGAATACTTATTTATTTTTCACAAACAAATCACATAACAATTTGCAAAATAATAACAAATTTTAAAAACGGGTTTATTATGCAAATGGTATGAACATGTTACAAATGATGTTGTGTGCCGGCGCACCCAGCAGAGACCTGTAATCTCCGTAATACAGGAGAGACGATGGTCCTGGCTGGGACATGTTTTGAGAATGCCCAATGATAGTTGGCCAAAAAGAGCACTGTTCTTCCGTCCGCAGGGGTTCCGCCGGCCCGGGCGTCCCTCTTTCACAATACACCGTTCCTATGACAACGATATCAGAGCGCAAGGAATGTCGTGGAAAGACGTGACACAATTGGCACAGAGACGCTCTGAATGGAGGAGGATGGATTCTGCCCTGTGCTCCCAGAGGAGCGTTGAGGGCGATGATTGATTATTATGCTGAAAAAATCAAATAAAACACTAAGAAAACTATCAGAATTAAATCGTACAAAAAAATTAAACGAATAAAACTGTAATATTGAAAAAGTGCGAATTGTCTCCGAATGTGTGAAAATGAAAATGAAATTTAAAAAAATAAGTGTAAGGCAGCGGTGGTGGTAGCAATGCCTTCGATTTGCGTAATAAATTTCAGCTTTTTTCAATATTTCTGACACGGAGGGTTGAAAAGTGATATAGGTAGTAGTGGGGATTGTGACAGCCAGCGAAAATACACCGAGACGAATGCCGCAGGGGTGACCAAGCGGAAGTGAAAATTTGTAAAATGGAATAACAGATTTAACCCCAATTTTATCTGTAAAAAGTTTTCTAGGACTTTTATAAAATATTTTAACTTTAATTTGTATTTTATACAATATTTAAATATTTATAAAGTTTATCGTTGGATACAAGTTTGTGATGATTTTCTTTGGCCTATTTTACGCTTACATATCAATATTTTCTTTTGAAAACAGAGAGGAAACACGCCTCTTTTACACAAAGTGCATTCATGTAAATTGAGTAACCTTCATCGAACACGATTGCCATAAAAAAAAATTGCATACTTTTAAAGATTTTTTCAATTTTTGTTCTTGCCTGATTTCAGTACCAGACCACACATATCTATTGTTTGGAATTGTTTAGCTTTTTTAGAATAAGTTATGCCTATGGTGATATTATTTTAATACATGCTGTAACGATATTAATTAGGGAACTGGCCAGATCCTATAATGTGTTTCTAATAATTTATGTATTGTATTGTCTGTTTTTTGTGCGTCTCTCAACATATTAAATATTATAAGAAATATCGTAATGTAAAGGACTGATTTTCTTATGTGAAAGAAATTATGAATGAAAAGTGTGTAACTATATTTCATACTAATTTCTAAACCAAATCAAAGAATGTACAATGAATGTTTCCTTTCTTCATTTACAAATTAAGAGAATTTTTATTGTTTTTCATATAAATACTGAGGATTTAAAAAAAGTTGTACCCATTCTAATAATTATTTAAGTTTTCACGGTACATATTACGTTGTCTAGTTGCAGTTATTTTTGGCTCGAACATTTGGCGAACGTGCTTTTGCCATCGGAGTTTGAATTTAGTTGCCTTCAAATCAAAATAATATAATGTACGATATTTAAAGTATGGTGTCCGCACATGTCCTTTATATGAAGGTATCACACGTATATTTATGTGAATAAGATCTAGGAACAGGCAAATTTATGAGGGTAAACTGTATTACGAAAGCAATGTATAATATAATAAAATGAATGTTTATATGTATGTACATTAAAGGTTGCATAATACTGTTGTGTATATATTATATCACAACATAATACATGTTGTACAGTGTACGTTGTATAAACCGAGCTATCCTCTAAGTATATTGTCAGTATATTATGTGTGACAATAATATTATGTTATGCTAAAATGTAGCTTTACTTAGGGAGGGAAATGAGCTTCAAATATAGCAGTCTGTTATTTTTGAAGTTGTTAATTTGTTAAGTGTGTTAATTTGAATATTTTATAAAATAGCGTCTTAAGAGTGTCGGAATATAATATGAATTTCATTGTCTTCTCCAAGATATCAAATGCACTTTTGTAAAACTTTAACAGCAATTGAAATATAAACTGGGTGGTGATAAGATGCAAGATGCTGCTTAAGACAGAGTTGTGAAGATATAAGATGAAAGAATATGTCCCTCAATGGATGCAAAAAGATTGATTGAAACAAGTGTTTCTTTTTACTATAGATTATTGATTCCGAGAGAGACGTCTTTCGAATTATCAGGTAATAATCAATCTGATATTGTGAGATCTGATTGATAATGACCTGATAAGTCGAAAGACGTCTCTCTCGGAATCAATAATTTATAGTAGAAAGAAACACTTGTTTCAATTACATAATTATGGAATTCTACTACGTGTGCACCGACACAATTTATTAATAATTAATGGATTATGAAGGTGATGATTTGTCTCGAAGCTTGGTGTTTCTAAAGCTCCGAAAAATTTTGCTCCCTCGCAGCGGATTCGTCTAATCAAAAAAGATGCAATGATGCTTCAATGATAGGAATTTTAGTTGGGTGGACTGCACCTTTACTAATTTCTAAAATGAAACACGATATCTAGTTATTCCTCTATTGACTTTATTAATTTTGCCTGACGATGAGAGTGGAAGCTCTTGAAAGCCGTCTCGCAAAATTAATAAAGTAAACAGTGTAATAACTAGATATCATTTTTCATTTTAAAAATATTTAATAAGAACTTCCACCAAGAACCGTCAGTAGATAAATTAAACTGTACCTTTACTATTTATTTTTAAACTAATAAGGGATGTTTAAGAAGAAAGGAAAACGCCAAGAGAAAGGCTTCTTCGTATTTTCCACACACCATTATCTACGAATCGATGACCGACGTAAAGAGAAATGAATATTTCGTCAAGGATCGATCCCCCTTCTATCTGCGGCGTTGTTTATCATTATTATTATTAGCATGATGTACTCTCACTTTATTAAGTGTGTCAAGAGATAGATGTGTAGTGTGTAGTGGGGTAAGAAATATTGTGTTTGCTCTACATACTTCAAGAGTCCGGCCGTCATATAATGTATACAATACCTAAGCAGATATATTATACTTTGGTAATGATGATACTCGCGGTAAATCCGCAAGGATAATCCAAGTCATAAACTCTGAAGACAGCAATATTTGAAGCGACAAAATGTAATCAAAGAAACTGACATCTTATCTTAGAGAAAAGCCTGTTTTTGGCTGTTTTGTTTTTTCTAAACATATTCTTATATACAGTTTTGACCCCAATAATGTCTTATTTATTATGTTAATCATTTATTATTTTTATCTAATCGATTTTGTTAATTCGTCACTAATTTCTAAGTGTACAAAATATCACAGAATTTTTCATAGTAGTATTTTTTACAAGCATTATTATAGTTTCCTATCTTATAAAAGCATTTCTTGTGGGGTTAGTATACATAGAGGAACGAAGGGCAATTCAATCTGTCCTTTTACACTCTAAGTTCATGCAGTTTCTCATGTTTGTTCTCAAAATGCAAGTATAAAAAAAAAATGCATTTGTAACTTTTGTATTTTTATTTGACTTTATTTTTTGTTTTAATTCACTTGTAATCAATGTAAACAATAAATATATAATAAAAGTGTTTTGATTTTTGTACGAACAGTCTCAAGCTGGCATAATTATGTAAAATATATTAAAATTAACAAACCTTGACTTCACTGTGTATCTCTTCGTCTTCTCATTGTTCTTCAGTCGCTCTTCAATCACCTGATCCTTTCTGCGATCTGTAACAATAAAAACATAACATATAATCAGAGCGTGTACTTTACACATGTAATGAACATACAAGTCGTCCGCTACGTGCCATAAAAATATAAGATATTCAAAAAAGATGGATGGCGCATCACCTCGCTATATCATATTACACATCAAATCACATTTGAGGGGGGTAGAAACAAGGTCACATCGACCTTAGAGCATTCATATTTAGAAAACAGCACATTCTTATTCCTGCTAGAAGCGTTTTCGATGCTTAATAAGTATTTTTCAAATTTATTTACTCGAGTATGGTGAAGGATTTTCATTTTAACGATTTAATTTATTTTATAATTTTAACCTTATTAATGTTACACTGTTTGTTAAACTCTTGTTTTTTATAAGTCTAATTGTTTTGTGTCTTTTTTGAAAAATATCGTACCTTTGTGTACATGAATTGTATGTATACAGAGGTTTAACATGTAAAAGGTTTTGGCCGTAAATGCCTGTAAAACAAAAATAAAAAAGAAAAGTAACAAACGAAATTAAGAATATTTATTTATGTGCCGGCAAACTCCCATTTAACGACACAAGCTTTTAGCTTACTGTGAAAGTTGTAAAAGGTTGTATTTGGGTTTATAACAAAAACTCATATAGGTACATCTTTTAAAAAAAATCATGATGGATCGATGTGACATTGCTTCTGCACTCCTCATTTAACAATGTAAAATCGTAAACCTGCTTTTTAAACAACACTCAAAACTTATTAAAAAGGGTTCAAGACGAATTCTGATCTGATGTCTCTGCGATGGATTTAATAATACTTTTCTCCTTTTTACAACACTGCTTAAACTCTCAGTATGAGAATTATAATGTTTAATCTAAATTGTTCAACTTTTGTTTTAGCTTGAAATATGGATGATCTGTTTATTACTTTGCACAGAAATGTTGATGAAATCATTTAAACTAATTCAACTATTCCTGTACTCGTATAACGTTCCCAACTATGCAGAGACGAACAATGAAGATATTAAAATATCTTAGTACTAACCAACCTCCTTATAATGCAATGATTGTACTTGAATACAAGGTACTTTAATCTATAAAATAATAAAATTAATGTATTGAACACTGTTTTACTTCCACTTCACTTTATTTAAATGTCAGACATTTAAATAAAGTGAAGTGGAAGTAAAACAGTGTTCAATACATTAATTTTATTATTTTATAAAATGACGTTCCACAAAGTTTCTCTCGAAAATTTCGAAAATTTACTTTAATCTATTGAAAAAACAAAGAAGTTTAATTTGCTTTTATGGTATTATCGCCTGATGATATAATATGTCTTTTATGTTATATTCCAAATGTGGCATGGTCAATATTGCTACTCCAGAGGATAAACTGAATGCAAAGAACATACTTATATGCCGTCCTTTATCAGCCATTAAAACATGATGATTTGGATATGCAAATAAATAGGTGTGTTGATAAATACCTAAGAATGTTGCTACCCCAGTGGACAAATTTAATGCAAAGAACAACCTTATATGCCTTCCTCTTTCTGCCATGAAAAATTTAACAATTTAAATTGGTAATTAAATAATTGTGTTGATAAAAACAAGATTGTTGCTAGTCCAGTGCACAACTAAATGCAAAGAACATATCTATACACTGTCCTTTTTTGCCATAAAAACATGACAATTTTGATTGGTAAATTAATAATTGTGTTGATAAAAACAAGATTGTTGTTAGCCCAGTGAACAACTAAATGCAATATCTATCTACTGTCGTTTTTTTTTCCCATAAAACACATGTCAATTTTGATAGGTAAATAAATACTTGCGTTGGTAAATAAATAAGAAAGAGAAGACGGTTCTGGAGGGACCATGTGGACCGTATGAGTAGTGATAGATTAGCCCACATCGCCGCGAACAAGACTCCACTAGGACAAATATTGCCTGGAAGGCCACCTAAAAGATGGAAGGATAGCTGGTATTCAGCGTCGCAAGAGGAAACAAATTCCAAACATACAGATCAATGATCTACTATAAGCAGAAGAAGAGGTTAATTAATAAGAGTGTTTCTACTCCAGTGGACAAATTAAATGCCTTCTTCTTTTTGCCACGAAAAACATGACAATTTGGAAAGGTAAATAAGATAATACATTCAAAAATATATCAAATACTCAGAAAGAGTACTTGAATAATTTCCCTGATAATTCTAATTTTCCAGCATGTAATAATACAGTTTGATTGCGAACGTTGCTGTTTGCAGTTGTTTATATTCTAGGTACAGTATTACTATTATTATTTTAATAGTTGGTTGTTTATTATTGTTTGATTAATTTCAAATTACCTTTATAACTGCACCAAAACAAAGCCAACAACTGCGGTAAAGCTTGACTATTATCAGTTTTTATGACTCAAGTTGATTTCACTTTGAAGTACATGTTTAAACTTTTATGGTGCAATATTATATTTTAACGAAATATTATCCAATCCCTACGGTTTACAAAAGCTTACATAAGTCTGTTACTCATGGCAGGAAGAGTAGTAGTTTATGAGCTGACATGATCTGTAAAAAGCTGTGGACTTTGTATTAGAGAAGAGAAGATCTTCCTGACTGAGCTTTGTTGCCAAAAATAATCGACTCCAAAGAAGTTTTGTTTCTAACCTATGCTTCAGAGGATGTAAAAAAACATTGTTTCGAATAATTTTTAAATGGTAGAGGTGGAGATCTAGCTCTTCACTGCAATACAAAAAACACATGGTGTTGAACAAACATTTTCAAAACGAAGAAATGACAGACTTTGAGAACATTTGTTACAAGTTTGCATGTCTTCAAATAAAGAAGTAATTTTGAAAATATTCTTAGTACAGATAAAAGGCAGGTCATGTCTTGATGAATATTCACGGTAAAAATTATTAGTCTGACCCATAAGGTCATCGAGTTCGCCTATAAATTATTAAGATTTAAGGTAGAAATTAAGAAAATACAGGTTGATATTGATGAAATACTAGAAGCTCGAAGGCTGTACAGAAATAGATGAAGGTAATTATACATAATTATAATTATTCTACTAAATAATAGACGTATTGCCCATTTCGCCATCATCGCATCAATGCTTAGGGTTAAAACGACATTAAAGGAATCCATAAAAAAATCCTCGAATGCATTTTAATAAGTAAATTGTTTCGTGGTAAAAAGATGAAAGTATTTCAATTACTAAAGTATATTTATTTATTCATATCATTTATTTTGGAAGGATTAACTATGTAACAGTTTCGAGACATTTTGAATGATTTCAGTATTCTACAATGCACTTCCGTTACTTGATTACTTAAATCGTAATCGATTTCGGTAAACCATTGACAAGCGATCAAATATTTGTTTATTCATTTATATGTGACAATAAATGCTTTTTTAAAACATTATAGCTGTAAAAGTAATTAATCTTCTTTAGAAATAAAAAAAAATAAGTAAGTATATTTATTATTAAACGAGTATTTAACTCGTTTCAATGCAACAATTAATTAAAAATTGCGCGTTTTTGCTCGGTTTTTGAAGTCTTAAAAACACTTAAAAAGTTATTTCAAAACATATATGATTTTTCAGGTTTAAGGGTCTCCATCGCGTTGTCTGATTATCAGGATACTGGTATTGTAATTACCTCGAGTGTGTTAATTTCAAACTTCTGAAGATGGCGATAGCGCGGTCGCCGAATGCTCGAGCCAAAATCAACTAAGACACAGGAATCCCGATGACTAGACAACAAAGCTTTTATGGACATACGTTACTTTAACACGACATAACATGTCAAGTAGTAAACATGGTTCATGTAAAGGTATATAAAATAATATTATTATAATGCTTGTATGTATTTATCTAAACCACCGTAAAGCGACGCAAGGGTCCTTTTTCACAATATTGCCATTAAAGCCCCATTAAGGCTGGCATGGTAATTTAAAGTGAAATTAGGCACTACCTACTGACTACATATTATTATTACCGCCACATTTATGAGATCCATAAATTAATTATTCTGACAATTAAACAGGAAAAACAAAGGCTTCACCCAAAAATCTTTTCTCCTACGTCTTTATTTTTTTTATTATTACCATTATATATTAAATTATACAACAGACACTTATCTTGACTACCTACTGAAATAATATAATCATGGTAACTTTCATAAAGAACTAGTTTTAAATAAGGTTATTTTTAAGATTAATCTTCTGTTTTATAACTAAAAATTTGTAGATAACGAAGTAACAGAATACAATATAAAACATGATAGGATAGCCAACTTTTAGAGTCTAAAACTTATAAATAACAAACATCGAATTTACGCTTTTATTACAGGTTTTTGTATATTATCTTGAAGAGTCCTATAATTTAAGATTTACAGTAAAAATAACATAACGTGCATAATTTACAGCAAAAAGTATATAACGGTGTAATAAATAGATATAGCCTGATTTATAAAACGTGAAACAATAAAAAAATAATAATATGAATATCTTAGAAACATTCAATAAATATGCGAATATGTAAATATTAGGGGAACCTGGCCTAAAATGACATAGGGTAAGCAAAAAACCATGCTGCGCCATAATTAACAAAAAAAAAAAAAGTTTATTTATATAAAATAATGTAGTAAAATGTTTAATAATAAAAAAAATTGCAAAAATTATATTAGTAACAATTTTATAAAATATAAATGGATTTTTTTCAAAAGCCCAAATGTGTCATTCTACCCAAGTTCACCGGGTAAAATGACATAAGTATGCCATTTTACCCAGTGAACTTAGTTAATACATTCAGATGATACTTATTTGCAAAGATCGCAAATATACATCTTGGTCCTCTTGGATAGTCCGGCACACTCATTGTGTGCCCATAAAGAGCACGATGAACACCTGAGCCAGCCTTCTCCTGGTTTAGATCTGCTGAATAAATCATCGCAAAAAATGCAAGCCGCGTCGACATCATCGCTTATATCTTTGAGGTCTGGCACCGGAAATTTTAATTTTTTTTTTGCCTGATTAGCAGCTTTGCGACATTTTGCAGCTATTTTAACTGCTTCTTTATCCTTTAAGATTTTCAAATATGGACTACTAGTTAAAATTTGGGACCCTTCACGTTGACGTTTTTTTACCGTCACCCTTGAACAAGAAGGAACCGGAAAAATGTCGGAGGAGGTAATCTTAGTTTCCAAAGTTTTTGAGGTCATTTCGATGTGAGCTGGAGAAAGATTTTCCACTTCTGCTTCATGTGTAGATATGCAATTTTCATTATTAATGGTACCTTCGACCATATTAATTTTTGGATCAATTGATGAATCGACACTTTCTCTAGTTTCGACAATTGTTATATTGGTTGTTTCCGCCGCGCTAAATGCATTATCTGGGAAAATATCTGGGTTATAAGGCCAAATTCCAGTACTAGCAAATCCGCTCAAAGCATTGTGGCAAGTGGACGCCTTTCCATATGCTTCAGCAAATAATCCAGCTATTTGAAACTGCGTTACTACTCTTCCTGGATGACATTTTAGCCAATTAGATATAGCTTGGTTGTAATATACCTTAAATGGCCCAAAGAAACTAACATCTAAGGGTTGAAGGCGGTGAGTACAGTGAGGAGGGAACGATAGCATAACAATACCATGTTCTTTTGCAAAATTAATCACATCAATATGTTTGTGGCTGGAATGTCCATCCACCAATAATAGAACTTTATTATCCGGTGTTGGATTGGAATATTCTTTGAAGTGTTTTATCCACTTCAGAAAAACTTCACCAGTCATCCATCCAGAGTCGTTCACAAAGCCTTTGGTTCCAGTTGGTGCTCCATCTATTAGTTCATTCTTCCACCGTTTACGGGCAAATATCAATGAAGGAGGAATATACGTTCCAGCGGAACTCATGCAGCATATAACTGTTACATGTTGCCCACGTTCAGCGCTGGTGAGTGAGCCAACCTGTTTTTTACCTTTGGAGGCAAAGATTTTTGGCGCCTTTTGCACAGTTGACAAAGCCGATTCATCAGCATTCCAAATTCTAGTGGGCTGGATATTATTTGCAGAGATTACGCTCCAGAGTGTTTCAAAAAAACACAAAACTTTAGGTTTGTTGAAACATTCTGCTCTACCTGCCGCTACAGCTTCGGGCTGCCTTAAGGAAATGTCTGGATGCCTCTTACGAAATCCTCGTAACCAATCCCAACCAGCCATCTTTTCTTCTTTGTTAAATCTATGATCGATACCATTTCTCTCTGCAAGTTCAAAAGCCAATTTTCTTATGTCGTTACATGTTAATCCAAATAATCTGGCTTCTAACAATTTCACGTGGCTTACTAAGTCTTCCTCCATATATTGTGTCAATGTTACTTTGAAACGCCCTAGACCTTTACTGGTACCACATATAGATTTGTTTGTACCTTGTGCTCTTCGACGTAAAGTAGCCTGAGGCACTCCAAAGACCTTGGACGCTCTAAGCCAACCCATTTCACCCTTTTTAATAGCGTCAATGGCATTTTGCATTTGCTCACTATCCCAGTTTTGACGTTCTGACTTTCTCTTATAATCTCCAACCATTATAATATCTAAAATAAAAACATATCTACTTATAAAGAATATTCTGTAATTATCATATTATAAAGTAGCAAAATCCATGTACTTGTATATTATTGTAATGAAATCAAACATTCTTATCTGAGCTTGGGTAAAATGACATAACGTGTCATTTTACCCGAGTGCCTAGTATGTCATTTTACCCAGTTGGTAGTTTCCACATTTATGAAATAATAAGAGAAAACCTAACCTCCAAGTTTGATAGTATTGTCAATCATAAATGAATAAAAGATATGTACGATCATAATATTTACCTGATATTTTAGTTTATTCTAACTACTCAAGAACATATATCACACTTTTGTTTTTTCAAAATTTACTTTGCCAGGCTGCAAATACTGTCTCCTTCGAAATACTCCTTGTGACGTGCACAAAACGCGGTAAAACTTTGTATAATCTTTTGACAGATTTATCTCTGTATAATTACTCAGTGTTGCCATTTGTCAAGCATTTACTTTCTGAGAAACACTCACTATGTCATTTTACCCTGGTATGTCATTTTAGGCCAGGTTCCCTACAAGACAATAACTCAAAATGATTGCATGATTAAAACAAATCTATTACTGTGAAAACAGAAAGAAGACAAAATCCAATTGTTTCTAAGAATAGTTCAAAAACAAAAGACGAGCGACACAAAACAAAAGAAATAATAATAAAAATGGTACAGATTGTCAATTTGTAGAGAACATATACAAAAATTCAACCAATAAATAATATGAAAGGGACTTGTAAATTGAATGTATGCAGACAATTTTATCATCCAATGGGTAAAAAGAAGAGAAGAAGAAAAAAACAATCTGATAAATAGTTGAGTCCATTTGTTTATATGTATGTGTCGCCACCTGATCGCCACCAGCCAGTCAACAAAATAGCTAAGCGGTAGGCTAAATAAATGCCGGTATTCCATTGAATACCTAGCCATTTCGTTAAATCACAATGATGCGCCAAACCGTTCTGCTTGATTGAAATTTAGAAATTAAGTTCGTTTATTTGGTACTGTGGCGCTAGGATTATTAAACGTTGCGTAAAACAATCCTACTAGATGATTGTTTGCCATTTCTTTAACAAACCGCCTAATCACTCAGTTAACTGGCTAATTCAAAAATCGGGCGGCGACTTATGCGTGTCGAGTTGTCACGTATCTACACCTTTATCCAATAGATAACAAGGAAAACAATGGATTCTGTGCAAACCTGCATGTTTTGAATATAAACATATTACAATTCTTACTTTCAAGCAAATGTATTATCTAATCTACGCCATCACGGCAAATCCCATAAGTTGGGTAATCAGTAGATAAACTGAATAATGTCCTTTTCGTGCCAATAATAGACAAGATTGAATGAGTTGCATACCTCATTGTTAAATTGAAGTTGTAAATATTGTCTTTTACGTGATATCTTACGAAAACTGGACACTCAAAACTAACAGAAAATGTTGGTAAACTTATTTTGCCGAGGTCCCAAACGAACAATGATACTTCAGTTTACAAAATACTTAATTGTAATTTGAATTTAAAAGTATTAAATATTATGATTATTATCTGATGACTCGTAAAGGAATGGATGGCCTAAAATATATAAGGTTTAATTATAATTCCTTGAACGAAGCCAGGTTTAAAGCTAGTCTTCAAATAGGAGAAAGAGAGACAATATTCTTTATTTTGAATAAAGAAAAACTGATGCACAATGCCAGAATCGTATAAACTATAAACATATACATTCATACATACAAACATACGAACCATGAATAGTAATAATATAAACAAAGAGGACACTAATACACACATGGACACATACATTGTTATTTTAGGAGATACAGGGAGTTTAAAAAGTGAATACTCTTGTTGATTTAAGCAATAAAATGTCAAGCTTTGATGTTTTTAAAGGTCATAGTATTGTTGAAACATTTTATTAATATTTAAAATAAGAAGACATTTGCTATATTAATAACATATTTATTTATAAATAAAAAATCTTCATTATTGTTTAACAATTTCAAGTTACGAAACATACCAAATTTTATTCAGTCATTCTCATATTTCATATATTTCTTTTTTAATTAAAATATTTAAGTTTTATTATAAATTGAAAAAAAACAATATTTAGTTAACTCTCAAGTGACTTTATTAACTTCACTTACTATTAATTATTATTAATTCGGAGATTCTCGACTCCATCATCAGAAAATCCGAATACTAATAAGCGAAGTTAATATAGTTACTTGGAATTAACTAAATATTGTTTTTTTCCAATTTATCTTGAAATTAACTTCAAACAAGTCTTACCTTGAGTCAATAATTTCGTACTTTTTAGTTTAATTATTTTGGTTTTAAATGCTGTGAGTTTGGTTTTGTGATTTGCATTTACCATATAGTAAATGTTATTTTACTGAATTGGGATAGTTAAACGTATCTGGTTTATTTAACGGTTAAATATAATGTTTCATTACATTACAACTATTTATTACTAATATAACTTTATTACTAAGAAAAGGTCAACCTTCAGTGGCGGATCCTAAGTAGTAGGTACACAAATTGTTGTAAAGAATGTAATATGTACTGCCTTTTAATTTACCGGGCAATTAATTTGTACGACGTACCTACTTAAAACCTTTAAAATAACCTAAATAAATTATGGCATGGATCTACTCATTTTTATGATTTTTACACGCAAATAAAAACAACAAAAAAGTCTTAGACTGTTTAGTTAATTATTTTTATTCACGATAAAATGTTCCAGAAAAAACCTTTATCAGCTCATGCAATATTAAATTATTGGCAATCTCGTAGTAAGTAGTAAGAGATGACTCAACTGATTCAAAATTGTTCTAAGTGGTAAAATAAATCAAGAATATTACTTAAAAGACACCTCACCCCCACTATCAACAGACTGTACAAACTCTTTTTTGTAGGAAACAGGAAAGGTGTTACGATACTTACGAATCAGCTTAGGCTGGTTTAAGTACACTTTATCCATGGTTTGTTCACAAATCCCACCAATTATCGTTTACTACGGGTAGTGTGCACTTAAACCAGCCTAAGCCGATTCGTAAGCATTGGAACACTTTTTCTATTTCCTACTAAAAGAAGTTTGCACAGTCTATTGATTGTACGACTGAGGTGACAAAATTTAGTAAAATGCGAAAAATACGTTAAACGTTTATAATTTTGGGTGTAACATTCAACAAATTTTTCAGATCTGGGACCAATTCTGTGTATTCTCTAAACTCGTGTATTTTCAATTAAGCCATTTATCATAAATGAGGTAAGCAAGTATGCATGATACAGTATGTATATTTTGAATTTCCTCTGTGTGCTCACGCCGCTGAAAATACACAATAAATTGCAGAAAATAACTGTCTCCGATTACTCTACAATTACATCAGATAAATGATTTTTGTTGAGGACACGCTGTACATAAAGAATAACATAAAACAGATATTCGTGCCAAAATACACAAACATCCTTACTGTCTTGTTTTACAAGTTCTTTGCCAATTTGAACTACCCCATTCCAGTGAAATAGTGAAGACAGGGCCGGACGTGTAATTAATTTACTCACTTTTTTTGGATCCTTGGCAATTTTAAAACAATAGATGGCAGAACATTCTGTCACATTGCCATCCATTAAAAACAATAAAAAAAAAACGTTTCGTAAATAAGTACAGTAGGACATACACAAAATTAATTAAAGTACACAAATATTCCATTACTGAAATAGCTTTGTTTCAAGACAACCGAAAATGAAACTAAAATAAATTTTAACAAATGCACGTACCACAAAATACTTGAGTTGAAGGGCTAAGCAAATTGACCCCTACTTTTTTACATTTACCTCATTAAAAACGCACTATAATTTCAACAAAACATGCAGCAATAATAATATATGTGGAGCATAGCCTAAATCGCTTGTAAATCAGAAGATGTCTTCATAAAAATAAAATAGAAAAAAACTCTAGACATGATGAAATACAACTGTTAATTCATTATTATCGTGCAAAGGAGGTATAAGACACCATATTTCAATAAAAAAAACTTCACATAGAAAATATTAAGTTTTAGAACATTTCAAAAAAATCAGTTTATTAGCAATTTTTTTATCATCATCATCATCAAAATCAGAGCGTACAGAGGTGACTCATTTGGTCAAAGACGCTATAAACGGAAGAAGCAAATTTCTGCCATGTGTTTCTGAAAGGAGCATGTAAACGTTTCTCTAGTAATTATTAAAAAAATAACCGTACTTGAAATAGAAAGTCTCCCACAGATTTCTATAAATTTTCAAGTGTACTGTAAAAGGCAGAAATTCGTAAAAATTTCACATTTTCAATTCAACAGTAATGAGGGTATGCTATTCATTCTGAAAGTCTTATTTTTTATGGCACGGAGAGGGGGACTCATATGTGTACTACATGCAGTAAGTTCGCTGGCTACCACATTAATAATATAGATATATAATATACTACTACTACTACTATACCATCACGGCATATCCCACAAGTGGGGTAGCCAGCAGACCAGCTGCATGTAAGAAACATGCAAGCTGTCCTCTTCGTGCCAATATAAAATCAAGACATTCAGGATGGGTGGCAAACCTCATCGCTGAATTTAAGATGTACAATGTCTTAATTTTTTCGAACACCTGCCTTTTACAGGACACTCGAAAACTTAAGGAGAAGAGTGGGAGACCAATTCTTTACCGGGTGCTCCACGAGATATATTATATATAGAAAAGATGTAATATATAATTATATAGAAAAGGTTATTAATAAAAATTTCGATCATAGAGTACAATAGATTCTACAAGACGACAGATGGAGATATTATGTTACTTTCGCAAGTCATCTCGATTCGACTCTGTATAAACATGATAATATGGTTTATATGTGTGTGTGTGTGTTTGTACATGTAAGAAGATTTACATTGTATTGCGTTATTATTGTTATTATTAGATTGGGGT
Source organism: Athripsodes cinereus (assembly GCA_947579605.1). Classification (NCBI taxonomy): domain Eukaryota; kingdom Metazoa; phylum Arthropoda; class Insecta; order Trichoptera; family Leptoceridae; genus Athripsodes; species Athripsodes cinereus. The sequence goes on along the minus strand of OX388322.1, from coordinate 16,912,048 downwards.
GGATCAAATTAAAATGCCCGACTTGAATGAGAAAATGTTGTTTTGTTGTTATTATTATTATAACAAAGATTGCCCTACCAAACAACATTCATTCATAATAAAACTAATTATATTAATTACATCTACATTCTAAATATTACAATATCATTAATTTAGTATGTTTAACGTATGAAATTAGATTTAATATAAAATAGAGATCCCCATAATTTTTAAGTACCATGACAAATTAAAATTTGATGAGACTAGTATTTATTAAATTTAAATGATGATTGCCCTAATTACATAAATTCTATAAATGTTAAAATAATTTTGATAAAAATATTATAAAATGTATACGAAGTGAAGATACAAAAAAAAAATCATCAGAAATAAAGAAAAATTTACCCGATCGATTTTAAACAGATCTTTTATCTACGGGTTTAATAAAGACGAAAGTTTTTTATTGCAACCATATGCAGTAAAGAATATATAAATAAACATTTGCTACAAGTATTTGACGTAGAATAGGAACTGTGAAGACACGACATAATTATTATAAAACAATGAGCTGTAAAATTGAGGAAACACAACCGCCATCTATTGGCAGATGTACGCGTTTAAACATAACAATAATGAGGGTTTTGGATTAAAGGCAATATTCGCCATTATGAAAACAATAAACAATCGTTTTTATTGTTTTAAGGGGCAGAGTATGATAACCATAGTTGATTGAATATATGAAAAACTATAACAATTTAAACAATAAGTTATAATGTTAACTTTTATTGCTTTTGTAAGACAAGTTGTTATACAGAAAGGAATGATAGTAATTTTCTTTTGTTATAATACATAAAAACTTGGTGTGAATCCAGGATACTATGAAAAGTTTATAGTATGTTATTCTTATGTCGTAATAATTGTTATGAAAATAGGTTATTAAAATAATATGCACTACGAACGTGTAATTTATTGGATGGTAATCGCAATATTATTGCACCACAGTTTCAAAAAAAGTATGGATATTTAAGTTCTTACGAACCGACAATATTGTTGTCATAATACACAATATAAATAACATCACAATTTCAGAAAAAGTAAGCTTATTTAAGTCCTTACGAACCGACAATATTGATGTCACAATGCACAATGTTGTTGCAATACAATTTCAGAAAAAAATTAAGGATATTTAAGTTTTTACGAACCGACAATATTGATGTCATAATGCACAATGTTGTTGCAACACAATTTCAGAAAAAATAAGGATATTTAAGTTTTTACGAACCGACAATATTGATGTCATAATGCACAATATTGATTCAGAAAAAGTATGGATATTTATGTTTTTATGAACCAACAATATATGTAGATATCACATGAACAGTTCATTTGTGAAAGAAGGTACCTAATTCAGGAAGAAAAAATACACAAATAACTTAATGTAAATGGGTAACCTGATGTATGCCCACCATTTTAAATGCCTTTTGGTATGAAATGACGAATAATGTGTGTTAATTACAAACAATAAGTCCACTGGCAATCACACTCATGGGAGATGCTGAGAAATTATACATAGAATAATAGACAGATAGACTGACTAGTATATTTTGGATTTCTAAATCAGAATAACAACTCGGCTTTCATTTTACTTCACCCCCACGACATTCTAAGATAAATGTCACGTTAGTTTTGAAATAGTGTGGCGGTCTACAGAAAACTCAAAAAACTAATGATTACTTCTTGTAGAAATAATTCAGAATATAGAATTTTTTGTTTTTAAAATTGAAAGAATATCATTTTCTACATGAGCCAAAAATCGAGATATTAACCTATGGAACTGTGTGATCGATATAATTTACCGTGCCCGCTCTAGTTGTATTTTTCTAGAATCATCTAATCTAAAAATACATATAATCACCAAAATGTTGAATTAAAAAAAATAAAAATAAGTTAAAGCCTGACGATCGTAAAACTACGTATTTTCAATCGTAAAACATTTCGAGTTATGTGATTTATTCTACGGTCGTAAAGCTTTTTTATTATCCTTTTTTTAACAGCGTAAAGAGGACGTTCCATGTAACATTGTACAAACATTAGCGTTCGTTATTATTCTCTATATACGATAAAAATTAAGGCACTAAGAATAGGTGGAAAGTTTCACATTGAATCAAATATATTTTTTAAAATGGATCTATCGACATCCACAAGTTTTAAACATTGTTACCACGAGTGATCCGCACTTCATGAAACCAGCCCAAGGCAGTTCGTAAGGATTATTGGAGTTTAAATAGTCTTTCGAATAGTGGAAATCAAATGTTGAATGATTTTCTCACAACAAGACAAAATACTCTTAAAAGCGACGTCCTAAATAAAACAATAAATTTCAAATATAATAATAGGTAGGTACCTAATAATAAAAAATCTTTAGTGTACAAACAAAAACAAACATTATTCAATAAACCTTGCAGACAAATAAATTTGTGCAATGGGCGAGTTTATTGTATTTATTTTTAAATATGTATTGTTCCAAAAAAAACTACTAAAATGTAATGACTATTTTTAAATAAATGTTCCGAGTTATTACTGCATCATTAGTTTCCGTTTTCAAGCACACAAAAACACTGCACTTTTTGCTGATGCAATGTTTAGTTTTCTCAATTTTTCCACAGTTAAACAACGTATCACGTAATATAAATATATTGTTCAAGAACCTGTCGTAGAGAGGAAGTATGTACGTACACAAATGGTTATCGTGGCTGACCAACGAGAAGAAAAATGGAATACAATAATTATTTATATAACTATAATCAATTATAGGTATATTATTTTTAATTGGTCCACTTTCAGTAAAGAGTTTGCTTTAATAAACTGCGATGATTAGGTAGGTACTCTTAAATAATAATATATTATACCAATCCACTATTTGTAAAAAAACAAACAAATGAAAATCTATTAAAGCAGATAAAAGATAACAGTCACAGAAATATATTTTAATATTTATCCGCTAATATTTCTGAAAAAATCCGATATTGTATTAATACCTGCTCTTTTTCTAATAAACAAAACGTATCAATTAATTTTGAATTTCGGCTGCATTATTCTGTGATCTGCATGTGCATTTATTAACATTGTAAAAACCATAGACATACTAGACTTGCAGCGCGGAACATTTTTCCGGATTTTTTGTGTTCCAACATCGATGACCTTTAAGCATTAGCAATGGATTGTCTCACAACTAACGTCAGTTTAAAACTGGATGCAAAATTTGATTGGCTGCATGACCGATTTTTTCTTTGAATTACTTATCTAGTACTACTACTACTACTAGTCAGCCATCTCTCCACTGCTGGATATAGGCCTCTTCCAAACTCTTACAAACGTCGCGGTCCTGTGCCTTCTGTATCCATTTCCTTACTGCGATTGGAGTAATATCGCAGTCCATCCCTTTTGTAGTCTGCCGATATCTATCTAGTACATCTTTGGTAAAAACGTTGTTAAGATTTAGAAAATATTATAGTATCAAATGGAATATTGATTTCATTTTTACAAATGGCGTTTTTTAATGATGAATATCTCATTAAATATATTTTTTAGTTAGGTACTCGAAGAAAACTAATAAAAGTCCAATTTTCGAGAAAAGAATTATAATGCATTGTTTTTGAAAAACATCAAGATGTAAGTGATTGCTTTTAAGTGGAAACTGGCATAAAAATAACAGGAACAAAATAATCACATTGATAAAAGTTTTGGAACTGATACAAAAACAAGTACGTAATACATGTGCTGTGATTTTTTTATTATTTTCTAAGTAGCGCTAAAGAGCTTTAAGAATATTGAAGCTTCTACTAAGTTGTATGTAGAATAAGAAATAAAAGTTTAGTTTCAGCTTCCTGAAGACCCGATAGCCAATTAGTCGAGATTAAAAGTTGGCGGTCTAGAAATCGAACAAGAAACGACTAAGAATTATATGTGGAGCGGATTGGCTGATAGACAATAGTTATATTATTATTATTATCCACCAATACTGAAGAGAATTAACTTTTTTATTAACCAATGGCAAGTTGCGGTTAAAAAGAATTAACCGAACGTGATTGGTTGAATTAAAAAGTTTTCTGATTTTAAATTGAATAAGTTCTTTAATACTCAATACTTACGGTAAAAAGGTCATATTTTTATCTACTAACACAGTCATTTTCAATACTTCTGCTAAAACACTGTCTTCTTATGTGAGACGAATCAAAAATTAAAATATCCGTAGCAATTTTTTTAATTCTGTGTTTTTGATAATGCAGTTTTTGTAGTTCACTTAAAATTTCTTTACACGAATATTTATTTATTTATTCTTTACTGGCAAATGATTACAAGCAATTTTTTCGTGGAAAATTATGATGACATCAATATACGGGAGGCGCAATTCTCGCAGATGGTGCAATTTCTTCCAAATAACCCATTTCCAACTAAATTTACTTGTAGGCAATATGTACGTTTTTTGAACAAATTTAATTTTGACAATGGAGTGTTTATTATTATTAAAATTACAGAAAAACTACCTATATTCTTCGGTCACCTGCTGTTTTTCAACATTTTTATGATCTAATTATAATATTGTAATTGAAGAAAATATAAACAAAACTATTTTTATGGCTGTAAAATTACAAGTTTATTTGATCTCTCATTTCAAGCTTATAACCGAACTTGATAGATAAAAAATGTTTACTTAGAAAAAATAAATAAATTCAAAGTAAAAAGTACTAACGCAAAGGTACTTGAAATTATTAATACAGGTACATTGTTTATTAAAATAATGTACCTACAATTCTTTTTTAATATTTGGCTTTTTCGGTGAGGGAATCCAATACTGGTATTTATAAGGTATAAAAAAATGAAGCAGACGTTAAACTTCAAGTAAATTCAAACAGTGTAAGGCTTTTATTCTTGCCAAAGGCAACAAAAGCTCACAAAAAATACATCTAGTAAAATAACAACAACGCCGTTTTTCTCATTATATGTACATAGTTGTTGAGCTAAATTGCAAAGTGCCGCGGAATGTACACCGCGCTACTATACGACATCGAGTTTTTGAAAGATTTACGCTAACTAGAAACACGTCAAATAAATTAGGTACCATCATTTTATGTGTATGAAAATGTTGAAATTACTTTATTTGTCGGATATTTCAGGAGTCCAAGGACTCCTATTTATCCGTTAAGGTGACAATTTATTTATTTTATTTATGTGTATGAGAAGAATTTTTGAGGCAAAAGCGTGTAAAGAACACGTCATGTCCTCTCTGTGTCAACAAAAACATCAGTATGGATGGTATGCCTCTTCGCCAAGCCAAACTTATATAACTTTAATGGGGTGCTTAGAAATTTGCTTAATATAAAATTTGCTGGTTTTCATACTTGTGAAAATTTTGTATTTAGCACTGAAGTTAAACAAAAATAAATCTGTTATTTTTGTTTTATAATAACCATTTAACGCAAAAAGAGCTGGCGAGAATGGGACAAACATGCATGCACTTAATTTCATTTCAGACATGTTCAAGACAAGAAGAAAAAAATGTCTGAAGGAGTGCACATTATGTTTAGGAAATTACGAAATGTACGGCAAAATAAAGAACACGTAAAATTTAGTTGAACCTATAATCGTATAAATATATGAAAAATTACTTTCTAAGAATAAAAATTAAAACTCAATATATTAGTCTTTGTGGGGATGATATTATTAATTTGGTAGCTTCTATAAAATATTTAATATTCTCATTAAAAATCTATGATTTCTCGTAAATCGTGAGTACTACTACTATACCATCATAGCATATCCCACAAGTGGGGTAGCCAGCAGACCAGCTGCATGTAAGAAACATGCAAGCTGTCCTCTCCGTGCCAATATAAAATCAAGACATTCAGGATGGGTGGCAAACCTCATCGCTGAATTTAAGATTTAAAATGTCTTAATTTTTTCGAACACCTGCCTTTTACAGGACACTTGAAAACTTACGCAGAAGAGTGGGAGACCAATTCTTTACCGGGTGCTCCACGGTGCTCCAAGGAATCGTGAGTAATCTTACGAAAATATGGTTTTTCGTTTTTTCTGATAATGTACATTTATCTAATTATTTTTCACAATCAATTTTAGTTACGCCATTTTCGACATTTCGTATCAGAATCCCTTATAGAACTTCTTAAGGCAACCATGTGAGAGATATCACTTTAAAGTGTTTGAATTATTCCATGTTCCATGCATCTAAAATGAATTTAAACTCATACTTGACCTGACGACACGATTTCAAATCTATTATTCACTATTTTTAAATTATACTTGATGCCTCTACCACATAATCCTTTATTAAATCACATATAATAATTAAATAATCATGGAAACAGTACAGAAAATTACAGCTACATTACTAGAATTATCCTTATAACAAGAGAACTGGTAGGATGTATAAAATACGACCATTATATAAACAAATTACAATATTATTTACATGGAAAACATTACAGTGCGGGATATGATCATTCTGCGGAATTATAGTAGTTTGTCAAAATTAATGTATGCTCTTTTTCACTTGTATTTTATTTACATAAAATTTTCAGCCTACATAATTTAAAATATAAATATTTTCTTTCATAATTTTCCTAATATAAGAAATACTCATTAGACCATCATTCGATCTTGCATGAGCTCTTTCAATACATCTTCTATGTATATTCGTTAGGATGCCAGTTCAGAACTTTTTTCATTAATTTTCGATTCAGAAAACCTAGCAATTTCAGCATCATCTCCTACCCAATTTCAATTTAAAGCGGTGGACCTTTTGACTACGTCATTGATTCTAGTTTTGTTCTAGTATTAAACTTCTTTACTCAAATGTCTCAACGAAATGCTCAAAATCCTCTCCTTTACGGTACTTTAGCTATTTACGATATAATTTAAACAATTAAAAATAATTAAAACGTATTAAAACCAAAAACAATAGTTCGGATTCTATTTCTATTGGTCAACTGAAAATTTTCAAACATTTACACGCCCATTTTCATCCAACCGCTAATTTCTGCAAGCCTTTTATAATTGTTTTGGGATAGGTTATTATTTCTTAAATACGACAAAACGTAGAATTTGACAACCATTTAATAAAAAAAACGCACATATTTATTTAATGAAAAATACAGCATTTGCACTGCAGAATAGATGAAAAAAAAGAAAATTCGATTCAAATGCTTAAATTAAATTTTGGTTAAAAAATTATTACAAGCTTGATTAATGTTTGATTATAGTATTAATCAGCCCACAGAATCACCATTATATTTAAGCTCTGACCATAATGAGAAACAAAGTGATGATATGTAATAAACACTGCTGATATTAAAAAATAAAGACAGCAAAGCCTCACTTTCATATTCTGGTCATTATGAAACTAAAAAGAAGTTTTTTTTTACGACTGTTTAACATAATTAGCACCTAATGAAAAAGGTTAATAATGCCAATCAAGAGGATAAGAACATTTAAATAGCATCTATATTAATAATTGGATCCAGTCGAGAAAATTATATTCTTCTTCAGCCCTTGTCAAACTTATAGCACTACGCTAGAAATAAAGCTTTAGTGAATGCTTCTAATGATTCTACAATTAAGTGATGATAACTTCAGATATTCTATGAAAAATAATTAGTAAATATTTTACTGGATCTCGTGTTATTACGAACGACACAAAGTAATAAAAGATGAAATATTGAAATACCTACATACTTTGGAAGTTTGGAAAAATAATGTCCCTAAAAAGCTCGTTGAAAGGAAATTAGAAACAAACTGAATATGAAATACATTATGTAAATCAAATTAAAAAGAATTGCAAAATTGCAGTTCTAATTCGGGCTAACGATACTATCAGGAAAACGTTTATTAATCACGTACACGTAGACTGGCTGACCCAGTACGTGATGTTGCCGTATGTGTTGTGTGTACATGGGATGCAGCAGTTTTAACGAAGTGCTAATTTACAATTAGTTACCGAAGACCGCTCCTCTCGGGAGCATAGGGTAGAAATAAACCCCCCTTAGAGCGCGGGCCGTGCGGTGAGAATGAAAAACTCTCGCACGTGAGTTACAAGGAACCGGGCTCGATTCTTGGCAGGGTAATGAAAATATTAATTTTCTACAATAATCCTGGGTCTAGGTGTTACATGATTAGTGCGTTATAATATGATGTACCAACGATTTCCTTTATGAAGTATATTTTTACGACATTGCTAGCTCACTTATTAAATATTCATAGTCATAAGAACAGTTTTCAAAGAAGGTAATATCTAGACTATCGGAAATTGATTTTATACTAGACATTTCTATATTTAAAATATCATATCTATCTATTATCTTCAATAGTAATATCTTGATATCAAATATATGATCACGTCAGAACCAGGGTTATATGAAATGTCTGCGTTCAAAGATTGCAATATACTTGAACTAGGTATAGAGATATAGTATTACGTAATGATATTATATTAATACTAGCTTTGAATCAGGTTTCACATAGAAGGAAATGACAATCATTATCGAAAAGAACTTTTCATTTATAATTAGAAATTATAACGAACTGTTTATCTTACATTGGCGGATAGATTTTTGGAGGATTTTTGTAAATTTATAAATAATACATCTACCTATGGAAGAGGGCATATGACTCGCTTCAGACAAAGTTGACAGAAATAGGTATCGAACATTCGTAATGAGAGTCTTTTCTAGAAGTGACTAGACAACTTGGATGCAGCAATTAAAGGAATTTCTGGAGAATCATACTAGTCTCAATGCATCTTCAACTAGGACAAAGGGAAAATGTTTGTGTCTACGATGGATATTTAAAGTCCGACCAGACATTCGCCAACTATACACGAAGATACCCACAGACAATAGTGTGGCAGTCTTCTTTGTCCACCATTGCCTTATGTCGAATGTATTCGAAATGTAATCGTTTTTTGCAGACACATCAAAGGGATGTACCTATGCATCCATCCCTTTCACGTTCTGCAACTATATCGTTTGCACTGTTGATTACTCCCCCCCCCCCACTTCAACAATTTTTCGACTACGTCGAATACGGTCAAACCTGTGGTCACAACACAAACATACAAGTAAACAGGCTAAAATATTTCTGCAGTGTGTACAACTGTTTGTCGTTACACTCAACCAGAATTAGTCTGCTGGACCGGAATATGGTCGACGCGTCGCGGCGTCGGTCGTCAGAACGATTATGTCTCGCTCCGAGCCAACGGTCTCGGTTTTGCTTCTAGCGTTTTGTGCATGAACAACCTTCCATTAGATGATGCAGACGGTTTCGGACATTGCGTTTGATATCCATTTATTTGATTTGTCTGGACATTTTCAATATTATACTTATTATTCTAGACTAAAACCTATCAAATATATCGAACACAATAATAATTTGATTTACACTTCTAATATCTCGCAACATCAAATTTTGATTAAATGCAGTTATGATAATCTTCTACATTCGCTTAAACTAGGGAGAAAACAAAAACTCCCATATCAGAGATATTTTATTATTTTAAAGAATTAAGAAACAAAAAAAATGTATTCTGAAAAGCTAGCATTTTCTTTTAATTTAAGCATTTTTGGAACAACGTGTAAATGCTACATTTACTGTTGTATATTACATCGGGATAAATATTCCTTCATTTACTATTTTATACAAGGTTTTTAATCGAATATACATACCACTTAAAATAATCTGTATAAAATGTTACTACAAATTTCTCCATTTAATAGATTACCAAATAACTTTTGAAAATACATATTCATATGGCTTAGGCACGTTTATCATAGAAATACCATAGAGAAAATCTTGTTTCGAGTCAATAAATAGGTCAACGTATTTATTTTTAATATTCACAATGAGAACATTCTTCAAATCTTATTGTCCAATATTCTTCAAAATATAAAGATAGAATGGAATAGTTGATAAAAGGAATGAGTATATTATAAAACTTACATACAATATAATATTATTCTTCAAGTTGTTTGTAGATGCGAATTTATAGTTCAAACGAAGAACCACATAAAACGAAATGATAAAAACGTAAGATGCCCATTTTTCTTCAAGTCTCCCTTCTTCCTCTTTATACCCGCCACAAAATGAAATTACAAAATAATATATAAAATCTTCTTTTCCTTAAGGAATGCCTGCAAACCTTCAGCGTGAGATGATAAGGACGGACTGTGTGATGGGAGAAATTATTATTACAACTTACTGATAAGAAAATTGTTTTTTTTTTCTTTTCGCCATGCTTTCTCTCAATCTTCTTTTTTTACTAATATAATCATATTCATCTCATCTTTTTAACGAACTACCTATTATTAAAGTGGACCATACTGTTTCATAAAACACTTCGAAACATACCTTGATTCAGAGAACACTATGTTTTCTGAGAACTCTTTTAAAACATGTTTCTTTTGAATTACTGACAAAATGTGTTGATTTGTTACCAAAGTATAGAGCCTAAGCAAGTTCCTTTGTTTATTGTACAACGTACTCTATGATTCTAAGAAGGGTAATTTATTGTACACATTAATGTACCTATTGGATAATAAGTAAATATGTTCTCTCCAAATGAACAGTTTTAAAACAAAATTGTTGAAGTTTCTTAAAAAATATTTAAATATCATATTGACGAAATATTCTTCAAGACTATTGTGGTAAATTGTACGAAAAGAGATAACTAGTAAGTCAAAAAGGTGAAACGTCTTGGTGTTACATTAAAAATATTGGGTTTTTATGTGGTGCAGTTTTTGTAGTATCCGATTCAACGAAAAACATCATCTGAACTAAAATAAATAAAATAAATAACGATGATCCGCAAAGATTTAAACAGTTAAATAAAATAAAATTTAAAAAAAACTCTTAATTTGCTTTTAAACGTACAGGTACTTATAAATTAATTCGCTCAAATGAGGTGAGCTTGCTTATTTTCTCGTTTTATTTGACGAGCCCATTTTCCCGAATCAAACTAAACACAATTAAAATTCAGTTTGCCCTACGGTGTGTTTTTTTTACAGATCTTCATCACAAATAATGAAATGCCAAGTAGAGACAATGGGAATTGTTTAATTCATTTCATTTAATGAACGACTGTCCTTCAGTATGCAAATACCCCGCAGGTTTAATTGCATAAGCTTAAATATTGAAGTTTTCTTCAGCGAATGTCAACGTTTACAGACCATAGAGTATCAAAGTATTTTAAATGAAAATTTTGTGACAAGAAAAGAAAGATAAATATAAGAAAAGGACGCTTTTATTTAACCTTTTCATAAACCTCTTGCATTAAATCTGAAATAAGGATAAAGGCCGAAATACAATATAAAAAATTGTTTCACCTATAAAACTGTATGTAATCGACTTTCATCAGAATAATTTAATTCTATGTAGCCAGGAACTCAAATACATATGTCTACCTCACTGTGGCATAAATATAATTAGACGAATGGATGGCACACATAATCAATTAACTGAAAATGTAAAATGTCTTGTATGTAATGTTTTATGAATGCCTGCTTTCTACAGGACACTCCAAAACCCACAAAAAGAGCGGTACACATAGTTTATTTTAAATAAACAAATTCGATACTTTTTAAAGCAAAAGTTATTAATATACCATCGGTGTATTATATATAACATGGAGAATGATCTTTTTATGCCAATAAAGTGACTAATTATAAATTAATTAGGTTTTAACAAAATTCAGCTAATTATAAATTCTAATTGAAATATTTTTTATTGACATACTATTATACCCATACAGTATATATAATATATATATACACATTAAACACAATTATATAATGTTTTATAATTAGCTATTTTACCCTCAATAGTTCATTATACATTATTAACAATTGTTTCGCGTAAATCATGATTAATTGAAATGACCTCAAAACTACGATTGAGCTAAATATGAACGAAATTTCAGAGCTTTTACCAACGAACTCTATTTAAAACAAATGCTGTTATTATAATCGCTTTGAATTTTACGTGGAAAAATAATATCAAAAATAGAAATAAAAGAGTACCAACCAGTACGTGAGTAAAATTAGTTCATATTATGTTTGTAGGTGCGTTCCCTCCCTATAAAATAATTAATATTAATTATTTGCATATGAATGAAACAAAACATACTCATATTACAGAGGTGTGAAAAAACAAAGTATTCAATGTTGTGTAACTTTATATTTTGTCAGGCTAATGGATTGAAAATGTGACACCATTTTATTTTAAATACAAAATTAATTAATTTTTCGGATATTATGTTTAAGTAGAATCGTGTTGCTATCAATATAGGTACTATCGCGAAACTTTACTGGCAAATTAGATGGAGAGCATTAAGTAGAATACATTTCTAATGTTTTTCATGAATAATATCAACTCAAAGTGCACAATTTGTAGAGATTTTTTCTATATTTTACCGATTCGGTGAAAATGCTGTCTAGTTGACATGTGCTCCACTTTGGGTACAAACGAACAATATAATTTATAAATCCATCATTTGATCCTATCGAGCAGAAGTTGAGATACCTATAAAGATATTTATTGCCAATTAAAATTTCATCATGTTGCTAAGGAACAAAATTCCCTATGATTTGCAAACTCTGGAGAGTGTGGAGGTGTTAAAAGCAAGGTAAGATTAAAAACCCTTTTGTTTAGGAGGTGTTTTGATTCTTGAATGGGCCCTGGCGGTGGTTTTTCCACAAAACGACGCAATTTAAAAAAAAAATTACTAGTTTATTATTATTTATTACTATTCCTTAAATTTCAATTCCTTCAATTACATCAAAATTACATACACTTCAATATAATGCGGTCCTTCATTTCAAATGTAACATAATATAGTATTTATAATAACATATTTTGTCATTTTGTAACGCTTATTCTCCTGATTAATATCCTATGTCTCAAACAACGAAATTAAGTCTTTTTATCGGGACAATGTATCCATATGAAAATCAATTATCGAAACTCATTTCTAAAATATTTAGTAATAGTTACTATGTACTACACCACATAATTTTATGTGGTGTAGTTCAAAGTAACTATTACTAAATAATTTAAAAATGTTTCGTGATTACCACATTGTTAGTGCTAATAAAATCAAACAAATTGAAACTAATTTCGCCGTGTAATATAATGTGCAAAAAATAATAACAAATAAACTAAATATAAAACACTAAAATTAATTGTTTTCAAATAACCCTTTATTTTTTTTCTACTTTAAAGTTTAATTTATTCATATTAATATTAGTCTGTTGGCGTTTATTTTAGCGATTGCTAAAAACAAGCACGTTTAATTTCTATTTATATCCAAAGTTATACCAAAACGGTCTCGCAAAAAAGTGAAAGTGAACAGAAATAACGCAAAGTGATTACATAAATATTTATTTTTATTCCGCGCATCATGTAAAAATACAAACAATTAATTTCATACATGTACCAAAAATTATTTTTTATTATTAAAACAATGATGATACTTACGCGGCCTAAATTTACCATTGACTTGGTCAAAAAATAAAATGAAATTTTTGCTTTTCCTGTAATTATATTGACATCAAATTATAATGTTTATTTGTATTTTTTTTTTCAGGAAGTTGGGTTTTCATTTAACGATTCAAAAAGTTTGTTTAATTCCTGATGAGTTTGCTGTTAAACATATTTACCAATGAAATAAAACAAATATTTCCTCTTCCAAAACAAATACATATCTACAAAACGTTTCCCCTGGGGTATCGAGAAAGAACTGAGAATTATAATTATATTCCTTTCCATTTTCTTTTAATTTCTTAACTCATATCTTACACATTCGTGTTATCGATGTGTCTACCACGTCTCCATCCTTAAGTTCGATCCCTTGTTTAGCCACATTCTGACCAATTTTTACATGAAAATAAATTTAAAAAAGTATAACATACCAATCTTAAGTTCCTCTCTTCCTCTGTACCAGACGAGAGTCGCGGGAGGCTTTGAGTGTGGTGCTCTGCACTCCAATGTAAGGTCCTGGTTCTCCTGAATCTCGATTTTGGAGTTGGACGGATGACCGACGATTTCAACAGAAGTGGGAGGAGCTGTAACAAGTAAAAAATACATAAATTATATAAATGAAGTATCTCTAAAGATAAAACATAATTTTAAAATAACCTTAAACTAATAGATAAAAATAAAGATATATGTTTTGTTCAAAAGCTTTGTGAATATTAATTCAAATAAATAAATAATCATGAAAACTGTTTCCTCAGTGCCAACAAAATACTAAACATTCATGATGGGTAGCAAATTTCATCGAAGAATTGAAGATATATTTTTCGAACACCAGAACAATCGAAAATTTACGGAAATTGGTGACACCAATTTTTTTGCATGCAGGGTGTTTGCTTGCTACCTACTTGAGGGGTATTCCGTGATGGTATAATAGTATAACAGTTCTTTAGTTGGATGTGTACTAAGAGTATTATTAAATCAACATTGCGAGAAACTGTGAAAGATCAACCAGCATATTTTATTACTATTATTAATATTAATCAAGTATGAAATTGTTATTAAAATAATTTTATAACTACAATGAATAGCAATATTACTAATCATAATAATATGTTTATATAGAAGCACGAAGCGATTACCAAGGATGATAGAGAGAGAATATAGGTTTGTTAAGTTATGTGTTAAAATGCAAATATTGTGAATAATACATGATTCATTTTAAAAATAAATTTAAAAGTTAGTTTGTGTTTGAAATCCGATTCGGAAAATAAATAAAATAAAACATTATAATAATATGTAGATATGCGCCATCCGACTCATTTCTTTTTTATTAATATTAAACTTTTTGTAAGGGTCTGCTGTTGACCAAAATATTGTTATCACGTGAGGAGAATTTTCTCAATGCCAACAATTGAAAGTAAGGATAGTTATAAAACTATTTAGTTTCTGAAGTTTTTTTTTAAATAAGTCATTATTTTTCAACAAATGATTATTTGGATTCTTATATTCAAATATTCTTTACAAGTTCGAGTATTATAAAAAGGCCATAGGATTTTAGGTTGATCAGATGATATTTAGAAAGCTGAATGAAAACTTTAAAGATAATTTAATAACAGCTAAGATATTATCTAAGTACAATAATAATATTCAAGACAGCTTTTTTGAAGCTTTTTTGTGAAAACAATGCAAAGGCGCTAACAAATTTTTGTTTTTTTTTTCTTGATTGTTATTAAACTTATTGATCATTATTGATATTTATTAAGCTCATTGAGATATTATGTGAAACTTCAAAGTAAAATAAAATAAACGAAATGTAAAATGTATGTTTTTGATATATCGTTGAGTTTCCATAGTAATTATAATTGTCCAACATTTTATGCACTGTTTTGTGTATTTAAAGTTGAAGAGAATTAAGCATAAAAAATAAAAAAAGTATTATACCTAACATAAGAATTTCAAAAATTGTTTTATAATATATAAATATTTACTGGGTATATTTGACTAGTAATACATAATATCCTCATCTGAAATATCTCAACCGCAGATCCTTAAGCCTTTGGCATACGATTCTAAGGGAATTATGGGAATTGAAGAGCACAAAGGCTTCGAAATAAAACGAGATGAAAACTGGAATTAAACAGGATTAGGAGTAATCCCTTGACGCCTCCTCTTCCACTCAATATCACGGATGTTAATAAATTAAGGGAGGACGTCAGTGTTGGCGTCGGCACATCGCATCGCCATTGTCACAATACTTCACCAAATACATAATTATCATTAGGAATGCAAGTATAGAAACAATGGCAAATTAAACATTGGTAATAATTTTAATCTAAATTAATCACTTGGCCACTCCAGATGTGGGAAATGCCATGATGATATACCTACCTAATTTGAATCATATTATTGAGTATTTGACACAAAAGGGAATCATATTTCTTAGACAAAGTGTTACTATATTATTTTATTTAACTACCAAGGTTTTTATTAATAAAATAGTGATTATTCGAAAAAATTAGGATGTAATAGTATTAAACCTATGTCATCACGGCATATCCCACAAGTGGGGTATCCAGCAGATCAACTGCAGGTATTAAACAAGTATACTGGCCTCTCCGTGCCAATAAAAAACAAGACATTAAGGATGGGTGGCAAACCTCAACGCTGAGTTGAAAATGTGAAATGTCTTTATTTAACAAACGTCTGCATTTTACAAGACACTCGAAAACTTACGCAAAACAGTGGAAGACCAATTCTTTGTCGAGTGCTCCAAGGAACCCAAAAATTATGTAATCTAATAAGTAATATAAAAAAAAATACTGCAAACACAATAAAAGAATACCACGAAATTCTAAAATACACCAATTTGTGAATGCCTTTGTCAATCAAAATGATTCGTTACATAAATTAATTCAATTTTGAAATAAATAGAAACAAAGTATTCACTATTGAATATTTTTTTTTGAAATTACATGTTTAATTAGACGTAGATCTTAAAACAGAATAATAAATTAAAGATTATTTCAACATTAGATATAATCTAAGATAATATTTTGTAATATGTAGGTAGGTAGGTACTCAAAAAATTAGGGTTTTAATTTCTGTATATTTATAGAGGTTCTTCCATTTTGTTGAAAAACACGATAAACATTTTCTTTATGGTTTGACGGACAAACTCTGAATCAAAATGCTTAGTTGTTTTGAAAAAATTATGTATGGAGAAGTACCCGCTGAGCATGTTATTTAAATTTGGGACTGCATAGTGACGCTCAATCTTTTCTGCCTACCCCGCAAGGTAAGTAACTTGCGTGCTGGTAAATAATATGTTAGATGTTTGAAAAATATTTAAAAATTTACGATGATACAAAACAATGTTAGAGAACGGGAGCAAAATTTATTATGATGTGCGGTTTTGAAACCGTTTAGGAAAAATAAGGAATTGGATTAAATTATCGTGGCGTGAAGAGAAAGCGAGCTGAATAAGAAAAAGACTTTTAAACACCTCCTTTTGAATTGTCGAATTGAATTTATTTAAACAGGACAGTGATGTATTGGACGTTGTATTTAATAATCTTGAATAATCTTTGAAACAAAATCAATGGAAATAATCACCAAATAAGCGAAATCTTCTCTCTAGAATACCCGGTACAAAAAAAAATGAGAAAAATCTTTATTGTGAGTTTACAAGTGTCACACAAAAAAGGCAGGTAATTAATTAAACATCCGTAGCAAGAGACACAATGTTGTATTCAGTAACGAGGTATATCACCCATCCAGAATGACTTATTTATTTACTGGCACGGTGAGGATACTATGCATGTTTATCACTTGCGCTATCCCACTTATGCTATGCTAGCTATCCCACTTATGGGATATATCGTGATGATATAGTAATAACATAACATGCGAAGACAATTCACACAGATCGAGCTAGTCCCAAATTCAGATTGAATTTTGTGTTATGGGTAGTAACGCGACAATACACATTGTATGTACAATGCACTAAAGACATATACATGTAACACTAATAGTAGTAGATAATTGAAATTTACAATATTCTCAAGCGAGCATGACATTGTCATTTTCACAATTACGATTTTTCTCCCATATCGGCGCAATGGAGACTTCTGTTGAATAGCCAGATATGTCGGGAAGGTAAAGATAGATAGATATTAATTGGTCATCAGCATAACTAGAAGAAAAACTTCTGAAGGAAACGAATAATTATTATCAGATCATAAGAGGAAGAAGAAGTACTTCTGACAGCGTCGCCGTTCTATGTAAACCAAAATTGATATTGAGAAACTTTTAAAGCATAATATGTTGTCAAATAATCCAGCATAACATTTCAAAGACTATATAGAGGAAAACTATCTAAGTAAAAAAAAAACTGTAATATCGGATGTTTTTAAAAATTCTATAAAATTGTTATATTTTAAGAGTGCACTTTCTACAGATCTATTCCAATGAATATGATTTGAAAATATCTTTGGTGTGAATGCGAAGAGATAGAAAACAAAATTATACATTTAATATTATCTAGGCAAGAAGACTTGGAATCAGAATATTTCATAAATTTTAATATATTGAAGTAGTAAAAGTACAAAAATATAAAAATATGAAATGAGAATTTTCCATCTTCAAACTATTCCGGCACTTTTGTGGTTTTCTCAAGTCCCATCTCTCCTCTTTAGCTTTAGACGAGATGGTAAGTAGAAGTAGTAGTACAGTCTGAAGTAGGACCAGAGATAAAATTCCATTAACTGGATAAATAATCTATAATACTTCGTAATTTCATTCATTTCAAGTCCCTCTCTTCTTTGGTTCGCGGTTTGGTTAAGAAGTGCGGTTAATTGTATTCAAATCACCAAGAAAAATACAAAACTAAATAATAGTCCTCGAAAGAATGGGAGAAAAAAGAGAACGAATGAGGAACAACTTAAAAGATTTACATTAATTAATTAAGAATAATCAAAACGACAAAGTTTGCAACACAGATAAATTTAAAAATACTAATTTATGAGGGGTATTTAAATCATACTTATTAATGAAAATCAATACTTTGAGGCGGAAAGAAGTGCGACAAAAATATATCCTCGGTTTAATCGAGATACTCCCATGACATCCAAAAACATCACAGCTTTCATTTTATTACAGCTTCAGACGTTTCGTCCATTATTGAGGTGGACATTTTCTGGTTAGCTTTATATACATAATTATGATTTCATGATCTTCTTCTAGTCTGTTTTTTATCATCATCATTTCTGTCGGTCCCTCAATCCTGAGGATCGTGACCATCATGCCTCGTTCTGTAGACCATCTGTATCCATGTTGAGCGATCCTCTGCCATGTGTAAGGCCCCATGAAGTGAGCTCTGTGTGGCCTCCTTAATTTGGTCGCTCCATCTTATTGGCACTCTGCCCCTTCCTCTCTTGTGTTTTTTATACAAAAAAATTAATTATTTTTTCGGCTAATAATATATTGTATAATAACAATATATTATAAATGGTTTTATAAATTGTATATGAAAAATCATATTTCGTATTATACCTTTTACTTAAATAGGATTATTGCATATTTTTCAGTACACTAAATATCTACATCAAAATCAAAGAGTTCTAGAATCCTATGCACCAAAACCGGGTAATGTTTCAATATCTTAAATGATCAAAAACTCGGTATTAAATATTAATTAAGATTAAGTTTATTTGTTTTAAACTCAAATTAAAATATAAATTGAAAAGTATCTTGTTTTTTGTACATAAACATATTTTGTTAAATTTAAAATTATTACACCATTTATTGCATTTGTGTGAATCTGTTTGTCTACTTATTGAAAGTTTGTATTCATTATACGAATAAAAATTGAATAAAATTTAAATTCATTTCACAACACAGACAGCATAGACTTTTAGATACTTATACTAGACAAAGGTAAAGTGCAAAATTCTTTATGAAATAATGATAATAATGAAAAAAAAAAACTAGACAATTCGCCTGAATCGCAAAACTGAAAAATGGAAAATGGTGGATGGGTGTTAAAGGGGTGGTATTTGGAAGTGGTGGTAGAAAAAGGGGCAGATACAGTGCTACTAGATGATATAAAGCCAATAGCACTAAACCTTGGCCGAGTATAGGACCTAATACGAAACAAAGGGTCAGTTCTCGGCCAGAGTGATTCGTGTTAAGAAGTTAAATGTGTATCTATAATGTAATAAACATTTATGATGACATCCACCGTCATCATCTCACCCTCTAGCCTTCCTCTCAGAAGCACAGAACTGGAGCTAGACTCCTCTTTTCAGAGCGTCTCTGCGCCACCAAAGACCAGCGACCACTCAGATAGTCCTAAAACTCGGGGACTTCAATTAATATTTACTCCAATTGAATCACCTCTTTCTACGAAATTCCTAGTGCTCTAATCGGTTTGTTGTGAAAGAGGGATGCCCGGGCAGAAGAAAGAACAAAGCTCTTGGACAACTTTTATTGGACATTTTCCAAACATGATCAAATAACGACCATCGCCTCTCCTTTATTACCACAAAGACTACAGATCTTGGCTGACTTGACAAAGTTGAGTGATTTTTACTTGCTTAAAAATTAAAAAATAAAGAAAATCTACATAATAAGCTGACTGAGCTTTTTCACGTGTACTGTCATCTGCGTTCTTTTTTTCAGTGTTGTCGGTTGAAAATGTGAACAATGTTGCGGTATTTTAATGACTCAATAATATATGGTTTAATAATTATGTATAAATTCGTTTATTGTCCATATCGTAAGGTTATAAAACAAATTTCGGTTCATCTAAAGACAATTGGTATTTGTTTTAACTGACTTTAAAGTGTTCAGACTCGTCTACACAAATGATTGGCATGCCGAGTAATTTCGGCGAGACTCGGTTCCGACTCGGCTCTACACACGGACAGTGTGATTTAGCTTTAAGAAGAAGTGGTAAAGATAAATTGCAGCAATTAGTAAGGGAATTCAGTCAACTAAAATTGATATTAGGGAATCCATCTTGAAATTAAATTTAATATAATAATAATAATTTTATTCGCGTAGTTATTATTTTCACCATTGTATCAGTATAACCCGTCACGTTGTAAAATAATTTGATAAATTGTATGAGTTATGTATTTGTAAAATACTTAAGAGATACATAAATTTATAATTGCAAGTTGCATTTGAGTAGCTTAGGATCGATAGTAGTTGAGAGCCCAAAAACTATAATTTTTTACATTTTTCATTACAAATAACTAATTTTTTCTCCTTTTTTTCGTTGAAATTTCGCGAAATTCGACTGTTTTTTTTTAAATGCAGTTTAATAGTACTCAACACAAAGAATTTTTCTACATTTAGTACAATACTACAGTAGTAAAAAAACTTTTTCGATTTGTCCACTTTTGCTGCCAAACCACACATAGGTAATTATAACGGATTTCTTCAATTCACCCTACTTTTACATATTTATTAATTAACTCCTTACTTTACACATTAAATATAACAAATATACAGAGAGTGAGCATATTGCAATGGCGCAAATTCTTAATATTTTTTAGTATCATCACTTTTTTGGTTAGCGGATATTGCTTTTTGGTGATATTTTACCCTGTTCTTTTCAAAATTTCATATGTAAGCACAACGTGAACGACACCCTTGCCATCTATGTCTTTATAATCATAAGAAAGATGTCGTCTTTACATTATGATTCTGGTATTAATTTAAATTATACACATTATCTTCAATAGAGATTACGTAATTTGTTTATTTATGTACGTAAATCCTCAAATACGATCAATACAATAAAATGATTTTGTTTCTTATTAACAACATTTATATCACTTCTAGCAATGTAAAGACTAAAATTATCACACAATAAGATAAACTCCCCCGTCTTTGAAGGGATTAGCACTGCTTCAAACGGCTATACATACAATGAGACAATAGGTCTGGCTCTGTTTATTAATAAAATTGTTGTTTCTTTATCTTCAGTAAAGTTACCTACGGTATTAAAGTTATTTATTTATTTATTTATTTAGGAAACGCGGGCGTCCGAGAACCACGTGGCTTGATCACGTGGATCAAATTAAATATTTAATTATTTAATTAATTAAGAAAGTCTGTAGGTATATTGAACCGATACCAGTTTAGTATGATCTTCTTTCTACTTATTTCTACTCTAATATGTATTATTTTTTTATGATTTGTATTATATTGTATGTATTTTAATATGGACTTGAGAGGTTTGCACACTCCACCTTCAAGTCTGGAGTAAATAATAAATAATAATAATAAATTCTCAAGGACGGCCGCGTGTTGAGTAAGAGGAACCGACGTGCGTGTATGAGGAACTGTATGAATGTGGAGGAAGCGAAGGAAGTGTGTAAAGATAGATCTGTTTGGCGTTCCGTTCTCTCTGCCTACCCCACTTGGGACATGGCGTGAGGGTATAGTATAGTATAGTATAGTATTATTTATACACAATTCACGGCACAAACCATATACATGTAAGGTATATATTTATAATACCCAACTCTGTTACACAGAAAGTGGAACAGTATTTATCAATTACAGTGAAAATGAATACCAAATATCATTATAGATGTACATAGGTCAACAAAATAAATTTATGGTCACTTTGAAATGTGTGATTACATGAAAATATACAACTTTAGAAGAATGGAAGATAATATGAAAGTTTAAATTTTCTATTTTAACTCAATCAATAAAATAATAATTCTTCAATCTCAAAAACAATTACATTTAATTGTAAGAAACTATATAATTTGCGCATAAGGCGTACAAAGTACATATTGCCTTGATGCAGTGTCTTCCAGTAAGTTTTGATTATTCTTTTTAATATCAAAAGACTTTCGATAACTCATTATATCCAAGACAATACATTTCTGTACTACTATACTATACTATACCCTCACGCCGTGCCCCAAGTGGGGTAGGCAGAGAGAACGGAAGTGTGATTACATAAAAATATACAACTTTAGAAGAATGGAAGATATGAAAGTTTAAATTTTTTATTTTAACTCAATCAATAAAATAATCATTCTTCAATCTCAAAAACAATTACATTTAATTGTAAGAAACTATGTAATTTGCGCATAAGGCGTACAAAGTACATATTGCCTTGATGCAGTGTCTTCCAGTAAGTTTTGATTATTCTTTTTAATATCAAAAGATTTTCGATAACTCATAATATCCAAGACAATACATTTCTGTACTACTATACTATACTATACCCTCACGCCGTGCCCCAAGTGGGGTAGGCAGAGAGAACGGAACGCCAAACAAACAGATTTCTGTAAATGGTAGAAATTTATTTTTATCCTACCGCTCTTAAAAAGAGTATCACTAAAAGGCTGAACTACATAAGAATTATGTAAAAATATCTGTAAATACATAAAAAGTCAATACTGATAGATATTTCTTAATACCGATTCCATAAACAACTATAGAATTACATTATTCTGCTTCTAATGGATACCTATAAATAATTCTGTACCATTCCATGAAACGTTAAATAAGAAATCATATCCTAGATAGTATACTCGAAGATCAGTCAAAAGTAGCATTCACATTGCTTCACTTTGGATGATCATCCAGAGTGTCAGGGTCAAACCTGTTCATCGAAAGTGAATACGTCTGTTCACACTTGTTCATCCTATGCTTTCACTGCCATGTCAACACTCTCAGTCATGTTGTATGTAGTTTAACATATTTTCGTACAAAAATAATTAAACAAATTCAAAAATGAAAAATAACACATAAAATAAACTAATAAAGCTCTCGACTGCGTAATAATTTTGTACATGATTCTGACATTCAATACAAATTCATAGAGAATAAAACAAATAATAAGATAAAACTTGTTTATGGTCGTTTCAGTGAAAGGACCTTTCATCAAAATTATGACGAGTGGTAATCTCTTTCCTCCGTCATCGCTAGTGATCACTATTGATGATACGCCCGTTCACACCTATTCATTTTGGAGGATCATCCGGAGTGATCACTGAAAGTGAACAAATGTAAACGACCCTTAAGATCCGAAATGAGACTATTGTACATTCTACGAAAAAACGAGTACTTACACATAGTACTATTCAATTAGACTTGCAGGTAATATTATATACTAATGTATGCACTGCTGTAAGTGCTGGAAGCGGAGATGTTTGAGGATAACATTTTACATTGAAATCTATTTGATAGAAAGAAGCTACTACGTGCAGATTTCGGTAGATATATTATTATATTTGTACTGTGTGTGTACTTGCAGATAAATCTTAAATTACATAAAATCTTGAAAGATCGTTACTCAAAGGAGGTACAGTTGTACCTGTGAAACGGATGTTAAATTAAAAAATAACGTTTATATCGCGTCGATTTTCAATTTTCTAAAACGAGAAATGTATTATTTATCGATGAAACTATAAAGATTATAAATTCTTATGAATCATTGACAACTTAAGTCAGTTGATTTTCACATAGTCCTTTTACTATTTATAATAGTGAAAAAATTACTGAATCATGAAAGAACGAAAATATAATTATAAGAAAGAAGAATGAATAGAAAGAAGTTTTCAAAATAAGAAATAAGGATAATTTTTACAAAGATTTTGATGCATTTTTTTTTTTTTTTTTTTCAGTGTATATTTTTGTGTGCAAATTTTTGTACAAGAATGTTTTTTTCTTCCAAAAAGACGAAAATATATGATGTTATTATCGAGAAAAAAATACGTTTACTAATTATATAGTATACAGGTAATTTGTAGCAAAATATTATCATTAGCTCATCAATAAATATTTTTCTGATCAATAAGCGTAATTCAGGAAGGAACTGTTCTCCAGCAGTTTTCTATCTCATTTTCTCTCTTAGCAAAATACAGAAAGTTGCAAACTAGTCAAAAATCCAAGAGATCCGCAACGTAATTGGATGAATCTGCCTCGTGAACAGAATCTTTTTTATATAAGTACCTGTATTTTATCATCACTCAAATCTGCTACTCTTTTATTTAATGAGATGAAAGGGTAAACATATATAATAATAAATCGATAGATATCATTTCTTTAGGTAATATTCAATTGTTGAATAATTTTCCAATATTACAAACTATGTAAATAATATTACAGTTTCAATCAATTTAAAAAAAAGAGATATTTAATAACTTGTTTACTTACTCACTGAGCCATACAATATAAAGGAAGTATTAAATGAAGCAAGAATATAACTTTTATTTAAGCTTTTTTGATTTCGTTACTTTTTTGTGATATAGGTATGTACCTACTTTATAATCTAACTCGCATATTTTAAATAAAAATAAATCTCTTACAGAGATTGGAAATGCTTTTTTAGAAAAAAGTATATACTGAAGTCAAAATTAAATGATTATACGAGTAGAAAACGTCATCATGCTAAAGTAGGTATGTATATAGTTAGGCATTAATTCGAATGATTCGAATTTTGTCGTCAAATGCACGCGGGAAAATAGGCAAAATATCCCACTGACGAAGGATCATCTGATTTTATAGAATGAATAAAAAAAACGTAACTAAAATTTATTCTACCTCACTAAGTACAATCGGGCAGAAACTAGGTATAATCTTTGCATATGAAACGATATCCAAATTGTTGACAGAATATGCGAACGGATTTAACGTAAAGATTAGATTAAATACCTAGACAAAATATATAATCTACAAGTATATTATTTTATTGATTTGAAAATAGTTATGAAAAGAATACTTTCATTTCATCACATTTTATCTTGTAAAAAAAACACCGGGTTTTAAAGAATAACAAAAGTATAAAAATAACTTTTTTCACTAGTTAAGTATATCTATGGAGAAAACACAATCGAATATTTTCTTTGATCTTAAAAGAATTCTAACGGGATATTATGTTTACAGGCAATAAATAATAAAAATGTTTAGCTTTACAGACACACTCACAAATATAATATAAAATAATTAGCTTAGTCTGAAAGGTGTATAAGGTTGTATTTGGGTTTATAACAAAAAAATATTAAAATATTAGTGTGATGTTTTGCAGGTGCGCCACACAAAAAAAATATTTGTTAATTATGATTAGTTAGTAATGGTCAGTTTAAGTCTATTAGCCAAGTCTAAAAATGCAACTTCTTTGTTGAAACGTGAATACAAATACGTGTACATTAAATTGGTGTGCATGATATTATATACAGCATTGAAAGATATTTTGGAAGGCTTTATTTTGTGAACATATTTTTGAAAAAAATATTGTCAATCATTATATCACCAGGCATCAATAGACTGTCAAAAATCATTGATATTTTTGAAAATATAAATTTATCCAACAATACATTCAGGGAACCTTTTTGATATTCACAAAGCACTGTCATTTAAATGAAAATATAAAAAAAACGGGATAGTTTTATCAAATTGAAATAAGCTTAATCAACTTTGTATTGGTATACCTATGAACATTTATATAAAAAAGTGTTGCATTGTTCTAAAAATATATAAACGTAAATGAAATATAAATTTATTACTATGTGTGATAATTAAAATATTTATAATGCAATACATGAAAATTTACAAAATTCTTGCAACGTGTTATGAACTATTTAATTAATGCACGTAAGTTTCATTCAAGTATAGGGTGTCTATAGTAGGAGACTAAACAAAAATGTTTTTTTACAATAAATAATGTTTTGAAACAACACAAAAGAAAATGAATGTCAGAATAAATTATATACCAATGGATGTATAACAACATAGAAAAAATAAAAAAAATATATTATACCTATATCGAAATTTTGAAATATAAAATTAACCCATGTTAATTAAAATTTAGCCTTAAAAATACATGCTAAATAGCCTACAGATGAAACCAATCGAGCGTTGTCTGAGTTAGGGATTATTTTATCTTTACTTTGTGATAAAAAGCCACCGATAAAATTTGGCTATTCAGGAATATTTTGTATAATGGATAAAGATGCTAGAAAAAACAGTTTAAGTGAAACATGTATAGCTTTAATAAATGATAAACATATATAAAGATAATTATAACCGGGTGAAATGTATTTTTAATTTTAAATATATTCCAAATTTTATATTTTATTCAACACGGATGACCACACAAAATAATTTTGCATGAATTAAAAAAGGCTTAAATAAATTATGAAACTATATTTGAAAAAGTAGCAGTGGAGAGGCTTCCTGAATATTTTTGAAACCATCTTTTATTATTATTATCATAATGTATTCTATTCCTTAACAAAATATCCCCAGCGGATAAAAGTGAAACAACAAAAATAAAATATATTCATGATAAGTAATCTACTTTCAAAGTTTCAGAGCTGGTTCTTGAACAGAATCTACATTTTCCCCTCTCTTGAAACTCGCACAGTGAGATAGAAAGAGAGAAGAGCCCCTAAGAAGGAAGCAATTCGCTTCGTATAAGGATCAGCTTATCATACTAATGAGCCAAAAAGTTCATAGAAAAGACGAGAGAAGGCTATGGATATAGCAAATCAAACAAGGTTCACACAAAACTACGATTCATAGACACAACTATAAAATTATGGCCATAAAAACCACTGTATACCCTGTTTTTGGGAGATGACGTAATAGAAAAGATTCATTTCATTTTTTTACCCAAATTCCTGAAGACGGTTCAATTTCAATATTTTTATTTTACAAAAGCCATTAATAAAGTAAAATGTTGACAAACCTTACACATTTATTTAAGTATAGTAATTCGCATTTCAAATAGCATCTAAACATTTTTAATCAAATTATTGTGTTGATCGCCTAAAACCCCACATTAATTCATTGAAATTCACGAAAACATAGTGGAAAACCAATAATTCAAAAGCAGCACTAAAAAAACAAATTTCAAATTTTGGCGTAGAAAGGTATCTTAGTTAATAGTATAATTTTATATACACAATATGATTTGTGTAGAACAGTTGTAAACTTTCACTCAAAATAGATATATATCTCATTTACTAAGAAGAATTCATTAATAAGGGTTTTTCAAATGAGCTTTTCTTTAGCAACGGAACGTTGCTTTGATACAATAATTTCACCAAGATTAGATTCATCACCGAAAAGACAAAGTCAACATTTTTTTACGAATTTTCAATAAAGTTACAGGTGTGTATAAATTAATCCAAAAACAAATGGAAATCAATCTCGTTAAGTTTGTACGTGTAGATTGGATTTTATCAGAATTTATTTATTTGACAACCCTGTCCCATGTGCCAAACCGAATTTTCGACCGGCATCAGGTTAGTGTACGTATGTACATTCTAAGTTCTACGAAGTATTTAATAATAAAAATATCGGCCATTTTGGCGAGCCGATATATTTTATTTTAGTACGGTACACTTTCCAGGAGATGGCGCTTTACATAAGTTGCTCATAGACCTCATTTTATGATGGATTTAAAAGAGGCCGAAAAGTAAGTAATCAAAAAGTTTTTCTAATAATTATATATGTTGTGATACAATGAGCAATTTATCTTTTCCAATTTCTTAAATAAGTATATAGGTACAAAAAAGCTGCTTAATAGTCAATTTTATTTAAGAGTAATGACAGGCCGATTTTATTGGTTAAAAATATATCTATTTGAAAAACAGTAGTGGACGCATCATTCTTTGTAGTAAAAAATATTCTCATATAAATTTGCACACCGTACTTCGTTCATATTATGACGGAGTATCCGATGTCTTGTGTTGATTCCTCGTATAGTAGTGTCTATTGTCTTTACAATAAGTGTGTCTCATAAGAAATCCAATGAGGGTACTGCGGTAAAATGAGAAGGGAAATTACCACCAAAGAACACCTCTTATATTGCAAATCTGTGAACCAGAGTCTAGCGAGGCGTGTCGAACCGTCAAATAAGACGGTAATTAAAGAAGCCGATATTGACACACTGAAAAGGCATTTACTTATTTGAAATCAAGGAATTTATTTAAATCGGGTATTTTAAAGTGAATTTTCTTAATTTTATACAATTATTTAATTCAACATGTTCCAGCGATCCCTTATCTCAAAATGTCGATAGGTTGTCTAGAATTGCTTCAGTAAAGAAATCGAGCATTAAGTAAAGAATTTTAACGTTCCTATAAAAGTTTCTAATTTGATTATTGAAAACAAAAATAATTATAGGTTTATCTCATAACTACAACTTGCTTGAAATATTTGAATACATATTCTTAAAAAAAAACAATATATTGGTCATCCACTAAATTCAATGACAGTTTTTTTCAATGAAATCAATAAATTTCTCAATGGCTTGAAAGATCATTTGTCATAATACATCATTCATAAAACTTTCATACACAGAGTTAAGTTTTCGCGGAAAGGGGCAAATAAATCAATTATTATATTATAGAATAAAATATACTTTTGAAATCAAGATGAATATCAAAGAACGAATGAAGAAAAAAGATTATATAAAGACTCAAAATAAAAATAATAAAGACCCAAATCCACAAAATTGACCATGAAAAGTAAGAGTTTCATATTGAAATCGATAGCAGGTTTCAAAGCGAAAATCTTTAGTTTAGTCTTATATGATGTCATTAAACTATTAACTCCTTTATTACGCTTTAAGTACCTATGTTGGAGTCATTGCAAATAATGACGAAGTTAATACCATGTCTATAAACTACTTACATTTGTATTGACGTAATTTATAGCACCCACAACGATACAAACACAAAGACAATTACTAATGAACAATGATACAAACATAAAAAGAAACTCGTCACAACGCTTTTGATTCACACAGCAGATCAAAAGACAATAAGCATAAATAATGACTTAGTAATTAGATGAGTCATAAGAAATTGTATGAGTATGTTTGGTTAAAAGTTGTACTACGAAATGATCAATGCGATTGACAACAACGTAAGCCGTCTGTTTTGGACCCATTAACCAACTGGATAGCGCAGAAGTCTGGGGACTTCCATTTATCCAAATTCTACACTAAACCAATCTTGTTCACACGGGAGGCACCAAAGTGGGCTGGTCGTTTTGCCGTTTTATTTTGACTATACTGTGAATTTTAATTAAGTACAATTTTGACTATACAACACCCCAGCTGATGTCAGCTTGAATCCTGCACGACACGTCGGGCAGAAGCCAACGGTTTTTCTCGAGACCAACCAAAAAGTATTTTTTTAAGACTATAAGTAGAGTACCAAGAATACGATAATTACATATACAAATATACTTCTTACTTTATTTTTGTGTATTATATTTATGTTATTGATAAGTAAATAAATTTATAGTAACAAGGTATAACAATTACAACTATTCAAATAAACAACAAGACAAAAACGTTCTATTAAATTGACAAAAGAATCAAATAAATTCATACTGACAATAACGTTTAGGTAATATCGAACGAAAAAATAAAATAAAAAAGGTGTTAAAAAATAGAATTAAACAGAGGAAGTAATGAAAAAAGCAATTTATTGTGAATAAGGCAATGAACATGAAGGAGACAATAAACACTTCTACATGATACAAATAAACAATAATTTAAACCCAGCATTGTGTACACTTCTTCACAGAGTCTTACCTATAAACGAGGCTGGGGAATGAATCGTTTATGTCATATCACGTGACCAACAACCATTTCATGATAATTCTGTCGTTAGTTGAAAAGCAGGCTGTGAATTTTAAATTAGATAAATGCCATTATATATAAACTCTCGACCATATTCATACAAAGGACTAAGCTTATCTGATTTAAAGCTAAAAGTCCATTTAAAGCTAAAGATCCATGAACTAAAAAAACAATATAAATAATCGTTGGAAACGAGATACTTTGATTTATACCCACATAAAAAAAAACTCGTGAATGTCAATTATATAATACACTTACGCGAGAAAATAATAAACGATGTTTGATTTGACAACATAGCAAAATAAAGAGATTCACATTTTACTCCGAACAAATTTCAAATGATAAATAATAAATGAATTAATGTGATGCTAGGTTCCCAGGCCTATATTGTTGCCACGCCCTTTCTGACATACAATACGACTTATACGACGTCACTGAACCGTAACGGTTTTCAAAAGTTGAACAACTGGAGTCCAGAAACAATAGGAGGAAATGAGTTGACCTGTCAAGAGGATGCCCAAGTTAGAAGAAGTGGGAGTGGGTGTATCAGAGAGACAACAAAGTCATGATACAGTACAAATTATATCATATTATTAGATGGCTCTAACACCTAAGTGCAAAGACTTATAACCTTATTTAATAATGATGTGGAAACTATTAGGTTTCATACAGAGAACAATAAATTGTCTCAATGAAATACAAGATATGGAATATTTGAGTAGTCTTTTGTAGTTGTGTAATTTTTTTTATAAAATAAAATGTTTAATACAGTTTAGTAGGTTTCCATATAGTATGTACAAAAGGTTTAATGAAAAACAATGCTTTATGGAATAAATTGTCATATTGTTATCATTATAATATGTCTGCTTTAGTAAAAAAATGAATTACTTTTCAAACTTTTGGTGATTAACTTTCCAGCAATTCTTTTACAATTCTATTTACACAAAAAAAATCACGTTTGATCTTCAATGACATAATAAAACGTCACTGAAGATTAGCAGATTCAAAAATATTCAAATATATCAATAAGCGGAAAATAAAGCCATTTACTTATTACTATTAACACAAGTCATTCAACTTATAGACTTATAAAAGTTCCAAAAACTTAATTGATATCCTGTCTTAGAATTTAAAAATACACAGTATATAATAATACAGTTGATATTTTCAACCGACGGTACTTGGTGGAAATTCATGTTGAATTAATTAAAATAAAACACTTATTTGTAGTATATCCACGGTGACTTTTATTGAACGCGAGCCGGCTTTCAAGAGCTTCCGCTCTCATCATCAGGCTGGCGAAAAGATATAATAATACTATTCGAATATTGTTAGTCTACTAGACTTAATAATTGAAGAAAATGGGATATATTAAACGTTGAGAATTATTTCATTCGATTATAACTGAACTGATTTTCGACGTGGTGAAAATTTCAATCAATCGGATATATCTGAAATATAGTATTATATTCATAATTTTCCATCTTTGATATACTTGTTCAAGGAAAGACACGACAGTTCAAGAGTAATATATAATATTATATGATTTCTGGACATTGCACTCGAGTCCATAACTCTAATAATTTGACTCCAAAGTCACTTCAGAAAATGATAAATGCACTAGCATCCCATTCTCATCTTTGCTTGGCTTTGTAGAGACGCTGCGGTCCTACGTGACTCGTCTGGTACTCGCAAACTATCTCAGTTTCGATCATTTTGGATAGGTACTCACTTAGTACCGTATTTACTTTGAGAGAAATTATTCTTGTCATTGTACAGGAAACCGACTTCTAATAAGTAATTAATACTTCATAGTTATCTAGGTTATATTAACAACTATATTTTATCGTACATATAACGTAAACAAAGTACTTTTAATAAAACACAAAGCTTATGATCTGGTGGTAAAAGCTTGTCTTGTATGTTTGCTTAGTAAACAAACAAATCAAATTGTTTTAATGACATGATGTTGAAGCATTCAATTATTTATACCTGAAAAGTTATAGTTTTGTCAAGAGTAAATTTAAATTGCACATCCATCTAAAGAGAAACACCCGATTTCCTCTTGATGTATCTACTCGGAATTCTAAAGAACAAAATCACAGTAAATCAGCTTAGGAGAAGTTATGTCAAATTAAGAAACAAGCTTCTTCTTTATTTATTTATTTATTTATCCACTTTTATAGGGCAAAGCCCTATAAAAGTGGATAAACAAAAAGACGAAGTTAGTAAAAAAACCGTTAGAGTTGCATGCAATTAAATTGATGAAAGTAAATATTAAAGTATTTTAGGATGAATCTTAATATGTACGTACAAAAAAATAAAAATATGTATTGAAAATGATAAGAAATATGGTAGTGAATGAATCTGTTATGCTAATAATAATCGTAATACATGTACCTAGAACTAAAAATAAATTGTCAAAAGAAAATAGTCAATTATGGTTTTCGAGTCTAAAAATAAAATAGTAAACATTGAAAAAAGAGTATGATTCTGAAGGATGTTAAAGGAGTTGACGAACAGAAAAAAAGCAATGAAATAGGTCAAGACTGCACGAATGAAACTTGGTATGTACTAGGGGATAATAAAAATGATCAGTGGGTCAAAGTATGGTAAAACACATTATCTAGATTGGTAATATTAGGTGGGTATGTTTATTTAATAATACGTCAACCAAAACATTTCACCAATATCGAATGTCGCTGGTGGAGTAATATCCTCGAAATAAGTATTAGATTTGTAGAATGTTGTACCTACTTGTACCCGTGTAATGGTGTTATTTTGTTGGATTGGCAGTATCATTCCATTGAACATGTGGTACAAGCCATAGAGACTTGGAGAGTAGCAGTTTATATTAGATTACCATACTTTTTATATAAATATCTGTTGAAGTACAGCGTGGCTTAAGAAAACGCGTCAATATTTCAAAATATTACTTTTTTATCTCCCTTCGCAGTGCTTCTCAAGCTTCGGAAAGACATGACTCACAAAACATTATAATAAATTGACAAATTAATAAGTTTTATAAGGTGTAAGGTGGAATAGTCGATCACTTTTCATTTAATCGTAGTAGGTCGAAAACTAAATAGATATTCTTGTTTTATTAATAAGTTTTCACTGTAGTAATAGTTGGGATAAAATGTAGTTTACAAAGTAAAATAACGGTGCAATTTCGTTTTACACACTGTAATGACATTCGTTGTCTCGGTGTTTAGGTAGAAGAATTCCTTAACGAGATTAAAAAAACAATGTTTTCTTCTATTATGTGATTTATTCTCGAGAAAGACGTCTTTCGTCTTGTTAGGACATAGTCGATTACATCAAGTCAAGATTGAGAATGATCTAACAAGACGAACGACGTCTCTTTCGAGAATAAATCACACAATAGAAGAAAACATTTGTTATTTCAATTTCGTTATAAAATGACATGTCACAGTTGTACGCCTAACAAAAAAAAAAGTTAATAATTTTTTCTACACTAAAAAGTAAAAATAAGGAAATTTGTAAAATAGAGGAAAATTATTCTAGTAGGATCTAAGAAGATGAAATTTATAGACGTGAAAATTGATACATATACAATATGAAAAATGATATAACAAAAAAAATTGAAAATTTTAAAACTAACGATTTGCAAATGCGATGCTTTGAAAATCCCTGAACAATAATTCGATTCCAGTACACACTTTGTATGCGAGTCTTGTATAAAATATTCCGAGTGCCTGGGGAGTTTTATGAAGAAAAAGAGCAAGAAGAAGAAGAAGAAAAAATATGTATAAAAATCTGTTGAATGCTGAATTTAAGAAAAGATTTCTGTTTACATTTAACATCAAATCGTAGTATGTACCTACGTCTGTCGAAGAGAGATTAAATCAAAGTAAAGGATTTTGTACTAGGCGTCATAATATATCGTAAAATCTCTCGTCGAAAAAATTGATTCATATAGGTGAGTAAAATACTTTAATATCGAACATGTCACAAAAGGTTCTATTCATGTTATTGAGTCCATTGTTTGTTGACTTGAGTACTTACCTACTTACTTGAGTGACAGAAGTTGATCCTACTGCAATAGCGTAATATTGAATGGGTGACTTATGGATGACGAACCCTCTTCTATACAAGCACTTTGTCTGAGCAACACAAACAAAGAATAGGTCTTATTTGTTGAGAGTTTTCTTAGATTATAATTATCTAAAAGTAATTATTAATTATCGTCCGCTAAGAAATTGAAAAGATGTGATCGATTTTATTTATGAAATAGCAGAACTGGAAAATGAAAGATGTTGTGAAAATAGTAAAAAAAAATATGAAAGACATTGAATCAGTTAAACTTATAACTAATCCTCTGTAGTACTCACAAGTGTTAACTAACATTTGTAGTACTCACAAGTGTTAACTAACATTTGTAGTACTCACAAGTGTTAACTAACATTTGTAGTACTCACAAGTGTTAACTAACATTTGTAGTACTCACAAGTGTTAACTAACATTTGTAGTACTCACAAGTGTTAACTAACATTTGTAGTACTCACAAGTGTTAACTAACATTTGTAAAATACCACGATTAAGACATTGAATATCTGAGATTTGGCGATGAGGTAAACTCCATCCTGAATGTCTTGACTTTTATTGGCATGGAGAGGGCAGCTTGCATGTTTATTACGTGTAGTTGGTTCGCTGGCTTATCTACTTAATCTACTTATGAAAAAAGAGTAAACGAATCAATTAAACTGCATATTTTTTATATTAAGTGTAGTCATATAATCATAAAAAATACGTATGAGTATTCTCGAGTTCTTTTCAAAGAGTTATGACAAAAAATAGAATTGTTGTAAATTATGACCCATAATACCAATTGAAACATTCTCATATTTCAATGACCAACCAAAACAAATACGTCAATAATTTGAAGACAGTACATTATTATTTATAGCTACGTTTTGACTCGCCCATTTCACAAAATTATGTGTTCAGTAGTAATGTTGTAAATTCACTCGGTATCGGGTGCCTTGCCTCGAGGAAAAGAAAGTAGTAACGTTGTAATGTATTTTTATTCTGCTGTACATTATTTTTGTGCAATAAAGATTTTACATTTCAAAATAATATTATAATTTATTATTATCTTGAAATGTAAAATTTGAAAAAAAAAGAAAAAAAACCTATATTAAGAGACAAATTCAAACATCACCAGTTGAGATTTTCTGGGTTGCATTAAATCAAAGCCTCTCGGCCTCCAGACTTGCATAATAAGCATGAATATCATAATACCGACGAAAAATATGAAAATTTCGTGGACTTTAGACGAGGATATAAAAGTATGGCACACGTGGCACGTAGTACCTGAAGCAGTATTACGTGGATAATGGACTTATAAGGGTTGAAATCTGAGCTGACTCGCAGTTCTTACTACCTCGCTTCTACTCGAATCTTTATTTGTCGATATCCCCTGTAATTTCCTCCGAACGATGTATTATTTTCTCATATTATTATTTCTGTACGAGGCGCGAATTAACCGCTATCGATACGGGCTTCTTTAATGAATTATTTATTGTCTACAGGCGCCTGGGTAGGAATTTCGTACTCCCCTCGCCTTCAATCTGCTGCCTTCTTCTGCCCTTAATCCAAAAACGCCCCATTTAACAAACTCCCCTCCCGTGGAGTAAGAAAATGAGAGAAAAATCTTAAGTATTGCGCAGAGTATTCGATTGATTGTCTACATTAATTTCACACTACGGACCATCAGCCATAATGGGTGTGGGAAAAATAAAGAATTACAAAGTAACCTCATAATAATTTATCTTTATTGCCAAGCCTTAATATTGTAGAATAAATGTTACACTATTACGTTCAAGATGTATACAAATTACACGTTTTATAACAACTCAAAAAATAACCTTTCATTCATGCACTTGAAACACTCGAGTAGTAAAATTCAAAAAAAGTACAAAAAATATTCCATTAATCCACTAACAACACATTGTTGCGTCCCATACATGGTAATTGTAGAGTACCGCCTACTGAATAACTTATTTTTTGTACACCTTACTGCTTCCAACATTTAAAAAAAAAAATACAGTTCTTATGCTCATGTAAACGTACTTGACACGTGTTTTGTCTTTTAAAAAAAGTTACGGTTCACTTTCAAATAATAATGGTTATCTGACTGATAAAATTAAGGCACAAATCTGGTCATAGCCAGAAAACGATAACAATATTAAAAAAGGACCTGGCAAGTAACAGAATGATGTATAAGAAGGGATAATAAAAGAAATTCGTTTATCTTTGTTAAATAATAATAATACTGTAAAAATGTGGTGAATTACCTGAGAAACAAAGATATACAGAAAATTACTTATACACATTTGAACTATACTGGTCCTTTCAGGAGTACATGGAAGAAATTAACTAGCACCATTCAGAGTGATTATATATTGAGTTACCTTAAGATTCATCTCTTCGAAACTTACATTTTATAGATTTCTTATTTAAAATAGAGAGATGCTGGGTTCAATTCTTCAAGCTATCGACCTACAAACCTTCAATTGAATTGCTCAGTGTTATGGTGTTCGAGGTGTTTTTGGGTTTATCAAAAACCAAATACGTAGAGATCATAAGAATACATAAGATCAATGAGATTTTTTTTATAATTTATTATGACTTAGAAATGAATCTCATTTATTGTTTTTTATAATGATTCATGTTCCATATTCATATTTTTTTATTATAGATCATGGGTATCTCATAAAATATGGTGTATAATATTGTATGTAAATTAAAGAAATAATGAATTGTATATGTAATTAAGAGAAAACAGCCGTTTCTTTTTTCAATAAATGAATGTGATGAATGAATAGCACATGTGTCTCAAATGACGAATAAATCACGAATCACCAACATCTTTCAAATATATTTCCAATTGAAGGGCAATAACAACTGAAGCATGCAAGAAACACGAGAATAAAAATCATAACCGTTCATGAATATTTAATAATGAAAATTAAAGTCAATTTTGTATAAATTCAGTGGGTTTTAATTTTAAAAATCAAACCAATAATGAATTTAATATACATGATTGATTTCATACAAATGGGAATCGTTAAACAAAAAAATATTATTAATAATAAATAATGAGGATGTTTTATTTTCAATATATATTTCAATTAACAATGTTACAATGTTATTTTATTGAAAAAACAAAGAGAAAAAAGATAGTTAAAAGAATTCTGGAAATTCTTAGAAATATCGTCTTCACAAACAAAGCATGTAAAAAATAATAAAATAAAGAATACTTTTACAAGGTTTTTGAAAAAAAAATAAGAATAATACATTTTTCTTAAGAAACTAGGAAAAAATATAAAAAAACTCAACCTTTAGAAGATAATAATACCTATAAACTGAAAAGAAAATCTTGTCTTTCATAATATCTACCAAATATTAACAAAAATACATGGAAAATTTTTGACAAAAAAGTTCCAAGAAAGGTTTCTTGAAATCGTCACGTATGTCATGAATCGATCCAAATATTTTCAGTATCAATCCTACGTAGAAAAAAAATACTAAGTATAATATGACCTTAATGACGAATGAGAACCCGTAATAAATGCTAATGAATACCTGTAAAAATACCGAAACAAGGGGTTAAAAAAAGTGGAACAACATTAAATATTGTAGAAAAAGCTCAATTTTATTCCTTTGATCTCTTTCACATGATACCTACGGCAAAAGATCAGCTGGGTGCGGTATGATGATCAAAAGATTTTAAATTATTAGTAGATACCTAAAAGACAACGGATGTAGTACATAATCGTGAATCTATGGTTAATTGTTCATCTTGTACTGTGTTAAACTTCCTTTGAAGTCTTATGAGCTTTATAATTTTATTCTTTTCATAATAAGCGTGCAACGAATGTATCCGCTTTCGCATCATAAATATTTCAGCAATAAGTTGAGATAACGCCTTAATTCATGTTCAGGACGAATTTGTAAGGAGTGCTTATGGTTATGAAATATTCTCTTTATATGATACGATAAAGAAAATGTTCCAGTCTTTATTTAAGAATGTTTAGAGATAGTTCTCTATTCTCAGGGAAAATATTTAAAAGTTAAAGTTTCATATAATTTGTTGTAGGTATATTATAATTGCATGTATGTAACTTATTTTGATTTTTTCTGGAACAACGATCCGTCTTCATGTTACATTAAAAATATCAATACTGAATTTAAATACTTTGTACTCTTTAAGTCTCCCAAGCTTACATTAAAAACAAAATATACAAGCAGCAAATAAAGACCATTTAAAATATTTTAAAGGTATTTTCGTAGGGTATTACAACAACAAGCTACAAGGTAAATGTTTAGTCCAAAGGATTTTACATTTAATACCGCTTTGAATATAATTGGAATTGAGGTGAAGCTATGAAAAGGGAAAAAAAGGTTGGAAAGACTTAAAGAAACGTTTATTAAATCCACCCATTAAAATTTGAGCCCGTTTACATATGTGTAATTCTGCTGTAGACAATTTACTACACGAAAACTAATACCTTCTATAGCAATTTGCATCCATTGAGCGTGCTTTTTATATGAAAATATTACACATTTTGAGTCTGCAAATACATAATATTTATTTATCAAAAATGGCATTTATTTATAATTAGAAATTAATGCCATTTTTGGAAAGTTATTTCCGTCAAACTCCATTTAATCCAAATACTCAGTCGTAGCTACAAACTAATGTGCGTTACGCTTGAATACCTGTTACGCCTATATACACTGAAATCACTTTAACATGTATAAGAATATCTAATAAAAATTACTTATAAAAAAACATTATATTTATTAGCAAATATACAAATTATGTCATATTTTCCCCAAAGTACACATAAGTTAATAGATGTTTAGAATATGTTTTTTTTTATTATTATTAAATTGGAGTTGGACACCACAACGCGCGGATTTCGGAATGGAAAAAATACCTAGCATATTGTGAATATGTTAGAAAATTTGTTTCATTAAATTTTGAAATAACTTCTTTTCCTGAATATTTCAGGAGTCCATGTTTCATTAAATTCAAAAGCTTTTTTGATGGTATGATAGTTAATACAGATAAAAAAACTAACAATTAATACTTCCACATGACTATATGAATCACGAGCCGGCTTTTAAGAGCTTCTGCTCACATCGTTTGATAGTTATTTCATTCAGATGAATTCCGGGCACAACACTAGTAATGATAATATGAAAAAATAGGAAATTTTAGTAATCCTTCAGCGAGATCTTCAGTAGGTATAAAGAGATACAGAATTCATCAAAGATAAAAATAAACATTTTGTGTGGGTAGATATAAGATGAAAACATAGATACATTTAGAAGGATAATCCTGAAAGATTGTAAAGGTGTGGTAAAAAACTTTGAAGATAAGGAAGAGGTTGTATTAAAATAAATATTGAGGAGCTTTTTTCTTTTTGGCTATCGTATAATTTTTAGTTCTACGCCCTTATTGCAAAATCAAATAAAGAAATATTGAATTACAGTGGTGAAAGTAATGTAATATACGTCAAAATAAATAATATCATAAATTACATTTATCTCGAATATTTTGCTGTTCATTTAAGTTGAAGCGGTTAAGGATACGATCCTTAGCGCTTGCTCATGACAATGTCCTGTCTCCTTCGTCACTTGACGAAGATAAATTTATCAGAAGGAAAAGAGAGATAATTGGAAGTTTATCTTACCAGGCAAAATGATCACTCGAGTAACGGCTTTATACTTTTATTTAAATAGTTATGTGGTAAATTACAATTAGTTCAATATAATAAGACGCGAAGAAAGAAGGAAGTTACTAAGATATGATTCGCGCTAGTAAAGTTCCGCACCTGTGGAGATCCCGAAAGAGAGTGATTCCACAGGGGCCTCCAAGGCGGAGGTCAGTCCCGGTGACAACACTTAATGTATTGTCACTAGGACTGTTTTACTTGTGATAACAATTATTAAGGAGGTATCACACCCACTACAAAGTGATGTTAAGCTCGTCAATAGCATACGTACGCCGAAATCCATCGCTCTTACAAAAAAGAGAAAAGTAACAGTAATGGAGATCCTTACATTGTAATGTATGAATTATAAAAAAAAGTGGTTATAAGAACAATGTACTATTTATTATTAAAATCAGAGACATTTCGGGCAGACACCACCATCAATGAGTTTTTATTAGAGACTAACTTAATAAAAAAATCACTCTTGATAGATGTCCACTCGAAAGGCCTCTGAGTCTAATGTGAAAGTAATGCAGTGTTTAAATTTTATTTTATTTTAATCAAATAAGTTTTAACTTTCACAATGTTGCTGGCAAAAAATAAGATTTTTAGGATAAGTGGAAAACCTCAAAGCTGTATTTAAGATGTAAAATATCAGTTATTTTAGAAGGATTAACAATGTAACAGTTACGAGACATTTTGAATGTTTTCAAGTATTCTGCATTGCACATCTACTCCAGCATATTACACAAATAATAAATTATCTAATTTGTTAAATAATAAAGATCCCACAGAACCCTTACATAAAATGGAATGCACACACTTAAGTGTGATGACTGCGATGCTACATATATAGGTATGACCAAAAGAAATTTTAAAACTAGACTTAGAGAGCACGAACTTTGCCTTAAAAATAGTAATTATTCTGAGTTCGCGAATCATATTATTGAATTTGATCACAATTTCGTAAAACAAATAGTTCTTTCAAATATAATAGAAACATTAGAAATTAATAAAGCTTTGAATTCAAAAGTCAATATTGTAAATAAAGTAATAAATCATTATAAATCACCTCTTCTCACAATGTTTACAATGCCTAATCCTTAAAAGGTGCAGCTATTGTTTTCAATTATTTTGTTTTTGTAGATGTTTTAACAAAAATATTAGTCAGTATTATATCGCTCGTCAATGGTATAGGTTTACCGAAATCGATCGCGATTATAATAATCAAGTAACGGATGTGCATTGTAGAATACTTAAAAAACATTCAAAATGTAAAATATCTCTAATTTTTGCATACCTTATACAGGACAATCGAAAGCTTAAGGAAAAGAGTGGCAAACTATCGTTTACAAATTACAGTAAATAATTTTTTTTAGGCACATCTATAGTTAAGAAAAGTAAAAAAAGGTAAGCCATTAAGTGCCTATTTAGTATTTGAAGAAAAAAAAATATGTTGTAGTGATCGTTAAATACGCTGTAGAAAATTCTTTACATTATGTATTATCAATAAAACTAAGAATCTCCCATCGTCACGTCTATTCGCAGGCAGGTGAGGCAAAATGTAAAATATTGTGAAAACGTGAAGGAAAGTAAGAGCTCCACTACATTGAAATGTTACTTAAAATATATTTTTAAGAATATTTCATAGTCAATAATAAGATAAGATCGCGCCTTTGCGATAAACTCGCCCTCTGTATATTGATTTTATTTGATTTGAATGTATACCTTTTATGTAATTTTTTTTTATCAATGTA
Source organism: Athripsodes cinereus (assembly GCA_947579605.1). Classification (NCBI taxonomy): domain Eukaryota; kingdom Metazoa; phylum Arthropoda; class Insecta; order Trichoptera; family Leptoceridae; genus Athripsodes; species Athripsodes cinereus. The sequence continues at coordinate 16,870,388 of OX388322.1, read as the reverse complement.
GGTACAGTAAAGAATGAATAAATAAATAAAATAAATATAGTAAAACATTTGAAGAGATGGTCTTATGATATTAATATGGTAGTAGGAAGCAAACAGATAACGTATTATTAAAGTGGTTTTGTGATAAGAAGTTATACAGAAACCTGTCATAAATGGAACAAAAACTGCAAAAAAGGGTATGTTTATAACTTAAATACATATTCATCAAAATTTTATAATTAATTAATGATTCAACAAAATCATTTAACAATTTTTCATTGTTTGTCTATCATTCCAATTATTTTTTGTACCTATAAATTAAGTTTAATTCAGAAATATTTATATAATTGGGTTAGTTGGAAGATATCGCGTCCCTGCGATAAACTCGCCCATTGTGCAAAATTATTCGTTTATACCTACCATGTAACCTTTTTATTTGTATCCATATATTTTCTACAATAAAGTTTATTATTATTATTATAATTTATAATCAATTTATGTGCATGCTGCTACAAGCTGTATTTTTGTCATCGTCTGTCAAATTGTTATTGTTGTTTTTAAATGTATATAAATAATAAAAAAAATGAGAACAAACTTCTGTTACAATAAGCTGAGGTAAGCACTAAGACAGAGTCTTGAAATGATAGATATGGTAATGTACAAGTATGTTATTTGGTTAAAAAATCTGTATTTTTAAAGCACAAAACATGAATCATCTAGAAGCATTCCAAATTTGGTTACATGATTGAAGAAGAATTATTCGTATACCATGGATCTACAAGTGAAGTAACCAACGAACTAATCTCGGTGCGCATAAAAATAACACATTCAGTAGGTATGCAAATTAATGTCAAACTAAAAAAAATAGTTAGGTTTATTCTAAAAAAAGAAATATCTTATAAATCCAGACAATTATTATAATCAAATATTTTTTTTTTATATCGAATTATCATCAATGTTGATAATAATTGGCCAGAAGATGACACAGTAGGTATAATATTATTTTGACTCCTCAATAAATTTTCTATCTATCTCAAATGATAATGATTAGCAATGATAATATTATAATCAGTCAATTACTATCATTTCAATATGAGCAGTCATGTGTTTGACAAGGTTAGACAGAATTATGTTACCAAAGATGAAATACATAGTATTTTATACCGGATACCAGATATTCAATGAGATCGTAAACCGGTTAGCTGAATGTTCGGTGAATCGTTAGTTTGGAAGACGTTTGAACAATATCTTTACTATTACTGGGACGGAGTGGACGACTTACATGTTTATAACAAAGCAAGATAAATGGATAGAAATATGTAGATTGTCAACGTATATATTTAATTTTGAATGTTTTTTAGTATTCTACAATCATCATCATCATCATCGCCCTCAACGCTCCTCTCGGGAGCACAGGGCAGAAACCAGCCTCCTCCATTCAGAGCGTCTCTGTGCCAATTGCGTCACCTCTTCCCACGACATTCCTTGCGCTCTGATATCGTTGTCATAGGAACGGTGTATTGTGAAAGAGGGACGCCCGGGCCTACGGAACCCCTGCGGACGGAAGAACAGTGCTCTTTTTGGCCAACTATCATTGGGCATTCTCAAAACATGTCCCAGCCAGGACCATCGTCTCTCTTGTATTACAAAGATTACAGGTCTCTGCTGGGTGCGCCGGCGCACAGCATCATTTGTAACATGTTCATTCTACAATGCACACCCGTTACTTGATTATTTAAATCGCGATCGATTTCGGTAAACCTATACCATTGTCGCGAAATCGATCGCGATTTAAATAATCGAGTAACGGATGTGCATGGTAGAATACTAAAAAACATTCAAAATGTCTCGTGACTGTTACATGGTTAATCCTTCTAAAATAACTGATATTGTTTATATTTAATTTGTCTTATTGTAATATTTGATAAAAAATGGTTTCTGTATTTTTTACCGAATTCAAGCATTTTCCGATATCAGGTCTGTTTGGGTAGTTTCGGATATCCGTTTGATATCTGAATATTATAAACATTATTCTAAAAAGATAAGTAATATGGTGGTAAAGACGGTAAGTGATCAAGATGTAACGTACAAAACTTATTTACTCAAAATATCGTACGTTAGTACAAAAGATATTAAGTTAACCCCTTAGGACTCAACACGTTTACTTTTTTATCAAAGTTCTTTTTATTAATTATGTCATGTAACACTTTTTTCAACGTGACAGTATACTAAAAAGTGTAAACAATTAAGGATAGTGTCAGCCATTTGTTGCCGTTGTACAGGTCAACTTTGTATCAACTTATGTAAAATAGTTCTAACAAAAATAAAAATTTCCTAATGCGAAATAAATATGACGTAGGCTTTGTAAGTACATCGATTAAAATCAAGGTTTTCTGGATGCTTATCTATGGAGCCCTTATTTGAGACTTTATTCATTGACGCCTATTCAGAGCAATACCAGAATGTACATGCGGTTAATCCATTGGATACTCCGCTTGTGGGGAATGCCACGAATGTCTTAAATATAGAGACTTTATTATATTTATGAATGATATACTGAAAACTAAGTTTTATTCAAACCTGTGGAGACGCGATTTCTGAGAATATTGGTAAAATATTGGGTGATCAAAATGAAGAATTATGAATTAGTAAGAGAAATTTTATGAATGCGGAGGAAGCAAAAGAAGTATGAAGGGATAAATTTATATGGCGCTCCATATTCTCGGCATACCTTACTTGATACATAGATTATTTAAATCCATATAAAAGTTTATTTAAAATAATGGCGCAAAAAAAAGATCAACAAACCGACCTTTAAGGTGTTAAAAAAATACTAGAAGTACGAATTTGTACACAGGAAAAGGTAAAAAGAATCCGAATGTGCTAGAATAAGATCGAAGATATTATTAAAGAATAGTAATAGATGCAGAAGAAGAGGAATAGGTAGTTGTGGATGTTTTATGGTAAGAGTTGGGAATAATAATAAGGACGTATAGAAAGAAATAAGCAAGAGAGAAGAAGGGTTATAATAAGGACGGGTATATTCGAAGGTTTCTGGGGTGTAAGATAATGGAAATCGTGCGTATAGACATTCTCTTATTAGCTGTGATGTCAAGGTTGTCGATTCTAATAATAATTATTGTTAATATTATTATTAATTATATGAGAAGTTCTTCAACGGTATTGTAGCGAACATGATAAATCTATCTAGTCACTTCTGTCAAACTATAAGATAATAGAGTGTAGGTTATATATCATTATATAGTATGTACCAATCTCTAAGTGAGAATAAAATCAATTTGTTATCAGTAGAAGAAATACATTTATATCTTATCGATTTGTTAATTCAATGGACTTAATAGCGTGAAACAGAGATCGACACAAATTAAGATAATATTTCTGTGATTGATTATATATTTTATAAAATGATAGTTTATAAAAATGCAAAGGAATAAATATTGCTATAAAAATGTTATTTGTAGAAGAACAACTAATATAAATTGATATGACGTTCCCTTCTTATTGCCTACACTACTTAGGATACGATGTGAGATGTATTATAGAATATAATATAGTAACTAAATGTTGAAATAACATGTTTTAATCATCTCGTATGGATTTTTTTTAAATTTTGTTGTATTGCAAAGAAGATCTGTAATCATTTTTCATAAATTGTTAGTAAATTGTTTTTCTACTCTTTTCTTCTAAGACCCGTGGATTAGCTTTCCTTCTTGACAGATTTCTCTATCACGTGGAATTTTCATCTCAAAAAAAATTACAAGTTTATCCTTTGTTTATGTTTAAATAAGCATTAACATATTTTTTATTTAATAAATATTCAACTTAAGTATGTATTATTCAAAATAAAATAATTAGTAAAAATAAAATTTTGCTTTTCTCTCACCCCTACACTTTAGATTTAACTCAGAAAGTTAACAGAGAGAAAGTCATAGTTAGGTGAACAGTAAAGAAACTGATAGAAGTATACCTATCGGTTATCTGAAACGATCGTGGTTTTTCGGCGTTAAATTCACCCCAGAAGAACATTTCTCACATTGAAGAGGATATTTTAAACTTGTTAACGTGGAATATAAAATCAAACACATAGATTGACAAGTGTAGATATTAAAAAAAGAATTAGGTATATATAAGACGACATCACAAAGATTTAGTTAACTCTGTATGCAATAATGATGTAAAAAAAGACTTATGTAAATCATAAAAATAGCACAAACAACCTACAACGCTATAAAGTTGTAATCTGTTCCAGGACCTCTGATGCTAACAACGCTTTGACTAAGGAAAAAAATGTCAAAAATCCAGGTATTAGGTTTATACGAACCGACAAATAATTACATAATAAAGTACCAACTATGTATTTTTTAAATTGACTAAATAAACGAACATGAATAACATAAGACATAACACAACAATACCTAATTTATTAATGCTTGTACAACGACAAACAATTAATACAGTACAAAAAAAAAGAATTTTAACGAATGACCAAACAATATTCAAAAGGGAAAAAGAGTCGTTTGTGGCAAGTACATTTTTCAAATAATTAGTTGTATCCTTGTAATCCAGTGTTTAACAGGGAACTCTGAGGGATTAGTTAGGGATTACTTATACCCCCCTAACCTCTACGTCTACTAGCACTGACTAATACTACCTACTCATACTGGTATGTAACATTTAAGGGATTTTTCTGTAATTGGTCAGTAATGTTGCCACACGATGGGTATGTAGAACAATAACTGGCAACTTAAAGTGGAGTTCACTAAATAACAAAAGATACACGTAATTTATTTTATTGGTTACGTAAAATGTTGCTCAAATTAAGCGTTTTACATTGAGATAATTTTGTAATGCAATGGAACATACGAGCATTATAAAGAACTTAATTCAATACATAGTTTTAGAATGATTTTTTTGGTGACTAAAATAAATGCGGCTACTTTTTTTATATATATGTTTTTTTTTAATTTCGTAATGTTTTCAGATAACTATTTTTATTATTTGTGCTGCTACGTAGAATTAATACTAATTTTCACTATCATATGAAAAATAATTGATTTGCTTCTTAAATATTCTACCTTGTTATAGTCATCAGTTAATCTGTTTATCGTCCATTTGTTTTACATCCTGGAACCTTTCCGGTGATCAATAACACCATTTTTTTATGAGAGTTTTTAGGCTAAAAATTATTGAATGATTATATCAGTTCGGAGTTGATAATATCAGAATTAATAATTGATATTTTTTCAACACCAATTTTTACCAGCCGTTCACTGTACTGTTAACCCTTTTTTCTTCTCAAGACTAACACAATTATGGAGGTGTCAATGTGTCTTATTTCATTCAACATTCGACTTGAGCAAAAGTTCAATATTTACCGTTAATATTAACTATATTGTTTCTACACAGAAAAAATACTATTTTAGAAGTTAAGGCATAGCTTTTTTTCTCAATTTGATGCTGAAAGTTGGATTGGAGTTTTTCTTAAGCTTCTTTTATGAGTATTGACAGGCGGATACGAGAATACATTATTTTTGTATGAAAGTTCGTGTTGTGGAACCTTGTGGTGACAAAATTAATCAACTTTCAGAAATAACGAAGTTCATCAATAGTGTAAAAGTATTCATGATATTTCTTTCGTAAAATTATAACATTCATCACTTTCGTCATGAAAATAATAAATAATTCGTTTGCTTAACATCAAAATCTAAGACACATCAAATGGAATTGTAGGTATCCTGATGGTAAAGTTTGAATCCTTCCACCTTTGACCAACTACACTTATACGACTCAAACATGATGCTTACCGTTGGGGTATGTTTTTTCAAATGCAGATTAATCTTAAAAAATACTTAAGAAAGACTTTGGGATACTTTATACCTTGAATTCAGTTGTTGCAACTTAAAATATTTTGATAAAAAGCTCAATTAAAAAAATATTAAAATCTGAAATATAACATCTGAACCCAACATGAAAAATAAATGTAATTACACAAAATATGACAAAACGAATAGCAAATTTAGAATCACAATAAATAATAGGTATAGACGTATAGATAATTACAGAAATCTAAAATGAAATGTTTGAATTATTTCGTTCGTGGAAATAATTATGACAAAAATACTTGCACAATGCTTCTTTCCTTTAATCATGTCGCTACATAGATCATTATAAAATTTCAGGAAAAGAAGCAGCTTTAATGATAGAGATAAAAATAAAAATAATAAAGTTGTACAGGAGAATATTTCTTTGTGTAGCTGTTTTCTAAAAATGAAAACAATGATCACAAAAGACGAAAATATAATTCCATGGAATCGTTGGCGAAGAAAAGGTCTCCCTTTCTCTTCTTCAAGTTTTCGAGTGTCTTGAAAAAGGCAGGTGCTTGTAAAACATCACGAACAAGACATTTGACATGTTAGATTTAGCTGATTGTCTTATAATTTATTGACACGGAAAGGACAATTTACATGTATATTTTCCGAAGATAGTTCGCTGATCACCCCATTTATACGACTTGTCGTTATAATTTAGATAGATACAGATAGACGAACAAATAATTAAGCTATTAAAGTGGAGATTGGTAATACAGTTTTATTAGTGGTGGTAATCCGAAAAGGAAAGGTAGCGTTAGAAATTAGTAGGTACATATTGACCGTTTAACGAAATCTTAAATGCGTTGTTGGGAAAAATTCTGTAATTAGCAATTCAATACGCACGCCTTACCTGACACTTCGTTGCTAAAGGGATTTTTTCATAGTATATTTTTTATATAAAAAAACGAGCTTATTTACTATCTTTGGTGTTCCATCTTGATAGTGTGAGGGCGTCGAAAGTAGAAAACGTCGACGTCTATTTGCTTCAGGCTACATTCGTGCGTGATTTTGTGTAATTCTTTGTCTTCTATAGTACGGAGAAGACTTTTTCTTCCAAGGGTGGCAACGAAAACAAATATGCCACCGAAAAGCAAACATTAGAAAAACGTTCTTTATTTAAACGACACACACACACAAGTATATATAAAATGGATAAATGAGAAAAGCTTGATGTGAAGGATGACGGCGGAAATTGAAAAATGTAGATATATATACAAAGAAATATAAATAATATTATTACGTGCTTCTCGGTATGAATTTGCAAGAGACGTGAATAAAAAAAAAATTAAATATCTCAAAAATAATGTAGTAAGTTCTGGGTATTTCTGTTCAGGTACAACGTTTATTCAAATATTCCACGTAAAATTTGAGTACATTTAAAGGTTACACGAATCCACTGAAGATTAATGACCAATATAAGATGTAGCTATAAGCTTATTAAAGTTCTAGTGACATTGCATCGAACAAGTATTAAAGTAGGTAATAAATAAAAAAAGAAGAACTGTAATAATATGAAGTACTAAAAACAAACAAACAAATGCTCTTTAAAGCAAAAAGTAATTCCTCTTTTAATACGAGCATCTTTTTGTTAGTTTTCAAGTGTCCTGCTAAATGCAGGCATTAATAAACCACCACTGTTCAAGACATTTGACATCTTTAGTTCAGCGATGATATTTAGCACCCATCATTATTGTTTTTACTTTTATTGGCATGGAGAAGACGACTATCCGCTGGCTGCTCCCATTGCTGGGAAACGCCATGATGGTAAAAATAAATGATTTTTTTATTCTAGTACGTTTCCGACTACATATCGTTATATCTTGTTTTGATGTTAATAAGTTAATAAGTTAATACAGCGTGATAAGATTGAATAAAGCGTTAATTTCGCCATTATACTTAACCACACAAGGTTTTTTTTTTTAAATTATATACAAAACGGAGATGGATGCTTCATTCAACGGCGCAAAATAAATCATCTGACATACAAACATACATATAATGGCGAAAAAACATAAGGAATATTGATATCAAAATGAAAAAAAAATTGTGAATTCTCACGCGAAATCAGAACTCCATTTATTGTAGTTCATAATATCATATTTTGTGCAATAAAGATTATTATTACTATTATTATTGTTCAAAAATCAATATTAAATCAAATCAGTAGATAGCAAAATATTTGTACAAAAGTGAACTCATTTGCAATTTCATAATAAATATAGAAGCAATGCAGCTTCGATAATTTAAAGACTGATATTAAAATAATAAATTATGAAATAAACGAGGGCAAACACAAAGTCTATTACTTAATTGTCACCCAACTTTTAATATATTTCATAGCAACTTGCAAAGCAACTTTTAACAACTGAATTAATAATACTACCTACTCCTGAAACGTTGCAACCTCGGGAGCTTTTAAATGAGAAGAGAGTATTGTGTAAAAACTTTGCAATTTAGAAACAATATCTGCAGTTTCTGTAGCAAGATACCTACTTACCTAATACTTCGTTATATTTATGAAAATTTCGTTTTCAGTTATGACAAGTTACTTATGGTGACAGATTATTTTAAAACGAGTATACACGTATTTCAATTGTGTAACACTAATATAATGAAGAAAGGTGGAAGGAATTACTGCATTGTAATAATATCGCCACATCGAATCATATTAGTATTTCTATTTAATATTGTTTTGTTTACTCTGGTATATTATAATGATGTGCAAAAACAATAAAAAAATAAATTTAATATGGCGTAGTAAAAACGTTCATATGTCATTGCTTCTGCTAGTCATTCCAAGAATAAATGATATTTGCAACAGCTTATGAGCATTTAATTTTAAATAAAATCTGATAAACTTCTATGAATAAGTTGCTTAAAACTAAGGTTTGCAGTCAAATGTATTTAGTTTTATAATCGGTTTGAAAAATTTTCAGAACATGAATAAGGAAAGGAAAAAGTGTTTTGAGGATATGGATTAAATTATAAGCTTAGTTTATAATTAGAAACTATATATTGAGTACATTTAACAGGAGAGGATGCATGAGGAATTGTATGACAGTGACGGAAGCAAAAGATGTATGCAAGGATAGAAGGAAGTGGCTTTTCGATCTTTCTGCCTACCCCGCGAGGGAAGCGGCGTGATGGTATGTATGTATGCTATAAACGTATAAGTTGTCTTTTCCGTGCCAATCAAAAAGCATCTAGAATGGGTGGCGTACTTCACCGCTGAATCAAATATTACAAATGCGGGATGATTAACGAACACCTAAATTTTACAAGACACAAAAAAAATGTTATCATTTTTTTTTTTAAAAAGACGTATTCCTTGTCAGGAACTCACATGAAATAAAAAAAATATTTATTCTTAACAGAAAAACAAGGCTTTAAGGTGAGACTTTATGTACAACCAGAACTGCGAAGTAGTGAATAGACTAAATATCAAATAAATAAATATCCAATTGGACGATAGAAATAAATATGCATGATAATTTGAATTATTAAACACATTCATTATAAAATATATTCCTTGAATTTTAACTGAAAACAGATATTATTACTTATTAATAAGATCATTTTACAAATACATAAAGTTTGTTGAATTTCGAAGAATCAAAAGGAATCTGTGATTACTGTTGTGAAAGGTAGGAGTTATTAAGAATAATTAAGTATATTTTATTAATTGAAATATGACAGAAATTACACAAACGTTAATTATCGCTTTGATTTATTAAATTCACTAATTGCACAATTGAATACATATAAATTTAAATTTCCAATAATATATAATTGTACGGATTTTTTTTTCGTAGTACCTAACTTACCTTTAAAAGAAATGCATTAATCGCAGTAGCGTGATTACCATGTAACCTGAAAAATCGGTCAATACCGAAGATGTTTCAGCTTATCAAATATTACGGCAAAAATTACGTCCAGTTGTCATTCCAATTATTTTAAAGTTCGCGCGCATCATCTTTAAGTGAATTCGATGCGATACCATCAGAAGCATCAAACAAACCTCCCTATACTGTTTTGTCTACCACGATGCCTATCTCAGATCTGTGTAAGAAGAAGCTTCTCTATGTGTCTAACGTTTTCTTTGATGTCAACCAAAGTGGAACGTTCGAAAAGAAATACTTCGAGTCGGCTATCGAGAAAATCTGCACTCTTCGTGGATGGCCCCAGAGTCATCCCAAGAACGTAGAGACGAACGACACCATGACCAAGATATGGGATGGCCTGAGGCAGAAAACTGATACCAATAAAGATGGAGAGTCCTCTGCAGTGGCAGCAGCGTTACATGAACTTCATGTTTGACCTAGAAGATGCTTCCAACTTAACTAAAAAGCCACGGCGCTCTTGAGATGGTCACGGACCATTAAACAGCGCCGATTACAAATTATCTTTTTATTATTATTATTATTATTATATGTTATGGTGATGTGCTATATCATTTGATTTACTTTATGTATTGTGTCTTATGAGGCTTATTTTTTATCTCGCTCAAACATCTTCAGCGTATAGTATTCGACAATCGCTCTATCGCTTCATATAATTAATTACTCTCGATCGAAGTTCACACCCATATGCGATATGTTTTTTTTTTCTTGTAATACAACTTTTAAAGTAAAACGAAACTATTGTTTTCACCATTTTCCTATGTAAATACTTTATATTGAAGGTATACCAACCCAGTTTGAAAACCTTAGGCACGTCAGTCACGTTGATCAGTCATAAATTAATTAACACAGAATAGAGTAGACACGAAAATGTAATCTTCAAAAGCAAGTTAGGTTTGGATTACACATAAAAAAATCTTTCAAGAAGCTTTTGTAATCCGATGCAAGACGGCATTGAAGTCCAGTAAGTCAAATAAATTAAAGTTATGAGTAAATACTTCATTATCAGGAGACAATCCATCGATAAAGTCGCAGAAAATATGTTTTGGTAACAGTATTTCAATTTTTACAACTAATAGCTGAATACTGTGTATAGATATTAATAATATAATTTCAGAAATTGTTTTAATTTTCGTTATTGGAAAATTCTTTTGAAATAGCAAGACATAAAAAAAATAATGTGGGCACCGCATTATGAAATTCTGGTAAATAATACACCACAGTGAAAATAATTTTATTTTTTAGAAATACGTATTAAATGTAAAATAATAACAATCCCAAGAAACAAAAGATTTATTTCAAATAAAGTAAATAATATTTTACAGAAGACCCACGTATTGATACAAAAAAATACAATCTTCTAGAAAAACGTATGGGTATCTACTTGTAATGAAAAGAATTTTTCTTTGAAGTCCAAATAAAGCAACAGGTGAAAAAATAATACACAAAAAGTAACATTGAAAAATAAATACAAAACGATAACGAATTCGATGAAAAAAGCAGATTACACTCATCGAACTGCTTTTCTTTTTTGAAAATGATATATTATTAGAGATATTATTTATAAAAGTAAAATTATTTTTCCAAAATAATTGATTTGAGATGATGAAAAATAATGTTGTATCTTATAAAAGCGGGTGTTTCAAAATAGACTTTTAATATATTTTATTGAATGACAATATTCTTGGTACTACTTCATAGCATGACTGACACCACACACAAAGGGTATATAGATTAGTGATGTAACGAATGTGTGATTTTGGATATTCGCGAATGCGAATATTGACTTGGTTAGATTTCCACTATATAGCTCAATCATTAAAATTTCTACCCCCCCCCCCTAATTTTCAAAATGGCATAAAATATTTCAAAACTCCTCGGTTTTCTTAAAGAATATTTTCTTGCAGTACCTTTTTCTAAAATGTACCGGGTAAGTATCCGGTATTTTTACCGAATATCCGATACTTTATAACTGAAATAATATTCGCAAAACATTCGCATATTTTTTTGCGAATGCGAATACTTTGAAATATGTGAAAATTCGCGTATGCGAATACGAATATTCGTTCATCACTAATATAGATATATAGAAAAATAATATTAAATAGGGACCAAAAATCACATTACAAAATTAATACACAAGCAGATGGTCCTCTCTATTCCAAAGAAAAATGGCATTCAGGATGGATGCCATACCTCATTGCTGAATGGAAAATGTTGAACCTCTTTTTTGATTTTTAACGAATACCTCTCTCTTACAGGATATTCGATAATTTACAGAAAAAGTGATATAATTTATTATTTCTTGATATTATTTATTATTCTTGCACCTCATCATTGTTATATTACAGTGTTCATAAAATAATACATATAAAACAAATTGATAAGGCAAAAGGCAGTGGCGAGATTATCACTACGTTATGGTTTCTAACATGTATTCACATACCTAACTTTAACAAATACACCTACCTTACCTATATACAATATCAATAATGTATATTTTAAAAAAATAGCACGATTGCACGGAGTGCGAAGCTTATCTGATATTTGTTCCAAAACTAAAAAAAAATGTTAATATTATAATAATAAATATTATACGTACGCCGTGGTCTGATATAAAAAGGATATTCTGTATTATAAGAACCTCCACTTAGCCATGGATGAAGTTTAAAAATTTTAATAAACTCTTCCAGTATTTGAGGTTTTCATTAAATAATATAAAAAATAAAAGATATGGAACATTTAAATAAAGCAAACGGTGGCGAGTTATAAAAAGTTTGTCGGTCAGTGAGTGAAAAGTTGTAAACTGAGAATACAAAACTAACAATTTAACGTTTTTACACTGTGCCTGTATATACCTACCTAACGTTCATAGCTGAAAAGAGTGGCACATTTTTGAAAAAGTTTAATATAATTTTTTCATCACATAATAAACATAGTTAGTAAATTAAATATTCGTTCGTACAAAAAATGTGAATAGTGTTTCGCCAAGGTTTTTAGTTAAATCTTGATTTAAATTTTGAAAAATAAATCATTTCGTCGAGATAATTGAGGAGCTTTTCAATTGAAAACAGCTTAGAATATATCTATTGAGAATGGAAAATAGATTTGAGTATGCATAAGATGATCTCAAAGCGATCATGTAGGACAAGAGTGTTTGCCTTGATTGGACAACACTAGACTAGCCAATGAAGGGGAGTTCAATTAAGCTTAATATATCGACCGTTGGTTTTTGGTGGAAGTTCATAACAATGAAATAAAATATATAGTTATTCCACTGATGACTTAATTTGTGAGCCGGCTTTCAAAAGACACAACAGTGATTGACACATTTTGTCTTATAAAAATGTATGAACGCAAAAAGTGAATGTTCTAAAGTAAATTTAAGAATAACCTATAATAAAATATGCATGCCCAAAGTTGTTGAGTAAAATATTGAGGACTTACTCAAATATTTGTTTAGTGTTCTAAAAAAAACAATCAATCGTACTTGATTGCTTTTTTAAATATTTTTTATATTAATAATTTACTAGACAGCTATTTTATTACAAATATTTGGGTTTCAAGCAATTATTCAGTAATTTCCAAACAATGAAACCCTTAAGTGTTCTGTGGGTATGAAAAACTGTTGTTCAAAGTGCTTTATGAATTTTTACACAAATTAATATATAAGAAGAAAATTAAGGTATTTACATCAAATACTATTGTTTTATAATTGAAAGGTTATTAAAACATCGACAAATTAAATTATTTTTGAATTAATTGTAAAACTTGTATACGTGGATGTCCCCAATACTGCTGATAGCCTATGTAAAATAATATTTTGATATTGGCGAAAAAAAACAATAATATAAAAACACGTCGACATGGTTCAGCAAAAAATTATATGGAAAAAGATAGAAATTATATTTTGGAATACCCAAAATTTATTGTGTCTAGCACTGAGATTCAATAATTGATTTTTTTCTACTGATTCAATGTTCATTTTCTCAGTCAGTTAGCTGCATCGGTGGTTACTTCATGTAGGTCTCCCCAATGGAACTCAAAGACATGCAGAAATATGGTTAAATGTTCAATTTCTAAGTCAGTTAGCTGCATCGGTGGTTACTTCATGTAGGTCTCCCCAATCGATCTCAAAGACATGGATAAATATGTTTCATTGCCTGACATTGTAAACCGCATTCAAACTCATGACTTAACCCTTAATTGGACCAAATGAAAATACATCCCACATCGTATTTAGGTGATTTAAACTTGTAAAAGGAACGTAATTGCCACAAAATGCGTTTCGGTCGAAGCTAAATATATTTGTATACTCATCGTTTATGCGCAATCTTATACTGAACCGCATTATCTTTGGTTATCAATTTTAACATTTGGAGGGAAGATTTTTTCCTGTCATTTTGCGTTAAACAGTGCTTGGTGTGTAGTTTTTTATTAAAAATGTCTCGGAAAAATACGGTAAGTAGAATGTTTTTTAATATAATGGTAGATTTTGAGTTTTTCTATCACAATTATTATAATTATAATTATCATCTGTTATATTTTATAGATTATGCATCCATAAATCTTGTGGGAAATATTTGCCTATTGTCCTTATACTACCTATTATAACTGTACTAAAAAAAGTAATCTTCATACAGAATTGCACAAATTATCCTAAATTACCCGCTTTTATTACTAGATTTTACTGATTGTATATTTATTGCATGCATTTAAATATTTTTAGTTGGATGTTTGTGAAATTGAAGCAGTGCTTATGAGGGATTCATCTGATGATGATTTATGCTCTGATGATAATGTTGAAATAAACGAAGTTATGAGCACAGACATCACCAATACAAGACTTAATATGATGCAGCATGTGGACACACTAACAGGTGAAGATTATTATTAGTAATTTATATTTTAAAAACGGTAATTTTATTTACTATACACAATAATTATTATACGTAACATATCTGTTTTTCACTTTCAGAAGATGCGTCATTGGAAACAGTGGAAGAAGTCGAAGCTGAAAGTTATAAACCAAGTAGACGAAGCTATTCATTTTTTTTAAATAAAAATAGAGAATGGTCTACAAACATTGATGGCATATATTGTCCCAAAACATTTGATTCATTATTGCAACCGACAAGAATACACTCCAATAGAAATCAACCGATTGATTATTTTTATGATCTATTTCCTCAAGAGTCTATTCGCATGTTAGTAACTAATACAAATATTTATGCAAAACAAATCAACTCAAAACATTGGAATGATGTCACTGAGGACGAAATGTTGGCCTACATTGGGGTTATCATCATGTTGTCCATCAATCCCATGTCTGATACACAGCTTTATTGGTCAACTGATGACTTTTATAGAAACGAAGTCATTTCCAAAGTAATGACTTTGAAACGGTTTAAGAAAATAACCGAAAATATACACATTACTGATATTACAAAAGAATTGCCACGAAGTTCTCCCAACTATGATAAACTTGGCAAAGTAAGACCACTTATTGATACGCTAAATAAAACATTTTCAGCAGCCTGTGCACCATCCCAAACGCATAGTGTTGATGAGGCAATGATAAAATTTAAGGGTAAAAGCTGTCTAAAGCAATACATGCCGAAAAAACCCATCAAGCGGGGATATAAGTGTTGGGCCAGGTGCGAATCAAAAACAGGTTATCTCTATCAAATTCAAATTTATACTGGGAAGAATGGACCAACTAGCGAGGACAACCTAGGATATAGAGTAGTCATGGATTTGTGTGAACAATTGCCTGAAAATACTTTAGTTGCATATGATAATTTTTTCACAAGTTTGCCGTTACTTGAAGCATTATATGAAAAGAAAATTTATTCCGTTGGTACTATTCGTAGCAACAGAAAAGGTCTACCTGATCCAATTGTGAGTAAAAGTAAAGACAACAAACTTGCTACAGGAGAGTACATATTTCAGTATTCGCACCCTGTGGCTGCTCTGAAATGGAGAGATACAAAGGATGTGTTCGTCTGCACCACAGCATTCAATCCAAAAGATGTATGTATCATAAATAGAAAGCAAAAAGATGGGACTAAAAAACAAATGTTTATTCCATTACCGATTAAAAAATACACAGAATACATGGGAGGAGTCGATATTTTTGACCACTATCGCTCCTCATATCCTTTAGGTAAGAAGTCTAGAAAAAACTGGCATAGGATATTCTGGTTTTTACTAGAGGCATGTCTAGTGAACAGTTACATATTGTATATAAATTCTCATTCTGCCGAAAGAAATATTCATCGAGATTTTCGTTTGCGAATAGCCCGAGCACTTGTGGGAAATTTTACAAGTAGAAAGAAATCTTCATGTATTTTTAAGACAAAAAAGGGAGGGGTTCATGGTGTTCCTGATGCAATCAGACTCCGGGATGTTGGATGCCATATGCCAATTCTCAAAACATTTAAGAGGTGTCGATTTTGCAGCACACGTGCAAAAGAAAGACGTTCTAAATATGAATGCAAAGTTTGTAAAGTATCATTATGCGTTACTCCCTGCTTCGAAAATTTTCATTTACCAAGAGAGTAGTAATATACTGATTTTTTTCATTTAGTACACTAGGTTTTATATTTTTTTGTAATTTTTAGTTTTAAAATTAAATAAAAAATGTTTTCCAGTTACTTTCTTTTTTATTTAGTTCCAAACTATAAGACAATTACAGTAGCAAAAGGAAAATATTTCCCACCAGTCTCTTTGAAATTTAACAGAATAAAAGCAAAAGGTAAATATTTCCCACATTAGATTTATGTATGAAAAAAAAAGAAAACAAGAAATATTTTTTTTCTATTTACTTTCTATCCTAATTAACAATATAAATCTGGCAAAAACTTTTACGTTTTACATTTAGTTTAACGGGGCCCAATTAAGGGTTAACAAAAAACCCCATCGGTGCACAATGGAGAATAGGAATATAAAACGTATGAAATTGTTTTATGAGAGAAGTGGACATAGAAAAACTTGTTTTGTGTATTTAATTTTTTGATCTTAAATCATTAAGAATCATCAATACATTCTATCCACTGAACGACATAAGATGACGAAAAATTGCATAATATTATCAGTTGAGGTTTTTGACAAGCGGAACGATGCAGTTCAAAACGAATTATTTTGAATTCCGGGTTAGTTGGAAGACATCGCATTTTAGCGATAAACTCGCCCTCTGTACATTGAATTTATAATTGTTATTTTTATGCCACTATTTCACTATGTAATATTGTAACCAATGTACAGTAAAGAATAAAATAAATAAATAAATAAATAAATTATGGAAATTTTGGGAGATCAGAATTATTTCGGCACTGTAATATAGCAGGATTGATAGAAATTTGGAATAAATAAGCCTTTAAGACCTGAGAAAAGCTTGTTAAAACTTAAGTAAATGAATGTTGTCTAAATGAAGTTATCAAAATATAATTTGTTAAAGAAAATACACCAACTTTTCGTATAACTATATTGTGTAATGAAGAAAGGGGGTCGTGTAAAAAACAATTTGGGAGGAACATTACAAAAACGTAATAACCTTTGTTAGCTACGTTGTTTACTAAACAAACAAAATTATGATGCTCTTTTGGCATATTGCCGCATCCAATAATCGTAAAATCTCGATGAAAGCCTTGCTTGTGTTTTCTCTTGAAAATTCTTAGCTTCAGTGCGCGTCTTTTGCTTACAATGTAAATGTTGAGAAAAGATAATTTACTTTGTTTTACTCTAATCGATAAGAGATTTTTGTTGTGAACGTCAACTTGTATCGTAATTTGTTTCAAATAGAAATTCTAAAAGGCCTTTCTTTTCTCTTTAAATAGTGCATATCTCATAAATGAGGTAAAAGGACTAAAATAAAAGAAGCGCTTCGTTAAACCATAGAGAATTTTTAATTTAATAGGAACTGCAAACATTTCTCATTTTTTTAAAGCATTAAAACATTGAAATGAGATCTACCGCACACCTGAGATATATCAAAAATCGTGAACTCCTATTTATAAGCACATTCAAACCAAAATTGTCCTCACAGAAAGGTCATTGCGCAAGTCAGAAGGACCAACTTTTTTTTAAAAGTTCTACTCTCTCTTCAATGTTCCTCTTTGGAGGACAAAGCCCACATAAAATTTATCGGAAATAAGAAATATATGCAAATTAATTAGAATAACACACAAAAGACAAGGTTTTATTAATGATAGACTTAGAACTAACACGTATTAAAATATAAATTAAAAGTTAAATTTAAAACTCTTAAGTATTTTTTACATATAAATTTTTTAAATAAAAAGTGTTTGGATGCCATAAAAACAGAAATCATTCTCGCTTTTACGAATTTTTTCGAATGAATTTTTCAACTCGTTACTTAATGGCACTTGCGCATTGTTATTTATTTATTTAGATATCCATCATAATTGTTATCTATCGTGTTTGTCAATTTGTAAAACAAAATATTAAACAAGTTATTTGTAGAAAACGCTAATGATCCAGCAATACTGAAAATTTTATCACACCCAATTAACTTAAGTCCAATTGAAATTCGAATTAAAATAAAATCCTTCCAAAATACATAATATTTTTCATAAAAAATGAAGTCTAGAAACCCGTAACAATTTATTTATAATATAAACGATTGTCATGTAGCTTTTCATTAATAAGTATATTTCATTAAAGAACATACGTGGTTCTAATGGTTCATGTTTTTAAAATGTCCACAGTTGGTAAAAAGGAATATTTTTTTCGCTCACAAAGTATAACTTATTTTCAGATTCCAAGACAAGGAAATGGGCGGCTTATTTGATACAAAATCGCTTTGAATGGAAGAAGTTAGATTCATATCTATTTTCTTAAGAGAAATGATTAAAAAGCTAGGTAACACAGAAGAAATAATAAAAATAAATTAAAATTAGACATAATATTGAAGTGAAATTTCAAAGTAACCTTTTTTTTAGCTTTTTGCAAACGTATTGAATAATATGATTATATCATTTTGTAAAATATAAAACCAAAGCAATGAGATGTAGGTGAGTTAATTCAATTTTAAGTTATTTATTTCAATTAAACAAACTTGTCTAGTTTTATAATCAAACCGACGATGTGCTATTAAATAATTCATAGGATAGGCTGTGGAAAATTTCGGAATACTAATTCAAACAGGGGAAATCGGAAAATAATAAATATGGTCTGCTACACGGGAATATGGGATGAGGAGCAAAAATATGGGATGACTACGTGTAATGAGTACCTTGTTTAATAAGAATACTTGGAGTGGTTTACATACGGGGTCATCGTATATGGAGAAAGTTTCACCACCACTGAAAATTACTTAATACGGTGTAACCTAATGTATCATAGTCTTGAAAAGCTCGTCAATTGTATAGGTACACCGAAATCGCGACAGCGTATTCTTTAAATTAATGTAACAGTATGCATATGTATTTATTCAAGTCAACTTTTTTTTAAAAATGCCTACTTAGATTCTATTACATTATTCGATAGGAATATTCAATCTAGAATAGCTTAAATATGAAGACGAGTAATATCAATATTTGAACGATATTTTTTTTTTACGTTCCTGTTTATTTAACTGTAAAATAAAGTGGATTGTTTCATATGATTAATAATATTTTCATTTCTTATCCAGCACAATGACGGCCATATCTTTGAAAAGTGGGGTGGTTTATCATCAGCCTGAGAAACATTATTTATAATTCTATGATTTTCCTTAGAAATATATTATTTTTAATAAACCCATTGACTAACAGGTATATGAATAATTGTTATACAACTTACAGGTAAATATAACCAGAAAATGAATTTAAGTGAAAAACTTACAAGGAGTATTTTCGTAAAAGCTCACAGCATTATTTCACTAGAGCAATCCCAAAAAATATACACATTCAAAAGAAAATAGAACACACAAAAAATAAAACGTAGTAATAAATAAGCTAGAAGACGATTTCAGCATATATCAGTCAAAGGAAAGTAGGTAACTTAGGTCTTATTTATTACTTGACGTCAAGTATTTGATTCTATTTCCAAATTTAGACATATTTTATGTATGTTTAGCCGCTATTTTTAATAAATTATTATAACGCCTTTATTTAGAGATGCTTTGCGCTAGCGATAAGTCGGCCACGCTTAGGTCGATGTCGACCAAGTCAAAGGCAGAATCAAATTACGACGATACAAAGCGATGGATAAAATTATACAGTGCTTCTTGCACATTCTTATATTTTGGAATCGTTGAATTTGAATCGTTGAAAAAAAATCTAATTTACAAAGTTGATTTTAAAAAAAAAAGATATATCTGGGTTTTGTTATAAACCCAAATACAACCTTATACACCTTTCACAGTAAGCTAAAAGCTTGTGTCGTGAAAGGGGAGTTTGCCTTGAGAAGGGATATTTGCTTTCCGGTACGCAAATATTAAACAAACTTTATCAATGTGAATTTGTATAAAAATATTCAGCATAGATTTTGTCTACTATGTTTTATTATATACGTAGACTTGATAAACACAATAAATAAGAAACAAAGTTAAAAACATCAATGTATTAGCATTTTCCAAATAGTTCCGATTAAAAATTTAGATTAGGCACAAATACGTTTACATAATGATGAAACTATCCCTCAAAGCACGAGCTCTGTTCATCTTTGAGGGAATTAATAAAATTTTTGCTGTGCGTTTATAAAGAAATTTTTAGGGTCATTCCGTGTCAATTCAACACAATTTTGAGAGATTTTCAGACTTGATGCATGCATTTCTGAAGCCCTGTATCTCCTGATCCCATCGAGATCCCATAATAGAATTTTGGTATATGTATTAATACATTACAAACTATTTTTTTAAATTTTTTGGAATTTTTGAAAAATTTAATTTTAAAATTTAATTTTTTTTAAACCGTGACCCCTATCCTGTGGTACATCAGATTAAAGCCCCATTCAACAGCTTTAAAACGAGACCTCTCTCAGGTTTATCTCATCACTGATTGCCACTCTATAGGCATCCAAAGGTGCCAAGACATGAGATTTTTTCATAAAAATTGTGATTTTTAAAAATTAATTACTTCAAAAATAATTGTGCTACATAACTGAAATTTGGTATTTTTTCATAAGTCTATGATATATTGCTGCATAAAAAAAATCATGAAAATCTGAGACATCAAGTCTAAATCAGTGTGATGATTTGACACGGAATAACCCTTTATTGTTGTGAAAAAAATATATTTATCCCAATAAACATATTTAATGGTTTGGTCTGATGGCTACCCCATTTGTGGGAAATGCCGTGATGGTGTAGAAGTAACATATTTGAATTTGAAAAAAAATGTTTAAGCTGGAATGTTGAAACCGTAGCCGCCCAAGTAAGTCAACAGCGGCCTGAAAACGACTTCAGTAAGTACGTATGAGGTTGAGAACAAGTGGGGCAACCCTAATATATAATACATACAATGTGTAGTAGTAGCAATAGTAGTACCTACCTACATAGTGAGAGTACAGAATTGGACAACGTGACTAGCATATCTGATGTATTAATTAATTATTAATAACAATAATAATTATAATTTAAAAGTGGGTTATCTTTATACAGATTACACAAGCACGTTATACCCTTATAACAATAATAATAAAATATATCATTTTATAACATTATAATCATTTTAACCGACAGGGATGGCAAAAGTTTATAATTATTTTGTAAAAAATATTAACGTGTGAAAAATTCCGTATTTTAAAATTTCATATTGAAATATGTAATAGTTATAATAAGCTCTGTTATTAAACTATGAACACAAATAGGAATTTATTAAGTTAAATTGAACGAATCTCAACATCGATTATTTTGAATTACTTTTATGTAGATATGTAGTATTTTACCTGGAGAATGAGAATCCGGTATAATTATGTGCTTAATTTTTTTTTTGCATTTTTCGTACGCGTCTGACATGTCACAAGTACTTAAGTTTTTAGGTTTGACTGATTTGTACGTTAGGTTAGATTTAGTAAGTAAGTCTGATGTTTTTTAGGCAAAAGCACATTCATTGAAAATCATTTCATTATCATATCATTTGTCGGGTGAAAGACTACATAATTACGTGAATATAAGTAGAAAATTCATATTTTTTTTTTGAAAAGTTCACCTTTTCTTAATCCACAAATTCATCGAATAATAAGTTGACTTTTTCATAGCATAATTTATCAATTTATACCTCCTTTCACAAATCATCGCACAATTTGTATAGTTAGATGGTCACATACGTGTCATATTTTTTTTTCAGTAAAAAAGAATAGTTGCGTAGCCAGTGAACCGAGGCAAATATAGAAAGATATTTAAAATTGGCATTTTATTTCTGTCTAACGATTATTTGATTTATAATGTAAAATAATAAATAACTCATTTTATAATACTATGAGCTTGTTCACAAAATGTAGAAATAAAATCGATACCAAATTAAAAATAAAACCACATTACTTTATCAACGAATATATTACAACTAAATCCATTTTTAGGTTTGACTTTTATTTCAGGTTTTTTTAATTCCACTCTCATTTCTTAACTTACACATAGATCGCTTTCACACCTTCGTCATCTTCTACAAAAACACCTACTATAATATACGTCTACTCTTTCCTCTTTTCTCTACTGTGATGGAGGAGGGCTGCTTGCTACTACGCACCACAACACAAAAGAGTTTATCTACAGACTCTTCTTCAAAACCTATTATTATTTGACTGCGAACATGAAGAAGAATATAAAGAATAAAGATATTAAATGCCCACATCTGAAGAGCGTTTGTGTATAATCTTTTTTTAAAAACCTCGGTTAATCTCCCTTTTCCGCAAAACTGAACGTGAAAAATTATAATGTCAAAATTTGTTTTTTTTTTTATTATTTTTATTTTATTTTTTTCTTGAATAAAAAAATAACCGTTTAAGAGTTATTGAAATGTTTTTTTACATCTTCAAACATACTCTGTTGATATTCATTTAAAATTATTTCGAAATGTTCAGATTAAAATGACTTTTTTTTAAATATTATAATATACCTACCAAATAATATACTAGACAAATTGAAATTTTCGTAGTCTGCAATATAGCACCTTACATAGTTTACCAGGTTTATGTTTATTTTTTCTAGAAAAGTATAGAAAATAACTGATGTATATACTGTTATAATATTGTCTTTGATTATAATTGGATATTGTGGTCTATGATTATTGTGGTAGGTTACTTCCTGTAATGGCGTTGACTAAGAAGTTAATAAAGTGTATACGAAAACAAATAAGTGATATTTTGTTAATTATCCTATCCATCTTAAACATAACATGGTGTCAGAAGTGTTCTGTTAAGTTATTAACACTGATTGAAATAATAAATCAATAATATTTAGTGAGGATTAGTGTTTTTAAAGTGTTTCAAAAATGGAGAAGGCAAGTGTATCAAAGACGCACATGGACAATCATGAGAAGATTGCAGATTTTGGCACGATAAAAAACTTAGATTTGAAAAAGAACGAAAATCATGGGGTATTATGGAAAAATTGGTGGCAAAAATTCGAGATTTATTTATTAGCAAGTGGTTTAAATAGTGCTACAGAACAGCGAAAAGTTGCAATTTTCTTACATGTGATAGGCGATGATGTATTAAATGTTTTCAATTCTTTCAATATTGATATGAGCAAAATAACATTAAACGAAGTGAGACAGAGATTTGATGTGTATTTCATACCAAAGAAGAATGTCACCATCATTCGCAATAAATTCTTTACTCGAAAACAAGAAGAAGGTGAAGATATTAACAATTTTATCACAGAGTTGGAAAATTTGAGTCTTCAATGTGAATTTGGAGAGCTCAGGACTTCGCTAATAAGGGATATACTTATTGCAAATATGTCACATAGTCATAATAACATAAGGCAAAGATTGTTGCAAGAACATGATTTGAGTTTAGATAAAACTATAGAAATAGTGTCGTCGATAATCATTGCACAAAAGAACGCTAGTGAAATTAACCAGTCGTCAAGTATTCTTCAAGTCAATAAATCAAACCAGTCGTCAGTCAAGAAAAACCAGTCAGGAAAATTTTCACCAAGAAGGAAGTCATTTATTAGTCAAAAAAGTCAGTCACAACCCTCTACATCACAGTCATTGTCTACACAGCACAAACAGTCTGGAACATGTACTAGATGTGGACAGCAGCATAGAAATAAATGTCCAGCATCAGGAGTTAAATGCAGGTCATGTAATTTTTATGGTCATTTTGCAAAATTTTGTCATACAAAGAGTCAAATAAGAAAAATACAGTCTAGTCTTGATGATGATACTACTAAGTGTTCTGAAAGACACTTTATAGCGACTGTAGATATGTCAAATGAAGTCAGTACAAAAAATGCCTGGTATCTCAGTGTTATTGTCAATAATGTTCATGTTAAATGTATATTAGACACTGGAGCAGATATAAATATAATGTCTATAAATACCTATAAGAAATTAAAAATTTCTCTTAAATATATAAATGAATGTCAATTAAATGTCTATGGGTTTGGTAATAAAGCAATACCAATAATAGGTAAATGTATATTAAAATGTCTTGTTAATAATGTCACAGAAAATATTGAATTTATATTAACAAACATAGAATGTCCAACTGTATTGGGTCTATCAACATGTCAAAAAATAAATGTAATAAAAAGAGTATTTAATGTAATTGAATTATCTTGTCAAGATTTAATTGATAAATATAATGACGTTTTCCAGGGATTAGGATGTCTTCCAGCCGTCTGTCGTCTTAAGCTGCAACCAGATGCAAAACCGTGTGTGGATCCTCCACGCAAGGTTCCATTTGCTCTGCACGAGGACCTCAAGAAGGAGTTGGATTACATGGTTGAAAAGAATGTCATTGAAAGAGTCACGAAGCCTACTCCTTGGGTGAATTCTGTTGTAGTTACGGTCAAAAAGTCAGATCAATTACGAGTGTGTCTAGATCCTAGAAATTTAAACAAATGTATTATAAGGGAACATTACCCTATAAGTAATATTGATGATGTAAGATCAAAACTTAAAGGAGCCAAATATTTTTCACATTTGGATGCTTATTCAGGTTTTTGGATGATCAAATTGGATGAATACAGTTCAGATTTATGTACTTTCAATACTCCTTTTGGAAGGTATCGATATTTAAGGTTACCGTATGGTATATGTACTGCCACGGAAACATTCCATAGAGTCATATCAGATTTGTTCTCAGATTTAGAAGGTATATTAATATATGTTGATGATTTTCTAGTTTATGGAGAAACTGAAGAAATTCATAATTATAGGTTACAAAAACTTTTTGAAAGAGCCAGACAAGTAAATCTTAAATTTAATAAGTCAAAATGTAGATTTTCTGTAAATGAAATTTGTTTTTTGGGCTATATTTTCAGTCATGAAGGGGTAAAAGTTGATACTGAAAAAGTCAAAGCAGTTAAAGAATTGCCAGAACCTTCTAATGTCAAAGATTTGCAAAGATTTTTAGGAATGATCACATACCTTGGTTCATTCATTAAGGATTTGTCTGAGAAAACTGTAATATTAAGAAACCTGTTAAAGAAAAATTCTCAATGGTTATGGGATGAAAATTGTAAAAAAAAGTTTTGAATGTTTAAAAAATGATATATGCAATGCACCAGTATTAATGCATTATGATGTAAATTTACCTTTAGTATTGTCTGTCGATTCATCAAAGTCTGCAATTGGAGCTGTCATCATGCAAAATAATAAACCAATTGCTTATAGTTCAAAAACATTAACGTCAGCTCAACAAAATTATGCTCAAATAGAGAAAGAATTGTTTGCAATACAATTTGGTTGTGTTAAATTCCATCAATACATTTTTGGTCGTAGAATTACTGTACATACTGATCACAGGCCTCTTGTATATTTGTTTAAGAAACCTTTACATGATGTACCAGCACGTTTACAAAGAATGATGCTTACATTACAAGCATATGACGTAGATGTCATATATGTGCCTGGCAAAGAGATGTATATTTCAGATACATTGTCGAGAGCTGCACTCAATGAAAATTATATACCCGAGTATGAGTCAGACATGTCATATCATATTAATGCTGTATATTCTAGTTTAGCTTTAAGTAAAGATTATACAAGTAAATTAATACAAGCAACTATGTCAGATAAAGATTTACAAATATTGAAAACATATTATTATAATGGATGGCCTAGTGCTAAAAATAAAGTTGAAAAGTCATTAAAATCATATTGGAATTGTCAAAGTGAAATACATGTCATTAATAATTTGTTATTTAAGGGCAATAAATTAATTGTACCTCAGTCATTACAAAAAGAAATGTTACAAAAAGTCCATTCAGGTCATCAGGGCATGAATAAATGTCTAAATATTGCAAGAGATATATTTTATTGGACAAATATGTCTACTGATCTAAAAAATTTAATAGATCAATGTACGATTTGTGAAAAATATAAGCCATCAAATCAGAGTGAAACATTACAAAGTCATAATATAACCAAATTTCCATGGCAAAAAGTTGGTATTGATTTAATGTATTATGATAATTGTACTTATTTAGTAGTCACTGATTACTATTCTAAATTTATTGAAATTGCTTTGTTAAACAATAACTATAATGCAAATAATGTAATTACACATTTAAAATCTATTTTTGCTCGACATGGTATTCCAATGTCATTAGTGTCAGATGGGGGACCACCATTTCAGTCTTTAGAATTCAAAAATTTTCTTTTTGAATGGGACGTAGAACACATTGTGTCGTCACCATATCATGCGAGATCAAATGGTCAAGCAGAAAGTTCTGTAAAAATAATAAAAAATATGTTAAAAAAATGTCATGAATCAAATACAGATCCATATATAGCACTGTTACATTATAGAAACACTCCAAAAAATGATTTGCCGTCACCAGCTCAATTGTTATATTCTAGAACATTGAGAATGAATTTGCCAATAATGGATTGTAAATTAAGTCCAAAAGTTGTTAAATATAGAGATTATAAAAAATGTCATTATAAAGATAAGAGACAAAGTGCTCAGTATTATAACAAGAATAAGAAAAATCTTTCTTTGTTTTGTGAGGGAGATAAAGTGTATTTCAAAAGAAATATGAAATCGGATTGGCTCCCAGGAGTCATTAAAGAAAGATTAAAGTGTAATAGATCGTATATAATAGAAGACGACTTAGGTAAAATATATAGAAGAAACAGAATTCATCTAAGGCCAAGGTTGGTGGACTCTGAGATGGATTCTTACAACATGTCATTTTCTCCTTCTTCAGGACATGCAAAGGACGATGGACGGATGGAAGAAATCCAAGATGTGTCCAATAATTATTACACAACAAAGTCTGGAAGAATGGTTAAACCACCAGACCGACTAATCTTATAAAAAGGGAGATGTTATAATATTGTCTTTGATTATAATTGGATATTGTGGTCTATGATTATTGTGGTAGGTTACTTCCTGTAATGGCGTTGACTAAGAAGTTAATAAAGTGTATACGAAAACAAATAAGTGATATTTTGTTAATTATCCTATCCATCTTAAACATAACATATACATGAAAAAATTCTCAGATTTTTTTACGATATTATTAAAGATGACCGTATGAATAATCCACAAATACCATTCTAATCTTCTTCTTCTTATTTCATTTTTCGGCAATGCACCCGCAATCGAGTGATTTATGCCTTGATTTCACAATAAAATGCATTTCACAAACAATAATCAGGACGCAATATGCGTCATCAACCATTCTAATCATATCAACGTATTTCTTGTAAAAAATAACTTGTCGAAAGACCAATATATTAATGGATATAAAATAAATGATTTGACGTTAAGAATTCTATAAAATATCATTATGAATTACTTATATCTAACATACAAGAAGCAATGCCAAAAACAATTCAGCTATCGTTATTTGATTGGGTTTCATTCCATACAGGATTCTTACCAAATTATTTTGTTCGAAAGGTTGAAAGTCGAGTGTCTTTTCGCCTGGCAAAAAATATATCAAATCATACCTAATGCGTTATAGAGGAGTTTCTTAAAAAATAAACGATTTCAAACAATATCAATGAAAATATCTATGATTTACAAAATATAATAGTTTTTTTTTCTGGCAATCCCCCCGTAACGAATGATTTGTGATTTAATGATTTCTTTTTACACATGTTGAAATAACGTAGAAGAATTAAAAAGACAAAAGAAATTTCATAGAAAGATAATATGAAAACTCACTAGAAACTGAAAAAAAAAACAAATGCATTACGATTCAAGAATTGTGAGGAACTACTCCTCAAATTCTTGCAAAGAAATTTGTGATGTTTATATTGACATGGCATGTTGACAGTTATTCAACAAAATGTTTTTAGTCATCTCTTATTCTTCACTCATTAAAGGCAGATTATCATGAAAGAGTAAGCACATTTTAAGTAAATTAGTTATAGACGCTAGAATTGTTTATTTACTATGCAACAAAGGCGCCGTGCAATGTTAAAAATAAACACTTCTGATAATAAACAATATTAGAGGAATAAGAAATAGACAAATTCGTAAATTATAAAATATTTCGGCGTACTATTAAACCATCAGACCTGAAGAATGGTCAAGTTAAGAATGCGAAGCGCGTCTGGGGCCATATACGTGATTATCATGATTAAGTGGAATACGCTACCCGCAAAGGAAGACCAACGGATGAGAGATAGAAAGAGAGTGTGTGCGACCAAAGTGAAAGGGGGGTGAGGGCAAGGGGTGATAGAATGAAAATTAAGTTCGACATCGTTCATATAACTACTGTAGGAGTTGCCGTATGAAGGCGATCGTGCGTTGAAAGTTTGGTGCATTTTTGCGACAGCTCGCAGCAGTAGGAAAATGTGATCTAATAAAATATTTTCTTACATCATTTATATTTTTCAGCAAAAATATAAATGATGCAACACTCAAATCACATTCCGTAAAATAGTTGTGTTTGGTTAAAATGATGTGGAGACATTATGTTTTTCTAAATTAAGCTTCAATTAGCTTCAATTTTAGCTTCAATTATTATGATTACAAACCATTTTTCATTTTTTATATTTATGTTTATCTAACTTTTATTTTCGGTTAATTTAGTGGTTAAAATGCGATGCGATTGTATATCATTGATTGTATTTAATAAGAATGTATTTTGCTTCAAAATTGTTTGCATTGTGATAAATGTACAGTAACTAATTAATAAACGAATAAACTTTAGATAAAGAAATATACAAAGAGTAGTATGTTCACGTGGTGAAGGAAAGATAATGAAAATGAAGTTTGGTAAAATTCAAGATTTTTTATACGATAGGCACATAAAATTGTAGATAAAAATAAACTTTCATCTTTTTGAAAATGACATAGGTATTTATAAAAATATAAGATTATATGATATATCAGTCACTTTACTGCAGTTTGAAATTTGTCGCCATTCTGTCTAATAAGTGATTAAAAAACTTTTTCAATAAGAATAGAAAAAACGAAGTTAAGATTCGCAGCATCGACAATGGTCACTGAGAGAATTGCATCCGTAGGTACTAATTGCACCAAAGACATTTAATTACACTTTTTAAAGTTTACTTCTTTGCTGCAATTGAACTTTTTTTATTATTTTCTGTGAAAATCAAGCTTGAGTTTGCAGAATGTCAGACGACGTTAGGAGGAAACCACTAAAACCATAAAGCCATTTCGGACATTTCAATTTCGAGACGTTAGAAAGACGAGTTTGTTGCTCTTTCTAGAAGAATATATATTATAGATAAATATGCGATGGAAACGCTTTGTATGCTTTAGAAAGTAAAGTCTTAAATATATATTTAGTGACATGTTAATAAAGATATTTAACATTTTAAATTCAATGATTAGGTTTGCCACTCATCTAAAGTCTTAATTTTTGTTGACCCGGAGAGGAGGGATTTCATTCTTATAACATGCAGCCGGTCTTTAGGCTTCCCCTTTTGTAGAATGTTGTAATTGTGTACATTTTATTATTTTTTTATTATTGACATTCATTGAATATTTTTTTTCAATTGCTTATTTTATTTCTTGACTCAAAATTTATAAATGACATTTTCTTTTGACTATTTTTATTATTGTAACAGATTCATTTTTCAATTTTTTTGTTGGACTATCACTTCAATTTTTATCATTTTTTTGTATCTATAAATTAAGTTTTATTCAGGAATATTTATATAATTTATAATCAATTTATGTGCATGTAGCTGTTTTTTTTGTCATCGTCTGTAAAATTGCGATTGTTGTTTGTTAGGTATATAACTTCTATATCTCGATAATCTCGCCACTGCACATCGTCTTAGTTTTTAAAAATTTTATACTATTTTGTTAACACTGTAATGTAATGATGATGTGCAAGAAGAATAAATAAATAAATAAATAAAAAAATAACATGTAAAAAAAGCTCTGCCGTATAAAAATGAAAATAAATAAATAATTGCAACAAGAAAATATTGCAATATGCAATTGAAAATTGTAAATAGTTTTCTGGTTGTTCTTCTAATTTGACTCCTGCTAGTTGATAAGGAAGGACAAACGACAAATAATAATAATGCAAGAGTCGAAATTGAAATTATTAGCAGTGGGTAAATACATAGTGTCCAACTTACACAGTGATGCCGCTATTGACCGAATTCCAAACTAAAACTTCAATAATACATACAAACATAATATACAAAGAGGAAACTTTAAAGGGAAAATGCCATTTAAAGTTCGTACTAATAAATTTTCATTTAATATGAGAGAAAGATAAGGGATTGTTTTAAATTGATACTCAAAAGATTTTAATACATATTGCTTGGCATACACATTTATACTAATCATTGGTTAAGTTTTATTACTGTTTTTATTAATTGATACTTTTTTGCCGTTTCATTTATGAGATATTATGTAAAGAGGGTGACAATTGTGTATTTTCAATGTTTAGAAATGCAATAGACAGAAATAATTTCAATGAGTCGCCGAAAGATCCTGAATTTAAAATGCATATTAATATGATATAATACTGCATATTTTAGGTAAATTGAAACGAGAGTTTTTTTTCTACTACAGATTATAAATCGTGAGAGAGATGTCTTTCGACTAATCAGATAATATCGATACTCCCGATTTTTCTTTATCAAAGTATAAGATAAAGTTTAATTGGATAATATTTTAAAGACTGCAGACTTGAGTTCGTCGGTAGCCTGGAGGTAGAGTCTCGGCCTCTTGAACAAGGGGTCCGCGGTTTGATCCCAGGTGCCGGCAAACTCCCCTTTCACGACACAAGCTTTTAGCTTACTGTGGAAGGTGTATAAAGTTGTATTTGGGTTTATAACAAAACCTAGATAGGTATATCTTTTTTTAAAAAATAAATAAATTAGGAAATACTGCACTATTCTGCACCTTTGATAACATTTTCTGAAATGTTAACAATAAATTGAAAGGACTTGAAATATTATTACAATAAAAAAAAACAACGCGTAGAATACTAGGATATTGCAACAAGCAAATAAATTTTGAGATTTGATAACACATCAGACAACAAATAGAAAGGGTCTCGAAATGGAACACAAAAGTTCATAGCAATATTTTACATTCAAGGCAAAATACAGCACATCATATATTTCAAAAACTGTCCCAATAAATTCTCTCTCCCCCCCCCCCTCTTCTTCATTCCCTAGATGTATTTATTGATAGTAGTCAAAAATGCATAGCGGACACAAGGTTTGGCCCATCAATTCTGTATGGGTTATTATGTTGTAGGTACAGTTTCGCAAAAAATATTTTTTTACTATTGTTTTATTTATATATTTAAGTAGATACGGTGAAATACATAGAAATCGGTGGCATCGACACAAATTGACCAAAAACGTGAATTTCGTATGTCGGAATAAACTTAAATAAATTAAAGAATGACAACAGAACAGACGAAGAAGAGTAGGTAGTATAAAATAATGTACATTGCGAGTATGATTTGTAATGTGCTTTAATTAACTCTGCGCAACCTAACAGCTATGAAATTAATGTGATGCGCATTCAAAGCGAAAAATACCAATGAAAATTTAACTTATGAAACCTATGAACATAACTTAAAAAAAATGTATTGGTCCCAAAAAAAATATTTCAGTAAAAACTCTGGTACAACTGAAGGAAAAAAAATATTAATTACCTACGCCATGCATTGTCGTACTTAAATATTTAAATGCATTTCTCACAACTCTAGCAAAGATGTGGTTATAAACTTTACTTTCTAAAACCATCAGACGGTTGATTATGACTTTGATTCTATTAAAAACAATTAAGCAATTGCACAATAAAGATCAAATTAATATGCCTACTAATGAATATTTTGTTTAATGTCAGGACTGAGTACCCAACACAAAGCGCGGTCTAAACGTAATATAAAAGAATCACATTAACATGAAGTACCTACTCAACTAGAGAAGGTACATAGAAATTGCATAATTACGTATATTAAATAGAATTAGACATTGTTTTCTTGAACAATATGAGCGGAAAGAAAGGAAAGCTTATTGTTAATTGCGCAGTTCGAGTGAGTTAATTTCTAGAAGGAAATTATTTTGCAATGAAATTAAGACGTAAAATGCCTCGAGCCCCAACGATGTGTGACTGACTACTGATTGTTACCTTTTATTAAAAAAAGTATTTTGTAAGAATAATGCGTAATTTATATTAGAGCGTAAATCCCAACCATCTGAAAACCGCTTTAACAGAAGACCGTCTTAGACCGCGACTCGATATAAAATGAAATTTTTTGTTGGAATAAATATTTTATTTTATCACTTTGACATTAATGGACATTAAGGAGAAAAAAATATTGGTATTATAATAAAAACACAAAAGGATAGTGCATGATTGTCTTTAAAAGGCTGTGCGGAGATGACGACCCTCCAGCATTGGGAAACAACTGAAGCTTGTTGTAGAAGATAGTCAGTCACAAAGAAGATGGTTAAACGACAAGATTACTTACTACAAGAGGTAGTCAAGTAAACTGTGAAATATAAAAAAAAATATTATAAAAAATTATAATGTAATTCGTGAAACGGTAATACGAAAATTAAGCAGAATTTTGAAACAACAAAAAACAAAAATAACAAACCAATAAATAAATATGATCAAATTGAGTTACGGCAACGACAATACACCCTTATGTATAATATATGTATATTGTAGGATATTTTGATAACAAAACATACTAACTCTATATACGAAAAACATTTATATATTCTGAGACTTTGTACGTATGATATGATTGAAATATTATGTACATAACATAGTATTGAGACTAAATATTAGTACATAATGTAATGGAGAATGTGACATGGATGGTGTTATGAAGCAATGTGTCAATTCATCAAAACACCAACATCAAGCTGAGATAATCGTCATTTTTTGTTGAGTTAATTCTGACAGCTTATGTTATAGGATGTGAATAGATTAAAAATACAAGCATTACAGAGGATTGGTTAGCTTTAGCTGCTCAGTAATTATCATCATCATCATCGCCCTCAACGTTCCTCTCGGGAGCAAGCCCCTGTGATAGTCACGGATCATTTAACGGCGCCATATATAATTTGTTAAATTATTATGTTAAGTAAAAGGCAGTTATTCATAAAACGTCACATATAAAATATTTAACATCTTTCATTAAGCGATGAGATGGATAACCATCATAATTTCCTATTTTATACAGCAACAAGAGCAAGACCTGTGTCCTCATTAAATGCAATAAATTTGTTGGCTTCTGACTTGTGATATTATGCCGTAACAGTATAAAAAGATAGATTAATATATTGTTTAGATATTGTGACTCGATACATTGTTGCACAATACCGTCCACATTATATTATATGTATAGGATTCACGAAATATGACAAGCGTAATGTATTTTATCATCCTATAGGTAGGTACGTTTCGACATATCCAATTTCCATAAAACAAGCTGGGTCGCTTCGTACTCTAAATAATACATATATAATATTATCGTGGCTAACTTCACCAGTATTCCACATAGATCCTACAATATCTACTAACGAAACCTAAAAATAATAATGAGTATCAAAAAGCCTTTCAGTTTCAGTTCAAAAAGTAAAAATAAAAAAGGCACTATAATGATGATGATTAGGAATAATTTTACATTAGGGCCGTTTAGCAATCTTAGACAGTCTCAAGGGTGCAGGGTGCAGGTGAACAGTGCAGAATATATTTTTTTTTATATTTTATATTTTTTTAACATACACGGCACAAGGACATTAAACATATACAAAAAAATCATAAATAGTTCGATCCAGTATTTAAACTAAATTATACCCCTCTCCCCTTCTCCCTTTCGTAACTATTATGAATTCTAACTGTAAACAAGTCATCAATTTAAATTTACTTTCAATTTGAAACTCTTTACATCTGTCATTTTAATTTACCTTATGAAACTAGTTTTTCTTATTGTTTTGATATTTAGAATGTAAGTCATCATTTTTTTATTGCAAATTTTTATATCTACTTCTATTGGCATGCTCGGGCTTCTTTCAATCCGAGACCTCCTTGTCTATCAGGGTCTTGCCGTTGCGTCTGTGGGACCCCCCGGCGCTTTCAAATACTTGGAATTCATTAGATGCTTCAGGGGTGCCAGAGTGAGCATGGTTGTGTGAGTTTCGGGTAGCGCTACATTTATCCCCGTAATGGAGTACAGCATTAACTATCTATTATTGCTATTATCAAATTGTATGATAAGCGTATGATTGTGAATAAATAAACAGTAGTTTTCCTCACGCATTCAATAACACTCATAACTGAGAAACACTTAAAAAAACTCATGAAAATTGCTACATGCTTCACCGCAATTCATAACATTATTTTCTCGAGTTGTTATTCCCATTCTAATTTTGAAAATATTATACCGTAGCTATATACAAAGTACAAAATACATTTATTATCTAGGACAAAACTTGTTATAGGACAATGTATCTATATAGTATAATGCAGAAGGCACTACTGGATGCAGCGCGCTACTATTATTTCTAAGCCAACGATTTCGTGCAATGCGAAACAAATAATACGATCCAAATCAGATGTTGCACAATAAATGTGATAAAATTGGCGACAAATTGCTTCTGAGAGATATAAGATATTTGATTTGAACAAGAACAATACATAAAACATTATCAATAATACAAAATCGGATGCAACATTAATCGAAAATAAATATATTGACTATCAATTCATGACGTAAGCCATCTACTAATATGTCCACTGATAAAGACGGCTGTAGTCTCTGATGTCCTGGCTAAGAAACATTAGAGAGGGTGCAAGAGCTGATCCAGTTAGCACAGGGCAGAGAAACCTACGCCAGGGTGATAGCCGACGTCGGGGGGACATGACAATTTAATAAGAAGTCCTAAAAACTTGATTCTTAGAAATAACATGGCGATATTCTTTGTAGCCATCTATTGGAATGAAAAAATTCAAGTCCTACAGTGATTAAGAAAGTATTGACTCTAATAAACTCAATTGTATTCACATTAAGTCGGTTAATATTTTTTGTATCATAACTATTAAGTGACAATACGGTTGCGCATAATAATGTACATGTATGGTATGATGTAACAAATCATCTGTAGACTATTACGTTATTCCTGACAAAGGTGTCTAAAAATCTAACAAATTTCTCATTGAGCGATTTTATTTGAAATAATTCTTGCACTTTACTGTGCAATTGGCGTGTATTTAAACATTTTTTCTACGTAGGTATATTATTCCATCGATCTATACCATCACGGCAGAGAACATAAAATAAGGTTTATTATTGCACCTATCTAATTAATATGTTTAGAAAAATATGTGTTGGATATGTCAATACATCGCGTCGGTCCTTCATTAGTTCAAAATCCGTCGAATATGACACACAACGAATAAATAAAAACAACTAAATGACTGCATTGGTAATTCATTAGTTTATCAAATTAAATGTTTGTTTTAAAAAAACATCATGGCTCTTTTTATATTTTATTTTCATAATCCGTGGACATACAAATAATAATATATTTAATTCTCAAACAAGTCATCAATGACCGTTGTTTCAGTATTTAAACCAAAGTTTTTATTTACAAACATAATTGATATCGAACGTTTGAAAAGTAATCAAATATGGATTAAAATATTATGTATTTTTTTGTTAATATTATTGGTTTATAGATGTCGGGATATTTTTTCGGTAAATTGCCACAATAAAGAGATTATTATTTATATGTTTTTTCACAATTACGTTATATTACTGCGGTTTTCAGAAATTATGACTATATTAATGAATAACTTAATTAAAAATCTCACTTTATTTCTCATAAAACATTCGTTTATTTGATTTAATTCTATTTATTATTGTATTAATTTATTCTTTTCCGTACATACATCAATTAGAAGTAATTAATACAAAACACATACAAATCAAATAAATCAAAATCAATATACAGAGGGCGAGTTTTTCGCAAGGGTGCGATTTCTTTCAACGAACCCAAATGATTTAACTTTTCTATACTATTCCATGGAGTCTCAGGTAATTAAAAGGAAAGCCCAATTTTTTGCAAGTTTTTGAGTGTCCTGTAAATCAGATATAAGTAAAATGTCACCAATAAAACATTCAACATCTTCGATTCAACATGTATGAAATATGTCACCCATTCAGAATGTCTAAACTTTAATCGGCACGGAGAGGACTATTTGCATGTTTATAGCACACAGTTAACTGATTATCCCATTTGTGGAAGGTGGGTGTTGGTAAAGATCGAAAGATCCATCCCCTCACGCAGCATCCTTTTTGAAAAGTCAAAGAGGACAAAACGCCAACAGATAAAAAATATGCATAAATAATAACTCAGTAATCAAGTACCTAATAGAAAAATATCAGAGTACCTAAACATAGAGCAACTTCTTGAGAAAGTCTTAATTTTAAGTCAAACGAACCCAAAAGTCTGAGAATAGCACAAAAATCGCAAATTCGGAATAGTTTATACGGAGAATGATAATAATATAAATCACCCATACAACAATGCCTATCAACCGGACTACGGCACTAAATCCGTACATCCGGTACCGTATTCAACATGTACCTAGGTGAAATACGGAATCTGCACAATCATCTGGAAACTCCGCGTCGCCGTCCGGCCCTAACCATCCACTGACCTGGACATATTATAATATTATATAATATCATTTAATAAATACTTCAGTACAATTGTAAATATGTTAGTAGTATGCACTGCCTCAGGACAGACAATAAATGTCTATCGAGGTATTAAATTTCATTTCTTATTATTATTTTCAAAACGCATATAATTAGGTTAAGAAAAAGTTATGTTTGGTTATACTGATTTTTGTTGTAGTTCAATTTATCAAGTTCTTGAAAAAAAGGCTTAAATATCCTATTTCACAATACACCATTATATTACATACATCTTTCACAAAACACTGTAACTATAAATTGTTCTGACGATTCCAAGTGACATATCAATTTGCATTCGGATGAAAAGAAAATAAAGAATTAAAAAAGAATTGAAGTCAACAATATTTTTTTTTTTTTTTTTTTTTTTCTGCTTTCGATTCCAGGAGACTGGAAGAGACAGGAGCTTCAAGACGATTAATTAGGTATGTCCTCTATAAATATTTTTACAAGGCAATAAAAAAGAAATCTAAAACACTCTATACAAAACCCCATCTTCTATGCAAGCCCCTGAATATTATACAAGTATTATTTATTAACACTGTAAGATGACGTTCAATTATTGCAGTAAGAAAATGTTAGATAAGATTTGTTTCACAAATAATAGAACATTATTTTAATAATTTCTGTTTTATTAATTTTATTGACCGAAAGAGGCAATCTGCATGTCAATTACATGTATTTAATACGCTGGCCTTCCCGCTTGTGGGATTTATCGTAATGATACAGTAGTAGTTTTTCATCCTTATAGAATGTTTTGACAATACTATGATAATTTTCCGGACGAACCAAAGCCGGGATTAAAGCTAGAAATATAATAATATACTTCCACTAAATGGATGATATGAATCCTTGAATAAATTCATTTTAAATGGAACACATTTCAAATTTCGAATGGAATCGCTTCTCTTTTGTTTTGTTATAATAAGTAATATGAATATTGCACCTTTGGAAAGCATCCTGTTTTAGAAAGTTGAATCAGTATAAAATGTTTGAATAAGAAATTAAAATAAAACAAAGTAATATTTAGTTATTCCACTGGTTACTTTAATAATTTGCGAACCCGCTTGCGAGATAAAATGTTTGGTTTGAATCTGAGAGTTTATATATTTAACCTGATAATAAACTTTAACGCATCATTAAAAAGCTTGCGCTAGACAGGTATTGTGAAAAATAAATCTTCCATCGTTTTAATTCCTATTTCTTGTACATCACCAGTGATATGAAATATATTACCATATATTTTTATTTTATTTATTCTTAAGGGACACAAACGGTTCAACCTAACAAATATTAACATTCATATTTCTCCATCAAACAAACCAATCAAGGTCCCGCAAATTACCGGAGCGTATGACGAACACGTTGCTAGTAAACAGTAATAATACATACTTTACACTACTTAAATCAAAAACAAAAAAAAGACAAAACTCATGAAAATAAATAGTTAAAAATTACATTTCGTAGAATAGAATTTATAATAATTAGAATAATTAAAATTAAAATAGTTTAAATTAAGAATTGATAGAATTTAAATTAAGCTATATGTATGTAAATAATGAACGCAGTTTTGAATGTTTTTAAAATGGTATCTCTTCTGTTACTTGATTGTATAAAATTCGCGACCGATTTCAGCAAACCGTTGCCATTGGCGACATCCAGCCACACAGCTGGATGCGAATGTCAATCATCAAGCAAAAATTTTAAATCTTTAAGCGGCAATCGAGTTCGTCGGTAGCCTGGAGGTAGAGTCTCGGCCTCGTGAACATGGGGTCCGTGGTTCGATACCAGGTGCCGGCAAACTCCCCTTTCACGACACAAGCTTTTAGTAGCTTACTGTGAAAGGTGTATAAGGTTGTATTTGGGTTTATATCAAAAACCCAGATATATCTTTTTAAAAAAAAAAAAAAATTCGGAGCATTCTCCGAAGAAATATTCGAATGAACGCCGTCGTTACCCGTCCATGAGACGTCATAACGAAGGCATTCAGTCGAACATTTCCTCGGAGAATGCACCAAATTGTCGCCGAAAGATTTAAGATTTTTGCTTGATGATTGACGATTAACGTTCGCATCCAGCTGTGTGGACGCCGCCATTGACGAGCGAAACAATACTCGTCAACGACAATGGTTTGCTGAAATCGATCGCGATTGATATCTATACAACTAAGTAACACAAGTGCATTGTAGAATACTCTTTTAAAAACATTCGAAATGTCTCGAAACTGTAACATAAATAATCCATCGAAAATAGAGTATAACGATAGAAGATTGAACATGACTTACATCATATAGTTTCTTGTAATAATTAGAACATTGTATATTGATTGTATTTAATTTGAATGTATACCTTTTATGTAATTGTTTTTTATCAATGTACAGTAAAGAATGAATAAATAAATAAATAAAATAAACATATTTTAAGCAATATTACAATCATAGGAATAAGTCACGCATTAAATAATGTATTCGATAACAATCGTTCTTGTCTGCGACCCTCAAATATAACGCAGAAACAATGATGATTTTTTTAAAACTTTTAAGAAAATTAGGTATAACAAAATTAATAATTCAAGAGTTTTTGTGTTTACGCTGTGGAAATCCATTTTTAATTTTAATAAATAAAATGTAAAAATATATTATTGAGCACTGTTTAATCTCCACTATGTTAGGTTAAATACCGAACGTTTTCGCCTATACTTGTAGGCATCTTCAGGGACACAGTTTCCCTGAAGATGCCTACAAGTATAGGCGAAAACGTTCGGTATTTAACCTAACATAATGGAGATTAAACAGTGCTCAATAATATATTTTTATATTTTATTTATTAAAATTAATAACAAAATTAAATAATCCCGTCAAGTGCACTACGTCCCTTA
The DNA here is from genome assembly GCA_947579605.1 of Athripsodes cinereus. Taxonomy (NCBI): domain Eukaryota; kingdom Metazoa; phylum Arthropoda; class Insecta; order Trichoptera; family Leptoceridae; genus Athripsodes; species Athripsodes cinereus. The sequence continues at coordinate 16,830,443 of OX388322.1, read as the reverse complement.
TCGAATTAAAGATTCAAGGATAACGGCGTGTGCACGAGAAGTAGTTGTAGAAATATTTACCTAAGTCAAATCATCTCAGAGTTAATATTTAGTCCGTTTGTAAACATATTTATATGCCCTCTATCGACGCTTTCACCACGTAAATTAATATATTACCGATAGTGTGAATGTATTACAACAGTATGACATTTTAACTCAAAAATGTAGGTAGTGTTTTACCTTTGTTACTGATGTACCTACTCTACTTTTTAAGCAGTTTCTGAGTTAAATCTATTTATCTATCTATACCATCATGATATATTCAACAAATGATGGTAACCAGTAGACTAATTGCATGTAATCAACATGCAGGCCATCTTATGCGTGCCAATACTGAGCTGTAAGCTAGTAAAATTATAATGAGGGAAAATAGACCGTCCCGTATTCGGTATATAGCTATATCCCGTATATAATGTTATACTATCGTTGTCCAGACCGTGATTGTGATAATATGCAAATGTGATATTATATATTATTATTATTATGATATAAGACTTGTATGGGGAGATCTCGTATTATGACGTAATCTCCCGTATTACGTAATATATTATGAAATGTGTAATGCTGCGTTTACACTTTTGTCGTAAGTATTATTATTATGATATTGTCTATTTTCTGCGGTTAAAACACACGTTTACGCGTGATAATATAATGTGCGTGTGAATTACTAGAAATATAAAATTAAACAAATTATTTTCATTGTAATTTAAAATTAATTTTTAGTACTGTTTCCCTTAATTAATAAAGAAATATCTATTTTTCTTCTCTAGTAGGTAGGTACTACACGCACCTTTACACTACCATACCTACACAATTAAACAAAAATATGAAAAAAAAAAATGGTGTGAAACAAAGATCGATTTATAAATATGGAATGTATGAAAGCAAATAATAAAAAAAACTAAATATATCTGAGTTCGTCGGTAGCCTGGAAATGGAGTTTCGGCCTAGTGCATATGAGGTGCGTGGTTCGAGCCCAGGTGCTCAAACCTCAAAACATAAGCTTTTAGCTTACTGTGAAAGTGTTTGGGTTTATAACAAAAAACCCAGATATATCTTATCAAAAAAAAAATCACTTCTTTATCCTTGACTACGAAAATATGAAGCGATATTTTTCTAACAAGACATTTACTACTTAAATATATTTTTAAGATATTTATTACTCTTTCATATCTTGTTACAGGAACGGTGTTTTGTGGAAAAGGGTCTTCAACTTCGTCAACATTTTGAAAATATAAACTTACCGCAAGTATGAATACATAGAAAAAGCCAACCATACTCTCAACTTTGCTTTGAAATATAGAAGCAGTACTCACCTGTAACAAAAGAAAATACAATTAAAATGTGCATAAGGTTTAAAAACTAAAAAAAAAAAATATTACTGGAAAAATACATAAGTTATAGGCATTTCTGAAAGAACCACAACAATCCAGTACCTACTTGGGTCACTAGAAATAAAAAATGTTTCTTTGCCGATTGAGTCACACTTCTTAATATATTCATAATGGTAAAAGATTTTGTAATAGGAATCATAATATATTGTATGACTCGTTTTTATTCCTGTACCTCGAAACTGAATTTTCATACACCCCAAAAGTAAGTAAGATGGAATCATTGTGACATCAGTTGAACACGAAACTCTTACTTACTTTATGGAGGCTTAAATTTAGTACTACTAATAATGTACTATAGCAAGGGATGTCAAGGAACGAAAAAAGAAAAGGGAAAAAATTGAAGGAAGAGAACATTACACTGCAAAGCAAGATTCAGTATACAGAACAAAATATTCTATCAAAAGTTACCTGAGATTAGGAAATAACAAACTTAACAGACGAAAGGAAAGGAAGCGCTTCAGAGAAATTTCAATTTTCAAAAGTGCAACGTTAGTAAAACAAGAAACCTCACGGTTCGTGGATTTTCATGAGGGAGTAGTCGGATTCCAAAAAGAATATCCAAATATACAGTAATATTAATTTACTGCAAGTACAAAATAAAAAAAATTTCAGATTCTTGTAGTGAAAAATTTAATGAAGATCGACAGATATACCTTTCTAAGTTTTAAGAAAATTACGATAGTCACAAAAAAATAATTAAACTCTTTTTAAATCAGTAAAATAAGTTTCTTTTACTTAACTTTAATGTACATATTATTAGCACCTTTTATGTTTTGAGACAATAAAGATAAATAATTTCAATTTTATTTTAATATTGTAAAGGGTTAATTGAAAGACATCGCATTCTAGCGATAAATTCGCCTTTTGTACATTGAATTGTATAACTTATATTTTATGATACTTTGTATTGATTTGAAATATTGTAACCAATGTACAGAGAAAAATAAATAAATGATTTCACAACAGAAGCTGGCACATATTTCTTACTTGATATTCTATAATCTACTAGTATTTTTCTAATTTTCCATTAAGAATACTGTGATTATATGCAAGTCAATGTAAGATTTCTCTAACTAATAATACGGAAAAACGTTTCTTAAGATTTCTTTCATCCCACTAACTACTTAACTTCCGTAGATTGAGGACGGTAATAATATGAAGGTATAATAGTGGTAGGATATTATTACGGTAATACCCAGTTTCCTCAACATATTTCCGAACATGATTGGATTGGATGGAAATTGCATTATTGTACATATTATTATTCTATGTAGGTATACATTGTCAACCAAACAAAATATATTATATGTAAATATATTGCATAAAGGAAACATTATAATGTAGGTACTTCACAAACTAATAATTTATTTGGATTTGTGTTGAATATAGACTGACTTCAATTTATAAACTATAAATTTGTTTATTTATTTTAAACGTTTTTCTAATTATCTTAACGTAAGGTTAGATACATTTTCGTTTCTGTCTCATGACCTTCAAAACGCTTTGTAACATACTTTTCCTAGTAAATTCCTCATTTTAAATGTCAAAATAACTTACTCGAAAATATTCGAGATTAATTAAATCAATAGTGAAAAGTCAACAGTGTGTTGTGTTAATATAAAAAATCATGTTATAAATGTTTTTTCACAATATGAACACACAAACCTTAGATAAGAAAATATTAATAAGTTAATTAATAAGAAGTTATAATATATAAAGTCTGTTAATTTAAAACTTAATTAACATAATTTTATCAGGAAAATAATATTTTTTACCCCAGAGAAATTGTATGAACGGTCAAATCATTCTAAAGTAAGTTTTTTAAAGCTTTGTTTTCCAACATAAATAATTATTATGTGAGTCTACTGACTTCATAACATTTACAGTTTTAATACAACAATCAGCTGTTCGGCGAAACAATATGATTCAATAACAATATCTGCAATGCATATTTTTTGGAACAATACATACACTTGTAGTATCAACAACGAGTATCTGTCCATCTATTTTTCTTTTTTTGACAATGTTATGAACAAATTGACAGCAGTGAGATTTTGTTTCCAATGCGGCGATTTGTATCTTCAATAATTGTTTACTGTTTTATGTCAATTCATATGAGGGTTGCATTCGAATTTAACAGTAAAATTATGTGTGGTAAGCTCAAGTTGAACGAAATACTGCAACAAAATAATATCATCTATGTTGTGTTCAACAAAGTATTCTACATGTGAAAGGATTAAAATAGAGTCCGATCTATAGAACTGGACGAAACAGCATTAGCACTGCGAAAAATAATAAAATATTCATGTTAAATGTTACAAGTGCTACAATCTTTCCATTTATACAATATATAAACACGACTTTCTCTGAATTCACGGAATTTGCAGGATGAAGTAAAAACGATGGTACTAATCTACCTATTTTACACTTAAAACATCAAATGGTTAATGTAACATTTTAGTTATTAAACGTATTTTTGATCTTTCATGAACATAAAATGCGATTTCAACCGTGATTTTAGAGCAGTGTTCCGCAAAGCGTGTGCCGCGGCACACTGGTGTAACGTAGTCATCAATTGGAGTGCCGCGGAAAAAAGTCGAGGTTTTGTGAAGATAATACACCTAATAATAGCGGAGAACTATAAACGCGAGGCGCTTTGTTAAATAAACATTGTTTTTTTCTTTGGTGTACCTCTCAAATTTCTTGATTTGATAGTTGTACCTTGAACACAAAATTTTGCGGAAGACTGTCTTAGAGGACTTTCTGGCATTTAACTATTTTTTTCTAGTGTTTTAATGAAGAAAATGAAAAGTTAAGTCTTCCATTTGATTAAAAAATGGTTTTTAAAAGCATAAAAGTTATGTATAGATTGCATGTAAATAAATAAAATGATCGACGAAAGTGATTCACTAAGGATTAAAAGTAGCAGCGCCAACTATTTTGAAACATTTCACATCACATTGATGTATGGAGAAGATAATCCTCTTCAATGTACTCCAATAAAAAAATATTCACATTAAATACTTTATCCAAGTTTTCCCTGTTTGTTTGTCCACAGAGTTGTACAAATGAAATGAGCGAATTTGAAATTGCTCAAACGAATCAATTTGAGATTTAAAAATACAAAACACATGGTTGTTAATTTGTTTCTGTCTATCTGATACGACTAACGATTTTGTGTCGACAAATCGCCGTCGATGAATGTGTCCAGATTTCAATAATGAAACTTTAGTAAAATCAATTAAAATAGGATGTTCTAAATAGCTTTTTTATATATAAACTATAGACTAACAACATTGTACCTGAATCATATTTTGGTAATTGAAAAAGCTTTGACTTAAAACATATATCTATCATGGAACGCAGCTTATAAGGTTTTTTAGGTAAAATGTTAATTGAAAGGCAAAAATTTAACAAGAGCTTAAAGTCAAAAGAACTTTTGAGCGATTCGTGACTTTTCCGCTACTTGAAACATTGAATGTTGATAATAATTATAACTAGACAATTTTTTTAAGATGCGTCGTTTTGTGGAAAAATCTACGCAAGGACACATTCCAGAATCATAAACTTGAACACCTCCACACTCTCCAGAGTTCGCAAACGATAGGGAATTTTGTAAATTTTAATTTTTAGTGTAACATCAATTTGCCGTCCTGAATTTTGCAGTAAATATTTAATTGTATAAGAATATACTTCTTCAGTTAGTTATCTTGATGATGTTATTGGTTACGAATTAAAACTGAGCAGGTCCCAAATATCTATAAATTACGATAACCTACTGAATTCCGGAAGATCTCTACTTTCAGTACCTATACTAAAAAAGTAGATTTTTTAAAATCGAACAACTTGAGTTCATTCCTTTAGAGTAATAAAAGATCGTGGTACATATTTATCGTTATATAAAAAAGGGAATTTCTGCGCAACGACATCGACCCCTTGTATTGCTTGTAGTTGTTACCTTTACTGTAGTTAAGTTTATTCAAATTACTCGCTGTAGACTTACTAATCGAATGATTTAAATATTTACCCTTAACTTATCTAAGTATTACAAACCTTAAGTTGTGACCATTTCGTGCAACATTAATAAGAGTTTTTAGTTGCTGTTTGTTGTTGTTTAGACAAAGATAGCTATCCGAGTACGTAATATAAGAAAAGGAGAGGTAGGATATTTAGCAGCAGTAGTAGTCTGGGTATATTTTATATTACGAGTAGGATGGGATAATGTTGTATGTGAATAAGTTAGAAAAGGAAGGATGATATTTAAGAGCGCTAGCAGCAGGTAAATGCTATATGCATGTATGGTTGGTAGTGGTAGTAAAACCACCTTCAAGTTTGTTCCACCGGAAACTTTTAGGTCGGGAATATTTAACGAGGTACGAGTACAAAACCGCAAGAAGAGATGCAACCCATTACAACATAAGATATACAACAGGGTTACCTACTATTATTCTGGATTATTATATCCAGTCAGCACGTGAACAATCCTCTACAAATACTACTACTATACTCTCACAGCATATCCCACAAATAGGTAGCCTGCGAACTTATTGCAAGCAACAAACATGCACGTTGTCTTCTCCATACCAACAAAAAGACATTCATTTGGGTGGCATGCCTTATCGCTTAATTATAAATCACACATAAAACATTAATCTCTCTCATTGCTTTCAACGCTCCTCTCGGGAGTACAGGGCAGAAACCAGCCTCCTCTGCGTCTCTGCGTCAATTGCGTCACCTCTTTCCACGACATTAATAAACCATTAATACAGGATGATATACACGTTCATTTTATACGATTGATATACAAGGTGTTCCATTTGTGGGGAATCTCGTAATGATACAGAGATTATTTTGGAATTACGGGACAAAAATTGTCAGGTAATTATTGCATTACAATTTCAAAGATGAGAAAATAAAAACAAACTTCATAATGTTTACTGTGAAATGAGTCTTTAATCTTACTAGAACACGAAAAGATCATCATTTAATGGGTGTTCTAAGAAGAAAACTATCTTATTCTCAGAAGTAAATAATCTAATACATATACATCAAAAGATCAAAGAGGAAATGTTTGTTTGAAACAGACAACCCTGCATATTAAAGAGGGTGCTTAGCAATTCAGGGTTGACTGAAATGACCAACAGGGGAACACACTATATTACAGTATATTACACTATATTATTATAGTCGTGGTGTAAAACTATGAAAGCTATACTGTATACAGTGTATAGACAATCCTCGGGTAAACATTTTAGTGCGTTTGTAAACATGCGAGTCTTCGACGTATACCTGTATTAAGAAAAATAGGAAAAACATAATGCGCTCTGTATTGCTCCTCCTATCTTTTGGCAAAATTTAAGGGTGATAAAATTAGACATAAAGGCTCATCTGTTGAAAAAAAAAATTAGACGTACAACTGTAGTGTGGTACGGTTTTGAAAAAAAAATGCTGAGGCATAAAACAAAGAAGAATCATTCGTCTTGTTTTGTTAAAATAGTTATTTTCATTAAGTATGTTGTGTGGAATTTATCGAGTCAAAATGGGTATAAAATTATCTCGATACACAATATGTCAAGTCTTATCTTGCACATCACTTCTGCTACTGCTTCTACAAATAGGTATAAAGTTAATAAAAAAATATATATTTTGTTGATAACCGGGTATTAAACTAGTGATAATTATAATATCACAAATACACAGTAAAGACAATAATAGTAGAACCGAGTACCGACAGTAACACAGATATAATAGTAAAGACAGTACATAATGATAATTATTACAGTTAGTACCTAGTTCAAATACTCGTATCTAGAAATGGTAAGTAGGTACTATTGTATAGTTACATTTAGTTTGAAATAAAATAGTCATATAGTTTGTTGGTGATGTTCTTAGGACGCTTGGGTACGATTATAAGATACTAATATTACTTCTTATAAACATAATGGCGCTGTATTACTTTGGAATAAATTCTAACATTTAATTATAACAAAACAATACCATTGCGTGTAATTTCGCTGTTTTTCATCACTTTTCCCAACGTGCTGATAGAATCGTACCACAGAGTTTTATTGCACCAAGGAAAATGTTTAAGCATAACTTTCTTATATTTTTTGTTAAAATACTTTGACCATATTCGAAAGTTTCGCCATGTTTTCGATTTCTTCCAAGACGGGATTTGCCGTAAATTTGTTATAAATTGAAGACGCACCTTTCAAAGTTTCGTATTATTGCAGGAATAAAATATCAAAAAATAACATTCAGTAAAATTCACCAAAGCTCGGGATCACTATGGTGTTTCTATACAACAAAGGTTTTAAAATGCGTTAACCAGGATTCGGTGTAACTACAAATAGTGAGTACCAGAGATGACTGACCTAATCTACCCATTAATTGCGAGGTTTGTATTGTTTATTTATTACAAATGTCATATTCTTTAACTTTCCTCTCCACATTTGCAAATGATTTAGAAAATGCAAGAGAAACGACTAGGAGTTCTATTGTTTTGTAAACTCTATTGTTTTGTAAGCTCGTGAGAAATTTGTACTTTTTGATAGGTAGCTAATTTAGCTATGTCTTATTTTGAATAATGTAATTTGAAGTAAGCTCACACTTCAAACCTTAAATCATCTGTACGCAATGATATTTCTTTTGTATGTATAATTAATAACTACGTTTTCATTACAAAGCTTTTCGTTTTTCAAGAATCGCGTAAGTTTAATATGCTTTATAGAAAGAAATAAAATAATAAATATACACGACTTCGGCAAGCTACAAGATTTCATTAATTCAGCGTATGTATTTGGAGTATTATACCGAGAAAATTTATGTACGAAAAAATAAGTGAGCTAATACCAAAATATAAAAATGAAAAAGAAAACAACGAAAAAATAAATCGTTGGATGAAAAAAAAATACCTTAAATACGCCTAAAGAATATCAGCCAATTCGATTTCTACTTAATTGTGAAAATATTCCTAAAGGTTGAATTTACTGAATATAGGCAAATTTATGATGTTTTAAGCTGCAGATAGCACAAAATAGGAGAATGTTGAAAGAAATGATATCGGGAATAGACCGAAAAAAAGAGAAAAATAAATCTTTACCATCACACATGATTGTGCTTTTTTTTATTAAAACCGTTTTATTTTTTAAATTGACAGATCTGCAGGGCTACTCTTGACACAATCTAAATACGATCTTAATCTAGTCTTGATCTTGATCATACGACGCACGAAGGGACTATTGTCAAATACACCGCGCTATCGCTACCACGTGATGGGTATGCGCGTATTTTTGGCCAATAGTCACTTCGTGCGTCGTATGATCAAGATCAAGACTAGATTAAGATCGTGTTTAGATTTTGTCAAGAGTAACCTACAGGCCACAATTCATCATTGTACCTTTTGAGCACAAGACGTAAATGCATGTTGATATATTATGATGGTAAGATAACATGCTGATTATGTTATGGTTAAAATTTACCGGATTAATTGACAATATTAGTTTAGTAGCCGGCGTAAAGTTAGTGAATATTTTACGCCGAGTTAAAAAAAAAGTATTGCGATATAATCAGGGCGTATAAACAGCGGAAATTCTGTGTGGTACGCCGTTTTAATATTCAGAGCGAAATAATATAACTTGGCAGTAGTAGGTCTTGACCACAAGTATGTAGAAGCTACAACAACAGTCTAAGAAAAGTAGGTTTGTCAGAAACCATTGGTTTTGTTCATCCATATTTTATTAATAAATTTCTTATTTTTTTTTTCATTGTTCATAGACCCATACTATGCATGCACTTGGACTCGTCATACATACATATAATATACGTCACAAATTTCATATACCTTGATATGCCCGGTATAATAGGTATTGTGCCGAAAAGTTACCATCAAAAATAATAATTGGTATTTAGAAAGTGGTACTGAAATACCGAAATAAACAATGCAGTTCATAAGAATTTAGAATAACCCAACATTAAAAATATAGCTGCACTTAAAAGGTACCTACATTAATAATGTATTGTTTACTAATCTTCGTACCTGCATACAAAATATTATTGTTTATATATATTTGTACCTGCATGGCAACAGGGGTAATAAAGAGAATAATATCAACAAAAGATTAAGGCGCATTCATTATGTATCAACTTAAGGCGCATTCATTATGTATCAAATTATTTTATGAAGATTCTAGAATGTCTGCGTATTGTAATTATTTAGTATCTGCTTGGTTGGATTTTTTATACCTGCGCTTCGATCTATTGAGTTTTGATATCGATGATATATTTTGAATTATGTAAACGACTCTTTAGGTATGAATTTTAATTTTATTGTAACATACGTAGTTTGAGTATTTAATTATCTACCTAAAGGGTTGTATTGTGACATATGTAATAGAATAAGGTGTGTTATTTTGTGTTGTGCGAAAAAGACGCTATAATTATAAATGGTGATAAAGGACACAAGAAATATGATATCAGTGAAAGAGACACTTTGTGAATTACTTAATAATTAGATCAGTGCAATGGACGCTATTATAATACCGAATTTATTTGTAAATATTTATCATGGCATAATTCCTGGAATCCAGACAAGAGCCCAGGTGGACTCGTAATACAAGGGTACCTGCGGGAAGGCGTGTACTTGTATTTTCATTAGCCAATCACGGCGCTGCACGTTGATGAATCACATCATAGTAGGAGTACATGACCAACCCCCCTACCCCACTCAAGGGTAGTAGAGAGATGTCCTTGAACAGAGTTAGTCTCCTCCAGTCATCGGTAGTGATGAGTAGTCGTTATCAGTGAGTCGTAGCGAGCAGTGAGTCGTAAACAGGCGTCCTTGGTATAAGGATCGCTCCTGCCATCACTCATCAGCTGACCTTCAGAGAGACAAGTGTCTCTAGTCATTGGGCTCAGTTGAGTTGAGATATTCTCCTCCTGAAGCCATGACGTGCCAACTTCGTACCTGTGTAGGCTGTTAATTGCCTCCAGAAGCCTCGGACGTAGGGCTTCGCCCTACCAGCACTGCGCCCAGGGGCGCCTTCTTCAACTTGTGTTGCCTCTAAGCATTTTCATGCTAGAGGCGTTCTCAGCGTGGGATCCGTCTGCGTTACGTGTAAATTAATTGATTTTAAAAGTGCTTCGTTTATTAATTGAATTAAACATCAAGTGTGTAATTTTGTTCGTGGGATAAATAAGTGCACAGACAATACGGGGTAGTGAGTAAGTCGTAGTATTGTGTTGCTGTTTAAAAATGTGTCTGTAATAGTGGTAAGCATTTTTATTTTCATTAAATGTTTGTTTAAAATTTACATTTTGCTTTTTACACATTCGCCTATCTGTATACCTATAACTTGTCGTCTCTTAATTTATATAGCCTCACTGTATAATTTAATCGAGACCATTTTATTGTTTTAACTCCTGGAGTGCTGTGGGAAGCCCAGTAGAGTCTCAGCCGTTGGCATTTTTGGCATAATATTTTATTTATTTTATCCTCAACCAAAACCATTCTTTCACCATCTCTCTCACCCCCCCATATCATATTGGCTTCCGAACGTGGGTCCGTAACGAAAAAATGCACTCCTGTGCATAATCGTTACAACGAATCCGTCCCTGAGATTTTGTAATTTTTTAACTTGTGATATCGGAGGAGGGTGTTAATTGTTTTTTTTTTATATAATGAACTGACAAGTTATCTGTAATGGCGAATGTGTATTGTTTTGACTTTTGGCTTTGTTTTATTGACATGTGTTTATTGTGTATTACGGTATGATTCGATCGATGGATAAGGTGTCGGATATCAGATGCTATGTGCGCGAATTTTCGCTTTCGTTCGGAGGCTGGACTGATGAAGGACCCGAACGGTTCCTCAAAGAATGCGAGGAACGCTGGAAGCTTGAGTGGGAAGATGAATTGCCAAGGGAGGCTGTGTATTGCTTGCGCGGCGACGCAAAGCGGTACTGGAAGTCTCTGGGGTTTCGGTATTGTCGATGGGGTGTATTCAAAGAAGTAATTTTGCGAAGGTTTGGTGTAGAAGGGCAGATAAATGCGATCTATAATGACCTGTTGACAGTGTGTCAAGGTCGGGATGAACTGGGGAGTGATTTTGTTGACTGGAAGGTCAGGATAAACAATCGTTTAAAAGGGTATGGCCATGTATTATTTAAAGATGAAGGACCAGCAATGAGCGTATGGAAGCAAATGACATCCTGGTATAGGACGAGGATTAATGGTCGGGAGTTAGTTAATCTGGAACATTTGCAAGAGTTGGTATGGCGCCTGGACTTTCCAGAATACACTCCGGAGGGACAATCTGAACCTGAGGTGATCACAGAGAATTATCAGGTTGTGTTAGATAATCTTCCAGACATAGCATCTGTTCGCGATGAGGTTCGGTATGTACCTAGCCAGGTCGCTAGGGAGGAAATTGTACCCGTAGAGGATGGGGTTACCCTCTCGGAGGAAGAGATAGATGAGGACACCGAACGGGAGGTACTCACGCCTCCCTCTATTCACGAATGGGTTAAGTCTTTCGCGTGGGTGTTGAAATCAGTGTTGGCAATGCTGATCGTCGCGGGATTGATCGCGGAAAGCTGCATACGTTTGCTTGTATGTACAACTATAATTATATTGAGATTCGTGAATAGAAAAATTGCTCGTCGCCGTAGAACAGCGTTGATATTGTTCAAAAAGATATATGCGTCCGTCAAACGAATCAAATACCAATGTTATGCTATCGATGATTATTTTTGTAATGTTTTCATCGATATGGATTCTCGATGTTTGAAGTCGAGGAGAAAATTCAATCAAGCCAGATAGTCACATGTGTGTGTTAAATGGGATCAGGATTGACTTAGGATTGTTATAGGAAAATGGTTTTTGTTTAAATATTTTTAAATGGTTTGAATATTTTCCGTAAAAATATCTCTGGCACCCAGAATTAAAATTAGGATGAATTGATAGGTATAGTTTGGGTAAAATGTTTAAATTATGTAGGTAGGTAGGTGCAACTTTTGTTAAATGCCTACGTGTGCATTTATTTCTTTAAATCGTTGTGAAATGTTAATTTAAATTTTTTGAAAACAGGAAAAAGTATTTTGTTTGAAGTAACCAGCGAGTGTGACGTGTGAGGTAGATCTATGTGGATGTTAGATGTGTGAATATAATGTTGTTATTCTGAATATGAGAATTGTGACAGAAGTGAGAGATGCTTTGTGTGACAGAGATGTGTGAGGGATTCTCAGTTGACACTGGGAGTTATTTGTAAGAGGAGAAAGTAATGCTGCGTGTATTGAGTTGTAATTCTGCGTGTATGAAGGGTATGTTTTTTATTATTATGGGATAAGCACAGAGGCGATGAGTGTTCCGTCCAGCTGATTTCGTCGTGGACAGTGAGGTCCATTTGTGTTGAGTTTGTGAGGGACATGGAGGTCCGATGTTTGTGTAGAGAGACGTATGTGCAACTGAGAGAACCAGTCCCCCAGTCTGCTGTCACAAAGCATGCTTGAGGAGTGGAAATGTATGAAGAATATAATATTTGTTTTGATATTGTGAGTCACATCTACGTTGTATTATTTTGGTCACATACGGAATGTATGTTTGACAATGTATTTTTTAATTCGAATTTAGCTGATTTTAAAAGATGTAAAGTAAAACGAAATGCGTTTAAAATTTGTTTATGATTTTAAATTGAAATGTGTGTGCACCTACCTACTTGCTAATTGTGTTGAATTTTATAGATAGTTTCATATATAATTTGTATTGAATTTGAAAGTTTATTGTGTGATGAGTATTGTAAAGAATGGATAACTTTTCGACAAGGAATGGGTGGCGATTTGATATGCCCGGTATAATAGGTATTGTGCCGAAAAGTTACCATCAAAAATAATAATTGGTATTTAGAAAGTGGTACTGAAATACCGAAATAAACAATGCAGTTCATAAGAATTTAGAATAACCCAACATTAAAAATATAGCTGCACTTAAAAGGTACCTACATTAATAATGTATTGTTTACTAATCTTCGTACCTGCATACAAAATATTATTGTTTATATATATTTGTACCTGCATGGCAACAGGGGTAATAAAGAGAATAATATCAACAAAAGATTAAGGCGCATTCATTATGTATCAACTTAAGGCGCATTCATTATGTATCAAATTATTTTATGAAGATTCTAGAATGTCTGCGTATTGTAATTATTTAGTATCTGCTTGGTTGGATTTTTTATACCTGCGCTTCGATCTATTGAGTTTTGATATCGATGATATATTTTGAATTATGTAAACGACTCTTTAGGTATGAATTTTAATTTTATTGTAACATACGTAGTTTGAGTATTTAATTATCTACCTAAAGGGTTGTATTGTGACATATGTAATAGAATAAGGTGTGTTATTTTGTGTTGTGCGAAAAAGACGCTATAATTATAAATGGTGATAAAGGACACAAGAAATATGATATCAGTGAAAGAGACACTTTGTGAATTACTTAATAATTAGATCAGTGCAATGGACGCTATTATAATACCGAATTTATTTGTAAATATTTATCATGGCATAATTCCTGGAATCCAGACAAGAGCCCAGGTGGACTCGTAATACAAGGGTACCTGCGGGAAGGCGTGTACTTGTATTTTCATTAGCCAATCACGGCGCTGCACGTTGATGAATCACATCATAGTAGGAGTACATGACCAACCCCCCTACCCCACTCAAGGGTAGTAGAGAGATGTCCTTGAACAGAGTTAGTCTCCTCCAGTCATCGGTAGTGATGAGTAGTCGTTATCAGTGAGTCGTAGCGAGCAGTGAGTCGTAAACAGGCGTCCTTGGTATAAGGATCGCTCCTGCCATCACTCATCAGCTGACCTTCAGAGAGACAAGTGTCTCTAGTCATTGGGCTCAGTTGAGTTGAGATATTCTCCTCCTGAAGCCATGACGTGCCAACTTCGTACCTGTGTAGGCTGTTAATTGCCTCCAGAAGCCTCGGACGTAGGGCTTCGCCCTACCAGCACTGCGCCCAGGGGCGCCTTCTTCAACTTGTGTTGCCTCTAAGCATTTTCATGCTAGAGGCGTTCTCAGCGTGGGATCCGTCTGCGTTACGTGTAAATTAATTGATTTTAAAAGTGCTTCGTTTATTAATTGAATTAAACATCAAGTGTGTAATTTTGTTCGTGGGATAAATAAGTGCACAGACAATACGGGGTAGTGAGTAAGTCGTAGTATTGTGTTGCTGTTTAAAAATGTGTCTGTAATAGTGGTAAGCATTTTTATTTTCATTAAATGTTTGTTTAAAATTTACATTTTGCTTTTTACACATTCGCCTATCTGTATACCTATAACTTGTCGTCTCTTAATTTATATAGCCTCACTGTATAATTTAATCGAGACCATTTTATTGTTTTAACTCCTGGAGTGCTGTGGGAAGCCCAGTAGAGTCTCAGCCGTTGGCATTTTTGGCATAATATTTTATTTATTTTATCCTCAACCAAAACCATTCTTTCACCATCTCTCTCACCCCCCCATATCAACCTATATTAAAAATAACAATGATAACTGATATTCTAAAAAAAATATACATAAATTACAATATATTTGTTAACAGCATGAGGAGGAAGACTTGAACGTTTTAATTGTAGTTCGTTTGAGATGGTATAAGCTGATTGATAATGTAGCTGACAAAAATGATACTTACTTTGAAACGGTTTTGCACAGTAACGATAGTTAGGTACAAGTTGATGCAAACAAATTCAAATTCTATTTTGAATAAGTATAAATTTTCTAAATAAATACAAAGTAAAGAATAATTGATTCCCTCAAATTTCAGCAGAACTCGTGTTTTGAGGGATAATTTCATCACAACATACACGTATATTTGCTCATAACAAGGAAAAAAAAATTTTTTACATAAAGCAATTGACACGGGAGTACATTTAATGAAATTTTGTTTAGTGTTTTAAAGCGCCTTGCAATGGTTTCAAGTACTTTATCTTTACGTCTGGTGAATTTATCTGTTTTGTATTATTTTTATTGCTGCATCCAGTGAGAAGCAAGTTCATAAATCATGGTGCAGTACGCCAGAACATTTTAAATGTTCACATTTCACACATCACTTTCGGAGGTGTCGACATAAATAGAATGTACATATAAATAGGATTTAGAACAAAAACGTAGTTACTCGGAAAATATTTGAAACAAGAAATTCTCCAATTGCACATTCCATCAATGTACTATTTCCTACTGTTTTTAACAAGTAGGGTAGCACGTGAGTGTTCATAAAATCTATTGAAATAAACAGAGTTCAATTAAACTTTTTTGTGAAGAATGTGAAGAAACGATAATACACACATCTTTGATAAAAAACAATGACAAGAAAAATACAAATTAAAGAAAGATAAAAAAAATTATAAGACAATGCACCAATAATGAGCAGTCAAAGGGCGGACTTGTAGTACATCATCCAGTCAACTCTAATGATGGAAACAATCTCTTCTGGGACTTTGTGCATGAACACGTAAATTATTTGTTCATTTATCTTTAGGAAGCCTTGACTAGAGGTATCCGGGTCCTTTCAATATTATCTTAAAACATATTGAATACACAATATTTTAGTTTCAAAACGATTTTGTGGAGGACAAGGTTAGCCTTGTAAAATCATATACAGTAAAATATAATAATATTAATAACTTTGTAAAATGGATGCCAAGCTTTCATGCAATATTTAAATGTCTGTAAAAGCTCCGTGACATTTAATTGTTCTAGTTTTCCATCCATGTAGATTATGAAGGACGCTGAAAAGGTATTTATATATCTTTAAACGGAGATAATATTACAAAGACAAAGAAAAAAAATAGTACGACACAAGTGCAAGAAGAATATAATTTTTATGCAATGCAATAATTCAAATGCAGAAACTAGACGAGACTTCTTCAGATCTGAAATATGATACTCGTTTTTCTTGTCGCTCCATAAATTATCATATCATTTAGAAGGAAATTTATTTCTTTTTACAGAATGTCATCTGGATTCCATCGAAAACAGCAAACGTAACTGTTATCATTTACATAAAAGATACAAAAATAATTATATCAGTTATTTTAGAAGGATTAACTATGTAACAGTTACGAGACATTTTGAATGTTTTTTAAATATTCCACAATGCACATCCGTTACTTGATTTTTTAAAATCGCGATCGATTTCGGTAAACCTTTACCATTGACGAGCTATTGTATTGTATTATCTCGCTCGTCAATGGTAAAGGTTTACCGAAATCGATCGCGATTTTAAAAAATCAAGTAACGGATGTGCATTGTGGAATATTTAAAAAACATTCAAAAATAATTATTTTAGTATGATGGGAAGCAAAATTCAACAATAATGCATTCCAGAAATTCTTATTGTTTATAGCACGGAAAATATTACGTTTGTCTTCACAAACAAGGCGTTAAATTGATCTAAAATTGCAAATTTGAATACGTTGGTAGATTGGTTAGGTAGGTACTTGATTAAAATACGCATGAACAAGGTTTAATTTCCGATTGAGTCGTAAATTATTAAAAATGGTAGTTAAAAAAAACTGCTTAGGGCAAGGATGCTTAAGGCTGTATTTGAAATAATTATAAACCCAGATTGGATCATTAAATAAACAATTAATAACGAAGAACACAAAAATTTTCCCTTTGGTTTCATTTTAGTTCTGTGGAGCGGCAGGCAAAAGGCAGGTGTCTAACATCTTTACATCTTAAATTCTTAAATTCAGCGAAGAGATTTGTCACCCGTCTTGAACGTCTTGATTTTTTGTTGACACGGAGAAGACAGCTCGATGTTTATTGCATGCAGCTGATTTGCTTGCTACCTCACTAGTGGGATACGCCATTATAGATAGATTTCTTATTGAAAAATATAGGGTATTAAAGAAATATTGTTTCTAAGAACTGTTGCTACAATAATAACTGATATATCTTGACATTTTTATAAATGTCGTAAATTATCAAATAGATTCTAAAATACAGATAATATTACCCATTTTTTTGGAAATCATAAGACAATAAATCTTTTCCGAGTAATATATTTTAAAGGTTGTAACCAAAATGAATACTGACAGTAAAAGAAATAAGCTTATAAATATTATGAGGCATTAGTGAAAATCATAAAACACCAAAATTGTCAATTGGACCGCAATCATGTGTCAAATGTCAGTACAGTTATGTCTTCGTCAGATTCTCAGAAACTTTTTATAGAAAAGTATTTTTGAACAATCAAAGTTCTCACTTCCAGAAGAGGGGTTGATAAATAATATAA
This sequence comes from Athripsodes cinereus, assembly GCA_947579605.1. NCBI lineage: Eukaryota > Metazoa > Arthropoda > Insecta > Trichoptera > Leptoceridae > Athripsodes > Athripsodes cinereus. The sequence continues at coordinate 16,812,708 of OX388322.1, read as the reverse complement.
AGGCTAAATCCCTTCCCTCGCATTAATATTTAAATAATAAAGTTTCTATAAAAAAAATACCGAAGCTTTCTGCATTTTTACACTGCACTATCCTCTTAAAAATATACATATAAGAGATTGTACTTGTATCTAATTTTCTACAAAGAACACAATTACCTCGATATAAACGAATTAAAATATTTGATATCATGAACTAGCGGAAAATAATGCTTCTCGATACTCTTTTATGCAAAGTAGTATTTTTTTTTATTACAGAAAAAGAATTTATAATCCGGTATAAGTTCGCACTATTCAAAGAGGACGGTGTCCTGTGTTCAATAAATGCAATGATATACTATAACTGTAGCACTGTATACTACAATTATGTACGAGAAAAAGCTTCTATGAGATATTATTAGATGGAGAAATTTTTATACATCATTACAAGCTTTCATAAAAAATATATTGATCGAAAATCAAGAGGAGATGTGTTTGTAATGTGACTATGCAGAAAGAAAAGCCACAAATTTGACATGAAAAGCTTTTGCATATAGACAATATTGAGAACCACGTGATCTCAGATACAATAGAGATTTTAATTAAATCTTGTTGCTTTTCTTGTGTACAACGTGGCTATAGAAAATTAAGCTCACCGCAGAAAATGTAAATGGTTTGGTTTTGCAGAGTTTTAAGTGATGCCCTTAAGAAGATTAATCTCTTTAAGAGGTTTTGATTTTAGACAAGAACAAAATGTTAATAACTTATTTCAGTATAATCAACCTCTATGCTTTAAGAGAAAATTTGATAGTACACAAAGACATGATAAATGGAATCAAAAATGTCTTTAATATAAAAATATTTCATTAATATTATTTACAAAAACATTTATATATATTGAAAAAAATGTCGTAGAAATTAAGACGCGAGACTTGTTATCATTCCTCCCACATTTTTCTCTTGGTCATGATGAGTGACAGTTCTCAAAATTAATTACTTTCAATCTTTTGGGAGCGAATAAGAACAAAGACAAAATATATATTTTATTATTATTTTTTTATGCTCCGTCATCTACACTTTTTTCCTTCACACCATAGAGTAAAATGACTTAAATCGTGACGGTGCATTTTATTGCTTAGTGACAATAATTTTCTTATAAGAAAATATTACGAAGAAATTGATGATCGTATAATTTACGTAGATTTTACCATTAAACACACAAAATAAATAAAAATATCATAAAGTTCTATTTATTTATTTTTCTTACTTTAAATTGTGAATCTGGGTTTCAAATAAATCTAAATACACCTCAAACACCATCGCAGTAAGCAACATGCTTGTGTTGTGAAGATGAAGTCCGTAAGCAGCGGGAGGAAATGAATCTGGTATCTCTCGATTAAATGTCCGAGACTCTAACATTAAGCAACAAACCACCTCAGTTTGAATTGAAAATCTAGGTGGTGAATTCAAACCCTTTTAACTTACAATGATAAGATCAACATTATTCTCTCTCTTTTTATTTTTCATACCTATATGTTTTGTCAACCTACTGTGTGTGCCTCTGTGTAATAAATAAATACAAAACATTGATTATCAGTTTTTTCAGTATTGAATGTTAACAGTTTTATGAGTTGCGAGAAAACACAAACCTTAAGATATTACAGATAATTTAAGTTTTGGCTGCTAAATCATTTTAGCAAATTTTTTTATATATGAATTATGACTTGGACCTATTTGGACCTTTTTTCAACTTGTGCCTTGAAACATTGTTGAAGAACGTCATCGATATTAAATATAAAGTAAGAGGAAAGGTTAGCTACAATTTTAGCAATAGTCAAAATATAAAGATAATATAAAACATCTCCCTCAATAATTATATTACATTCGTTGACATAACGATAATATGACTATCATTTGACAAAATATCATATTATTATCTTTCATAATAATTAATACTACGATTCATTCCCGAAATATTATATATAACAATAATAATGACCACCGAATTTATTATTTATTTATCTAATAGGAACATGACATTCTCACCCACAATCCTATCCACTCTGGTAATAGTAAATAGTTAGTAGGTGGATGAAATTAATTGCCTTTTTCCTACCACCACATCTCTTTCGTCTTGGAGTAGTTTCTCATCCCCTATTTTTTTTATTATTTATATTGTATCATTGCTTTTTGCTCAGGAAATAATTATTATTATTATTATTATTATTAGTACATAATGGTGGTATTATTTTTATCAAGTATTTATCTTCAGAATTGTTATATCATTCCCGGGTTGGCAGTAGAAAATGCATGTGCGTTATACCCACTTTTTGGTATTTATTGAAAACACTTCCTTGCATACTAAATTCATGCCATTTAAGTTTTATTTATTAGTGATTTATTATTGGGATACTATTGGCCTGATATATTTTTGAGTTGGTTAAGATATATGGACAAACAAATAATAAAACTAATACCCTCTATGTGAACGATGAATCGTGTTAAGCAGATTATGTTACCAAAAAATATACGAATATTGTTCATTCATTGACGAAGGTATGTACCTATAAGAAACGCAGTTTTTGTGAAAGCATCAACCTACCAAGTTTTAATGTAAATGAAATATCGATCATTTGTTTTGTGAAAGTCAACTTTTTTTACAATAATATAATATACCTACAGTAAAACAATTATCAGAAATAATTTTCTATATTTGTATTATATATAAATCTTGATAAATTTGTTTTTTTATTATTAGTTTTTTTATCCATTCTCTTTAATATTTATTTATGCTTTACTGTACTGTATTCTTTACTTATATCCCGTGGAGCACCCGGTAAAGAATTGGTCTCCCACTCTTCTGCGTAAGTTTTCGAGTGTCCTGTAAAAGGCAGGTGTTCGCAAAAATTGAGACATTTTACATCTTAAATTCAGCAATGAGGTTTGCCACCCATCCTGAATGTCTTGATTTTATATTGGCACGGAGAGGACAGTTTTCATGTTTCTTACATGCAGCTGATCTGCTGGCTACCCCACTTGTGGGATGTGCCGTGATGGTATAACAAAATAATAAATAATAATAATATTCTTTACTTAAATAACAAACTTTTCATAGAAGAATACTTTCAAATTAAATACATCAACATACAGTGGGCGAGTTTATCGTAAAGCTGCGATCTCTTCCATCTAACCCAAAGTAAGTTCTATCCACTTCACAAGAGAAAAATATTTATTTTCAATATTTTGATATTTTTTCATAACGAAGTCAGCTTTATAGTTAGCATGTTATGATATTTAAAAAAAATACATTATAATTGGCAGAAAAGTTCTTAACAAAAAAATCATCATCATCATCGCCCTCAACGCTCCTCTCGGGAGCACAGGGCAGAAACCAGCCTCCTCCATTCAGAGCGACTCTGTGCCAATTGCGTCACCTCTTTCCACGACATTCCTTGCGCTGTGATATCGTTGTCATAGGAACGGTGTATTGTGAAAGAGGGACGCCCGGGCCTACGGAACCCCTGCGGACGGAAGAACAGTGCTCTTTTTGGCCAACTATCATTGGGCATTCTCAAAACTTGTTCCAGCCAGGACCATCGTCTCTCTTGTATTACGGAGATAACAGGTCTCTGCTGGGTGCGCACAAAAAAAACTGTACGTAAATGTTAGTTTTTGAAATATTTTATACAAAAAAAAAAATTTAGATAAAGATGCTGAAGGGCAAACAGATGTACATAAATTATTTATGTATGCATCTTTTCACAAATAGTATTTTAGCATTAAAAATAACAATTTCCTTATCAAACTATTTCAAGAAATACGAACAAAAAATGTAAAAACATAGTTTTTCTACGTATTATTTCTAAAAGTCCTTGTTAAATCAAGACTGAAAAATGGATAATAAGTCCTCTAAAAAGGTTAAAACTTACTCTAGTTTAAAAAAAATTCAGGTATAATCATTGAATTAAGTACGTTGTAAAAAAATAAGAGCTTAAAAACGAGGTTACTTTTGACAAATTAACAAAATTTATTATACATTAAAACTATTTACTTTGATAAATGATGTCTACAGACGAGATTTTCATACAGAGCAGTAGTCGTAAACAAAATAACCATGTAATTTTATGATTGTTTTTTTTTTTCATTTTTATGACAAAGAGAAGACAAACTGCATATTCAGTCCACTCTGTGGCCAATAATAGTAAAGATTTAATTACTATTTCTTGCTATAAATTATTATTTTGGTTGGATAACTACTTATAATATTTATAGCAATATCCCGATTTACTTACGATTTTTCTAAGAAGTATAGGGGTTTAAATTCCGTTATCGACCTTCTTTGCCATAAGCTTAAAGCACATAAACGATACTTCAATCTGCAAGGGTATTCAAGAAAATATTTAAACTCTTTAAATAAAAAAACGCACAGTAATATAATTTCAACTGTAAGTGTTACAAAGTACGGCAAAGACACCAGAACGAAAGGAATATCATTGGAAGATGTAATTCAAATCGCGAAAAGATGGTCAAAATTAAGGCGGCTGGTACTTCCAGGAGGAGCATTGAATGGCAAGTCATTGGATTGAATCTCAAAAAATTGACGTTGTATCGTTTCATTCAGATCCATTTCATTCTCTACCTGCTAACCGAGGTGGACAAACAAACAAACAGACAGATAGACAATGAAATTAGCTAGTAAAAACGCAAAAAAAAAAAAAATTCATTTCGACGAGTTGACAAATGACGATTAAAACGTTTGAACAAATTTACGTTCACCAACTTTAAAACGATTCCAGGTTTATTTTTTATAGTGACATAATGGAATAATATTACCACCATAAAAAAAGTTAAATAGTTAACGAAAAATATATACTACCACCGCTTGCAGGAAAAAACAAAATCTTTAAAACATTTGTTAAGTTGGCAGCCCGCGACGCCGACGCTTTTATATCTTATTTGTATTTTTAATTTCTCCAGGGATCTCCGTATAAAGGATAATATTATCTTCTTTGTACTGCACAACGCAGTGTTGCCATGGAAATTTCGTCTTACACATAAACGTAATAATAAATCCTTAAGTCAAAGAAAATAACAAACAAAACAAAAACAACGTCTGAGAGTGGAGAAAAATTAAGCCAGGATTTAAAATATTATTTGATGGTCATGGAAATGAATCTTCTATATTACACCACGAAAATAAACAACGAAGGTTTGAGATATTCAATATAATTTGTATGACTTTTATCTCAAATAAATCGAATAAATCATAAAACATCCCTTGTAAGGCACTATCTACCATCTTAAATTCAGCAATGAGGTATACCAACCATCCTGAATGTCATAAAATTCGTTGACACGGAGAGGACGACTTGCATCTATATTATGTGTAGTTGGTCCGCTAGCTACCCCACTAATGAAAAATGACGTGGTGGTATGAATGAATAAGTGAGAGAAATTGTTTTTTGTGGTTTTACATTTTTTTATTTATTCATTCAAACCATCACGGTATTTCCCATGGGGTAGCCAGTAGACCAAAATATGCATAAAATGTAATAAAATATATAAGAAATAAAATGTACCTGTGAATTTTACTATTTTCAACGTACAAAAAAGGGAGTATTGGAACTAAAGGAACATTCTAGAGAGCTAAACGTGTAATACTGCAAACTGATGCTTTGTACTAGATGACGTGTTGCGGATTTAAGGAAACTCGTCTTTTTGCAGAAAGCATAGACTGTTATCCAGAGATTGGAGGAGCAGTTTCGACTACCACATAACTCGAAAAGCCTACATAAAAGTGATAGCCAACATTGAAAGAATCTGACGTGGCACAGTAGATAGTACATTCGAAAACTCTTGAATTATTTATTTTGAGATTATCTCATAATAGTTAGCCAAAATAAGAATTGTTATTGCGTCTTTAAGATTTCTAATGCCCAAAAATCTCCTTTTTTCTATGAAATCATTATCAAAGCATCAGGTATGTTTTGAAGAAATTTGAGTCAATCTATTCTCCCGAAAGGAGTTTGTTTTACATATTTTCAAAGCAAAAAGCTCTTCTCTGTTTCTAGGTATTAGTTCTAGGTGTTCTAAGACAATCTTAAAGTTTCATAGGATAAATGTAAATAAGCCTTGTATCACGATTGGCAGACGACACACACACCTAAGTACTATCTTAAATAGTATTATAAACTTCCCTCCTTCGAAACAGAAAATTAGAAAGTTTCTCAATGTGCCAACACAGTACAAGGTAATCGTCCTCTAAGGTACCTTCAAAGCATAGAAATGAGAAAGCTGAAAAAAAAATACATGGTAAGTAGCACAATATGTAACAATTTCGTCGTATTTACATACAAGAGTCTATATACTAAAGTAGCATTCACATTGTTTCACTTTGGATGATCATCCAGAGTGTCAGGGTTAAACCTGTTCATCGAAAGTGAACACGTATATTCACACTTGTTCTTCCTATGCTTTCACTGCCATGTCAACACTCTCGGTCATTTTGTATGTAGTTTGACGTATTTTCGTAAAAAAAAAATATAGATTAATAAAAAAATGAAAAGCAACACTTATTATTCCGTGGAGCACCCGGTAAAGAATTGGTCTCCCACTCTTCTGCGTAAGTTTTCGAGTGTCCTGTAAAAGGCAGGTGTTCGAAAAAATTAAGACATTGTACATCTTAAATTCAGCGATGAGGTTTGCCACCCATCCTGAATGTCTTGATTTTATATTGGCACGATGAGGACAGTTTGCATGTTTCTTACATGCAGCTGATCTGCTGGCCACCCCACTTGTGAGATATGCCGTGATGGTATAGTAGTAGTAGTAGTAGTAGTAACACTTATTGAAAATTAAAACAAATTAAAATAGTCTCAACAGCATGACAATTTGTATAATTATGATTCTGACTTTCTTAATAAGATAAAATAATAGAATAAAACTTGTTTATGGTCGTTTCTGTGAAAGGACTTTTCATCAAAATTATGTCGGATGGTAATCTCTTTCTATCGTCATCGCTAGTGATCACTATCGATGAAACGTATATTCACACCTTTCCATTTTGGAGGATCATCCAGAGTGATCACTGAAAGTGAACAAGTGTGAATACCCCTTAAGACTGTGTTATATTGTAAGAATAATTTTGGATATTATACTTTATATGAAATTTGTTGTTTGTTGTAAGAGAAGTAAATGAGGCTAATTAGAGGCATTATTTATTACATTTACCAAGGCGTCATAGTTTTGTGTTAGACAGGAAAACTTTGTGGCTTATAAACAGAATACTAACGCCTCATAACATCACTGACATAACCTTGAGTTTTCCCGCAGTGTGTGCCGCTTAATGTACTTAGTACATTCTCAAAATAAATTTCAAATCGTACAAATAATGTTTGTCATTTTTCCGAAATTATAAACATCTAAATTCACTGTATACGTGTTTTTTTTTTACATTATTATTTACTGTGTTTTACTGATTACATTTTATAACGAGTGTGATTTATATTAGGCAAAATGCTTATATTATTACGTGGTTAGATAGGAGAAATCACAGTACAGTGATAATCTTGCCGCTACGTAACATTTTGATATATAAAATTTTATATTCTTTAGATAACCGTGTTGTATGGTGTATCCTTTTCTTTTCTGCCAGTTTTCGAGTGGCCTGCAAGGGGCAGGTATTCGTAAAACATCACGTTTTAACACATTTAACACATTCAGTTCAGCTATGAGGTATGCCACCCATTCTGAATGCGTTAACTTTTATCAGCAGTCCAAGAATACAACTTGCATGTTTGTAGCGTACGATTGGTCTGCTGGCCACCCCACGTATGGGAAACACCGTAATGGTATGAATGAATGAATTGTGTATGATCCTGGTATACCTATATAATACAAATATTAATTTTTTATCAGCAATGGTAAAGGTCGGTAACTATCAATACATTATGACACATCCATTCAGATCAATTTTTTGTCCATAAACGATCACTAGGCCCATTTCCTGTTTTTATCAATCTAAAATATCACTGCATCTCCAAAAAACGTGTCAACCAGTAGTCGAATTGTACATTTATAAACAAACATCTATTTACGATATGTGACATATTACGTACTTCAATGCAGAACTGAAAATGTTAAATTGCGTACACATAATGTTTTATGGATTCTATCTATTACAGAACGCTTCAAAACTCACTGAAAGATGAATACATGGTGTAAAAATAAAAATTGATCCAGATCCCACCCATATCATCCCCCTATTATCTCTACTAATCTAATCTCTACATTTTACCACCCTTCACTTTTACACCGAAACATACCAACTGTCCTTGAACAATTTAGTTTTAGCTAAGTTCAGAAGATGAAACGGTAAGAATCGGAAACGTTAAGCTCATTGAAAATTAAAGTGGAAAATACAGTTTTTATAATTTTTTAAATTTATAAATATAAATATTTTACAGTTAAAATGGAATTCCACAATATTTACCACACAATATTTCAAAAGTTGTTAATAGTTGAAAATAATGAAAATCACAATTGAAACAAGTTTTGTTTTGTTCCAAGAAAACTACATTGTACATCATTAAATTATTTTTAATATTAAATATTTTTAACATTAATTGTAAGGTACTTATATTTTCTTTTTGATTATAAGTAAATATTATAAAAGTATTTAATTAAAACTAAAGTACTGCGACAAAATTCAAAAGTTAACAACGGAGAATAGATTATAGGTAGTTATTTATTTCATAAAACTTTACAATTCAGTAAACTGTTAATAATAAGAAATAATATTAAATTATTAAATATAATTTTTGTCAATCTTCAGATTGTCAAATAATGTCTTTAAACTCCTAAAGAGAAACAAATTATTATTATTATTACTATTTTCCCTTTGATAAAACATTTGAGATAATCTTTAATACACTGTACTTTGTGAAATATTATAAAATAAATAATAAACTGATTCCTTTTCAATATCAATTTATCCTTCAAAATATCTCAACTCTCCCTTTCCATTTTGTTTATTAATAAAATGGTAAGTTCTCAAAACAACTAGAACACAAAAAAATCAAATAATTAATTTCGATTATAAAAATAAATTTGACGTGATAACGAGAGGAATGTATTCTCATTCTACACATAATATACTTTACACTGTATTAAAAAATGTTTAAACGACTTTATATACGCATGGCGCGTTGGTTTTATTTCATTTTCAGTTTCTTTCTCTGCTGTTCCTTGAAGTCTTCAGCAAAGAATACCCTTACAGCTCTTTTCTTAAAGTTTCGAGTATTCTGTAATAGGCAGGTATTTGTAAAAATCACAGATAAGAAATTAAGCATCTAAATTCGCCATTGATGAACTATGCCATCCATTATGATGTATTTTTTTATTGGCACGGAGAAGACCACTTGCAGCTAGTCTACTGACTACCCCAAGCGTGATAAATAAATAGATGACAGGTAACTAAATTTATATGTACCAACTTATTTTAGTGAAGAAGTGAGCATTATAAAATTCTACATAAGTAAATATCGATTATTTGGACGCATTAAATTATTTATATTGAAAATTGATTGCCAACCCTATTATACAAGAATGTCTTACATATGTATAGTTTATAGTAGACTCGAATGCTATTGGGGGAATCTTCCACGACACATTCAATGGATAAGCTTGGATGAAGACTACTTGATCGGAAACTTAATGAGGCGTTAAGAGCCGAGGGTACCTTTGAGTTAGAATAAAGAAAGTAATAAGTAGGTAGTGTCGAAGATACATGGATGGTTGGATGATAAGCTAAGAAAAACAATGAAAGGAGACGTTGAATGACCTTTCGAAGATAAAATAATAGTTAACTTTACTTGGATGAAGGATGCCACGAGGGTAGATTTAACTGCACAAGTTGTTACGAGTATATCGTGATGGTTGTAAAAAGATATCACGGTTATAGATTATATTATACTAAGGGCCGTTATTTCAATGTACCTTTAAGGCGACCCCTATCATGAAGTCCACACTAACTCGAAGCTATTCAATTCTACTTTTAAAGTTCTTTCGAGCTCATATACGAGTGACATTAGCCTATAGCTCAGATTTCATATTTTTTAATTCAGTAAACGTAAGCCTACGGGTCTAAGGGGAGGACCTTGCATGAGGCGCTACGAAGAGCGGAGGATCGAAGTCGCTGGAAGCATTTTGTGCACACCTATACAAATGATGGTCACTATCTTCAGCACTGAGGGACCGACAATAAAGAAGAAGAAGCCTATTAAAAAAGCGACAAATACAAAAACACCTATACATCTATAAATGTTAGTACTGAGTTGACCGTTAATGAGAGTGGACGTATCGCTATTATCGGGACTATATTCTTACGGAATTCTAATTTGAATTCTGTTCGTTTGATTTGACTGCCTAGCGGGGAAACAACTACGGGGAAAGGGAAGATGAAGATCGCGCGGAGAGAGAAATCTGTGGTACATCCCACTATCAAAATATTCTGGCGGTATAGCGCACCCTTAAGTTGAACCTCATACAATAATTTTTTAACTTCATGATGAGAGCCACCCTTATGGAATATTGAAGTATTGGACCTAACTCTACTAAACTATCCCTTTTTCTTGCTTCTTTTTTTGATGATAAAATGTTAATGCCAAGTTATGTGCATTATTACTATCATGTTATTCGGAATAAGATTAATTTAAGAAAAGTGGATTCGGTAATCTCGAATACGATCTTGGTTTATGAGTAATATTTTCAAGTTGTAAAAATTTTTAGAGACAAGTTTTTTACTTTCCTTCATCAGAATAAAGTGAGTAACGATCCCACGCTAAATCGACAGCCTTTTGCCTCTTTCAACATTTTTTTTTTAATTTTATTTATTAGTAAAAAACACAAAACAGACAACAACTATAAATATGGTTTACAAAAATAAAAAATGAGTCGTTCATAACTCAGCTATCTTCCACAAACATGTACCACATTTAAGTCAATTATTTAAGTATCGCACATTTCCCTCATTCACCTGTTCTCACTAGCATATCACACAGGCAGCCATCGCTAACACACAAAAACAAATGGTAAACAATGAAGGCATAATATTTGCTATGATAGATTGATAAAATAACAACGCGGCACATCCCACAAATGAGTCAACCAGCATACAAACAATATGCAATAAATAATTTTTGTTATCTTTTATGAACACCTGCCTTTTACAGAACACTCAAGAACTTACAGAAAAGAGTGGGACACCTATTTGTTTATTTATTTATACATTCACGGCAAAAGCCTTTTTTACATGTTAGATATTAATAATCTGTAAGATTTGAATCATTTTTACATACTTACATCAAATTTTTTTTTTATTATTTTATTTTACTACACCAATAAATTACAAATCTTATACATATTTTCATTGATGCTGCCCAACTAGGTATAACCTGTTCTAGGGCAAACATCTCACAAACATATCAATCATACTGAAACATATACACAATCACAAAAAGCATTCATCTCCTATATTAACACAATCACATTCATAACAAGAAAAACACTGCTGCAAACTGTCCATACATGAAACAACACACAAACAAACCATTTCTCCACATAAAACCAGAAAAAAAACAACACATCCCTCAACCACACACATCACATACCAACACAAGTATATCACCCCACATAAAACACAAAAACACAAAACAAATCATGGAACAAATCCTAATCCAATGATTCAAAAATTTGAAATAAAATATATGTACATACCTAGGTACATAAAATGACAATATTCTTTGCAATTGAGGAAGAGGAGGCGAGCAAATCGTTTTCTTATACACTATGTTTACACTTTTAATTCAAAGAAAGTAATCAGAGTAAGTAGATATATATGAGCATTAAATTAATGTAATGATCTGACAGTGAAGTAGCTATTTAGTGACATTTAAAATCTCGTATACGCAAACTTGAAAAGTTGATAAAACATTGAGTTTCTTTACTTACCGATTAGCGGGCGCGGCATTAAGATATTAATAAAATATTTAAACTTTTACTAGTTCAATATCTGTTATAATGCATAAACTTTGTAATATCAAATAATAATAAGTATGTACAGAAATGTAATAATAATGAAAAGTAGGTAATAATAATAATACTGAAACAATGCCAATTTGTCAAATAATGTCAAAACTTTACATCTGTAATGGATCAGCCAATAAGATTTACGCAATGTGAGACTTAAATCGTCAAGTTAGGGTCGCGACAAGGAGACAAAATATATTCATTCATTTACCCTTTCATTCATTCCATTACGGTATTTCTCACAAGTGGGGTGCGGACTAACTACATGTAAAAAAACATCTACTATTATATTATATCATCACGGCATATCCCACAAGTGGGGTAGCTAGAAGGCCTGTGGCATGCATGCACGCTGATCGCTGAAATTAAGATGTAAAATGTCTTTATTTTTTCGAACACCCACTTTTCACAGGACACTTGTAAACTTATGGAAAAGAGTGAGAGACCAACTCTTTACCAGGTAATGTACGGTTAAAAAACATACAAGTTGTCATTTTCGTGGCAATGAAAATACGATTTATTTTTTATTTTTGTAAACCATATTTTTCTGACGTGGATACCTTTGTGTATCCAAGATTTCTCATTTATCTATGTATTTATCGTGGATGTAATGTCCTAGAATTTATGAATTGTACAGTGTCCTTGAGGTGCTTCGGCACGTAAACGACACTTAAATATTGTCCAATAATAATAATAATAATGAAAATGAATCGATTCAGGAAGGTTGGTAAACCTCAACGCTCAATTTAATCTGTGTTTTTGTTAACATTTAACATTTACTAATTGCCGTAAGATATTATTATAATAAGAGATTGTACACTGATACAATGAATTTTACTTCAGAATTAAGAATTAATTTTATGAATAAAGAAAATTGAAATTGTATTTATCAGTATGACTGTTCAAATGCATTTGTACGTAATGAAGTTTACTGAGTAGTGGAAAAGAAAGAAACAAATAAATGAAATTACTTGCGACTCTAGAATTGGATACATCATCTCGTCATATAGACAAAATCCTGAGCAAATCACAACGAATATAACAAACAGCACGAAAGTGTCACAACTTCCCCCATCTGTCAATTTGGCAGTTCGGCAGTCGAAGGCGGGAATGTCGTCACTACCCCCACCATCGCTATTATAACTACTACCGCTGGCAAGACTGATATTAAAAGTACTTACTGCGTACTTCGATTGGAATACTTCAGGAAGATGGGAAATTGCCAACTTGTCAAAGAAACGAAAAGACATGAGAAGAGGGTGTCACAGAGAGCAGATGATGATGATAGTGATGTGTAAAGATGAAAATAATAGCTTTTTATAACGTTATTTTTTTGAGAAATATTCCATAATGTTATTTAAGATCTTTTTTTACAAGTAGCATCCAATTTATAATTAAGAACATATTTCATTCTTAATAAAGGATCCGAAATAGTATCCGTCATGTACGTTAAAAAGCTGACAACTGTGTTATTGACAAAATACATACAAAAATTGAATCACAATAACGCATATAAAACTTGAATAATGCAAATAAAGTTAAAGTTTTTTTATATTTTAACACTCTCTTTATAGAAATGAATGAACACAGTTTAATTCAAACAAGCTTCTGTTATAGCAAGAAACTTAAATAACAGCTTTTTATAAAACAAACAGTGACAAAAGAATGTGAACCACAGTTTTATTGGTAATATGGAAAGAAGTTTTGATTGGATTAATATTTCTTTTGTTTGTGACGACAGAAAGACTTTTTTCTTTTGATATTGTTAGAAAGTAATGATTTCGCGAATATGTGCCGATTCTATTAAAAATGTAGAAGAAAAGAATTATTGAAAGTTGAAGATAAGAACTTTTCCAAAACGCTATTATAGAATATTTCTAATACTTTTCACAGTTTCGCCCATCAAAAATACTTAAAGGAGCACAGAATACATATTCCTTATACTTACACTTCGTAAATATTGAGGAATGGAAATCTAGCATAAATAAAAATATAAATCAGTTGTCGTTCAATTATCATTACTAAAAAGTAAATTGTTCTCAACATATCATTAAAACATTAACAAAATTCTTATACGTTTCCATATAAACAAATATCTACAATTGTATTTAAAAACAGCCTTATTAAAATATGAATAATAGTTCATTAAAAAACTATAGCTTCATGTAAAAAGGCTGTATAATTTAGAACATAATTGATGCAAACAGTTATTTGAACACCCATATTTCACCTCTTGTAAATAACGTGTTAATTTAACACTCAAAATGATAACAATAATAATAACATGGTATAATAACGTTATATGATAATCAGCAGGTATTAATCGCTTAGTTGCCTGACGATAAGATCTTCCCTATCCTTAATTAAAGAATAGCGCTTAATTGATTGGCGCTACGAGGTGCACTATGGTATTTATTATAACAGACACTTAATTGTTATTATAAAGAGTTTTAATATGAACCCATCATAACAAAGTATTGTAAAACAAAAGTGAAAATTTTACTAACTTTTAGTCCATGACTGTGTCGCATTTTACAAAATTCGAGTGCAGATTCTCTCGATATTTTACTCTGAGTTTATCCTATGACTTTGGTTGAATAATATTTTATGTAACAGCACTAAGAAAATTTTCAAGAATATTACTCATATATTCCTAGTGAGCTTGATTATAAGTTGTTGAAAGTTTGACTAATAATAATGCGCGATAATTACGTTCTATATTCAAATATTCATTATCTTAAAAATTATATTTTCAACATTATTAAAAAAAATGAACATCTTAAATTATCACCGAAATGAACATCTTAAATGACCACACGCTGTAATGTTGCCTAGAATGACGCACTGGACAGAAGTTCATAGGGAAGATTAACAAAGAAAGCAAACCCCAACATGTTGTAGGACTAATAATATTGCTCAAAAAGAAGGAGAACGACCGAAAGAATGTCAACGTGTGCAAAAAAATATGAAAGATAATGTAAATTACACCCATAAAAAAATTGCAACACCTAGTCTAATTGTCAATATACAATTAGTTCCATCTGGTGGCAGATGTACGAAGACAGGTGTTTTGTGAATGTTACATATTACATAGGTATTATTGTATTTCCCTGTATGACCAACATAAGAAATATATTATATGGAAACACATAGGTATACAGCCGCTATGGTTTCTTGAGCACGGTGTTTTATGGGTATATTGTTTAAATAAAGGTTTTTATTCAGAAGGTACACACAGTAGCATTTATTTAGTAATTAATATCTAAATAGCGTGTAATGTGTGATTTTAACCGTATATATTATTATGTGCTACGTACTACGTACATGACTTTGATTAATAGCTCAATAAAGTGCTAATTTATTTTGTTTGTTTTATAAAAATAGTTATTAATTATATTTGATGGATTATATTTTAAAATTATATTAAATATGCAAATGGAAAATCTGTTTGGCAGTTATTTTAGATTAATAACAAATGCCCGAAAACAATGAAAAATGTTTGGATAATATGTAGCGGAAGGAAGTTATCTAATCAGTTTAAACACAATAGCACTTTTAAGTGATCGCTTATTTTCTCTCTGTTTTCTCTAAAACAATGTCTACAAGGTAAGAAAAGAAGAGTACATTGAATGAGTAGGTATTAAAAAAACAAGGAACTAAATGAAAGTAAAAATAGCATATGAACTAAACTATAATTGTTATCACATCAAGATTCAATATATACATGGATTCCACAGCGAAGAAAAGGTTTCCACTCTTTTTAGCATATTTTTGAGTATCCTAGAAAAATCAGGTGTTCGTTAAAATCACGATTGAGGCATCAACGTCTTCAGAACATCTGAGAACAATGCCACCCATTCTGAATAACTTTTATTATTTATTGGCACAAAGAGAATAACTAACATGTTTGTTGGCTTAGATGCATTAAATATTCACCACAAAATAAGTATATATTTTAACCATTTCATTACGTTGTGTTTGAATATTTACTAGACTTTAACAAATCAATAATAATTATGTATATACAAAATATACAAACAGCCTTCTGTATTGTTAAACATTTAAGTCAAGTTTACACCGCCCGCCACCATAATGTTATAAATAATAATAAAGAGGTGTTTACACATGACTGTAATAATTAGGCAGGGATTAAGCAAACAAAACAAAACTTAGCAAAATCAAGCATTTTTCACACTATGCAAATGATTGAAACTACTATAAATAGTTGATAAAGCGGTTGGGTTTTTCACAGTACTAAGACCATCTCAAAGGTATCGGCAAACACTAGTCTCCAATTTGGTGCAGCTGTTCCATAAGACAGGTCCGGCAACACCAAAAGCCCTCTGAAAAAATCGATTTACCAGCTCTTTTAGAATCAAGAAGTCTATTTACGTCCAATGCCAGAGAGTGTAAAAATCTTCTAGTAGTAGAGTCAAGGGGGCAAAGTTCTGTAAAGCATGATAGTGTCATTTTTTTATGGCCTTAGAAAACAAAATGCATGTTTTAAATGCCATCAGTTCTTCAACTTACGCCCCAAAAGAGGTGTAATGTGTCATTTCGCGGTATCTGAAAACTAGCCGCGCAGCACTATTTAAAGCCAGCTGCAGGCGATTGAGAAGGCTCCTAGGCGTAGGCCTAGGCTGGACTACGTATCCAATGTTGCAGAAACTTCTTAAAGAAATTCTTGTTTATTCTCGTGTTAAAATTTAAGCAACCAATAAAATAAATTAGTACAAAAGGCATACGTACATATTGCATTCAGGTAATGTCTTCTAAAAAACCTGATACAAACAATGTTTGCACGGAATGCAGGACATTAAAAGAATGACTTTATATAAAGTTGTAATATAAAAACACATTTTCTGCATCTTAATGTACGGGGACAGGTATCCGACGAAAATTGAATACACTGTGAACAAGGGCTGTAGTGATAATAATACGTGTAATATGTGTAAATAATATAGCTGGCATTACATCAGATTTGAGCATAAATTTATAATAATAACTCGTATGTATGTAACTATGTAAGTTTAGCAGAAATAATATTATTATTATTAATATTACGAACAAAATCAAAACAGCAAAACTGGGAATACTAAATAACACACACATAATAATTAATTATAATACATATCGTCAGATACTATATAAACCTAATGTAATACACAGGGTGTTTAAATATACATAATACAACCTTATATAAAAATATTTTTTTAGTACGTATGTAGAAACACTGAGATACGTACAAGATCGGGAATTACGGATGTTGTCGAAAGAGTGGCAAGGTTGAAGTGGTCATGGGCAGGGCATGTTACTCGACATGGACATACTAGACTTGCAGCGCGGTACATTTTTTTGGATTTTTTGTGTATGTCCTTCAAGCATTAGTAATGTATTATCTTACAACCAACGTCAATTTAACACTGGCTGCAAAATTTAATCGGCCGCATTACCGATAGGCTGAGATGGGAAGACGAGGTGAAGAAGGATGCCAACCACTTACTACAGGCAGCAAACTGGAAGGCGGCAGCGGCAGACAGGATGAGTTGGAGGCGAAAGTTGACGGAGGCCAAGGCTCGATATGAGCTGTAGAGCCATCGAAGAAGAAGAAGCATTACCGATTTTTTCTTTGAATACCAATCTATTATATCTTTGTTGCTAGACTTAAAAGATCAAAGATGGATAAAAAGTGTAGTGGAGTGGAGACCTTGTGAAGATAAAAAGAGTAGAGGAAGACTTCCCAACAGGTTGGTCAGATGACATTAGAAGAATCGCTGGAGACTGGTTGGAGAAAAAGAAGAGATGCCTGGAGACATAATATAAGGGAGACTATTGTTCAGCAGTGGACAAGAATAGCTGCATAAGTAAGTAGGTAAGTATAAGTAAAAAAAAAAGTTCTTTAGTAAGTACCTAACTATAAATAAAGTGACACTTTTATTGCATTAAGCACAACTCCTTTCTTTTATGTTTGAAATTTGCATTTCGTCTTAGAGGGAAATCTACATTTATCGCTTATTTAACATTCATTTTGATGCCCCACAGAAAGCAAATTAATGTCAGAATCCATCTGTCCGATGATCGATCCATTAACTATACCATGAAGTATAAAAATAACAAAAATATTAATAAATATCTAGGTACACCGATAGAGATGTACGATGCATATAGTCAAAATAATAAATAAAAAAAAATAGTAATATTCCGACAAGAACTCAACAAAAAATTATAGTATCCATCAAAATAGAACACTACGTATACACATAAAATGGGAAACCTTAGTATATTAGTAATTAATTAATTTATTATTAATTACATTGAATTATTATTATTATTTACAAATCCTTCGAACACCGTAGGTACAACTATTTAATAATTAATATTATTATTTGTTAAACTATATGGTTATCTCCTACTACCACTATATCACATCCTAATACTCGTAATAATAATAATGTAATCCCTGAAAACATTTCCCTTCTCTAGTTATTTACGTACCTCTATGTAGTTATTTAAAACTTTATTAACTTTTAAACATTGATTGATGTAGCTGTTACTTGTACAAGAATTTAATTAGTTTTATACTTCTTACAGACAACCAGGTACGTCATAATAGTAATAATTAATTAATTAAATTTATTTTAATTGATTTAATTTAATTAGTTTATTTTATTTTTATTTTACTACATAATTTTTAGGTTAACAAATACATATAAATAAAACATTATATTACAATGACTCAACTTCAAAAAGAGATAATTTCGTGTTTTGTGAAAAAAATTCAAAAAGTGATTTACATTGTTACAATATTACAAAACAATACATAAAGTAAATAAACAAGAAAACACTATCAAAACATTACATATCCATGAAACTTGAAAAAAAAGGAAAAATATACATCAAGTATTTAATTAAATAACATAAATTAGAAGTGGGAATAAAGTCTCTCTAAAATTAATGTTATCTGAGGAGCTATTGTTATCACCATACGTATAAAAAGTATAAGTAAATAATATCAAATAAAGAAATATCACGTGGGCAAAGGCCCTTCTGCTCTTGTATCCTACGTATGATCTCATAATAGTTTCACGTGAATCAAAAGATGGCTCCACTTGCACCGTGCAAACTAAAAAAAAATACCACGTGATTTATTTTGTTACATCATATATACAAAATCATTTTCATAGTAAATTCTATTGCGGTGTGGTGAGTAACGTTGAAGATAATACCTATGTAAATGATCGTGCATAGTTAATTATATGGCGATGTGATAAGTAGAATGTTTGGTAATACCTAAATATTATATTTTCCATATAAAATTCAATATTTACGATAATTTACGAAGTTTGTAACGAGGTAGCGGGTCATCGGGAGAAACTACGCGATAACAGTGTGACGTGATATAACGATATTCTGCTATAACGTTACATAAAAATCATTTATTACACGCAAATCGTTATAACGATCAACTCTACACACAATATAATAACACAGCATTACATAAGACAAAATTATAATATTTTGTTTATCCCGGAAAACGATCAATGTTTTTAAATCCCTTGAATTAGGAAATATAGTGAGTGTTAGTATAAAGAAACAGTAAAAAATAGATGAACATTTATTTTATATCGTATAATCAGTGTGATATTCAATTCTATCTGCCTACCCCACAAAAAAACAAAGTGGTTGAAACAACAAAAATGTATATAAATATTTCTCAAACTTGTTTCCTTTTTAATGAGACTCATGACCAGATATTATTAAAATCGCTGCTAGGGTTGCCAATAGTCACCCGATAAAACAAAACGATGAAAGAATCGGAATGTGTTATAAATAATGTTATTCTTATCACTTTAATATCATAAAATATTCAACACCGTTATAAATATAATACATATTTTAGTATTATTATGTATGTATGTATTATTATATTCACCGCCATTACCGTTACATTGCAAAACGATAAATTTTGATTGCGGCGTTAAAATAACGATTGTTTTATGCGATATCGTTAAACTTAAGTGTCATCCCTTTGAATAAGATTGTTACATATGGAAAAGTCTAACAGAGTGTAAATAAAAAACGAGACAAGTCTCAAAATAACGTTCAAATTTTTCTTTTTCTTTACAAACATACCATTTTTTTATATGCATCATTTTATTTTTTATGTTTAAATAAAGTATGTAGATAAGTTTATTGTGTGGTGTTTTCCGATATATTTTAAGTTTTTCTTTTCATATATCGTTAGGTATATTAAAGCAGTTTTTGATTTTCTTACTTTATAATAATTCGTATGTTGTGTTTTGTCTCCACAGTCCAGAAATTAGGTTTACAACTGTCAAACTGGTAGTGGTAAATTATATTTAAATAAAATAATTATTCATCGAACACGGATATAAACTGAAGATTTAAAACATGAAATATTTTGATTCTACTGTAAATCGTTCTATTTACTTAATTAATCAATTAAATTGTGTACGTATTTTTTTATACGTGTAAGACTGTTCCACATCTTGCCCAATAAATTACTATTGATATCAAGGACAATATCATCAGCCCACCTTTTCTAAAGCCGAATTAGTTATTTTTTATTAAATGTTTTATTATGACGATCTTTCACAGTGTTTGCTCTACAAAAAAAAGTTTTTATATTCGCATTTCAAGGTTTCCATTATAATATTCTAGGATCCTATCTGTTGATTCCCCATCTAGCCACATATTACTACAACTTTGTAATGTGGTCCACCACGTCGACAACATTCGTCATCTGATTTCGAAATTTGGTATTTAATACTTTAGACTTGTCTATTGCCTTTACCGCTTGTTTATTCGGTGTTCTGAAAATCAAATTCAATCAGACTTGTCCCAATATTCACTAAATCCAGATAAGAGGGATGGCTTGAAGAGGAGCAAGACTAACAAAGCAACAATGTTCATACCCTCCGCTTTGTTAATGAAGAAACTTTCAATGTTTACACCTCCGACCCATATTAAATAATACATAGTCGAAAACTTATACACACATACATACTACTAATACTAACACAATCAAATTACTCTTCTGAAACATTCTAAACTCAGCTAAAAATAGAAAACAATTAAAGAGAAGAAAATAAAAACGTTCCCTAAAAACATCATGAATTCAAAATAAGCCAAAGCGTTACCTTAATGCAGAACTATCCTAAGTGTTTTACGGTGATTTTTCAAAGGAGCAGTTTGAGGCTTTCTTTTTGTAATAAAAAAATATATAGGTATTTAAAATATCTAAAGCATATTTTGACATGCATTATTATTTAGGAATCTAATAACTCTCATTCATTAAATTATATCGTATCTGTTATTATCATTTCTTTGACCAAAATTTTAACTTAGGATAGTTCTGCATTTAAGTAGCGAAAATAGCCTGAATATACCGTGAAATTTCTGAATTTCTCTAGAATATGAAGTCACAGGAATGGAAAATATCTCCTACTCCATTCTTGTCAATTTTAATTTTTTTTTATTTTATTATAATATTTTTCCGAGTTTCTTATAAAAAAAAATCGCAAAAGGCATATAACAAAGAAAATATACATCTCTGAAACAAGGGGTGTGAGGAAGCACGCACGTCCGAGAACTACGTGGTTTGATTCCGTGACTCAAATTCTCAAAGATGGCCGTGTATTGAGAAAGAGAAATCGATGTATGTGCATGAGAAATTGCATGAATGTAGAAGAAACGAAAGAAGTATGAAAGGATAGATCTATATGGCGTTCTGTTCTCTACGCCTACCCCACTTGGGATGCGGAGTGAGGGAATAGAATAGCATATGTCATATTATTCAATTCAGCGATTAGTAATGCCAACCATCCTGGACTTCGTATTTTTACGGCAAAAATAATACGATTTGTATCTTCAATACATGAAATTCAAATTAAACAAGAGAAACGTCAGAATCAGCTCTTTTCTAACAGTGGATTGGCACTGGTTGATGAAAAATGTATAAAAATTACATTAAATAACACACGCACACAGAAGCTCCTATAGACAAGATTCTGTGAGATATATATGTACATAGTGTTCATATTATTATGTGTCACAAAGCCATCGATATAATACTACTTTTATATAAGCCACAACACACTTACTTTTATTCGATGATAGAATGGGAAAAATAATAATATCACATATATAATAATAATAATAATATGAGGTAGTTTGCATATTTGAATATAAAAGCAATTTTATTATCCAGTCCAGTGGCGCACGAAGAAGATTGTATATACTCCAGGACTAGCTATAATATACAAGGTATTATAGGTAAAATATTATTAAAGGTACTATGCTTTTGTACACAAGGAGTCAAGAAACACAATGATAAAATAGATGGTATATTTTATAAAGTTACTCTTACTTTTGAATTCAAAGGTTCGATTTTGGTTGAACAATCGTATTGACGCAAATGAAATTGAAAGCAAGTTAAATAATTATAATACGTTATCAGTAATTGGTTATTCGATTTATTCAAAACACGAGACTACTTTATGTTAACACGAAATGCAATGCACGAAATTCTCAGCCGGATTCCTAACGTAATTATAGAGTTGATCAAATAAAAACTTACTTAAGGTTGACATTCAATTTAAGTAAATATCATTGCCCCTGATCAGCACTAAATAGGTATTAAAAAACTTTTTGTGAATAAAAAAAAACAGCATTTTTCGTGTATTTTCGGCCAACCTATTGACACTTTAATAGCTTTACTGAAGCTCTCATATCGCTGATATGGAAATAATGTATTGATAAAGAAGGTGTCATAGTTAGCTTAATTGAAAGTCTGTTCTGATGGATAAATTTAACATTTATCATGTTGTTCAACTAATGTTGAAACATACGGACAATCTTATTTCAAAATATAAAACTCTACTATCTTAATGATATACGATATGAATATATTTACTTGCAAACACCTATTTTAAAAGGAGTGTCTGAAAACCTATAAGTGAAGTAAATAATAATGTACGCATGAAAAAGCAAGGAAAAGTGTGAAATATGTGATAGCACACATCAAACGAGTTTTGAATTTACTTTGTATGAGATCTTCATAATATTTAATTTTTACAAAGGCAAAATAAAAAAAATGATACACCTTACAATTTCACATATCACATCAATATTTTAAAATTAATTTTAAAAAATTCTAGCAGATATTTATACGAAAGTAAGAATCTATGCTCAGCAGATGCTCAACATGCATTCCATTAATGAAAGAATACTTCTTTCATTAATGGAATGCATGTTGCACATGCATTTCCGATGAAAATTTGATCACACAGTCATTCATAGTATGCGATACTCCCCGCATACTGGATTTAATGTTGTGTCGGCCATTCTGCGAGATGGTCCTGAAGAAGCACATGTATACACAATGCAGAAACACAACACCTATTCTGCAAATCCAATCTGCATGTTCCGGTGACGGGCCGTGTCTCGTCCTACATGCAAAGGCAAGAGCAAAGTCTCTGCCCGACTGTACTCAGTGAAATGGAGTAAAACCTTCACCTCATACTATCTCCTGCGTAAAATCAAGTGATCTTTCATTAATGGAATGCATGTTGCACATGCATTTCCGATGAAAATTTGATCACACAGTCATTCATATATATATATATGTATATATATTATATATGGACAATTTTTAAAGCTAAAAACATGACCTCAAGGGCGCCTAATATTCTTAATATCCTCCACTTACACAGTTGCGAGTAGGTAATGCAGTAAAATGAAAACACGTTATTAAATATTGATACCTACTCGTATAAATTTGTGAAAAGTAGAAACGTTAGTAACGTGAGTTACGTTTTATTAGGGTATGGATAGATCTCGCTCCAAATTTATCAGTTAACCTGGAGTAATAAATATATTCAAATTGTGTATCTTTTTGGATTCAAACTACAACGGTATTGATTCTGGAGCCAATGCCGTCCTGGAGCAGTTAAAATTATCGAATTTTCACAATGTCAAATATTTACATATAAAATGTTAAAAGTGTCCATAAAATATTATGTGATAACTTCTCTCAAACTTTTCGCTTCATAGGTACTTGGAATAAAAATATGTATCAAACAAACCTTGACCTTTGACATTAAATAAAATAAAAACACGAGTCCTATAAAAAAGGGAAACACTTCTGAAATACAAGTTAGACGCGTGTCTCAGATACCAAAGAAATGACAAAAAGGGCCTAATAATAGTAGGTAGTTATAATATTATTCAAAGAAAGAATCAACTTGATAGGGGAGACGAAATAGAAAAATAAGGTAACAACAAGAAAATGAGAGTGAAGTAAAAAAAAACACAGAAAGAAACTAAGAAAGAAGTTAGAGAGAATACAATACAATAATAACACAAAAGGGGGTTAGTTTCTAAGGTATATCCAAGCAAGAAGACCCACTTTTAACAAAGAGTGGAATCAATTTCAAGCAACTCATCCCGAACTTAATATATACTTGCATCATCGGATACACTAGAGACTGTAGGTTTCCTGTGAGCCTATTATGTTCGTGTCTTGGAAATAAAAAAAGTAAAAGTAACAGCGAAAATGTACAGATCAGATTCATTTACAAAAAGTAACATGAATAATCATAAAATATTACGAAATGGTTCATGTAACAATGATAACTGTACAAAAGAAATGTCTTACAAGAGGTGAATTAGTTCTGATGCTGATCCTCTTTGAATAAAGGAGACATGTTGTCACCCTGCGCTCTCGAAAAAAACGTTGAAAGGCGAAAAAAATTAACTTATGCAGCTGTGCTTTGGCGCATTCTGGCAAGACCTGACATCTTTTTGAAATGATAAAAATGATGATCCTGACTACATCAGGTTTCCGGAATGAACGGTGGTAGTTAGCCAAAATAGAAAAAATCAGATAGTCAAGCTAAGATACTGTTTTTTTTTTTAATTTGACAACCTAGATGACTCTCTTTTAACCATAGGTCGTTTCAATAGAAACAGTTTTAAAGCGAAGTGATTAAAAGCATTTATAACAGACTAATTTTAACAATATTCACAGGTGTTACTTGAATATACCAGTTGTTACTTGTGATGTCATCCTTCGTTATTATTTGAAGTCAATTCCACTACTTTACTTGGCTTCTTTTTCACAACAAGCTAACCGGCTCACCCTACTCCCATTCAACACCGATCTTGTGTACCTTTATTTTCAATACAGCCAAATCTTCAGTAGGTAAACTTTCATACAACATACTGTAAAGAATGTTCTAAGAAGCGGTGAAGATAGAAGCCTTAAATAGAAATAAAATATAAAGTTTAGTACATTAAACTCATCATTTTTGTTTAAAATAACGAGCACTGAAATCGTTCACAAAAATGATTAAGCAATGAGTATCGCTCCGTAGATTGAGAAAGCTCCAATATGTCTTACTAAGTTCTTCCATGTCATTACAATATTCCCTTTTATAATACTAATATTAATTCAAAACTTGGATCCAAACAAACAATAACACACAATTCAACACCACTACGATTTTTGTAGAACATAATAAACGTCTTTCGTCTTCTTACTTCTTCTTGGGAAATTATTAGTCCCACATGGTGGTGGGGTCTGCCTTTCTTGTCTTGTTTCGCCACTTGGTTCTGTCGAGTGCATCCTCATGTGAAACATCGCAGTTCTGCATGTCTTGTTAACTATTTCACGCTATCTGCGCATTGGCCAACCTCATGGTTTCTTGCCGGTAAAGACAATTTACTTTCGACCTAATAAACATCTTGATAAGGTAAAGATGTGTATTTTTTATTTGAATCCAAGATGGAATTCAGCTATTGTATTTTTGTAGCTTGAGAGTAGGTATATATGTAGTATCCTGAAAAAAGATGATTTTAATACGTTTTTTTCACCGATTCATGTAAAACATTTGCCACTGAAGCAAAATACTCTTGGGTAAGAGAAGGTATATTATGTATAAAGAAAGCGGTGTATCCAATTTTTATTGTGTGTATTGTTGAACCTGTTATCTCGAAGCGACTTGGATATTAAACGCAGCGATGCAAACGGCATATAAGAGAGGATAAGCCAGGGATCAACACAAATCCCCACTGATTGGAAACAATCACGAATATTATTATTGTTATTATTATCAAAACAGACAAAACGAGGATCATATTATATTAAATTATCAAGTTAAACAAAATTACGATTATTATCTATTTTATAATAACAATAATAAATTATCTGATACGGGGGTTAATACTGTTGACATTGTTTCATAATAGAAAATCGATTATTAAACGTGTTTTCAGCACATTATTACCTTTATAAACGTATCATATTTTGTGTTTATTGCTTAAATTTTTATAAAAAAAATGAAGAATTATTATAAAATGCATAGAATACTGTCGATGTTTTTAATATTGATAAATTATAATAAGAAACATCACTTTAATATCAGATTTTTTTGGATTTACTATGATGTAATCGATCGCGATCTATTGAAAATCAAGTAACAAAATTGCATTGTAGAATACTCGTTCAAAAACATTCAAACATCAATTTGATTAATGACAATTTGATTTATATAGCTCTTATATGAGTAAAGATATGGGTGAAAAAAGATTGAAACTTCATACAACTTGTTTTGACATACCGAATGAATTGAACAATATGTCAAAAACAAGACTAAATATTAACTAAAAAGTTTATAAATAGTGATTTGGAGGAAAGTACATTTATAACACTTTTTAATTATGTCGATGATTGTGTAATTAAGAAAGAAATTGGACTAAAATGTAACAAAACAAACTATCCTTATATTTTTTATGACATATTCGCGAAGTTTTACGCATAACTGTTTTTAAGACGACACCAGAAAAGAGTGGGGTATCTTTTGTACGAATTCGAAAAGGTAATTTGTTCCAAATAGAATGTTCAACCACTGAAAAGCGATTCTTGAAATATAACTGCATGTTTACTATACAGTAACGTTGTTAAAGAAATTTTGTTTGTCCAGGAAGCGAATTGACAGTCAAGAGTAAATTGATTCCAGGAGATTCCTTTGAAGGCAAATGTCTTTGCCAGAATCGATAGCTTTGTGGTACATTGATACCTGATAAATATTTGATTATAACTCTCCTTGCTTATAAAAGTTTAAACTTTCAGGATGGATGGCAAACCTCATCGCCGAACTGAGTTTAATGCTATGAAATAATATAATGGTTTACGAAAATCTGCCAAGTAAACATTGCATTCGAAAATGAGAGGAGAGATTTTTTATCGACGACTCTATCGGATACTTTTTTTATTTATTCATTTACACGAGACTTGTCTCTACAAGAAGGATGTTAAGATTTAGGTTTTTTTTAAACGCGACGGCAGAATTGCCCTCCACACTTCTCAGCATTATACAACCAGATAAGTCTCCATATGATCAGTCATGGTCAAACAAAAACTCAACAGTCTAATGCCGGGAAAAATTCACCTATCCAGATATACAGGATATCAAAGGATTAGGCTCAGAACGCGGGTTCAAAATACCAGCATTGTGCCTGAAATATCTGTGTTCAAAAACTTTTTTACAATATTCATGTGTTTATTATAATAGATTTTTGAATTTTAATGTACAAATTAACCGGTAAATTATTTTTTGTAAATTATTTATTAAAGATTTCGGAGTTACCGCTGTAGCTGACATAACTAAAGGTATTATATAAACAGACCTAGAATGCCAAATATTTTTTATTTCTCCTGCTAGTTCTGTATATTAACGTATTTTTTTTTCTGCGACGGTTGTTTGTATGTTATGTGTATTTGGGACAGCGAGGTCTATTACGTACGTTATTTTATTACGTTTATCATGTAATACTAAATCGGGTCTATTATGATGTATTTTTGTAAATTATTTATTAAAGATTTCGGAGTAACTAATCAAATAGTCTTTGTATTGTTATGTCTGTATTAATTGTTATGTTAAATAAAATAAATAAATAAAAATCTAAGATCACTAAATACCGAATGATCAAGCGTACGTGAGGTTACTAAAAAGAAAATAGAAGTAAAAAATTTTTTTGAGCGAATATAGAAATTTAATGAAAGATGAAGATTCTAATTTTCTTCTAAATGATGACCTCAAAAACCTATCCCATATAACATAAAATAACTGATATAATAAAAAAAGAATCAACAGAATATGTCTTATAACTTAGTATTCACGAGGTTTGTTATAATATAATTGATTTCAACAACTAGGTATATACGAGAAAAAATGGTCGAGATAATTTTCACATGAATTAGTTTGTAGAATTATCATTTCATCGAGAAACTACCACTGCTTTGACCTCAGAAGATTCCATCGAATGGTTGAGTAAGTCGTACATAGAATAGACGGTGTAGTGTAAATACTTGAATACTACTTATGTACTAATCTCTAGATCCTAGATATTTGACATTACACAGTTTGGTGTTTCCACCCTGGTGATAATTCACAAACAAGGAGGTAGATTCTGCAGCAGTAAGCAGTGCCGCAACTAAACTTTTCATATTAGTTTCAACCGCATCTTCCATCAATAAACTGAGAGATATCACGCACACACACCTTCATGACAGAGCCTTCGTCATTGCAAGTTCTGTGACGTGGAACATGCTCTATCTCTTGTCCAATTCAGAAGCATTCAAAAGATACATCATCGGTATGAAAAATAAAATGAAGGCTGTCCTTTTCACCGGCGCCCTTGAAATAATCGAACGATCGTTAAACGGCGCCAAAACAAAACAAATCATTCATACTCATCATAATCATTCGACAAGCTTTATTTATATATGTACATTTGCTTATGCAATTTCGATAAACGCTTGAATTGTATGAGATAAAATAACACACATCTAGATATAAATTTTCAATTAAATAATCTTTATTGTACATTTTCATGGTACAAACGGCGGGTTTATTGCCAGCAGGCAATTTCTAACAACCAACCAGTTAATATTGAAGATTCAAGGTTTGCCAATCTCTACCACATGCTTCGTATTCACAACATGGTCATATTTTAGCATTTCAAGGAAATTCTTTCTTATCCGTAGATCAAACTAGTTTTTATTTGGGAACGTTTCGCAAGAGAGCTTCTATAGCAGCCACATCACTGTCAGTACAGTATGTATCTGTTTTGTGTAAGGTCCAACGTACATACATACATATTGTAGACTCTGTGTTGCCTATCGCAATATTAAGCAAATATTAGTGGAACCACAAAGGCGCCCTTATTTGCAGACAACACTATATATAATGTAATATTATATATTGTTCGAATATTCACATAAATAAGTTAGAAATCAAGGGTGTTACATTACATAAAAAAATCAAACTAAAACCTATGTTTAATGTGAAAACCACTTTCTTGCAAAAAAAGAAAACAGATTCATGCACCTATTTTCAAACTATTCTATATTGCTATAATATCACTTTAATAAAAACAATGTATTGCGGAATAGAATTATCTGAGTCATAGAAAACTTTGTTAAATGTTTTGATTTAATTACAGGAATTCGGTTTCACATGCAAACAGTTTTATTCAAATGGATTATTTAGGTTACCTTAAAATAAGTTTCGAATCAAAAATATAAAAATAGCACGCCAGCAACCAATTGTATAAATTAATTTAATTTTACGGGATAAATATTTTATGACCACGTTTATTTTTGGAAGGAGGTTTTAAATCAAGCAGAAAAACAAAAGTTTTAATCTAACACGAGGAAAACTTTGATAAAGCACAGTATGAAACTAGAAACACCCTGAATAACAGTCATAATTCGGACATTTCTGTGAAAACTGGATTGAACCTACATGAATCTGTCCCTTGTTTGAAGAGTAAGTAAACAATAATGTAAATAAAAGCACGGCTTAAATATTTTTTATACTGTTAACAATTCAAGCAATAAACTATGTAAAAAACCGTCACTAGTTACACTACTTAAATTGCCCTTAGACACATTTTTCGGGAACACAGAGTGAAAATAAACCTTGTTACATTCAGTTACAATAATTTCAACAACATTTCTAAGACCTATGCTTCAAAAAGATTATGCATTTTTCATGTACAAACCTTTCAAGAGCCTACTCACAATATACACTCTCTTCCATCATCAAATTTAGTCTAAAATAAAGAGCAATATGTCGTTGTTTCTTTATGTCTTCTGTATTATATTTTTTTACGATATTTATTTAATATTTATAAGATTTTTTTTTTGTTATGACATACATTTATTAGAAATAAAAATATAAAGTACAAATATTTAAATTTGGCATCTGTTCCTAGTCCCTTCTCCTACCTATTCCATGTACCTCCTCTATTTCTTCCTTTAAGTTTTTTGTGAAATTTTCATGAAATTGGATTAGTTGGAAAAAATCGTGCCTCTGCTATAAACTCGCCCTCTGTATATTGATTGTATGATTGTATTTGATTTAGATGTATTTTTGTGTAAATTTGCTTATAAATAATCAATGTGCAGTAAAGAATAAATAAAAAAAAAATGTATTTCCTCTCATAAGTATCTGACATGATAAATAATAATATTTATTTATTCCTTTCTTTCAAGCCAAAACATCCGTATCGAGTGAATCAAATATCAAAATATATTTAAAAATAAGACATTTCGCAAGGCAATTCATAAAATTATCAATTACAAATGAATATAAAATTTTATATTATTTGCAATACAATTCCAGCTGTACAAAGACGATTTGAATATTGAAAAAAGATAAAAGTAACGTTCAAGTACGAAGATACGGAAACCACGCTACGCAAGAAATAATATTAAAAGGAAAATCTTAATAATTGAGCGCTAAGTGAGTTTAAATAGGTCCCGAAAAGAGGAAAAAAGTCGTTTAAATGATGACAAACCAAAAGTTTCCAAGTCGAAAACTTGGGAATTGAGGGAAAGAAAAACAAAAAAAGTTAGAATGAATGAATAAAAATACATATATACCTACGTCCTACATGAATAGTATCATCCACTTTACTTTTTTTCCTTAGCAAAGTCCGAGAAATATGAAGTAAAATAGAAAAAATAACTCGTAGATTTCAAATGAATAATTCAATTATTAGATAAATAACAATTATAACATTAAAAATTTAATGTTAAAATCATAAATAAAACATATTTTTTCATCCTTCGTATAGTATGTATGTTGTCTTTTAATATACTTTTATTAACTCGTGTATTCAATTTCCTGTATTCGAAGCACGTTTTTGCAAGTATATTTTTGTTATTTCGACTAAAAATATGAGAATTAGAAATAACATATCGACGGTATTGTAAATATTTTGGTTTAATTAAGTATAAGTTAAAATATAAATTAGAATATTGATTAGAATAAACTTAATGAACACGATAGGTAGTATTTAAAAAAATATGATTTATCATATAATCGGCATTTTTATTCACCGAGCTAATAGAAAAAATAAGTTACATCTATATTATTATTTTACGACTCTGTCTTACTTTTAAACTTATATTTTACATATCAAACTTATTTGTACAAAAATGTATATTACTATTTATTAAAATAATGAACGGGTATATAAGCCTCTGACTTTTGCATCAATATTCAAACTTGTAAATAATATAATGAAGAAAATAATCGTTGCTTTGTGACATTAAAACAAGTTACAATAGTCTTTGTAAAACACAAGATTCCAAATAGATAGGCTCGTATTTCAAATTCAGTACTTCGAATTCTTCATCTAGGTATTTCAAATACTTCAAATTCTTCAAAAAAATTTAAACATATTTGGTGGTTTCCTTTGAGATTCTCTATCATATTATTTGGTGCATGTTATACGGTGCGACATCCGACATAACATACCAGTTCTTATACTATTATAAAGCAATATGTTAAAAACCGAAAAGTATACAAGTCTTTTACTTAACTACATAGCGCTATGTGTAGATATGTGAGGGTTTTGTTTCGCAAAGAACCCAACCGCGGGCAAACTCGGTTTTGCAAATTATTTTGTAATTTGAAATATTTCAAGATCTTAGGAGGGTGACCCAAGATGTATACATAGTTCGAAGTACTAATTATGTCACATTTTTTCAAAAAAACTTGTTTTAATATTGCAAAGTATCATTATCAATGGAATAATTTTCTTAATTTACTTTTTAATACCCCATAAATATACCGAAAAGATGCAAGAGAATACATACTATAATCCAAAATTTCATAGCCATAAATTTATAACACAAATAATTAGAATGATTCGATAACATAAGCAACTTACAAAACAATTAAAATATAACATGAAACTGAATTTAACTGACTTTCAACAACATTTTCAAAAATTAACAAATATTTAACGGCTTAGAAATGCGAAAGAAACCAATTCCTCGACAGTGCAACTTAAAATCTTACAGTAGAAGATAGCACGTGTAGGAATGTTTAATTTAGTTTATCCAACACTGTATGAGAACAAAATACAGGTCATTAGGATATCATATCCTCATCAGGAGGCATGTAGTAGCCATAAAGGACATGGGACTGCCATATCATTCACATTAGGATGCCATCCCCTTCTCCCTCAGATGTAATACTATTATGTTCTCCAGTACCTACATACACGAAATACGGGAGACAATAATATCATCCTCATATAAATATGTTATGGTATTTGGGGAAAGAGTTATTTCATTGTTTTATGAAACGCGTTAATCTTTCAACTTTTAGCTAAAATGTCGAAAAGTAAAAAAGCTTTT
The DNA here is from genome assembly GCA_947579605.1 of Athripsodes cinereus. Taxonomy (NCBI): domain Eukaryota; kingdom Metazoa; phylum Arthropoda; class Insecta; order Trichoptera; family Leptoceridae; genus Athripsodes; species Athripsodes cinereus. Next base: position 16,779,905 of record OX388322.1, on the reverse strand, counting down.
ATTGATTAAGCTTTTTAGCTCGGAGTGGCTAGAGGTCTTCAAAACAGCAACGGATAGAGGTTTCTTTAGGATTTAGTACAAAAGGAAGAAGATACGATTATGTAATGTATTTTGACTGTATTTGCCGTTTCTTTAGTAAAAAATAAATTTACACTTAAGTGATGCAGGGAAAATTCTCTCCAAAAAGAAAACTATAAAGTAATGGAACGATACGGTGCCGGTGTAAAAGTTCAGAATTTGGTGTGGAAAAAATTAGACATGGTAAATGAATAAATAATTATATAAAATATAGATAATAAATCCAACAAAATATAATATGAAGATATTAATATTGTCATGATCAGAAGAGAATTGAAGGTAGGTTAGGTTAATCGAAGTTTTTGACATAATACAATAATATAGGTATATACATAAGGGCGAGAAGTTAAATTTAAATTTATTCAGAGTCAAGAACCAAAGTCTTATCTGTTTTGAAAGTTTGATGCTACTCTGCAAAACAAAGACTCTGTAGGTTCTCCTTAAGTACACATTATTTGATATGATATAATTATGCGATAACTAAGTACATAAAGTTAAGTGTAGCACGCACCTTATCTTATAATGGAAAGTAAGAGATTTATTTAAAAAAAAAAAATAAGTCAATAAGTAATATGGCTGAAAATGTGGGCTACGGGGGGCTTAAGGCAGGCATGGTATAGGGATCTTAAACGCAACTATCTTCATGGTATCACGATCCTTCCCAGTGAAAGACCGATTAGAAAAAATATGAAACTGCCTAATGTCCCTTCTGACAATTATAAAATAACAAATAGAAACACAAGGGAAGCATTGTAGAAAATTATATTTATTGGATCAACTGACAATGAATGCGATTATGAACATGTTCTAAAAAGAACAACAAATTACCAAAAGCTAAAAAATAACAAATTATCACTAACAGTAAAATATAAATTACATAAAAGAATGGGAGATATTCCAGGGACTTTACCGAATCTCCTGTTTATCCCCGATAGTACGTATTATTATTCCAGGAAACAGGACATCATAGTTATAATATTATATAAGTGTTATTAATATCTATAAGATATCATGTATTATTATTATTAATATAATATACGATATACAGTAGGGTGAGTGACTCAAATTATAGCAAAACACACGTATAATAATAACCTACTCTAGTAGTAGTAGGTACAGTTATATTATGCCGCAAAGTCGACGGGCACGTGTAGTCCATTAGAAATCCTAATAATATACGTGGAAGGGATGTGACACCAAACTGCTGGTCATTATTTAGGATATTTAATACATTATCTTGGTACTTTATGAATTTTTAATATAAAATTTCGGTTCATTATTTTGAAACTTGTTCGTAAACTCTGTGATACTGGAGAAGTTATAGTCCTGGCTGGGCATGCTTTGAATGAGATGTACAATATTAGTTGAAGAAAAAGCGTACTGTTCATTATTCAAAAGGGTCTTAGTAACTAGATGCCCCTCTTTCACAAGCCACCGTTTCTATCTCAATAAAATCAGAGCAATTCGGAAGGATTGCCACGGGCATAAGTGATTCAATTAAGGAAGAGTATTACATCAAAATTAGAGTTGCAGCACCGCGTGACAGGAGAACAAATGAAAAAATAAATATTACGTTAAATTCTGAAAATAACATAATCATCATAATGGTAAAACTTACTGGAATTTAAATGTGTTCCTTTGTTAAAAATATTCGTAATATAAAATGTTCGAACGGTTGTTGATCATCTCTATGTTCACAGAGATAAAATCAACGATGGCATAGGGGTGCTTTTTGTTAATCAAACATACGGGACATTGCTTTGGTAATTGTTTTACGAGGCATAGGTCCTACGTGATTCTACTGCCATACGAATTGCGACCTTGGCGACATTTCAAATTGTTATTATTGATAATAATAATAATGGCTATTTATCCCAACGTATTTTCAATTAGATATCAATTTGTGTGGACGAGACCTTTAATAATTTATTAAACGAATTGCCGGAATTATTAATGGCGAATTATTGGGTCCTCTATAATATAACTTGCTATTTTATACTTACTGCTCATTTTAAATATAATTACAAATTAATTTAACCCAATCATTTTTTATTTATGTATTTCAATAGATACAACAGCTTTGACAATGAAAAATATAATAATACAGTTAATTATTTGCATCAACAATTAAAATATCTAAACTACGAACAATTTAACAGCACAATATTAAAAAAAATAGTTACAGGAAGAGGAAGGGAGGGAGAAGGGAATACAACCTATATAGTTCAATGTGCAATGGTATATCACATAGCAACTTATTATATAGATAGGTATACATACAAAATACTGCAGCTATGACAAAAAATTTAATTATAATATATACATAGGTGTTAAATGGTGACAATAATATTATTTTAGTAAAACATTTCAACATACAATGCACCCAATCAACAAGTAGCACTGGATCCAAAAGCCGATAGTTGCACCAGATTGTTTTAAAATTTACTAAAGCTTGTGGCGAATGGATTCTTCTTTTAGCTTCTCCAGAACAAGATTTCAGCTAACACTTGGTCTCAAATGAACACATAAGAAACAAAGGTATTACCCACGTATTGAAAGAGAACCACTAACCGCACGGATAGCTCAGAAGTTTGGGGATTCAATTTATATGATTAAATGTCTTCAATAGTAAATTTGTCCACAAGGGAAGTGCCATGGTGGGCATATGTTGGAGTAAATGGATGCAGACGTCATAGAATCGAACAACATTGAGGGGTGAAGGAAACGTTCGTCAAATAGTGAATTAATGTGGGCCGAGAAAAGTCTTGTCCAAACTGATACATGAATTGTTTGATTTCATATTTTTCTTTACAAGGCCTTGTCAGTTACTCGTTCTTTTCCCTACAAAATACTTTTTGAGTCGGGAACAGTTTGTAGGTCAATCAATTAGTAATTTGTCATCACGTGTATGGTTACCGTTACTACCAAATTATGCAAAATAATTTCGGCTTTCTAATTTTTCCGACAATAACGTAATTGTAACAAAATTACGAACCCATATCACAATTTTATTCTACTATTTTGTTATTATGAATACATATTATTAGTATACCTACACTCATAAAATCTGTAATAATTTCATATTATACAAATGTACGTGTATATAAAATTATTATTTTATTACATAATAATTAGGTACAACTGTAGACAACATTTAAAACGAGACAAGTTTACAGTAGAGTTAAAAATAGTTTAGTATTTAATAGTAAGCAAGTAGAGGCAAGTATTATTTCAGTAACAATTAAAAAAGAGTGTGAATTGTTCGCCATGAGAGGCTGGACTTGTAACAAATTTATATCAGATAGGTACGAATGTTGAATAATATCATCATATTTTTGCAATTCAAGAATTGATATATTCATTTGACACAAGCTATACCTGGATTGCTGAACTGAAACTTTACTTGATCCAATCATTATTCTATTCTAGTTAAAAAAAAATCAACCTTTTTAGGAGGACTAGCATTTTTAGTTAACTGACTAATCCATTCGCAGGAGATGATGTGATGTACAGATGGGTATAAATATATAATTAAAGATAATATCACTAAATTATTCAAAAATAAATTATATTACAGAATTCGACAAACACTGGTACCTTTATAACATATTTTTTTTATATTTGTATTTTGCACATCGCTTCGTCAAACTTCAGATATACAATAACAATAACAAACTTGATTAAAAACACTAATTAAAATCGTACTATTATGTACATACATATTATATTGAGCGACTAAACCAAACCACAACTACATACTCCTAGTCCTAAAACAGTGCAAACTAAGCATAACATTAAGTAAATCTTTATTTAGTTTGGGTTCAGGACCTTTTATACTACGTGCCTCCGATAAAATTTTAATTATTTGTATGATATTATTGCGACTATTGCTCTTATTATAATTATTTTAATCCTTAACTTAACTTCTACCTACGCACGCTCAAGTATTTAGGTACCTACTTTAAACCTTACCTAATGATAATTATTGTTAATAGTAAAGCAATGATGTTAAAATACAAAAGTAACAATTCGTATACGTTACTCAGGGGAGTCTGGATACAGTAGACAAAGTATAAAACAGACAAATATATACCAATTAAATTTAATATTAAATAGGTACTTGGAATTCATTTATTTTAATCAACTTTATTTTTTTAATTTTTTTTCTTTTATTTCAAACTTAAAGTTACAGCTGATATTACATAATAAATACAACAATAATTGTACAACATTAAAGCCAATAACAGAATGATAGTTAAAAAAGCGAGTAATGTGAAGCAATAATTGATATTCAAGATAAAAGATAATTATATGAATATATATTTTTAAAGAGATATACTTATAACAATACAAAAGAAAGAAAAAAAGCAATGATATTACTTCAATTGCTGGTGAGCATTTTTAGGACTAGGGGGAGAGTATTTCTCCCAGGTGGTCGTCAAGACACGTAGAGAAGAAGAAGAACCCAGAGAAATTTTTGCGAATTTTTCGTCTGCTAGCTAACCCACGCGTTGAAAATGTACATATAAACATATGTATTGTAGAATTATTTTTTGAAATGCTTTTATTGGTAAAATTATTACTATATCCATACAAATATTACGTCACAAACGAAATCGATTATATTTTAAAAATTAACACACTTTTACAGTCAATATAGTCCGCATCATAGCTGACTTATTTTTACGAATGCATTTTTTACACGATAATCATAACATTTTGGGTATATTTTCAAATATTTGTCTCACATTAGGTGCGATGAGAAACTTACAACCTTAGTCAATACATTTCAATAATTAGTTCATTGCCACATATCAGCAAAAAATTAGGGTTTCATTACAAAAAGTTTTAATGGTACTTACATATGACATCCAGCAGGGCATTCGCTCTGATGACATTGTTTCCTTTGGCAGGTCCCACTTGGCACTGATACTCCGTGGCGTCATCAAGAGTGGCATTGGTGATCTTGAGATTGTATACTCCATGGCGGCGATCTCCCACAACAGTGAAACGAGGATATCCCTGGATCACCGGTCCATTTCCTGCGCAAGATAATATTAAATTATTAGCAATATTCAAGTTTGACAATATTACTTCTCGAACCCAAAAATAATGGGTTAAACACAATGAAAGCACTGTTTCTAGACTCCACTTTTAGTATTTAAAAAAGTTGCTTAACAAACCATCAGAGAAGGTATATTTATTATTGAATATTCTAAAATTGAAGACCAAGAAAATATTGATATCGAGACCATAAATTTTGAATAAAACCCAAATATTGTTGATGCAATACATTTTACTTCAAACATCTTTTAGAATAAAGGTTTATAAATTAGATATCATTTATAAAACAAAGTGTTGAAACATTCGTTAATAAGATATTATTCTCAGAAATTCTTCAAAGTTGTATGGCTCAAGCCCGATATACAAATGCGATCTCAAGAAATCTAGGAACAAGAAGCGCAGCGATGTTATGGTCTGATGACTGGGTGTTAAGGTCTGATCCCTACAGCGCAAGATCGCCAAGTTTTTGTCAATATCACGGAGACCTAACAGGGTACGCAGAGTGGAAGAATAAACTTCATTTTACATACCTAAGACAAAGCCGTCCATTGCCCATTGTACTAGTCCAGCAAGATTTGCTATTTCACATTCCAGCACGACTTCTCCGCCTTCCAGGACCGTAGTGTTCTTTGGTTTGTGTCTGAAGTATTGTTGCTGACCTGCCGTGCATGTCAGTAGACCTGGAATAAAAAACACAGAATGTTATTGATCCGATAATTAAAATTAAGAAAAAACATAATATCAACCATAATTTTTTCATCCACATGTGAAAATGCACATCCAGCACACGTTAAAATATAAACAGTACCACGACCGACAAATACTTTAAAGTTGCAAACACAAAGAATAGGCCGAAATTTCAAAATAAAGAACTAAAAAGAAAAAAAAACAAATGTCAATAAAAGGTCAATAATCGACAGCTAAAAAAAATTGGCAACGTGAGATAAAGTAGATTGAAGAAAAGAAAGAATGAACATAAAAAAGAGTTGAGAGAACTGAAAGATTGGTAAGAGAGAAAAAGATTGGATCTTTAATTCAGAAATACATAAATTATAACAACATGCATCAGCGAATGGATGAAGAAGCAGAAAAATTACAACAGTAAGACACTTTCACACGATGTGAAATTTATCGGCAATAGTAGAGGATATTTACCGAAACATCATTTGTACGAAAATTTTCCTAAGAGATGGGATTTCACAGGGATACAACAAAAAATGTGTCACACTACTAAAACTTATACAACTTTGTATAAAAAGTCCTTCCCAATCTGAATTTTGTTTTTCGTTGTTCATTCCTTTGGTCAACCCAGAATAGAACGATAAATAATCAATAATTAATTTACTTCTCTTTTCCTTTCAGAATACATTAGGTATATACAGGATATATTATAAACATTTCGGCCTATGTTCAAACGTACATTACAGTTAAACTTTAATGATAATATATTTTATCCTTCAGAGTTGTTATACTCGTATTTTGGACGCTTAGTGTGAATGTGAATAATAAGATCGCCGAATCATCTCTAGGACAATTGATGTTTTGACAAGTGAAATACAAGATCAACGATTCATCTGCGATGAAAATTCAAGCGTATAAAAAGCGTCTGAGACCATTGGTTGAAGCAACAACACTATTAGCCGAGTATGGATGGAGCATGGACCATGACGTCGGTGGTGGATGGGGTTATAATATCTTTCAAAATACATGGTTTGATTTACGATGAAAAGTTGGCCTTTGTAAATAAATTGAATGTAGTCATAAATACACCCGACTCAGCAGCATTGTGGAAATAGCCCCGACTCTATGGATAAACTGACAAGTCAGCGTTAACTACGTTATACCTAGTATTTCATACATACTACTACCATTTACTATACCATCTTCTATACTATCTTGTAAGGGGTACAAGGGGTACTTCTATTATTATCATTATTAAAACTAGCTTCAAATCAGGCTTTCCTCAGAAAATGTTGGTCAAATTGACAAAAAAATATATATAAATAGCGAAAAGATGCATGATTTTTATTTTGGGATTTAATGTTTTTTTTCAAAATGGCTACATCTCGAAATATTTTCTTGATAATAGATACAGTATTTCAATAATAAGTTAATGTAAAATATTTGCGTAGAGAAATTCACGTAAATCCGAAATTTCAATTATGCGTAAAAACGTTAAATGTTTTCAGTAAAAATGGACAGGATCTCATCAAAGCTATCTAATCTTTGTAAATCAATAAGAGAATAATAAATTATGTTTCATTTTTTCAAACTATGCTTAAAGGGCGAGTATTTGTATAAAACGTATAAGTTTACTTTTTTATCCTAATAAACGTGTTCAAAAATGACAAAATATACGTATGTATGTACATATTCACAAGCATGCTGAAACATTTATATGGGATTATCTGCTATCGGTTCTCTCCCTTCCCTTCCACAATGTTCCATCCATTCGTTGTTTTTCTTTGCAGAAGATTAATTACAACTGGCTGTGGAAATATTGCAAGAAACCTCAAAAGACAAGATATTTTAGAGGGGATACAGCTACCCAGCTACCTATCACCTAATAATATTGGAAAAGTGTTATTTTTGTTTAGAATGATATTTTTTTTAAAAGTTCAACCATTCTTATTCAGTTCACACGATGATAAAGTAAAAATAGCTTGATTCTCGAATTAGATTTATAGAAAATACTAGCTGACCCACCAAACGTTGTTTCGCCATATACATTATACATCGACCAGAGTTGAAAATGATTAAATAACTAAAATCGCTATTCAAAAATAGGGGTTGATGATAGAAGGATGAAATTTTAGGGCTGTATGTATTTTTTAATGCCTCACCATAAAAAAAAAAGATCAAAAAATAAATAAAAAATTCAGGGTGAACCACTCTTTTAACTTTTAGGAGTATGAAAAATAGATTTTGGCCGATTCTCAGACCTACCCGATAAGCACACAAAAATTCATCAAAATCGGTCCAGTAGTTTCGGGGGAGTATGATAACAAATAGCGTGACACGAGAATTTTATATATTAGATCTGATTATGACAGCATTTGAAATATACCTACTCATTTGAATTTAGATTTGTCATTGAGTCGTTTTAAATAAAAATTTATATATAAATAAACCCACATAAAGTTGATTATGATTACGAATTTAATCAATTAAAAGATACAATATTTATACACTTATTGCCGAGCGGTTTTGACTTTTTGCCTTGCGGCATCTTTAGAGCAAGAGTTACTTAAAACTAAATAGAAAAAACTAACCTACAGGTTACAGGTATGTTATTGGAGGGTCTGGTAAGTCGCCCGGTAGCTCAATTGGACAAAGTACATCTAGCGAAAAGATGGGAGTGCGGGTTTAATTCCCGTCCGGGGCACTACCAAATGAGGTGACGTTGTCTTTTCTGAGCCGTATGTAGTAGTTTCGTGTGTTAAATTTACAAACTAACCTACATTTTATAGTCTTGGATTGAACACGAGTAGTTTTAAAGAAAGAGATGGTTTTAAATGTAACACGAGTAGTTTTAAAAGAGATGTTTTTACATGTAAAAGTGGTGAGAGTGCAGGGATTTGGACACACATTAACAATGTGTATCTTATTAGATTCATACATTTATTTATTTAATTGTAAGTGTATACTTACGTATTCAATAATTAAATAAATGAAAATTATGACAGTGTGTTTATTTTATGTACATTAAAAATATATATTAAACAAATTGTTCACAACATTAAAGCACTAACATTAAAATTTTATTGGTCGGCATATTCCTTGAATTAAAATGAAGAAATACACATTCAGGGGCCCCTTTAGCAAAAACGATAAAACATTCAATTTTTAACAAGTTTGGTACACAAACTCTCAAAACTTGTTGAACCTACGAACATTTTGATTTAATAAAATATGAAAACAAATATTAATTACCAATATCAAACTAACTTAAAAAAAACTCGATTTTAGCTTCATAGTATTCGTTTATAAAAAAGCATATTTCAAAAAAATCGAATTCGGGGGTGTGTTTGGTACATAAATGCACGAGAACCCTACAAATTTTCATATATTTATTTTAATATTGAAAATATTTAGATAGTTATGACAATTATAGAACAAAAAAAACATGGATATTGACCGACTTAAAAAATATTTTTTTTGAGAAAATTTCTCATATTTTGAAACCAAAAAGCACCACATGAACTCAATTTTTTGTATACTAAAAAAAGTTTGCTAAAATCTATAGTATTTATATGCTTTATTGGATGAATAAAAAATATATATATTTTACAAATAATTTGTATTTTGATATAACAAAGAGTACCTAAATAAATCTCGTCCGTCTGCGATTTATTTATTTTTTAGTAAAAAACTAATATTGGTAATAAATATTTGATTTTTTATTTTATCAAATCAATATGTTCGCAAGGGTCAACAAGTTTTGGCAGTTTTACTATCAAATTTGTTGAAAATAGTTTAGTTTACCGTTTTTGCTAAACGGGGCCCTTAAGCTTAAATATTCACTGTGTCGGTGTTAAGGTAGTACTTAGTAGAATTCCATAATGAAATAAATAACAAATGTTTTTTCTATCATATTGTTTTTTATTGAAGAGAAACCGTATCGTTCGTCTTACAAGGACATTGCCGATTGATCGAAGATTTCCTTGTACGACAAAAGATGTCTCTCTCAATAAAAAGCAATATCTATAGGTAATAGTTAAAACATTTTTTTTTCATTCCATACATAAAATGAATTAAGAGATACTCGTGTCCGATTTGGATTATCGCAAACGGAAGACTTTATTCTTCTTTAATCAAAGACAAAACACTAATGATCTTCAAGAGCTGTTGGAGATTAATATCTAATAAAAATAAAAAAAATAAATTGCTTTATTTCATGACATCACTCACATATGAATTCCTCTAAAAATATATGTTTGACAAAAGAAGGGCTTCGTTTCAATGTTTCAAAATTTGTTTTCAAACTATCAGTAACAAAAAAAGAGTTAAATTTAGAATGTAGAGAGAAAACAATGAATCAAAGTTTTTATAAGAACATGTCTGTCTAGATTTTTGTATTTGTCTTACTCACATCATTATCAAACTATCCAACGACAACTCAAATAATAGAAAGAAAGTAAGAAATTTAACCATTTCTACAACTTACAGAATGGTGCACTTTACCCCCAATTCCCCAAACGTGAAAAAGTTTTAGAAGCCTCGAGAAGAAATGGGTAGGTACCATTACAACACATGTACAGAACAGATTATATATTTCTTATTCATGTGTCCAGATTGTAAAAGTTTCAAACGAGAAAGAGATGGTTATATAATGAACAGATAACTTCAACATGTCCTTAAAAGTTTGACCGGACAATGTTGGAAAACTTTGAACTAAGTGGAATGGGGTAATATGTACAGACGTTAGTTCGGAATCGAATTAATTAAAGTATAAAGATTTCAAGAAAAAAATCATCTTTGCCTCGTGTACGAAACCGGGACTTATTTTTTTTTTCTTAAAGCAACATTACATAAATTTTATACGAATTTTCTCAAAGCAACATTACATAAATTATAAAATTTATTCATGAAAGAGCTCCCAATTTATCTTCAATAAGAACTACAAGTAAATGTTTGCGCAAAAGAAAAACATAAAATCTTTTGCATGAGGTAACTGACATACAGAAAATCATCCAATAATATCAAATGAACTAATTTAAATGTATGTGCAGTAATGAACAAATAAAATTTATTTAGAAACATACAAATGTAATTTATTTTCGATCAGAAGGCGATTTTATTCCCGTTTTGTGATGTCTACCAACTGTTATGCTTATCTTGTAAAGCTAATTTTCATTGTCAAAAACAAAACAAACATAAAAAAGCCAAAAAGTGATAATTAATTTATTTCTTACCTTATATCGTAATAGCTGTACAAAATAATATTACTTTATTAGAATTTGTAAGAATATAATTGAAACCTATTAACAGTAAAGTGTGGAATACGTGGAATATTATTATTAATAACTTCTTGTTCCCTAAATGGCAAATGTTACAATGAGTAAACGGAAATTATTTGTTTTAACAGAAATTTCAATTTGGAATATTTGTAAAACATTTAGTCATATTATTTTACTAATGAATTAAAAATATACCTACTACCTATCATACGCCTAAAGCTTTTCTTTTTGAAGATTGAAAATGTGAACGCAAAAGGTATTTTAACATTTTATTAATGGTAAAAAGTTGTTTGCCCAGAGACAAAATTTTAATGTTATTTTCCTACCAACCAACGCACTTTTTATTTGAAGTTGTTGGTTTTTGAAGCAATACAGTTTTCTGTGCCAAGATATTTAAGATCAAAATAATGATCTATTAAACACTTAACATGTGTATTAATATAATAATAATTTATTGAACACTTCAATCAGTTCAGATACAACAATATAATACAAGTTAATTATTAGTTTAAACTTAAACCGGAACATACGTAGACTCCTGACTCGCTAACAAACAAGAACATCATCGAAGACCCTACTGTCTGGGTCCAACAAAACAGAATTCGCACAGTTCAAGGCTACTGCAACTACTTTATATGGAAAAGAGGTAAGAGGGAGTCTCCGGAATGCGACTGTGAGGCTCAGTCCCAAACAATCCAACATCTGGTGTAGAAGTGTCCAGAAAGAATGTACAAGGGAGAATGGATGGACATCAATAGGTCAACCCCAGAGGCAAAACAGTGGTTTTCTGGACGAGAACCAAGGATTTGATTTGGAATGATTACTAATACAAGCTGAAGCTGTACAAAAAGCAAAGTAAGTATATTTACTGATATTTGAGGGTTATACCTAATATTGCATCTATCTACTTAATGAGTAAAAATGATAAATAATTATATTTAAAAATATCTGGGTAACAACTGGTAACAACTTACATTAAAACATGAAATAACTACAAAACCAAAGCATTGTTTTGGGGATATTATGTAGATTTCCAAGTACGACGAAACATTAGAATTTGAATTTATACTCAAATTTATACTTTTGTAAAATTATATTATACCAACAAATTTTAAGACAATACGCCAAACCTGAATAATATTGTCAAAATCATTGATCTAATATGTCAATGGTCAAAATACATATGTACCTACTGAAGAAGTATGTTATTATACATAAATACATATGTTATTATGACAGTTGGCAAAAATAAAAATCAAATGTTTCATTATTAGAAGAAAAAATATTTGAAAATAATAAACACAACAGTCGAGAATTGTAATATCGAATAATTAATCTATGGTTGGAATAATAATAATAATAATATACAATACAGAGACCCATCTCTTTCCATCCTGCGAATTGTGTTTATATTCTAAGCGTGTATCAGAAAGAGAAGAAGAGAGGGTGTAAAGATAATAATAATAGTAGGTAATATGTTAGGTGAGTTTAATTACAAGAACCACAATTATGTAACGCTAGACGCGCCATCTATGTGACACTAATGTCAGCGTAAATTTTTATTAAAGCATTACAGTGAGCGATAAACCACTGAAGAATAATAATGCAATTAATTTATATTAAACAACAAGGGAAAATATTATATATAGTAAAAATAAAAAACAAACAATTTTGCCGTTTAATACTTTTACAAAATTACTACTGTACTAACACGGCTTACCGCAGAGTGAGGTAGCCAGCTGTCCTCTCCGGCCCAACAAAAAAATTAAGCCATTGAGTATGGGTGGAAAAACTCATCGCTGAATTTAGATGCAAAATGTCTGATTTTTTTAACACCTGCCTTTTACGGGACACTCGAAATCTTTATTGGTTGCTCCACAGAACAAAATCCAAACTCGTTGCAAACCAATCTAATGGATTGTAACTCACAAAATAAATGTTTAAATATTATTAGGCACCTATACCCTTAGTATCGAATACCTACCTTGTTCCCAAAGGGCTCAAGTCACTCGATAGCCGAGAAAAAAATGAATACATATACCTATAATAATAATAATAATAATAATAAAAATCTTTATTGCACAAAAAAAAAATTTATAAAATATAAGCATTGTAGAACCAGACAAATAAATTTGTGCAATGGGCGAGTTTATCGCGGAAGCGCGATATCTTCCAACTAACCCATAAGTTTATTCCAAAAATTATCAATTTTTATGATTTGATTGGTATTCGGTCACTTGCCTAATTAAATTTGAACCACGTTATTATTAATGTTAAATGAATCCAGAGTTACAAAAAAAAAACAATGCCTCTATTTTTAAATGGTTCAAGACCCCGTTTAATTGAAAACTTTATTCCCATACATAAGTTTATAATAATAATAAATATAATAATATGTACGTGGAAGTACTAGACACCTATCTTAAGTTAAGTACTATTGGATGATAATCACTGATCATTCTCACGATAACATTGATATGGAGAACAACCCAACGATATCATGTTTCTTGTATTATTTTCCTACTGCCGTCAGGGTCTCACATCTTTAGATACATAATATTAAAAGAAGTCATTCCTATTCATTGAAGCACCAACGAACCAAGACGAAACCTTATAATGCGAAGGTTTGAAAATACATTACATTAAAACAACAGCGATTCTATATTCGGAGTTCATAAAAGTTTCCTAAATCTCATGACAGCGGGGGTTATGTGTTATAAACCGTAGAGGATTAAGTATATAGTAATTTACTTGCTCTTTGGAATAAATTTAAATGTATAGGTTACAAGTAAAACATGAAGTTAGTCGCATTTTTATTCATCCAATGATTAAGCAATCTGTATCTCGTTGGCAAACTTCACGAATGTTCATAGTTGTCAAAAATGACACAAGTTTCTTGCGGTAATTTATCTAAATTGTATATTATTCGTATAAGAATTTAACAATTACACTGTTAATTTGTGTGCATTCAATAAGAATTTACTTAGAATTCTATTGGTAAAATGTGTATGATTATTTGTCTTTTTAATCACATGGGAATGAATGCATTACTTTGTCTTAATACCTAGAATTTAGTATTTATTCTTCATAGGTATAATCTAAGAAGATCCATACAATTTTCATGCTATGGTTCTTAGACTATAACGTTCTTAGAAATGATTTCTAATGCAATAAGATGAAACAATACATCATTACGTTTTCAAATTTGTAGCTGACATGTGCATTGCTACGTACAAAACGTTGCTTTTTGATCGTTTTTTTAAACTCTTTCTCGATCTTTTACAAAAGGGCATTAATGCGATAGTCTAGATTGTTTAAAATATAAACTTTACGTAAAAAATACATGAGTGGATAAAGCGGAAGTGCTTATACTGTATAGGTTTGTTCGGTATTGCATCCTAAGCTTCTACGAAAGATAATTAAAAAATAATTAAAAACAAGTTAAAAAAGGTACTTCTTAGCTCCGCCAGAAAATTTGAGATGTTATGGTGAATACTGAATGCGCAAGGTAAGTATGTTTTCATCATAATAAATAATCACAGACAAGGTGAAGAAATGAGTGCCTTTTAATTTTAATAACACCTGTCTCTTGAAAATAAAATCATAATTACATTTGTTTTATTTTGCGTCACTTCATGTTACGTATTGCAAATCAGGGCACACTCCACCAATTATGTATTAGGTAACAAAAATATGGAGAAATACAATTTCCATATTTTCAATATGCACGACACATTATTATTTTTTTAAAGAAATTATTGGAAGTACAATTAAACGAAAGTAATATTAAGAGAATGGCAGATGTGCTGTATTATCGTTGAACTAGTTTTTAAACCTGGCTTTACTCAGTGACTGTCGAAATAGCACTTGTACCAGATTTAATATCACCTGTATCGATTTATAAAAATATATATATATATTATACATAAAAATCATTAGCAACACTTAAATCAAATCAGGTAATGTTTTTGACAGGCTTGTCATGATACTGTATACGCAACACGTCAAAAATTCATTTCATCAGCTTTTTCTGATTTTTTAATGGTATTGCAGTATTTGCCATACATTTTTAATTGTGAATAATTTATAGTGACAAAAATCACGTTTCATTATTGAAAACATACTGTCACAAAACCTATAATAACTAGGAATCTTCATAACATAACATGCACAGACAATTCACACAGATCGAGCTAGTCCCAAACTCAGATATGAATCTTGTATTATGGGTACTAACACGACGACATACATATACAATGCACTTAACACATATAGGTGGATACATGTAACACTCAGATCCAGGACAATTTGAAAAAGGTCATTCATCATTTTGCCCAGGCCGGGAATCGAACCCGGGACCTCGTGTCTCAAAGGCGTTATTCAGTAAAACCCTCACTGGATGAGACATTGTAAAGAGGGTATTATTTTTCTTGTTGCTGCTTTGATATGCGAATGATATTATTATCCAATAAAACGTGTATTTATTTATTTATTTAATCAACCAAACATACGCCATTTACAAATATCAAAAAAATAAACCAAATTTTTTTAAACACCTGCGCACATACAAATAAACACACATAATAACACAACTATAATATAACTATACATAGGTACATTTTTATACTTTTTGCTAGTACAGTTGATAAATGTAATACAGACATTCGCTTAGTGCCAATGCGTGATAAGTTAATCGACTATCAATAATTTATTACTAATATAACTTTGATAGGAGGTATGAAACCATCCTTTGCAGATGCTTATTCATATCAAAAATTGAAAGTAAAATAAAAAGTTAAAAAAAAAAAAGTATGTGAGTGAATAATATGAAAGAGTATTATTTTTCCAATTTATATCCAATGTGTAGCCTTTTACAATATTATTATAAGTCAAACAAACACGTGTTTTTTGTTTGTATTCGTCCCGCAGTAGGTGTGATCAGAAACATATCACGAATACACAAAACTCCATCTACCACATTATTATATAAATAAGCAAAGAATCAAACAAACAAACACAATTAAAAGCGACTGAAACAAAAGTAACGATGAAACTTAATATGACAAATACTGACATATGCGAGGACCATAGATATAAAAAAAACGTAATTGCAACGCATTAAAAGAGTCCATTCTTCTTATTACGGAATCTCCTACAAGTGGGGTAGCCAGCGGAACAACCGCTAGTAATTTATATGCAAGTTGTCCTCTCGGTGACAGCAAAAGTTAAGACGTGCAGGATAAGTGGCATACATCATCGCTGATCTTACAATTTTAAATTTCTTAAAATGTGATGTTTTATAGATAAGAATGGGAAGCCGGGAACTGGGATTAAATGGGTTATAAATAATTATATTATTATATTTATTATAAGATACAACAGAAAGCTGCTTTTTATAATGCAGCTTATTATTACGTCACCATCAACATCTTTTTATTATAATATAATATCACAAGACCTACGGGAAGATAATCCAAGCACATGTCTCTCATTATGATTCTAGGTACACAGAACATTATGAACACTTTTTAAAAACCAGCTGGAGTAAAAAGGCACAAGTGCGCACTCGTTCGTCGTTTTGAATGCGAGTGAACTGAAGGAGTAGTACCCACTACAGTAAAACCCTGAAGTAATGTATTTGTGAGATCGAAGAGAATCGTATCGTCAAATTGGCGTAAGTCGAAACGCAACATTGCGTAACATTATATTACATATTTTTTGCATTTCTTTATAATGTATCTCCTTTGTGATTACCTGACTTATACTGGAAAATATTATTTAGTTTTGCATATTATTACTATACCAATTAATACGACTAACCTACAACTTAACACTACTTTCAACGTTGCTGCTAACACGTAATTTTATTTTGGTGTGTACTGTCTTTCGCTTGTTGTTATTTGAGATGTAAATATTTATTAATAAAATCGTTAATTTTAGTAGTAAAAAATCATGTTATTTAATTAGTATCTACCTAAAATAAGTGATTTTACTTACTACTATACCATCACGGCATATTCCACAAGTGGGGTAGCCAGCAGACCAGCTGCATATAATAAACATGCAAGCTGTCCTTTCATGCCAATATAAAGTCAAGACATTCAGGATAGGTGGCCAACCTCATCGCTGAATTTAAGATGTAAAATGTCTAATTTTTTTACACTCTACACTCGAAAACTTACGGAGACGAGTGGGAGACCAATTCTTTACTGGGTGCTCAACGGGATAAAAATTGTGTAACTGCTAATAAAATACTCAGGGGCATCATATCTTCCACACCAAAACTCCAGTAAAATTCGTATAATCGCAGCATCAGAAACAATATTACCAACAAACGCAAAAAAATAAATAAAAGCGTGGAACGCCGAGTTCTTAGTGCATAATACAAGTATTGCGGGTACACAAGACACATCTGTCTCAAGTTTAATACACACATACAACATAAGATACACCTGCTGTGCATATGTATGTATGTAGGTATATTCTTATAGTTCAACTACCACTAATACTACTTTATTCAAGATAAAATAATAAATACTGTACATCTATATTCTGTCTATAATATAATATATAACTTCAATAGTTATAATAATATTATGTAAATGCGTAACTTTTATGGCGTAAAGGGAGACTTAACTTGTGGTTGGTTGTAATTGTAAAGGCATCGAGATATATTATTAAACTTAATAACGATCCCAGGTGCCGGCAAACTCCCCTTTCACGACACAAGCTTTTAGCTTACTGTGGAAGGTGTATAAAGTTGTATTTGGGTTTATAACAAAACCCAGATATATCTTTTAAAAAAAAAAAAAAATATTATCATTTATGACTCCGTGGAGTTCACAATAATATGTCTTCCAATCTTTTCTGTAAGTATTCCGGTGTCCTGTAAAAGACAGGTATTAAGGGTTGTACCCTCCCTTACCCGTAGATGTTTAAGTAAAAGGCAGGTATTAGTAAATATCACGTACAAGATGCTTAACATCTTCAATTTAATAATAAGGTAAGATAAGGGCCATCTTGAATGTATCTTATCCTTTGTAGCACAAGGAAGACGACTTAAATGTTTATTACACGTAATTAACCTGCTGGCTATCGCACTTTATATGCTGTAATGGTAGGTATAGGTAGAAAAAGATATAATTATTTTATTTTTTATTCTTTACTGTACATCGATTACAAGCGAATTTACGTACATAAAAATCAAATACAATCATAAAATCAATATATGTACAATAATCCTGTATCCATCAATACCTACGTATATAATATCGGGATTATCCATAATGATTTATAATATTTTTCTACGCCTTCAAATTAATAATAAGGGCGTCCCTCTTTCACAATACACCGTTCCTATGACAACGACATCAGAGCGCAGGGAATGTCGTGGAAAGAGGTGACGCAACTGGTGCGGAGACGCTCTGAATGGAGGAGGCTGGTTTCTGCACTGTGCTCCCGAGGGGAGCGTTGAGGGTGATGAATTAATAAATGAACTTGTAAATGAATAAATACCTCCTAGACAAGCAGGGTAGGTAATCAGTGAAATCTTTATTTGTAATAGGCAAACAAACATTTTCTCTACGCCACATAAAACAAACTTATAAGATTGATAACTATGTATATAAATTGTAAATACCCACTGAATAAACGAATCATCGAATGATTAATTTCCTAGACAATGCCAGGTGTATCAGGTTGTAGACTCTTGTCCCTTTTCAACTGCCTCTCGTCCTTATAACTAACTAATGAAACGTGTTTTGGTCCACTGGACGATATAATCAATATTGATGATGATCATACTAAGTACACTCATGTGTAGAGATGGAAAGGATGCGTCGATGTAGATATTACATATAAATAAATCTGCGTAGAATGTAAAAATATACCTCACAAAAACAGCGATGTTCGAAACAGCAAAAATCAACTTTGAATTGTGCGTAATTTTAGCAAGTGACATATATTATATTCAAAGTCGATTGTTTTAAATTATCAATATAATATTTTATCACATTTTCTTATATATATAAGGGTTGGGGTGACTAGTTGCAAAAGTAACTAGCAAAGGTGGGGCTTTTTGGATGGGAGGACACTAGCTGTGACAGCGGGGAGGTGCAGAGTGATTCTCAGTTATTGCAATACACGCTGATGCGGAATGCACGTGATGAGAATGACCTAAGATGGCAAATGACAAAGCGATATACGTCGCTGCATACTTGGATGGTAAGGTCTGAAGTCCGGGTCCGAAAAGTAAAAGTAAGTTAGTACCTATCTATAACTTGTATGGTGACTCTCGAACCAATTCAAACAACTTAACAAGAATTAAGTGAAAGAATAGATTATTACTTAAGAAATAAAATGTAACTGTAAAGGATGGCTGCACATTTAGAACTAACATACATTGTATACCTTCAAATATGACAGAGGTGAAATTTTTTGACAAGAATATTGGTACCGATTATTTGGTAGGTATGTATTAGACTCGATTATCTTTGCCTGTTGTAACACACGGCTGCAGCACGTTATTTTAAATTATAACTACGAAACAAGTGAAAGGAATATAATATATGCAAAGTGAAGTGAGATTAGTTTACCTATCGGTAGGTACTTTAAGAAACTATCTATTAGAAAAAAATAATCGATGACAATTGGCGTCCCGAAACGAAGGTAAAAAGGATAATATAATTGATAAGGTAGGTATATTATATACAATACAATTAATATTGAATAAGAACAAATAAAACAATTATTTCGCACATATTGTTGCTTATGGTTGTTAAATATAATTACCTATTATTTATTGAAAGAAAAAGTCGATGGACTTATTAAAAATAATAGTTTATATTACGTACGCAAAAAAATAAAAAATAACAATACCTAGTGCAAAAACCGTTCCTTATGTTATACGGATATACCATAATATACATGAAGTAGGTATATATACAACAGCAAATGATTACACGGAACTTGTTTTGTATAAGAAAATGAAATAATTATAGTCATTTTGTAAGATGTAAATGTGCAGTTTATATGAAATAATATAAGACTTTTGAAATATTATAACGAGTTAGGAACTGCTTCCTACTAATGACATATGTTTTACGCTTTAGATTCCTCTTAAGAACATGAGGAGATAATTTAATATTTATGTTATAACTTATCATGTCGATCTTGAACAGCTTTTTGGTTTAAAACTGAATTCCATTTTTTTTCTCCTCGCCTCGAATTTTATCTGTCTAGCGTGATTTGTGCTACAACTAATTGGTTATTTTGAAGTAAATCTGATGTTTTTCCCCTAGTTATCTCACAATTGTAATGTTTAAGTTGAAACATAATTTAATATATAATATACTTAATCGTCATTGTTCCGTGAACCCCCGGCAAAAAGTTGGTCTTCCACTCTTTTCCGTAGATATTTGAGTGTCCTGCATAACGCCGGTGTTCGAGAAAAAGTCATTTAAGTACCTAAAATTCAGCGATGAGGTTTGCCACCCATCCGGAGTGCCTTATTTTTTGTTTGGCACGGAGAGGACGGTTCGCATATTTATTTCATGCAGGTAGTCTGCTGGTTACCCCACTTGTGGGATATGCCGTGATGGTGTAGTAGTATTACGCATACTCTGTATTTTCAACAAGACTTTTTATAGACTTGACTTAAAACATGATATTGAAATGTGAATCAAATATCACGGAATATTAATTCTATGAACACCTTTATGCAAAAATTCAAATTTTAATTCTATTAACCCACAATTTTATAGGTTACTATGGAAATTAAACGATTCCTAATATAAAAAAAACTACCTCTCCTATAGCTATTTAACCATTTATAATACTAGATACCTATTGAATAAAAAATATTAAAAATAATAACAAACATCTAAAACTACCTGTAAAAAGTAAAACAGAATTAAATAGGGACGGGGAATTATTCTAGAAGGGAAGTAATAGGAATGCACCTGCTACTACTCGCTGACCTTAGCTTTTTTTATAATCCGGGACTGCTTGATTGAATTACATTATTATAAGGCACTATTACACATCTGTGCGATATACATCGCAGACTAATATCTGATAAATCACTGATTTTTTTATTTGATATTTACGTACCAACTTATTTAGGCGCAATAGAAAAAAAATAGGTAAGATAGACCGTTATGGATGCGGTACCACACCCCAATCTGAAAAAATATTTATGTATTCATTTCTACACGGCAAAGCCTTTTGCATGTTAAACAAAAAGACTAAAATAAGAATTTGACAGAAAAAAAATGTACTTACTTAGAGATGGTATGAGATTGTAGCTAGAATGTTTTTATTGCATACCTATTTACAAATAAAATTGTACTTCCCAAAACGGACACAAATGAAGAAATTATTTATTTCTTTTTTATTATGTAGTTGATTAACAATGGCTGGGCAAACAAAAATATCAAAGTGAGAAAAAAATAACTAGGTATAATAACATAAATTCGAATGCGGAATATCAACGCGTCATTTTGAAAATGTATTGAAATATAAGATCAATTTCGACTAAATATTATGAAGACAACACTATTTAACTAATAAATCCACATAGAGAAGATATTATAAAGAAAATTTAAATAAATACCCGACAAATCCCCGATACAAATCTCACGTGTTATAAGAGCCTTAATAAATTAAGGATGAAGTTTTACTACATTTAAAAGTAGGTTCTCAGGCTAACTAAAAAGATGGGTAACAACACACATACATACATCCTTTTGTATTATTATTATTATTATTAAATACATAACCCAGCTCCCCACTGATACACGAAAACTACCTGTTGGTACGTTACGTCATTTTGTTTTTTTTTTAGTTCCTGTATTGTTGCATGGTGATATAATCTAATTTATGTATTATCATTTCAAGAAAGCATGGTGCGTCCACGTGGAGTTCTTAGTAAAAGGATGCTATAAATATTACTTTGACTACATATTTCAAGAGTTTAAGAATGATCTTTCCATTTTGTATATAATTATTTTCTCTCCATATACCATAAAGGTATATCCAAGAAGTGGGGAAGCCAGCAGACTATAATTTGATGTATTAAACATGCTAATTGTTCTCTTCCGCGCCAGTCAAGAATTACAAACAATCGTGATGAATGGCATAACCCATCGCTGAATCGAAGATGTAGAATGTCCGATACATAATAATAATAAAAACACTAAATTGTAAAAAAGAAATTTAAACACAAGGCGAATATATTGCCTTGAAGAAACGCCTTCCAGTAAACACAATACAATGTTTTAACATAAAATGAGTTAAGTTGGTTAATATTAACTCGAATTCATAGGAAAGCGTTGTTTAACGAATTTGTGACTATCGCAGGATAGCCAAAAAAAAATATGAAAAAATATAAGAGACCAATTCTTTACAAACAGACTTCAGGTGACGTTGTTATTAAAAATATATTAGGTATCTACATCAATAAATTTTACTTTGACATAATTTGAAGAGTTCTTCATTGTCAAAATCAAATTGTTTCTTTTTAGGTAAACCAATAACAGATAATAGAGAAAGATGACAATATTATAATGTCTAGACGTTATCATTGCACAATACCATGGAGTGTTTATGTTTTCAATATCTATAGAATCTTATCTTTTGTATGCTTCTATTCTATTCTTTGCAAGGCCATCCACTTGTTTTCAATTTTTTATACAGGTACATTTTAAACTAATTTTGGCGGCATAAGTGGAGGCGACATTTTGATCTAAATGAGTGTTTTTTTTTACTCAGGAATTTTAATCATCTAGTACTTTTTTACCGTTATTTCTATGCGGGAGTCGAGCCAAAGTTATAACTTTTCAAAAATATTATTTCTAGTGATCCATTTCTCTTTTTGCATTTTGGGGTAAACAGAGAAGAAATAACCTATTTTTTCTGATTGTTAAATATTTATAAATCATTGATAATCTTAGGTTACATCTGAAATGAAGACACAGAGATTAATTATTAACATCTTATTTCTTTCAAACTTTCTTTTTGCATTTTCAGGACTGATATGAAATATCTATACATATTTATTTATTTATTCATTCTTAACTGTACATTGATAAACAATTTCATAGAAGGTAAACAATCAAATTAAATACAATCAATATACAGAAGAAAAGTTTATCGCAAAAGCGCAATATATTCCAACTAACCCAATATCTTTACATTTATCACATTTACCCATTCATAAGCATTGTAACTTGTTAAAAATAATATGAATTCTATTTTTAACATTTAAAATCAACCGAAAAACTATGATTAAAACTTCTAAATAGTGCACTAGTCCAACGCGAAGTACAAAAAACGATAGGTACACGAACTATTTTTAGGTCAAATTAGTATTTCGACTCATGTCTTTGGGGGGGTCAATCCATGAGACTTGTCTCAGCTAGGGAGCGCTGAATTGATTTCTTCACCTAACCCAACATCAAATTCTGTAGCACAATGGTTGCAAGATTTGCTAAGCTAAGGATTTATGGTTCCATTCCCGTAGAGAAAGATACATACAAGAATTTTTGAAAAAAATAATAGATACAGATGTCAATCATGAATTACATAATATGTAATAAATTAAAATATTTAGGTATACAAATAAAAAATAAATGGATCTTCACATGAAAACAAATATAAAAAATAATTCTTAGTGTCTGAATGTCTGACAATTACCATGCTGTGTGTCTTTGTATAATTTTGCAGTATTTTCTCTTTAATTTTATAAATCTGTACCATCACGGCACGTCCCACAAGTGTGGAAGCTAGAAGACAAACTACATGTAATAAACATGCGAGCTATCCTCTCTGTGCCAACAATAAATTAAGTCTTTTAGGGTGAGTGACAAACCTAAGATGTAAAATTCAATATTACAGAACACTCGAAAACTTACGGAAAAGAATGAGAAATCAGTTCTTTGCTGGATGTTCCGTGAAACATGATAAAATGGTTCAATGTGAAATTTCTGATGTTTGAATTTTCACTTGATGTAAAATTTATAAACTTTCAAAGTTCAAATTTAGTTCATAAAAGACACTTTATATAACATAAAACAAATAAACGATATACTTAAAAGACTTTTAAAAACATTTCAGTTGTGTCTGACTATCTTTGAGAGGATGAATAAATCCGAAACTTTTTCAAAGTTCGTACACATACATACAAACAACAAATAATAGTTATGTTGTTACTTTTGATGTAGACACTGAATATAAAAATTTAAACTTTCATGTACAGTCGGCCATTTGAAATAGTATAAATAATCGATATATTAACATTTTGATTCGTTTGCATGTTTATGTGTTTGTATGTTTGTACTTTATAGAGACTGTAACTAGAAATACTCTATACATAGTTTCATCCTCTAGGCAAGTTTTAGGTTAATTATTGTGGAATATCTTACATAACGGTAGATATAATGTATGATACAATTTAAACGATATCCGATACGAATGGAAATTTAATAATACTTATTATTGTTTTGCTCGTTTTTGAACACAACATTTAAATTTCTATTTTTCGAATACGTATCAACATAAAAAAAAAAAACAAAAAGAAGTTATTATCTTGATGGATATAAAAAGATAACATTAATGATAGCAAAATATTTACGGGAGCTTATCATAAAAACAAGACTGAAATGTAATAGATAATTAGAAACATTTTCATAATGTCTAAAATATATGCATCGTGGTGTTGCTAGTTTTTAAATAGTTCCCCCATTTTCAAGCATTTCCACTCTTTTCCGTAAGTTTTCGAGTGTCCTGTATAAGGCACGTGTTCGAAAAAATAAAAAAAAACACTTGACATCTTAAATTCAGTGATGATGGTTGCCACCCATCCTGAATGCTTTAATTTTTAGTTGGCACGGAGAACACAGTAATCATGATTATTAAATGAAGCTGATCTGCTGGCTACCCCACTTGTGGGATATGTCGTGATGGTATAGTAGTAGTAGTCGTTGTATTTATGTTATCTGCAAGTATTAATTTGATGATGATTATTTTTTAAGCGGAACCGGGATAAACTATACTAGTGTGCAGTATGTACGATAGCAGAAAGGTTAGAAGTTGTAGGTATACCTAAGTTGGTACAACCAACACTGTGAACTTGTAAAACAAAATAGTACAATGAAACATACTGTGAACACTTGCCTAAATCATACACAAATAAGTACACAATAATAATATGTAAAAACATGTAGGTACATATTGTTATGTTGTTATACGAGGACCAACTTGAAGTATCTTATAAAAATAGATAGTTTGTATTGTATTTCATATTAATGTCAACGCTTAAAACGGTCGATAGATAAACGGCCGTTATTAAGTACGAATTTTAAAGATATGTTTATATTAAATTTTTTGACACGGTTTTCGATTTACCCACTATGTTTTTCAATTATTTTCCAACGTAATATTAGAAAATTTGTGTAGTTTTTTTTTTTTAAAATCTAAGTATTTATAAAAACACTTTAAAACCTCTATATTTTTTCGTTATTTTGCACACAGCGCAATGAATTAACTACGTACACAAAAATGACATAATATTTCGTACAAATTTTGAGGACTATAACCCCTCAAACTCATAATTAAACTATCATATACAAGTCAGATGGACATATTCAAATAATATATTCTCTTCAATGAAAGTGTTAAAGTTCATCTGCTCAACACCAAAGATTTGATAAATAGGTATTACTGAAAAACCTGGAATTGTCAAAGTTGCCAGAAATCGAATTTGATTTTTTAATATTTTTGGCTAAGTCGACTCAAATCGAACTATAACGAAAGAGGCTATTCATAGATTTTGAATAAGTAGGTATTAAATATTTCAACATTGTATTCAAGAATGTTGCATCGATGTTATCACTGTTAAACTTTGTCATACGAGACCAAAAGTTCAGTTAAAACAACAAACAAAGCTACATGAGAACACATACTCGCACAACTTTCTGGTAAGTAGTTCTTTTGGAAAAGATTTTGAAACTGCGAAAAATACTCTTCAAAACTTTGAAAAACAATAAACCGCCAAATTTTCTACAATAGAACGAATTGTCTTTTTGTGATCAAAAAATTATATACATTGCTTCAAATATTGATATATTATGTTTTTATTTTAAATGTGAATTTCTTGGGTCAACTATTTCCTCAATGTATGTATAATAAATAAGGGAATCTCATGCTTGCATAGTTAATAAACGATCACGGTTGAAGTATTTTATATAGGTGGGGCTGGAAGGAATCGTAATATCGCAATAAACTCGCCCACTGCATATTGTAATAATTAGTCCAGTGTCTGAATACTCTTTACAAAGCACAACTGTCAACTATTGACTTCAAATATTTTTGTTTTTGATAATAATTCAATTATCCCTTCAGCGATGTGCGGTAAGCGTAATCAGTTTTCAGGAAATCTTAGAATCTAAATGAATTATTTGAGTTGTAGGTATTAAAAAGATTTATATGATGATTTGTACGAACGGATGATACTATGGCCATAACATTCAACGGGATAAGCCACCCTATTCCAAGTGAATCGATATAAAAATATCGATTCACTTGGAATAGGGTAAATCGGGTGCTTTGCCTCGAATATGAAGGTGTAAAACAAAACGGTTTATTGTTATAATTTTAAAATACGACATTTTGAAAGTTGTTAGTAAAGAAGTTCGTCGGTAGCCTGGAGGTAGAGTCTCGGCCTCGTGAAAAAGGGGTCCGTGGTTCGATGCCAGGTGCCGGCAAATTCCCTTTTCACGACACAAGCTTTTAGTAGCTTACTGTGAAAGGTGTATAAGGTTGTATTTGGGTTTAAAACAAAAACCCAGATACATCTGTTTTATGAAAAAAAAAAACACTGACACTGCAATAAATAAATAAATAAAACGCAATTGCTATACAAATATATAGCTTATTGCATATGCAATTTCTTCCAGCTGGCCCGGAAAAATAAAACAAAAATAAGAAATACAAGTAGATAAAAATAAATACTAAATAAGATCAATAAAAAATAAATATATGACACATAAAACAAGAAAAAGAAGGGGAAGAGAAAAGAATTCAATCATAGCTGGATAAAAATTATATTTAAAATCAAGGAAAGGATATTCAAAATTTAAAAGTATAAATTTGAATTAGGATGGATAATGAAGGCAGCAACGAAAAAATGTTGTTACAGAAATCCTACAAAATGTAAATCAAGTATTTCAAAAACATTTGTTGTATTACGCAATAACATTCTTGTTACTTATTTTTTTGATTTATAATAAAAGAAATGAGCTGACAGTTCACACGAAAGGGATTAAATAATTAATAACTCGAACAAAATGCATGTTGTAAATAATAAATACCTGTTGATATGGTAAAAATCCATAAGGAAATGATTCGTATAGTATATAAATGCCGCATCACTGTAAACAATCATAGAACTTCCTTTCACATAATATGTTGCACACATAGATGGGTTGTTGCACAAAACAAACACATGCACAAACACAATAATCAATTATATAATTAGTTTTAACTATCACACGATGATGGACAATCGTTTGACAAAACGGCACACAATTTGAAAAATATTCATGTTTGTTTTCAATTTCACAAATTAACACAAAAATTGGAAATTATTTTACTAGGAGCTATCGGAAAAAATATCACTTAATCATTTCGTCATCACTAATAAGTTGAAGAAACTATTCTAAATGATTTTTCACAGTTGATTTTATTAAAAAAAAGTTGTGTAAACGATATATTATTATCCTTGTTTGAAACTTCACTATATATTTTAATTCCAAAACTAATTATCAATTATTTTTTTCAGGTATAGTTATAAAATACATTTTAATTAATAATTATATTAATAATGTCGTTACATTTATTATTCCGCGAAACTACAAAAAAAGCTAGACGAAGGCAAACGCGGTAACGATAATATTTATTATAGTTCGAAGCTACTACGCGCGCGCGCGACGTTGTGTGCGACGTTCGTAAAAGTTCAACAACTACTAAAGTACTTAAGACTTCTCAAACGTTGAGCCGGTCGGGTTACAACTTTAGTTACAATAATAATAATATACAGCCATACAGGTGGTACTACGTCTTGTTTCATAATAAGGAGTGTGTTAATAGTAGCCACATCTTACTCTCCCCTAATAATGGCACCTTTTGATGTCCAGCCATCGATAACAGAATCCTTACATAAATATTTTAATCCGTTTGTATATTTGTTTATTTAGCCCTTATTTCCGCTTGTGTCGAGCAACTTACAGAGAAACAAATGCTTTATAATGTTGACTTGCATCTTTTAAGTGTGTCAACGAATAAAAAAATTATCCCAATTTTATTTTAATGAAATATAAGATGGAGACAGTAGAAATCTTACATTACCTTAATTTATTTACTTATTTATCAATACTCAATAAAAAGCTGTTGCCTCTTAAATTACAATAAAGAATACATTTATTGAATAATACCTATTGCAACGTAATGAGAGCTTTAATTTTTCATAATCAAAAAATCATATTTTGAATTTTGTATATTTTCTAAACAAGGTATTTAAAACGCGTAGACATGTAAAACAATTAATGATATTTTAATGAATAAAAAAATAATATATAGGTATTATCGATTGAAGATTAAAACCAAGTATTTATTTATTTATTTATAATAATACATACGGCTTACGCCTTTAATACATAGTTATAAACAACAATTGTACAACACCACCATCGTATCAAATTAAAATCAAAACAAAAATAAAATATACTGCATCACTTCAAATTATAAAAATAAAAATTAAACACATTGTGTCACATAAACCACATAATAAAATTACAACATATCAACAGCATCATGTCAAATCATAAAAAAAACTGTATCATATCTAACCATAAAATAAAGTTACAATACACTGCATCACATCGAATTTCAAAATAAAAATAAAACACACTGTCATTGTCACTGTCATGTATTCTTAATTTAAAGTGTTAATTTTTTACAGTAGGTAATAGACTTTTTTGTTTTAATAATATAGTGGATTCTTTGACAACGTAGACTTTAAAATTTTAAATATTTTTGGCCACTTATTTCGCCATTTCACAAATATATAGATAAGATATTCTATTTTGACGGTGTCAATGTTGTGAAAGTTAATTTTTATATAAATTACAAAAATATATTAAAACAATAATTTAAACACAAACACCGTTTCACCACTTTCACGAAATTACTATAATCGGCAGAGTTCTTTCGGACTTAGTCCATCTTCAGTGCTACTTAAGAACTCTATATACCTAGAAAACTTGTGATATTATCTACACCGTCTCTTCTTTCAATTTGATGGGTTAAAAACTAGTTCATAGTGAATAGAGTCCGTGTGTTCTGTGCTCGAGTCATGCTGTATAAAAGGTCGTCACGGTAGAAACGTTTTCCCACCGCAGTACACGAACCGAGAACCTGCCGTATACGTCGTCGTATTCCTTGGTTTGGTTAGGTGTCGTTACGGTTCGTGGTTTAAAGACGCAATGTACCACAATACATACATACACATTAATAAATATATAACCTGCTGGATGCTAGTGCTACCAGTTTGATACCAATAATATTTTATACAACTTTTTAATAATTTTTAGATTGATCCACCAACCGATGTAACCTTACATACTATTCCATATTAAATTAATTCATTGATAGAGAGAATAGTCAACTTTTTACCATCCTGTTTGATAAAATTGCGTATTTTATATAATAAGATCAACTTATTTATTGAAAAACCTACAATATTTATCACGAAACATGGAGAGGGTGAGTTATAAATAGACTAACTATTATTCTCATCGCATCATGTATTGTTGTTATTTATTTCATCATCATCATCGCCCTCAACGCTCCTCTCGGGAGCACAGGGCAGAAACCAGACTCCTCCATTCAGAGCGTCTCTGCGCCAATTGCGTCACCTCTTTCCACGACATTCCGTGCGCTCTGATATCGTTGTCATAGGAACGGTGTATTGTGAAAGAGGGACGCCCGGGCCGACGGAACCCCTGCGGACGGAAGAACAGTGCTCTTTTTGGCCAACTATCATTAGGCATTCTCAAAACATGTCCCAGCCAGGACCATCGTCTCTCCTGTATTACGGAGATTACAGGTCTATGCTGGGTGCGCCAGCGCACAGCATCATTTGTAACATGTTCATACCATTTGACATCCAAAATCCTTCTAAGACACTTGTTTTCAAAGCTTAGTATCTTCCGCTCTTGAGCCTTGGTTAAGTGCCAAGACTCACAGTCATATATGTAGAAGGATTGGGATGATGCACGCATTGAACAAGCGGCATTTTGTCCTGATGCTGAGTCTAGACGCCTTCCAAACTTTGTTCATGTTATTGTTACTTTATTCATGTTGTATATGTTATTTATTTATTTATTCATTATTTTACTGCACATAGATTACAAAATTCATTTAAATGCAATACATATACAAAGGGCGAATTTGACGAGATTTTTTGATACTATTTATTTTGATGTACATACATCGTTATGTTCAACTTTCAACTTGTTGTTTTTCTAAATTTTGATTAATTAAATTCGAAAGACTCAGTAAATATTATCCCTACGAAATAGTCTACCCTTACGTCCCTTACACAAAACAAAATCCAAAAAAATAATTAAAAAATATAATAAGAATAACCTGCTTGGCTTTCTTTCACAATACGCTGTTCTTATGACAACGATTCTATGTCATTAGATTCTATGTCATTGCGAAATGGAGGAGTGTAATTTCGGACCTCCTGCCTAAAGATTGGTTAAATAGTAAAGGAAGATGTAAAGAAATTTTATATCATACTTCTACTATTATACCATTACGGTATGACCCACAAATGGGGTAGACAGCGGACTAGCTGCCTGTAATATATTTTTTTCCGTGCCAATAATAAGACGTTCAGGATGTATGGCATGCCTCATCGCTGAATTGTAGATGTTTATTATATTGTACATGATGTTATACAAAACACCTGCCTTTTATATGAAAACTTACAAAAAAAGAGACACTTAATTCTTTTACGGGATAGCACATATGTATCATTGAAATATATAAGTCGAGTGTAAACTTTTCGAATCAAACATAAACATAATATTTACACCAAGCATGGAATTATTATTCTTACAAAATAACCAATATTCTCAAAACATGAAAACACACTCATGTGTAAAACAACTCCATGTGAATATCTATACATAATATTATATTATGTATTCCTATTTATTATAATACAATACCATCATAGCGCAGTTCCTGAAATAAATACTAACATATAATTATATACTTAACGCATTTAACATCTCTTATTCAGCGATGAAGCATTATATCAAAATTTTGAATATCTTTTTTTTCTTTGACATAAGAAGCACAAGACATTTTTTTGTGTTAATTAAATAAATTGTTGAAATAACCTCTTTTCCCGGATATTTCATGAGTCCAATCACTCCTATTTATCCGTTTGTGTGACAATAATTTCATTATTATATCCCGTGGAGCACACGGTAAAGAATTGGTCTCCCACTCTTCTGCGTAAGTTTTCGAGTGTCCTGTAAAAGGCAGGTGTTCGAAAAAATTAAGACATTATAAATCTTAAATTCAGCGATGAGGTTTGCCACCCATCCTGAATGCCTTGATTTTATATTGGCACGAAGAAGACAGTTTGCATGTTTCTTACATGCAGCTGATCTGCTGGCTACCCCACTTGTGGGATATGCCGTGATGGTATATAATTCTTTTAACTCTCTCTAGTGCATCAGTACCACTAAGCCAGTATTGGCATCCCAAAATACCAAGAAAAAAAAATAAAGACAGATTTTAAGCCAGCTGATGACAAAGGTAGTCTAGTATCTGATTCAAACATAATTTCAGAGAAGAGCAATTTAATGGCACGCACTCCATACATTCTGTATAATATTTTTAAGTTATACAAAAGCATACATCATTTTCCCGCAATAAAAGCTCCTCTCGAAAGCTTATGGTGAAAATGAACCTCCTCTATTCAAAGTTATTTTACTCCAATCACCATTTTCCCTGACATTCTTAAAACTCTAATTTCGTTGATATAGGAACAGTCTTATACAAGTATGTACAATATTTATTTCTGAAAATTGTACATACATAATAATATAATATTAAAATCAAACTTATTTAGACTACATAAGTTAGCCCTTGATTCGCTTGAAATACTTTCAAAATATTTTCAAGCCGAAATAATATAATTTCCTAAATTTTATATTAATGCCTGTTATATTTCAGAAGAGGGAAGAAGAAAAGGGAGTTCCTACTTATGCCTTAAGCCATTCTTTTATACATAATAACATTATAATATAACAAGAACTTAATAATATATTCGAGTTCGTATCATTTAATATTTTACATAATACAGTTTCCATTCTTTTGACATATTCCCGAGTGATATGTTTCCAAAACAACGCCCATAGGTATTTACAAAATATGACAACGTTCTTATTTTAAAGATAAAAAGAAAAGAAAAAACAAATATTTTTAGAATGATGTCAAAACAATAAAGATCAAAAGAAGTAATATTAAATCATAATAAAATATATTTCTATGGTATGTATGAATTTCGAGTCACAGATTCGAATCATTTCAGTACTGAATGTTTCACAACACTACAATGAAAAACTTGTAAGCGAAAATTAACTACATACTCACGACTTCAACAACGCATTTTTCTTCGAACTATAGTTACTTCAAGTCTACAAAGGAAGCATGAAAGAGCGATGCTACAAATAAAACTCTCTGATCGCATTAGAAACACGGAGATACGTAGAAGATCGGGAGTTGTTTTCGAAAGAGTGGCAAGGTTGAAGTGGTCATGGGCAGGGCATGTTGCTAGACTTAAAGATCAAAGGTGGACAAAAAGGGTAGTGGAGTGGAGACCTCGTGAAGATAAAAGGAGTACAGGAAGACCTCCAACACGTTGATCAGACGACATCAGAAGAAAAGCTGGTGACTGGTTGCAGAAAGCTCAGCACAGAGATGCCTGGAGACATATGGGGGAGGGTTATGTTCAGCAGTGGACAGGAATAGTAAGTAAGTAAGTAAGTAAGTAAGTAAGTAAGTATAGTTACTTACAAATATAGGATGATTCTGGATAGAGGGTATTTTGAGATTGTTCAAAGACAGAAGGACACAGTGACATTCAATGGTCTGGACAAACCTATCACAAAACACCATTACTATGACAACAATACTAGAGCATTTGGCATGTCAAGGCAAAAAGTGACACAATTTGCACAAATTTATACCACATAGACCAAAGGGTGGAGGTTTATTCAATGTAATTTCCAGGACAAATATACAAATGCCGATATGTATACATATTTTCAATAATATGGCACTAGGTAAACCTATGTATAAACATTTTCACAAAATTAAATACGTAGTTTTATTGCATCAAATATTGTGAAAACAGATGCAATCGCTGTCGAAATATATACCTAAAGCTACTCTGCATACTGTGATTGGTGTTATTCAATCGAAATTTACTTTGGCAGCTGTCATTCAATATTAAAATACTTGCAATTTTAGACAGACACCTGGTATCACAGGTGCATAATACTTAAAAAAAAATACTTCCTATTTTGTATACATTTGTATGATTTATTTAATAACTTTTCTATTTTTGAAGAGGTAACACTATGAAAGCTCATTTTTAAAATTTAGGTAATAAAAATAAAAATATAACACTGTATAACTTTCACTATTTAATATTTTGCTTAAAAGCTTTTCGGACATACGTCCATCTTCAGTAATAAATATCTTATAACTAATGATAAAAGACAAAAAGGAACAAAACGTTAAACATTATAAATAATTGAGAGTAGGGGGGTGGGCGGGGTTAATGGAATTATAATAAGGATCTGTGTAGTTATTGGTAGAGGTGTTGGTTCAAGGTAATGAATGGGTAGAGGTAGTGAAAGGGTGGGTTAAAGGAGAAATGAGAGGAGGTATTTGTATATTAATAATATTATCATTATTTTTGTTGATTTCCACTGCTTCTAGAATATTCATTTTATGTCCTTTTTTGCATGTATATAAGACTTTTAATCCTTCTTGATTGAAAGAATGACCCGATTCTTTGGCATGGTCCGCCATTTCTGAATTAACTTTAATTGTATTCAGAGCCATTCTATGTTCTTTATATCTGGATAAGATTTTTCTTCCAGTTTGGCCAATATAATATTTGGGGCAATCATTACATTGTAATTTATAGATACCACTATGATCGAGTTTATTGATTTTAGATTTTGTATTGAAAATGTTTCTCCCAATGTTGTTTGAAGTATAAAATGCTGGTTTAAAAGTTGTTTTTTTACAAGTATTTAAAGCGTTGTTCCTTTTTGTCTTTTATCATTAGTTATAAGATATTTATTACTGAAGATGGACGTATGTCCGAAAAGCTTTTAAGCAAAATATTAAATAGTGAAAGTTATACAGTGTTATATTTTTATTTTTATTACCTAAATTTTATTTATTTAATCTTATTTTAATTGGTTTCCATTAAGGCATCTTTCACAAATGAAGCAGCCAGTGGAATTATTCCATGTATCTGATACAATGAGTAGGTACCATAAAAAAATATATCCATTTGGAATGAGTACGTTAACAGTTAAATTTAATATTATTAAATGACTAAATAAAATAAAAGACTTATAACAATTTGTCAACATACCAATTAATATTGAATTGATTTGAATTTTTTTTTGAAATAGAAGTAAACACATTAAATATATAGGTATACCTACATATAGAGTTCGTCGGTAGCCTGGAGGTAAAAAAAAGACATGTAATAAACACTACATAATTTTTTTATAATATCTATTCTTCTTCTTCTCCTTGGGCAATTATTAGTCCCACATGGTGATGGGGTCCGCCTTTCTTATTTGGTTACGCCACTTGGTTCTGTCGAACGCAATAATATACATATAATAATTTTATAATACCTATTTTTCTAAGTGAGCAGAGTTCGTCGAACATATTAAATATAGTAAGACTAATTTAGTTCATTAATGGCTGAACTAGTTTTTCACGACTAATAATAACCGCAGTGTTGTCAATTATTATTATTATGTATAAACATGAAGTAATGAAGGGGGTTAGAACACACTTGTGACGACGAATTGAGGTAATTTGATGTTAAGGCCTACTATACAATAACTGTAGTATACGAGTATACCAAAATAATTTTAAAAATAATACGGTTTTACTATCGAAACAATATCGTATCTTCGGGTAGAAGTGAGCCAATTGATGAAGAGACGCTCTGAATGGAGACAGGTTTTGAAATGATGATAAAAAAATGATTATACAATTACACCTTTTAATACTAAGGGACAGTAAATATCTGCAGATCATAAAAAATATGTTGTATAGTACATTTAATTTACATATTACGGAAAAAATAAATAATATCTATAATTGAAATCCTCGGAAATTGTGATTATATCTTTGGGAAGTGGAGTTCCCCTAGACCTTAAAGGTTAAATGAAATAATAAGAAGGGGTGGAATGAGTGTTTTAATAAACTTTATTTAAGTTACTATTTTACAATTCAGTTGTAATACGAAAATTATGAAAACCCTTAGGCAACACAGCTAAATTCATATACAAAAATTATACATACATAATAGTTTTTGAATATCGTAGTTATAAATTTCATAAGTTCTACAATTTAAAATTATTATGAACTATTACATATTAAAATTCGAGATAATTAAAAAAAACTAGAAGGTTGATTGGAAGAATATCTCAGCATTAAGCTTGTCTCTATGCTTACACAGTCTAATCTAAATCATCTATATATACCGAAATCGTTCGCCAAAACATTTCTTTTTTGTATCAATAGGTATAGATGTTTGCTCCGTGAAATACCCAACAAAGAACATGACTCTCACACCTTTCTGTAAATTTTTGAAATACTTTAAAAGGCTGGTATTCGTAGAACCTCTCAATTAAGACATTTACCTAACATCTTCAAGTCGGCGATGAGGTCTTCCACCCATCCTGAATGTCCTATTTATATAGTGTTTTGAAGGTCAATACCTTCACAATGAATGTCAGGTCATGCTGGGCAGGTTATAGCGTTGAAGACCATCCCATACCCGGATATCTCAGAGATCGGGGGACTTCTATTTATCCGCTCTTCTAAGTAGGTAAAAAATTTGCCCTATCGGGCCCTATTGGGCAGCCTGAAGAGCTGGCCGGCCAATACCGCCTCGTGGAAATCTTTTTATGCTACATTTACGTCTTCGATGCCCCTCTCAGGAGGATAAAATACAATCATAAACGAATCAAAGGTAATGAATAACAAGCAGGTTATAATAATAATTCTAGAAGTACTATCGACAGACACTATATTTATTTATGAAAGGCACAAAAACTTCAGAGAGAGAGAGCGTGCATACTGTGCCAGGTTCCGATAATAAAGAGGCTGCTCTACCGGCCGATGTTCCTAATATAACACAGCTACCTACTTATCTATAGTGTATAGCCAGAGCCACTATATAAAAATAACACATATAGAGACACGAAAACGACAACTTGAATGATCAATACAACTATAGTCCCAGTTTTGGGAGACGCAGTAGTAGTAAAGAATAAATGAAGTTTATAAAAAAGTTAAAATAATTTGTAATCTAATTGAATTTAATAAGCAAGTAGCATTTCAAAAAACAAACTTGTCTAATAAAATTCATATTGTTTTTGGTTGTTTTAATATTTCGTATTATAGGTAAAACAAACAAAGGAAGAAGAATAAATGAATCGCTCTATGTTAAAGGGGCGTAAGTCCAATTCACGCAATTTTACAGGAATGCAATAAAACTCTCTGGTGGAAAAAAAATAAAGGAAACAATTTTTTGTTTACATTTATTAAAGTAAAATAGTATATTTTACATACGATTATCTATCAATCATGGAGAAATTCACTTTAGTCTGTGAGAAAATTTAATTTGAAAACGTTGGACTTACGCCCTTTTTACAAGGAATCGAAAGGAGTTGTAATAAATGAACAATTTCACAATAAAAAGTATAAATATAGTTCACAATAGTAATATTAAAAAAATAAATAAATGTATTCTAACGACAGACATAACTTTTTAAATATAAAAATGAATTATATAGATGTAGGTATGTAGAGTATTTATTAATCATTAATGTCATGATCACAGTCTATTGTCGGTGTCGTCATGTCAATGTCAATTTTGGCGGTAAAATGTTCTAATTGACAGTTTGCAATGTTGCCATACAGTAAACTACCTAAAAATATTTAGTTCCTACTGATAGTATTATAATAAAGTCATAACTTTATTACAATTGCGTAGGTACCTAATGTACCCTTTTAACATGGAATGAAAAAAAAAGATATAATTTTTGTATGTATTCACTCGACTTACGCCGGTTTGTTGCATTTTATGTGCTACACGGATGGATAAGTGTTTTTTCGACATTTTTGCATAAATAACTCAATTTAGCAAAAATTGTGACTTACGCCCCTTTAACGTGGAGCGATTCAAATAGTACCTAACTCGAATAGAAAAAGTTAAGATAATCAAGATATTATAATAACATACAAAGCCACCAAAAAGCATATTACAAACTTATCAATTTGAGAAAATTTCTATCAAGGTTCGTTTGACAATTAGGTAGGTACATGGTATTAAACTCGCAAACTCTAGATATTAAAATGGATAAACTTATTTTTCATACCACACCTTACATTTTCGTATTTCCACGTTTTTTTTGTTACAAACACTAAAGAAACTAAATAAAAAGTTTTAATATAAATTTTGTAGGCCTGAAACGTAACATAAAAGTGAGTGTGAACGACACCAATTTTCCATATATTCTTACAAGCCAACGACTCTGTTCTATGTTGTAACCTGTGTGACATCGTGATGACATTATTTAATTCGAATTTACATTACAAAATCATTTTCAAGCACGAGGAAACTATTTTCGCAAAACTTCTTTCTTAATATATCATTTCAAAAGCGATTTTTAGCAAAATACAATAAAAAAAACCGTCAAGTTTGATAAATATATTTAATTTTAAAGTGATTTCTAAAAACTCATTAACATCGAATGTAAAAACAAAGATCAACCCACATTCAAATTTACCGAATAAAAAACTTTTCAATAACTTGCCAATGAGAAAATGTCTTCAGTCATTAATTAGCAAAGAAATTATTTAATTTTTTCACGAGGCTATCAACTCGTTTTCAAGAACAATCGTTAAAAACAAAATTTAACAAAAATATGAAAAAACAAAATCTATTATTTGTTACCAACTTTACAGCATAAAGATGCTTGATTACAAAGGAAAAGTTAAACGACTACAGAGAAATTTTATTATTAATAATAATAAGACAAAAAGATGTTGATTGTTGGATCCTAAAAACTAATTAAAATCCAATTAATATCAAATTATGATCGGAGATATAATATTCTTCGTTTTATTATTATTATTATTAGTATTATATTAAATGATGTTTTATGATTTCAAAGATTAATCCGGGGTTAAAAACAAACATTGTGACGGGATCTTTGAGAACTATAATTACGAGTATTTATAGAACATCCATACTTAATGATTACTTTTTACAGATTTTGACATTGTAGCGTTAAATTACAAGCAGAAGGTTCAAAGCTAGCTTATGACGACACTTGCAAAGATGTATATATAATAAGTTACAATCCATTGGATTGGTCTGCAACGAGTTTGGTTTTTCTTCTCCATTCGTCTCTATTCTCAGCCAGTCTTTTCAGCTCTACGTATGAGCCACAGTTCATGTCCCTCTTCAGTTGGTCCATATACGCGTCTCTTGGTCGGCCTCTGCCATTTGTCCCCTCGGTCTTACCCTCCGCGATGGCGATGAGTAGTCCTGGGTGCCTGATGTTGTGGCCAATCCAGTTAGCTCGTTGTTGACCGATTCTCTTAAGAAATTGCCTTATTTCGCCTACCCTGGTTAATACTTCTTCGTTTTCGACGTGTTCCGACCAATGGATCTTAAGCATGCGTCTGTAGCACCACATCTCAAAGGCCGCCAACCGTCCGCTTTCACTCTTGCTGATGGTCCACGTCTCACAACCATAAAGCAGAATGCTCCATATAAAGGCTTTAGTAAGGTTCTTCCTTACGCTTAAATCAATATTTGGGGATTCCAATATCTTCAATTTTTCGTTAAAGGCAATTCTTGCCTGGTTTATTCTGCTCACAATTTCCGATTTGGAGCGTCCATCCTGGTTTATTCTGCTGCCCAAGTACACGAATTCTCTTACTTGTTTGATGCTCACTCCATTCAAAGCTAGCTTATGACGACACTTGCAAAGATGTAATCACCATATTCTATTAATTATCCTTCTGTAACGCTACGGCATCTCCTGTAAGTGGAGTAGCCAGTGAATTAACTGCATGTAATAAATATACAACCTGTCGACTTCGTGTTAAAAATTTAGAATTCAATATTTCATCGTCGAATTGAAAATTTTAAATTTCTTACACATGATTTACAAATATCTTTGCTACGTATGAAAAAATAGATTAAAAAATATTATAGAGAGCAGAGTAGAGTAAATGAGCTTTAATGTATTTGTTCTTTTAAATAACAAAGAGACGATCGGTATCCTGATTTTCGAGAAACTTCGGGTTCGATTCCTTCTGCTGTTGACCTACTCCACCTTCACGGCACACGCATATTACTTACTGTGAGGGTGTTCAAGATATATTTGGGATTTTAATTCTAAATTCAAATAAAAAAAAATACTCCCTGAATATACTCTCACTAAGCAAACCATATAATTATAAGCATAACTTTTTGGTAATAGGCACATGAAGGTGGATTTATTTGAGTTAAAATATAAAAATGGGTCATGATAGATTAAAACGAGTAATTATTGCGATTCCCAGATTGAGTACTTCTGAAGATGAACGTGTTGTGAATAAAACTTGTATTATGCTTTACTTCTTCTGTATCGTCTTTACTGTTTCCCATGTCGGGTCGAACGGAAGTAAGAAGTACAAAGGTTGGGTGAAAACAATGGCTGGTGTGAAGAGACTATGGGAATATTCTGAACAATTAAAAAGAATCATATAAAATTTATACATAACACAATTATTTTATACATCTAATATTGTACGTAAAATATACTTTGTGTATTATATTGTGTGCTCAAGATTGATAACAAAATGGCGGAGTAAATTATTACTATCATTAGATACATCGAGTGCTTCGCCTCAAATTCAAAGGTAGGTTACGAGTAGTATTAAAGCAATGGTTTTAATGAATCGAAACATTCATTCATTATGTTGCGCGTGTAGTAGAACTGCATACCAACAATTTAGCAAATCAAGAGTTTGGTTTGGTTTGCTCACACTTTAAGACTTAAATTTGAAGAGAATCAAATTGTACACATGCTTAAACAGATCAAATATCTATATAATAATTGGCTTTTAAACAGTTTAATACAGGCTCAAGGAGTACACAATGTTAATTAGAATTTAAGGAAAATCATATCTGCAGATTCCGCAAGAAGGATAGAGAGGTTTTCCGGCAATTCTTGGCGGATTGCGGTGTCGTTGAATTTGGAAAAATCAAGGCACTGGCAGACATTTTGTAGTGGTGGGATCATTCCGAATGCTCCACGGTTAACCAGACTTGATGAAAAGCCGACAAAATGAAAATTTAGTTCAATGAAAGAACTAAACAGTGGTGTTTCATTTTAATATATGTATCTACTTAGAAAGAATGGTCTATAAGTTGAATATTATTCTTATTTTCGCAATCATCTTCGTGTTTTTCGATAACTTTTCTATTCTATGTTCAAAGGCCATCCACACGTTAGCGAGTAACCAGAGAATTTTGGATATCAAAAATACACTAAATTTAAAAATATTCCTTAAAAAAAAGAAAAAATACACAGAATCGATTCCAATTGACCTAAAAAAACTCCGACCACGTTCAAAAAGCAGAACAAAATGGGAATCATTTAAAATGAATTTATTTCCAAAAGTTGGTCAGAGTTTGATAATATTTTTATTAATAAGTAAAGAAAGTTTTAATAATAGCATTAATAAAATACCCTCTCGAATATTATATAACAGGTTCACTTTATATTCGATATTTTTTTACAAAACTATTTCCATTTGCATCAGTGGCGGAATGAAGTTTTTTATACTGACTATTCATATGTAAAAAAATTATATCTTAGTGCTCGGATAAAAACTGTTTTTTTGAGTAAGTGAATAAAACTTTAGTGGTAAATCCAAATAAAAAAAATGTGTCAAAGGGCGGGCTCTTCAAAGAAGCGATTTCTTCATGCCAATAATTTTGAATTATTTATTTAGTTTTCACATTTGACTCGATTATTGTGTTTTTAAGTGAAAGGCTTATAAAAGTATTATTCAACAGGAACCTGTAACGAACTTATTAACAAATGTTTTTATTTCTCCATTACCTATATTTATTTATTTATTCATTCTTTACTGAACATTGATCACATACGATTCCATTGAAGGCATACATTCAAATTAAATACAATCAATGTACAGAGGGCGAGTTTATCGCAAAGGCGCGATCTCTTCCAACTAACCCAAAATTTTGATTTTTATTGAGAGAGATGTCTTTCATCTTTCAAGGACAATGTCAATCTGATAGTGCCTACAATGCGGTAGATAGAAAAATCTGTTTTTAGAAAGAAGCAGGCACGGTATCTCAATGATTACGAGTTGGCTTAAGCTTGTTTAACTGCACCTTACGAATGAAACTTCTCACCAATGCTATCAATTCTTGCATCGACTTATTACGTTCGATATCTGTTGCGTACAAATATCAACAGCAACCATTTTTAACACGATCAATGTTGGATCAATCAAATGTACGTTTTAATTTGCAACAAAATGCGTAGTGACTTTTCATAAAATTTACGCCACTGGTTTATACCTAACAAAGACTATCAAAAATTCACTTCACAGTTTTTTACCATTAGATATTCAAATATCATAAAAAATAAGTTGTAATATTCAGAAACATGTTAAAAAAGTTTTTGTTAAAATTATGTTAAACGACAATGTTAATAAATATTCCGTGCTTTTGAAAATACAAAGTAAACATACCATTACAATAATAAAGAATTTCTTCTGTTTTATTTTAAATATGGCAGTAGGTAGTTTGTGGTAAAGAGAATGATTTTTATAGAAGTATTATTCCTGGAGAAAAATCCAATTTTGGAACCGCACACTTGAAACTGTTATTTATTCTGGAAGCATATTTCTTTTTGTGTTCTTTGCGATTTGAAAACGCGCGTCAAAATTTTGCCATGTGAACATAGCCTTAAATTTAGCAATTGAACATCCAGTCCATTCTGAATACTTTATTTACTTTAGAATGTAAATAATAATAGTTTATTAAACACAAATATCATTTACAATAATTGAACAATAAAATAATTCATTTTTTTTTCCTAATACAATTACTCCCCAAAATTGAGCGTAGCTCGTGCTGATGTGTTGACCAATATGTTTATAATATTTAATGCACTGGCCACCGCACTAACAGGAAGTTGGAAAAGAGTGTTATGAACAATATTGGCGATCTTAGTGCCTTGATGCAATATCTTCTAGCTAACCAAATGGTACCCTAACCTTTATGACCTATATTAATAGCACCTAAACCTATATGAACACTTGATATATAGAGCACAACGATTTTTTATATCTAAAACTTTCAAGTACATATCTACATAAGGATGAAACAAGCGATTACGTTTCTATTTTTGAACATTCAAAACAAATATTATTTTTTACGGAATGTGTTCCACTTTCATAAGAAGGAAAAACGGAAGTTGCAAAGTTTCTTTGAAAGTAGGTAGGTTTAAGAAAAAAGATACATTTTGATTAATATTGATCCCTCCTGAAATATAAGACGATAAGGCGGCGCAATCCGATATGTAGATAAGTATTACATATATTGTCTTCTACATGGAAGTTGTAATATTACTAGAATCAACACTATGGAAACTGTCATTTGCAAAACTACATTATGCATTATGCCAGAAGAACTTTAATAATAAAATCGAAAAAAAATGTTGATCTTAGTGAATAGAAAGGTCTCAATCTTGTTTTCTTTGCATTCAAATATTTTAACTGTATGTCTTCCACACGATAATTTTTAGAATTAAAAAATTGTCTCTAATCAACTAAATGTTTTCAT
Source organism: Athripsodes cinereus (assembly GCA_947579605.1). Taxonomy (NCBI): domain Eukaryota; kingdom Metazoa; phylum Arthropoda; class Insecta; order Trichoptera; family Leptoceridae; genus Athripsodes; species Athripsodes cinereus. The sequence goes on along the minus strand of OX388322.1, from coordinate 16,736,513 downwards.
ATTTCTTTAACATGTAACAAATTTTTCAAAAACTTGAACAATCAGCAATACAGTACAAAAATCTCATTTAGCCACAAAAAATACTATATCTAAATGATAAACCAAGAATCAAATATCTTCAAACACAATATTTCAATTAAAAACATAGGAATTAGACACTGATGATTACGCAGGAAAGTGAAAAGTTTGAAACTGTTATGAAATTGAATACAGATAACTAACTTTGGACATTATCGTCAGTTATTAACCAAACCCTAGTAACAGATCCAACAGAAGAACTGCCTGGATTTAAACTTCCCAGGAAAATATGGTGTACAATAAATCGTATAAGATGTGATGTAGGCTGTACAGCTTCCAACTTATATCAATGGGGATGGATTGATTCACAGGCGTGCACATGTGGAATGACAAACTATCGACCATCTAATAAACGAGTGCCCCACATATGCATTCCAAGGAGAACTTCAGGACTGACACGCACTTACGGATGACGCTATCCGGTCGCTGCGGAATTCGGAGGTCAAATTGTGAGCGACCATCAGTAGAATGAATGAATGAAAACTAACAAAATAAAATGAGAATGAAATTTTAACACATTATAAGCACAGTTAGTACACAAGGGAGATTTTTGATTGATTATTTGATCAAAATGACACTACTAAGTTTATCATAAACTTTCCAGTTATTTCAGTACCTCTATGATTTTGTACAATTCGTTACTACTTCAAACTTTCACTCTATAAATTAAATCAGTTCAAAAGCGTGCTAACTTCACGGAACGATATGGCGTAATTTACTTTATAAAGTCATGATTTATTAGGACTGGAATATATATTATCATTGTACCAACCTTATGATATTATTATAACTAGTAAGTATTAATAATATTTATATCGAAAGATGGTTAGTAGCAATTCCACAGATACATAATTAGTAGTATTAGTAGGTACTTATTCTCAACATAAGTATGCACAGTCTATTTCGTCATTTCTCAGATCATTTCTTAAGGTTGGATAGAGAGCTGGTTTATTGAATGAAAAACCTTTACAAATATTAATCATATTTTGAAAAACTCTAGATTAATCATTCCAGTTAATGTTATTTATTGATAGTCAACCTATTTGAATAGGTATTAACTATGTAGGTATAGTGTATATGAAACAACATACCTACCTAGAATTCAAAATTGTGTACCTAGTGTTTCCAAATATGATTAACATCTACACTTCTTATTAAGTAAAATCCAGCCTCCGACATCCAATTGTGTTAAAAGTTCATGAAAATAATTTACAAATATTGTTTCCAATGCTCACTGGATATAATTTCTGTGAAACCATATTTCCTACACATTATTAAGTTACCGGACTCCCTTTCTATGCTGTATCTAATCAGACTCCAACACGATTCTTAAAAAAATATATAACGAAGACTGTAGAACTATGTACAGTGATTTTAGAGATAGGTACTGATCTTAGATCACTATATTGTGATTAAGTATTATCATCATTCAAGTTCTTCTTGGTAATACAGGATACAAATAAGATTCATCTAGTCAGAAGTATTTTATGCTTTTGAAGTCATTCACGATATTTCAATAATCATGCGAGAAACAACTAGGTACATAAAATTGAATGAAATTCAGTTCTTCATGGACTGGATCTAAAATAATATTAACATGAGAACAATTTACAAATATGCTTGTAAGTGAAACGTTCCTAACTATTTTGTCCTCTAACTGTCATATTTTGTGTCGCTTTCCAACACAAAAAGTAGAATTTTGAAAAGGTCAATATAACTATGCCACAATTCCTCATAAATTCTTAAAACTATAAGAGACAAAATTTGATAGTTAGAACTCAAAAGCGTCAAATGACGGCATACTAAACGCGCATATTTCATTTAATTCATATTTTTTATAGATTCTACTAGGATAAATATTTTTTACAAATTCCAAATAGGTATAGGAAGACGAAATTATTAAATTTTCGAAATTTTCGAGAGAAACTTTGTGGAACGTCATTTTATAAAATAATAAAATTAATGTATTACAGAACACTGTTTTACTTCCACTTCACTTTATTTAAATGTCAGAACGTTTTCGAACATTAAACTGTTCATTATCGAACTTTTGGTGTAGGTAGTTTGTTAAAGTGAGCTCAGTATTACGTTGTCACCGATAATGAACAGTTAATGTTCGAAAACGTTCTGACATTTAAATAAAGTGAAGTGGAAGTAAAACAGTGTTCTGTAATACATTAATTTATTATTTTACGAAATTATTGTTTCCAGAATTAAGTAATGTGGATACAGAAACTGGATTAGTGTAATTTTTCAAATGTGTGATTATTAACATTGTGGAATTCCATTTTAATAAACTATTTTTGAAAAAACAAACACTGTATTTTCCACTTGGATTAGTGTAGTCGGGATAGTATCTTGAATACAAAAAGTAGTATATTAAAGGTAAGCACTGTTAACAAACAACCCCTATGTTTTTGCCGACTTGGGTAAACTACCGAATAACAGATCCTTATCGCGTCTTATTACTGAAGGAACAGTAACTTTTGAAGATACTGATTGTGATTTAAATACTAACAAGAAGGTATTTTCAAATAATTTGTTTTGATTTCTTAATAAAGTATTTTATTCTAGCGTAGCTGTCTCGTCATAAGTGGCAAAATCATCTCCATAAAACAAACTTCTGCAGAATTATCCCATTTTTTTCAGAAGTAAATAAAAAATAAACAAATAAACCTTTATTGCCATCAAAATATTACATTTCTACAAGAGTACCAAAAGGCGGGCTTATCGCATATGCATTTTTTCCAGCCAACCCTGTTTTTGTTAAATAAAAATATAAAATACATATAGATAAAAAAAAATGCATAAAAGTACTACCAGCGCTGTGAAGAAAAATATCTTTTAATTGTAATTAATACCGAAATAAATTAGAGATAATTGAAAAAATATTTAAAATTGTAAAATGCAAATCCATGCATTTTCAACATTTTTGAAACGATTTAGAAGAATAAAAACGAACTTTGGTACAATGGCAAAGTCACATGAAACTTGTTACAGATAACAGAAAATCACTGTGCATTCATAAGTTAAATATATGGAGCTAATTCGTCGTCACTAGTGAAACAACATTACTAACTAAACCAACTATTGTACTACATAGAAATTCAATATGTTATAATTTTAACAAGCGATTAAATTCACCGAAACCATAAGTTTAATTAAGTGAATATGTAGGTGATTATAACAGCATTAGATACATAATAATAAAATATTATATGGAATCCTATGAACAGAACGGAGAACTAACATCATCAGTTTTTAAGAGATCAAGATTGAATAAAACTATATACATTTTTTTTCCTGGAGTGAACCATATGTTATGATAAGTTGTGTGTCGTCGCCATGCCTACTGACAGAGGGCGTACCCTGACGTTTCGATGAAATACGAAATACAATTTCTAAGGAGTCATATTGTGTCTCTTTTGTCCACAGCTCCCGGCAAATAAGTGTGTCTTATTCTGAAGCCCTCTCTATTCACCTCTTCTTACAGTCTAGGAGAGAGCTTGTTCCAGCATCTGAGACCCGCAACACTAAGCGCTATTTCTCCAAACTCCATGTTCTACGAGATCGAGATGGCTAAACTACATATTTCATTTCACTGGACACGATGGTTGTAGGACGTATAAAGGGTTTGGAGCAGATGATCATCACTAGGATCGTGGAAGGGAGAAAATTAAGATAACTCCTTGAGAGATGGACAGACCAAATATTATATTTGGTGAAATCAATACGGATTTTGGCATATTAGAAAAACCGGAAAACTTAAATATATGATGTAGTGGAGGCACAAAAATGGAGGGGCATGACCCTCAGAACTGAGATGATATTCGTAAGCAAGTAACAGCAACTTGAAAAGATTATGAAATAATCTCTTCATTATTATGCAACGATTCACTGACAAATTATGTTAATTTTAATACTAAATATTATTATCAGTTTCTGATAATGCTAATAGTGATAGGAGTAAGAAGATGAAAATTTATTTTTAATTGAATAATCGATAAGGTAAAGATAGATGAATACCTTAAGACACAGTGTGATTTTATCTTTTTTTACGTGCAGTTAATCCGCTGTCTAGTCTACTATTGGCCGTGTTAACACATGGATATGGTTGTGTATCACAGCTTTATAATTTTGTTTGTAATTGATCCACAATCTATTTATTGTTTATGGTGACATTTGAATGATCTATGTTTTTCTATGTAATATCACTCTCATTGTCAAAACCTGTGTGAATAAAGTGTTCCTTTAACAAACTTCGACACGTCTTTCAATAAAAATCCCGAATGCATTTCCCAGGCTAAAGGTTGGAATCCAACATGGTCCTTCGAACCGGATAGAGGAACCAGTGCCGAAGGAAATGTATTTCGTGGATTTGAAGATGTTTGTACCATTTAATCGACATTAGAAAAATGTCAATATGGCGTGAAAGTCACCGCCATACAGTGTGGGCATGGAGGCGTGTAATCTTCGAAAAGCAAAACCATCCGCTTATAAAAAGCAGCAAGATAAAATAAACAAGTAAGGAAATTGTTCAATACAATAAAATAACATATTATTTCATCAAAAATATGACATTTATCAATAAAAATTGATAAAAATCAATAACTCAGACTACGATTGAAATGAGTCTGAGTGATTTTTTAATAAAATCATCAAAAATTGATAATACTGAAACTTAGATCACGATGGAAATGGGTCAAGCGAAAGATTATCAAGAGCTGATGATCTCGACCACGATATAAATGGGTCAGGTCATCTTAATAAAATAATGAAGAACGACAAAAGGTGTCAACAAATTTACGGGTATTGGATTGAACATTTTGCTACAATGAAAGAAGAAAAGTAGGCTGCCGCTTAAAATCACATCACATATGGAAAAATAAAGCTAATAAATATGTGAAGAAGGAGTCTATTACACATAAATTGCTGGATATACGGAGGTAAAAGTGCATATAGTGAAAGTGAAATTATTGCGCATATAAAAAGTGAAATCTCTGTGTATAGTGGAAAGATATGCTTCTATGTCTCGCACTGTATATTTAATATTGTTTTGTTACCAAATGTATGGCGATTTCCAGGATAACTGGAGCTATCCCGGGGAAACATGATGTAATGAGAGCCTTGGTTGGGAGGTGTGTTGGTGTTTGAGAGGAAACGCAAATATTTTAATCAAATTGTTTCACCAAGTGATACCAATTTCCCTGGGAGAGCTCCAAAAAATTCCTTAGTTGTCATAAATAATTTCTTTTGTTAATTAGAATAATAAAATTTTATTCTGTTATATTGATGGCATAAATATTGAGAAATATGCACAAACATTACATGTCATATTATTTGATATGTATGTTTGTGGTTGTATAATGAGATATTGTATAACTACACGAACAATTACATAGTGTAGGCAACGAAGGGTGATGACTTTGTTGCATACATTGTAAAAATGTTTAACGTTTAAATCGGCTAAACCTCTTTGTATATGCTTTGTAATGAATAATAGATGTTTAAAGTTTAGAGATTCTAAATTTCCTTTGTCATGAGCTGTAAAGTAAATAATTATATTAATAATAATGAGTTGGCAAACAAACAAAATATTTCCATTTAATATGATTTAAATCACAGCCACTGTGTATTAAATTTGTAAAAAAGGTACTAAATAAAAATATACCAATTGTAACAGCAAGTATTATTCAATAGATTTATTATGTATATTTGTGTTTAATATGTTTCAAATTGAAAAGACACATATTGGTACTCTGTACATGTATTGCTTCTGTATATGTATGGAGGAAGCATATATTGCAATGTATTGCATTTAGTAATGTCAGTAATATTGTATGATTTGTTTTCACATTGATAATTATGTCTATTTCAATGTTGATAATATAAATACCTAATGAATTGTTTTTGACATTATTTTGTTGAACTACATATAGCCATCTGTGTATGAATTGAATATACAGTTAAGGAAGTTTCCCATAGATGTCTCTCAGTTGTTCGTGAAGAGTTCAATAGATGGCTCTTTATCTATTGTCAATTGGCTTTTATCATTTCTCTTTTGTCAAAGTAGGTATTTATGTTTTTGACCTTATATGATGTCAACAGATGGCTCTTTGCTTGCTTGAATCATAAGAATGTTATTTTATAAATATATTGAATCATAATAAATACAATATAATAGGTATTTTGATTGTAGAAATGAAATGACTCTTGCTTATTCAAGTAATAAATTTATTTTGTATTGTTTATCATACTATTTGTATGCAATGTGAACTTGATGTGGTGTTTGTGGTTTTTAATTTTGGAACATTCCACAATAAACTTAAATTGTTCTAACACAAATGTAGTATTGCGATACTATGATTATAATTTTGATTTGTTGATTTGACAAAAATAATTTAAATTTAAGGGTGAAAATGGGGAACGGATTAAAAAATAGAGACAACTATTGAAACGAACAATTTAATTTCAAAACAACTTTGAATAAAATGGCAGATTGTATAATATTGAGATTACCAAAATTTTGTTTGGTATTTGAGCTGAAAAACGAAAATGTACTGGAAACTAAATTTGATTGATTGTTTTTTGTTTAATCGTATTCAGAACTGGTTTACAGGCATTTCTAACACGGAATGGAAGACAAATTGTAACAGTCCACTTTAATAAATCGAAAATTTCTGTTTTGTGTTTGCTTATGCTTGTCTCCCTTGGCAGTATGTTAACACATGGATATGGTTGTGTATCACAGCTTTATAATTTTGTTTGTAATTGATCCACAATCTATTTATTGTTTATGGTGACATTTGAATGATCTATGTTTTTCTATGTAATATCACTCTCATTGTCAAAACCTGTGTGAATAAAGTGTTCCTTTAACAAACTTCGACACGTCTTTCAATAAAAATCCCGAATGCATTTCCCAGGCTAAAGGTTGGAATCCAACAGGCCGGTTTCAATAATCTATCTATCCGCTACTGCCGATTGAAATCTATTGTGTTCTATATTTTAAATCATACATTTAAATCGACAGTCACGGATAGATAGGTTATTGAAACCGGCCATATGGGGAATGCCGTGACAGTAAGAATGAATGGATACCTACTTAAAAATGTGGAAATACGATATTTTTGTTTAACATTTGGTAGTCCTTGGAAAAAAGTCTTATTGAGGTTTCTAAGACGCTATAATTTAATAAACCCAGATTCTACTGTAACCCTTTGATTAGTTTAAATTCACCATAATAAAGAAAACGTAAACGTCAAACTTTTCTTGGAAGACAATTAAAACCTTCTATAGTTTGACGAGAAAGATAAACAGAGATTATTTAAAAAAAAAATCTATTGAATTTAACAAAGAGTACGCAAGCGTAAACCGGATACCAATAGTCAAATTGATATAAAACATGTAAAATGTCAAAACCTTTCCTCATCGATTATTATTACACATCTACCAAGGTAAATGTAATTTATTTATTTATGTATCATTATTTTTATTCGCTGTCTTGTTTCGTATATCTAATAATAATAATATGTAAAGATACTATATGTAGGGCTTGTTTCTGTTGAATTGATTAAAGGGTAGACAGCCAGGTGATCAATCAATAAGGCCTTCAGAGAGGGTATTATTACCTCCTTCCTCCTCTTCCACTACTATTTGAGATGTAGTAAGTATAAGGTAATATAGGGGAATCTATGACCTACTGGGAATAAGAAAATAAATAAGTTTAGTATCTACCTTCATATAAGAGGTGATAATATGAATTGATACTCCTCTCAGGGAAGCTTTTACCTACTTTATTCTACCGAGAAATTGACAGCATAAAATTACGTCTTGAATTAGAGGTGTTAGCATTTTTATTTGTAGAATATCCATATATTATTATTCATATTTTATAGCGTTCGTAATGTTCCAGACAATCTGAACAACTCTTTATTACAATACACAGTTCCTACGACAAATCCTCATGATAAGACACCTGAGAGAAGCGATAAAGGGTGTGAAAGATATTTCTTTAAATACATATTATACAATTAATAATGCCATGGAGCTTTCCACACGTGAACTAACCAGTGAACTCATTGCACGTGTATACACATATTTATGTAGCTTTACGTATTTAGTCATTTCATGACTCCTAATATTCTACTTTATATGGAGTGACAGATGGGTACATCTTTAAATATTTTTTTTTATGATTCCAATTGCACTCGTAAACGAGTGGATGCACTGAGAAAAATACTAACGAAATTTCAAAACGAATCATTGGTACGTACTATCAGATTATTACCAGAGACAGTACAAACGATTCTATAATATTATGTAACTATTCGCAAACAAATTGTCGGTAAATTTACCAACGACTTGTTTGCGATAGGTTAATATTAGATTCGTACTAATGAATCGTTTGTACTATCTCTGGTCCTAATCTGATAGTACGTACCAATGATTCGTTGTGAGTATTTTTCTCAGTGTGGCATTTAAAAAAGAATAGAATAGATTTAAACGTAGAACGCGTGTTAATTTTCTTACTTAGTGCTACGAATCTGTTATGGCATCACCCACTGACGTAATGGAACAGAAAATTATTCTACAAGTAAATAAATTTATGTTTACAGTAACAAATTGTTGTCCAAGTATTTTACTTTTTGATCTCGATAACAAATAATAATACTGCTTATAAAACAAAAAAAAAAAAAACAAAAGTGTGGAGTTGTTTCGTTTTTCTGCCACTACGTAGTTCGTTTGTTTGGTTCACTTCATTTGTTCATAGAACAAAATAAAACCTTTTAGTTCTCGTGTTTTTGTTTAAATACTTTCTCAGTAAAATAAAAAGAAAACTTATTCAAAGGGTAAACAAGTTATATATTATTTACTTTGTAATTTTGTATTACATAATAGGGAATTAGTACTAGAAAAAATAGAAAAACAAATAAAATACTAAATAATATTGTTCATAACTAAAAACTGTGTAACAGAATAAGTAACATTTGTTTTTGGCACAAATCATTCTTGTAGGATGCTATGCCATAAGTGAAGAAAAAAAGTAACATGAAGGTAAAACGATAGATGGCGGTAGTATAGATGATGTGTTACAATATGAAATTATGTTTAGAAAAAAGATAATTGTAAGTGTATTGAAATGGTAAATTACTCGCGAATTCCACTCTGAATAACTGTCTCAATCCGATCAAAAATACATATTAATAATTCTCCTAGTCGTCGACGTCATGTATTAAAATACGTATTCAAACACACATATTTCAAAAATTGAAGGAAAATAATGGCAGGATCTAAGACAATATAAATAAAAGAAGTGGAACAAACAGTTAACAATTAAAAGCTAGTCGAGTCTTGTGACTTTGAGTTAATTTTACTGAGCATAAAATTTCATAATTTATCCAATAGCAGATACCGAAGACAACTTACTGGGTCCGTAGGTAAATTCTCATTTTAATTATTGCATTATGAAAATTCCCATTTTCAATTCTTCGCCATCTGCGAACAATGAGTGGAAACTTCGCTTTAAAACGGATATGGACGTTATTCGCTTCAAAGTGGAGTTAGTTTCCTTTGAATTTTAATTAATCTGTCTTAACAATCGTCCCCGCTTTGCCAGAATTATAATATTATAACTGTTATTATTTTATAAAACAGGAATAATTCTGCTAATTCTATGGTGCAGTCAGTCGGACTACTATAGGTACTCTGTATACCTACTATAGTGCAGCAGGTATCTTTCTATATAGGTACTTACTTACTCATATTATACCGAATAATAAACTAAGGCATAGTTCACACGGCAGGGCACTTTTCTGTATGCCCTAAAAATTCTTCGGTATGTCGTCATCATCATCGTCCGCAACGTTCCTTTTGAGAGCATTGGGCAGAAACCAGCATCCTCCATTCAGAACAACTCCGCGCCACCTCTTCATATATCGTTGTCATAGGAACGGTGTACTGTAAAAGAGGGAGCCTCGGGCCGACGGAACCCTAGCGGACGGAATAACAGTGCTCTTTTTGGTCAACTATCATTGGCCATTCTCAGAACATGACACAGCCAGGATCATCGTCTCTCCTGTATCATGGAGATAACAGATTTCTGCTGAGTACGTCGGCGCACATGGCACAGCATCATTCGTGACATGTCCATACCATCTCACATCCAAAATCCTCTTAAGATTCTTGTTTTCAAAGCTTAGCATCTTCCGCTCCTGAGCCTTGGTTAGATGCCAAGACTCATAGGCATTTAGTAGGTAGGTATTTATTAAATATCGCGTGGTTTCAATATATTTAACATACTCAATTCAGTGATAAGGAATGTTACCAATCCTGGATGCTTTATTTTTGACATATGTTCAATATTTTTGTGAGTTTTCTGGCTACCCATTTGTGGTGTATAAAACGATATTGAAATAAATTTTTCAAATATACATAGTGGAACATTAGGATACTTAATTTTAAGCAACTAGATATTTTTTCCTTGTATAAATTCATTACCTCGTAATATTGATGATATTTTTTTATCGCATGAATACCTTTAACGGAGATTGACACAAAGGTTTTAAATATTATTTTCTTTGTTATTTAAAATATGAATACTCCCAAAATTTGCATATTTGCAAAATGTTGGTGATCGAAAAACACATCTAGAAAATGTTTCTTCTTTATGCTTTTCTTGATCCCAGGGTCTGTATTTGCCGAGGCGTTCCAGCAATATGGATTGGTTCTTCTAGAAATTTGTCCTATTTTCTTCGAGACTTTTTTATCTATTCTGTGAGCTTGATGTATCCATGCCCCTCTCCTCCTTTTTCATCCGTTCAAAAATATGCAACATAATAATATTATTATAATCGCCATGTGAACTGCACTACAATTTTTAGACAAGGAATTTTATGAGAGCGAAATATTATCATCATACCTCCTTATTATGAGCAGTGTAACATTAATAATAAAAGCTTGGAATAATCAAGCAATTGAATGAGTCATTTTAATTTCATCTCTGATAATAATATAATTAAAACAAAAGTAGAAACCTCTTCAAAGTAACTTTATCATTATGGAGTACAATTATTTTAATGTTTTAATTATGCATTTGATTAAACTTGTTCGTAGAACAACTCTTTCCATACCTATCTATGCATAAAATAGCTGATTAACTAATTAACAGTACAGAATTAAATTACATGATATTTTCTACAAGTCAACTGGAACCAGAATCAACATCTGAAAATCAATCTTATTAAGAGAAATTGCCGTGTATGTATGAGAAATTTCATGAATATGAACCGTGGAGGAAGCGAATAATTATATCAATATGGCGTTCTTTTCTCCGCCTATGCCACTTGGGGTACGATATGAGGTTATATTAGAATTATAGTATCCGATATGAGACTGTTTAAAAAAGAAATTGTATGAATATGGACTGTGGAGGAAGCGAAAGAATAAATTAATAAGATGTTCCATCTTTCTCTGCCTATCCAACTTGAGATACGGCGTGGGGCACTACTGAGCACTTTCTATACGATCACCGTGTATCTCGTAATCAGGATAGCATGCAGTTTTTTTTATTAATTTATGCTATAACACAATAAAACATTGAATATGGGTGCTATCAATGATTGCTGAACTAGACATCTCAAATGTTTTATTCCCGAGGCATTATAAAAGAAACATGATTTTTCAGTATGGCCGTTTAAAGTTTTTGGTATAGTTCTATAGTTTACACCTCTACTCGTTTCTTGAATACATTATTTATACAAAGTAATACATAAAAATGACACTATACTTAAAATGTCATTTATGCATTTAGTCTTTCCTTAAATTAATGTACAACCACTGCGGCCGTTTGACTCCAACTGGTATAGTCTCACTTTATTAATTAGCAACTTGAAGATTTTACAAAAAGTACAAACCGATACCAGTGACCTCTAGGGAAAACTAAACAAGCTATTGGAATAGGTGTTTTTGTATTGGATGCGTTTTAATTTGAGCGTTTTAAACATCGTTTTAACTCAAAATTGTCATTTTTTGTATACTGCCACTTTTGTTTTCAATGTGCGACCTGTCTTTTACAGGATACTCGAAAATGTAAAGAAATAGTTGAGAACCTATTCTTTTTCGGAGACTCCGCAGAACTTATTAATCACACACCTTGTTTTGATAATCATCATAGCTAGTCAACCCCTTTCCTTAAAATTAAGCATCCTCAGGGTCGATGAAGAACGAATGTCAACCATCCCGAATATCATCATCATCCTCCTCAATTTTTAATGACAACCTGACAGTTAGTTCACTGACTAAACTCATTGTGCAGATCACCGCGATGGTGTGAATAAATAAGCACAAAAAATAAGTTAGTACACTTCTATATGTATGTAGGTACATACTTCTCAGTATTATAAAATATGTAAAGACGCTTTTTAAACCTTGTAGAGCTTTGTGTATTTTTTTTAAAGTCGAAGATCAACTCTGATGCAAGGTTATATATTTTGCACAAATAATAAATAAATATTGATAAATTATCGCGACGGCCTTACTTACTCAAAACGTAATATTAAAACTTTAAGTAATATTATGTTAAAAATCCGGTTTTGGTTCACAAGCTTACAGAGTAGGTACCTATTCTAAAGTTAATAACAATATTTAATTATTGAAGTCTCAACTTCGATTACCGGTTGCTACCAGTGTCCCCATCGTAAAATAGGCGGGTTTTAAAGTAATATACACTGTTTTTTGTTGTTGTTGTATTAAATATGGATCGGAACAAAATATAGCAGTGAATTTATTCTGAGTTGATAAAGACAATATACTACCTCTATCTTTGCCATCACAGCATTTTGCACGGTAGCCAGCAGACCGAATGCATGCAATAAAAACACAGATTGTTTCCTTCGTTACATAAAATATTCAGAAAATTCAGAGAATGTGTGACACGCCTTCTACTTGTATGTGTATCGCCGTGTTGGTACACATAATACAAGGTTCAACCTTATTTTGAGACTAGCTCGATCTGTGTGAATTGCCTATGCATGTTACTTTAATTCATGATCTTCTGAGTGAAAATAATTTTAAACTATCTTCACACTAAACACCTTGCTTATTTTGTGAAGGTGGAGTAGATTTGCAGCGGGAGAAATAGAACTCGATTTGGAGTCTTACTTACTTTATTGCCTTATGAGTAGGTAACTGCTTTCGAAAAATAAAATTTAAAAAAAAACAGGATGATACGTCTATTCCATTTCGGGAGAATTAATTGTCACAAAAATAGTAGTATATTAGGTAGGTATGTGAATGTTACTTTTTTCAACGATATTTATCACCGTTTCAACATCACTGTGAACAGGGTAATTTGTCGTCGTTATTTATCGGTAATTTTAAGGTAAGCATTATTATCATTCCGACATGATCGGTTATTTCTTTTGTTACTCTCTCATTGATGATATTTTCTCAAACAGAAGTCGACGTTAAAACAACACCAATAATCTTAATTATTTATCGCAGAGACTCCGGAAGGACTTCTTCGATCAATTAACAAGATAAGGATTATTATTATTATTGATCAATCATTAATTAAAAATTATTAATAAATAATTTATTAAATTTGCTTGATTAAGAACTCATTTCATTGTACACCTTCGTTTGTTTTTCAATATTGAATTTTGCAACACCGTAAGACAATCAAGATTTTGTATTATTAATTTATACATCTGCGTGTCTTTTAAGTATTTTTTCGACCACAAATGAATCAAGCTCTAATATTTCTAGACCTAGACAACTTAGTATCAGCTGCTAAATAGTTCACCTGTCGTACGTTTTATTTATAATCATCAAATTATTTTTTTGCAAGACAGATATTAGCTACTTACAAGCATATCAATAACATCCCATCACGGCCTCTCCCACAAGAGCGGGGTAGACAACGGATCAACTAATTGTATTAAACATGCAAGTTGTCCTATCCGTGACAATAAAAGTTAAGGCATTATGGCTGGGTGACATGCCTTTTCGTTGAACAGAAGACATAAGATGACTTAAAACGTGATGTTCTATTTATACCTGCCTTTTACAGGACACTCGTAAACTTATAGAAAAAAGTGAGAGGCCTATTCTTCATCGGGGACTCCAAGAGATACGAAAACCAGGCTACACTATTTATCATTTAAAATCTTTATTAAAAATAATTATTGACAAGCCAAATAAATCTATTTCAATTAAAATGCGACATCTCATTTAATTTTAATAGAAAATGTTATTTTTTCATATTTCAAATAATTACCTAACTTATTTATTTAATTCTTCACTGTACATTGGTTACAATATTACATAATAAAACAGTGTTATAAAAATAACAGTTATAAAATTCAATGTACCTACAGAGGGCGAGTTTATTGCTAAAATGCGATGTCTTCCAACAAAATAATTCATTCATTCTTTACTGTACATTGATTACAAACAATTCCATAAAAGGTGTATAATTAATAATAATTAATAAAAGGTTAATAATTACATAATCAATTTACCTACCTAACAATTTTAGCCTCACAACTGTCATTTTTTTCATTGGTCATTGAGCTTAATTTGGTATGGAGAGGATGATCTGCATACTTATTGCATGCATTTAGTTAACTGGCTTCTCCACTTGTCAGATATACAATGTCATAATATTTTGAGGAACGTAGACCCGTAAGGCCTAAATTGAGACAAATAAATTATAAAACACTTTACCAGGTAAATTTATAATAATAAAATCTTGGGGTGGGTGCAATTTGTTCATTACTAAGAAAGTTATTCTCAAAAAAAAAGGAATAATGTCAACTACTCGGTAAACATAAATACGTACGTATTTTGAAAAGGGGTTCAATTCCCACGTCTGATACATTACATTAAAGGAAAGAGCAAAAACATGTACTCAGAACCAATTACCATCTCGTTCGACAGGAAAAAAAACTATTTATCATAATATATTATAGGGAGGTAGGTACTCTACTTACTTATTCAAGTAAAGGAGTAGATAAAATCGTAAGCAATATATAATAATAATTCCATTATACGTATAGAAAAAAATATATTATATTTCGAATGTTATCTGAACAAAGTGAGAGATGGTGTGAAGAAGAGAAATGGCAAAGACGTGTTGGGGAGGATTATTCGTGGAAAGAAAAATGTCAAAAAAGAGCTTTTCAAATTATAGGTCCCAGTTTATTGAATAGATGATTTGAAGGAGAGAAGGCACTTGTTTGGTTTATGAATGTGAAGAATTCAGACAGCTTTAAAAAAATATTAGATGAAACCTATTGCATACTCGTACCATTCATTCTACGTTAATTTTTATTATTCCAACTTTACTCTTCAGAGCTTCAAATTTACTACTACTACTATACCATCACAAGAGGGGCAGTAAGTAGACCAGATGCATACAAGAAACATGCAAGCCGTCCTCCCTGTGCCAACATAAAATCTAGACATTCAGGTTAGGTAACAAACCTCATCGCTGAATTTAAGATGTAAAATGTCTTTATTTTTCCGACCTCCTGCCTTTTATAGGACACTCGAAAACTTTACGGAGGAGAGCAAAAATTTAACTCCGGTATATTCATAAAACCCTGACGACAACAACCCTATAAAACGCCTCACACTCCTCACACCACAAGAACCAGGAAGGCCCAAACTACGATGGATAGACTCTGTCAGCGCCGATGCATCCACACTGCAAATAACAAACTGGAAGACAAGACCAAAGGATAGACGAGAGTGGAAGAGCCTACTGGATTTAGATAAGGCCCACCCAGGGCTGTCGAGCTGATGATGATATTCATAAAGTAAAGCGTAGGGATACATTCGAGTAATATTATTTATTTTATTTGTCTCATTATTATTGCTATTCCAAAGAACGAATAGTCAATAAATTGTTGTATGTAAAGTGAACCATGAAAAATGTTAGTAATGAGAATACTCCGCTTGTTAAATAAATAAACAGTAAAAATAACGAATACGAAAAACGTGGAATATGTACATGTAGTATCGAGCAATACTTGTTGTTGTTGTTGCTCTAGTAAAATGCTTTACAAAATATTAATAATAATATCTACAATCTACAATATTCCAATATTGTGTATAGACGAGGCGCCGCCACTGACTTTTATATTGATATCAGTACATATAAAAGTGGAGTTTAAACTGAATTTAGTGTCGAGTATAATATTTTTATAAAGCATAGTGGCGTCTCCAGTAAATGAATTAGCTAAGTAGGCACTTAACTGAATGCAAGTAATGAATAAGTACGCCACCCGCAACTTATTCGCAAGACATATTTTAATGAGGGTTGCAAATATCATGCCTCACATCTGAATTAGAGATGATAATAATGTCTTTTATGATTTTTTTTTGTGTTTTTGAACTAATGGCATCAAGGAAAAGAGGAAGCCAGCAGCTGATTTGCTGGTTTTCTCGAAACTCAGCCTCCAGAAAACAATCATATTATTACTTCCTGTGAAGGCGTTTGGAGCGTATTATTTAGGATATTTCAAAAGAAGATTTTCCGTTTTTTCATATAAAAAAATAAGAATTCTTCATCCGGTTTCCAATGATATATTGGTTGTTTGGACTTTACTAATTTAATTTACAATTTTAGTTCACACAAATTTAATTGCTCAATACTTGTCTTCTTCTTCACCTTCGCCTATATCCCATTTACTTGGGGTCGGCTCTCCTAGTTCTTATCTTCCTAGTTTTCCGGTCCCCTGCATCCTTCGAACGCAGCTCTGCCTCCTTCAAATCCCTGGCAATTATGGATATCCAGGTGGTCACTGGTCTGCCTGGTCTTCTGGGTCCTACTTCTACGTCCATCGTCTTTTTGATCATATTATCCTGTGGAAGTCTCAAAATGTGTCCGTACCATCTTAATCTGTTTTCGGTTATTTTTCGCCGATTGTTTAATACTTGACTTAATAACTAAATTGGTTTAAAACAGGAATACGGAATATGAAAGTCGTAACAGAAAGAAATATTATTGTATGATTTTGCATGTATACTTTAATACTAATATTATTTTAGCTATTGCGAAATCTATCAAGTAGCTACTAATAAAAACAAAATAAAATACCAATCGTAGGTACATGATATAAAAATATGGGTGAGATTTTAAATAATATATACCATCACGGTATATACAACAAATGAGGTAGTCAGTGAACTTACTACATATAATAAACATGCAGATTGCCTTTTTGTGCCGTTTGAAGTTAAGACATTCAGAATGCCTCATCGCTTAAGTAGATATTAATTGCCTGAAAATTTAAGATAATTAACATCTACTTTAATGTGAGATTCAACGAACACCTGTCTTTACACGACACTCTAAAACTGTAAATATGTTTTATACAATAGATTTAAACACAAAGTAATGGATAGATAGGTCATAAGGCAGGGGCCATAAGGCAGGGGAAGAAGGTTTTTGTATACGAGTTTGTTATTAGTTTAATTCCATAGAATCTTTCGGAACGCAATAAAAAAATTGAAAATCCCATAGAATACCTCAGACACATAGATTTATGGCATGTATATATATATATAAATCGTCTGCAAACTGCATTGACAGTAATAAATATTTTCCATTTAGGGTGTAAAACAAATATTTATTTATTCAATTTAGTATCGAGAAGCAATACGTAAGGTACTGCTTGTAAACAGCCCGAAGACGTAAAACAATGGATCGAAAACTAATAACTGCAATAAGGAGAATCCTTCTAACATTGTCAAGATAAGTACAAGTAAAAATTGATATTACTGCTATTTCTCGAAGGAGAACACTCAAAGATAATCAGGATTTGTACGAATCGTATAATAATAACATAATTCTTTGGTATTATGAACTCAAAACAATAAAAATATCACGTCAAATTAAGTTTTTTTTCTCACGAATCAAAAGATATACCATCAACAAGAATGAAGTCTTTGGTAAAAAATACTTTGATCTACATAACCAAACATATTAAAGATGCCTTCACAGATTCTATCATCACCAACGTTTGTTGTTTAGACCTTGAATAGAAATACAGCTTAGAATTGTAGTTAAAAAAGCACTAGAATGAAAATGGTAAATACAACAAAAAAAGTATTTTATATAGAAAATCCTCCAATAATTGCAGACTCGTATCAATATGGTACCTAATAATAATCTAAAAATCAAAATGTCAATAAATAAAACACATCATTCTATAATGAGAAACATTCCTGTATATATTTGAACACATATCGTACTTATCTTTGCCTGGTTAACAGAGACATAAGTATAGCTAGTAGAGATAATAATATGTACTTTGGTAAAAGCAGACAGCAGGCGGCTAACTCCTTTGGCTCTCGTTGTAGTAATTAAATCCTTAGGAACTAAGGAGAGTAGAAATTCTATCTAGAAACAGCAGACTACTACAGTTCCCATTTAAAAGCCTTGTAGTAAGGAAACTATAATATATCGTATAAAAGGAAAGAACTTACGATATCAGCCATCTTTATAATTAGTTGCACAAAAGCATCTAAGTAATTATAAACATGGCTAATTACCAAACAAACAAAAAACTGTGCATACAGAACAATGTCTCAATAGTCCAGACTAACTGGACGAATATCCTCTGTCCTTAAATCCCTTTATAAACATCGGGGGATAATAATCAACAGATCAAATTTGTAACATTAGTAAGAACCTTCTCTTGAAAATGATAAGCTGACCTGACGAAAGTAGGTACTCGAGTTTAATAATATTAAAAGTGAAAAGTTAACAATATTTTGTGTTAATATTAAATGTGTAAGAACCTTCACATTTTTAAGTATAGTGTGAGAAGAGGCGAGTCAATTGGCTGAAGAAGCTCTTCATGTTAGTTCTCTTTGTAATCCAAAGAAGATGAATTCAGTATCCTTCTTTGAAGCGTCTTTGGTATAGGGAATTTTTTGTTTGGTTCAGTCCTAAACTAATTGTTTCATTATCTAGTCTCTCTAATGAAAACCTTTGAAATATTGGTATTTATTTTAAATAAAAATTTGATCAATTATTGTGATTTTGAAGTACATAGCACAATGTTCATACTATCATAATTATCATGTTAATCCAGTTTTTTATTAACGTAAAATTAAGCTTATATTCATAAAGTAAGTACTCCCTTATATTATTATTACGCAAGTGACATATTATCTGAAAAGTTATAATTCTACATACACCGCCTCATTCCACAAAAGAAGTGGTGTGAAAACATCAGCTGGTAATAATTAAACACATAAATCCCTAACACACTAAACAAAACACGTTGGGTCTGGTCGATACTAAAACACAAAGGAAACTTTAATAACAATAATACATAATATACACAAAACAAAGTACGACTATGTACCGGTAATACGGACACTTGAGTAAACTGAAAAATAAACTCACCAAAATGAAATGGAACGATGTTCCCGAAACAAATTCATAGGTCTATACCTAGTCATATTATTATGTTGAGAAAAACCACAGTATGCCCCTATTTTCCGCATCGAGTTATTCCCATTTTCCTAGGGATATTTGTTTGTCATTTTGCCACTTTCCGTATTTCAATGTTATAACCCGTTCATCTCTTTGTGTCCCCCCTTAAGCTATTTGCTTTTGTATTCTCTGTGTTGCGTAATAACATTGTCTGGACTAGAACGCCGACAGCACATAGTATTGGTACTGCGGTGGAAGTTCTTTCTTCCATCAGCGACAAAATGCTATTTATTCTCCAAGCACATATACGTAATACTATATTATTATTATTATCAAAGAAGAAAATCGTAACAGAAGAAGATTGGAGAATGAGCGTTGCCAATTTTCAAAATGCAACGAATCAAAATGACATTAAATTACTGTTGTACTTGGATTTTTGCTTCGTAAAATCTATTCGTCGTATTTTGAAAATTGAAAAGAAATTGGAATACAAAATATACTCGTACTTACAATTCTTTTCAAGTAGTTTCATGTTTTGAAATTTTCGATGACCTACTTATACCATACGATGTAAGTAAGCGACTATCACTTTGTGAAATGGAGATTTTTTTTTATATACTTATATAAATTAATGGTTGACGCAGTAAACAACCATAGTTATTTAAGATTAATTTATTGTGATGATAAAAGACGTCCAACTCAATGAATAGTATTCAAATTATTGGCAATGGATTCTGTAATTAAATTCCTAATCAAAGGGACCAAGTCAAGGCTTCGAAGAGTTGTTTTTTAATCGGGCTGCAACTTGAATTATTTGCTGACCAACAATTTTAATACACTTCAGTATTAATGAATCTAATTTCAAGAGGAAGATAGAACACAGACGATACAAAAGCCATATTTCTTCAAGACAACGAAACATTTGTTAGTTTAGAATCATACGCGAAGAGCGAACTTCCGAATTACATATTGTATTATTACATTACAATATGTTTGCAGTTTACCTTTGAACACATGGAATTAGATTCCTAAATTCTAAGATCAAGTACCTATCCATATAATATTTACATACTTAGATGTTCTGTTGGTTTCCCTACTAGATATATATCTGTATAAGAGTGGGCCGCACACACCGCATAAACCATATAACCCCAACAATCTAACACCAGTGGTCAAGTGAATAATGTGAGAGTCAATGAAAAATCGATATGGGTTCGTATTTCAGTAATTCACCATGATAATAAAAGGTATGTAAGTACTTCAGTACAACTCCCAACGCGGATACTATTCAGTATCTAAGAAAGTCAAATTTATGATTGAACAATGTCATATTAAAGGAATACCTAAGTGTATTCTTGTAGTTAAATTGTGGCCTTGAAATAGTGAGATTTAAAAAAATGTTAATATACCCAATATTGCGAAATATTTTGGTATTACTGAGAATACCTATCCCTCATAAAGTTCCTCAAAGCTAAAGGTTTAGAACATTTGATAAATACATCGTCCTGCGTCATTTTTCCTGTCTCCTGTACTTAATACTGCTCTGTAGACCAAGGTACGAGTAGTAAAGTTCTGCTTTAACATGTTTATCATATTATCATTGCAATTTTCATTCTGTATCTCTGACCCAGCATATTTTCAAATACTATGTATTTTCAAATACTCAAATATCTTTGAAATGACAAAATAATATATCTTCTTGCAATTAAACTGCAATTTTCCCATATTTGACCATCTGATAGAGGGTCTAAAAATTGTTATTTTTGTAAGTTATTTGGAATTAAAAATGCTTAAAAAAATATTTTCAAAGGATCTAATTTGACATTTCGAAAATACAATTCTCATCTACAGATGGTTATTTGAAAAAAAGGAAAATATATATTCGGTTCTAAAAAAAGTTAAAGATAAGGCTGGCCAAAAATAAAAATAAAAAGACAAAATTCGCGTCGGGAGTGGCTCTCTAGGTATAATTTTATTGGAATTACCTTCATTTCGTTTACAACCTCAATGTAAATAAATTTCATAATAAAGTATCTTCTTAAACTAATATAAAACACTACCAGTTTGACAGCTAAATGCCTCTTTACAGGATTGAGAATGTTTA
The DNA here is from genome assembly GCA_947579605.1 of Athripsodes cinereus. Lineage (NCBI taxonomy): Eukaryota > Metazoa > Arthropoda > Insecta > Trichoptera > Leptoceridae > Athripsodes > Athripsodes cinereus. Next base: position 16,714,878 of record OX388322.1, on the reverse strand, counting down.
TGATTTTTTGCTCTCCTTTCAACGCTCCACTTGGAAGCAGAAAGAAGAAACCAACTCATCCATTTAGAGTGATTCCGCACCAATCAATTCATCTCTTTTCATGACTTTTTTGACGTTCTAATGTCGTTATCAGAGAAATAATGCATTGTAAAAAAGGGACGTCCAGGTTTTAGTTAATTTATTTGCGCAACATATTTTAATATGCATATACAAGCTGATAGAACTTAGTGTGAAATATGCAATATCTTTGTAATAAATGAACGAATATAATGTAACTTCTGACGTGGATACCTTTATGTATTCAAGATTCTTATTTAATCTATTTATTTATTTATATTATGACGTGGATATAATATCCTAGAATTGATGAATTGTGCATTGTCCTTGAGGTGCTTTGACACATAAATGACACTTTAATGTTGTCCAGTCAGTCCAGTAATAATTAAGTAAATACTATATATAAATTGATTTTTGTGGGATAAAGACCACACTTGATATCCGAACATTTGATTGAAGAAAAAATATCATAACCTAGTTAATAACCTTAATCTAGTGATTTTAGTTATATTACATCTGTTTTGGAATAAATTTGAACTAGGGAGATCACATAGATACCTAACAACCCAGCCCCCACTTTTAGTTGAATTCTAAGTTTATTCTACCAAACATAATTATAACTATTCAAAAATTAAATTATGAAATAATGAACAGCTAAAAGAAAACTATAAAGGGCAACGGCTGTGCAAAAAATATTACTATAGTTACAAATAATCTCCCCATTTAAGTAGTAAATTTTCGCGTAGTTCTTAGCCTATCATTTAAAATGCAGTTCTTTGTAAAATATCACGCGTTAGATATTGAAAATCTTCAACTCAATGACTAGGTGTTCCGAACATCCTGAATAAGTATTTTTTTCAAATGCCATGGTCTGTACATATATTTATAACAAGCAGAGAGTCCAAAGGGTATATCTTGATACGATATATAAACTAAAAAGTGTCAAATTTGATTTCCAGTCGCATCGACAAATTTAGAAGTGAATTAAATGTATAGCATCTATGTAAGAATTTAAAACAATATTTATCATTATATACTTCTAAAATGATAGTAAATAGCTTTTCACCACTTCTAAGAGAACTCGATTTATTAAAATAACACTACATTCTGGTTTTCTACAGCTACTGAAGTGAAACTATACAATGCCTTCTATATTATTATCAACTGAAATAAATATACATATGTTCACAATGAATATAAGACTTTACACATTGCGGAATTTAGTCGCGTTATGTGTTAGGCCTAGAATACCATATTTCGTAACGAACCATATAGTTCTAAGGTAGTCAGTAGACTTATTATGCCTGAGATATTCAAACGGAAGGTTTATGTCCAATATTGAGGACCTATTTGGTTTCCGACTTACTTCATCTCGACACAAGCTATTATTTGATGAAGTACGTATTTGGGTTATATAGAAACCCAAATTATATAAAAGTGACAACAATATTTATGTTTATTTATTAGCAATTAGAAACATAAACTTTGGCTGATATACTCTGTCAATGAAACAGCTAATTGCTTACTGTGACGACATTAAAAGGTGTATTAAGAATCACACTCAGGGTTATTTTCCAAAACGAGAACATTATATTGAAAAATCACTCACAATCATTTCAAAATTAAAAGAAATGTTTCCTTCCTGTTATACTAATAAGAATATTGAATGAGAAAGTACTAGAATCCAATATGAATCCCACAGTGTGAATAGAGCCTATATTGCAACCATATAAAGGTACGTAATATAGTTGCCTGGAAGTTGTTCAGATACCGCTGTGGCTGAAATGGCTGAACCTGAAAAATTACTATATCTCTCTACTAAACTTACTATGTATTTCCTGTGTATTGAGCTTTGTATACGTATAAAACGGCAGCCAATACGAAATTGCCAATTATAAAAAAGTTATTGTGGTATCTATCCGCCAACTGTACTTTCGCCAGATTTATTTAAAGAGTTTTTTTTTTATAATTTGAATAAGAAACTTTCATATTCAAATTATGATGAGATATTAATGGGGCAAATTCAGTCCAGCAACAAATAAATCAAAATATTTTGAAGAATTTTCAATATGACATAAGAAATAGTTCACAGATGGTTTTTGTAGAAAACATGGAACCAAAAAACTATGTATCTCAAAAAGCATTTCGGCTTATGCTTCGTTAAAAAAAATATGAGAAATAAGAAACAAAACTCTTCAAATACAAGTATTGAATGCCCAAATCGATGAATAAATAAAAGTTGATAGCTATTTTTACTTAAACCGTCTTACCAAACTTATGATGTCCGTTCGATTTTTGATAAGCGGCTAAAAACAAACTATCAAGTACAAAATAGTCGCCGCAAATAGTTGAATAACTTGAACGGTAAGTTGTATAGGTATAAAGATTTACCACCTTTCGCCAGACAACTAGTTTAAAATAATAGCGAAAAATAAAATCTCGAAAAGGCTTTAACGCCCGCTGTTTTCATATACCTCCCTAGTTGTAATTCTACATGAAAATTTATGAGGCTAAAAGACAACATTAATTGCCCCAATTCAGTAAATTCGAACAGAATTGTTAGATGTTAAAACATATTTTAAATTTTCAATTTTATAGTGTGGCAACAAGCAATTATGTAAAAGTGTGAATTTAAAAATATTGCAGGAAAATTAAATATGATAATATTTTCAACATTTCTCATTTTTAATTTCACGTAGAAGGAAGAAGATAACCAAATATTAAGTTTAATTCAATTAAATGAACAAATTTAAGAATTGTTAAGATTTGACACAACAAATGTTTAGAATATTTACAAATTTTTTTATTGTTTAACCGGATTTGGGTGCAGATGACAAAACCAATCAGAAACCTCGATTGGAGAACCATGTCTACACAATGCAACATTGTGTAGAATCTAATCGGAAGAAGTGAGAAAGGCGTCCCAACACAAGGTTAGAACCTTAGAAGCAACCATCTTTTTCAGGTTTGCATAAAGCGTTTCTCGATTGGTGGACCTTACATCGTGACAGTGAGAATGGTGGAATTGGTGAACGTTGTCCATGGACACCGAAAGTGATCACTTAAGCCAGCCTTGCATTTAAAAATATAATGACGACAAATTGGGCAATGAGATTTTTGCGAAGATTTTCGCAACGAGATTTTAATGAAGTGAGATTTTTGCAACGAGATTTTTGTGTTCAACTTATTAAAAACAGACAATTAAGTACAACGAAGGAAAAAAAAACCGTTATGATAATAAAAGAATATGTGAATGGAATAAAGAAATGGAAGAAAACAACTTAAATTATGTTAAGAAAAATCTGACCAAAAATTATAGTTCGCAGGTATTTTAATATCTGCAGGCCACTAACTTACAAAGTTTTGATAGTTTAATGACTATAATACTTATTATTATTTGGAAGAAGATACCCATAGGAGATGGGGTAGATGTGTTTGAAAGATGGAAAAAAATACGCACATAAAAACTAAACCTACAAATATGAGTAGAAGAATAGGGGAGAAGAGATAAAAATATCATCAGGAATGCATAAATATCCTCAAGGGAACCATTTATTGCTAAACACCCCTAAGAAGTTCTAATAAAGGAGAGGAAAGTTGGTCAAGACACGATTGGAAATCGATATTACATTATGAAAATATGAGAGACTAGAAGATATTATTTCCACGTGAATAAGGCTGAGAATATTAATAAGCAATCCCCTTTACATTAATGGTACAACAAACATATATAATAATTTATTTCAAGGCTGAATAAATTCCTAACTTCAAAGACTGATCTTTAAATAAAAGTCAAGTACAAGATAACAGTTTATTACTTAAAAAGACGAGTTGAAATAGTTCTGGGCTACGATTAAAAACGTCTTATTACTAAATAAAGAATATTTTATTTTTATTTTTTGTCGACAAATTTAAGGACGTCTCGAACAACTCTCCTTCACGGTACTTACATCATTCCTATGATATCGATATCGGAGTAATAATATTAAATGTATTGAAAAAGGCGACCCAATTAAGGATGGAAGCTTCATCTTATGTTTCTTAGAAGGTAGTTTAAAGACGAATAAATTTAATTAGAGAATGAATAAAGAAAATAGAAACTAACTCCCATTGCACTTATATTAGTAATAAAAACTAAAATGAATTTTATTTGCGTGTAAATTAACATTTTATATTAAAAACATGTTAAAAAATGTATAAATAAATTAGTTTCATTTAAAGTCCTGCGTCTTAAAATTTATCCTATTTTTAGTATTTTGATATTTCCACTACATTACAGAAAATAATCTACAGTAATAAAATAAAAAGTATGTAGTATATTCGTGTAATTGATATTCCATTGTTTCTTTAGAATTCAATTTTGAATTTGGATCAGCTTCCTCTCTGAATATTTATACTTTCATGTTCTCGATGGACTAATTCGATTTATCTCAGCGATTTGATATTTTTATTATTGTAGTAACAGGTCAGGTTTATTCTAAGAAAAAGCTTCTCAAAATAAGCTCAATAGTGATATTGACAATTTGTGAAAAGTCACAACGCAAGAAGTAAAATTAAGAAAGAAGTTTTATTTATTGATCTGAATCGAGTGACAAAAGCTCTTTTACTGTAAGTCATGCACAACTGAGTTCATAAGAAAATGGTAAAAACACCCTAACGAGAAAAAGAAAGAAAGGAAAAGAAAGAATGAATATAGAATGTAAAATAATATAAAGGTACCTACTCATAGATGAACGAATGAAAAGAAAAGGCTTGTAAAGTAAAACTAAAAAAAATAGCAGTAGAAATAAAACGAAAAGGATAATCTTGTTAGCTACCGTTGGATATCTATACGGGGAGAGAAAGGGGCGTCACGTAAGATAGATGTGTCTGTAGTGAAAAAAGTAAATTTTTAATCGACCACACACCGCCACTGTACTTCGGAGTGAAATTATACTATGTCATAAGATGGCATATTTAATAAATTATGACTGTTCAAAGTTTCTACAATATTGTGGTATTTTTTTATAGTGGCCACACAACAGATAAGTAGGTGGTTGTGTTATATTAGGAACATCAGCCAGTAGAGCGATCTCTTTCATTATCTGTACCTAGCACAGGACACACGCTCTCTCTCTCTCTCTCTCTCTCTGTAGTTGTGGTACCTTTAAATATAGTGTCTGTTAATAGTAATCTTTGTTATATTATTAAATCTGCCTAGCATTAAAACAACACCTCAAAACATAATAACATAATTATAATAACACTTGAAAGCGGAAGGAGTATTGGCAAAAGACAAGCAACGTGGCTTCCAGGTGTAAATTTTTTATTTTATTTTATTTTATAAATATTAGAAGTACAAAACAGACAATAACTACATATGTGAAGGTGTTTCTTAGCCTCGCGGGAGATAGGTAGGCATATCTCAAGGTGGTCGCTGACGATGGGAGGACCCGACAAAGAACATGAAGAATAGAAGAACTGAATATAGGTACAATAAAAAATTACGGCTCGTGGTTTCGTGGATAGGTTGCCGGCACCTTTAAGCGGTGCATTAGGCTTCTGATCACACCTCCTTAGAGACGAATATTTGATATCTGTAAACTCAAACATAAATAACGATGTATAAAATGCTTTGGGAAAAAACAACTTAGTTTAGTTTCTCTTCGACATATATGTAAGAAGGTACTCTGCTGTGTAAGAGAATGGAAAGATTCTCTGCAACTACGTACGTAGTATTCTATTTCTAACGCCATGTGTATAGGAGAATTTGCAGTTAAGAACGTAAAAACTGTAATTATTTTAAATGAAACTAAATTATTATTATTATAGTTCACTGTTACAGACATGTACGTAGCTTTCGTGTTTGTTGTGTGTGGAGAAAATAATTGTATTTACCTATTATTTTTTCATATTTTTGTTAAACAAAAACATATTTCCGTTTCAGACAAACACACGTTATTATTATTAATTTTAACAAATTTTTAATTACATTTTTTCCAGTTTGCAATTATGAAATGTATGTACGATATGAATTAAAGCGTTGTGTATTTCAAATTCTTTGAAATCACGTTTATAAAATTATTTCAACACCTGTTTACGAATTGTTTCCAGTCCTATTTAAATGTTTGTATATAAATTTTATCTATTATGTATCCTCTAACAAGTTTTTATTTCTCTCTATATAATATTGCTTCTGATCTATCTTCCTCGAACCCCACGTTGCCTATAGGCGACATAAAACATGCAATCTTCAAATAACATCTGTTTTATGATTTCAAAAGCAAACTTCTTAAAATAGTTTTAAGATATTACCAAAAGATGATACTATTAAATGGTAAAATCGGTTTCTACTTGAGACTTCTCTAAATGACCTTTAATTAGTATTCATTTAATTAGTATAATATGCCAAATGGCAAGAAATGTGTTTTTCGCGGTAGCAATCTGGGAAAGTATTTTTTCTAACCTTTATTTGTGGAGTCAAATTTTAACTATTTCTTAAATAATGTTTGTTGCAATACTTTCAAATATATATAATTAAATTTTAAATTTTGTTTCATATATTAATAGGGCACCAAATCCGCATGTCTCTTATAGGCGACACTGGGTTTTTACCCACACAATATGTCATAAAAAGTTACTTTACTAATGACCAAAATAACAAAATAATGCATTCATTATTTTTTTTTTAAATTTTGAAAAAAGAAGCAGAATTGAAATAGCCCAACTTTTGCTAGCAGAATCACATTTAATTATCAACTAAGTCATAAATAATTGAGTTATTTGAAACCTGATGTCGCCTATAGGAGACATACTGGATTTTATATATTTCCAAATGAAAAATTAAAAATTCCAGAACTAAAGTTTCTAGTTGTGGCTTCAACTATAACATACTCAAAAATCAGAAAAAAACAATTTCATCAAGTTCACCTTGGGTCTGAGGAGGCTATACACAAATCTTTTTATGATCTCTATAGTCTATTGGTGTATTGTATCTAATCTCTGTGTATTGTATCTGTTTATTATGATGTCCAAATTTGTCTTTTGTACTATGGTACTGACTGTTCTGTCCTCCTCGACACAGGCTCTAGCCTAGTGAGGTGGTAAAGTGGAATTAATTGTTTTGCCATAATTATGCATATTTGAACTATATTGGATTTTATATGCTTACCTGAATAAATGAATGAATTTGAATTTACGAGTCCAGAATTTTAAGAAAGGACTTCAGATAATCATTCCAGACTATATGGATTCTAATTTATCAAAAGTTATTATAATTATATTACATTGCAATAAGAAGTAGAGTAGAATTCATGTAAGAGTGTCCCGCTTATAGGTAAATAATTACTAACACATCTTTCAGTAATGAGTATGTAGTACACACCACACAATGCACCAGCCAATCACAGTGATGCTTATCGGTTACTAATACAATCACGTGTTCTGTAATACACATAATACATGCTGTGACTGTGTGCGTAGCGGTGCTAGGGCACTTTAAAAAAAAAATCAAGTCTAATATAATAAATGATTGTTTACTCTTTGGACCAACCGTAAAAGTTAATTTTAAAGAAGTTTATTATTTTAATTTTATATTTAATGTGCGCATTTTGAATGTTTATAAAACGATGCACTTTTGTTAGTAACAGAGATGCATTGAAAAATACTCGTTTCAAAAATATTCAAAATGTCTCGAAACTGTTACATAGTTAATCTTACAAAAATAGATGATATTAATGTAAGTAGTTTGAGCATAGTTTCAACAGTTTTATTATGGGCACTGAATATCATAAGTAACAAAAAATCTTGGTGCTTCTAGTGTGAAGAATGGATTGAATGCATTTAACCTGTTTTCACCTGTCAGACGGGAAGACGTGGATAGAAGACTGTCGATACATACCTGGAAAGAAAGAAAAATAACAAGTGTTAATAATATTATACGAATTCAGTACAGCAATACATATATCTAAAACACAGATTTCAATCAATGCCACATAAGTTTACACCTAAGCATGAGGAGAAAACTGAAATAAATTGAGAACATTAATAATGTGGAGAAATTCGTTCTACCTTTTCCGGCAAGACATGTTGCAACTGATAGTGTACCTATAACCAGTTCAATTTGATATGTACGTAGAAATGTTTTCAAGACATATTATACTTATTATATTAGTGGCGTCTTGCTGAATAAATTCTTAGCCAGTGTATTAGCGACACATTTTCATTTTAACCTTTTTCACGTATACACTATATTTCATAACAAAAAATCACACATAATGTAATCAACAATAAATTCTTTAATTTAAAAATACTTTTCTACTTTTACATCATATTCCACAAAAAGGGTAGCCAGCGGACATGATTGTAATAAAAATGCAGATTCTTCAGATCTTCGTGCCAGCAAAAAACTAAGAAATTCAGGATGGGTGGCAGGCCTCATTTATGAATTATTAACAAGATTTAACGAACACCTGTCTTTTACAGAACACTCGAAAATTCACAGAAGAGTGTGAGACCTATTTTTTATCGGGGAATTCACGAGACAAAAGTATGAAAACAAGGAAAAAGAATATTAGCAAATTGCTTACGCAATTTAACGAAAAACTAGTGTATGCCCAAGTAATTGTTTTAAACCAAGAAGATTGACAAACGAAAATTTGACCATATATCTATTTTTTTCATTTATTATAATCGCAAACAGACAATTACTACATATTTATAAAGCACTGAAAAAAGGTGAATCTTTCAAACATCAGCTTTCCTCCCACACCATGCGCCACATTATTACTTCCTTTGCATCAAAACTACTGACTACGACAGCAATTTTATTCAACAAGATTTAAAAAAAAGATCAAGTTTTTAAAGCCTTTTAAATAGGTTTAAAGACGGTAAAGTTTTCAGTGGTTTTATCACTTTGACAACAACTTTTTCAACAAATGCATTACACATTATATAATCATCTAGCGAAATAAATATTAAAACATGCCGAACTTTTCATAATACGTAGTAATGATACTAAATAGCAAAAAAAAAACAATAAGCTTTCACTTGAATGAATGGCGGCCGTGAAACAATATACAGAGGTAATACAAAAAAGGAAGCATGGAAATGAGAAGCTTATGTACAATATAATGTTATGAAAAATAATATTATCCATATTAAGAAGGAACTTCAAGCTCTTTGGGGTGGTTTGTTTTTTCCCTTCATAAATCCTAATTTAATTTCTTTGTTGTTCGTTTTTTTTTACCATCTACATAATATTGTTGTTGTCGTAGAGTTTCTATCTAGTTAATTTAATTTCATCTGTTATAAAAAAGAAAAAAAATACGAAAAATTTGATTTTGAAAATTTTACAAGTATTTTCAAACAATAGAGAAAAGGTTTATTCCGAACGAACGATCAACGCCTTTGATATAATTAATAATAATAAAGTTAAGACTGCTTAAATAATAATCGCAGTTAAGTTTGAATTCAAGAGCTTATACCGTCGACTCGCTAGCGAATTAGCGAGATAAATATAAAGTAGTCCCCCAAAAAACGATTCATGACTGCGGTATACAAAAACGATATCCAAGACCTTGACATTCTATGAATGCTTAGAAATATGTAAGTTGTATAATTACCGTAGGTTTTGATATTTATGTTATTTAGTATGCAAGACGAATAATGTCAAAATAAAAGTATTTTTGCCCTTTTAACTACTCAATAGATTCTATATCTATGTGCAACCATTAGACCGTATTTTACCATAATATGTTTTACCATATGTTACCATAATTTGTATTTTTGTACATAACTGAGAACTGATAGACATATTGTTACAAAATAACTAGTGAGCTAGCTTATTTATCCATTTATTTTATTCTTTTTGCACACATCATTCATATGACAAAATCAACGAAGCAAACATAAAAAAATGTGATTATATGCAGTGGAGAGATTATCACTACATAAGTGATTTCTTCTATCTAACCACGTCATAACACTAAGCTTAGATAATAAGCTTTGAAAACAAGTGTCATAGAAGGATTTTGAATGTCAGATGGTATGAACATGTTACAAATTAATGATGCTGTGCGCCGGCGCACCCAGCAGAGACCTGTAATCTCCGTAACACAAGAGAGACGATGGTCCTGGCTGGGACATGTTTTGAGAATGCCCAATGATAGTTGGCCAAAAAGAGCACTGTTCTTCCATCCGCAGGGGATCCGTAGGCCCGGGCGTCCCTCTTTCACAATACACCGTTCCTATGACAACGATATCAGAGCGCAAGGAATGTCGTGGGAAGAGGTGACGCAATTGGCACAGAGACGCTCTGAATGGAGGAGGCTGGTTTCTGCCCTGTGCTCCCGAGAGGAGCGTTGAGGGCGATGATGATGATGATGATGAAGTGATTTCTTCTATCTAACCACGTCATAACAAAAAAAATCACAAAGAATATGAAAAATCGCTTTATAAACTAAAAGGAGAAAAAACTCCACACACCCAACCCTCCAAAAGGACCGGAAACTAAAGAAAGTGGTAAGGAGATTTAGAATGTTGGTTCGACGCTAACAATCTCAAGTCATCGTCTCGCCACGGTATAGCACAATTACAATTAATACCGTCGGCTTGCCAATGAATCGCGAGATTAAACAAACATCACAATATGAAGAGAATTAAATATCAAAATAATCAAGACTTAGTAAAATTACAAGTAATATTATTATTTATATTAATTATTGAAACTTCGACAAAAGACAAAAAACAATATTGCGCCATAGGAATAAAAGCTGTACGACTTCTACGAACTTATTTTCAGAGATGTTTTCACTGAAATTATCATTTCAGTTACGAAAGTTAATGGTCTTATGATTCAACTCTCATATCAAGGGTTTACAGCACAAAAGACACATATCCACTATTTAGGTGAAATGAGTTAATATATGTACAAGATTGGTTGCAACGTTCTTTATGTCCTGATTACATATTATTTACCAATAACTTAAATAATCATTATCGAAATATTTAATAAAAACCTAAGGCCACACGTTCTTTATTAAACATTTTTTTTGTGCACAGATGTACCATCTCACATAAGATATTTGACAACGCATTCATATCGAATTTCTTGATTCTTAAAAAGCCCATGTCCGTCAAGGACATCTTCAGAAATAATCTTAAATTATTTATTTACTTAATCTTAACTGTACATTGATCACAATATATACAATTTTACAGAAAAATGCATTCAAATAAGGATAAATTGAAAAAAACACAGTATGTAGTTAACTTCCAAATGACATTTAATAACTTCGCGTTATAGTATTCGGAGACTCTCGACTCAATTATCAGGTGATTAGTAAAAAGTAATTTAATAAAATGTCATTTGGAAGTTAACTACATACTGTGTTTTTTCAATTTATTTGTAAATGGACATCTGACAAGTTCCTTCGGTCAATAACATCAAGATTTCATTCAAATTAGATATAATCAATAAAGAGAGGGTGAGTTTATCGCAAAGACGCGATCTCTTCCGATTAACCCAAAAAAATATTGTTAATTAATTGATAATCTTAAACTTTCAAAACATGTTTTCTCTAAACTGTCAAATGTGGACATGTGTCTTCCGTGCTTTAAATCATCCATTTATATAATTATATTCACTGTAACCCAACAGTCGAATTGTATTTAAACGTCTGAAAATAACAAAGGATTCCAAATAGGTATCTTAATTATTATAATTAGTGCTAAAAAATAATGTTGCTGCTTCGCGAATGGCCTTGTAGACGACTCTTGTTCCGAAACTCTGAACAACAGCTCTTTAGTGAATAACAACAAATAGAAGTACACTTCTAAAAAACATTTTGTTTTAAAATTCTGGGGTCGATTTGAGACCTCAGGGCAGTAAACAACTTTCAATAGGATGCCCAGGGTTCGTAACAATAATAATAATAAGAAACTAAAAAGGATTCTGAAACAATGTCGAAATTCTATTTTTGCATTTGTATTATTTTAACTCTCGATGATCACTCGCTTTTCTCCCATCACGAGACATGCGTCAAATAATCCCTCTCGAAATGAGTAAATGGTTTTATTTACATTTTCAAAATGTGACATTCAATGTAATAATAATTTATAAAAAAAAATATATTACTTGCATAAATTAAAAATAAACATATCAAAGCATACCAACGTTAAACGAATGCAATAAATTTCGTTTAGTAGATAAATCATCTCTGAAATATCCTCCACTGATGTACGAAAGTTTTACAGTATTTGTATGTAGTGTAATGATAAATTATTCAAGCTTAAATAATTTATGTATATGTGATAGGCACATCCTTAAAAGTAATTTTACACAAGATTTTAGCTTACTGTGAAAGGTGTTAAAGGTTGTATTTGGGTTTATAACAAAACCCAGATACACCTTAAAAAAAAACTGTTTAAAATCCAACAGATTTCTACTACATGCTGAAAAAAAAACAGCACAAATAGTGAGTAAAATTTAACTTAGGCGTGTCATTAAGTGTTAAAGAAATTACAAAATTATTATTGTGTTCATAAAGGGAATAAAGTCAAATATTTTCCCTAGCGTCTCCTTTATGAAAATTTTGAATATGGAAAATTTGAACTCTATCTCTTTTATGTATATAACAGGGCTGCATTTATAATACGAACAAAAATATATATTTTTTCAAACAGATGCCTCAGAACCAATTTGCATTTATTCCTTTATAGACAAAAGGTGAAAATACAACCATACATTTTAATTTTCCTTTGATAAGAGTGACAATTCTTATGTTTATGCAAATGTTGATAAGATCTTTGAAATTTTATTTAAATTATTTTCGCTTCAAATATGGTTGAACTAAATAAAGAAAATAAAAACGATAATGTATGCGGCTTAATGCAGCGTCAGTTCTAGAAAACGAGAATTAAAAATGAATGTTTTAAAAATGCATTTACATGGAGCATGATCTGCGGATTCTTCAGAGCTTCAAAGAAGCGCAGAACGTTGCAGAGAATGAATAATGTGTAATATTGCAATCCTAAGATATACTAAAGTTTGTATACTAAAACTTGTGAAATATGTGAGAAAAATTATTTACACATGCAATCAGTTCCTTTGTTCCAGTTTCTGTAAAGAAAAATGATGTTTTAACGCAATTTAACACATAAACATCCTTACATTTGAAATGCATAAAATCATAAACTCGAATTTCAGCGAAAAGCTTTCTATCCTATTTGCGTATATTTAAAATAGGTAACATATAAGGACTTTATGAAAAATATTTTTTGTCTAAATTTGCAGTAAGTTTGATAAATTCTTGACATTTTTGAATAAAAGTTGAATCTGGGCTTAATAAAATAAGCTAAATACAATCTCACAGTAATTGTTAGGAGGAAGAAAACAAAGCAATATCCAAAAAAAGCAAGGCAAGGAAAAGAATCACAATAGAAATATCATCAGAAAGAAACAACAGAATCAAAGGAGAATCTCTATTCTGACGGTAAATATTAACATGAGCATTCAAATCATTAAATAATGTTATAGCCTTACTGACAGGAGAATTTGGGATAATGTTTTTTCTGCTATCCGGGGGATATGAAATATATTTTACGTAATGAAACAGAGAAGGAAGGCAGAGGAATAATTCGATCCTGGCACCTCTTGACTGAAAGTTTAGCGTTGCGTTACTTCTTTTCATTTCAAATAATATATTGTTTTTCAGAACTAAAATATTTCAAAATTATATTTTGAATCGAATAGATCTGAATAAAAAAATTTTCGTTATCAGCTGTAGGCGGCCATTTTAAAGACAATAATACATAATTCTAAGTCTGCCATTTCATGTAGGACTCAATTGAGTACCTAATAATAATTATTATTATTATGAGAGTAACTATACTCTGTAATATTATTCCGGTAGGAACTGAATTACTACTAAACAGACAAAAAAGGAAGAGCGTTAAACCCAGTTAAAAATTATACTTCAAAATGCGACGCAATAAGGAGAAAAGCCAATGGATGGATATAGCATTTAGCAGTCGTAAAAATAATAATGTCTAACATTAAAATTACCACTGTAAGGTAGTGTGTAGTTGTCTCTTTCTTTATCATTCGCAATATTATGTAAAGGAACGAAATGGAGAACATGATATTGATAAACTTTGCGAATTTAAATGAACACTCTGGGGGATTTTATTATGGATACTAACTATCAAACCCGGTTACATAATTAAAAATTATTTCTACTTATAAAGTAAAATGTTGAAAATCTTTCAATGCTTAAAAAAGACATTTTGCTTAGAACAAAAAGACAACAAAGGGAAAAAAACAATTAACACAAATGAACTTTCATAAGGATACCACAAAAAAAAAATAGAATATATACAATTTATAAATGACAAAATACACAAGTGTATGCATGCATTCCTCATACCTTCATAAGCACATAATAGAGTGTTTTCCTGTTTCTATCAAATTTATATTCATCATCGTTATTATTGAATGAATTCTAAGCTTACATTATTTTTTCAATAACTATTTTTTAGTATCAAACAATCATGTATGGGATGGACATGATTGATAAATTTATGTAGGTATATAATAAACTACTATTACTTCTATCATGCCAGCTGTATGCAATAAACATGAAAGCTGTCCTCTCCGTGCCAACAAAAAGTTAAGACATTCGAGATAGGTGGCAAACTTCACCGCTGAATAAAATACAAGATTTAAATTAAGACATTCTTCAAAATTGATATTTAATTAAACACAGGTAACATAAAATTAACGGAAATTCAAGTAGGTATTACAGTTATATACAAACGAACGTACATTATTTTTTGTATAATATCGTTAAATTTCATTGTACGCATCCTTATCGCACCAGTGACTTATGTTTCGGGCAAGAACGAGATGGATATAATAATATAAAATTACTCAGTTAAGTGTCAATTAGGTTTCTACATTTTATTGTGTTATCTTCCCTTAGCATATTTAATAAAATGTTCAATAAAAATTTGAATAAAAAGACCGTTTTCATATTGTTCTTTTACGTCACAATCTGGTCTATCTATATCATCACGCCATCTCCCACAAATGCATAGACAATAAACTAACCGCATATAATAAACGTACAAGCTGCGTCCCCTCCAATTAACATAAAATATAATATATCAGCGCAAAAGTAGTGTAACCCATTTTTTTTATTGGTCACGGCTCTGGTGTAAAATACATTCCTTACATTATGAACTTTCAATGGAATAGTGGAGCAAGCCACCTTTAGGTAATAAATAAATCAATTAAAATAACCCTCCTTTACACGAGACTTGTCGCTATAAGGAGGATGTTTAGATTAAAGTTTTTATCAAAAAGTCTGTGCGTTTTGTTATATCTGTGTTTTTTTTTATGTTCAATAAAATAAACAAATAAATAATAACAAAAACATGTTCACCAAAAAAAAACGTAAAAGTTTAACCAAATTTCAATTCCTCATTATCTCCTAAAGTAGTCTGGCGTTACACTACTTTTGCACTGATAGCCTCATATTATATAACACTGTTTTATTGCCACAAAAGAGACAAACCTACAGGAAGAATCACGCATCTCATAGCTGAAAAATTCAAGATGTTATTTTTTTACATATAAAATCATTTTATGAACATCTCTCTGCCTTAGGAATTAAATTAAATTGTGAGTGAGCGATCAGGGACTCCACGTTTTCTATTTAGTCAGTAATATACAAAGTTCTTGTCACCATAACAATCCTACGTATAGGTGTTTAGATAGTAGAATTCCATAGCGAAAAAAATAATACATATGTTTTATTCTACTATTTGTTCATTTGACGAGAGAGACATCTAATGGAAATGATTAGAGTTATAACTAAGACGTCTCTCTCGTCAAATAAATGTTTTATTCTAGGTACTATTTTTTTAACAATCCTCTTTCACAAAACACCATAAGGTAGGTACTATGACAACAATTTAGTGCATCCAGAATGTTTTCGGAAACGTTGTCCATAATAACATAACAAAACACGCATAGACAATTCACACAGATCGAGCTAGTCCCAAACTGAGATTGAATCTTGTATTATGGCTAGGTACTTACGCGACGATACACATATATACAATGCACTGAACACATATACATGTAACACCCAGACCCCGGATAATTTGAAAAAGGTCATTCCTCAATCTGCCCTGGCCGGGAATCGAACCCGGGACCTCGTGACTTAAAGGCAAGAGCGTTACCTCTACGTCACAACGGCCGCCATAATGGTGCTGAAATTAACGAACCTGGCAGTATTGGAAGACAACATTAGAAGATCAATATATCTAGGTACTTCTAGTCAAGGATTAAAACCATTGCGTATTAAATTAGCTAGTGCTGTAGTATGATAAGTTGTTTGTAACGTATTCAGAACAACGGCGTGTTATTCAAATCGTGCGGTATTAAAATGATAATTTTAATGGTTAAGGGGATACATTTATATGACGTCGTAATTTCTTATAGGTAGAACATAAAATGAAGCTGGACAGTAGTTAGAATTTAACAGTTTTGGTTTTTATTGAATTAGCTGAAAAAAAACCATATGTCGACAGTTCAGTTCTATACTGTTGTAAATTAATAAAAGAAACTGTTGGATAATTGATAGACAATGGTGGACGCTTCACCGAAACCGCAGTAGGTAACGAGAAACTCTATATTATTATAACAATTAAACAAAGCCATCTAAAACAGTAACAAAATATGGATCGTAGTTGTAATAATTTGGGTTAGTTGGAAGAGATCGCGCCTTTGCGATAAACTCGCCCTCTGTATATTGACTAATATAAGTTGAATGCATTCTTCTATAAAATTGTATATTTTGTGATCAACGTGCAGCAAATAATGAATAAATAAACAAATATCTAAATATAGTTAACGTCAATAATATAAACAAAAAATACACGCTGATACATAAAAACATGGGTTCCTCCGAAAATAACTCACCATGTTTGTAACTGACTATCACTTTTAGATTATTTTTTTTAATCAATTTTTTTAATATATTACGGTATTGAACTGGACTATCACTATTTCAGAATGTCCATTAAAAATGAAAATTTCCACATAACCAATAATTTCCACAAATTAATGTGTGCTCGCCATAAATTCTAGATATTAAATCGGTGGTTTATAATAGTAAATTTCATTAATAGTGATAGGTATATTTCTAGAATATGATTTATTTGTACACAAACTAATAAAAGATATTCTCTTACACCTAGAAACATATTATGAAACAATGTCTATGTAAAATGATAATTTTAAAATAATTTAAATAAAGAATTTAGTTATCAGTGATTTTTATTAGAAACTCGGTGATGACGGGTAAAAATGGGTGAAAAAGTAATACAGTGTTTTATTTTAAATTTATTTTAATTGTATTAAAACAAACTTTTACAAAGTTATTCCAAGTACTATACAATCATTAATTTATCACTTTGTATCGAGTGAGTCTAATCTACTTAAATTGATTTCAAATGAAATGTATGACAATTTCACTATTTTCTATGTTTGAAAACCATTATGATCTCTTTTTCTTTAAAAACAAACCGTTATATTGCAATTTTAATAGCTACCTCACCGTTCATAAAAATCTTTATATGAAATATTTTATAAGTCTTTATTACTATTTATTGATTTGACGGTAACTTTGTGATAGTTTCTAAACATAATTACGAATGTTTGGAGTCAAAAAACTTTACTAATACCACTAAAAATTATTATATACGCGACCAAGGTTTCAACAGGTATTCTGTCATTCTCAAGTGCAATATTTGACCAATCTATCTAATATAATCCATTAACCTACAACCTATGTGCTAATGGTGACCGTTATGCGGGGGATGATGACTTCTCCGAATTGGGAACTGTGTAAGAAGGGGCGGGTTTGAAGTTAAGCTCTTGTTCACCAGTGTATTGACGGTATTAAGATTTTTATTAATTTCCAATATCTCCAAAGAAGCAAGTCTTAATATTAGTATGTAGGTACTGTGTTATGTTTATATCAAAAGAATGGCCTTCTTCAATTACATGGTAGGCGAAAATTTTTTAGTGGTATTAGTAAAGTTTTTTGACTCCAAACATTCTTAATTAAGTCTTTACTATCCCTACACAAATATCACAACACCTTAAACTGAATTCAAATAATTTATATTAAAAAATCAAGGATCTATTGAATATTAAATAAAAGGAAAAGTGAACGCAAAAATTGTAAAACTTTCTTCTTTAAATTATGACGTCAAAAAATATCATGAAATAATAATAATTGCTGGCTTAAAATGCGTATAAAATATGTTAAATTTGAATAGAGACAAGTCAAAATGGTCTCTGTGCTTATCTCCGAAAGTTTTTCTGCGTTTGCATTAAAATCCCCAGGCAGGATTATGACTTTTCACATATTTCAGAAAGCACAAACTTCAACCCCCAAAATGGAAATGTTATATAATAATATTATTTCCATTATTTTGACATGCCTGTTCGTCGTCCTTCCCTCATAAATTTACGTTGCCTGGCACGGCTGTACATAAAGTGTAAAATAAGGACAAAAGCCTGGCCGAAATACTTTAGTACATATTATTACCTAATATACCTACATAATAATTAGTATTAAAATTAACTAACTACGCCTCTGTGTCCTTTGTTCGTAATATATTTTAGTAGCTACAAGGTCAAGATAAACTTGAAAATAAAATAGACTTACCTATTATTTAATGTATCCTACCTATTATTTAATGTATGAGATATTTTATGAATGCGGAGGAACGAAAGAAGTATGTAAGGATAGATCAATATGGCTCAACGTTCTCTCTGCCTTCCCCACTTTAGATACGGCGTAAGGGTATAGCATAGCAGAAGTATAATAGTATTATTTGATACGTGCTAAAAGATATGTTCTGTCCTTCTTCCTACCCCACAAGAGATGTCGTGTTCAGAGATACATAGATAAATAGGAGAAAGATGATTATTTTATAATTTTTTATATATTGGAGGTAAAATGTCTTTAATATATTAATCTAGATTCTGGATGAACCCAAATGCAACACAAAAACTATATTAACATTTTTTTTATTAAACTCATCACTGTTTCCAACACTTTTCAAATTAAAGTTGATATTTTCAACCGACGGTACTTGGTGGAAATTCGTGTTGAATTAATTAAAAATAAAACACTTATTTATAGTATATCCACAGTGACTTTTTATTGGACGCGAGCCGGCTTTCAAGAGCTTCCGCTCTCATCATCAGGCTAGCGAAAAGTTAACTAACATGCCTGACTGGCTAGCGAAAAGTTAACTAGGCTAGCGAAATCAGGAAACTTTTCAAATTTATGTTATTCAGTATGATAAATTCAGAAATTGATAAAATCTGAATCTTTCCACTTAAAAAAAAAACAACATTTAATAATGGCAAACTTAATTTGTCTGGATCTTCAAACATAATAATTTGTAAATATATTTAGGAAAATTCGCTGCTGAAATTATATGGGTACGATAACTAGGTTCTTGAAAACATTGGCTGGCTGTAGGTACTAAATTATTATCCTTTTCAAATACCTGGGAGACTATGGGAATTGAAAAGGTGATCGGATTTGATACAATGAATACTTTATTAGATGGAACACAAATTGCGAACATATCTGCTAACAGAATCTGGACATTGTGTATAACGTTGTAGCCTGAATGGAATAATCTAAAAATTCGCAAAAAAAAATATATCGAACAAAATTCAACCAAAGACATAAATACGAAAGGTAGGATTTTTTTTGGACCAATTATTGTAGAATAAATAATTCGATATAATCATTTGAATCAAATGTCAGAATTGTATCCTACGCGTTACAATTTGGAACAAAAACGTGTGAAAAACGTGTGAAAAATACGGAAAATTTTAAGAAAAAAATTTTCATAAAAAAAAATCACTATATACTTACTTACTGATAAACTCGCCACTGCATATTATCACATTTTTTCTTATGTAAACTGATTTGTTGATTTTGTTATGTGAATGATGACGTGCAAGAAAAAAAAATAAACAAATAAAAATTTATGCACAAATAGTGAAATTCCAAATGGAGAAACGCGTCTCTTGTCTTACTAGGACGAATGTATAAACAAAATGGTACTTAAATACGTATGTTTTTCATAAAAAGATTCAATAAAAAAATGTGTACTAGTATTTGTAACGTTCCCTATCTTTCTATTAAAGATGGCGAAAATGGTGAAAAACTTTTTAAAGCCTTGTGATAAAAAATTATAACGAATTGTATCTTATTTATGTTTGTTTTATATAATTCCATTGCTAAATGAATTAATACTTTGTAGAGTTTTACTAAGAACTTATATTTCTTGACAAAAACATGACATGTCAGAACCTAGGTAACAATATATAAGTTTTTAGTAAAATTCTATTCTTTAGTTTCATTATACAATTATGTCGAATGACAGCTATAGGATATTTCGCTAAAAGACTGAGTAAATCAATAGCTACAACAAATATAGGTACACTATGTAGTGAGAAATGTGAAAATCACAGTAGAACGGATTTTGAGATTCACGGATTATATTAGATGTACGGTCACCTAAAGTGAGTTTGACATATTAAATTGTGTGCCGACCAATAGTTGGTCAATACCATAACAACTACCAAACTAATAAAGTCTATCTAGGCAGTGTTATCAGTCCTATTTAGAATAAGCAACTGTTGCAAACGGACAAATTTGATTATTCAACATGCTGCAATACAATAAAGGTGAGTAGGGGTAAATGCGCTAAGGGGTGAGTGCGCCAAAAAAACGCTTAAGTGCCTCTTTTTCTTCTGTTTTGAAAAAACGTGTTTGATTGTTTTAATAATATTTTTATATTACTAAATTGCTAGTATCTTTAATTTAATTATATTTTTTTTTAATTAATTCTGTAATTAGAAATTTATCAGGAGGAGTGGTTTTCCGAACAACTGAATAATATAATATTCTAGCTGTATGTTTAAAAGATAATTTAAAATGTATTTAATATTGGTAAACTTTACTGGTTTTTGACTGATGTAATACTATTATCTCTTATCAAATATTATTTAACTTGTACTACTACAACTACTACTATACCATCACGGCATATCCCACAAGTGGGGTAGCCAGCAGATCAGCTGCATGTAAGAAACATGCAAACTGTCCTCTTCGTGCCAATATAAAATCAAGACATTCAGGATGGGTGGCAAGCCTCATCGCTGAATTTAAGATGTAAAATGTCTTTTTTTTCGAACACCTGCTTTTTACAGGACACTCGAAAACTTACGCAGAAGAGTGGGAGACCAATTCTTTACCGGGTGCTCCACGGGATTTAACTTGTCTGTTTCAAAAACCCGAGTTTCATGAGTTTTATAAGTTTTCGAGCATTCAGTAAAAGACACGAGTTCGTAAAACATCATTCCTTCAAATTCCCAATACAGCGATGAGACATATTATCCGTCCTGAATAACTTTTTTAATGTGCCATAGAAAAGATTGCATGATTATAAAATGCAAATAATCCGTTGGCTTCTCCACTTGAAGGATAAGCCGCAATGATAAAGAGAGATAATTAATATTAAGTATATACCTACTTCTTAAGATGGCAATATGAAAAACCTTTATTAATTTTAAGTTATTGATTATTTAGTTTGTATGTGTCTGCTTTGATTAGATGTGAAATGTGAATAATATTATTTTTTGTAAAAGACATTAGCTGTTTATTGGATGATTAAATAAATAATAAAATAGTAAGACGCAGTTTCCCCTGCTCACCTTACATCATCATCAGAGGACGACAAAGTAGATAGGATTATAGTATTGACTTCAACAATTTGAATATAAATCATGCTACATACAAGGCTAGAACAATAAGCCTTGTTTTCCCACTAGATTGAATACTCTATGCAGGCTATTATTAG
Organism: Athripsodes cinereus; assembly: GCA_947579605.1. Lineage (NCBI taxonomy): Eukaryota > Metazoa > Arthropoda > Insecta > Trichoptera > Leptoceridae > Athripsodes > Athripsodes cinereus. Next base: position 16,692,876 of record OX388322.1, on the reverse strand, counting down.
TGTTTGTATGAGCAGGGACTACGTTTTCTCTGCAGAATGCAATCAGTGTTATTTGTATCATTATGCTCATCTATAATTTGTTGTATTTTCTGACGTTCAAAAACAGGTGATAACTTCTAACGTGGAGGTATCAACCGTCTTTCACAGGATACTAATTGAACAGTTAGAAGCAAGGTAAAGAAAGCATGAAGAGGGTTTTAGTGTTTCTAAGTTATATAAAGCCGATATTATGAGAAATAATTATAAAGTAAATACTCATTGGCTCCCTCAATAAAAAAAACACATGTTTCTTGTTTAATTGATGACCTACATCTGATTTTGGTTACAATATAAATTTAATATGGATTAAGATTTTTTTATTTGAGTGTATCGGCATTAACTTTATGATACTTCATTATAAATTATCTAACAAAAAGAGTAGTATTTTTTATGTGTACAATACTAATGAGTTTTCGAAAAGAATAATTTTATTTAATAGTTTAGGATAATTTCATTTAACAAATAGAAGAACATTTATTAGAAAAATCCATGCGCAATACCTATCAATCTATAATTGAATCTACTTTCAAAATAATTTCTACTAGGAATATAATCTAAATTAGCTCAACTTTACGTATAACCCCATAATTTTTCAGAAAAACAAAAATATTATCCTACATATATATAAACTATAAATACCAGGATTCTATATACGTAATCTGCTTAAAGATTATTCCATTTCCTTCCGTCCAGTTCGATACATTATGCAAGATGTAATATTATTGAATAACATCCTAAAGATAAATATATTACGAAAATATGCCTTTGAACATTGCATAGGCCAAAGATCAAACATAAAATGTGGATTTTTATAGGACAGAGTCCTAATATTGGAGTTGAAAACTTGTACATCATTTCGCGATTCAACGTCATTTCTGAAAGCACAGGCAAAAATAAGCCTCCTCCATTCAATGAGTCTCTGCTCGAATTTAGTCACCTCTTCCCACGACGTTCATAACGCACTGATTTCGTTGTCATAGGAACGATGTATTGTGAAAGAGGGATGTCCGGGCCGTCGAAACCTTTGTGGATTAAAGAATAGTGCTCTTTTTGGCTATACCCGATTTTAATTTGATTAACGAATGATTGGTACATTCTTGATTTCAATTTGATTCTCTCTCTCTGGTTTCAATCCTGGGATTGGTTTGCGGCAATTATCTCTTTAATTCTTCACCTCCACTCCTCCCTGTCTTGTGCGGTTCTTTTGAATTCTGCATATGATGAGCAGCGCATGTTCACCAACAGGTTCTCCAGGTACTGGGCGTCCCCTAGAGTTTGTCCCCTCGGTCATACCCTCCATTACGGCATGCAAGAGGCCGAATTTGATTAACGAATGATTAATACATACTTGATTTTAATTTGATTAATCAATAACCCAAATAGATACTTATAAGACTTCCAGAAATTGGAAATTTGAGAGATTTCAGAATTATGGTATCCGATTTATTTTCAATCTCAAGAGGTCTGATCATATCTCCCAGTATCGAGTCAATCTTAAGTGGCTAACTGTGCATCAAAGACGTGAACTTCATATTCTATCACTTGTTTACAAAATACTCTATTCCACGTCTTCTCCCTATTATTTAAAAGAAAATTTCGAGTATTTAGCGAGTCATGGCCTACCATTGCGATCCAATAACGAGCGTCTTCTGGCAATTCCTACACACAGTACCAATTATTTCTCGAAATCATTCTCAGTTTATGGTGCTCGTTGTTGGAATAATCTTCCTTCTTCGCATAGAGTTTCACAATCGTTCAATGTCTTTAAATCTTATGTTAAGGAAAAAATGCTATCTTCTAACTCAGTATCCGTTCCCTAGCCCCCCCCCCCCCCTCCTCTGATCCATAATCCCTACCACATGTTGGGTGTGTGTGAAATATATTATTTTAAATTTTGTTTTTTTTTTCTTTTGTTGTGTTTTGATATTTTGTATGTTTTTTTTGTAAGTAAATTTGTTTTTACTAGTTTCATGTCAATGTGTCGTGGTTAGATGGAAGAAATCACTTTATAGTGATAATCTCGCCACTGCACATCGTCCTAGTTTCTAAAATTTTATATTATTTTGTTAACACTGTTATGTAATGATGATGTGCAAAAAGAATAAATAAATAAATAAATAAAATATTTTAAAGTACAAGTTTTGACTATCGAATAGTTTCATTGTTACATAGTAGGTATAATCTTTAGGTTGTGCCTGTTGGTGTATGATTGTGTGTAAATAAGTGAATAAATAAATAAAGAAATCTTGTAGGATTCTCTGGAAAAATGTAACACTTTAATATTGTAACTATTTAATTATGGTATCGAGTGACCAAATTAAAGAGACCTCACAGAAATTACTTCAGAAAACTCTGTGCATAGTGCAGGATCGCTCGAGTTGGAGACAGATGGTCAGTAGAACGAAGCGTGATGGGCACGAACTTCAGAATTGAGGGACCAACAAGGATGATGATGTAATTATTTTACCAAGCGAACAAGATGCGGAATGCAGTAACCGTAATCTCAGGAATACTAGAAACTGCCAAGTGACCGCTAAACAGAGCTATGACAAATTATACACTACAATATTTTCTTTCGTTGAATAGTCAACTTATTGAAAATGCCAGGATTGGGTAGAAAAAACAGAGAAGTAGGTAATAATAAAGGAAGACACAGGTAGTAAAAATAAAAAAATATTGGGGCAACGGAAGTGTGGGATGGGAAGAGGGATGTGAAGGTTGGAAAATTAATTCCCTTAGTCTTCCTGGCGTCACCTGCGAGGACAGTGGTGACGCATGAAAATGGAAAAATATGATAAAATATTTGTCTTTATTGATAATATATTGGCTCATTAATGAGTATTTCTGTATTACTACTGGTTAGATATAGTGTAAGTAATAAATAGTTTTATAATTATTATTAAATACCTGTGTGACAAGTAGCTTATTTGTTTCGATAATGTGATGAAATCTTAGTAGAAACATCTTAGTAGATTATCAATCGCTGACAAATTTAGTCCTTCTTATATTAAAAGATGAGTGTTTTTTTTGCAGATGGGCATATATAGCCAGAAATGTGCTTATTCACATGATAACGATACCAGAACGTTATAAATTTGAATTACACCCAGCGACCACTCAGATAGCGTAGAAGCCTGAGGACTTACATTTATCCAATTGATTCGCTTTACTTCAACCTTCAATTTTCCTCTCGAAAGCACAGGGCAGAAACCAGCCTCCTCCATTCAGAACATATTTGTGTCAATCGAGTCACTTGTTCCCACATAACTCCCAACTCTCTTATACTGTGAAGTCGTCGGAACTTTTGTGGACAAAAGATCAGTGTTGTTTTTAGCCAACTGTCATTGGACATTCCTAAAATATCCGACAGGACGTTATGTCTTAAGTCTAGCATAGTATCTCTCTGAAAAGGGACGGTTTATTTCTTCCCCGTGTCCCCAAAGAAAATATTATGGGTCGAAGGAAAAACATTTCAAAAATAGAACAAAGAGAATATAAAATACACTAGTACCCACCTCTGCGGAATAATAAATACAATATTCCATCATAACAATAATATTAGATACACAAAATTATACGAATAGTATGGTATTATAATATATACTATCATAGATAACGGGAGAGTATCTAGTGGACCAAAGGAAAGGAGAATGGGTTAGACAAAACCAATTAGAACAGGCAGCAGTAGTGTGTCTGTAGGAGTAGAAGTAGTAGTGGTGGAAATGGAAGGTAACCGATGTTCACATGGGAGAAATACGTAATATAACACCTTGAATCTTCGTTGAAATTATAACAGGTGTGATGTTATTATTATTATTACTAGAAATCGGCTGAAAATACGGTTTCGGTCACAATTTTGTGATCAGTCAATTTTTTTAATCAAACATAAAATGTTGATTTTTATAGGTTAGAGTGCTAATATTGGAGTTGAAAACTGGTACATCATCCTCTATCAGACAAATGTACCTCCTTCATCATTCTTCAATCACCCATTCGCTCCACATTTCCAAACCAATGTTATTTTTGTTTCCAAATTTATTCACAAGCACTCTGTCCAAAACACTCTTCGAATCCGCTAATTTTCCTAATTTCCCGCGATTTAACTACAATTTTCTGATTTTGTTCTTAATAATGTGATCATTATCATAGTATTTTTTGAGTCGGTGCACACGTAGAAGAATTCCATAATAAAGTAAAATGAAACACTTGTTTCAATTAACCTAATAAATCATAGTAAAAAATATTTTTAGAATAAAAAAATAATGTTTTTCGGTTCAAAATGTAAAATAGATACCGAAATTCAGTCGCTATTGAAAATCCTCATTCGGTCGGTCATTAATTATTACGAAGTTTCCCTGGAACAAATGTTACAATATTCAAAACATCAACACCTTACATTGGCTTTACCATCGTTCTCATCAGAAAGGCCTAAATGGTGTTACTGGGTAAGCTACCATAAAATATTACAATATTATTAGACATTGTAATATCTTTACGTAAATATTATCTACATATAATATTGCATTTGTTAATATATGTACCTGTAACTAATTCATTCGCAAATATTATTTCGACAGTGATCTTAAAATGTTGATGCAAAGGAATATTAAACAAATAAATAATGTGAATAATATCTAGGTTTGATACGAAATATCTATACATATTTATTTATTTTTTCATTCTTTAATGTACATTGATTACAAACAATTTCATAGAACTTTCAAATTCAATACAATACAAATAATTTACAGAGGGCGAGTTTATCGCAAAGGTGCGATCTCTTCCAACTAACCCAAATATTGCTCAATTCACAGAACAGTCATTCACAATTCCAATACAGACAATTTTCGATAAACTTTTTTTGGATGAAATTTCGGTAAGAAGAAACAACGTTTCAAACACAGAACAAAAGCAATTGAAATTTAAATGTATTTAAGGCTTTATTTATTCAACGCGTCAGTGTAAAAAAAGGTTTAGAATTGCCTGAAGATGCAAATCGTTTGAAAGCTTACATGGAAATGATCAAGTAACGTGGAAGTATCCATCAATGAGGAGTTTTCATAAAACGTATTGGAATCGACTAGTTTTCTTTTTGTGTGTCCGAGAGGTACATTGTAGGTCTATGTAAGAAGACAGGTAAAGGTAGGTATACAATTTAATTTGTAACGTAGTAATGTAAAGTGTTACAAGTAGAGAAAACACCTTATAATTTGTTATTAGGTACCTACTCACCTTTGTTAGTAATTCGGAAGGGCGAATTAATCGAGAAATATTCCGGTGCAATTTAAAGTTCAGAATTCAAGATTACCTTGGCGTAAACATATTATTATTATTCCATGAAAGGATGGATCACGAAAATGAGCTAAGGAAATTAGAATTTTGTTATGATGTGGAGAAATTGAACGTAAGAGTCATAAATTCAAGTTTAAAACAACTCCAAGACACGTGTATTTGTCTTACTAATGATAGGTCTTTTATAACGCGGCGTCTCGAATTTACATCCACACTGCTGAGAGTTATATAACTAAAAGAGTCTCAGTACGATAGGTCACGTTCATAGTAAGAAAAATCGATAGACAGATATGACTGGTATCATTGATAAATCCACATAGAACGGACTAAACTGAAAACATATGTAAATATTAAAAATATGAAACCGAAAACGCATCATCGCTTGAGGATGGATGGACTCAGGATTACGTCGTGTTCGCCTAGAAAACACCAAGTAACAGTGAGTATTAATTTTGACTTTTGTAATACTTTGTGATAATGCCATAAAATCTCTGAAGACAGTCAGGGAAAGAGGTTCATGAAAAACTGAAAAGATACAGGATTCGACTTGGACCAGATAAGGTTGAAGTGTACCTATTTATTCTTAAAAGTGCGTAATATTGGGAATGGTCCGTTTGCCACGAGATTTGGCTTTAAATAGTTAAAAAAAAACATGAAATTACACTTCCAAATGAACACCGTTTGAATAAATTACTAACAATGTTCTAAGCATAATAATAAAAGAAGACCAGACTGTGCGGAAAATATTACAGTTTGCATAATCATAATCCATAATACTACATAATATTCATAAGAGAAGTAATACCTGGAAAAGCAGACCTTTCATACTGAAACTTAATACTAGAATATATATATAATAATAATATTTGTTCAAAGATAATAACATATGACTTGAGTGCGGTCTTATATAAACACCTTGAAACATTTCAAACAAACTGAGGAGAATTGAGTATGTACACATAAAGAGGCCTTGGGTAGGTGCTGCTGACAAGTCCTGGGCTCGAGATAATTTAATTTAAATGTACAGATACTGAAAGTATAAATAATTGACATATTCGAAGAGTTACTAGATTGAGGTAATGTGAAGCCTGCGTCATTGCAGCATGCTGCATATTCAAACAAAATTTGCACGAGTCACACTGTTTTCGAGGTTGAGTAAAATATATGTATAGAATAATATATTATTTGTATAAGATTTTTATGAATTTAAATGAAAAAAAAAGCATTTTGAACCAACGTACACGAAACTCACTAAAATTGATTGTTATACATTAAGAAACAAAATAAAGTGTAAAGAACCAAAAAACGTTTCATGTGTATAATTACAACACTGAAATCTCAACAAAAACAATAAGATATTGGATTAAAAGGGAAATATATACGCATAAAAGATACAAGAAGATATACGAATAAGAATGAATGCATGAAAAATGTAGAAAAAAAAATTAATTTGTGACATTTTAGAGTGCAAAAACAAAAATCAAAGAGAACATCATGAAGAGGGTGAAGAAATTTATGATCCAATGAATTTATGATTGTGTTCGATAAATTCAAGTTGTACATAACATGTCACCTAAAGTAACACAAAAATATAAGGTGTAATTGGTTAATAAAATAATATACCTACCACGTGATACATCGACATGTCAGAATCGTTCGCTAGCCTTATGCAAAGTACGGAATTAGATTTGTAAAGGACTTACGGTGTTTGAAAGAGGTACTAATGCTACTGCTTCTGCTTCCACAGTAACTGATTGTATAAATTTCCCCCGACTGACTTGACAAATCGCTGTACGTTAGATTGTTAAATTTAGCGAGAAATTCATATCTAAGAAATGTCGTTTAGTAAACAAAGCACATTGTATCAATTTTGTTTGTACCTACTCCTACATACTTTGCCTAGTCAAACTCGCACATAGTAGGCGAGAGTATTTTGGAAGAAACAACGAAGTATGTATATAATAAAGGTGTACATTTAGAATACAAAGCTAACACGTGAATTAACGTATTATTGTTTTATTACTACGTTTCTCACCCACAAATCAACGACTATAAACATATAATTAGCTTGTTTAACGGAGTAATGGATTACTTATGATAAGTAAAAATTCGATCGAGATTTGTATTGAATATATTTTGATGGCAACTTTGATTATTGTTAATGGCCAAAGATAATAAGATGATATATTCATAATATGAATATTTATGGTTTCGATTAAATTAGTATCTGTTTGTTCGACAAAGAACGCTCCTTAACCTCTTCAGACCTGGTGTACATTCCAATGGACATAGATTTTAGTAATATTTTTTACGCTCCCGTCTATTGCTTTTTTCTAATATTAATATTGAAAATTATTGGTATGAAGTCTATTTTATCGACATATTTTTTTTGTGCCATTTGTCAAAGTTAACTATATTTTTCACTTAATTATTTGTCAACGAGTCTACGCAAAGTGTCACTGCCAGGTTTAAGGTTGAGAAAATAAAAGATATATTTACATATATATATTTAGTTACAATCCATTGGATTGGTCTGCAACGAGTTTGGTTTTTCTTCTCCATTCCTCCCTATTCTCAGCCAGTCTTTTAAGCTCTACGTATGAGCCACAGTTCATGTCCCTCTTCAGTTGGTCCATATATGCGTCTCTTGGTCGGCCTCTGCCATTTGTTCCCTCGGTCTTACCCTCCGCGATGGCGATGAGTAGTCCTGGGTGCCTGATGTTGTGGCCAATCCAGTTAGCTCGTTGTTGGCTGATTCTCTTAAGGAGTTGCCTTTTTTCGCCTACCCTGGTTAAGACTTCTTCGTTTTCGACGTGCTCCGACCAATGGATCTTAAGCATGCGTCTGTAGCACCACATCTCAAAGGCCGCCAACCGTCCGCTTTCACTCTTGCTGATGGTCCATGTCTCACAACCATAAAGCAGAATGCTCCATACAAAGGCTTTAGTAAGGTTCTTCCTTACGCTTAAGTCGATATTTGGGGATTCCAATATCTTCGATTTTTTGTTGAAGGCAATCCTTGCCTGGTTTATTCTGCTTACAATTTCTGCTTTGGAGCGTCCATCCTGGTTTATTCTGCTGCCCAGGTACACGAATTCACTTACTTGTTTGATGCTCACTCCATTTAATGCAATGTTCGCAGTCGCTTCCTCTCTTCCAACGACCATACATTTTGTTTTTTCTTTATTTATTTTCATGTTGTACTTTGACAACAGTATACTTTCCAATTTTCCTAAAGCTTCGTTCAGCTCCATCTCGGAGTCTGCGAGCAGTGCTATGTCGTCAGCATATCTTATCATGTCGACCTTTTTCCCATTTATTTTTACTCCTGTCCAGTTCTTCATTTCTTCTCTCAGTTCATCAATGGCTCGCTGTATATAGCAGTTAAAGAGAGCTGGCGACATTGAGCATCCTTGTCTTACGCCTTGTTCGACCCTTGCTTCTGCACAGCTCTCTCCGCTTTTAATCACAGCCATTTCGTTCTTGTATAAGCTCCAGATTGCTCTTCTATCCTTATAACTCATTCCTATCTGGTTGAGGGTGTTAAAAAGTTGTTCCCATTCTACTTTATCGAATGCTTTTTCAAGGTCGATGAATGCTATATATGTGTTTTTATTAATTGTTATTCTCTTTTCTAGAGTAAGTCTGAGACTCAGGATTGCATCTCTTGTGCCTGTCTCTTTGCGGAATCCAAATTGATCTTCTGAAAGTGTTTCGTTGATTTTATTTTCCGCCCTTTTCATTATAATGTTGGTGAGTATCTTAGAAGCGTGTGATATCATGCTTAAGGTTCTGTGTTGTTCACACTTTGTCGTGCCTGCTTTCTTAGGAAGCGCTCGTATCAGACATTTGGCAAAGTCCTCAGGTATCTCTCCTGTGTTGTATATTTTGCAGACAAGCTTATACAATGTATCAAGCATGCCTTTTCCTGCGCATTTAAGCAGCTCTGATGGAATCAGGTCAATACCTGGTGCTTTGCCGTCTTTCAACTTTGCTAATGCAATATCAAATTCACTTCTTAAGATGTCATCTCCATTATTTTCTACGTCATATTCTGCTTCTAGTGCTTTGCTTTCCTTGACTATGTTCTTTCCTTTGTATAATTGTTCTAGGTATTCTTTCCATCTTTTTACGATCAATTCATCCTCAAACAGCAGTTTGCCGTTTTTATCTTGTATAGCACATCGTGGTTGTGTTTTGTCATTGAAGAAATTATTTACTTCAGAGTATGCGGTTTCAAATTTCCTTTGTTTTATATTCCTGTTAATATTTTTGCATTTTTCTTGCAAATAACATTCCTTTCTCAGCTTGGATTCTCTGTTAATTTTATTTCTAAGGGCTTTATATTCCTTTTTCCCTTCTTCTGTTTTAGAGTTCTTTAAGTTCCTTCTTTTTTCAATCATTTCTAAAATATCGTCCGTGATCCATTCTTTCCTAGCTTGCGGCTTTTTTTTCTCTAATACCTCATCTGCCGCTGCGGTTATTTTCTCTTTAATTTTACCCCATACTTTATCTATACTTTCATTACTCTCAAAATCGCATATCTTAGTTTTTTCGTCGTATTTCTCTTTAACTTCTTTTATTTTTAGCTGTTTTAGGTCCCATCTTTTTGTGGTTCTCTTCTCGAGCCTTTTGAATTTCAGTATGGTTTCCGCCACAACCATATTATGATCACTATCAATGTCCGGACCTGCAAAGCTCCTGCAATCTTTAATTTGATTCCTGTATCTTTGACGTGTAAGAATGTAATCAATCTGTGATCGAAATCTGTCTCCGGGAGATTTCCATGTATAGCGATGTCTATAGTGGTGTTGAAACCACGTGTTGGCTATAAACATTTTATTTTTGGCGCAGAATTCAATGAGACGGCTACCTCTATCATTTCTAGTGCCCAACCCATATGCTCCTACGACTGATCCCTCCCTTTCTTCCCCTACTACTGCGTTCCAGTCTCCCATTACAATAACATTTTCCTCAGCTTTTGTGTCATCTAGCAATTTTTGGATGTTTTCGTATAAAATTTCAATTTCTTGGTCGCTATGGCTAGATGTTGGCATGTAGACTTGGATCAAAATTGTGTCTACGGGTTTGGTATCTAGCTTGACTAAAATAATCCTACCTCCATAGTGTATAATATTTACATAGTTTGTGTTTAATTTTACTGGAATTTTTTTGCAAAGGTAAATATATTCTTTATTTTATGTTAATCAATTAATATATATCAAATAAATTTAAATTAACATATAGAAACCTCAATTTTATTGAATTTCCATTCCAATAAACATATTTATTTTCGCAAATCTAGAAATCAAAAAAAATCCAATTATCTGAAACTTGTTATTTAGAAGCCAAATAACAAGATTTTATAACAATTTTTTTTTCGACTCGCACAATTAAGTAATTCAGGTCTGACGAGGTTAAAAGAGTTAAATTTGAACATACGAATAACATATTATTTTCACAAAAACTTAGACCTATGTATAGTTGCGAAAAAAAACAATTTTCCAGAAAGATCAGTTTTTTTATAGAAAGCATGATAATACCGAAATTACAAATTATCCTCACGAAAGGAAGACAATAGGGCCAATTCTGAATCTTAATGAACTAACTAACTAAAAAGTTGATTAATATTAGTTATTATGTAGTATTCAGCATTAGTTATGAACTATAAACAACTATAAACTCGAGAACCACCAAGTGCAAACGATAAAATCTATGGGACAAACTAATATTAGTCAGTGATGCCGCAATACAAAATGTTTTTCACATTCCGATTTACACTTCTGGCAACAATTTAATAGTTGTCGCGCGTGAAAATTGTGAAATGTCAGATTTGCAGATATATTTTGGCGTTCGTATTTGCGTCGGTGGTGGTGTAATTTGCCCTAAAAATATAAATTTTTACTTTTAATTGAAAAAACAACTTAACACTTCCAAAATATAGCAATATTCTGCGGTAAAATGACAGCAACTAATAATATTCGCACATTAAAAGTCGCGAATAAAATTCTGCCAAATCCAACTTATTTTAGTCGTCGGCTGTCAACTAAAATTTCATTCTGAATACGAAATCCATAGATTCTCGAAATTTATAGTTGTACTAAGGTGTCAAAATGAACTAATGAACTAAATTAGTACGGAAAACTGTGAATACGAATTAGAGCTAATTATCATGACTCGACTATCTTCTCACACTTAGTTGACTTAGTTAGTGCAACTAAACTATTTTATGATTCAGAATTGGCCATAGTAAGGTTTTGTACACAAAAATAGCAGATTTTTAAATGAAAATAATAAATTAATTTAAACTTATGATTCTTGAATGAGCCCTTGCGGTGGTTTTTCCAAAAACGGCCCACCTTAAAAAATGTCTAGTTATTATTATTATATATTATTTGAAACCGTGTGCTTAACACTTGAACCATTCAATTATGAAATTTTGGAACTATTTTTATTCATGCATATTTCAATAGATCCTGCTCATCAACTAACTACCTTCCATTATTACCTATTTCCAATACAATGTGTGCATATTATAATGCAGGTTACTAACTAGTAACTAGGGTTATTAGGTAATTACCGCTGTACTTATTTATACCTCGTATATTCATTCAGTAACAAGATACTCTATGCTGTAAGGGAATTCCTGAATTGCAATTTGGAACACATTTCGATAGTCCTCAAAGAAGAAATCAGAATGTTTTAATATCTAGAAATTCAAGTATCTACTGCTGATGTTAATGGCGACAATAATGATTAAACATAACATAACAAACATAGACAATTCACACAGATCGAGCTTGTCCCAAACTAAGAAGAATCTTTTGTTATGGGTACTAACGCGACGATACACACATATACAATGCACTCAACACATATATAATTATGTAACACCCAGACCCAGGTCAATTTGAAAAGGGTCATTCTTCATTTTACCCTGGCCGGGAATCGAACCCGGGACCTCGTGATTCAAAGGCAAGAGCATTACCTCCGCGCCACACCAGTCGCGATTGTGGAATAATGTCGGATCTACAATATTTTGAGGCACTCCAAAAATGTTGGTTTTATAATTACAAATAGATTTTAACGTGCGTCTTAAGTAATTGACACTAATATTCAAGAAAAAATACCATGAACTTAACAAATATATAATTTTATTAAAGTTTATTGCGTTTTCAATATTATAATAACAATAAATGTACATTCGGCATTAATCTACGATCATTTCAACTGAGAATAACGGAGTTTTTTTTTATCAATTTGAATCCTAAAATAGTGTGTGTGAGTACATATACCTGCAGAGCTACATATTTGCCAATACATAAAAAAAAGAATAAATATTTTTTGAGTAATTTTTAGCCTCAAATATTTTCAATGAAGCTTTGAAATGTATTTCACAAGGAAATTAGGGTACTCTAAAAGATGACATGTTTTGCATAGCAAAGCTGTATTAAGTGCTATCTTCTCAATACCTTACTTAGGTATGAATTTAGTTATATTAACACAACACCCATTACATTATCTGCACGATCATTAATTGAGATGCAAAATTAAAAACGATGTTTAAAATCATTTCATCGAAAAAACAAAAGCCTCCGTGGTTTGTTCATGTAGAAACAGAGTGAACAACATAATATTATACTTGGCTTAGAGAAAGAAAGCCTGGAAGCGTGGATGGTCGAGGCAAAATCATTTAGACAAAATGCATTAAATATTGGTATGGTGCAATGCATCAATCTGTATTCTTATATTGTTTTTTTTTTTAACAAAGCCAAATAAAAATAAAGATAAACTATGCCCTTCCTTTGATTAACAATTCGTAAACTTGCGCGTCGACGTTAGAGAAAAAAGTACCGCAAACTTACCACGCGATCGATTCTAACAGATACTTGAATAGTCAAACATCGAAAGAATAAGTTTTCTAATAAATTTTAAAAACAATTTTCTACAACATCGCGATTATTTCGATGGACAATTTACATTCTCATTTGCGGTATTTCATCGCATTTCTTGTTAATCTACTCGGCCGTCAAACCTAATAGATTTCTATGCACACATATCGTAATAGAAATTCATCCACATACGCTAAATGATATAGATTCAAAACTATACACTAAATAGGTTAGTAAATATTTGTCATGATAGTTCAATATAACACGTTTACATAATCGTTTGCCATTTGGTAGTAGTGTATCATCGATTTTACATTACGGAGTATCTTATGTCACAACATCACATACAATGTCTATGATTTTATCAGCAATTTTGCTTCCCTAGAAGCTATCCATATAATTTTGTAAGCATTCAGTATTGAACTAACACATTAGCGTAGAAATGAACTTACAGATCCAATACCATTTAACATTATGCAAGTACAACAATAACAACAGCATCAGTAGAAGCTTCAACCGCGAAAGCTTTTGAAAAGCTATTAAGGTTAAAAAGTGCACCGAGTTAGATAAAAGTGGATCTTGAAGTACTTTTAATAACAATCTGAACATGAATAGTTCTGAAGTAGACCGTGGAAAGGCTCTCAAATTTCCTTCCAGAATACTAAACTAGCTGCTGTTTAAAATGCGGAATATTTAAAATGAGTGTTCAAAAAAACTAATTTAAATATAAATACAATAAAGTTTTCAACAAAAAAATAAATGAAAGTTTATTTAAAACGAAAGCGTATTCGATTAAGCATTTACTAAAATAAAACAATAATAACAGGATAATATAAATAGAAACTGAAATTTACTGAAAATAAGCATTTCTTGAATTAAAAGCTAACTATGTTAGTCTTGAATGACACTCCTACTTAGCCTTCATCTACGCGATCCAACTAAAAATATAAGGGTTAATATAATTAGCAAGTTCGCATCAGGGATCGAGTAAAGGAGTGGGGAAGATGGGATGAAAGAGCGATAAACACCATCCACTTAGTTGCTCATTACATTATTCAAGATTGCAAAGTCAAATAATGACACGAAAGTCAATTAAAAAACAGGCGGTACAGATGTTCCATTGTGTTACAGCACTAATGGAATACTTAACTATTAACATTTCTAATAATATCTTAAAATATATCGAAAGTAGGTCAAAATTTGTGGGTCGCGATAATGCAAGCATTTGCGCTACTCAAGCTTTCTAATCGGTCCTATGATTCTGAATATCATCAGCAAAGTGTCTGATGTCGTCTGTAATTCGTCTCCATCTATTTCTAATCTCTACCATGTACAAGTAAATAGCAATTTGGAGTATGATTCTATGGGTCGCCTTCATCTGGTCTTTTCATTTTATGGGTGCAAAAAATTGAGTGAAAAACACAAACTGTATACAATCTTTACTAGAAAATTTGAAATTGCTATCAATTTTGACTTTAGGCTATATTTTGCACGGTAATATATCTTGATAATGTTTAGTATATATAAATGTTAAATGTTTTACTTTACATGTATTTTTGTTACTTGTTGTATTTAGTACATAATTATGAGGGTAGAACATTTAAGACCAAGAGATGAATATGTAATTAAATTCATTGTGATAGGTCAAATAGCTATAACCTCAAAAGACGTTTTTGATTCAAATGTTATTTCGCATAATACTTTTATTGTACAGTATCATATCAACGAATTCTCTATTTTCCCCAAAAATATATAGGTTTCAAAATTTATATAGATAATAAAAACAAGATTAACTGACACTGTTCTTTCTTTAGTGAATGTTTCGTTAATCGAAATTCCTATAATCAAGGGAATACTGTGATATACTTTTAAGTTCGAAAAGAAGAATCTCTTACATTTATGTTCTGCAAAATATAAATAAAAGTTTTAATTGCCATTTGAGTAAGTTGCGCCCCATTTTGGTGTTTTAATGATTCATTAAATTTTTGATCACCGAATGCAATAAAAAAATCCCGACATCTCTTTCAAGTAAAAATATTATGCTGTTGAAAAGAAAAATGTCGCAGTAAAAAGATTCAGATAAGAGACTTGATGCCGAGAAATAAATAAACACGGAAGAAAGAAATGTCAAAGGTTTTATGTTCAATAAACGAGATCAAGAAGATTTTAAAATTTATTATATATAGCATGACGAGAAATAAACTGATTAATTATGATTAAAAATCCTAGAAAAATTGCAGTAAAAAAAAAACTTTGGCGATAATCGGGATTTTAAAAGATGTATATATGAAATAAAAAGACCTAAACACAGTCCCGGCTTAGCATCCCTTAATAGTAGAAATATTCTTACTCCCTCGCTCTTAACATTATTTTCTCAGTCTCCTCCGTCTCGCTATCTCTGTTCCTCTTAGTGACCTTGCTGAATTAATTAACTGTTGTGTTAAGGCCCAAGTATTATTAATCTCAATTAATCCAAAGACATTTACTTAAGAGCCGCAAGAACGTTTGTCTTAGCTCTTAGGAATAAAAAAAATACTTAAGAATAAGACAGCAAGGTTCGATTATTACTTAATCTAATAAAGAGAATTATCATTCCAGTAATTCGATATTTGGCACGATTATTTCCATATTAATAAGAATAAGTGGTATACGATTTTCATTAATTAAATTCAAATCATAATAATTATGTGGTCTCCAAGAATATTTCTAGACCTCGAGAAACCTTGTGCATTGAGTGAGTGGTGGACCCTTATGAATGCAAATTTTAGTTATTAGAGGATATAAAAAATGATGGGATTTAAATTTTTAACTTTACAAAATATAACTTTCGATAAATGTGCCGTGCATTTTCTGGAAAAAATATATCGTCCACTGATTTCTGTAAGTTTTCAAGTAAATGGCAGGTGATCGTTGAACAAGCTGTTAAAGGTACGTATTTGTAAATCATTACTAATAAGATTTTAAAATCACCATGAATTTCTGATTTCATCAAGCCTGGAGGAGGATGACCAATATGTTTATAACATGCAGAAAGTCTATTGGCTACTCCACTTTCGGGAGATGCCATGATGGTAAAGATGTGTAAAAAAATGGTAAAATATAATTTAATGTTTCAGTGTTGACATTGTGAAACAACATTTTAATAATATAAAATAACACTGTTTTTCATCAGGCAGCCCTAGACAAATTGCATTTGGCGATCGACTACAAACGAACTGTTCGACAATGTATCATATTATTATATGTACACTGTCGAAAAGTTCGTTTGTAGTCGATCGCCAAATGCTATTTGTCTAGGGCTGCTGATTATGCCAATTTATTGATGAAAGCGTTAGGCGTAATTGTGGTATACATTGTATACATTAATGTGAAACAAAAAACAGTGTTATTTTATATTATATATGGTAAAATATAATTTTTTCTCCAAGATAGAAATCATATATTATAATACGTTTGTATGAAAATCATAGAGCTTACAATTTCGTCTGAAGTGTTTTGTTTCAATGCTTTGCAGCCAAAAGGGCATAATCCAGACACATCCTCATTCAGTAGTATTACAAATCGTAAAAGAGAGAAAAGAGAGACTTGTGTTGAAGCAACATAATAGCAATCTACATACATACTACTATGTTCCCATGGAGAAAAACTTCAGTAATTATGCAAAAAGCACAAGAACACGTATGTGATAGGGATGAGAAAATGATGATGTATTTACATAAGTTTCGTTAAATAAATGATCAATATTTTTAAAAACACGCAGGGTAATACAAATGAGTACATTTACCAAATGAAAAATTATTATTAATATTTATTAAAATATTCTTGTACACATATTATTATGACCCAAATAAATATTTAAAAAAAATAGGAAGAAAAGAAAAGGTTATTCGTAAGACATTGCCTTAAAATTTTTGGTTCAGCAGAGAGATATGTTACTTTTATTGAGATGGGCAAACTTAAAGTAGAAACTGTGTAATTGTTGAGGAGCAAAAATAAGGTATTTTTTTTAATGTAAGTACTAATGTAATTTTTGAAATGAAAAACGATGATCTGTATTCTAAAGCTAGAGTCTTAGATTACCTTCATGATAATTAAACTATCAAAAAGTTTTTATAGAATTCAAATAGATTTAAAATAAAACTTGTTCATAGTTGAAATTCAGTGTTTTATTCTAAATCTATTTTAATGCCATAAAATGAACTTTCACTAAGTAATTCCAAGTACTATCTATACAAAAAGTTTTTGTGATGATTTGTGAATTTTTAAATTATGTATGAAAAATAAGATTAAAAATAATATTTTAACATTATTGACATTTCCATCCCTTCACGCTTAGATACTGGGTGTTCTGTAAAAATTACATTCACACAGAGCGAGAGAGAGAGACAAAGGACTATGTAGGGAATAAATTATAAAGTGCTACATAACACCGTGTTGTTCTCTTGTGACGGTGTCTGCCGGACCAAGCGGGAGCCTCTGTGTGTGTAATAATGAGTAGATGAAATAAAAAAATATTTTCTTTGTTCCTACATCTACTAGCAAGGGTAACAGCAATAGTAGTACTAAAGCGATTGCTTGTTGATGTTGTAATATATGTATGTTGTGTGTAGCAGTGGCGCGACTAGACTTTTCATATCGGTCATGCCTTGCACAAATGTACTAATAACCACTCGCAAACAAGTGGGATGGCTTTAAAAATAACAAAATATACAATAGTACTTATTATATAAGAAGGTGTTCATTGAGAAGAATGGTTGGTAAAACGTTGCGAGATAGAGTGAAGAATGAGGATATCAGGAGAATGAGCGGATGTGAGAGGAGTGTTGTGGACAGAATGCGTGTAAACAAGTTGAGATGGTTTGGACATGTTGAGCGAATGCAAGATGAAAGGGTGACGAAGAGGATGTATTTGATATTTATTTATTTATTTTATTTATTTATTTATTAATCAGAGACACAAACATAAAGTTGACAAAATACACACAAAAAAATTAAAACAACATACATTGATTCGGCCAGGCCAACCCCCCAATTAAGTGTGTCTACAGCATACACATATTAATGTAAACAAAAGAATGATAGAAAAAAAAAACAATAAAACAAAAGCAAAACGAAAACATTTTTTTTTTAGTTTTACTATGTTTTATTTGTGAAATAAGTAACCAATAGAAAAACTAAAAACAATTATGTTTTCGTTATATCAAATATAATGGAGTTTTACAAAATTAAGGTCAACTCAATCAATAGGATGTCTTTATCTAAAAGAAGGGATGTGAGGGAGCGCGGACGTCCAAGACCCACGTGGCTTGATCACGTGGACCTTGACCGTGGAACTTGAATTCTTAAGGACGGACGCGTGTTGAGTAAAAGAAATCGGCCTGCATGTATGAGAAACTGGATGAATGTAGTGGAAGCGAAAGAAGTATGTAAGGATAGATCTATATGGCGTTCCGTTCTCTCTGCCTACCCCTCCTGGGACATGGCGTGAGGGTATAGTATATAAGAAAGTACATACTGTTTCAAGATACTCAAAAGTTACCTCAGATTTTAATCGACAAATCAACACAAAAACTCAAACGTTCAAATAAACCAATCAATATTTTCAATGTCAAGTATATTTCTTATTATAACATATTATCATCGTTAAACTCAAATTAATCGATAAATAAAATTTGTGGATATTCAAAAACTACATCATGAGTGATTTCTTTCCGTTATATACCTATATTAACATCGACGTGAGTACAAAATTTCAGTTCAATCGAACATCAATGTGTGAATTAAAATTGATTACAAAGTTGAATACGGTTACATGTACAGTATAATATAATTATTTTCAAAATTTGCGTCACAATCGTAGCACATTAATATTTTTTTACTTTTAGGGAATGCGTTGCATATTTGCATCTATGGAAGGCAAGCCGCTGGTATGTACCTACTATTGTATTGCTATAATATTATGTTTAACGTAGAAGAATACGTTAATAGTATTGTAGCACGTAGATGGTTTTTAACTTAGTAATACAATATGGTTATGAAAAACGAATAACAATGGATCAATACCTACTTTAAATACTTGACTAAATAAGGACAAGAAAAAAAAACAAATTTCTACCTTATCTAATTATCTTGGAGAAGATGAAATAAAAGAGTGCCATTAAGATGTTCACGGATTACTAAACGGCGCCATATATAAATTGTGCATATTATTAAATGGTTCTTTAAATAGTGAAACTAAAGCTAGTAGTTGTAATATTATTGTGATTGTTTTTCATTGTTTATTGAAAATAATATTGTATTGTGTACCTACTTTTGAAATAAATATATTTATTATTATTATTATTATTATTTATAGTAATGTTTCTAAGTAAGTCACAATGTTTCTAATGAAAAATCCGTGGGACTTGCTCGATTCCCATAGTCAATTTACCCCAGTTTCTTGAAACGAGTGTTTAAAATATTACTAAAATAATATAAAATATTCATAATAAAGTACACAACGAAAAATACTACTTTCTACATTCATTATAAAAAAACTTATCCATTGTTGACACAATTCGTATGTAATATATTATAACAAATAGAATAATATAATATGAAGTTGGTGATTTTCTATCAAAACTTCAGTAAAAATCCAACTCAAGTCTTGACTCGTCTCCAGTGACTCGACAATGTCAACATAATAACAATATATTAGCAATTTCCGTCTATACTTTATATCACATCCCAAAAACAATCAAACAAAGGAACTATTAGAGAGTAGTTTGTCTGAGAAATCACTGCAATTTTTCTAAAAAAAAAAATTAGAGAAAATTAAAGAATGAATTAGAGAAAAAACTAAAGAAACTAACGTAGATGATATATAATCTGCCCCGAAGTAAATATAAATGGAATATTTTCTCAGATGTTTTTCTAAAAAAAAAATCTGATATGGCAACAATAACAGACTGGAGAAGTGTTGAGAGGCCTCAGGATAGATAATTAGATGATGTAAGGAAGGTCTCAGACAAAAATTTTGAAATCTCAAAAGGGAGGATAGATGCACTTAAAGAAACAATAAACCTATAACTAAGTATGTGCTGTGAAGTTTATTTGTTATCACATGAAATAAAACAAATATACGGTGTTCAAAGATAATATTTTTGAAAAATACAACACAAATTGTATTTGCAAACGCTACTGTGATTTTACTCATCACAGTAAAAAAATAGCTGCTTTATTTTTCACGAAACATTCACAATATTATATACATACTTATTCAAAACATAACCAAGTGACTTACACTTTACACTAGGATGACAAATACATCCTACGTGATTGATGTTGGTATCATGACGCTGAGAGTTTTTGTTTTATACTCTTCCTTTTCATACATTGTTTTGACACGTTATTATTATTTATATATGAAGAATCTTATTATACTTATGTATACATGATTTCTTGGAGATAATATTATTTTTAGTTTGAAATATTTATTGGATGTCTTCAGTAGGCACGTGTAGCATGCAAAATATTCGAATGTTTGTTTGTATACAAAGTTATTCTTTTAAAATTTCTATGGTAATAAGATCTGAATGTTTTGCCATAAGCCCACATACAACCTAATAATACACCTTTCACAGTAGGCTTAAAGCTTGTGTTGTGAAAGGGGAGTTTGCCGGCACATGGGATCATGGGACTGAGATTCTACCTCCAGGCTACCGACAAACTCTGATTTGATTGATTTTTAAACTTTTAACTGAATTTTAGAATGAGAATATGGAATTAATAAAGCATGCTGTCCGTTCTGAAACTTCTATTTTTCTCACTGTACGGAAACGATATGCTTGTGATGTTATAAATAGACATTAATCTGTGGGGTATGATGCTGTTCAGGACAAAAAGATTTTCATTTACTTATATAGGTATTACATAGGTACATACATATAAGATTGCATTTCTCACAATATATATATATAGGACAATAGGCGATTCAATCATTGTACTTTTAAAAGTTATGAACGTACATAACGTACGTAACGAACGTTAAAAAGTACAAATTTCATACTGTGTTTCAAAGGTGAATATCGAAGAGCATAAAAATAACATCATATTAGATTATGGAATACAAATACCAAATCAATGGTTCATAATATGTTATCATATGACAGACATATCTATATAAAATTTTAGCATTGATTGTTGAAGATGTGATAAATCACTGAATTTTTTTGCTTAAATTGGTTGTACACTACATTTGTAAGGCTTTAAATTTCAGAAATACATATAGGATCATAGGATGAGTTTATTTTGCTGATCCTATTACGGCATTAAAATAAATGTGGTATTTTATGTGCCAAAATAGAACTTAAGTCGGAGGTTCATCAAGAAGACTCCACTGCATAAAAGCCAATGTTCTACCGTTCACCAAAGCAAGAGGATCTATTCTTGATCTTGTCATAAAATTCTCATGTTACACACTAGAGATGTGACGATGAGATGATTATTTCAAATGTGCATCGAAATTATGACCAAATATACTACATCGACAATACAAGTTCTGTTTAATGACTTGAAGTTTTTCTCTTAAAGGTAAGTTTACGTCAAATGTCACGAAATATGCATGAATATGATCCATCCTAAATAATTATTGGCACAGAGGAAATAACTTGGCATGGTTTACGAATACCATTAGCCCGCTGCTAAACCCATTGTAGGATAATCCGTGATGGTATGAAATAAAAATGTTTTACATATGTTAAAACTGCTTTCATTCAAAAACAACCACCAAGAAATAAGATCTCCTATGTATATAGTACGTTAAAAAATTATACAAATTCTTTGGAAGAAATAATAAATAGTGGGATGCCTTTATTTAAAAATGAATTCAGTGTTTTAAAAAAGATTGCTCCTTTAGAGTTGAATAAAGTACAACTACACAAGAAAAAATTCCAGCAGTTTTGTTTTTTTACTCTTATATTCTTTAATTCATACAGCGTAAGGTGCCAGATACTCCCTTCATAATATTACGATTTGTGCCACGGTATTGCAAATAATTTGATTAAAACGACAAGAACGCGAGAGATATAAATTAATATAATGGCTTAGTTGTATAAGAAGCCGAGATGTTATGCCATAAACACGCCCATTATCGTTTTAATTTACAATGAATTAAGTATAATATTACTGCGCATGTCATTATAATCTACATTGGGTAAGTACTTATTAAAGAATGGACAAATGCATTGTAAAATAAAAATATTATTAATGACTCAGTTTTGCAACCAATTTTCAGCTTAGTCGCAATATTAATATTAAAGTGTGGCAGTAAACCTGTCAATATTTGGACGTATTATATAATTTATATTATTGAATTAAAATAATCCCTCATTTTTAACAAGATTAAAATATGAAAAGAGTGTTTTTTTGTTATGAATAAAACTCATGCAAATTTAGCGATAAGTGACTGGGATAACGAACTCAATACAATTAAGTTGTTTCTTTTGACATTTAGGAAATAACTGATCATATTATATTCATCGCGTCTTTAAGTTGTAATTTCGGAGTATCTTAAAACCTTGAGTTAAGAATTGGGTTAATCAAAATAAGTTAATAGAAGGTCAAAAAACGTCCTTGTTTATGTTTCAATATTTAATTATTTCAAATAAGGCACTTACAACATAAAAAAAATCCGACATTTTCAAAAGAATCTCTTAAAACGTATTTAACACATGACACAAATCGGATAAAAATTTCAATTTCAAAATAATACTGTTTCGTAACATTAATGAGTATTTTAAAACGAAATATACTTCTTTTATAATTAAATAGCATTAAGAGCAATTTAAAGAATCTTAGGTCAAAAAATAATTGCCGCCAATTGCAAATTGAAGGCAAATTTTGGAATTCCATATAATAATAACTAAACGAAAATTATTATTTTTTATTAGATGCTTTGAAAATATAATTAATCGTCATCATCTTCATCGGTCCCTTAATTCTGAGGATCGCAACCATCATGCCTCGTTCTGTAAACCATAGTTTATAATTCATGTTGCACACTTTAAATTTGCTCTAAATAGCGGGCGTCGAACACAAAAATCGATGTAACACGAGATCTACATAGATACTAGTGAAAACACATTCCTATGCATTACCTACCTTATACGATTCGCTAAATAATTCCTTCTTTAATGATCTACGTCACTACGTCACATCTCCTTTCATCACATATTATTATTATTGTTTCTCTGTTAGGTGTCGAAATATCGCCACTATAATGCTGAGTGGCGCTAGTAGTTGTTTCATAACTGCTGCCTCTGAACATGAACATCTTTCTAGTGTTAAAATTTCTGTCTTTGCACACGTTTTTGCCTCCATCATATCCAAGCAAATCCTCATACATGATTCCTTCTTCATTGCACTCAGCACGTGTCCGTCCTTTGACATATGGTCTGTATGATCTAGTTATTTGATCTTCAGGCGGCCCTTTTTCTCAGTCTGTATATGTTTTTTGTCACTATATCCGCTTTCATTCCACATTCTTCTCGTATAACACTAACATCCTTCTCTAAATACTATCTTCATTATATGTAGTGTACAGTATACAGTGTACAATATACAGTACAGTATACAGAAAAAATACTTCACTAAATACTAACATTTATCTTATATAACAAGGGATTACTTAAAAAGAAAAATAATTATATTTCAAATTTGCATAATTCACAGAACTACCTACATGCATTTTCTTGCTTTTTTCTTTTTGAAATGGTGATGTGAGAAAACTCTATACAGTTTTATTGAAAAAAAAGTGCCAACGCCCTCTCCCCCTCATTTTTTACTGATGTTGACAAAACGGCTGAGAAACAATAATTTGCGCAAGAACCTTAGAAATGTATGTCAAATTATTTCCTTTCAATTTCGGAGGAATGTAGGTACATAGTAATACTTTGTAATCAGACTACGGTGAAACTTTACGAGTAGAGGCTCTGCTTCTGTTAGTATGAGTAACTACTTGGTATCATTAATGTAGGAATAGTCCTTGACGTAGAAACGACCGTATATAGTATATAATTATATATATAGGTACAGTCGTAAGGAAGTAAAGTACGAAAATATATTGAGTAGAGAAATGGAAGAACGCATAGAGACATCGGATAACATGTACAATGTACATCTTGACGATTTCTATGGATTAGGAATGCCACGGAAACAAGTAACTCAATTGGCACACAATCGCTCTGAATCGAGAAAACTAACCTGATGCATATTAAAACGTAAAAGAAAAAAGCTGGAAGTATTTCCATTTGCCTGACGATGAGGTGGAAGCTCTCAAAAAGGACAGTGGAATCACTAAATATTCTCTATCATTTTAATTTATGTGTTTGTTTAACGATATATACCGACATTGATGATTTTAAAGTAGCAACATTCACAGGAATGAAGTACATTTATATATATAAAAAAAAAACAGATAAGAGCAAAAAATATTATTGCTTGCTTCATTTGATCTAATAAATTATGTATGCTTGTATTAAATTACGTAACGTGTTGTCATGAAATGAATATATACAAGACGGTATATATTATTTTTATATACCTAGATCGAATATTTGTAGTAGGTAATTAATATAGGAATGAAACTTAGTTTGATTTCAAGTGGTTGTTGAACACAACTAGCTATGTAGGAGGCAGAGACAGGTATATTTCGGTGTGTGTCAGGAAGAGATGGATGTAGTTTTTTTTTGTTGCTTTGGGTCGACATTTTCAGGGTCTGAAGACAGAGTACTTATTACTCTGGGCAGTTTAGTTTTGAGCCTGGGAGAGGTGGGACTCAATCATATTAATCTCAGTGTTTGAATTCGATATATTTTAATATTTATTTACCCACCTTCGTAGTAGTTAGTACATTATTTTTTAGTGATATTTCCACAATTGGGAATATATAAAGATCATCCTAAATTACTTTTAATTAGCATTTAAAATCCGTGATGCTGCCAGCTGTCTAAGATAAGATTTTCTTTTAATATTATTAATTTATTATTTATATCTAGGTGTTAGGATACTCTCAGGATGTCTGTTGTCTACAAGGCAATATTTGTACTCAAGGATTTATTATTTTACGGATTTTGAAAACGAAGGAATTATGTGTTATATGTACATTTATTTTCAGTATTATTGTATGTATGTATGTACCTGTGGCTGATTTTATATAGCGCGGTCCGACACATCTAGAACTAGACTAATAACAGTGGCGCACCGCTCTACCCAATATTATACTTTTATTTAATTTACTTTACCATAACGATGGAGTATACAGTTTGAAGAGGAGTTATATGTTGAGAAGGATATTATTTGATTTTTAATTTAATTACATATTTTATCATCGAATGTCATTTGTATTCTACGAACTTACTGGATTTTTCTACTTATTCAACATGCTGTAGTTGCTGCGATATCATGAAAGGAACAAATTTGACATTTTGCATGACACTAATCATAAGAAATATTTATGTATTTATTGGTCTTAATATATTTTTATTTGACTTACATGATTCCTAAATTCTCCTCACCATAAATATGTAGTCTTTTATAGCTAAATCTTGTCGAGATTACCTTATGGATATGGATCCTTTCTGCCTATCGACGCTAGACTAGCTACCTTGTGTCTATAGTGTGGGACTGATCTATTCGTAACCACATATTTATCATTATTATTATACAATTATGCACGAGACGTATTATGTGCTTTGTAGAATTATATATTATATACTAACAATTTCAGTCCTAACCCTGCTTCGAAATGTAGGTGTACCGTTAGCAAGCCCTGCTCCCATCTCTTCGATTCCGCTTTCGAGACAAGGGTCAATGCGGGTCTTGCCCCGTTTCCCACCAGGGTCCTAGACAAAGCTTCTTAACATATATTTATAATTATTCTTATTATATATAGCTGCATGTTCAAATGAGTATACATATTATATATTATTTTATATATTCGGTGTAGATTAGTGCACTCGGGCTCAAAGTACGGCATGGCGAGTTTTGAGACGTGAGGGAGCGAAGGTGGCGCTCCTTTAGCATGGACACAGCATGCTTTCCATGCACTAACATGGTAGTTAGTCTCTGAAAATGATGTCATAGCAATTGTGTTGAAATTTAATTAATATTCAAAAGTAATAAAGTTATGTTTTTGGGTGCGCCACTGTCCTTTACGACGCAACGAATTAGTAGGTATGTTGTAGAACATATGTACATACATCGGCTATAGAAACTATGAAATGGTTATCTTATGTAGGGACATAGATCGGCAACCAGTTACCATACAACATTCTCGTAATGATATAGAATAATATTATTTGAATTTTATGTTATGATGATTGTTATGTTATATTCGTTATGTTTTATTATGCACTATTTTTATTATGTTATTTTACAGTATCTCAAGGTAAGTGATCTGACGTCAAAGTTATGTTTAAATTGTTTTATTGATTTTGTGATTTTGTTGTTCTTTTTGATTATTGAAATGTATATTTCAGGTGACTTATTTTGCGTTCTAAAAATACACAACGTAGGTAAAATTATCGTCAAAACACAACGTACTGGGTCCAAATCTATGAAAATAGTTAATAGATAAATCGAGACGATCACGAAAGGCCAAAAATTCGTTAATTAATTCAATTAGGAATGCGATATTTCGTACGTATATTTGCAACAATGCGAAAATTCATACAATTCTTAGCTAGCTGAATAGGGTTGTCACTTCTAGTCTGGGAATCAATTATTACAGTAGGTATAGTTTAGAAGCTAGGATGTTGCAAATTCGGAGCTTAGAATGGTTTAAAATAGGTAGGATCATCACAAATGGTGCCTTGGACCAGAATATTATGTCTGTCATTGCAGACATAAACTGGGTTTTTACGGAGTAGAAGTGGGTTTTGGGTTTGCGATGATAAATAACTAAAATCATGAATATTGGAGGGGGGGAAAGCATAAATGGGTTTTGAGGAGTAGAACTGGGTTATGGACAGAGGAATGTGTTTGGTTTTTGAGGAGAGAAATAAAATTTATTCTTGGTAGATGCAGCGAGGAAATTGGTTGTTGATTTTTTACTTCGAGAACCGCGGGTTGGTGACCCATGGTTTATAGTGTTAGTCGAGTTTGGCGACATATTATATTTGTGTTTGGCTATCTATAGGTATATACCTAACATTATGCATAAGAATAGTGAACCCTTGAGAGTTCATTCGGAATTATGTCCTTATGAATAGTCTAATAAAG
Source organism: Athripsodes cinereus (assembly GCA_947579605.1). Classification (NCBI taxonomy): domain Eukaryota; kingdom Metazoa; phylum Arthropoda; class Insecta; order Trichoptera; family Leptoceridae; genus Athripsodes; species Athripsodes cinereus. The sequence goes on along the minus strand of OX388322.1, from coordinate 16,665,394 downwards.
AGCGCTTGTGATTCAGGTATAAAATTGGATAGGTATATATATGTTGAAATCCTGAATAGTTCTTTATTTTATTCAATAATGTATATAGGTAGGTACCAAAAATATGTACTTTCATAAGAAGATTGGGTGTTAGAAAAATGGAATATTATATTCCCAAGTAGACTTGTAAACATGAATATTAGGTATGTGGAGCTTATTTTATGTGTATGGGTAGGTATATGACTAGAGTTTTTAGGATTTTTAGATATTATAGTATTTGGGTAAAATGGATAAATAATAGGTAGGTATATAGTTTGATGTTAGTTATATGTACCAAGTGGATGTTTGTTAGGGACAAGAATTGTACCTAATTATAATAGGTATTATTATTTTTTTTTGGGGGATATGGTCTTAACATTTTACAGTATTTGTAAGTTAAGTGTTTGTTTTTAAACTTTTAGAATTCTGTCAAGTTAATTATTTGGGGTGTGAAATAAATTTATTATCGGGGTAAGAATGGTGAATATATTATTGAGTTTGAAATAATATTAGACCAGATTTTATGAGTATCTGATAACATACATAATACAATATACGAATGAAGCGGATAAGTATATAGGCAATAATCGAATGATGAGGTTTTGATAAAATCACGATTTAGGTGATTATTTTTACAGTTATATGTTAAACGGTTAGCTGGAAGAAATAGTGGATATTCGTTCTTACAGGCTAAGGGGGGGAGGGGACAACCTACACTCTTTTAAGCCCGGGGGGGCAAAACCAAGGGCTTCACATTGGATAACGTTGGAACTCTTTGAGTACCCTGAAAGGTGGTATCTATCATTTTAAAATGGAGGACTGGAAGAAGAAACGAATTTATGAACATATTCTAAGAAGAAAGAGGCTGGTGTTCGCTGATATAACACATCATGTCTTCCAAATAGAGAAATAAGATGTACAACCTATAAATACTAAAATATTAATTAATACGTTATAATATTTAAAACCAAGAACGAGAGTGGAAATAATATTATTACTGGAATGACAAAAAACTATAGTTTTAAATAAAGATGCAAGCAGATAGGTATAGGGATATTATAGTACCTAACGGGATGTATACGATCAGTGGTTGTTAAACTGTATGCCTGATATTGTGATGTTGCTGAATGGAACAAAGAAACCTGAGACAAAGGGTATTAGGAATTATGCGTGCGCTAAAATGAGATAATTATTTCAATTGAATATTTGTTGGTAGGATACCAACATGATTTACTTGCAAGAAACTTGGTGAAAAGTTTGGACAGCGATGATAGTAGTTTTATTGGAGGCCAGAAGGGTGATGTGATGAGATTATGTAGCATTGGATCCTCTCTGTTAACCCAAAAGAGAGTGGTGTACAATAACATAAATCGCTGAAGAGAAGTAATTTGATAAGAAAGTACAACGCTATGATGTAACAGTTTGAGAATCGATTGTGAATCTATCGAAGTCACAAATGGAATAAACTATTTAATGTGTTATAATTTTAAAATTGTGGTGTCAAATATTATAATAATATTATTCAATAGTGTTAGAGTGAAGATGTGAACTATAAAGTGTTTAGTTATTATTATTTTACAAGTGGAACGAATATTATGATATGTGCATATGGAGTTACAATTGTGTGTATTATATTTAGTTGTGTGTGTGATATAGTTTGAAATAGATAAGTGTTTTTTTTTCAGGACTTTTGAAATGAATGAGGACGATTCATATATATATACCTAATATGTAGGTATATACATTAGGTGACTGTTATATTGGATACAAGGGAAATTCTATATACCTATTATAGAATAACATATTGGGATGTATTATGTAGATATTGTCAATGCAACTCGTTTAAATATTGCGTTTTGTATCTTATATGCATAAATGTGTGTAAATACATCAAGGGAGGGGTTCCCACCACTTACCTCTGGATGTTTCAAGAACATTGTATGTTATCTTTCTCTTGATTATTTGTGGTATTATTATGGGTGATTTATTTTAGGTACATAATTATAGGTATTTTGAGTTAGCTGTTCGCGTTTGAAATTATTTAGGCACACTGTCAACACATTAACACGAATTTTGTTGGTTAGCTGGAGGATGCTGCACAACTTGTAGAATTATGTGGCTTGATCACGTGGATCGAATTCTTATGGAAGGCCGCGTGTTGAGTAGGAGAAATCGGTATGAATTGTGTGAGGGATTGTAAGGCAGTGATGGAGGCGAGGGATGTGTGCCAAGATAGAAGGATTTGTCGTTTGGTTCTCTCTGTCTACCCCATCTGAGACGCAGCGTGATGGTGCTGAGAGATGAATGGTTATTTAGGATGGGTTGCCGGTGGAGAGTTGGTCTCCCACTTTTTCCGTGAGTCTTCGTGTGTTCTGTGGGAGGACGGGTGTTCTAGGAAATTAAGACATTTAGCATCTTGGATTCAGCGATGAGGTTTGCCGCCGTCATAAATGTTCTGAATTGGTACGGAGAGGACGATTTGCATGTCTATTTGTGTGCTGCAGGACTACTGGTTGCATCGGCAAAGGAATCATGGATATGAGACATCTGGCGAGTAGTACAGGATTGGTGTTACCAGCGAATTGGATCACCCTGAAGAATGCATATATGGACTATAAAGAACCACACGACTATGAATAATTATAATGATGTGTGAACATGATTACATGAAAAGGAATTTTAACAAAATGCAACTTGGATATTAAAGTATTGGCACAAACTTGTTATTATTATTTTATGTTCTATAGATGTTATGACATAAAATAATAACGAAACTCGAAATAATAAAATATAACAGAATATTAAAATATTATGTTATGTTGGGACAATAATATTGAACGAGTATATCTCAAGTGGTAGCGTTGGGGTGTATTATAATTATTGATGACTTGAATAGAGGGACACAGTTGACGAGGTACCTACGACCTATCGGAAGACAGGGGCGTACTCGAAAGTTGGAATTAAATAATTATGAAAAATAATTAGAAAATAAATAATTGTTTGTGAGATAATGCCTCATCCATTTTGTCTTCAGCATGATCTCAAAGGGGGGATGTCATGAAATGAATATATACAAGACGGTATATATTATTTTTATATACCTAGATCGAATATTTGTAGTAGGTAATTAATATAGGAATGAAACTTAGTTTGATTTCAAGTGGTTGTTGAACACAACTAGCTATGTAGGAGACAGAGACAGGTATATTTCGGTGTGTGTCAGGAAGAGATGGATGTAGTTTTTTTTTGTTGCTTTGGGTCGACATTTTCAGGGTCTGAAGACAGAGTACTTATTACTCTGGGCAGTTTAGTTTTGAGCCTGGGAGAGGTGGGACTCAATCATATTAATCTCAGTGTTTGAATTCGATATATTTTAATATTTATTTACCCACCTTCGTAGTAGTTAGTACATTATTTTTTAGTGATATTTCCACAATTGGGAATATATAAAGATCATCCTAAATTACTTTTAATTAGCATTTAAAATCCGTGATGCTGCCAGCTGTCTAAGATAAGATTTTCTTTTAATATTATTAATTTATTATTTATATCTAGGTGTTAGGATACTCTCAGGATGTCTGTTGTCTACAAGGCAATATTTGTACTCAAGGATTTATTATTTTACGGATTTTGAAAACGAAGGAATTATGTGTTATATGTACATTTATTTTCAGTATTATTGTATGTATGTATGTACCTGTGGCTGATTTTATATAGCGCGGTCCGACACATCTAGAACTAGACTAATAACAGTGGCGCACCGCTCTACCCAATATTATACTTTTATTTAATTTACTTTACCATAACGATGGAGTATACAGTTTGAAGAGGAGTTATATGTTGAGAAGGATATTATTTGATTTTTAATTTAATTACATATTTTATCATCGAATGTCATTTGTATTCTACGAACTTACTGGATTTTTCTACTTATTCAACATGCTGTAGTTGCTGCGATATCATGAAAGGAACAAATTTGACATTTTGCATGACACTAATCATAAGAAATATTTATGTATTTATTGGTCTTAATATATTTTTATTTGACTTACATGATTCCTAAATTCTCCTCACCATAAATATGTAGTCTTTTATAGCTAAATCTTGTCGAGATTACCTTATGGATATGGATCCTTTCTGCCTATCGACGCTAGACTAGCTACCTTGTGTCTATAGTGTGGGACTGATCTATTCGTAACCACATATTTATCATTATTATTATACAATTATGCACGAGACGTATTATGTGCTTTGTAGAATTATATATTATATACTAACAATTTCAGTCCTAACCCTGCTTCGAAATGTAGGTGTACCGTTAGCAAGCCCTGCTCCCATCTCTTCGATTCCGCTTTCGAGACAAGGGTCAATGCGGGTCTTGCCCCGTTTCCCACCAGGGTCCTAGACAAAGCTTCTTAACATATATTTATAATTATTCTTATTATATATAGCTGCATGTTCAAATGAGTATACATATTATATATTATTTTATATATTCGGTGTAGATTAGTGCACTCGGGCTCAAAGTACGGCATGGCGAGTTTTGAGACGTGAGGGAGCGAAGGTGGCGCTCCTTTAGCATGGACACAGCATGCTTTCCATGCACTAACATGGTAGTTAGTCTCTGAAAATGATGTCATAGCAATTGTGTTGAAATTTAATTAATATTCAAAAGTAATAAAGTTATGTTTTTGGGTGCGCCACTGTCCTTTACGACGCAACGAATTAGTAGGTATGTTGTAGAACATATGTACATACATCGGCTATAGAAACTATGAAATGGTTATCTTATGTAGGGACATAGATCGGCAACCAGTTACCATACAACATTCTCGTAATGATATAGAATAATATTATTTGAATTTTATGTTATGATGATTGTTATGTTATATTCGTTATGTTTTATTATGCACTATTTTTATTATGTTATTTTACAGTATCTCAAGGTAAGTGATCTGACGTCAAAGTTGATCTCAGAGTTAATATGTATCAAAATTCATGTTTAAATTGTTTTATTGATTTTGTGATTTTGTTGTTCTTTTTGATTATTGAAATGTATATTTCAGGTGACTTATTTTGCGTTCTAAAAATACACAACGTAGGTAAAATTATCGTCAAAACACAACGTACTGGGTCCAAATCTATGAAAATAGTTAATAGATAAATCGAGACGATCACGAAAGGCCAAAAATTCGTTAATTAATTCAATTAGGAATGCGATATTTCGTACGTATATTTGCAACAATGCGAAAATTCATACAATTCTTAGCTAGCTGAATAGGGTTGTCACTTCTAGTCTGGGAATCAATTATTACAGTAGGTATAGTTTAGAAGCTAGGATGTTGCAAATTCGGAGCTTAGAATGGTTTAAAATAGGTAGGATCATCACAGTGTGTAATTAAATTTAACTTAAATAACTTGAAAAATTGAGCAAATTTTTAAAGAAAAAACTATCACACTCTTATGACTTAGATGAAAAACATATCCTTCTTCTTCTTCTATCAGTGCCGTATCAGGTCCCCTCGACGTTGGCGATTACTATGGAGTAATGCTTCTCTGTCCTGCACTGTTCGGACCAACTCTCTTTTATACGTTTGATTCCGGTCCATTGCCATATATACGCAGCCACGACATCAAATCCTTCTAATGTATTCTATTCTATACCATCACGGCATATCCCACAAGTGGGGTAGCCAGCAGACCAGCTGCATATAAAACATGCAAGCTGTCTTCTCCGTGCTAATATAAAATCAAGACATTCAGGATGGGTGGCAAACCTCATCGCCGAATTTAAGATGTAAAATGTCTTATTTTTTCGAACACCTGCCTTTTACAGGACACTCGAAAACTTATGGAGAAGAGTGGTAGACCAATTCTTTACCGGGTTCTCCACGGGATACTTCTAATGTACCTACCCAAAATATATATTAAAGAGAAAAGTAGGTGTTTCTAAAGAAACCACAATAAGTTTCACGCAACCATAAACCTTTTGGAGATTAGGTGAGTATTTAAAGTAATATTGTAGGATATAAAAAAATTAATAAATAGTAAACTTAGTTTGTAGCAAAACAGATAGCTCAAAGAAGTAATGTGGTACCAGTAAGATAAATAATAATTGAATACCGCAGAAATAGTGAAGCACTTTATCTAAATTGAAACATCGAACGACGATACAAATTAGATAAATCCCTAGCATTACGAGTATAATAATATATACCCATACAGAGTACATCTTTAGCTCTTATTTAAATTTTATTATCCCAACATCAAACTAATTCTCCGTTTCATTACTTAAAAGTTTCCAAAATTTAATCACATTTATATCATCCTAATGCCAATTTATGTCATTTTGTATTACACAGAGACTTCAAGTAAATAAGAGAATGATAATAAGAATAATAATGCCGACTTACTAAATGCGAAACATTGAATAATGAATAATTATCAAATTGGAAAATTGGGACAATGTGTTATCACTTCAAACACGTAAAGGCAAAATAGTAATATTAAAATTACTGTATAACGTACGTACAAAAAACTACTTGAGATAATAGGAACACTAAAAAATATAAAAGAAACGCCTCATCATATACCTATTTTGTCTTACATCCAATCGTTATCTTTTGTTGTACGATGTTCTTTATTCGCTGCCTTGTTTTCTGTTTTCACTCTCTGCTTTTTCAGAGGTGTTTTTATACAATGTTGATTTTGACATTAGATTTTCAATAGTTTTCTTCGTGATTGAAAGTTATATTTGTCGATATCTCATTTTCTGATATTTTAATTGTTCTGTTAATTCTCGTGTTCTCCATTTGAATTGGTTTCGATAATAGAAAAAGGGTCATGGGAACTCTTTAAAGAACAAAAAAAAAACATATTTATCCTCCACTTCATTCTATGACACATCAGTTGTTTATAAACGTAAATCAATACAATATTCTATTAGTTTCCAAAGGTATTTGAGAATGCATTTATATCGACTTTCTTAATTCTTAAAAAGCACATGTCCATAAAGGCCATCTTCTGAACTAATTTAAAATTAATTAATTGTATGAGAATTTCAAACTTCGAAGAGCTGCTTTCGTGAATCTTCAAATGTGGACATGTGTTTTCCACATTTAAAAGTTGAGACAAAATCATTGACATGCAAGAATTAAATGAGTATAATTAATGGAACAGATATCTCAATCATTATATGCTCAATTTTTGTTCGTGTTAAATATTGAACATTTATAGAGGTCAATAAATTTAAAAGGCCTAAAAAGTGCCAATAAATAAGGAAGAAGAAATAAAAATTTTGGAACCGGGGCACAATAAATATACAGTTAATAATTTAGAAAAAAGTTAGAAATATCGAAATAATAAAATATACGAGGGGTAAGTAAAATAATGTCACCGATTTTTTTTTCAAAAAATAAACGATAGCAAAAACAAAGAAGCCATTTTACGAAAAGGGAGAAAGAAAGAAAAAAAATATTCATATCGAAAATAATTTATTACGTCGATTACTCTCGATGTAATAAATTCTGGAATATTAAAAAGAATATAATAATACTCATAATATTATCTATCACTGATATTTCCATTCCTCCTTCACTACATTTATTTTTATCTTTTTATTTTAATAATTTTTTCAACGTTTTCACAATCAAAACGTTAACTATCTGCTATATTTTTTTATTTCAATACAAAATACTGTGATAATGTAATAAATATGATTTTGCATAAGTAAATGTGAAAATGGGAAATGTCATAAAGTCACAACGATTTTTTCTTAGTATCAAAAAAATGCGTATTGCACGATCTGCTGTCGCAGAAAACTATTTGGGTTTTTACTCCTTTTAACTGTCATTCAAAAGTTTTGAAAAATGTAGTTCTAAAGCAAAAACTTAATTGTAGGTACCTACTCGAAGCTTGAAATAAGTTTAAATTGTTATTTTCATTCTAAATTTAAATGTCTAACAATTTGTTACTAGTGGCAACTATTTTAAAAATTAGAAAGATCTTAATTTAATTGCTTTCATTTAAATAAGTGACAAGTGTCACAACTCTTAAATGGAGATGGGCGGGACACAGCTAGAAGCCCAGATGACTAATGGCCAAAGTCTCTTACATCTTTTGAGACCACGAGCAGAAATCAGGAGCATAAAAAGATCCCCAATGAGATGGAGGGATGATAGCACTTTACACGCTTCGGTCAACTGGATGCAGGCGGCGCAGAATCGAGTGACGTAAAAGGAAATGGAGGAGGTCTTCGTCCAGGAGTGGACGGGATTGGGCTGAGAATAAGAAGAAGAAACAAGTACAATTTAAATACACAAGAATAATCAGAAAAAAATATTTTGATAATATATCTTTTTATGATACGAATATACTTCTGGATAATGTTAAGGAAAATGTTGTTTTGTTCCCATAACTGATCTTTGAATTGTGATGGCTCAATTTCTTTTACAACTACACAGCTCTAGTTTCTACCTTAGACATGTAATATTTTTCAAATAAGATTTTAAGATGACAAGCGATGGAATATGTAGCCATTAAAATGATATATTTTTACGCACATTTTAGAAAGAATATAAATCTTTTAGGAGTTATATATAACAATATCCTATCAACAGAGCCTCGATTCAGTTTGTACATTAAAAATTGAAATATTATAGATATTACTGGTTATCTGGAAAACAATGAACACAATAATGTCCATTGAAGATGTCCATCTCAAAAAAATATAATAGGTACTAAATATTCACATTAAAATTTACAAGTTCTAATATATTACATTGTGATACACCATTGTACATTGAATTAGGTTGTATTCCCTTCTCCCTTCCATCCTCTTTCTCTTTCAATAATTATTTTTTAAATATTGTGCTGTTAAACAGAGATGTGCAAAATACTTCCAAAAAAGTATTTAAATACAAAATACAAATACTTTTGAATTTTTGTATTTCAAATACAAAATACTAAATACTTTTTCAAAATGGTATTTAAATACAAAATACAAAATACGTATTTTCAAAATACTTTTTTAAAATACCTTTTTAAAATACTTTTTACAAATAGTCGAACAAGGTGTAAGACAAAAGTATTTAATATTTAAACCATTGATGAATGAAAAAGAAATTAAAAACTGGACAAAAGTATACATAAATGGAGAAAGGGTTGACATGATTCGTTATATCATTGCTAGCAGACAATGAGGATGAGCCTTAGGAAGAACTGTCAAAATAAAAAAAAAATTAATTAAGTCATGACAAAATGTACCGTTGTTAGAAGAGATAAGCCGAAAATTGTCATAAATGGATTGAGTATCATCAAGCAGGTAAGATAATTCCTGACTCGGGCTGCAAAATAAATCAGAATGAATAATCCAAATATGAAATCGTATGGACTACTGTAACATCATATTATTTACAGGACTGCTCCAGACTCTTCCTTATCGTCTTCAGATGGTTTTTAATGTTGCCTCCGGATCATTTACAGAGAGAATAAGAGCTGCCACATAACTTCACTACTAAGAAGTCTACACTAACTGTGAGTCCTAGAGATAGTGGTGTTTAAACTGTGTCTCACTGTCCACAAGGCAGCACACCACCCACTGAGCTGTTCCGCTGACGAAAATGTGTGGCGAAGTCTGTGATCAGCTTCTTAAACTCGTTGAATTCAAAAGGGCAAATACCTCTAAATTTGCAGAAAGAAGAAACAGAGTCGCAGCGTCATCTGCCTGGAATAGATTGCCTTCAGACAAAATTGAAAATGCTACCATTCAGGAGAAATCACAGCGCCCTTGAAATGGCCATGAAACATTAAACGGCGTCATGTATAATTTGTTCAATCATCATTATTATGTGTAGTGGGTCAGGCCGTAGATTTTGCCACGAAGTGACATAAAATGTTTCATAGAATCTATGTAACGATAACATAAACGTTACACAAAAAAGTTACATAAAATTGTAAAGCTAAGTTTTCATAAGTTAAATTCACAGGGAGAAAAATAGAACAATGCGTGATTAAAATCAGTAATGCATGTTTATTATTTTTTATGTTATTATTGTAGTTACGGATACATAGTAAGCTACAGCTACTATGTAAATATTGTAATATTTAGTCTGATCACGGATAAAGAGATTAGTGATATTATTAGGTTGTTACATTTTTTTTTATCTTTTTTTATTCAATTTACTTTTATTTATTTTCGATATGTCGAACGCCTTGATGCATCTTCTTTTAGATAATGGGCCTGGTAATTTTTTTTCAAAATTGCGATCATATCATACTATTGGTAAATCGTCAGTATTACGCCAAGAAAATCTTCCTTTGCCTTTATTGCGTAAAAAAATACCTTGTAACTATTATGCTTATTAATTTCTGTAATCTGCCCAATATAGTTCATAGCTCTATTTTCCGAATTAAATTTTACGACTACGTAGCTATTTTCTACAACTTTTTGTTGACCCGTTATGTCTGTATTCGCATAGCTATGTGTTAATGAAAGTGTTAGATGTAAACTGAACTTTAGTGATGATTTTATGTAACGTTACATTAATTTTTGTGTAACGTGTTACATAAGCGTTACATAGCCGTTACATAAACTCAATATTTTGGTATTTTATCAATGAAAACAAATGTATTTCTAGCTAAAATCACCATCACATGATTTCTTTAATCTTTAACTATAGTTTGCAATATAATTTTGATAAGAATGTGTCTTATTTACAATGATATCTTCAAAAACAATCTCCGTAACGACGTGACCGTTATGCCCGACCGCACCGACAAACAATTAGATTACTCTAACAAAATAGCAGCTGATGCATGGACCACCGCATGACAATTTTCTTTGGTGTTATCATCAGATAAAAATTATTCTACCACATGATTTTCTGCAAATAAAAGTTCTCAAATTTCGTTACATAAATAAAAGTTACATAAAATCAAAAACCGGTACATCAGCATAAAACTTAATATTATATAATGAAGTAAGCAATTATTGACATATAATAATATATAAAAAATAAGCCAATTTAATGATGGTTTTGGAAAAGTTGTTATTATGATTGTAGGCATAATGACAACTTCAAAATATTAAGTAAATCTGTGTTACGCAGTAGAGGAGACACGCGATTATTTGGGAAAAAATGCGTTTTTTTGGTACAAATCATTATTTTTCCACTTTAATATTAATAAAATCGATGCGAAATTATATTGTGTAGTTTGTTTATACAATATGTTTCAATATTCAATAATTAAAATATCTCTATATACCATAAGAAATAAAATATCTTAAGGAGACACGAGATATGAAAAAAAGTGGCAAAATCTACGGCCTGACCCGTGTATAGGTATCTCAAACATGGAGTACTCTAATGGAAACGTTGTATTTGTAATTCAACAAATTGGCAAAAAAAGCTTGCGTACGCGCATATCAATTAATGGCAGAATTTTGTTTCAAACAATAAAAAGGTATTTTGTAAAAGTATTTTGTGTAAAATACAAAATACTCAAAAAAAGTATTTCAAATAAAATACAAAATACTTTTTACAAAAAGGTATTTGAAATACAAAATACAAATACGTATTTTGTATTTTGTATTTGTATTTTAAATACTTTTATTTCAAATACGTCACATCTCTGCTGTTAAATTGTTCATGGTTTAGATCAGGGATGTTGCGAATATTCGCATCCGCATCCGCAAATGCGGAGCTTCCGCATGTATTTGGACATTTGCATCTGCATCCGCAATAATTGATGCGGATGTTCATGCGGATGCGGATGTAAGACAATTTGCGACAAGAAAGATATGGGACGGGGCCGGCGAAAGGCACGTGCCGTTTGCACTTGACATTAACCAATGGGAACGAAAATAATGGTGACAAGATCCGACGCGTTTTTATTTTTGCCGGTTTTATTTTATTTTTGCAAATAACAAAGAAGAAAAAAAATATTTCGCCAAAAAATCCATAATATTATTGTAGCAAAAATTTCGTCACATATTTGACAGTGGGGCCTACCAACTAAGATAGTTCCTACATTTTTTCTATAACATCTTAAACATCCGCATTCGCATCCGCATCCACGGATGTGAGCCTTAAAAAATCTGCATCCGCATTCACATCCGCGGATGTGTAAAAATCGACATCCGCAACATCCCTGGCACAGACATACCAGCTTGTTTACAACATGCAGTACCTAAGTCTGCTGGTTACACTACTTTTGGGATATACCGTGAAGGTTTAGCTATATAGATAAAAGCTTTCATAAAGTTAATAATCCTCTCACGACCGACTTTGTCAATTTGTGGCGACAATATTGTTTTTTTTTCTGGTTACACAAAATAAGTAGGCAGTAGGTATACAATAATATTAAAATATACATAAATAGAAAAAAATAATAATTTAATAATATGAATAATAAAGATATCCAAATTGTCAACACTTGTGAAAATATGCGAGTAGGTATATTAATAATAAACTCGTGAAAATACTTTAATGTTGAAACAGCCTCGCATGAAAAACTAAATTCGCTTTTTTATGTATGTTTCCTAACATACATATTAATATTGCTTGGTGATAAGGATAATATCCTTTATAGGCGCTGTCACCAAACAAGCGATAGGAAAACAAATATTTTTTAAGAAAAAAATCATTCTTGAGCAGTGTGTTCTTAGATAGTAAAAAACAGATTGAAGATTCTCCTATACTGTTTGCTTTGCTTTGTGTGTGATTTTGTGTTGTTATGGTGGTGCTTGTGTGTCTATCATTCGTCGCTTCTGTTTTTAAATTTTGTTTTCACTTGTATACCTATTTATTGCGTCATGATAATAATATGTATCATTTAAATGCTCTTAAAATTTCTGTTGTTCTTATTGCACAATGGTTGTATGTTTTTAATATGTTTAATAGGTGCTTTTGTAATTGGCTTCAGAGCCGTCTGATTTGATAAATAAATAATAAAATAATATATCTACCTGAAAATCTGTTGAGTCTAAGGATTTCTATGTATCAGCTCTTCTATAAAAAAAAACTCAGGCCTCACTGGCGGGTCCTAGTGCGTAGTTTGAGAAGCTGGCAGACTAAAACTGCCCCGTGGGAATCTTTTATGCAACATTCATTATTCCTGTGTGATCTGTAAAAGCTGTTAATAAAATAAAAATAAAATAAAAAATCCTGGCTTACGATAGTCTATCCTTCGGACCGCGAACGTAAGGATAAGTAGGAGTGTTTGCAATTTCGGTTAAATATGAGCCCTCGACTCCTAATATAATAAATATTCAAGTGTGTAGACTGTAGAGAGTCTATCAACATATTTGTCAATGTGGTGCTAAGATTGTTGAACGTTGCGTAAAAAAAATCTAGCAAGACTTCTGTGTGCCATTTAACTGAATGCTAACGTTTAAATAATCAACTAGCCATTCTACAATCTGGCCAATTCAACCGTCAGGCAGCGACTCACAAATATATATTTACCATTAGGTATCTGTGTTATTTACTCAAATAAACAAACGAAATGCTAGAAATTGCCTTTCTACTGAGAGATAGGAATAAAATAAACATGAATGTTATTATTATTCTATTTATTATAATACATTAATAGAATATACGAGAACGCTCCTACAAGTAAATCATAAATTTCTTACAAATATTTGAATCCGTCTATATATTAAATGAATACTTGTAATAAAAACATATCCTGATGTAATAAAATGAGGCGGCCGGTGTGGTGCCGAGGTAACGATCTTGCCTTTGAGTCACGAGGTCCCGGGTTCGATTCCCGGCCAAGGCAAAGTGAAGAATGACATTTTTTAAATCGTCCTGGTTCTGGGTGTTACATGTATATGTGTTTAGTGCATCGTATATATGTATATCGTCGCGTTAGTACCCATAATACAAGATTCATATCTTAGTTTGGGACTAACTCGATCTGTGTGAATTGTCTATACAAAAAAATATATATCAAAGAATCTAAAATTCATTTAGACTTTGCTAACTAGACACATCTGATGGTGATCGTGACTTAACCCAAAAAAATGATACTAATAAAACATTTGTGTCCCTAGTTATAATCAAACACATGCCTACTTGCAAAATATTTTTATAATGTAACTACATACTCAATAACATGCAGAAAAATGTTGACATTTAAGAGAAATATAATTCTTTTTAATTAGAGTTGGAACAATGCTAATATGTGTTTGTAGGTTGAGTTTGTTTTATGACGTTTTGTTAAAATTATATGTAAAGATTTAAGGTCCACCAATCGAGAGAGGCTTTATCCAAACCTTAGAAGCAACCATCTTTTTGGGATCTCATTTTTCAGATCTCAAATAGATCGCGATCTCCCGTCTAAATGGCGCTGGAACAATTAAGTTCAATACTTTATCGGCTGCTAGTTCGACCAGTTAGCAACAAATGTTTAGAATATTTACTTTTTTTTATTGTTTAACCGGATTTGGATGCAGATGACAAAACCAATCAGAAACCTCAATTGGAGAACCATGTCTACACATTGCAACATTGTGTAAAATCTAATCGGAAGAAGTGAGAAAGGTGTCTCAACGCTTACGAATTGGCTCTAGGCTGGCTTAAGTGATCACTTTCAGTGTCCATGGACAACGTTCACCAATTCCACCATTCTCACTGTCACGATTTAAGGTCCCGTTTGCACGATTTAAGGTCCGGTTTGCATAAAGCATCTCTCGATTGGTGGACCTTAAATCGTGACAGTGAGAATGGTGGAATTGGTGAACGTTGTCCATGGACACTGAAAGTTATATGTAAATTATACAAATCATCTCAATATAATATGTGATGATTCAACTGTGATTCATAAAAAGGATTTAAAAGCTAGTACAAAATATATGTTATGTTTTAACATGAAACACTAAGAAAAAGAGAAGAAAAATGTATGTATCCAAGGATTTACATACAAGATATTATGTATAAGGAATAATTCATAGAAAATGTTTTTCAAAAACATATACACACACCTACCCAGGTAGAACAGGGTTTTACATTGTGCGTGTGTGTATATTTTGTTTTAAGTAGCAATAGATTCCATGCGAAATTAGACCGTGAACATTCTCCCAGAAATTCGTTTGGTAAATATATATGGATTCAAATATTCAATACAAAAACGTTATTATTATCTATTTTCAATTTATCGTTGTAAAACATTTGCGTCTTTGTCTAACTGTGGTCAATATTTACATAAACAATCAGATTAAAGCAAAGATAAATTGATTTCATGTAAGTATGGATAAAACTTAATATTATTCCAAAAAAATAATAGATATATACACATATTCAAATTAGATCACATAACATGAAAGAATGCATATATACATACATTTATTTAGAGTAGTTATTTCCATAAAACCTCAAAAATAAACATGCTTTACATATGAATGTAACCTAAATATTTGAAAAGAATTCACGAGGAAAAAAATGTGTATGGCATAAAGTAAATATATTCCGAATATCCGACCAACCTTCTTCATACCTTCTGATGCCATCTCTTATTCTCAAACATCAGATCAGAAAACCCTTATTAGGTATGTACCCCATACATAAATATACATGTACTATGGTTTATATCCCTCGTACTAACATAATATAAGCTTCTCCCCTAGTTGATACACGTTTTACAATGACACAGTACTCGTCTTAACTAACTCGCTGCTTAGTGGAATAGAAAAGTAAACTTTAATTAAACTAAATTTATGTATATTTGAAATTTGTCTTTTAATTTAACTTTTCTCAAGGAATAAAATTAATTTGATTCATGGTTTTCAGATAAATGTGATCGCCAAAGAAATAATTATGTAAGAACTTTGTAGGGAAACTCAATCATTTAAAAAAATATATTTGGGGAAATTAAATGTAATTTTTTAATTCGATCAGTATTTTTCTTTTATTATAAAAATAACAATAAACGTCTTGACTTTTGTGGTCGCAGGTGTCAAACAATTCACAAATTCGACTTATTTTATAATGAAATTGCTAATGAATTAAGTTTCTTTTAGGTAAGAAATAAAGCAGGCGCAAAAAATAGCCAAATACGCAAGAAACTTACACGAAAATCAGCTGTTGATTACACGAAGTGACGGAGTTGACTTACAATTACAATTGGTGTCAAATACTAGACTCGTGTAAACTAAGTAATATTCGACTAATCCTGCTCTTCCAAGACAAGAATTATTTAGTAACTACTCCGTATATTGACGTTAAACCTCAATATAGTATTATTTCTAAGATACACACATACCTATATTTATATACATACAACAGAACAACCTTCTCAACAAGGAAGGACTCGCGGAAACCTAATTATATTTAACAGGATATAAGTAGATGTCCATTTACCCTTATCACCGCAAAAGGACTAATTTATTAAGTCGAAATTACCAATAATCATAATAAACAATACCTAAACCATTTTATTTTGAACAATTTAATTTAATTTTGATTTATTTATTGATTTTTTTCGCACATCAGTTATATAAGAAAATAAATTAACAAATAAAAAATTTGATGGTATACAGAGGCGAGACTATCACTGCAATAAATAAATATAACTTTTTATTGCATATAAACAAAATATAAAATTCAAATATTGATAAATAAGTAAAATGTCAATGGGCGAGCTTATTGCTCGAGCAATTTCTTTCAGCCAATATTAAGAAATTTAAACAAAATTTATATAAAAAAAAACATTATAAACAAAATGGAATAATGATTCCTTCCATTCACATTTTTGTTGAATTTAAGATTAAATTCACAAGCATCTATCGAAATGAAAGAAAATATGCATCATCCACAATCATTTGTTCTCAAACTTTGCCTTAAAGCGAGCAAATTATGAAAATTAACATCCTTACTTCGGAGCAAACCCTTCAATGGGGAAACATGAAAATATAAAACTGTAGTGATGGTAAGTAGGTACCTACTTATTCGGTATCAGCCGGAGTACTCGACATGGTTATATTATATTAAATATATTATATTTAAATAATAGTGAATTCACCTGTATTTAGCATCTGATGCATACCTCAATATCTAATTTTAGATTTTGTATGGACAATGTTATTCTTATATTTGACTTTGCAGATCCCGGTCTCTTTACATTCGCGGAAGCAAAAATACTAAGATTTTTTATTATTTTGTTTATTTTTTATTTTTTTAATTCCAAAGCATTAAATACAAACAAACAAAAGGACAACATTATGAAATATATTGCCCCATTAGACTAAGATTTAAATTGAACTGTTCAATTTTCAATATAATATAATACAGACTCATTTTTCAATTTTTTATTGTTGGACTATCATTTCAATTATTTTTTGCATCTATAAATTAAGTTTAATTCAGGAGTATTTATATCGTTTATAATCAATTTATGTGCATGCTGCTACAAGTTATATTTTTGTCATCGTCTGTCAAATTGTTATTGTTTTGTATTTATTTAACATGTAAAAGGCTCTGCCGTATAAAAATGAAAATAAATAAATATAATGAAATATGTGATTAATGTTATATGTACATATGACGAATCCAAGCGCCTTCATACGGCCTAAGGACAATGAAAATTAAGAAATGAGTAAATAAATATTGAATGTATTTAAAAGTGACCAGAAATCCTGTGAGTCAGTAGTAATGGACGAGAGTCTCTGAAGGAAGTATAGGTATAGAAGCATAATAAGCTCTCGACCTAAATAGAACAAGGGGAAGAAGATAGATGTAAACGAATATTCAAACAATAAAATAAATCAACAGTTTTTAAGATACATATTATTATATTGGTGAAAACCTTAACAAAAACTTAGCACGTGTGTTAGATTATCCACCAATTTAATACGTCTTACATATAATGTTCACCTAATCTTTCACAAATTAGACAAACTACTTTGATGAAGTCCTAATTTCGCAGAAATGCCGGTCGAGGTGACTAAAGCCTCGTGCGGTAATATCCAATTATTCGAGGGATTACGATTTTGATTCCGGGTATCGATGAAAGTTATAATTATATCACTACACATACCTACTAAATAATGATTCTCGTAAGCAGGGAGAACTAAGATAATATGGGAGTTATAAGATGTTGTTGTTTTAAAGATTACGCTTAATAAACAACTTAAGTCATCATAGGGAGTCGAAGATCTGCTGATAGTTTCTTACTTGCCAATTTTATTCTGTTTATACCATCAAGATGTCTAACTCAAGTGGGGTTATCGTGAATTTACTACAAAAATAATTAACACACAGCTCAAACCCTTTTTTCATAAAGACATTTAGGATGGACGACACAACTCATCTTCTTTTTCAAGTGCCTTGTCGAATCCCCCTAACGTTGGCGATCACCTCGGCGAACTTGCCCCTGTCCTGCGCTGCTCGGAACAGCTCCTTCACTGATACCCTTGTTTCGCATCCAGGACATTTATCTCCTGTCGCGTCCCTCAATTGTCCCCTATAATATCAGTTGGAGAAGGTGGTGTTTTTCTCCACGCAGAACATGACCCAGATGTGAAACCTTCCGAACCTTAATGGTTGACGACAGCTCCCTGTCAACTCTAGCTCGTCTCAGAAATTCGATATTAGTATACATATCTGTCCAGGAAATTCTGAGCATTCGCCAATGGAGCCACATTTCAAATGCTTCCAGTCTGTTCGTTAAGTTGACTTTTAAGATCTACGTTTCACATCCATAGAATAAAACAGACCACACACACCTCATAAATAAGATAAATTTCTATTTTTAATATAATCCGTAGCTTTTTGTGTATTTTATATCATTGTATAAAGTGAAACCTTGAAATTTTAAATACACAGTTTTTTTAATGAATGAAAACACAATCGTTAAGTCTCTTGATGAGTTGGTATTGATAGTGTTTCAGTAAGAGAAGAAACAATTAAATGTTTCACTTCCTACCAAGTAAATTGATATCTCCTACGTAATGTCGGACACTCAAAAATTTACAGAAAATCGTAGGAAATCTGAGATACATTGGAGGGATATTAACTTACCTATCCACAGAATATATCGATAGTGTGCAATCATTCTGATGAAGTAATGGACATCATACCTGAAACAAAATAAAAATTAATTAATAAGACAAATATTCACAATAAAAGTGCTTAAGTAGGCATTCTTAAAAAAAATAACAAAACATTATGAAGTAAAAGTGATTTCAGCATTGGGATACAATATGTTCGTGTAAGCGATGAATAAAATTATAATAACACAGCAGACGAGAATAATTAAATACGATACAAGCAAAAAATAATTATTGTTATATATATTTGTTACTGAATACGAACGAGTTTGATATTAACATGCAAACAGCTAATTTTAATATTAACAGAGCTACTGTTTTCATTTGCACTAATTCTTTTTTCACAATATAGCAAAACATCTAGGTATGTATTGTTATTTATCGTTGTATTTAATACACCTTTTATTAATTCACGCCTTCTTTGGATTATGTGGATGAGTGATAAAACTAATAACGATAAACGATAAAACGATAATCGAATTGTTGGCAAAAAATGTCTGTCATGTTACGTTCTTAAATTATAAACCAGTCGCTTTGAAAGTTCTTGCCTGTTGTGATGTTTAGATCAATTATAATTCCGTGGTCCCCTCCTGGGCATGTTTTGTATCCAAGATCTCAAAAAAGCTAAGTGCAAATAAATAAATAATGGAATTTTCGTAAAAGACTCAAGCCCAGGGTCGTCTCCATGAAACAGCTAATCCAATAAAATACGATATACGATACTCATATTATCTTCCATTAGCATACTTTGGTTTAAAGATTTGTTAATTCATTGCAGTGATCAGTAATAGACCTTTCTAAAATTGCTTGACTTATGGAAGCAAGATAAATTTACATAAAACGGTTCAGCTTATCGACCGACAGTTCTTGGTGATACTTCATTATAATAGGACATAAATAATATCACAATGAAACTACAAAATAACGTGTTTCATTTTAATTTGTTGTTAACATAAAACGATAAACGAAACAGCGTTATACTATGAACTTGTTCGTTCGATACAAAGTTGATTCTTTACAATGCATTCTAGTTACTAGTAGAGCAACTTTACAACGACTACATAGAGTATTACTAATAATAATTAGTGTTTTATTTTTACTCTTTCTTACCCAGCAAATAAACATTTATCTTTATTCACATCTGTTCCCACACCTCACCTTCGTTATATTATTATGAATGCATACAAGTTGCTTCTTTTCATGATACTTAAATAAGAATAATATTATTATTATTAAACATGTTGTTGTTTCTTACACGTAGACTCTTATTCTTACACGATTTCTATGCTTTAGAAACAATTATATTCACTGATGGCTAATGATGTTATGACGTGTACATGTTTTACTAACTATTTGTTTATTTGGAGTCATTAACACTAATATTCTAATACCAACACGGCGAATCCGCAAAAGTGGGTAGCCAGCAGACCAGCTGGAAGATATAAACATAAAAGCTGTTCAACTCCGTACCACCAAAAAATATGATATTCAGGAAGGGTGGCAAACCTCATCGCTAAATTTAAGATTTAAAATTCATTGATTTATTCTTTACTGTACATTGATAACAGTAGGTATATACAATTTTATAGAGAAATGCATTCAGCTTAGATACAATCAATATACACAGGGCGAGTTTATCGTAAAGGAGCAATCCCTTCCAATTAAACCAAATGTTTTTATTTTTCGAACGTCTGCCTTTTACAGGACATTTGAAAACTTGCGGAAAAGTGTAGGAGACCAACTCTTTGCTGGAAATTTCATAGAACTATTCATAAAGCGTTGCACATATAGCTTCCAATTATTATTATATTTATAAGTTATTTGCATTTATCAGCCGTGGACACATTTAACAGACAGATGGCAACTTGACGGCCACTATTTAACGAGAGGTTTATGCTTATAATCCTGCTGCTCATATGCGACACTTTCACGATAAAAAAATTTGTTCATGTTAGGGTATTCGTACCTCGATGTGAAACGAATACTGAAAAATTAATACA
This sequence comes from Athripsodes cinereus, assembly GCA_947579605.1. Classification (NCBI taxonomy): domain Eukaryota; kingdom Metazoa; phylum Arthropoda; class Insecta; order Trichoptera; family Leptoceridae; genus Athripsodes; species Athripsodes cinereus. Next base: position 16,644,328 of record OX388322.1, on the reverse strand, counting down.
TGATTTCTCAGGTAACAAAAAGAAATTAACTCATTTATATGTCATTAAGAGATAAACACACTAATAAAAGTTGAATTCAATTCATTTGCACCACGATTTGATATTTATACATTTAAACTACCTACGTATTGAACTAACATTTTTTTACCAAATCAAAACGCAAGTTGATAATGTGGATATTTGAGTTGGTTCTATGAAAAATCAAATACGAAAAATTACTCAAGTTTCCTATTCATTGATAATTATAATAAATAATAATGTGATGTGCTTTGTTTCACAGTCGATAAAACACTGTCACAGTAGGATGTGCTAGGCTGTGTGAGTAAACAGGGATAATTTGTTGCGGCTCAAATAAAATTTAAAACTACATATTGTTTTAAAGTTAATGATAATAACTATTCAGATAACATTTATAGTTATGACTTGTGAAAAATTGGATTGATTAAAGATAGTGAAAATGTTATTAATTATTTTTATACTAATTACCAATGTGTATACTAAGAAATTATAGGTTAAAATATATACGACCACAGGCAGTTCACATCAATACAAAACAATATGTATTCACTGTGTCGTGTGTAAAAACTTATGCTTATTTTTACTATATATATTATGTTTTATTGTCGAGAGAGACGTCTTTCGTCTTGTAAGGACATTGTCAATCGTCTTGTAAGGACGTGAGATTGACAATGTCTTTACAAGACGAAAGACGTCTCTCTGGATAGTAGAAGAAAACATTTGTTTTTTAATTTTAATGCAATAGGTATTGACTAAAATTATTATGTAAATTAAATTAATTAAAACAAAAACTTTGTTTTGGAAGGAGAATGTTAAGAGTGAACCTAAAATTGTCTTATCACTTAGATTCTGGTAGACCAGTAATAATATCGAGCTATTTTATCGGGGAAGCTATTGAAATAACCGTATATAATAAAACACAGCATTCCTATCCACGCTAAAAGAAATATCATACTAGGCATATTTTTCTGGAATAATAGATGCGTTCGGTATATTAAACATATTTTTTAATGAATGTGAACATGTGAACCATTTTCAGAATACTAAATAGAAAGTGTTAATAGTACACGTAATTTTCCATATTACACACGAAAACTTTAAATTAAGAGTGAGAAATCAATTCTTATTAATTTTAGTTTTAGAAATGTACACGGCAGTAAGCCTTTAACATGTTTACATTAATTAAAAAAAAAACAAAGTAATAAATATGTGGATAGGTACAACAATGACATAACAATGGGTAAAACAATTCATAGTGTTGACATATCATAACTCTAGAATAACATATTGAGAATAAAATAATTTACAGAAACGAAAGAATTTTGAAGATTTCGTGAGTACGTTTATGTAAATTATTGATATTATAAATATTAACAACGCCCAATTTAATTAAATTATGGTAGATTGTTGAGTGAGTGAACTCTTCCAGTAAACAGAATATTATCCCTACACTGTAGGGGTATATTATTTCAGATTGAGGACAGAGCTACTCTCTCGAGAGATTCTGGACGTACTGTCTCCATTACGCCGGTGTTATTTGCGCAAATGTCCATGTTGAGTACATTGTTTATTACTTGGCATAATAAACATTTTGGTAGATACATTGTCTCTGTATCTCTCTTCGTTATTAATGAAATAAACTCATAATTCTATGAACTGAATAACATAAAGCTCAAATATAAATTAAAGTGTATAATCAAATAATATATCTCAAAACTATAACAACAAACATCAAATAATTTATTTGGCCAACTATGTTGAGCGTGCCTTCTGTGTGGTTGGTCCTTTGCTGTGGAACAAAATTCTCTATGATTTGCGAAATCTGGAGAGTGTGAAGTTGTTCAAGGTGAGGTCAAAAACCCTATTTATTTTTATTTTTTTATTTATTCAAAACCAGTTACACACTTCAGACAACACATAGAAATAAATACAAACAATTATAATCATATTACAAGAGACCATGCATTGCCCAATTTAAAAGTGTATACAAATTAACTATTTGATATATTTCATTAGCCCATTAGGTCATGTAATATAAAAAAAAAAAACAAATAATAACAAAAATATTAGAGATAAAGGTTGTTGTTTGGAGGTGTTATGATTCTTGAATGTTTTTTCACAAAGCGGCGCATCTTAAATAAGTTGTTTAGTTATTATTATTATTTAGCTATTTGTCTAACTTCTCGAGCTGTTGGTCCATTCTTTATGAACAGCGCAGAGAGGACAGAATGTCAATTCGCCCTGCCTTAGAATACTAATTTTGTTTCCTCCATACTCATGCAGTTAATTCAGGGCCATCCATGCAATCTTAAAGCTCTTATTTCAACGTTAGATACTGAAGGATCGACAAGTTTTATAAACAAAAGATAAATCATTGATGTAAAGGAAAAAGAGCGTCTTTTAGGGCAAGATGCAGTAAATGGCGCTCGATTAATTTAGCCTTCCTTCGAGAAAAACGACGACATGAGAAAAGTATTATATTTTTTTTAGTTCGTATCATAGAATGATCAGAGATTGCTGAAATATTAATTTCACCCCATCAAAAACCTTTTAACTTCTAAAAGATAACGTTAAAATAAATGACCATCAAAACAAAATTACAATTCGAAGAATGTTTTAAGTTAATTATTACTAAGTAAAGCTTGTTTTAAAACACAACTTTCCACATATTATTATTATAACTTTATCATTACACGAAAGCTTTTTCATATTATTAATAATAAAGAAAATGAAAAATCCTTCAACATCTGAGAAGAAGATGGTTTTTCTCATTAAGCTTAAATTTAAATCTCCTTGAGCTAAATATAACATGCTACAAGAGTGGATGGTAATAATAGTAATAACATGAATAACATGCATAGGAAAATAATTTAGCTTTTCGTGCTTTTAATTTGGGAGCTTATGAATATAAATACAAGTAAGATAATTAAAAGCTTCGTATTCAAGATTGTTCTTTATTAAGTAAATAATATAATATATTCTAGAGGCTAGACTACAATTTTTGACAATAGATTTAGTAATTAATTAGTTTTATAAACATGAAAACAAACGCATAATAATATTTCGATAAACATTTTCAAATTATCGCGGCATAGCGAAAATAACCTCATATTATTGAAGATCTAATCCTCATTTTCATAATTTCCATTTTTTAAGTATTGTTCACAAATAAAAGTGGCAACTTCACTAGATGTATCCAGAATTTTCTCTGCGCGACAATAAAAAATTTAGACTTTAATGATGCGAGCTTTTTCACCAGGTCATAGCAACTTATGTAAATAAAATAATAAATAATATTTTATTGCAGTATGAAATAATAATAATAATATGTAAGCTTCATTAACATATTCTAAGCACAAAAGCTTTAATAAATAAACGATATTTAAAAAATACGCTATTAATAATACAAAGTCAAAGGGATTAAGGTTTAAAACAAAATTGACATTTTAAAAACCATTCTAATGGCCTTTCTTTTGTGGTTTGAAATCGTAAAATTACATAAAGGAAATCAAATAATACATACTGAGTATTCATTCTGGATTACCATTTAAAATAACAAATAATTTGTTAATAAAATATTTCATAAAAAAATGAATTTTTGTTGTATATTATTGGAACACAAACATTGTAACGCCTTGTGTAAAAGTTTATGGCATTTAAATCAATTATTTTGTAAATTCCAACGAACGAATTTACATAGTACAGGAAATAACCTACACAAAATTTAATGAAATAAAAAAGACTGTAGGAATAATACGAAGTTTGTTTCACAGTTTTTGAGTAGAGTGACAGTTGATTGGGGATTTGAACAATTGATTCATGTATATTATTAAGGAGATGGCAATTTTTGTCAGTATCTATATAGCTAGACCAATGATCATTTTCATATAAACACGATGTATATAAGTGATATTACTTTCTTTCTTTCTTTTTCCTCGACGCAAGGCACCCGATACCGAGTGAATTATGTTAAGTGATATTACTCTCATTAACCATTTGGAAACATAAAAAATCTCGTATTAAGCTTCTCCACTACTACGAAACAGATAACGGAGAGTCTTTGTATGATGATGATTTCATGCAAAATGGAGATATTTGTTGTTCTGGCCAGTCCAGGGTATCCGCATCATTCTTTTCCAGCACCACATATCAAAGATTTGTATCTTCTGCCTTTTCCTCGCATGTAAACCCTTAGATTCATAGTCAAAAAAAAAGAGAATACTTAAGTTTGCATCAGTTTTCAGTAATAAATTTGGAGATGCCTGTATCTTAACATATTTTGTTGAGGTATATCATGACATTTTTTTACCATACCTATTCTCCCCAAGACAATGGTCTGAACTACCTCTATATCAGAAACTCTTCTATAACTATACCAATTAAATTTAAAACATTTGGAAAGGGTGGCATAATATCTCATCGTAAAATATTTGATGAAGTAAATGGTAAATGATCGAAATGAAAAAAAAACTGAAATAATCAAAAACGGACAGCACCTTCATCACAATCGAGCAAAACAATTCTTGTAATAATATTTATTGTTATTTCAACTCTTCAGCTTTTGACGTTTCCCTTAGTACTAAGTTATATAGAAGATACTCGTACAACCCTGCTTATACATATTCCTCATGTCAGAGCAAAACTACACGATGTCGAGATGCGACATGTTCCATAGTGGTTGTAAAATAAACTTAGGGATAACCAAGATCTTTTGTCATCTATAACAAATCACCAACGATTATTCTGCTTATATTTGAAAGATTGGTTCAATGTTTTATATTTACATGGTTTTCCACTCAGAAAAATTTTCTGGCGACACTTTCACATAATTCAAACCACAAATCTAACTCTTGAACTATTAAGGGTTGGCTGGAAGACATAATATGTGGGACAAGCCCACCTTTTGGTCCCTTCATTCTTGTTTCACTTGTTTACATATATAACATCATACAATGATTAATTCTTCTGCTAAATTTATTCATGTAATCTCATAGAATGGAAAATTGCAAAAAAATATTAAATGTAATTATATTGAAAAACTGAGCATTTACACTTAAAAATTACTTTTTATGACAATGTGTATTTTCACATGTAATCTCATGCATTAGAGAATTATAAAAATAACTTTGTTATGCCCGGTATAGTAGGTATTGTGCCGAAAAGTTATCATTAAAAATTATAATTGTTATTTAGAAAGTGGTACTGAAATACCGAAATAGACAATGCAGTTCATGAGAAATATGAAAATCTCGACATTAAAAATCTCCTCGCACTTGAAAGGTACCTGCATTCATTATTAGATATTGTTTACTAATCTTCGTACCTGCATACAAAATATTATCATTGTTTATTTATATTTGTACCTGCATAGCAACAGGGGTAATAAAGAGAATAATCTCGACAAAAGATTAAGGCGCATTCATTATGTATCAACTTAAGGCGCATTCATTATGTATCAAATTATTTAATGAATATTCTAGAATGCGTTTGTATTGTTATTATTTAGTATTGGCTTGGTTGGATTTATACCTACGCTTCGAGATATTGAGTGTCAATATCGATGATATGTTTTGAATTATGTAAACGACTTTTTAGGTATGAATTTTAATTTTATGGTAACATATGTATTTTAATATTTAATTATCTACCTAAAGGGTCGTAATGTGTTGCTATGTAATAGAATAAGGATGTGTTATTTGTGTGCGGAATGGACGCTTATAATATAATTAAACTGTGACAATGGACACACTTTATAATGTTTGAATTTAATATCAGTGGAAGAGACACTTTAATTTATATGTGAATTATTTAAAATCAGTGCATTGGACGCTTCATAAACTAATATTTATTTGTAAATATTTATTTTATTATTTACTGCATAATTCTTGGAATAACGGTCCATGCGGACCCGTGAAACAATGGAGTCTATGAGGGCGTGTATTGGTACAGTGATTAGCCAATCACGACGCTGCACGGGATGCATCGCGTCATCGAAGGGGTAGGACCAACCCCTCTCTACACCACTCAAGGAACAGCGGAGAAATGTCCTTGAAAGTGAGTCTGTCTCCATCAGTCACTAGTCGTGAACAGTTATCATCAGTGAGTGGTAGTGATCAGTTATCCTTGGTATAAGGATCGCTCCTGCCAACAGTCATCATCTGACCTTCAGAGAGACAAGTCGGTCTCTGGTCATTGGACTTCAGTCGAGTTGAGATATTCTCCTCCTGAAGCCATGATGTACCAACTCCGCACCTGTGTAGGCTGGTAATTGCCTCCAGGAGCCTCGGACGTGGGACTTCGCCCTCCCAGCACTGCGCCAAGGGGCGCTTTCTTCAACTTGTGTTGCCTCTAAGCATTTTCATGCTAGAGGCGCTCTCATCGTGGGATCCATTACAATTATCGCAAAGTGGAATTTAATTATTTTAAAAGTGCTTCGTTTCCATTTTTATTGAAATAATAATCAAGTGTGTTTTTTTTTATATTGGGATAATTACGTGTGCACAGACAATACGGGGTAGTGAGTAAGGCGTAGTATTGTGTTGCTGGTTAAACTAATGTGTTTGTAATAGTGGTAAGATTTTTTTTATTATTAATTAAATGTTTTTCTAAAATTTACATTTGTTTTTTACACATTCGCCTATCTGTATACCTATAACTTGTCGTCTCTTATATAGCCTCACTATATATTTAATTGAGATCATTTTTTTTTATTGTTTTAACTCCTGGAGTGCTGTAAGTAGCCCAGTAGAGTCTCAGCCGTTGGCATTTTTGGCATAATATTTTATTTATTTTATCCTCAACCAAAACCATTCTTTCACCATCTCTCACCCCCCCATATCATATTGGCCCCCTGAACGTGTGGCTCGTAGCGATAAAATACACATCTGTGTATAATCGCTACAACGAATCCATCCCTGAGATCTTCTTTTAATTTTTTAACTGTATTATTTGTGATATTGGAGGAGGGGATATTATTTTATTTTATATAATGAACTGACAAGTTATTTGTAATGGCGAATGTGTATTGTTTTGACTTTTGGCTTTGTTTTATTGACATGTGTTTATTGTGTATTACGGTATGATTCGATCGATGGTTAAGGTGTCGGATATCAGATGCTATGTGCGCGAATTTTCGCTTTCGTTCGGAGGCTGGACTGATGAAGGCCCCGAACGGTTCCTCAAAGAATGCGAGGAACGCTGGAAGCTTGAGTGGGAAGATGAATTGCCAAGGGAGGCTGTGTATTGCTTGCGCGGCGACGCTAAGCGGTACTGGAAGTCTCTGGGGTTTCGGTATTGTCGATGGGGTGTATTCAAAGAAATAATTTTGCGAAGGTTTGGTGTGGAAGGGCAGATAAATGCGATCTATAATGACCTGTTGACAGTGTGTCAAGGTCGGGATGAACTGGGGAGTGATTTTGTTGACTGGAAGGTCAGGATAAACAATCGTTTAAAAGGGTATGGCCATGTATTATTTAAAGATGAAGGACCAGCAATGAGCGTATGGAAGCAAATGACATCCTGGTATAGGACGAGGATTAATGGTCGGGAGTTAGTTAATCTGGAACATTTGCAAGAGTTGGTATGGCTCCTGGACTTTCCAGAATACACTCCGGAGGGACAATCTGAACCTGAGGTGATCACAGAGAGTTATCAGGTTGTGTTAGATAATCTTCCAGACATAGCATCTGTTCGCGATGAGGTTCGGTATGTACCTAGCCAGGACGCTAGGGAGGAAATTGTACCCGTAGAGGATGGGGTTACCCTCTCGGAGGAAGAGATAGATGAGGACACCGAACGGGAGGTACTCACACCTCCCTCTATTCACGAATGGGTTAAGTCTTTCGCGTGGGTGTTGAAATCAGTGTTGGCAATGCTGATCGTCGCGGGATTGATCGCGGAAAGCTGCATACGTTTGCTTGTATGTACAGCTATAATTATCTTGAGATTCGTGAATAGAAAAATATCGCGTCGCCGTAGAACAGCGTTGATATTGTTCAAAAAGATATATGCGTCCATCAATCGAATCAACTATGAATGTAATAATGCTATCGATGATTATTATTATAATTTGTTCATCGATATGGATTCTCGATGCTTGAAGTCGAGGAGAAAATTCAATCAAGCCAGATAGTCACATGTGTGTGTTAAATTGGATTAGGATTGACTTAGGCTTGTTATAGGAAAAATGTTTTTTTGTTTAAATATTTTTAAATGGTTTGAATATTTTCCGTAAAAATATCTCTGGCGCCCAGAATTAAAATTAGGATGAATTGATAGGTAGTTCTCATGTTTAAAATGTTTTAATTACGTAGGTAGGTAGGTGCAACTTTTGTTTAATGCCTACGTGTGCATTATATTTTTTTAATCGGTGCGGAATGTTTTAATAATTGTGAAAACGGAAAGAGAATTTGTTTGAAGTAGCCAGCGATTGTAACGTGTGAAGATAATTTATGTGGATGTTGGATGTGTGGAATATGTGAATATAATGTTGTTATTCTGAATATGAGAATCGTGACAGAGGAGTGATATGCTTTGTGTGACAGAGATGTGTGAGGGATTCTCAGTTGGCACTGGGAGTTATTTGTAAGAGGAGAAAGTAATTCTGCGTGTATTGAGTTGTAATTCTGCGTGTATGAAGGGTATGTTTTTTCTTATTATGGGATAAGCACAGAGGCGATGAGTGTTCCGTCCAGCTGATCTCCCAAGTATATCTCGTCGTGTGGACAGTGAGGTCCAGGTAAATGAATTTTGTGAGGGACACAGATGTCCGATGTTTGTGAAGAGAGATAAATGTGCGACTGAGAGAACCAGTCCCCCAGTCTGCTGTCGCAAAGCATGCTTGAGGAGTGCAGAAGTATGAGGAGTATAATATTCGTATAATATGATGAGTCACATCTACGTTGTTTTATTTTGGTCACATACGAGATGTATGTTTTGACAATGTTTTTTTTAATTCGAATTTAGCTGGTTTTAAAAGATGTAAAGTAAGAAGAAATGCGTTTGAAATTTGTTTATGATTTTAAATTAAAATGTGTGTGCACCTACCTACTTGCTAATTGTGTTGAATTTTATTGCTAGTTTCATAATATTTGTATTGAATTTGAAATATTGTGGGATGTGTAAGTATTTTAAAGAATAGATAACTTTTCGACAAGGAATGGATGGCGATTTGTTATGCCCGGTATAGTAGGTATTGTGCCGAAAAGTTATCATTAAAAATTATAATTGTTATTTAGAAAGTGGTACTGAAATACCGAAATAGACAATGCAGTTCATGAGAAATATGAAAATCTCGACATTAAAAATCTCCTCGCACTTGAAAGGTACCTGCATTCATTATTAGATATTGTTTACTAATCTTCGTACCTGCATACAAAATATTATCATTGTTTATTTATATTTGTACCTGCATAGCAACAGGGGTAATAAAGAGAATAATCTCGACAAAAGATTAAGGCGCATTCATTATGTATCAACTTAAGGCGCATTCATTATGTATCAAATTATTTAATGAATATTCTAGAATGCGTTTGTATTGTTATTATTTAGTATTGGCTTGGTTGGATTTATACCTACGCTTCGAGATATTGAGTGTCAATATCGATGATATGTTTTGAATTATGTAAACGACTTTTTAGGTATGAATTTTAATTTTATGGTAACATATGTATTTTAATATTTAATTATCTACCTAAAGGGTCGTAATGTGTTGCTATGTAATAGAATAAGGATGTGTTATTTGTGTGCGGAATGGACGCTTATAATATAATTAAACTGTGACAATGGACACACTTTATAATGTTTGAATTTAATATCAGTGGAAGAGACACTTTAATTTATATGTGAATTATTTAAAATCAGTACATTGGACGCTTCATAAACTAATATTTATTTGTAAATATTTATTTTATTATTTACTGCATAATTCTTGGAATAACGGTCCATGCGGACCCGTGAAACAATGGAGTCTATGAGGGCGTGTATTGGTACAGTGATTAGCCAATCACGACGCTGCACGGGATGCATCGCGTCATCGAAGGGGTAGGACCAACCCCTCTCTACACCACTCAAGGAACAGCGGAGAAATGTCCTTGAAAGTGAGTCTGTCTCCATCAGTCACTAGTCGTGAACAGTTATCATCAGTGAGTGGTAGTGATCAGTTGTCCTTGGTATAAGGATCGCTCCTGCCAACAGTCATCATCTGACCTTCAGAGAGACAAGTCGGTCTCTGGTCATTGGACTTCAGTCGAGTTGAGATATTCTCCTCCTGAAGCCATGATGTACCAACTCCGCACCTGTGTAGGCTGGTAATTGCCTCCAGGAGCCTCGGACGTGGGACTTCGCCCTCCCAGCACTGCGCCAAGGGGCGCTTTCTTCAACTTGTGTTGCCTCTAAGCATTTTCATGCTAGAGGCGCTCTCATCGTGGGATCCATTACAATTATCGCAAAGTGGAATTTAATTATTTTAAAAGTGCTTCGTTTCCATTTTTATTGAAATAATAATCAAGTGTGTTTTTTTTTATATTGGGATAATTACGTGTGCACAGACAATACGGGGTAGTGAGTAAGGCGTAGTATTGTGTTGCTGGTTAAACTAATGTGTTTGTAATAGTGGTAAGATTTTTTTTATTATTAATTAAATGTTTTTCTAAAATTTACATTTGTTTTTTACACATTCGCCTATCTGTATACCTATAACTTGTCGTCTCTTATATAGCCTCACTATATATTTAATTGAGATCATTTTTTTTTATTGTTTTAACTCCTGGAGTGCTGTAAGTAGCCCAGTAGAGTCTCAGCCGTTGGCATTTTTGGCATAATATTTTATTTATTTTATCCTCAACCAAAACCATTCTTTCACCATCTCTCACCCCCCCATATCAACTTGTATATCGAATGTAATCATATTGAAAAAACTGAGCATTTGTACTAAAATATTACACTTTATGACAAAGTGTATTTTCAAATGTTATCTCATGCAAAGGAGAATTGTAAAAAGAACATGTATATCAAATCATATTGAAAAAAACTGAGCATTTACACTTGAAAATAACATTTTATGACAAAGTGTATTTTCCCTCCGACGTATAGATTATACTTGTGTAGGTTCTTCATCCAAAATTCATTAATAAACGTCAACAAAACTTAGACACTTCAGCGTTGAAAATTTCACTTTTCCAACGAGTAGAAAAAGTAGCAATCCTGTATCAAAAAATAAAGTGAATGTTAAAAAAGTGTTGAACAAGAATGAAAGTTTAAGACGCAGTTATTCATAATAGATATTAATCAAAAAGGAGGAAATATATAAAGCATCTAATAAGTTTATGTTCAAAAGATTAATACAACTCAAGATTTTCATCTTCAACAGATGATGCAATTTTAATTTTCTAAATAATGAGTTCGTAACGAATCATATAAATATTAATCTTTCAGTAAGCGATGAGGTATGCCAGAATCAAAAATATTGCATAGATACATACAATCACGCCGCTTCTTTCGTGGGGTAGGCAGAAAAGATCGAGCGCCACTTCCTTCTATTATTGCATACACTTTTCACACTGAGAAAAACAATAACGAAATTTTACAACGAATCATTGATTCGTATGAATCAGATGAAGACCAGAGATAGTACAAACCATTCATTAGTACTAATCTATAATATTAACTTGTCTCAAATAAATCGTTGGTTAATTTACCATAGTAATCATCACTGCAATGTATCAAAAAATAATAGATAAAGAGATTTTTTTTTAAAACCAGAACAACATATATAGGCTTTTTGACTTTCAGCTGCATACTTTTTCATCAAGTGCGTCTAATTGTTGCCCATTTTGTGATAACCACTATTGTGTGACAGTTTGTCAATCTTTACTGGAACAAGGTGATAGAATAAAGTTGTCCTCGACAATAAATTATTTTCTTTCGAGAGGAAGTATTATTATTAATAATTCAGATAAAAAATGAGGAAATATAAAAATAAATAAAAAGTTGTTGAGATAGCTGGTAGAGGATGGTATTTATAAAAAGTGAAACAGCGAATAATGCTAAAGTGGGATGGGACTAGTCAAAGTAATAATAATAATAATAGTAGTAAGTATGACGCGAAATATCCGAAAAAAAAAGACTATTAATCAAGAGATCATGAGACAGTGGCAGATTTATGATTCGCTCTAGGGTGACCGTAATTTAAAAATAATGCGATTGAAATATGATGAAAATGAAATGAGTGTTTTTTTTTTAAACAATCGACTTAGTTTAAGTTTCTTTTTATATAAATTTCAAAATAAAAAAATATGTACACCAATTCATATCTTCACGTTTATGTATTCCATCGCAGTATTTCCCATAAAACTGTAGATGGGGATAAAAGAATTAAGCTGACTAAGAAAATATATTTTCGAATATTGAAAGACATATTTTTAACCTTATGATCCTAAATTATTGCTTAACGGTCTCAAGCAAATACCGTGAGTATCAAACTAATAAACATCAACAAGCGCTCTTATGATCTTAAATTATATCTTGACGGTCTCAAAGAAAGATCATAAGATCAAACTAATAAATAATAACTAGCGCTTTTATGATCTTAAATAATAGCTTCACGTTCTCAAGAAAAGACCGTGAGTACCAAACTAATAAACATTAACCAGTGTCCATTGATCCAAAATTTTTGCTTAACGGTCTCAAGGAAAGACCGTGAGTTTCAAACTAACAAACATTGTATTTTAATTTTTGAAAACGAATATTGTGTAGGTACTTTCATCCGTAAGTAAAGATTCTTTAAAAATTAACAATTTGTTTTACCCTTGATTCAAAATATCCAGTTATCTAGTACGTAAAATTAATCTGCTTAATCCTAAATAAGACTTGAAAATCAATGCGTAGAAAGAAGTACGGCAGTACCTACTTATTCCAATTCAAGAATCAATGAGAATATATTAATTCAATCATAAAATTATTACCTCCAGATTTTCGAGAACTGGGTAAATTGTTTAAAAATTTCAACGATTTATTTTTTGTTAAGAGCAGAGGAAAGCGGAAAAAAGAAGAAACGATAGAAAAAATTGTAAGTAAGTGTATAGGGGAGAGGTGGTGATCACCGAACCGTGAAATAATTACAATCATTAAAATAATTATTGAAAAGTGTGGTTTGGAGAGTTGTTGATCCGAAAAAAGTTTTTATAATATAATAATTAGCATTAAGGGCTTGGTAATTATATTAATTATAATATCGATGGTTAATTTTATTGAAAATAATTAATTGAGGTTCATTCGACTTTGGCCTTGAGCAAAAATTTTAAAACATATTTTTCATGTGTGAAGTAATTTGTGTATACCAATCTTATTATTGTAATGTGTAGTTAGTAGTAGTATTTATTAAAACAATATAGTAAAAAAATTCAAATAAATAAACATGAAACGAATAAATTGACATAGCATTTTTAAATTGGCATCTGTCAACCAAATTAACCGAAAATTTAATATAATAAAATCTGTCCGATTTAACACACATTCTTCCCTTCTATATAAACTTATTTCGCAAAATATATATTATATTTTGTTCATATGGCTTTGATACAAGACCATTAAGAATTTCTTTCATGTCTTTTTCTAAGCACAAAATAGAGGAGGCATGATTCCTCATTATTGTATTCAATTAACATTAGGTATAAGAATTTTTCAGTTTTTTTTTCAGAATTTAATTTAATAATAAGCTACTAGTTAAGAGACTTTATAATTACAAAAATATACCATTGCGGTCGATAGAAACAACCTTAGAAGTAATTGTTTTTCTTCGAACTGTTTACTTTGTGATAATTTTTGAAATCAAAACTTTTGAACAACTTTAAAGGTTTCATTTGAAAAACAATCCTTGACTTTGTACAATACAAAATATTGATTGCTTTAATTTAAGACCTTGATGAACCACAGCCATATTTGGGAGAGGTTTGCCATCACAAATTATTGCTTTTTATTATTACTAAATCCACTATGATTCATACGACTCCAACTTAGAGTTCATCGGTAGCCTGGAGGTAGAGTATCGGCCTCGTGATCAAGGAGTTCGTGGTTCGATACCAGGTGCCGGCAAACTTCCCTTTCACGACACAAGCTTTTAGTAGCTTACTGTGAAAGGATCAAGTTGTATTTAGATTTATAACAAAAACCCAGATATATCTTTAAAAAAAAATCTTAATTTTTACAAAAGTCAAAACACCTCATTTGGAAGATGTTTAATATAATATTATTATAACATAAATATCAGTAATAACAATAATTCCTAACGTTTAAGACGCGCCGTTTTGTGGAAAAACCACCGCAAGGATCTATTTAAGAATCATAGCATCTCTTGAACAACAGGAGGTCTATAACCCTGCCTTGAATAGCTCCACACTCTCCAGAATTGTATGAGTAATATTAGCAAAATGTATACAATCATTAAAAACAAGACACCTAGTATTTATGGATGTAATCAAAATCAATAAAAAAAGTTAAAAGCACAAAGACTGCCTAGTAGGCTTTATATTGATTAAATAATTATAATTTATTACTGAAGTAATTGCGTGTAATGGGCTACTGGAGTTACAAGGTAATAATCGTGTTATTAAAATTGCTCAAGCGTATCCAATCATCGATAAATTGTTAGAGGAGTCGAGTCTTTTAAAAGACAGGAAAAATGAGGGGAATACAAAGAAGTTTTATTATAATATTATTTCATGCAATTTTGTATACAAGGCGTAGAATACAGTGATAAGGTTTTATTTAAAAGCTTGAGCAATCCATTATCTTTCTTAAAGACAATGGATTTTTGGTATAATCCATGTGGATCAGGCCATGGTAGTATTCATAAGTGACTCATATAAAAATGAAACAATGAGAGATGGATAATTTATAAATAAAAAACCCTTTTTTTTAATAAACAGAAATATTTTGTGTTTCAATAAACAAAACGAATTTACAACAAAAAATGTAAACGGGAATCCAAATTCGATTGAAATTGATACCGTGCTGTGAATTAAAACTGTTTAAATTGTTTTTAATAATAAAGATTTCCATGTTATATTTATTTCAAGTTTCGTGAATGATGGTCACCCTACAAAGGAGAAACATTGAAAAAAAGCCACGTAAGTAAGAAGCGATAAGAGTATGGAAAGAAAAACTGAAAGATATGCCGAGTTTAGACATTGGGGAAATTTCGGTACAGAACTTTCGTGTAATTACGAGATAATGTCAACTGTCCATTGGTGAATCTAAACCAGACCCAAACATTTTGACACAATCTAAGTAAACCAAAATCTAACATACTTTTGACAATAATTCATTAAATCAACCTCCAAGGTTAAATTATATACACACACACACACACACATACCCACACACACCCTCACACACACACACACAAAATAAATGGTATTATAACATACATGATTTTTGAGCTCAATGTTTCTCATTGGCTGGGAAACATTGAGTTCGTTCACAAATCATATAGGTAGGTATGTGTTATTGCCATCTTAGTCATTATTCAATAAATCATAAGATTACTCACCAAAATGAATCATGTTCTTTTTCAATAAGATGATGCAAAGCAGGAGCCTTGGTTATGACAACCAACAAATTACAATTTACATCGATCTTTTCTACATTGCTAGGCTGTCAGAACCTGTTACTTACATATTTAGCCACGTTTTAAGACTTCATTTATATGTTACCAGTGATTTTTCTATTCAAAAAGCCAATCGTTTGCCCTTGATCTATATACGACAGAAAAAATCTCAACAAATCATGATTTCTGAGGGCGACCCATTCCTCTATATTCATCTCATGGCTTCCATTTCAAGATTATTTTGATCATTGTAGATTCAGATACATGAACAAAGACCAATCAATAGATTGGAAGGATTGGAAAAAGGATCCCAGACAGCATGATTATCAAAAGAATTATTGGACTGAGCTACTTCACATACATAATTTGGAAACCTCAAATATATGTAGACTTACAAATAAAGAAAATAGCAAGTAAGAATATTCATTTCCGGGCTGAGAAAATAGCTATTGCTATTAAATAAGTGGGGTAGCTAGCACACCAAATGCATGTAATTAAACAAGCCAGCTGTCCTTTCCGTGCTAAAAAAAACATTCAGGATAGGAGGCTTACTTCACCGCTGAATTTAAGATGAAAAACTCTTTATTTTTAACATCTACCTTCTACTTACGAGTGTAAGGAATGGCAGATCAACCTTTTACCGAGTGCTCCACGGAAAAAAAGTAGCAAAGGTATAAAATAAAAGTTATAAGACTACTAGGGTAAAAATCTGTAGATAATTATATTATCATTGCTTCTTTCACACACAATCTCGTTAAAACTGATAAGAGCATTACAAGGAGATGCGCAGGTAGATAAATAATAATGTGGAAATGCTTAATTGGCTAAAAAGATATAGAAATGATGCTTCATTGCACACCTCCAATACAATCAGATCTCGCAGCCATTAAAAGGAGATTTTCGATACGTCTACCGGTAGAAGCAAACATGAACTTTTGATAAATATCTGCTAAGAATAATAAATTCTGTAGTTCAAAGAATTCCTCTCTGATTTGTTTCACGTACCTACTTATTGTTTACAATAATTTAATGACTATGTTATTGAACTGATCATGTGAAAAATATTAACTGATTATTTAGTATGAATTAATAAAAAAAATGTAAACCATCCCTCACCTGGTGAAATCAAGAGTTTCCAAAAGGAGCCCTATGTATATAGTTTTATTTTCGCGGGCAATCTAATCTGTTTTCACGATACAAGCATAATTACATTATCTATACTCGAGTTTGCTAGATGCATTATTAAAATAAATAAACAAAATAAAAAATATTCAAAAGAATGAAACGAATGAAAACTTAAAGGAGCGTATTAAAGGAAAGCTTTGGTTGGGGTTCGATAATGTTTCTAACGTTTGGAGTGAGTACTTCATGAGAAAAATGGAATGGTACTGTACAAAATAATTACTACTATTGTACCGTAACAGTAATCCCATAAGTGGGGTAACCAGCGGACTAACTGTAAGTAATAAACATGCAGATTTTCTTTATGTGCCTTTAAATAAGAATATGGGTGACAGAGTTCGTCGTTACCCTGTCGATAGAGTCAAGGCCTCAGGCGCAAGTGTGAATGGCAAACTCCTCTTTCACGACACAAGCTTTAAACTCACTGTAAAAGGTGCATATTAAAGGTTGTATTTGGGCTTATAACAAAAACTTTGATACATCTTTGTAAAAAAACTCATTGCCTACTTTAAGACATTTATTGTTTAATGTCGAAGATGTTTTGCGATGAGGCAGAAAAGACGTTTCTGGAGAGATCATGTGGGGAGATCGAGCTCAGATCGAGTGGTTAGAATAGAAGCAGATGAACGCATGACGGAAAACAGACCCCCAGGAAGACCACCTAAACGATGGAGGGATATTTGGGCATCCACCTCCCGGGAGCAGGCTCCGAAAATCACAGGACATAGTCCTAACTGAACCAAAAGAAGAACATGATTTGTCTTTCACGTGATGTTTTACAAAACTTACAGAAAATAGTAGGATAGCAGCTTTTCTTCATTCGGGTGAGCGAGATGCTCAAAGAGGTGCAGAGGTCCAGGGACTCCAAGAAGAGCAATGATACCATAACGATATAAGCATTATTTTCATGTTATTTAAGCGGAAGACTATATTGAACTATACACTATTTTGATTCCAATGCAAAGATGTAACACAATACAATATGACGGAATTAATGAATGGGTAGTAACGTATAATAAGGAGGGACTGACTGCCATGTTTTAAGCACAGACTATATTATTGTACATAGTAATAATATTAAGATTTAGAATAATGGTTTGATACCTAAATAATGTAGCATTATAATATATAAATGTATCTATCGTAGGTACTAACACAATAATAATGTTGGAATAATAATGGTCTAGGGAGATTTGTGGCGGTTCATCGAACCTATGTTGTTCTGATTTTAACAGCCAAAACTCGTGAACCACTTGACACTGGGTGTCATGGACACGTTACAAAGATTCGAAAACCCAAATAATTGAAATCAATTTGGGTATTTGTAAGAATTCTTTTATGATCGCTCTCAACGTACGACTACTTAAAAATTAACTTAATAGTTGGAAAAATAATTTCATCTATTTGTTCACCATCACCATATTGGATGACGACTTAAGGAAGTATACTTTAAAAATGTTTATTTTTTAGCTCTAAGTAAAAGATGGATATTTTTTGGATTTTTATGTTGGCACATTTATAAAACTCGTTGTCTTGTATCGCAAATTGTAAATTATATACATTCATTCATAACATGAAAAGTTTTCCGCAAGTGAGGTAGCCAGGCAAATTTTAAAACAAAAGCTTTATTCATAAAATTTTCTGTAGGTTTTGCAGTTTCTTGTAAAAGGCGTTCGTAATACATCCATATAAAACATGACATTAACTTTTATTAGCACGGAGAGGATGTCTTGCATGTTTTCAAAAGCAGTTAGTACGCTAGATACTCCACTTGTGGGAAATATGGCGGTGGTTGATATGAATGAATAAACGCTAAAACTTGCTCGTTACTTTTTGAGAAACAATGATTGGTTTAGAAACAGAAAAATCACATAAACAACACACACCCACGGGTTATTAGGTAGGCGAGCGATAAAAAGTTAAAAACTCATTGAAACAATGGTAACCAACCATCACACATATAAGGCGGTAAGGTGGGGAGCTACTGTGCTCAATAACAAACGGACGTATGTTAAAAATAATTAATTTAATTAAATATATAGATATCAATCAATCCTATAATAACATTTTCCACAAAAGGAAGAGCCAGATGATTCACTATATTTATTTCTTTATTTGGGCAACGTATATAGGTTTGAGAGTATAGCAATGAGGTTTGCCACTCATCCTTAATTTCTTAATTTTTTGTTGGCACAGAGAAGACGGCTTGCACGTTTATTACAAGCGGCTGGTTTGCTGGCTACCCCACTTGTGGGATATGCCGTGATGGTGTAGTAGTATGTACTTACTTTACTTTTCGTATGGCCCGGTGTTGATAAATCTTAAATGTAATAAACATAAAAACCGTCGTTTCATTTATTATACTATTTGTTCCATCTCTAGGTCTCACATAATAGGGGCAACCAGTGGATTAAATGCATTTAATAAACATACAAACTCTTCTCTGCATGCCGCAAAAAAGACATTAAGAATGTCTAGCATTCTTTGTTGTTTTTTTCACAGAACTAAATAATAAGGGTTTTTTTTCACTGAACATTATATAATATGTTGATTATGGGACATATTTACGAATTTCTGCCTCTTACGCGACACTCAAAATCTAAATAAAAAAGGGGGAGACCTGTATCATTCCCAGTTCTCAACAGTCCAGGATTTATATTTGAAATAATACAAATAAAAACACCAACAGTATATAATTACTATAGTTATTATGCATGTATGAAGACATGTCACGCATGAGATGTTTTAGAAGTTATATTATATTATACAAGGAGTCCTAGCTATTGTTGATCATTATTCTACAAGGAGTTTTGTATAATGAATGTAAATAATTTGCTGCATTATGGATTTTAACCGTTTTTTTTATTACAAATATCCTCATTTTTTTTAACATGTACTTATTAATAATGAAAACGGAATAGTTTGATGTAAATGCAGTGAATATGTTAAAATGTTGATTGTAACTATAATTGTACAAATTGTGTAAAAACGTCATTTGAAACAATATACCAGTGAACAAAATTAACGTCTTGATATACTCGGACCAATTGTGAATAATGTATGTATACCCGTGGTAATTTTATATATATTTTAAGTCATGTGTAATTTTTCACATTATAAGTAATTTGTGGAACTGGAATTTGTCGAACTGTAAACAATAAACATGTGAATCGTCCTCTTTGTGCCAATAACAAATCGGACTTTCAAGATGGGTGACATAATATTTCGTTGCCGAGTTGAAGATGATTCATGTTATATTATTGATGTTTTAGGAGCAATTGCTTTTATGGGACAAACAAAAACCTATAGAAAGGGTGGAAAACCTATTTTTGTCCCTGTTCTCTCTGTATCAACAAAAAAGTAAGACATTCAAGATGGGTGGCAAACCTCATCGCTGGATTTAAGTAAAAATGTCTTCATTTATTCGAACACCTGCCTTTTACAGGACAATTGTATGCCGGGTGCTCCACGGAAAATAATATTTTAACATTAAAAAATATTCTTATACCCAAAGGGGAATATACTTAAATATAGTAAATAATTAAAGCAATAACAAAATCAGACATTGTCATTTCAACCATTGAGTCCACAATACAAATACATACAGTACATTACTATTCAGATGAGTAGATTATGTGGCTTATATATCAGTGATTTAGTTCCTATATTATTATACAATACAGAGACAAACTGTACAAAACACACATGCACACATTGCCATACTTGTATATTCTTATTCACTGTCATGAAAGAACATAGTAACAAATACAAACAAAAGTCATAATTCCATCATAATTATTTACGTCTGTTCGAATGAACGTATGTTTGTTTATGAATCCTTAAACGAAATAATATTATGGTCCATACGAAACTCTTTTTCTTTGAGAATATCAGGGATAATAGTCGCATATAGTATCAAAGTGGTTTGAAAACTGTTAAATTGAGGGGGGGGGCTGTTATACAATTTAATAGAAAGTAAACATATCATTCCTCATATTTTATAAAAAAATATATTAACTTTATTTACTTGAAATAATTATTGCGTACAAAAGTGTACAAACAAACAAACAAACTTGTACAAACAAACAAACGGCAAACTCCCCTTTCACGACACAAGCTTTTAGCTCACTGTGAAAGGTGAATAAGGTTGTATTTGAGTTTATAACAAAAACCCAGATATATCTTTAAAAAAAAATATTTTTTAAAAAAGATATACCTATGGGTATTTTTGCTGTAAACCTAAATCACACCCAAATAAAGGGAGTTTGTAATTTAACATTGTAATTTCCAAAGTTTTTATTGATGTAACAATATTATATTAAAAATAACAAATAATTAAGATTTCATATTTCGCAACGGGAAAATTAAAAAAAATAGTCATTTTACAAATCATTTCAAAATATTTTATAGGTGTCTGAACAAATAACTGATAACAATGCAAACTTAACAAAATGCATTTTATCAATTAAACAACTATATCGCGATTAACGCCGGGCTCCAAAGCTAGTAAAATAATATAGAAGCACTCCATGTCTTGAAAATACCGTGAGAAGTTTCCCACGGCACAGGGAAAATGCTCTCCATTGTAAAAATCTATATACATATATAATTTTATCTCTAAGAATATTAATAATTTTATATTGCCTATTACTAACTATATAATACATAATATTATATTCGTATACAAGTGATGTATGTAGAACAGTACTATAGTTTATACTTATAGATCAATGCTTAGAACATTGATTAACTAATATTAGGTACTTATTATTTTGTTGCTGTTGAAAGACAAAACTCATATCTTGAAAATTCCTGATGTCCCCAGAATGGAAAAGATCTTAAGCTCTTTTTTGTAAAAAAAAACAAACATTTATTGGAAATACTAACAAAATTTAGAAAGACGAAACATCATAATAGTCTCGCATGTCTAATGGCAGATTTGGAAGTATCTACGCATTCATTATAATATGTAGTGACTTCACTGGCTACCCTGCATAAGGGAGATCTCGTAGAGGTATAGCTTAATAATTAATCAATTATTGAAATTTTACAGAGTAAGTTTAAGTACCTATACTTTTTGAAGCCCCACAAAAAATTAATGATATCAATTTATTTGGAGGTACTATTTGTGTCTATCATCATTGATATATTTGGATTGTTAATTTTATAATTTGTAAATTTCCAACAACTATTGTTTGTTAATCAATATTGTCAAAGACATTTGTCGTTTTTGTAATGAAATAATTAATTAATAATCTCACGAAAAAAATATCACAAGGTAGTAGTTGCGTTATACCTATAGGATGAAACAAACAGTGAATTTTATTTTTACTGCACATTGGTAATGAGAAAACTCATAACAAATTACCACAAAACTATAAGTTATACAATTCTAATAGAAATCAAGTTTATCGCTAAACTACGACATCTTCAAACTAACACGACCTTTTAATTTTAGAAACTAACCTTATGCTCAGATTTGAGCTCAAGATATAAATGTTTATAATAATGGTCATATGTATTCTTCTTTAAATAATTCAAAAAAAATCATGTGATTACAAAGATCATGAAGATTGAAGCTTAAGAACTCTTTCGTATATAAGATACCAACCAAATTACGACAAATTTATACGAAACAATTAAGTATTTTAATATATCAGTCAAAACTCAAACACAAGAATTCAAGAAATACTTACATGAAAATTGTCACCATATGCATTAAGTTATAGATTATGAAGGAATTATTATTTGAACTCTTTCAATGCAATGCTGCGACACTTGTGTATGCAGTATGCACACATATACCTACATACACGCAACTAATTAGTGTAGCTTGGTTTCTATCATTCAACTGGATTCCAAAGAATCCAAAGTGCATATATTGGAAACATCAAAGTTAAGTAGCAGCACTACAAACAAAATATATAATTATGTCAATATTCCAATTCATTTATTGTAAGTGACTCATTTAGTACAGAAATTGCTCTGAATGTGGAGACTTATTTCGAAGCTGCGCTTCCAAGAAAAAAATCAAAGGCTAAAAAATGATGATAGAAATGAGACATCCTTAATTTGAGAGTATTGTATAATAATAATAAAAAAAGTACAAAAAGGCTTGTGCTTATTAAAGTTAGTCGATGCACTTGTAAGTAGCATTTTATATTCAGTTTAATCAGAGGGCAAAATTAAATAGGGACTAAAATAGATAAAAGGGTGGAATATGCGTCCTATATAATTATAAATCTTTGAGAGTATTATGCGTTGCATTATAATAAGAAAATAGGTTTTGTTCTTCCCCTATTTTAACTTTGCCGAATAGACCACAGTGATACGAGTATACTAAACATAATAAAGTTGAAGCGATTCTATGTACTTTCGTAATAAGGGGAGATATTTGCTCCGTACAAAGTATAATGATACAGAAGACTTAGGAACTGAAGTAGCTGAATATAATTAACACTTAATAACACGCATTTGCCTTTTTTATAGACAAGCGTTTGAGAAAATCCGTCAATCAAGAGTAATTATTACGAATATCAAATTTCTAAACAGAGTTAATTTTTCACACTTTTTTTTAAAGAACTCGAGCGATTTCGTGAAAAGCTCAGTTTGACATTTTCACTCTGTGGATGTATAAACATAAGAATTACTAAAGAGTGATAATTAGCTATTTATGTCTTAGACCACCGCGACATTTGCGATATAATCTAAAACTAATCTATTCTTCTCAAGACCATCTACTTGTTTACCAGTGATTTAGAATCTAATGCTAGTAAAGTAAATTGTTCAATTCTATAAAGGTTTCAATAACAAAAATATAGTTTAGAATAAAAAAAAATATGTAGGACAATGTTAGACAAATTTAATATAACAATCTTTGTGACACGCACAGTATTTTTTTTTTTTTTTTTTTTTTTTTTTTTTTTTTTTTTTTTTTTTTTTTTTTTTTTTTTAGATACAACAGCATTTACAATAGGAATTTACAAGTTCAATATTTGATTTACATCGCCAATTATAGTATCTTAAATATATTCATTATTATGTAGTACAAAAAAAAAAACAATATAAGTAAGTACACAATAGGTGGGGAAGAGAAGGAAGAAAGAAAGAAAAGAAAAATAACAAATAAGTTAATAGGAGGTGAGAGAGAGAGAAGGAAGAAAGAATAAAGAATAATTATAAGGCATATTCAGTACAATAACAACACCACAATACTATTTATATGTACCTACACTGTACTATATCATCGCATACCTATAGCTATATCTACACTATACTATACGACAGCACTCAGCCATACTATGTATACACATTCGCATTGAACGATTTTGAAATGTTCGTCGCTGATATACTCGTATGCAATTTTTGTATAAAACAGTCAAGACATATTTTATAGAAATTTTATATTATGAACTGTGTGACCATGAAATTATCTACGTTAGTCACACAGGGTTAAAAATAAAAAAAATGCGAATTAGGGAGTATGATAAAAACTAAACAACGCACATATAGAAAAATAACGTATTATTGTTTTCTTTATTTTCTAAATGAAAATCAGAGATTGTAAGATCAACTAGGATAAAAATGGAAATAAATAGAATTAAGTTTATTTAACTCAAACATTAATATGTAAGGTAGAGCAATTATATAAACCAAGATGGACCAAAAGCCGTTGCTTATTTTCTATAGGGTTAGTGGTTATTTTCTGATACAGCTAATTTTCCATGTGGATGAAGCAAAAGCCGTTGCTAATTTTCTACATGGATGGGGCAAAAACTGTTGCTTATTTTCTGTATGGTAAATGATTTTCTACATGGTTAGGGCCGTTGCTTATTTTCTATAAGCTTAAGATATACTTTTGGCAACATGGCGCTTTTGAGGTCATGTTTTGAGTGGAGGGCGCTATACAATATACTTAGAGTAAAACTATGAATGCAAATAACGAAAATAAAAGCAAAAAGTATAAACTGCTTTGTTTTCAGTATCCATGATTTTGTTTCAAAATATATAAAATCAATTTTGAATTAGTCGCCATTTAGATTTTTCGTAACAGGATAGGGATAAAAAATTATCCTAATATTTCTACGAAAGCTTTAGAAAATCACGTAAAAGATTTGAAGAGTAAAAGAGGCTTGAATCATAAGATGTTCTTAATCTAACATTCATTGGTGAAACACATAATTTATTTTATTTATATATGACACAAAGAGGTCTTCCTCAAATATAAATGTCATAATGCTATAGGTAAACAGAGAAGTAGATACATTTTTTTTCATTTAAAACAATACCACCTCTGCATGTTCTAAAATAATATTCGTAGAAAAACGGAGTATGCAGAACATTTTCTCGGAACCATTAAAAACTACGACATTAGGTAGCAAGTCTAATGGTTCGAAGACGAGATACTAATATAATGTTGAATATTCCGAGTAGGTATCTACCGAAAAATGGGGACAGAAAACTTAGTTTAGTGCTATACTTTTTTCCGGCAAAACTCTCGAGTGTAACATTCCAAACGTTAATGTTGACTAAATTCCTATACAAGAGTCGCTTAGAATGGTCGTGATGGGGCCTGAAAGTAGTACCACGGTTCGGTATTTTACATGCATGATACTAGTTCTCTATAGTCATAATATTCATACGGCTAATGATGTCGGATGTATAATACTGAAAAGAGAAGTGGTGATGAATCATGTAAAAATAAAATTTAATAAAAAATAAATTGAAAAAAAATATTTTGATTAAATTGTGGCCATATGAATACAAATGAAGTGATAATATTGTGTTATGAATTTACAAGGACAAATAAATAATGAAAATTAACAAATGAATTACAAATATCTATACACTTGAAACAGATGAATATTTATTCAAAAACGGATTTCAAGTATCACTTGTTTTTGTGTGCATAATATCAAAAACAAGCTCAGTGTTATGACAACAAAATATAGAAAATTTCGTCGCATACATAGATTAAACGCAGTATTTTTAAAACTGTTGGATTAAAACCTTAATAATCAAAATTTACCAACTAATTTAGAAATGATTTTGTATTTCTACTAATATTTTGATATTTTGAATACTTTAATCAGCTTCATAATAACACGTAGCTGAAGAAAACATTATATTCGAGTAGGTATATATAACATAACATAACATGTATAGACAATTCACACAGACCGAGCTAGTCCCAAACTAAGATGTGAATCTTGTATTATGGGTACTAACGCGACGATACACATATATACAATGCACTACACACATATACATGTAACACCCAGACCCAGGACAATCTGAAAAAGGTCATTCTTCATTTTGCCCTGGCCGGGAATCGAACCCGGGACCTAGTGACTCAAAGGCAAGTGCGTTAGCCTCCACACCACACCGGTCGTCGTGGTATGCTTTTTTATAAAAAAAAAAATCAAATGGCATCAAGAATCAGCTCACATAATTTTCAATCAAAAAACTTGTACATTGAGCTCGCTTGGGATAATATTATATTCTAGTTTTCCCTTATGAGAAGCGTGGCGCGGATCATAAGGAGTAAAATCGGGTAAAAGCGTTTAGCGCCTCTGCGTCACTCTTTATACAAGAGTACGACAGTAACGGGTAAACGAAATTAGCCTTTGATGACAAAAAGCGCAAAGAGACGGAGAGAAAAAGTGTTGAACAAAAAATGTGAAACATTTTAGATTAAATTAAAACTGCACAAGTACATTTTATACATTAAATTAATACCTACTGTATATCATAACAAAATCATAGGAAAGAAATAAACGATAATTACTGAATGTTTATGTACAAAACATAACCAAAAAAGAAGAATTCGAATTTTTCGTAATCGGTAGACAATTATTGTTTTCTAATAACAACATAAAATGGGTTTGATTCCTGTATATTGATTGTAACTAACTTGAATGTGTACCATTTATGTAATTGTTTGTAATCAATGTACAGTAATGAAATAATAAATAAAATTGTACCCTAAGTCGCAGAATCAGATATCGTGATGCTTTAATTTTGAAAATAGTAAATAACAACATTGACACTAAAATGCACTCTTTGTGCATCAGTGTGATCACATCAAGTGCTCAACGTCTTCTAAATTTGAATATTTTATAGTGAAGAAAATTATATTTGTTTTCTTGTAATTTTTTTTGACTTGTATGATTTTACAGTTACGTTAGTCAAACGTGAAATACAGTGTAAGCGAGTGGTTGAGCTTTACACGTTAATGAACTGATTATATTCATCGTCCCTTTCAGATGCATTGTAATTAACTGCAACGTAAAAGAGAGATGCAAAAATAGAAAATAATAATTACGAATATTATTACCTACAGGGAATGTGAGAGAATAATAAATATTTTACAGTGCACAGAGCAGAGTAATTCTTAAGTGTATTAAATGAGAAAGTATCATATTTTATTATTTATTTATCTTTTTCAAGCATACCTACACAGGATAGCGTAAATTGTCATTTTATTGCCTAATTTCTTTTCGGGACGTAGTCAGACAATAAAATTTCAGGTTTAAATTTTTTTGTTTTTTTTTTTGATTAATGCAAAAGAAGATACAGATTAACTTAATTACCCTGAACTGATCCTAATGTCATACTATTGAAAATAATTTAATATCAATAATTTTTGTCTTACTCATTATAAATGTTATAACTATCTACTACTATAACATTACGGCACATCCCACAAGTGGGGTAGCTAACATAGCAGCCGCATGAACCAACCATGCAAGCTGTCCACTTCGTGTCGACAAAAATATAGGACATTCAGGATTGGTGGCAATTCTCATCGCTGAATTTAAAACGTTTTTATTTCTCGAACACTTGCCTTAACAGGACACTTGAAAACATAACAATTCAAAGCCGATTATAAATAAAAAAAACTATTTAAATTTTCACGAAAAAAAAAACACTCGTGACTATCGTTAACCAATTGCAAACCTATAGAAATTTGACATCTCGTTAGCATTTAGTGCTAGAAACTATGACGCTAACACTTGCGAGCAAACGAAAACTGAGGTATGTACAGCGTGCCATGGAGAGGCAAATGCTAGGTATCAGCTTGAGAGACAAAATAAGAAATGAAACTATCCGACAAAAGACAAAAGTCGTTGACGTTGTTGATAAAGTCTCCAAGCTGAAATGGCAATGGGCTGGTCATGTGGTAAGACGAGAGGATGGCAGATGGACTTCCAGAATTCTTGTATGGAGACCATGGGAGGACAAAAGAAGCGTAGGAAGACCCCAAAAAAGATGGGTTGATGACATTGTCCAGATGATGGGGAAACAGTGGTATCGTGTTGTTCGAGATAGGAAAATGTGGAAAAGTTTTGAAGATGCCTATATCCAGCAGTGGAGAGAAGAAGGCTTGCAGTAAGTAAGTAGTAAGTAGCATTTAGTGATGGGATTTACCACCCATCCTGAAATTTAATTTTGCTGACCAAAAAGACACAATACGTTTGCCTATATTTCACAGACGCATTCAGTGAGTCAGCTGAATACTCCTCTTGTGCATTGAAAAAAAACTCTATTTAGTTAACTTCCACGTCGGAGACTCTCTATAATTCATCCTGAAATGGACTTTCAACAAGTATCTTCGGTTAATAACATCAAAACTCCTATTGCGATAGATATTCTATTACGTTATAACATTAGAAAGATAAAATTACTCTATAAAAATTGTTTTATGCTTTTTATATCCTTCTCTTCGCTTGCACTTGTTCTCTGTCCACTATTTACCTATATTATTATAGGAGTGTAGGACACAACACAAGCTGCATTTAATCCAGAGTGTGAAACATGACATTACATGCTTGCATGTTGTAAAAATTGCACAAGATTTTAATGACTCAAAGAGCATGCAATACGGAATTTCACTACAAAATACTTATTTAGCTACTTCATTTTAATGATATCAACTAGTGCTGTAAGACCACAGTACAGATACCAACTTCTGTTTTTACGAAAAACAAATAAACTGTAGAGCCGTGGAGCACCCGATAAAGAATTGGTCCCTCACTCTTTTCCATAAGTTTTCAAGTGCTTCGTAAAAAGCAGGTGTTTTTAAAAATAAAGACATTTTACATCTTAAACTCAGCAATGATATTTGCCATCCACCCTGAATGTCTCGATTTTTCTTGTTGGCTAGGAGAAGACAGCTTGCATATTATTATTGCATGCGGCTGCTATGCTGTACGCCATAATGGTATAGATAGAAATAAACTGTATACAAACTAATGTACCTATAAGTAATGTTCTGAACAAATTGCAAAATTATAACAAATATATTTTTCTAAATAAATTTGCAATATCCGTAAGTGAACTATTGTTTTACGATATTCTTGAGTTTGTACATAAAAAGTGTGGGCGTCTAAAGAAAATTAGAAGTTTTGGAGACAGTCAAGAACAGAACTGTCTTTAAGAAAGTAGATGAAAATACATGGGCAAAACGCTCCTACATCTGATTTGACATAAACAGTTGAATAATATCAGTATCACTCGTCTTAAGAGTGTTGCCAGTTACTTTTGCTTAATTTCAACTCATAAAGTTGGAAATATAGAAGAAATTTTGAATTAAAAAACCAACGGCAAAAATTGGGTACCTACGTTCAGCATGAAAACTATGTATTCAACACACAATATACCGGGGTACATTTGAATTTCTTATATTTAACTAAAATTCACCTTAAAAATGACAGTTGATACATATTATGAATCAACTTCGCGGCAACTCTTCACATCCCTACATAGTTGGTGTCGTGTAGTTTAAAAAAAAATAACATTTTCATCAGGTGTCTGTCGTCAGCACATTTCTATTACTTAAGTTGGGATATATAGACTTTGCTACGAACGCTTTGAGAATCTTTCATTATCTCATGAATAATTAAAAAATATCTGACACAAACACGAGAATGAAATCATACACATTTTTTGATTCTTCTAATAAAATGGAAATTATTCGTCCACATATACTGTAGACGAGTATAAAATCGTCTTTTTCAGTACTTATATAATTAGAATTATGACAACTCATAATTAACTAGATCACGGGTGTTTCACAATCAAAGTAAACAAAAGAAAGATTATGATAAATGCTGTTGCCAAGGTAAACGAATAGGTAATCGAGGTTACTCAATTGGTACAAAATTATTTTACTTTAAGTAAAAATACATACTTAAAACTCATCCCATCACCATCACGCCTTTCCCCTTGCGGAGTAGGCAGAAACGCGCCAATAGGGTAGGAACCCTAGCTTACAATCAATGACGTTTCCGTCACTGTCATACAAACCCTCATGAATCCTCTCCTATTCAATGTGTTCAACAAGCCTTCATCCTGTAGAATCTGATTGAAAGTATGATCTTGCCATTTGATCCTCAGACGGCCACATCTATTTTTGTGTCAGATATATTTTCTTAATCATTCTGTCCTGGTTTATTCTTTCCACGTGCCCAAATCACCGAAGCTTATTCACTTTCATTCTCGATTTTATGTATTCCAGATTTAATCGCACACTTTAACATACTATATCTCTCAGATTTTTAACTAGAATTGTTTCCGGACACCTGCTTTTCACAGGACACCCAAAATCATACGGAAAAGAGTTAGAGACAAATAATTTTTTATTTATTTTTATTTATTTATTCTATAATGTACATTGATAAAAATTTGCAGGGTGCTCCATAGAACGATTAATAAAGATAAAGAGAATTGTTTTAAAATACAAGTATCTAATATTCGATAACACAAATGAAGCACTGGAGTCGAAGAAAGAAGAAAAAATAAGAATATAATAATGTATATACCTACCTACTTTATTAAAATAAATAAAATAAAAATAAAATAAACTTTATTGTGACAATAGACAAGTACATTGTACAAAAGGCGGGTTTATTGCCAAATGGCAATTTCTGCCAACCAACCTGATGTTTGAAAAAAAAAAAATAAGAAAAATAATAAAGTATGCCAGAACCATAATTTATTCTTAATATTGTCAATCTTATGTAATTTTATCTTCAACAAAATTGAACCAAATAATAATAATAAAAAAATTAAAATGCAAAAAAAAAATCCCCCAAGGTGCAGCACTGAATAAAGCCCATTTTCCCCCCGCCGTCATACGAAATTAGTTAATAAACGGTCCCGAGTAAATACGGCCAAGATTGCTAATAACGAAGAAAGAGGAGAATGGTGCTACATCGTGCATCGTGAAAGGTCTGAGATTTTATCGTCGTTTTTCCACCGTTAACGTTTTCTTTGTAAGACGGAAAAAAAGAAGGAGAACAGATTTCTATCGTGAATGAAAATGTACAACATTCTTGTACCACTACTTGTAGGTACTTACTAAAAATTGCTCCTTCATTTCCTTCTTTAATAATATACAAAATGAGATTAGATTTATTTCTTTTTATGAAAAATATTTTTTTTATTATATTTTTCGACAAAAAAATACCACAAAGACAGATTATTTAGCAGCTTAACATTTTCATTTTTATCATAAGCATGTAATTTGAATAAATTATTAATTTTTTAAATTAAAAATCTTCTTATTTTTAGGCACACAAAGTTCTTGAAAACATAATTAGTAATAAACTTCACCCAATTTAAAGTGATTTTTCATCAATGAAAATTGCAAATGCCCTCATATCGTGTTCTTCAACTTAAATTAGCAATGTAACAATAACAGAGGGTCTACGTGGAGATCCTGCCCATAGAGAGCTAACCTTTGTTCTATTTTGAAAGTTTCAAATCTGGGACGCTTTTTCCTGGGGCATATTATATACAGTCTGCTTCACATGAAACTTAAAAGACAAAATCGGGGGTCAACGGGAGTGGGCAGAAGGCAGATATCATGGTTGGGTATTATTTTAGATCAGAACGGAATACAGAAGGTAGAAGAGCTGTTCTTGTTGGTGCACAATATAGAACATTCTCCACAGTGATCACCAACGCCGCAGAGCCATGATACGGCATTTTTAAAGAAGAAAGAAAATATATGAATAATTGATAATTTTGTCAAAGGCATCGAGAGTTTTGAGAATATCCATTCATCCATTCCATCACGGTATTTTGTTATGTAGTACGGTACGTTATTATGGTTTTTGTACCCACTGTGCTAATTTATAAATATTGTAAATATAAGTATATAATTATGTATTACCATCTGGACACAAGCTATATTAGCTTCGCCAGATGAGTGAATTTTTTCTTTGTGAACTTTTTTTATATTTTGTATGAAATATATATTTTTTTGAAACATTTTTATTAAATTTTGAATAATCTTTATTGTACATTTAAGCAGTAATAATGGCGGGTTTATTGCCTGCATGCGATATCTGACAACCAACCAGTAAAAACCAGCCAACCAATTAAATAAATAAAATAAAAAAAATCCCACAAGTAGTGTAGCCAGCGGGACATTTTCATGAAATAAAGACCGTCGTCGTCGATCGTCCTCACCGTGCCAATATAAGTTGAGACATTACAGAAGAGTGATATATTTAATCTATGAACAGAAGACTTTAAATTTCATAAAACGTAATGTTTTACAAATAAATGCCTTTTACAAGAAACACAAAAAATAAGAGTAAAACGTGGGAGGCCTCTGTCTTACCGAGGATAATTAGAATAATTCAAAGGATTTGAATAGATAGCACTCTTTAAAGAGTTCCACGTGGCGGAAAAGTCTTTTATATTTTTTTAATAAATTAAATAAGCAGGTCTCGGCAAATTTCCTTTAATCACTTTTCACGTTTCATTAACTCACAGACTTTTGTGCTAAACGAGAGAAATCAATCAAACAAACGTAAAATATGCTGAAATCATTGAGATTATATTATTATTATTATTAATGGATAAAGAGCTTTAGAAACAAGAGCTTTTGTGAAAAATATAATAATATTTATTTAATCCAAGGATATAATACAAAGTTTGATGTAGAGGACTAAATTTATCAATTAGTGTATTATGTTCAAAAACGATTACACACGATATTCAAAAAATTGTGATCCTGGAGTTGATTTATACTGTTGCAATTTCACTTTACCTAATAATATATTCAATTGACAAAAAAAAAAATATATAACTAATATCTATGTTATGTAATTTCTAAGATATTTATAATATTTTTAGCGTAAAGTCTGCCCAAAAGATAAGAGGTTGTATAGAGTGCAATTTTTCACCTCAGTCTTGTCTAATAACGGTTACTATAAAGAACTTTTGAATAGGAATATATATATAGGAAATTATATTATATATATAGGAAGTCACAAATAATTTAAAATATTTTTTTATGAATTATTACACATCAATTTTGATTATTCTCTATGTTAAAATCAGTACTTCCATTTTGCCCACTACGATTTAAGAATAAAAATCTAAGACTATTTGAAAAAAAAATATAATTTCTTCATGTTTAGCCTTTTGTTTAACCTTTGAATACAGGCCACCCTTATAATTTTTCACATCGAAGATAGATTTTCTGCAACCATATTCTTCCAGTCAATATTTTTCATGCTTCATCTGACAATCTAGCCTGGATCCCTCCAACATTTATGTCGGTTCTCAGTTGCTACTTCAGACCTTTATTTGACCTCCTTGAATCGGAGCACCTGACCATATGCCTTGAAGGTTTCATAAAAAATAGCCTTTTCAAATAGATGAAAAAAGTCTTTGAGTATAATTTTTTTCTACGAAGTCACAAAATAAAAAAGAAGTTCTTTGAAAATAATATACAAGTATTTTATGTTTTATTTGCATAAAAATGCTTTTATAAGTATATTTTTTTAATTCAAAAATAAAAAAAAGTCATATTTGAAATAAGCTTTTTTTATGATGAAAATAAACTTTTGATTGAAATGCTAAAGGTCAATAATATATATTCTCTCTTCATGAAACTCTACAAAATATTTTCAAGTAGATATAATAATATTATTATTATTTGATCATTAAAAAGTGTTGTTTACTTTTCATTTCACAAACACATCTGAAAATACTGAAAATACGTCAGCAGAAGGTTTAAATGCTGAAAAACATTCTTTGAAAGGGAGAGGTTCCTTTGAAAATTGATCCAGAAAGCAATCATAACAAAAAGGAACAAAGACAAAATACAAAAAACAATGAAACAAACCTTAAGAAAACTTTTGAAATTATTTTACGTATTTAATAAATACGATAAACTTGTGAATAATAAATATTTAATAATTATTGTAGATACATTATTCATTTCAAGGAAAAAATCTTTTGTATAAAATACATCATTAACAACGCTTACTTCTTGCAAAAAAACAACTTTTCTCGGCATGGAAAGCGGGATTTGCATGTTCTTAACTTGCACTGCGTGTACCTCACCCATAGGAAATACCTTGGAGGTAAAAAAATACCAAAAGCGCCGAATAAACGATATTCCAACCAATTTATCTGTGTATCCACCTACATAGATCCTAGATATATTGTTTCTATACTATACCATCATGGCACAGCCTGCTAGTGGAATAACCAGCAGATGAGCTGCATGTTATAAACATGCAAGATGTTCTTTTCGTGCCAACAAAAAAAGATATTTAGGAAAGGTGGCAAACCTCTTTGCTGAGTTTAAGACGTATAATTATTCCTAATATCATTATCTTATATTTCAATTTCTTATAAAAACTCACAGACGATAGTGTCTAGACGACAGGCCTCTTAGTCTAATATAAAAGATAAAAAAATTACGAGAATGAATGTAAATAAGTTAAGATGGTTAGGGCACGTGGAAGGAATGAATGAGGACAGAATGACCAAGAATATATATTTGGCTGAGAGGACTGGCGCTCAAAGACGTGGACGTCCGAGGGTCAAATGGCAAGATCATTTAAATCAAATCCTACAGGACGGTCATGTGCTGAGCACATTGAACAGGAGAGCATGCATGAGGAATTGTATGACAGTGACGGAAGCGAAAGATGTATGCATGGATAGAAGGAAGTGGCGCTCGATCCTTTCTGCCTGCCCTGCGAGGGAAACGGCGTGATGGTATGTATAAAAGAAATAGGATGTTTTTATTTTGATACTATTTTAGGTTTTATAACATCTGTCTAAATTACACGTCACTCACAGACAGAAATAATCATAGTTTGTAATTAAAATTATTCTCCAATGCAAGTACTGGTGAAAACGTTTGTTTTAGAAAATAGTAGATGAATAATAATTTAATTTTTGAAAAAAAAATCACTTACATAGTTCATTGGTTCCAGACAAAATAAATTAATTGAGAAAAAACGCACCAATGTGTATGTATTTTTTTATCTCCACTCCAAAGAACAGTCATATTTCTTCTTTCTCAGTGAATCTTTTTTTGTTCGTGGCGTTTCTCAGACATTTCATCGTTATCTCAGAAGTCCAGACGACGAATAGAAGAAAATGCTCGTGGAAAAAAGAAAAACGAAAAAACATTTGAAAAAAAAAATAAAGGCAACAACAAATAGGATGAAGAGCATGGTTTAACAATAGCAATATAATGGAGATATCGTTAGAAACTGTTGCATTTTTATTGTTATCTTTTGCTTAGTGCCAAAACGCTTGGGAAAATTGCACCACTAGACAAGAACTTTGTGCACAAATCGCTGATTTTACATAACTTATCAAACGCATGTGATTTGACGGTAGGAGACAGTAATTGATAAATAATTCAGAGATGCGACTTTAAGAAGACATATTTTTAAATCATTTATTTTTAGCATTGGTACACAAGTAGTAGAATTCCATAATTGGAAAAATGGAACAAGAGTTTCGTTCTACTATAGATTAAACGAAGCGAGAGAGATGTCTATCGACTTTTGAGGTAATTGATAAAGTTGTCTAATCTATAGTAGAACGAAATGCTTGTTTCAATTTATCAAATAATCTTTTTAATAATTATAAAAAAAACTGTTTCCTTAAATTGAACAGGAAGACATTTCCTTTCAGAAATTAAATTAAAATACTCCCGACTGCTGAATGTTAACACTAATTATTCAACATATAATTTTTTTTTTATATTTTTTTACGTGTCAAGATTTTTTTATATTCCTCAAATATTTTAATTTTGACGCTTATTTTTGTAATAAATCTGATGAAGAAATATAACTGCAAAGAAATAAGATAGGATGAGTCCTCGCAAATCTTTCACAATATCAACTCCAGAGGATTCAGTCCGTTTTTAATGCGGCTGCACGTTTCATTTATCAACTGAATCGCTCTTCACACATATCTGCCACCCTTCAATCTCTTCACTGGCTCAGATGTCCGAAGAGTTGAATTTAAAGTGTGTTTGACAGTATTTAAGGCACTTCATGCTATGGCCCCAGAATATATCATGGAACTCTGTGGTAGACAGGCGTTAAGTCAAAGACAGACAACACTTAGGTCTTGTCAAGATATAACAACTTGGAGGTGACCAGTACTGTATCGAAACCAGTGTACGTGGAGCGTGCTTTTGCAATATCTGCACCTGTAGTCTGGAACAGGCTTCCACAAACGATCAGAGAAACTCAGGACATATCTCGTTTCAAGAACCAACTGAAAACTTATCTAATCAAGAAATCTCACGGAATAATTCAAGCACAACCTTAGTTTGCAAAGAGCGCCCTTGAGGTGGATTTTTTTCACAAAACGGCGCTTTACAAATCATCCAAATAATAATAATAATGAGGTTGCCTGCAAGACCAATGGAATCCAGTGTGTGAGACTACAGCTTCCACTGGAGAAACTGGCATGGCCTCAATACCTAATCAAAAGGCACAAGATGCGTTGTTTTTAATTTTTCATCAACTCTTGGGATATATAACATTAATAATCTACAGCTAATATAATTAAACAAATAATAAATATCACTTCTCACATCAATATTGTAGAACACACAATTCTTATTTGAATACGGTGAATAAGGTAAGTTAAGAAATAAATTATGGAAAAACTTCAGGGCAAATCTTTGATTTTTTAACTATTTGAGTATATTTTAAAATGAAATGAAATCTCAGTATTCAATTTATAATTTAATACATAAAGCACAAATATTTAACAGTGCTATTTGCACAGGAAATTTCAGTAGTTTTCATTTAAAATATTGTTTCGTCTTTGTATTAAACAAAGGAATTAAATGAGAATAATTTTTACAGAACAAAAAACTTGTCGAAGTACAGAAAAATTCAACGGCTGTAATAAAAATATAATTGGGCCTGCAGGGTTTACGTCAAATACGGAGAACTCCTTTTAATAAACTTGTTACATTTATATAAAGAATTTTATGTTCGAGATGATGATGTACCAAGTATTTGAAGAAAAAGCGATTCGGTTGACTTAAAGAAATTGGTTCGTAGAATTAATACGACTGTAATTTTTTAATATAAATATCTACATTTCTATAAAAGCAATCGCGGATTATTTTTCGAGAATATTACACAAAAGTGGTATGCAGTAGACGAATCTCTTTCACAATAAACCGTTTCTATAACAACAAAAATATAAAAGCGTAGGAATATCATTGAAATATGTGACTTAGAGGATAAAAGTTTTGGATACAGAATACAGAATATTGCTACCATGTTATCGGTAAAGGTGGGGTGGTGTGTTGAAGACGATTGGATGTTGGATAGTCTAGAACAGGGCTTCTTAAACTGTGGGTCGCGACCCCCAGGGGGGTCGCGAGACCCGTCAACGTTTCCAATTATATATATGTGAAATGAATGGGTACGTATTCTATAATCCTTATTTTATTTACATTGTAAAATAGTGCGATATTACATCTACATCTACGGTTAATATATATTTCATTATATGGAGGAGGGGGTCGTTTAAAATTTCCTAAGCTTGAAGGGGGTCGCTATATAAAAAAGTTTAAGAAGCCCTGGTCTAGAAGATGTAAAATAAGTGTTGAGAAACCTTCAAAAAGGTGGTTTGATTTCACTCAGCAATTAAATAAAAACTGTATGCAATATAATCCAACAGAAAGATGTGAATATTTTTTTTTATTTTTTTTTTATTTTTATAATCTTAAGGGACACAAACAGTTCAACCTAACAAATATCAACATTCAAATTTCTCCATCAAACAAACCAATCAAGGTCCCGCAAATTACCGAAGTGTATGACGAACACGTTGCTAGTAAATAATAACAATAAATACTTTACCCTACTCAAATCAAAAGTAAAAAACAAGAACAAAAATCATGAAAATAAGTAGTTAAAAATTACACATGATATTAAAAGGGATGTATGTCTAACGCTAGATTGACGATGTTGTTATGATCATTGTAATAACCAAGTCTTTATTTATATTTTTTAAGCTTTTCTTTTTTCATAATAATAAAAGTATCGACTTACAATAATATATAATTTTTCTCCATGTGTTCAATTAAAGTTGTCTAGAAGATAAGTCTGTACAGCAATAATATTGTACTACAGTGGTACCTTGACATACGAGTGTCCAAACATACGAGGTTTTTGAGATACGAGCCGTCAAGTGAGCAATTTTTCGCTTAAAAATACGAGCAAAATTTGAGATACGAGCAATCAGTTTAGCTTTCCTAACACATTTCCGGAACATTCTGAAAGTGAGAAAGAAACAAATGTTTTTGTTTAAACGACCTACAGGTGAACGTGAGAAAAGCGTGGCGAAAAAAGCAAAGACCAGTGAAGAGAAAAGTAGTGATGAAAATTAAGCGAAAGAAACACTTGATAAATCTAGTTTTTTTCTGTATATTCTCTTTAATTATATTTTTGTACAATAGATGTCATTTGTAAATACATTTTCCTTATTCAAAAACAAGTAAAAAAATAACTGGAGTGACATTTTGGGAGCTGGAACTGATTAATGGCAGTTCAATTAATTTCAATGGGGAAATTTGCTTTGAGATACGAGTAATTTGAAATACGAGCAAGGTAGCGGAACGAATTAAACTCGTATGTCGAGGTACCACTGTATATTGTTCAATAGTTAAGATGTACCTGCCTTTGATCTTCGCTACACCTTAGAATATTGAAACACCGGAGGGGATACTTAGTTCCCTGTTCCCTGCATTAAACAGTCTATTAGAATACGACTAAGTGTTTATGACAGCGCCGATAGATTATAAATTATTAATTATTGTTAATGAATATCGAATATTATTATATGGTAATAAAATATGAGGATTAATTAATTACATAAGTGTCGACGCATTCTACAAATGCCTAAAATCTCTGTGATATGGAAATAAGGTTGATAATGAGTTGATCGTGTCTCTTTATTGTGTTATAAAATATCATTTGAAAATGAAATTTAAATAATTGAAGTATTGTTGTTAAGGTTTGGTATTTAGGTACGTATAAGTTTTTTGTGTATTCTGTAAAATGATTTATATAGTAAACAAATTAAATTTAAAAGAAATGCTCGTAGAAGAACTTATCAATTACCTAAGTTAATATCTAAAACAAACTAAGCTAACCATTAAAGATCTGCGACCCAGACATTCTTCTTAAACATCAAATATCGTTCCTCTACATAATATCGATACCCAAGTTTCACAGGTCAACAATTATAAATTTATCAAAATCTAGGCTTTAGGCTTTGAACACGTAAAGAGTGATATATATTCTTTCATCTACACAAACAAATAAGCTAAAAAATATATTTTATATTTATATGAGAAGTTAATAACTTGGGAATCAATATATTTTATGTAACATATTTTTTTTAGCTTATAATATTCATAAAAAAATCAATGTAGGATTTAACTTGTGTAGTTATCGAGACGTATAAAGCCCTTTTTTGTTGAAATAATGGCAATTTTTTAATGCTCTTTTCAAATGACTTTCCTTTGTTTCTCTTAATTGAATTTATTCATAAATAAATTGCAGACAAAGCTCGGTAGTATACAATAGTTGTCATTAAGTAGGAAAATGATGTCTGAATTTAGTATCAAGATTTACTGATTATATTTAGTTACAAGAAACTGCTGTGTAAATTTGTGATAGGGTGAATGCCCGACCTTGTTAGTGTTACGAAATCAATTAGATTCTATTAGTTGTTCGCTACGATAACAAAGAGAGACATGCAGACGGAATGATTAGCATAAATTCGAATGATTTGCATCTACGTTGATACCTCAAAATACGATTCAAATAATATGTGAATAAACCTCCAAGTTAGTAAAATGCATATCGTAATTCGTAGATGATAAGGAGTGTTAATGTGTCGAATTACTTCTTGCAGGGGAAGTCGGCATTGAAGACATAAATGTGGAACAAAAGGTTCCCACGAGTCGGTTATAGCCGATCAGCCCTTCAGGGTGTCCGCCGGGACCCATCTGCGAGGAGAAGAGCTGATAAATAGAAATCCCCTAACATCTTAGATATCCGTATATGGAAGAAAATCTTCAAAGTTTAGTTCCAGAAATTAATC
Source organism: Athripsodes cinereus (assembly GCA_947579605.1). Taxonomy (NCBI): domain Eukaryota; kingdom Metazoa; phylum Arthropoda; class Insecta; order Trichoptera; family Leptoceridae; genus Athripsodes; species Athripsodes cinereus. Next base: position 16,604,109 of record OX388322.1, on the reverse strand, counting down.
TAACTGAAATGATTAAACACAGGGCAAGGATGAACAAAGAGGATTGTGGAAGAGGACTTAATGAAAAATAGAAAAAGAACCGTTTTTAAATATAAAAAACAAGGGAGAGAGATGAGACAAAAGAAAAGTGTTTAATTATGGATAATTTAGACGAAGTAAATAATATTATACATTACAAAATTAAACGCAGGTAAAAACGTACTTGTAAAGATAATAACTGACTGAAACGTGGGGTGCAATAATACGTACCGGGGTAGATATAATATTACCACCCCTAAGTTAGTGTTGGGAGAGTAAATGAAATATTCACAATTTAATTGCAAATTCTTGCCTTAGTTAATGACAGTACAGACCCTATTACTGCTACTACAACAACTAGTGTACCTGCCATCTAATAGAATTTCGTCGTCGAGTCATTAATTCGTCATTAATCAAATGTCTCTGCGTAACATCTTGCTGCCTCCATCATTCTCAACCGTTTATTTATTTTCTAAGACACATAAATGTCATCCGAAAAACTCTTAACTTGTCGCATCCGATAGTCTTGGAAAGTTTCAAATGAACGATTAAGTCTAGTTGTTCCTGATGAAACCTGTAAATAGACGGATTTCAAATAGATAGACAATAATAAGGTTCATTTTTGAATAATTGTTAAAATTAATAATTATTTATTTATTCTTTTTGCACATCATCATTACATAACAGTGTTAACAAAATAATATAAAATTTTAGAAACTAGGACGATGTGCAGTGGCGAGATTATCACTATAAAGTGATTTCTTCCATCTAATTATGACGATAATAATGTTGAATATTTTTTTTTTTGCGCCATTTAACGATTTTTTTAGTGTCTCAAGAGCGCCTTTCATCAATTCTTAGACATTACATCCACGTCAAAAATGTAAAACATAATACAACTATCAATTCTTTTTTATAATATAAGAAGTTTTTAGGTCACTTCTGAATGTTTTAAGATTCGCAGCCTGCCTAAGTTTCAGAGGCGATCCATTCCAGAGGTTGTTTCCCGCCCAATGTTATATATCATAACTAACGATGTGTAATAATAAAAAAAAAACGTGAAAATCAAATCATTGATCAATAATTGATTTGATTTTGAAAATGTCATTCAGTTTTTTAAACCACAGAAATAAAAGAATATCATGCGTGGGACGAAAAAGAATTTAAATTGTTTTTGCCTTACTCATAACTATCATAACTAACCACGTGTAATAATAAAAAAAATAAACTTGAAAATCAAATCATTGATCAATAATTGATTTGATTTTGAAAATGTCATTCAGTTTTTTAAACCACAGAAATAAAAGAATATCATGCGTGGGACGAAAAAGAATTTAAATTGTTTTTGCCTTACTAAAAACGTGAAGTAAAATAAAAAAGAAATTACACGATTTAAATATGGTATAAACTGGAATATGCTAGGGATGAAAACAATATAAAAATAAGGTCTTTAAATTTGAATTAATTCTGATGGGTTCTTAGAAATAAAAGCTAGAAAGCTTATTATGTAAGCTTACATAAATACAAGAAACAAAGATTACCTCACCGCCTACGTCAACCTTTTCCTAATTTTTTTTATTTTCTTTTAAAATAATACGACATTAAAATATTGAAATACAATCACCTCCTTATCTCACCAAGGATAGGTGTCTCATAAGAATATTTAAATTTACAAAATCACGAGAACAATTCGATACAAGTCAAGTTTTCTAACAAAATGCAGAATAATGCAAAATACCGCCTGGAAAGGCTTTATTTTCGCACTATCTCTCTCGGTGGGTCTTTAAATTTTATCTCATTTATAGATAATTGATAATTTTATTGAAAACAACAAACAACAGATATAACTCGTTCTCGTTCTCTTTCTCGTTCGTTCAAGTCTTGAGTACTGTTCAACCATATGGAACCCTTTCTATGATAAATATGTTACGGTTGTTGAGCGCTTGCAACGTAAATTCTTACGAATGTACGAGCGGAGATACGGCATTGCAACTAACGAGATCTTAATCGACTTATCAGGGCGCCGAGAATTAATAATTGATGCTTGTATTTTGCGTAGAGTCTGCACCTCAGATATTGATGTCCCACAGTTGTTATCTAAGGTAGGTTTTCGTGTGCCTTCGGTTAGAAGATCAAATCGACCCCTACACTTAAGCGGGGTTCGTACTAATGCTGGTTTGAGAAACCCTCTCCACCGGATTGTCAATACATATAATACTAAATTCGGAGGTGTTGACATGTTCGCCGGTAGTTCTCGCGTTTTCAAAGTCAGTTTTGCAAGTTTTATGCGGCAATTAATACTCTTATAACAATAAGATTAATATCAGTTTGGGTTTCTCTGCATCTCAAATAATTTTCCCTTTACTTCCTTCCTTATCTTTATATTTTCATTTGTGACACTGATTCATATTTTCGTATATGTGTATAGAACAGGTAAGTAGGTTAGGTTGTGATGTGAATGACAGCACTGATTGTTTAATATTATTTATTGAGTAACTATAACATTTGGTAAGATCGGACAACTGTTGTTCATGTTTGTTTTTTTTTAATTGTATTTATGTAAACTCCTGTCTATCAATTTCCATTTTTTTCTCCTTTTTTATTTAAATGTGACAACCTTATGGGCTTTGAATATATTACAAATTGTTATAATGTGTACACTTATAAATGGGGCAATGTATTGATTCCTTATTTGACTATATTGTTTTGTTATTATGTATATATGTTGTCTGTAGTGTACTGTTGATGCTAAATAAATAAATAAAATAAATAACAATACATAGAATACAGATATAACAATACTTAGAATACAGGTATAACAATACATAGACTATTTTATAAAAACTTATCTAAACATCCTCCTTATAATTACAAGTCTCGTGTAAAGGAGGGATAGATGAGTTATAAAAAATAAATTTCCTAACACTGTATCTCTTACGGATTAGGTGTAGAGTTATCCTTTTTGTTCTACTTTGCACACCAATTTCACTTCTCTTCATACCAATTCACACTGTTCTTCACACACAACTATTCATACTAAATTTTGGTTGTCTGCGAGACTTTCTTTCAGGTGGTCAAGTCACGTGATACTCGGCAATTCGCGCTTTCTCACTCTTTCTTCCAAACGGTTTAACTTTTTTCGCGTTGGATTTAGCTGTATAAAGGATGAAGTTTAATATTCAAATTAAAAATGTGCTAACATGTAATATATTCAAAAGTATTGTGTATGGTAAATTTTTATTTACTTTCGAAACCCAACGAGATATTTCAAAATTAAACTCAAATTTCCGATTTAGTTTACTCATTTACAATATCGTAGAGATAACTTTTTATTCTCATATATTTTTATATCCAGGCTTAATATTATTATAACGTTTGTACGTAGTTATGTTATGAAAAGTTTTAAGGGTCGTTCAAGTATTCGGAAAAAAGTTTTTGAAAAACATTTATGTCATAATGGTGAATTGATGCTCGGACAGATTAAGGGTGGAAGGAGGGAGAAAAGGGACGGAAGAAATTATTATATACGCTAAGGGATGATAGGTAGATAGAATTGTCAAAATAATAATTTTCAATATTTATGCTTCCGTTTTCGAGCATGGCATAGCGACGTTTCTTGGTAAAAAAAACTTCTACTGACGTACCGTTACGATTTTTGAAAGGTGTAAATTAATACTTAGAAGTCTTTTCAATTTTCCATAAATATTTTCAGCATATAAACTCAGGAGATCTTTACTCTTCTAGAACTGAAAGTTTTTTTAATACCTAAATAAATACCTCAATTGAAAATCGGACATAGTTGGAATTTTCAAATACAGCGAATTTATGTTGATACCTTTTCTTCTGTTAATTGAAAAAACATATTGAAAATACGAATTTGTGTCTCTTATGACCATATGTAACAGCGCCTGGAATAATATGTCCACTATAAAAAATGCATTTTGGTCTTGAAACTAAGTAAAATGGGTAACGAAAAACCTGCTTGAATAATTATGTTAAATGTCTTACTCGTAATGTTTTGCTTGTACCTACTTGTTTTTTATAGGACATAAAAAAACTTCAAGAAAAGAGTGGGTACCTAGACAAACCGGGGTTTCCGAATTGTATTTCAAACGTATTTAAAATACGGTTTGTCATTTATTCATGTACTTCCACCAAACGTCATCGGTTGAGAATATTTATACCCCCAGTTACAGTCTTAGTCTTGTCACCTTGTTTAATACCTTCATAAAACCCACTGGGCTAAAAAGTTTAATTTGAGTTCCACATTTTACACAAATACACTGCAATGCAGTGCCGGCTTGAGTAGATAGATGGGTAAGTACTGGCTCACAGTATAATTTACTGCTTCAAATACAGTGCAACACAACACGAACGACATTTCGTTATAAGTTTTTTTAACTTTGCGTGACAAAAATGTGTCGTAGCCGTTTGAAAGATGTTTTTTCATCCATAATGTTTTCGATGACTAACACGACCCTCTTAAACAATAAATTATATTATAGACAATGAAATCAAAATCAGTCACGAATGTCATGGAAAGAGGACCAAATTGATGCAGAATTGCTTAGAATGGAGAGAACCTATTTCTACCCTGTGCTCAAGAGATAGCACTCAACCGCAATCAAGAATAACACCGTAGCACTATTTTTTTTTTAAATATGTGTATAGCTCTATATATCTAAAAAAATGTTCTATTACCCTGACATTTTTTTATTATTTAAGTTTGTTTACAATTCATTTATTTTTCCAACAATATTAAACTTACCTAATAAAAAAATATATACCTAACACTACATAATTTTTGCTTAGCCTAATGACAAATGTTCTAAAAACAATAATGTGAAATGAAATTTACTGCCTCACTAGACTTTCATCTGTTCTGAGGCAGTACAGTTCAAAAAAATTGCGTTAGTTGGGAGAGATCGTGTCTTAACGTCAAACCCGCCCTCTGCATATTTTTTATATTTAATTTCAATGCATCTCTCTCTCAAAGGGTATGTATTGTGATCAATGCACAATAAATAATGAATAATTTTTTTTTACCACTTCAAAGTAAGCAATCTGCTATTACTACAAAACCTTGTTAATTTGGCAAATAAAATAATCAAGGATCACCACATTCAAAGCTATAAAGATGTTCTTCACAATAAGGTATTTGAATTTCAACATATAATAAGTAAAGTACGAATTATATTACTTTATAAGGGCAACAACAACGTTCGTATGTTTCTTCCTTTGTTTTGTTAAAAGTAGTACATTTTTGGCTGTAACTAACTAACTTGGCAACGTCGCAAATAACAGTAGAAAGTCGAATTAGTTGTATTGTGATATGCAACAGTGTAGTAAGCTTAATTGAATAGTAAAAATAAACCTCATTATCTTCAATACAGAGTTATTAATACAGAGTTATTTGTTTGTTTATTTATTTTACACTACAACTGTTAGGCCTCACTTCAGAATTCGTGATAACTGTTATTCTGTAATATCAGTAGGCCTAGTCAAAACACATTTTAGCGTTACATTTTCGTTCGAATATGGACGAAGTTGCGACAAAGTGTCAATTTTCGTAGCTAAATTACACAATACTCTACAAAAATTGACACTTTCTCGCAACGTCATCTATATTCGAACGAAAACGTAACGCTAAAATGTGCTTAGACTAGGCCTACAGGTTAAAAGATATGTTACTAATAAACGCAGAATAGCAAAAAATAGTGAATATATCCAACGTAGAACATTTAGGTTCAATCAGTTAGCGATGGATAAAAAAAATGCATTTTTATAGTGCCTAAAGTGTTGAATCAGGTATTAGCTTAATTTTTATAGGACTTTTAGTGTTGACTCATGTATAAGCTTACTTTTTATAGGGCCTATAGTGTTGACTCAGGTGTTAACTTAATTTTTATAGGGCTTTTAGTGTTGACTCAGGTATTAGCTTACTTTTTATAGGGCCTTTAGTGTGGACTCAGGTATTAGCTAAATTTTTATAGGGCCTACATGTTGACTCGTGTATAAGCTTAATTCAAATAGGGCCTGTAGTGCTGACTCATGAAATACCTTAATTATTGTTTGGTGTGAAATGAATTGTTTATATAAATACAAAAGAACTGTTACAGAAAATTGGTTTATTAATTATTTATTGGATAATTTTGGTATAGCAAGAGAATCATTATTATGTTTTAAACATTATATGACATCACTTCATTTTTGAAATTTTGTGGCTTAATACATTTTTGCACAGCATAATACAACTGTCATTGACGTATGTGTGTGCGTAATGGAAATAATAGCAGGTTATATTGTTTTCACCAAAATTATCATCATTATAACTTTGAAATAATCATAAGCAACAAACCACGTTATTATTGGGTTATTTCCTTTTGTGATTTGTTATTCTTTGTCTTTCATACAACTTCAACGTCTTTATTTTTACCCATATTCCCTCAAAATGACAAACAGCTGTTATATTATACTTTCTTTAATTTGCTGTGTCAAATATTTCTAGAATATTGTAATATATAAATCACGCCTTTTATTGATTAATTTCAATAGCTTTATGAACATTATAACTCTTAACATCACTACTTTACATGACCACAAGAAATATTTTTGAATTTCGAAAACATTGTTTTTCCCCTATTCTTCCCTACGTTTTCTAATAATTTAAACCAGTAATACCCTCATGGCGTATTCCAAGTGGGGTAGGCTGAGAGGACAAAACGAACGCCACACAGCTCTATCCCTACATATTTATTTCGCTTTTTCATTCATTTTCATATACAGGCGGCGATTTCTATAACCTACTCATAACTCAATTTCATCTTAAAAATATGCAAATATTAAATCGACTAACTGGTGTTAATAAAAAAATCTTATGATTATTAATTATTTTTCGTTTATGTATGTCCTAAATGATAGGACATACATAAACGAAAAATAATTACTCAGAAAGAAATAAAAAGCGGAAAACAAAAACCGATACTTGCATTTTATTGTCACTTCCAACTTTGCACTATGCTTGTTTAGAGAAAGTTCTTTGACAATGTGTAGTATGTTATGATGATATATTATCAATTTTCTTATGCACTCAGCTTGGCAGGACTATTTTTGAAAACAAAAGTAATGTATAAAAACTTTTATGTAACTGTAAATGTTCTCAAAGTATTTTAACACACCAACAGTCGTATTCAGAACGAAAGCAAGACTTAGTGTATCTATTTATTTCATTATAAATACATGTTCGCTTCGTGACACATAGAAACGCATACATTTAACTACATTTGTTACGTGAAGACCATCGAGCGAAACAATTACTTTCAAATGGATACTAAAGATTCTCGACTCACCTTTCATGCATCAATTTATCATGATTTTATATAAACAAGAAAACTGTGATAGCAAATATGACAAAAAAAAAACACACGCACACACAATTTGGTTACGTGAAATAACGCTATGGAGAAAGAAAACAAAAAGATATATTTTTTTTAATTATAAGGCAATCCAACCTACATGAGCTGATATGTGCCAATGGACTAATTCCAGAAAACTATCGGTTTATGCACTATGGAATCCTTGGATTTTTGGGGGATCTATAACACTATACAGATTTTTTTCGGATAAACTCAAACAAGTCTCGGCCTCTTGAACAAGGGGTCCGCGGTTTGATCCCAGGTGCCGGCAAACTCCCCTTTCACGACACAAGCTTTTAGCTTACTGTGGAAGGTGTATAAAGTTGTATTTGGGTTTATAACAAAACCCAGATATATCTTTTTAAAAAAAATAAAAAAAAATCCAAAAGAGGTAATGATCCTTAACAAATCGTCACGAAAACCATTTTTTAAATACCTATATAAAACATTAAATAAATTATAATACAATCAACCTAAAAGTATAAAAATAGTGTTAACCACGTTTAACCGCGAAGGTTGAATATGGCTGACAGTGTTTGAGCACACTGTATAAAAGTGGTATCATGTAAAATGTACTAATATAAAAGTAAGAGTTACAAATACTGACGTAGGTATAAAAGTTTACCAACAAACCCTCAATATGACACACTGTGCTTCTGTTGTAATGTTTTACACTGAGGCTAAATGAAAATTTATGATACGTCCCTGTGTCCTCGTCGCGTTGTGTTGGACGAGTATATGTAATATGAACAAAAAATAAAATGAAACTAACTCCAACTTGCGTGTTCACTTGTGAAACATTTTAACAGCTAGGTACCTACATCAAAATTTACATTTACGTTATGTTTTTAATGAGCTGTGCCACAGAGGTTCATTCCACAATGAAAAATATACTTTTTAAATTATTTCTGTACAATGACTTAAATTCACACATAAGTAGAGTAGCTAGTGCACTAACTTACTGCGTTATTTGAACAAACAGATCGTCCTCTCTGTGCTATAAAAATATAATATACATCTTAGGTCATACTTTATTAACAGCTTTTAAAAGCATACTCAAATATCTCCAAAAAACAATGATAGTTCTGTCCTATTTCGGACACTTTCGGGATATTTGTATAACTAAACGGTTTCATTTCTCCGATACTTATTTCTGGTACAATTTAGATTTCATATTCGACACCTTATTAAGTCACTGAGCCTTTCATTGTTGGTAATAAAAAAATACATCTGAATATTAGGAACGTTGTACTAAATGAAACACACTCTTTGAGTGCCAAATCAGAAGGGTGTTAGGACAATTTATAAATTAATAATAAAGAATATTTAATAATCCTTGAGTGTAACTTTAAGAAGTACAAGAATTTATTGAAAACATCGTCTCAACGGTAGAAATAAAGCAGAAAGATACAATATCATCAGTTGAATTGAAATATCCTCAGTTGGGTACAAAATAAAAAGAAACTCGGACCAATGAAGGTCTGCTTTGTACTTATAATCATACACCAGTACTCGCAAATAAAATGCACATTTAATCTAGACTAACTAGATGTGTCTAAATTTAACCCAGACTAAATGAATGACCTTAGTAGTCACACAATTTCTTGTACCTTTTGAATTGAAAACTTCAATCACAAATATATTTTCTATGATGCACTCGCGGAGGGTTGGTACCGAAGGCAAAAATGGTTGAGGTCGACCAAGAGATACATCCATGGAACAAGTGAAGATGTACATGAACTGTGAAACATACGTATATTTGAACAGACTAATAGAAAAAAGAGAGTAATGGAGTAGAAAATCTAAACTCGTAGCAGACCAATCCAATGAATTTTAACCAATTAATATGTGATATTACAGCATTCATCTTTTTGTTATTCATAAGAGATGATTTATTTAGTCTGGCATAAAGTTTAAACAATACTTATCTTTTTTTACGAGTGAGGTGCCACTTAGTCAGGTTTAACAGTCCGAATTGTAGTTATTCCCTTTTTGTGATTACAGCTGTAAGAATGTCTGTAGTACTTTCCTCAGAAATGGACGTGCTTTGACAAACTGAAGAATATATCATTGAAAGTTTTGTCAATACTTTCAGCATTGTAGTACACACACAAAGCAAAACTTTGACAATTACAATTTTATTACATTCTATCGTAGCAATGTTACAACAGCCAGCTTTCTGCGATGTGTAGTCAAGTCAAATAATATCTTTATAATGAATTTATTTGTCGAAGTTTTCAGTTAAACGAATATATACGTTCCACTTAACACGGTCTCGTAAATTCTCGCAATTAGAATCAAATCTATTTATGTAATTGTGTTAATTTGCAAAATTTTAACAGAAACAACTAAAGAAGCTGCAATTGTTTTATATTAGTGGAGATTTTATTCCCCATTTAAGTAATTCACTGTGTCATTTAAGTAGTCCATTTAAGTAGTTCAAAATTCTTAATACCAACTTACTTTGTTAATTTTTGAACTAACATAGGTGTGAGAATTCCCAACTTGTAAAAAAATATTTATATGTATGTAAATATTACCTGGAATATAGGGAACAAAATATTTCAGATTAATCAGAAAGGTTGCATCATTTTCAATCGAATAAACTCAAAAAAATGCAATTGTTGACCAAAATTTCTTCAGTTTATTCAATTGAAAATTATGCAAACATTCCGATTAATCTGAAATAATTGTTGGCCTTTATTCCAGGCAATATTCACATAGGTACGTTCATATAAATACACATACATTTTCATATTTTTAAAATCATCTTTTACATAACGCACAGCATGAAAAATATGATTCGTTCATACTTTTTCAGTATAACGAATGTTTCCTCCTTAGTCAAATGATCATCGCTATAAAAAGATTCGACTTGTTGTGCAATTATAACGTTACCGCTTTATTTTGTAGATACATTTTAACATTCAACGTACGTTACATTACATTTTGTAGCAGTACTAGCATTACATTTAATTACGGCTTAATTACAAACATGGATCTTTCATTTTGTAACGGAATTAAAACGAAAATACGATAAATTTTAACGACTTAATATAATAATTGAAACGAGTTACACGGAATAAGAGGAAAACCGACAATATCCATATTAATATTTGTGTCCGTTCGTAAACATATATACGTATGGGTTAGTTGGAAGACATCGCGCTTCGGCGATAAACTCGCCCATTGCACAAAATTTGTGTTCTGTTGTTATGATACCATGATTTTTTTTCTTTGTATACTAATTTTGTGCAATAAAGATTATTATTATTATTATTATGCTTATAGAATCCTCAAATGGCAAATATGGACTATGAAAAACCACAAAAAATATATTCCTTTCCGCCAGATTCCTTACGAAATAAGCACTAAAGAAGAAACGTTTTCTCACAACTGTCGAATATATTTATTTATTTATTCTATTCTTCACTGTACATTGTTTACAACAATACAAATTAAAACAGTTATCACAGAAAATATCAGTTATACAATTCAATATACAGAGGGAGAGTTTATCGCTAAAATGCGATGTCTTCTAACTAACCCGAATATACATTCTTCGTCGTCTTTACATCGTCCATTCGATGAAACTTATTTACATCCAAACTATTGAAACTTATTTACATGCATCCTATACACAACACTCAACGTCTCAGATCTGATAATTTTTCTCATATAATGCTTTTTCATCCCTATATCTTCTTTCACTTCGTTTAAAAGTGACTTTTCAAAGCTTTCATGGCATCACGTAAGTTTGCTGATTTCGAAAGCTAGTGTTGTAATATTCTACAATATAATATATCGTTCTGTTCTATCTGATATCAAACTTAACAAAAATAATAATAAGAGTAGATATCAAATTATGATTTTCATAAAATCAACAACAAAATTAAAATAACAATATGCTAATGGGTTCGGATTAACTTATACCAAATATAACACAGGGGAACACTGTTCTGCTAACTGTGTGGTGGAGTCCCCACAACAGACTAGGTTACTCGCCTATTCCTGGAAGTTTTTGGGTGTCCTGTGAAAGATAAATATTTGTCGCAAAACATTATGGGTTAGTTGGAAGATATCGCGCTTCTGCGATAAATTCACCCATTGCACAAATTTATTTGTCTGGTTCTACAAAGTTTATATTATAATAATGTTTGTTTTTGTGCAATAAAGATTTTTAATAGTATTATTATTATTAAAGAGCCACTCAGAGCCAATCCGAAACCCGTCGCTCGATTGGTGGACCTTACATCGTGACAGTGAGAATGGTGGAATTGGTGAACGTTGTCCATGGACACCAAAAGTGATCACTTAAGCCAGCCTACAGTCAATTCGTAAGCGTTGAGATACCTTTCTCACTTCTTCCGATTAGCTTTTACACAATGTTGAATTGTGTAAACATGGTTCTCCAATTGAGGTTTCTGATTGGTTTTGTCATCTCCACCCAAATCCGGTTAAACAATAAATTTTTTTTTTTAATAATATTCTAAACATAAAAGAGCCATTTACAATCTTCAGTTGAGTGATGAAGTTTGCTACCATTTTTGAACGAACGTTTTGAAATTTTTCAGTTTTACCATCACTTTTAAATTTATTGATGGCAAAGTTTTATAAAATACATGTAGAACAGCATAAATATTTGAAAAAAAAAACATTTTTTATTTATTTACCTAAATGAGTATTAATAACTGACTGAGGAGTAAAGTAGTACAAATCTATATAATTAATTGGGGGGTTGGCCTGACCGGATCAATGTGTCTTATTTTTCTTATTTTATGAATGTTTTGTCAACTCTCTGTGTGTGTCTCTGTAGAATAAATAAATAAATAATAAAAATATTATATAAAATTTATATAGCGCCGTAGTGTGATAAATCACTTCATGGGCAATTATCATTATTTAAGATCAACAGTCACGTCCATTTAGTTATATAATAGAACGTAAAAATAAAAAAAAGTATTATTTTTGTTCCCTGGTGTACTGATTATTATAAGTTTAATAAATTATCATGGACAGTATTACGTTAATTACTTTTCTTCATTAAATTTTGCCATTATTGAATAGTACTAAAACATAAGAAATGACGACAATGTTTAAGAAAATTGAAAGATATTTTGAGAAGAGTACTAAATATTTAAGCTTAAAACATTGAAATTCATAGAAATTACTAGTTTTGTAAAGTTATTTGAGATAATACAATATTTACAGTCCATCTGAAGTGGAATTAGTAAATACTCGTAATAAAGATTAACTATTTAAAAATACTTTACAAATATTATGTGAATCGCAATATAATACTTTAAAATTTACACTCACAATAAGTTTCATAGCCGATGTGTGATTATCCAATGTATGAATGATATGTTGATATGATATACCTGAAACAAAACAAAAAGAAAAAAATTAGTTACATACTATTCAAAATCACTCAAACAAGCAGCGGTTAATCTACCACCGAAAATTTAAACTAGATTCTTTAAAAACTACAGTGCATCTTTATTGGTTATAATGGATGAGAATCGCGAAAGAAAATCGATAATTTTATATCTATATGGTGGTGTTTTATTAGGTGGGTGGATGGGTGGCAAACCTCATCGCTTAATTTGAGTTGAAAAATGTCTTTATTTTTTTGAACACCTGCTTTTTACAGGACACTCGAAAACTTACGGAAAAGACAGTAAGACCAGACAAAAAAACCGTCAATTTACGACTTGAAAACTTAAATAAATTTTAATAACACCTTTCACATATATCAGGACAAAAAACAAATTAGACAAACAAATATTATTATCGCTAACTTCCATAGTAATAAACGAAGAATAGAGAGAAAACCCTCTGACAAATTTGTTGAATGGATCATTAGAGATGATAATAATGCGAATGCATTTTGGATAGAAGACAGACAATGCAATCCTCCCCATGTCGTTTTTGTGAGCTTTTACTTTTACAGCTTACCCAAAAGTAATTACAACAAACAGCGTCAGATATTATTACTACGGTTCCGAACTTTTGAGTGAATTATTAATTTAAAGTGCCAAATATAATAATATTATTATTATTATAATAACCATTAAGTAGAAACGTGACTACAGCGAATTAACTGAAGGATTCTCTTAGCTATTTTACTTTGATCCTGAATAGCTCTTCCCTATGTTTGTTTAACACAATGCAGTCAGTCAATGCGGACATTTTTGTTTGCTAACTTATTTACAATTTCTTTACAATACTTTTAGAAACTGTATGAGATCCACCGTCCACCCGGATGCCGCACAAATCTGATTATACACTTTTATACACCTAAGAAACCTTGACCACACCAAAGGTGCTGCCTGTAGGGCTAGCCAGCCGTAATACCCTCGTGTGTGAAATATTTTGACTACACTCCTTCGATGACCCTCTAGAGTCTAGTTGATAGAAGCAAACACAATAATAATTGATATACTCAGCTTATTTACAAAACCTAACGCCTATACTACTTCGACGAAAGTGATAAAAAACAATAAAAGCCACCAATTTTTTGACCATAGAAAGACTTTAATAGACACCACGTTAAAACGAGATTTTAAAAATAACAAAAAATCTTCATTGCACAAAATATTAGTAATTTTATTTATTTATATACGGCATAATTGCCTATAATTTAAAATATTACAAACTATAGTGTGGACAACTTTACAAAATATAGAAGTTATAAAACTATGTTTATAACTATGTTCTATATTTTGAAAAATTTTATGATAATAGATTTTCTATGTGTTATAACATAATGACAACAAACGATAGTAAAGTAGCATATATAAAAAATGTGTTATCCACAAGCGTGATATCTTCCAACTAACCCAAAGAATATCCTTAGGTATAAAATTTTGGAAATATAAATGTGTTTAAAAAAATTAAGTTTAAGTTGGTAGGTACTTGAATTGATCCATTAATAATTTTCTTTTATCTTTCGGTCAAATTTATATGATTAGAATAAAGAACATATGAGACAATAAAAAAATACCTACATTACTATTTAAGTCTTTTACCTGCACGCAAATTGTTCTAATTAAACTAGTGATGTCTTTGAGGTGACAAACATTATACCTAATACAAAATAAGTTTATTTTATAAAGAACAAAGGATTCGTCAACTTCATCAGAAACGAGGAGGGAACATAATATATTTGAAATAAAACCTTTACATTGTTGTCCAATTGAAATATAAATGAAATTAATTAAAAATAGCATAAATATTTCTGAATTGAATGTTGATTGAAACTTAGTTATTTTCCAGATTGACATCTATTTGAAAATACTAGCATTTCAACATTGTTTTTAAAAATATAACAAGAACTTTGTATAGTATAAATAAAATATATATAATAATACTATCCAGATGCGTCTCGTCGTTATAATTATAGTGTATCGTCAATGTCGCAGTCTTCAGACCGTAAGAACTATCTCCGAGATCGCGGAAAAAGCGCTGGAGAAAATAAAATACACAAAAATATATTATATAATATCTAGAAGTAGGAACAATACCGGCAGCAGCGCGGGGTGCTGCTTCTGGTAATTTAGCTAAGTGCTGCTGTACACCAACTCCCCATAATCATCCCTACAACGAACCACCACCCCTTGGAAGCATCAAGGGTAACTTTTGAAACAACAGATATCACTGTCTAATACGGTGACCATATTTCAGCGGTGAAAACTGTGATACTTATTATTATTGTTACTATTACCGCGACTACTTGATGGGTAGCAACTTACGACATTAAACAAGTGAACATCTACGCTTACCGACTGACAACCTCAAGTTAAAGATACTATACTTCGTTCACCGAAACAAAATCAGCTAGAATTTCACTATTATACACAATATTAGGACTTCAAGTCGAACGGACTAAATACTTCATTCTCAGAAGAAAATGAGCAAACGCGTTAGAGTCCGTAATATATTGTCACAAATTGTCAAACTGGTAAATAAAAATCATTACAAAATTGACAGTTCCCAACGTCATTGGTTCACTAATAAACCGTCGAGTTTACGGGTAACATTGCTTTTAAAAGGTAAGATTAGATTTCGAGTATATACTCAAATTGTACTGAAGTGTCAAATAATTGTTTTTGTACATACATAATGAAACCAGAATAAAAACACAAGACGAATGCAACAGACCTTTATCAAAATGTTGGATTCTTGCAAAGAAATCACGCATGCACGTTGTGAACTGCCAAAATTCGGTTTTGTTATTTCAGCGAACGTAGTATAAGCACCGACAGTTGCGTTGGTTGGTTGGTAAAATGATCGTAATAAGCGGTATAGTGCTCTTGTAGAAAATCCCCTTTTTGAATAATTAAAAAGTTATTTAATGTTCATTATTACTAAAATCATTTTCACGCAATGAGATTTTCATAAGATACCAGTCGAACACAAAAACATTTTTCTTATTCAACCGATATCAAGATGAACGATGAAGTCGTGAATATTAGGTGATATCAGAGCATACGTAAAAGAGCTTCAGTAGAGTTGAAACACCGAAAAATGTCAGTATCGGGAACCGACTGAAGTCATTTTTCTTAATTATAATCCAAACTTGAACTAGGCAAACTGAACACAAACATGTTAAAAAATTGATTTTGGTAGGTAGCCAAATTGTAATTTATTCTATAACGACAATTACAAACCATAGATTCAAGATCATCTTCCGAATTACTCTGTATTGCAACAAAGGTTATTACTCGATGTAAAAGAGCTTCCAGGGCACATATCGGAAGACCTAAACATAGATTTTAAATAGTCATATTTTTAGGGGAAACGATAGGATCTAGAAATTAAGAAAGATTGACGTCTGACGGTTTCAAAATCATATTGTGAAAAGAGTCTTGAAGCACTAATATACTTCCATATTGTGTATATATTATAATTAAGTATCCAAGTTGGCTAGTGATGTGCAAATATCCTATCTGACCTCCGCAAGTATCTGCCTCTTTACTACTGCTACAGTTCTGAGAGTATTTCCATAAATTTCCCACTCTCTTCACAATATTTCTGATGTTTTATAATAATACTACTATCTACTACGTAGTACTTAATAATGAGAATAATTTCGACGTTTTTAAACAGGAAGACGAAGAAGGTGGAGGCAAAAAGGGTTTACTTTATAATACACTTAAATATTTGCCGCCTACTCCCGCCTGTAACAACTACTTACTGCTGGAAATATTATCATAATTAATACGTATATTTATATTACATTCACTACTAAGAACTGTGATAAATAAAAAAATATTGAGAATTTCAATAGACTACCTACTGGAGCAACGGAAGTCGAGGAATTTTTCAGTATAGCGCAGGACTGTAAAGTTTTTGCCATTGTGATTACGTACGTTAAGGGGTCAAAGAAGAGAATATTCACAAGGTTGCTGAGATTACTCTATTGCACAAAACATCATTCAAATGAAAACAATTTAAGTAGCTTGAAATCTTGTCGGAAGAGGGGACGTAACTGGTGTGAAATTGTTCTAAATGCAGAAAGTTCCTTTCCATCCAAAAAGAAAGTTTCTTCTCTTCTAAGTCGGTCCCTCAATGCTGAGGATCGTGACCACCATGACCCCAACCAAGCGACAAGCTCCTCCACCGTGCCCTGTCCTCCGTCTGCCTAAATGCCTCACACATTGTACCCCCTGCAGCATCTCTCACATGATCTGACCATCTTGTTGAAAGTTTACGAGCAAGAAAATTAATGGAAGTAGATTTCTTTCTATGTATTATATCATGACATCTCAGTATCTTATGTAGGTAATGAGTTTAGTAGTTTTTGTTATTAAATAATATATTTTCTGATAATAACAAGTTTTCTTAGAATTAAAGCAAATAATAATATAAAACCTACGAGATATACCTACTTTCGTATTAGAAAATAAATACAATTTCTAGAACGTCTTGAGTATGTACATACAAAAAGAAAAATTAATAGAAAATCCTGCACGGAATTATTAGAAGAGCGGTTACCGCACAACATGGTCTTTGCTGCAACAAATATATGGATAACACGTGCAAATGCAGTGGCGTATCATTAAACCTCGCACGTCAGGTGCTACACGATACGCCAATGTGTTACCTACTATACTTCTAATGTCACACTGAATGGAAGGCAAAAGTATTGTTTGTATAATGAAAGTCGAATAGTATAGTACTAATGCTGACACGACATCCCTTTATTGTGTGTAACTAGCAGCTCTTCTCTTTATGAAATGATAAAGTAACTGACTACTTATAATGAGGAAGACAAATAAAAAAAATAACAAAGACAAATATGAAGTATATTATATATTATATGATGTTAAAGAAATAGTTCCTACAGAGTTAACCTACTATAAGTTATATAGAACTTAGTGTGTCCTTTATAACTGTTCTATTTTTAAAATCTATCCACTTAGTCATGAGTGATCAGGAAGTATATTCTACTGTTCTCCAAAATTTAAAAAATAAGGTACGAATTCTTTTTGAAAAATACTTTTATACGGAAAGTAATGAAGCAACTTGATTGTTTTGTAACTTCAGAATTCTGAAATTTGACAGTAGATACCGAAATTCTTATAATACTATATCAACTATTAATTTTTAGTTAAGTTAGTTAGAAGACATTGCAATTTAGGGATAAACTCGCCCTCTATACATTGTATGACTGATATTTTGAATAAAACTTTGTTTTGATTTGTATTATTGTAACCAATGTACAGTGAAGAATAACATATATAAATAAATAAATAATTTTATTTTACATCTTACAGTCAATTGTTACAGATTTGTACCTGATGCTGTTAATTCATCTTCTGTTATTTTGTCTGTAAAATTGTTTATTTATTGCTATATGTTTTTGTTATATGTTCGATGAGTCAAATGACATTAAATAATCTCGTGATCAAATATAAATAAATGACATAGACAAAAAGAATACGATATAAACATTCTAAGTATCATCATAAAAATATGCGCAAAAACAAAAAGCGTAAGTTTTAATAAACATAATCTACCCTATTACTCCTTAATATCTCTATTGTCCTGGGGGTAAGAGAATGAAAAACAGTCGGAACAAAAAATATACTACAAGATATTAAGTACAATGCATGATAGTAAGTAGATACATAGTTCACATATTATACAAAACATGTACGGAGTAGGTAAGTGGTATAACATTACATTAGCATAGTTACTATCATATATCACTGGGTCTAGTAAAGAGTGCTTCAGGGATGTTAGCTAATAGTACTGAGATACAAGGGTAGTAAAAGTAGCATGTTATTATTATTATGAGGGGTAGGTAATGTTTAATAAAATATTGTACACAATTATAGTCCTGTTTAAATCTTACTCTTGTTTTCGCCATAGTTTGCACGCCAATGTCTAAACAAACATGAAAAAATTAATATTAAAAAATATGTTCAAATCTTAACAATGAAAGTAAACAGTGTTTCATTTATAAATATTTTTATTATCTAAATTAAAATGAACCTTTATAGTGTTTCCTTTTAGAAAACAGAAAAGTTTAAATATTTATTTTATTTATTTATTCACAAAACACACGGCGTGAACCTTTTACATGTTAATTAAGCAGTATTTATTTATTTATTTATTCACAAAACACACGGCGTGAACCTTTTACATGTTAATTAAGCAGTATTTATTTATTTATTTATTCACAAAACACACGGCGTGAACCTTTTACATGTTAATTAAGCAGTATTTATTTATTTATTTATTCACAAAACACACGGCGTGAACCTTTTACATGTTAATTAAGCAGTATTTATTTATTTATTTATCTAATATACGGCTAATGCCTTTTACAGGATAAAGAGAAAATAATAAAACATTTCACTTTAACTTAAAAGCTATACAAATAATAACTTTATAATAAAATTACACGGTATCTTGCAAACAAAAACAATACACAGCCTAATAATAACAAGTAAAAATAAATATTAATAAGTGTACATAATAATAATACATAATAAGAATGTAGGTATGCGCTAGGCACACAGTAAGTACAGGCGGCCGCACAGCAAACTATACTATATATAATAGACAAATAGGAAAATTAGAATGTCAGCAGGTAAGAATAAATATATTTAGTACAAAATAAATAAGCACGAATTAAATAATTACAAGATAGAATGGAATAAAATATTAGTCATTTATAAAAACAGAGAAGAAAGAAATGAGAAGAGACAATAAAATTATCAAATGACATGGACATATGGCGATATTAGGGAAATTAAGACGTTATATGAAGAACAATGTGCAAAGAGTGCACAGTTTATTTATATATGTCTATTAATATGTGTGTATGTTACAATGTGTGTATGTATGTAAATAGATGTTGGTAGGTAGATAATATGTACAATGTAACGTTACATAAACACCACCTTCAGGAAATTCTCTACTGCGACAATGCTGATTAAGATTCTAGAAAGCCGGAATGGATTCCCCAGTTGTTCTCACACATATGTCCTCAACAGGGTGTTACAATGTATGATTAAAATAATAAAAATTTTCTTTTTCAATTATTGAAAAAAAAAAGTACCTACCTATCTAAATCATACATCATCTTTTTATATTTTGTAGACGACATAAACATCTACACACTTAAAAAAAATTGAAAACATCTTATGTGACATAATTTTCTTATCCTAAAAAGGAAGCTATATAACTGCGTTTTAAAAAAATGTATCAATTATGATAATGTTTAATTTAACAACCGACGGTTCTTGGTGGGAGTTCATAATATTATTAATAATTTATTAATAAAACAACATATTTAGTTATTCCACTGCTGACTTTATTAACACTATGACTTTATTAACTCTTCGTCAACAGTGGATTAAGTATTACATACTTTTGTTTATTAATAAGGAATTTATTATGATCCCATCTTTTTGACAGTGAAAAGTGCAAACAATTCATCTGTCTATGACGTTTCATTTGTTTTATACATTAAGGGTTTTCCCACCACATTCCCCTGGATGTTTTAAGAGCTGAGCTCCTATATCATCCAGACTCAACGAAACAAAAGAAAAATTCAAAGGGAGGGCTCAGGATTTGCCTTAAGGGCTCCCCCCGACAAAATCCTCCCCTAAACTACAACTCTTAATGTCCCTTGGAGGAGATACTCACTACAAGGCACTACTCACTACTACAATATTCTTACAAACTATGTTCTTACAGTTACGTATTGCTACGTACTAAAATTCTTAACACTAAAGACAACACTTTACAGCTTATTATCTAAGTAGTAGAGTATTCAAGACAATAATAATAAATGCTTACCAATCACACTCACCACTGCCAAACACGAAATTTCCTCCTTACTGAATTTGAAAGAAACAAAAAAAAAGAAAGGGAAGGAAACACATAAAATTTCCAAGGGTAGAGCATGAAAGGGGAAGCAAATAAGCAATTGATCAAAAAAAAAGAAAAGAAAAAAATGACAAAACCAAGGGACAGAGTGCTTGAAAAGCCACCTCCAACGACAGGAGTGGACATGCACAAAACAAGTAAGAGAGTTCAGCGGCTCGGTCACCAAATTATCAGGATGAATCCACTGGTGGCAGTCCAGGTCGTTTCATTTGTTTGTGAAAAAGTAGAAAAATGCTGTCAAGCTGTCCTCTCTGTGCCAACACAAATCAAGGCATTCAGGATCAATGGCAAACTTAGTCGCGGAATTCAAGATGTAAAATGTCTTTATTTTAAGAACACTTATTTTTTAGAAGATGACACTCTAAAATGTACAAAAAGAGAAATTATATTACATTCTTTAATCCACATATCAGCTTACTCATAATACGTGTGTTTTCATTTACTTAGTCTTAGAATAAAATAATTATTAATTCAAACAGCATCTCAAAGAAAAGGCTAAGCTTGTTAGTGAATCACATTGCACTCTGTACTATTATTATTATGAGACAAGAACGTTTGAGGAAAATCAGTCGAGTGTGTATGTGAACATGTGTGTACCTGTGTACGTATATGTGTACACTACGAGGTTTAAAGGAGTAAGAAATAATACCTACTATATAAATATACATAAATATAGAAAAGACATGTACATAGAAGCAGCTGTGTGTAGATCCGTAATTAAGACGTCACTGTACAAGAAGAAGAAATATAACCTTCTCCTTAGAACGTATATCTCTATGTGTCTGCCCAGGTTCTATATTAAACAAATATGAGGCCATGGTGAATAATAAAAAATAAAACAAAATCTAATGCAACTTTAAGTATATAAGATAACTGTGAGAGGAATAAAATCGAAACATCAAAATGTTTTTCAATTTTGGATTAAAAGCAACAGATTTGAAATTAAGAACTTTCAAAACAAAGTGTCTGCAAAAGAAAATAAAATTTATACTTAATCTTTACAGTAAAAAAAAGCTTATTGTGTGTTAGAAAAAAGGATGTCCACTTGTTTAATTTAAATTTAGGAAAAGATGTCGTGTCTAGGGATTGCAATCCCGCACCGTTTTCAATCCCGCGGGATTTTTGCTGGATTGACTCCAATCCAGCGGGATCCCGCTGGATTATTAAAAATTGCAAAAAATAACAACATCTTACTGTACATAATTGAATAAAACATAAATAACTATACTATCATATTTTATATGAATTTGACATAACTAACTATAGGTACTATAAGTCTTTAATTTTTCTTACTAATTCATTATCTAATCAATCAAGTATTATGGAACAAATTTTAAAATATCAAATAAAAAGTCACTTCTCTTTTTAGAAAAATGATTTAAAAAAAGTAGAATTAATGGTGTTATCTTCCAAGATACTTCTTAAGGAACTACATATGTAGCCAGCGACCGAAAAGGCTCATTCTGCCCCCACATTAATTGTTGGTTAGATACTTAATAAAAAGTCTTGCAACAAAGTCAAATACTTTTCTTTAACTCCATCACTTTTAAATGCTGCCATTTCTTTTTTCAATATTTTTTCGAAGCATTTCTCTTGTCCAGTTTCTGTCTGTTTAGTGTAATCTTCATCGTCTTGCTGCATTTTTTATTCCATTTGTAAAGTTAAATTGTTTTCCACATTCAGAGACTGTTGACAATATTATCTGCAATGACATCACCTACAGCTACAAATTCTACATTTTGAGCGTCTTCTATAATGACTCGATGTAACATGTTTTCCATTTCTTGCCGCAACTTATTCTTTTTCGGCATTACAAATATTTAATTGCACGTTTTCAACTCTTAGTCATATTTTTTGGATGCGGAAAATAAATCAACAAAGCTGTAATTTCACTGCATCTTTCTTTCACTCTTGCACGCAGCGCCCCGGATAGTATATCGCTTAAAACTGTGTCTAGCTTCTCTAACTTCTCTAAAATAAATCGAAATGTTATATCTGCCGTTATTAGTGTAGACTCTCTTCTGCATAATACTTTACGACCAATTTAAAGGGCTGCAAGCTGTCAATCACGTTTTTGATTTTGTGCGTAAATTTTATGTCAGATGCTATGTCGATGAGAGCCTTCTCAATGCAAACTTTGAGACTAAAATCTTTCTAACATATCAAGCAAGCTGTTTTAGCGAGTGCAGCAATCTAAGATTAAGCATAATTCTTTTCCTATTTCTTCTTTAAGTATTTTTGCAAATATGTATCACCTTTAGTTGGCGACTTTCAGAAAATCTTCAGTTTGCGGATTCGCACTTGCGGATCCGCAAGCATTTGCGGGATCCCGCAGACCCTAAAATTACGCGGATCCCGCTGGATTGCGGGATCCCACTTTGCTGGATTGCAATCCCTAGTCGTGTCATCTTTGATAGAACCGCTCTTATATCGATGAATTTTCCAACAAGACTAAGGGTGCATTCGTCTTTAAAAAAATCCGATGTAACTAATGCAAACATAAAATAAAACGAAACCTAACCAGGGTCTCCATTTCATCAAGCCATCATTGTACCTACTTACTCTTTCGTATAACGTTTAATTTAGTATTTTAGTTGTACTTAGAGGAACATACATAAAGAGATACTAACAACAAGTCGCTTCCTGCTCTTTAAATAGAAAGACCCCGGATGAACGTTACAGGTCATAGGATTTGAGAACTGGTGACAATGGAGAACCAACGAACTAACGGGTGAGTTTGTAAGCTTTTACCTCTAAATAATTTTATTTAAGTAATTCATTGAAAAGTTAATAACTTCTTTTCGAATACAGTAAGTATTACACGTGTTCGCTATTTTGCAAAATATGCATCTCTTTAAATCTCTAAAATTTAAATTTAAAGATTGTTCACAGCGGGAATCGACATTTTGTCAGACACATTACAGACAATAATTTTTTAAAAATTGTTTGCTAACCGGTCGCCCGTGCTTGGTAAAAAATATTCGAAGTATAAAAAAATAAATACTAATCGACAGAATACGTATATACATCTCAATGAAACAGAAGTGTCAACCGAAGTGTTAAAACTAACGAGCTTACGGTCTCAAGAGAGCCAACGGTATAAACCGTTAATGATTCAATCTTGGATAATCTTCCTGCTTGTTTAAAGATATGGTAATAATGTATAATGGCATTAAGATGATTTAATAAGGCACTCGCGCTTAACAATCTCCTCATCAGACTATGACCCAGTAAGCTAATTTTTCGAACGAAATTGGCTTAGTGCATACTTTCCGCATCGATAGTAATATTGTATTCAATATCAAAACCTTTTAACTACATCCATCTATCTATTAAATCACCATCTACAAGTAGGATGGATATACCGTGAATTTATAGAATGTATTGCACATCCTTAGAAGAAATAAGAAGATTTATGATCGTTCTCTGCGTGCTTTAAAAAATAAACTTTCAAGATTATCAGCATTTTGGAGTCATAGAAATAAATGTTAAATGCGTGATGTTTGATGAAAGCTTGGCATTTTTAGGATTTTAAAAAACTAAGATGAATGAGTGAGGGTCATTCATTTTGAATTTGAGGAATTATGTGGAAAATTACGGTGACTGTACAGAAATAATTTTCGCTCTTCTCCAAAGAAAGCATGAACAACTCTATTTTTTGAATCTCTTTTTTCTTTGTAATAAGAAAAGTGGACGTAATGCGTTAATATTTTTATACAATCGCAAAGTATAAAATAAAAACAAAATAATCAACTAAACACACTATGTCCTCAAAGGGTTCATAAAATATACTTAAAATTCACGATCTATTGTAGTTACTTGCCAAAGTTTATTTAAAATTTACATTGAAATTTCTCCAACGTTTATTTCGTGTTTATTTTGTACGTAAGAAAGTTTATGTAAGCTATTTATATGTAGAAGTAAAACCAGGGATAGAAGGTATGTATGTATGTACTATTCAACTTGAAAATAGTTAGTTGTAAGGTATTTAAAGTAAACAAGAAAGAAAAAAGTTACCTATACAAGAAGATGGAACAAGTTTCAAGGAGAAAATTACAACTTGGAACACAACAATAACAAGCATGTTCGTTTTATAACTTGCAGCAGAACTTGAATTCTGACGGTTATTGGAAGTGAATTCCACGATGAATTTAAAGTGTTAAGCTACATATTATAAAGTAATAGAGTATAAAGAACAAATAAATTTATGTTTAATAAGGAAAAAAAAATACTTATGATTAATTATTGAAATAGAAATAGTAAAAATAGCACCACTACAATCTACCTATAAATGCTGGACAACACCACTACACATATCTTGGGGTGGGATGGTCCAATGGCTTAAAAAAAAGAGAATAAATTTAAGTATTCAGAAGAATTAAGTACATTTAAACTGAATATATATATATATATATAATAAGTTACAATCCATCGGATTGGTCTGCAACGAGTTTGGTTTTTCTTCTCCATTCGTCACTATTCTCAGCCAGTCTTTTCAGCTCTACGTATGAGCCACAGTTCATGTCCCTCTTCAGTTGGTCCATATACGCATCTCTTGGTCGGCCTCTGCCATTTGTCCCCTCGGTCTTACCCTCCGCGATGGCGATGAGTAGTCCTGGGTGCCTGATGTTGCGGCCAATCCAGTTAGCTCGTTGTTGGCCGATTCTCTTAAGAAGTTGCCTTTTTTCGCCTACCCTGGTTAATACTTCTTCGTTTTCGACGTGTTCCGACCAATGGATCTTAAGCATGCGTCTGTAGCACCATATCTCAAAGGCCGCCAACCGTCCGCTTTCACTCTTGCTGATGGTCCACGTCTTACAACCATAAAGATGGTAATTCAGTAAGAAAGTGGTGTATAGGTACATGAGGTCAAATGATTGTGTCGTTGATAGTAAGTTTGATGTTATTTTTTATTTTTATTTATTTTATATAATTATGATGAATTGTTTATGTGTGTGATGTTCTATATTGATTCAGTTTAGTCGAATTTGTTTGATTATTAGTAAAAACCCTATAACCCCTCAAAGCACGAGCTCTGCTCAGTTTTGAGGGTAAAACAGATATTATAAAGAATTGCATAATTGTGTTTATTGTATTTATAATTATATTTAATTTGTGTACTATTAACTCAATAAAAATATATGAATTTGATTTGAATTTGAACATTCATTCCTCTTCTTTCACTAGTTAAAGCTTCTTTCAAAAACACAACGTGAAAACAAGCTTCAGTAATTAGTCAGATAGTAATATTCTTTGAATACTCTTTGTTACGTCAATAACATTATGACGTGACAAATATACCTTTGTTTGAATTTTTAGAAATAAGTTACTGCAATTATTGCCAATTTCATATAAGAATAACGTGTGGCATCAAAAATATACTTACTTAAAACTTAAGTCTTTAAAAGTATTTTTTATGTTATTCAAAGCGCACAAGAAAAATAACGTCATTATTTAAATTTTTGGGAACCAAATCGAGATCCTGACGATAAAAAAATGGTAAGAATACTTCAAATAGCATCAATTTGTATTCTCTTTATCTATAATAATCAATAAGTGAAAATTTACGGCCTCAAAAATCAGGGATTGAGCAAAACTTTGGTAAGTTACAAGATCGCGTCTTTACGATAAACTCGCCCTCTATATATTGATTGTATTTAATTTAAATGTATTTTTCTATAAAATTGTATGCATAGTAATTAATGTTCTGTAAAGAATAAATATATAAGTAAATACGAAAATTGGTGTAATATTTGAATTTTATTAATTCTTTAACGAAAATAAAAATAAAATAATAATTAAATATAAGAGAAACTGAATAAAAATAAATGTAAAATTCACCCTTTAATTAAGTACACCCTCTTCGCTGAAATATACCGTAGCTGTACATATGTACATGTAAACATTTCAGGAACATGAGTGCTAATTTAACTGAAGCAGCAACGTGTACTTGTATTATTAATTAAGTATTTAAAGCTATTAACATGCGTTGCACGATCAAAATATAACTAATATTATAACATAAGCGTGATACAGTAAAGCTTATAATTATGATACAGAAAAATTGGCATAAACAGAGTCCTCTGCTTAATTTTATCAAAAATAAGAATTAATACGTAACCTTTCTAAAACTTAAATTAATTATAAAGAATGGACCACATCGTGGAGCAGTGCCCCCTTTATTCCTTTGACGGGGGACTGAGAGAAATACATGACGCCTCGGAGGCAGCCGTACGATGGTTGAGTGAGCTGGAAGTGCGGGTTTAAGGCCATAAGAAGAAGAAGAAGAATTATAAAGAAAACACTTCTTTAGTATATCCACTGTGACTTTATTGGACGGCTTTCAAGAGCTTCCGCTCTCATCTTCAGACTAGCGTAAAAGCTAGCACTTTACTCTGCCTGATGATGAGAGTGGAAGCTCTTATGGCCGGTTTCAATAATCTATCTACCCGCTACTGCCGATTGAAATCTAATGTGTTCTATATTTTAAATCATACATTTCAATCGACAGTCACGGATAGATAGGTTATTGAAACCGGCCATTAGTGGATATACTTAAGAAGTGTTTTATTTATAATTAATTTAACATGAACTTCCGCCAAGAACCGTCGGTTGAAAATATCTACTTTTTCTAAGCCTTTCCATATTGAAATAATGTTGATTACAATATCATACAATATACCTATAAACAAAATATTCAAGATATGACTACTACACTAGCCATAAAGCTGTGTTGTGATGTGACAGAAAAACCATTGACTTATCTTGTCAGACAATTATTAAAATAAATAAACAAAATAAACATAAAAAATATTAGTCAGTGGATGATTTTGTCATTGGGACAAATCTATCATCGATGTATTAAAATATAAACTTTTACAGTACTAGTATGTTTTTAACCCGTGGAGCACCCTGTGTAGAATTGGTCTGCCACTCTTTTACGTAAGTTTTCGAGTGTCCTGTAAAAGACAGGTGTTTAAGACATTTTAAACCTTAAATTCAGTGATCAGGATTGCCATCCATCCTGAATGTCTTGATTTTATATTGGCACGGAGAGGACAGCTTGCATGTTTCTTTCATGCAGCTGGTCTGCTGGTTACCCTATTTGTGGGATATGCCATGATGGTATAGTAGTAGGTATGTTTTTATTTAGTACCTCTATGTAAAACACTACATGAAATTTTAGTCAATTAGATACCAAAGCTCAGACAACATTTTATCCTATCTCCAGGCAAAATGCAGAAGAAATAATATTGTTTCGTAACATACAACAGAGCGTAATGGAATGAAAAACATAAAAATACTATGTGTAAACTGAATTCACACTTTTGCTCTACGAAAGCGTTCACCCTCTCAATAACTTTGCAAATATACACAAACCTATCAATTTTCGTACATCAAAACTTCCTGGCATCTTTACCAAAAGATGATCGCGTAAATAACTTTAATCAATATTTCTACAGAAATAATTAATTAAACATACATAATAATATTCCAAACCAATGAAGTTTACCGAGTGCTTCGCTAAACAGATAATATGATAATATAATTAATAACAATACATAACATGTTAAGTAATTAATTATTTATAATACAGAGGTTTGAGTGTGTTTGCGGTCGTAATAAAATTATTAATACGACATGCACTGCTTTATTAGAATACAATGCTAGAGTAAGTACCAACGAATCGAGATGATAATAATAAAGAAATCCGTTCCATAATATTTGTGTACGTGTGCACTCTATGGATACAGTAACTGAGTTGGAGCAGAAAAAAAAATACATTCTATACGAGGCCTCATGTTTTGAAGCAGGTTTAAGGAAAAAAAATGGGCACTATATGAGATGGTAGGCCCCACTGTTGTCAAATGTGAGATTTCATAGCAAAATTAATATTCACGAAATTGTTGCCATATGTAGAATTACTTTTTGATCACCACGTTAAATTATTTTTGGACACACCAAGTTTTTCGACACCGGCAAACTTTACATTCGAGCTAGATTTTATTTTTGCTGGTTTTATTTTATTTTTGCCGGCAAAAATAAAATAAAACCAGCAAAAATAAAATCTAACTCGAATACGATTTTCTTAAAGTTTATATTCGAATTAGATTTCATTTTTGCCGGTTTTATTTTATTTTTGCTGGCAAAAATAAAATAAAACCGGCTAAAATAAAACCTACCTCGAATATAAGCTTTAGGAAATTTGTATTCGAATTAGATTTTATTTTTGCCGATTTCATTTTATTTTTGTAAATATAAAAATATTTCGCCAAAAAATCCAAATAATATTATTGTAGCAACAATTTTCCTCCATACAAAACTATATTTGACAGATATCTGACATTGGGGCCTACCAACTCAATGAGTTCCAAAAAATGTATATGTATAAATTTATTAACAGAAAAATTACAGCATAGGTACATAACAACATATTAACAGAATTCTATGTATGTCAAATAATATGATAAAATCAATAAAAATTTATTATTAAAATGAATTTTTACATTGTTAACGCACGAACTTCAAATTCAACATGTTTTAATATTATAAAGTTTTACTATTGAATAACGCCAAGAAAAGTTTTGCGGACTTCACATTCGCATCATCAGGTGCTGATCCATACAATAGAAATGGAATAATATATTGTTCAGCATGTTTTCTCAAAACTTTATTTTTGTTTGTTGTAAATAATATGTACATTAAATTAGAAATACAAAAATATATAAAAATTAGATAATAAAAAATAAAAAATGAAACACTTTATAACTTTCACTTATTGTTATATTGATTAGAAGCTTTTCGGACATACGTCCATCCTCAGCAAAAATATGTTATTGCCTCGATCTTAATGCACAATTTTTGTATTTTTTGGATAAAAAAGTAGGTAACAATCGCTAATAAAGAAACATACTTATGATACTATGCAAAAATAAACCAACAATATTTTTGACAAATCATCACAGATTTGTCAAAAATATTTGCATCATAATATTGTCACCAGTTTTAAACAAATTTTCTTCATTTATTGTTGTTTCTCAGTGAAAAACATATCCTATCAGAAAATGTTAATAGAAATATCAATTAGATATTGATTTTTTGAGAGAAGCCAGGTTAAAGTGTACTAGTTATTATAATATGCACACATTACTGCTGGCACGGTGTGCACACACGTCAGAAAAATTATAGCGAAACTTTAATAGAGTTTAAAAGTTGGACGATTGAATTTTGAAATTTAAAAATTTGAATAACACACTATATCGAACTGCGGGAATAAAAAAAATGTATAAAAGTTTGCGAAGTTCTTGAAGAAGATATATTACAGATTTCTAACACAAGTAGGTACCTACATATATGTATGGTATAAAACTGATAATATTAGCTTTCGGAATTCAATTTGAAGACGAAAAAAATACTATTGTAAATTGCATGTCGATATCTCTGCTGAAGAAATACGATTACGTTTTGCCGGAACATAAACGTGTACAACCTTATTTGTTGATAATAATAGCAACAATACATTTAGTTATTTATAAATGTGATTAAAGGGAGATTTATATTGGATATTTAATGTTTTGTTTAATTTCTTTGTCTAAATTATTTTTGCTCCAGGTGGTTAAACCGTACGTTCCTTTGCAATCGACGAATTTTTACACTTTTTTCAGATCGGTAAACTTTTATCGTTATTCTTTCATCATCTATTCGCACCATATGTCCAAACCATCGCAACTTGTTTTATGCATTTCTAACGACCACAATCGTTTCGCGTCTATTCATTTTCTTTATTTCCTCATTCAATATCTTAAAGGTTTTTCTAGCAGTATCAGAACAATAATATAAACTTCCATAAAAAGAATAACATACAGAATAATATATAATGTATTAATCAGAAATTACAGAATTATTAATTATTACAAGGCAACTTTAATCATTGCTCCCATGGCATTTCAAAGTATTGTATATATAAGAAATAAGAAATTCTAGGCTCGTGAAACATATTGTTTTAAACTTCAACCTTAAGATGGCATAAATGAAGCCTACGGACTGATTACAGTTAAAATATGTTTCGCTACCCGACAGTTAAATTAACCAGTTAACAAAATGCCAAGGCGATTTGTAGAATGTCTTTTTAGTTAAATCTTTCAACATGCTGCCTGATCGAAGCTAGCCCGATTGTCGAAATTTAGTTTTTTTTTTCATTCGGCACTGTGGCACTAAGATCGGTAAACGTTAATCCGGCTAAACATCTGTTAGCAATTCAGTTGAATCTTGGCGTTTAACTAAATATCCAGCCATTTAATTAACTGGCTGATTCAACTATCTGGCGGTTACATACATACATATGAGCTACAATATTCAAATTCATCTTATAATAAAACTTAGGAGAAAATCAAATGTTTTACGTAACGTGACAGGCATGATACGTAATATATATTTTATAATAACTATATCTATATATGCTTATATAATATTATTATAACCAAAAGTATTATTACATATTATCAACTTCTAACTTTTTATTAACCTTATTGATTATATAAATCTGCCATCGGCAAAACATTTTTAACCAGTAATAGACTTAGTTGCATCACCATTTTATACACGCACGTCGGTTGCTTTTACTCAACACACGGCCGTCCTTGAGAATTTGATGAGAACTCATTTTTCACTCTATCACGCAACGTTTTACCAAACATTCTTTTCAGCGATCGCACATCCAATGCATTTATTCCACTTTCGTCCTTCTTCAGCAACGCAC
The DNA here is from genome assembly GCA_947579605.1 of Athripsodes cinereus. Classification (NCBI taxonomy): domain Eukaryota; kingdom Metazoa; phylum Arthropoda; class Insecta; order Trichoptera; family Leptoceridae; genus Athripsodes; species Athripsodes cinereus. The sequence continues at coordinate 16,572,510 of OX388322.1, read as the reverse complement.
ATGAGAAATTATATGAAAGTGGAGGGAAGGAAGTGTGTAAAGATAAATCTATTTGGCGTTCCGTTCTCTCTGTCTACCCCTCTTGGAACATGGCGTGAGGGTATAGTAGATATAGTATAGTCCCATTGTATGCGAACTGTCATATTATATGTGATATCTTTTGCATAAATTCAGTAGTTGACGGAACAAAACGGTGCGGTGTTAATGATGATAAAATTGATGAACTAGCTTAGTAAGGCGTTTGCTTTTGAAGGATTAGAATGTTTCCACCCTGTTCGAGAGGAAAATTGAAGGGCGAAAACTTAAACTGTGGACATATTATTTACGTTTTGTAATATTATAAGACCCAACGAAATCGGAAAATTATATGATAACAAGGTTTATTATACCAATTACGATTCAGTACGGTTTTTATCTACCCAATACAACAACAACAACAACAAAAATATGAACACTGACAAAACATATTGTAAAGAGTACGTTGGCGAACTTAAAACGAAATTTTACGATATTTCAATAATAATAAATGATAGAAAATCTGTATTGTCAAGTAAGGTTTACAGCAGTGGCGGTTCCCTCTTAAGAATGTTGACGTAGTGCAATTCTTTGTAATGTCAAAAATAAACCTTTCTTAATCTATTGCTTAAAACTTTTTTCCAACAAATAAATAAAAATATGCATCTTTATTCGTCATCGTGAAATTAAATTGATGATTGTAATGTGAAAGTATTTTTTATACTTCCACCGGTCCCTCAGTTGTCCAACCCACCAGCCGCTTCTGATTTACAAAAATATGTATAGGGTACATCGTGATAAATTGTACTAGTAGTAGTACATCATGAAAAACGTATGTATGTATTTGTAAATCACATCAAAATAAATATGTTAAGTATTGATATGATTGTATAGTTAGAATAGGGATGTAGCACTTTTCACAATCATAAAATATGCGTCGCATACTCATATGCGACAAATTGACTGTCAATTTTTTTTTTATTTATCACACAATTAACCTTACAAACTTTTGTAAAATAAAAAAATTATGAACTCAAAAAAAAATTATATGTGTTCAAATCTTTTAACAACTAGGTATTGAAATTATTAATCGTAAATTTTTGATGTTTATTTATCTGCCAATTCTTGAATCGGATATTAATCCATGGTTCGACTTAATCATCATCAGCACCATCTCGCCGCTTTCCTTGCAGGGTGGGCAGAAAATATTGAAACATATTATTTTTACATATGTTATATTCAGTCTTGAAATCAAGAATAATCGAAGAATAAGATATCTTTCTCAGAAACAGCGGGTCTGCTATCTCTCTCCAATGAGTAATATAACGCTAAAAAATAATTATATACAATATTCTCCTCATTTTCGTACTTTGCATTGATTTCATACAAAAAAAAAATTGTGTCAAATTCCATGACACGAACAGGAATTGAACCAAAGATTAAGAATACTTACGAAACCTCTAATATAACCATGAAACTGAAAAACAAATGTGAGTTGGCTAAGATCTAAGTCTTTTTTTTATTATACCATCACGGCACATCCCACAAGTGGGGTAGCCAGCAGATCAGCTGCATGTAAGAAACATGCAAACTGTCCTCTCCGTGCCAATATAAAATCAAGACATTCAGGATGGGTGGCAAACCTCATCGCTGAATTTAAATGTAAAATGTCTCAACTTTTTCGAACACCTGTCTTTTACAAGACACTCGAAAACTTACGCAGAAGAGTGGGAGACCAATTCTTTACCGGGTGCTCCACGGGATAAAAGATCTAAGATCTAAGTATCCTAATGGTTTTTAATGAAATTGATCAGTGAAATGCTTTGTCTTAATTTGTTACAAAATTCTTGTATCAAATTCCATGAAGCACATAGGAATTGAACCAAAGACTTAATATACTTACGAAACCTCTAATATATCCATGAAGCTAAAAAACCAAAGCGAGTTGGCAAAGATCTAAGTATCCTAATGGTTTTTAATGAATGAAGTGATCAGTGAAGTGAAAAGGGCTTCAGAATATGTAGTAGTACAAGAGTACCATCATACCATATTTTTACGATGGATCATAAAATATAAGTTATCTGCCCGGGAATAGCGTTAAATAAAAATGAATAAATCAGATGATGGGATCGAGATTTATGAGGCAAAAAGGTATCAAATATAATGTCAGGAGTGTCAAACACATTGTTTTATCGGGTTGTGTGTGAATAAGCCGCTATGTTCCATAGGGAATATTATTGCCGGATCTAAAAGGAACTTCACTTTGAAAGATTATGATACTTTATATTACATTTTTGAAAGATTGTTTGAGATTTTTAATAAAGATTCACAGATAAGTAACAACAGTAAACTATACTGTTGGAACGAGTCGGCTGGAGGATTTAAACCTTTTGTTATTCATAATGACGAACTTTGTATATATATTTATCACATTGTAAAATTTTGTTTTGTTAAATAACACGATAACGATGTATTGCATAACTAATTCATCATAGTTTAATTTTTTTTAAGTAAAAAATGTTGATTTATTATGCAAATAATTAAAAATTATTTAAAAAGAATTCGGTTCAAAACAACCCCCAATAAAACTTCTCAAAGTTAACGACGTGATAATGTCATGAAAGTTAAGTAGGTTGGCAATGGGGAAATTCGAACTTAGTATTTCTAAACTGAAATTCCGCGATTCTACCTGCGCCAATCTAAAATTTGTCTATAAAAACTTGAAAGGCCATTGCTGTACTTATGACGATTTAAATTTAAAAAAGCTTTTGAATTTTCATACATTAATCAGAACGTAATTTTTTTTAAATAACCTTATTTCCAATTTTTGTTAAGCATTAGAAATTATAATGGCCAAAAAAAGAAAATAATTTAACACAGGGCCAAAAACAAATTTCTTCTTTTTGAACAGATTTTGTCCCAAAAAGAACATGATGATGACTTATGATGTATTTCTTAGGCAGAGTTTTACGTTTTTCCAACTAAAAAGCTGGTGAAAAGGGCGTCTTTCTACTTGAACAAGACTATTTATTTCCCTTATGCGTTGATGAATATAAATACTTTATAGACATGATTCAATAAGATTTTAGCAATAAAATCAAATAAAATAAATGTTAATAGAGAGATAAAGGAAATCTAGAGTGGGCGGAACAAATCGCTGGTAAAATCTCTTGACGTCACATTACATACGTGACAACGCATAATATTACCAAATAATCTATTACAAGTGGAACGTTTCCAGATACAAACAAAAAATGAGTAATTCATTTCCGTGTTAAGTTAAATATGTGTTCAATATGAAGTGAACCAATGTATCAAGCCATTAAATCGAAAAAAGTCAGTGCAATAATTGCATCGTAAAAGATAGTAAATTGGAATAAATTGAAATAAATAAAACAAGCGTTTTATTCTACTATTGATTTAATTTATGAGAGAGACGTCTTTCGTCTTATGAGGACATGATTGACAATGTCCTCATAAGACGAAAGACGTCTCTCTCATAAATTAAATCAATAGTAGAATAAAACGCTTGTTTTATTTATTTCGATATGGAATTCTACTACCTAAACACCGACACAGTGAATAAATTGGAATAAATTGTCTCTAAGGAATAAGCTCACCAATTGCTCATACATTTTCTTTGGCCAATAAAGTGTTATTGATATTATATTCTCGTTTTGAAATAATTATTTAGCAGCTAAACTAATATCATTATCCATGTACACTCGCCAGCGTCGTGCATACCTATATGGAATAACGCAAATTATCGACCATCTGATAAACGAGTGTCCCACACACACCTTTTACGGAGAACTTCAGGACTTCACTCTTTTACGGATGACGTCATCCAGAAGCCGCGGAATTTGGAGATCACGTTATGAGCGACTATAGGAAGAATGAATGAAGCAGCTAAGCGAGCCTCATTAAACTGACTCCATACAATATATTGATTATGTCAGTTTGGGGTTATCTTTTATTTATTTATTTATTTATCACTTGTACACGGCGTGAGCCTTTTACACGTTAAACATATAACAAAGTAGAAAAAAAAACAATATGACAGACAACCTATATCTGCCACCCTTCAATCTCTTCACTGGCTCGGATTTCCGGAGAGAGTTGAATTTAAAGTGTGTTTGACAGTATTTAAGGCACTTCATGCTATGGCCCCAGAATATATCATGGAACTCTGTGGTAGACAGGCGTTAAGTCATAGACAGACAACACTTAGGTCTTGTCAAGATATAACAACTAAATTGGAGGTGACCAGTACTGTATCGAAACCAGTGTACGTGGAGCGTGCTTTTGCAATATCTGCACCTGTAGTCTGGAACAGGCTTCCACAAACGATCAGAGAAACGCAGGACATATCTCGTTTCAAGAACCAACTGAAAACTTATCTATTCAAGAAATCTCACGGAATAATTCAAGCACAACCGTTAGCAAAGAGCGCCCTTGAGGTGGATTTTTTTCACAAAACGGCGCTTTACAAATCATCCAAATAATAATAATAATAACAACAATAAAAACTGATAAAAAATGAATTGGTACAAATTTATAAAAATAAACATTAAGATGTAACAAAAATGGTAGTAGTTTGAACAAAACAGCAATAGTAATAGAATAAAACAATTAAATTAAATTGTACAGAGACTGGACAAAATTTTGATTAATGCAAACATTAAAAGACAGAATGAAATATACAAATTAAAATATTAAAATATATTTTATTAGATTGAGCGTGTTGATGAGCACAGCGATCTGTAAGATCTATTGTATTACCCCTGTTTTGCTGGTTTGGTGATGTTCGGTAAAAGTAAACTCCCTAGTCCTGAACATCTAATGAAACTTAGGATTTTGAGGCATCTATATCGAGTGTGGAAAGATTCCATATCTACCCATTTTTCAAATTTGGAGATTTGTGCAACTTTCAACATTATTCCATAATACGTTCTACTTCGGAATAGTTGTCGCTAACATTTTTATTATTTCAGTTAAAAAATAAACAACTGAAAAAACAAATAAAAATATATTCATAATAAATCCCATAAACCACTCACTCACCATTGACTTGTGGCGTGGTATAAATTAAGCTTAAAAATCAACTCGATTTATTTAGTAGGTACATCTACCATAAAGAATCGGAATGAATGAATGAGTGAACACCAGAGAAATAGTTTCAATAAATTTGATTTATATTCAAAGAAGGTCACTTCGGTTTTTTTTTCTATTTTCTGACATTAATCTGCTATTGTAAAAAGTAGAAAGTTCAGATACATGAATGATTTTAATTTTTTTATGCACATAATGCACAAATTTATTGGTCGTTAAACCTGAAGGGTTACTCTTGACAAAACTAAACACGATCTTAATCTAGTCTTGATCTTGATCATACGACGCACAAAGGGACTATGGTCAAAAACACCGCGCTACCGCTAACGCGCGATCGGTTTGCGTGTATTTTTGGCCAATAGTTACTTCGTGCGTCGTATGATCAAGATCAAGACTAGATTAAGATCGTGTTTAGTTTTGTCAAGTGTAGTCCTGTTGTACAGTTTTTTTCATGTTCTTTCGTCTAGAAAGTTTTGATGACTCGGAAGGCTCTTTTTCATAGTACACAACATAATATGGATGACAATGATATCATAGTGTCAAAAATGTCGTTGAAAAATAAAAAAAAAATGTCATAGAGACATTCTGAATCGATGTAGCTAATTTCTAACTACCCACAAAAGTGAGACGTTCTTTCTGAATGCAGGCTTCTGTCTTATGCTCCTGGGAGGAGGATTTCAGGGCGATTAAATGAGATTAAAATAACAAATCGCAATATTTCAAAATATATAGATTTCACATCATTCTTATATTATATGCATGTAGGTTAAGTAGAAGACTAGAACGACGCGACGAACGAATGAAGCATCATTTATCATATTGAGTAATATTCTTAGGGTCGCCACGAACATTTCTCTGGAAACCCGAGAACGCTGGAAATTCCAGTCCAGATAGAAGATTATATAACAGAAAAAATAACAGTAGATAGATAAAATATTATGTTACAGTAGATAATATAAAATATTACTAGAATATTTCCCTCTTACTACTTACTATTACTAATACTTCTACTACTAACGTAAACTATCCACATTATATTATGGAAAATCTTATAATATTATATTGCGTTATATCTTTATTTCTACGTACAACCAAATGTTTTTAACATGATAGTGTAGTAGGGAATTGACAGGCGTAGTTTTAATGATTTTTAATATAATTGTGTTTTTCTATATTTCCTGTAGCTTTAAACAAGTTTTTTTTTTTTAAATTTGATGGAACGAGTATAATTATGGGATGCTTTAGTCTACATACCTAATTTTTTTTAATCTCTTATTGTAGTACATTTATTATTCTTATTGGAGTGTGGTACTGTTATTTTATTGTTAGATGATTTAGTCGGCAGACTGATCTTATTTTATATTGGATTTTTCTGTCATCTTATTGGAGTGCAACTGTATTGCGTATTGTGGCTTTATTATTGGAGACGATTTAGTTAGAAAACAGTTTGAATTGAAATAGAAAATTAATTTATAAATTCTTATTAGTTTTAAGGACACTTTGTGTTGTAAATTAAATATACTTGCAAACTTCTTTAAATAATTAAACACATAAAAAAAATTACGTAAAATATACAAATACACAGGTACCCACAGGTAATACAATATTCACCCAGGCCCACATTATCCACATGATTACATATTATCGAACGTATGGATGTTACCCATTTCTGTATCCTTCATTGTTTGTCGCTGGATGTTTGAGTTATGATACACTTGAGAGGAGAAGAACATTTTTCTTACTAAAACATTTTTTTAAATTGTTGAATGGAATAATTCATAATCCAATGATTTTGACAGAGCTGTCATTTTACGTACCACACTCCTACAATAGATCGCGGGGGCATTTGTTGTTCTATCCTACCCATGGAAGAACGAATTTGGCGATGAATTCTCCGGCCAACAGAGCAATGGTATTTTTTAATTTGTTGGCTCAGAACTGTGACATATTTTCTCTGTCCTACAGAGATTTCGTTGCCTTAATTGAGGCAACGAGCATTCTGTGGTGATCTTTTGTTTGCTTGTTTGTTTTTGTTTTGAATATTGTGAATATTGTGTTACTATGTAGGTATAAATTGTATCTCTTTGCACATCGCATTGGCCTAAAGCTGTAATGATGTGCAAAGGAAATTTAAAGAGAATAATAATATAGTATGCACCCATGCGCAATATCAATAGCGAACTTATGAAGAAAATATTCCGTCATTCTCACGGAATTTACAGTAACATAAAACATGTTGGTGTTTACACTACTGATAAAATACAATGGCAAATATAAAATTACGGCGTTACTCAATTTCACCTACACATAAATGTGAACAAATTTACAACTTCACGTGTATTAGGGTAAAAACACAGTCATTATCATCAATGTTTTACTACAGAAAATCCAAAATATATTCAAATCATCAATTAAACTTAGTGTAACATTCCTGGGACAGCACCATAAACCACAAATACCAAATACTCAAAAAGTACCTACGTAGGTGAAGGACAATCGAATTAATAATACGTACATTTATGGTATTATGTATTTAATCCTTTATTGTTTTTATTGGAAGGTTTATGAGTTGTCGTAATGAAAACAAAAGATTTTGAATAAATTTGGAATTGGAATGGAAACAAAATTATTATCGATTTTTATTGGTGTTCATGATGTCACCAAATTGTAAAACTTTTTATCTATGACATCACGTATAATCCTACAAATGCCTGAATCGTATTTTGTGGAGCAAAAAATATGGGTAAGGACACAAAGTGATATTCTTGTTTTCGTTCTCTCTGCATACAAGAAAGAAGGTAAACAGGTAGTTTCTTTACTCTAACAAATTCTATGATAAAATAATATGTTGTTTTTTTTATTCAAACAAAAAAGACAAAGATTAAGCGGCAACATTAAATGTAAACGATTTGTTTTTTTTTCTTTTTTTTCCTTATCCACGCACGTGCAAACTCGGAATGAGTAAATTATTAAACATTAACTTAATAAAACTTCATTTTTATGTAAGAAAATATGCTCTTTATTCCGACATTACAATTTGCCATAAATGACTGAGTTAATTTACGTACCCACCATGAATGTCTTATTTTTTACTGGCCAATGAGAGGACTCCCTCTATATTCATTGCACATAATAAATCTGCAAGCTATTGCACTTTTGGGATATGCCGTGATGGTACAAAAAAAAGAGTACACTGCCCTTGCAACCACATTCGAGAAAGTAAATATTGATCGATAAAATAATAATATTCCTTAAATCGATTAAAATTACATGATGTTGCAAGATTGGGTGCGATTCAAAATGCAATATCTTCAAATTTGAAAACGAAGATCTCAGCAAGAAAGAAGAACTTTTATGTATTGAATATTATACTTTAATAATAAATGCTGGCATTTTCATTTAAGTTTTATACTTTACAGGAGAGACGAATGAGAAGAGAAAATGAATTTGATGAGAAGAAAATGTAAGGAAAGAAGAAATACTGTACAATTACAATTGTTATTACTGCGGAAATGAGGCTTAAATTTAAATTAATAATAAGAACGTGGTCTAAATGATGATTCTAAAAGGATAGAACCGAGTATCTAAAAGAGTAAATACAAAGGCTTATTTTATTATATTATAATATGCTTAGTACATCAAACACTTAATACCTCCATGATCACGTTGGTTACAGCTTTGATGATCGCGATTCAGGATAATGGATTTTGGTCAAGCAACATGTTTTAATACTAAATCTAAGTAATTTGTGTTAATTAATACATTTATCAAGCATTCTAGAAATATGCATATAACTTTTCTCCCTGTCCTAGTTGAATCTCGTTTTGCATTGTGTTAAGCTTAAATGCGTACTTCATCCAGAGGTTTAACTTAATTCCTGTTTCCGGTACTCCAAACTGATATTGTTCGTGAGAATAAATCAGATTTTAAACTGAAAAACTATACATCTTTTAACACAACTCATTGATTGAGTGAATAACATACACAAAGTTTGATAACATGGTCATTTTTCCGGTTTATCTCGTAAAATTTATTGATATTAACATTACTTACAGAAAAGCCCTTTGAAGTAGGTACATAAATTTTTACTAACGCTAAAAGTAGGTGTAATATACACTTTGAAAAATACCTTTGCTCTACGTCTTTAACACACAGTACTACGCCTATATGATGCCCTTTAAAGATAAGTGCTATAATTCTTCGGATATGGTTGTAAAGAGTAAAGGTGGCGGTCCCTGAAGAAGTTTAATGGAGTAAGTTAGAAGACACAACTTCAAAGAACTTAAAAGAGTATGAATAACGATAGGTAACAGAGGAAAAAAACGTGAAATCAAGTTTAATTTGTTCCCATGAACCTTTAAACATCCTATCAACGCGATATATTATCTCTAGGGGTAATAAAAACGGGGGTAGAGGGAATTATTAATCGCAAGAAAATATCCCCATGAAAAGTATAAAAAAGAGACTAAGTTTCGTCATTGTGGAATTTTTATGGAAGTTCTTTCCAAAAATAATAGAATAATGGGAAAGTATTATTTCATATATATGTTGCGAGTACGCGGTTGACCATACACCCCTACAAATCAAAATTAATATGATCGAATATGATAAATCATCCGAGAGTCTTGGAAATATTATTTTATTGAAATAGTTTCACTTTAACCCGACCGATATGGGAGATTTTTTTTAAATAGAGATTAAATATACTATTCCCAAATTTTCAAGTCTGTGTGCTATGACAAGAGTATTAGCAAAGATAAAGTTTCATATACTTTACTGTAATTTTTGGAGTGCACTGTAATGTACAGGTTTGGTAAAATATCATGAATAAAAACTTCAATTCAATTCTTTTAAGTATATTTGACAAGTTTTAAATGATCAACTAGAATAATGCGAACTCAACTGAAAACAATCGTGAATTTAGAACATCAAAATATCAAAACCTCGTACTTAACACGATATACAGACAGATAATCAAATTCTACATATAAATAATAGAAAATGGCAAACCTAACTATGTGGAATAACCTCATATCATAATTATAATGAAATTAAATGGGAAGCTTGATAATGTAAGTAGGTACAATTTAAATATAATTGTTCAAGAATCACATGAGTACCTACTCGAAACGAATTATTGCATTCTATTGTCGTTGTATAGTTCTCATTTAAAAACCCAAAAAATCCAAAAATAAATTAAGTAGGAATAAAAACAGATTTGATTGTTAGAAATAAAATAGACGATCATCCCTTCTAAATCGTAAATGCTTCTGAGTTTCAACTGAAATTGTTTAGTCATATCAAGCTCCGCATAGGGAGACTGAAAATTTGATTTAATTAAAATCCACAAAGAGGGCTGAAGAAGAAATTCTTACGTACTAAAAAGGAATATTATTTATACCTGGTTAACTAGTTATGACTATATAGTAGTATGAGAATAAAGTTATCCCCAATTAAACCAAAATCTTACCAACAAAAGTTTGAAATTTTGTTCTACATACGGTGAACCTACTCAATATTGTAATGAAAAAACAATGTATAGGTATATCGTTGATGGATTCATAAAATCTTTTTTCTTATATCGAGATTTTACAGTTGATCAAAAAACTGTTTTGCTGGATCACATGTTCTATGTGTTTGTGTTTGAAGGTGTCTTAGCTAATTTATATTATATTGAATTTCCAGAAAGGATTCGAAACATTACAAAGAATATTTTTTAAGTACGTGTGATTTTTCATGAATTATCAATGAAAAAGCAGCACTTACGAGATTTGTTTTCTCTCAATAACTTTTTTCGTGGACATTTCAGTGTATAGGTTATTTCATGGGTAGATGTGACTCGAGGAGACGAATAATTGTGACATGGATAGTTTTATGGATCGTAAATCCAGTTCCTGTCTATCTATTCCATCACGATCTATCCAATCAACAGATTCACTACATTTAATACACATGCAACTTTTCTTTGCCAATACGAAAATAAGAAGACATTGGGGATGGGTAGCTTAGCTAAATAAAAGATTATAAATGTTTTACCAGTGATGTTATACAAATATCTGCCTTTCACAGGACACTCGAAAAATGGAAGATCTATTCTTAACCTATAAATATAGTATAAATATAGTTCCAAAATGTTATGCATATTTTAATAAGAAGCCGCTGTGGTATAATGCATCAAAAATAATCAACAACTAGGAATAGGAATTTCAGCCATACATAAAGGTCGGAATAACTATGTAGTATCTTTGTAACAATTAGCTCGACATAACAGTTGGTATAGTACTTATTCTGTGATTGTGAGTATGACGACGTTATATTACTGCTATGTTATTATCTCTGCAATAAGATCCATGGTGAAATAATCACGGTGGGTATGTAAAATACAAATGTACAATTTCAGATACCCGTGGAGGGCTTTGAATGAATTTCATTATACAATAATTGTATGACATACATACTTTGTCTCATGTGGTTTTGTAAATGCATTTCAAATTGAATTGTTTATTACAATCTACACTTTGTATTACATACAAGAAAACGGCACTGTGAGATAACATTGTAAACGACGAACGGCATTTTCAAGTTAACATTTATTAGATATCAATATTTGAAACCAAAATGATAGAAATAGTATCGCTGAATGAATTATCATCACAAAATGAAAATCTTCCTATAGAAGTGAGTAGTACTACTACTACTACTACTATACCATCACGGCATATCCCACAAGTGGGGTAGCCAGCAGATCAGCTGCATGTAAGAAACATGCAAACTGTCCTCTTCGTGCCAATATAAAATCAAGACATTCAGGATGGGTGGCAAACCTCATCGCTGAATTGAGGATGTATAATGTCTTAATTTTTTCGAACACCTGCCTTTTACAGGACACTCGAAAACTTACGCAGAAGAGTGGGAGACCAATTCTTTACCGGGTGCTCCACGATTTAATATATTTTTCTACTACATAGTTAGGGTCGATGTGGCGTTATTCAAATTCAAAATTTGTATAGTTAAGTCGATGTGCCATTAACTGTTTAATATAATTTGTCGATCTGACGTTAGTTATAGGTAAAATATTTGTATACTAAAGTCGATGTGCCGTTAAGTGAGCAAGATTTGCATAATAAAGACTAGTGATGGAACGAATATTCGTATTAGCAAAAAAATAAACGAATGTTTTGCGAATATTATTTCAGTAACAAAGTATCGGATATTCGGTAAAAGTACCGGATACTTACCCGGTACATTGTAGGAAAAGGTACTACAAGACAATATTCTTTAAGAAAACCGAGGAGTTTTGAAATATTTTAAATTCCTATACCATTTTGAAAATTCGGCAACGGGGGGGTAGAAATTTTAATGGTTGAGCAATATTGTAGAAATCTGAGCAAGTCAATATTCGCTATTCGCATTCGCATTCGCGAATATCCAAAATCACACATTCGTTACATCACTAATAAAGACTATGTAACATTATTTGCTGGCACAATATTTGTATACTAATGTCGATGTTATGTTATTTTGTAGGTACAATATTTGTATACTAATGTCGATGTGCCGTTAAATTGTACAACATTAGTTTACTCAAGTCGATGTACCTTTGCTACAACGTCTCCATCCACATACACCATATAAAGTTCAAAAGTATGTCACAAAATAACGCAAGCTGTTTAACAACATGAATTGAATACATACCGTAAGTATGAATTAATGCAAATTGGTTATACTTATTGTGTAACAATTTCATGTAGAGAAACTTAAGTTGAAATGCATAAGGTACTTGTTTCAAAGCTCATTTCTAATGCGGGAACTAGGGAAACTAACTGCATGCATTTAAAGTACATTAATTTACAATTTTAAGTTATCATTTAATCGTTGCGTGATAATCATATGAACTTTGAAATTGTATACGAAAAGTTATCAACGGTTATTTTACAAATGATGTTGTGCGCCGGCGCACCCAGCAGAGACCTGTAATCTCCGTAATACAGGAGAGACGATGGTCCTGGCTGGGACATGTTTTCAGAATGCCCAATGATAGTTGGCCAAAAGGAGCACTGTTCTTCCGTCCGCAAGGGTTCCGTCGGCCCGGGCGTCCCTCTTTCACAATACACCGTTCCTATGACAACGATATCAGAGCGCAGGGAATGTCGTGGAAAGAGGTGACGCAATTGGCGCAGAGACGCTCTGAATGGAGGAGGCTGGTTTCTGCCCTGTGCTCCCGAGAGGAGCGTTGAGGGCGAGATGATGATGATGATTTTTTATTTGCTATGTTCTTTTTAAATCACTGCCTAAGTTTAATAAAAATAATCAGTTAAAATAAATAATTTCGTATTAAATTTGTTTTTTTTTTCTCAGAAATTCTCATTTCTTTTCAACTCCAATTTAACGTTTTGAGTTTGTTAGAAAATCGCGTCTTTTTGGTTAACTTATCCTTGTATATTAACTGTATTCAATTTGGATGTAGGTATATTTTCTATAGAATGTTGTTTGCAATCAATTTACGGTAAAGAATGAAAAAAAAATTAGCGAGTCTTCTTGTGAAAAATTGGTATAACTAATTTTTTTCAGTATTTTGGGTAATAATAATAATAATGATGGCTACCCCACTCGTGGGATATGCCGTGATGGTATAGTAGTAGTAGTAGTAGTAGTAATAATAATAATAATAAAATTATTGAAAATGTAGAATGTAGAAAAAAAAATGTAGAATCAAATATTGTTTTGTTTAATAAATGAGATATGAGATAATAATTCTTTATTGCACAAAAAACAAACATTATTAAAATATAAATATTGTAGAACCAGACAAATAAATTTGTGCAATGGGCGAGTTTATCGCAGAAGCGCGATATCTTCCAACTAACCCATACTGGGTACACTACGTATTAAAAATCAAATATTGAATGTATTCACAAGGGCAACAGTCGCTATTCTTCTTCCAGTCACTCAAAAGTAAAATAAAATAATAAGTCGTAATAAAAATACTTCATATTTCAACAAAAAGGCGTAGATTTTCTTGTGAATTAAAAATATAACTGCGAACTTTCTCAGAACAATATGAAACTACATACAAAAAGCTCCATATATATATATATATATATAGTACAGAGGCATAATATAATAAGTTTCAATAGTCAGGCACATTAAAATAATAATACAAAAGCAAAAGACAATACGCAGAGCTGCACAGTTAAAACCACAATAATGGGACAATTTATATGGCGCCCTTTGGCATATATTTACCGCAAGGGCGCATTTCCAAATCTCCTCTTCCCTCTCCACAATGTAATATGCAGTATTTTAAGAAGACAATTCGTATTCAAAAACAAAAGTATTCCATTATAATCTCCGCAGTATTTCACAGACGGTGGCACTAATGAGAAATTCGAGTATCAACATACATACATTATTAAAGAACTGGGAAATTTGTACTAGCATTTTTAAAAATATACGAAATAATGAAACGTATAGTACGGACGTAGATATAGTATGGACACATCCGTACCGATGTTTATTTTGTTCTATTAATTCTGTATAATATTCACAATATAAAGTAGTTTCAAATACCTACTTATATTCTATGTGTTTTGTGTATTTACTCGATATTCAGAAAAAATGTTCACCTCTCAAAGCACAAATTGACAAATTATGTAGTTTGTAATTTCATATAAATATATATGTACATTTCCTTACATTCGGGTACTAAACAATCCTGTTATATTCATTTTACGTACATTACGTGCATTACGTACATTACGTACATTACGCGCATGCTGAAGATTCATTGGTCGGAACACGTCGAAAACGAAGAAGTGTTAACCAGGGTTGGCGAAAAAAGGCAACTCCTCAAAAGAATCTGCCAACAACGAGCTAATTGGATTGGCCACAACATCAGGCACCCAGGACTGCTCATCGCAATCGCAGAGGGCAGGACCGAAGGCACAAATGGCAGAGGTCGACCGAGAGACGCCTATATGGACCAACTGAAGAGGGACATGAGCTGTGGCTCATATATGGAGTTGAAGAGACTGTCTGAGAATAGGGAGGAGTGGAGAAATAAATTAAAACTCGTTGCAGACCAATCCAATGGATTGTAACTCATTATATATAATGAAAACCTCTACATGTATATGATTTAATTTTTTTCCTACAATGATTGATAATTACGAGACATACAGGATCAGTACTTCATTAAAAAATATCTTAACGAGTAGTTGAATCACTCTTATTTGCGAATATTTGGTAATAAGTGTTTGCACCATAATCCCTCTCTTGGCGTTGGTTTATTCAACCCTTTCCTAATTTCCTTTTATTTCCCGCAAGGGTTGAATATTCACTAAGCACTTGAATTTCCCACTTCAGCATCGGAAGAATCAGTTTAGGCAAAGTTAATTAGTGAGAAACCGACTTGATGCAATACTAACAGAAAATATCATAATTATATTGTACTGAAAATTGGAAATGGAATCTTATTAAAAATAATAACGAAATATTCAGAAATTCATATCTCCTCAACATGAAAGTCGACAACGTTGAAAAATACATTTGCATTTTTGAAAATAAAATATATTTTGAAGAAAATATGTAATGATTGATGAAAAATGCACTGAGAAAAATATTCGCAACGAATCATTGGTACGTACTATCAGATTAGGACCAGAGATGGAACAACCGATTCATTTGTACGAATCTGTAATATATACCTATCGCAAACAAGTCGTTGGTAAATTTACCAACAATTTGTTTGCGAAAAGTTAATATAACAGATTCGTACTAATGAATCGTTTGTGCTATCTCTGGTCCTAATTTGATAGTACGTGCCAATGATTCGTTGTGAAATTTCGTTAGTATTCTTCTCAGTGTGTATTCCTACGTGACACAATCTACAAGATTGTCTACAACAAGCCTGTTTTTTCCACTCCTTCCTGTCTCTTGCTAACCCTGATAGTCTTTTCAGTTCTACGAACGTTTTTACAAAAATAAGATATCTCAGATAAGATACAGGAGAGGAGATTGCGATGGTACGGCCATGTGGCTAGGAAATCACCTGAGTATATAGGCAAAAAAGTAGACAATGTTTCGAGGTTACTGGCAAGAGGCCAAGAGGAAGGCCAAAGCGCAGATGACGTGAAGTAGCGAAACAAGACATGCATAACTGCGATGTTTCCCATGAGGATGCACTCGACAGAACCAAGTGGCGAAATAAAACAAGAAAAGCAGACCCCACCACCATGTGGGACTAACAAGGGTCAAAGGAGAATAAGAAGAACGTATTTACACAAAATGCTTATGACATATTTTATCACACGAAGCCAAAATACAGTATGATTCTGAACTGAGAACAAATCGCAATTACCTTCAAGATTTCTAAAATGGTAAGTGATAAATAATTTCCAAAACATATTCAGATATTTTTAATCCACATATTTCAGAATATAAATGAGATTATCATCTTCGAGGAATATAGGATGATTAAAAAATAAGCACTTTCTTATGATAAAAATAATAATATATTCAGACAGGTATTAAGGATAATAATAAATTATTACCTTGAGTCATTATTTCTATGTCGTGAACATTATATATTTTCTACCCCCAGATTCCTTGAGACGATGGATGAAAATTATTATCAAACTAATCTATCATAATCTCTGTACATAGTACTGTAGTTACATAGTTGTACGTTATAAGGAATCGTGTTGACGATCAATGGTGTACCAAGGATTATTTCTATGAAAGGGGGGACAGCAGTTTAGAATATTTTGATTATCCCAACATGGCTACTACTATTATACCCTAATGATGCCCTATCCCAAGTAAGACAGGCCAACGTACATAATGATGTTATGGTACATTGTCGAAAAGTTCGTTTGTAGGCGATCGCCAAATGCAATTTGTCTAGGTACTAGGACGACAGAACGCAGCACAGTTAATTTTTAACTGCTTTCTGAATAAATTTCGTTTACAATTTACTTTTTTGCGATTAGCTTTCATAATTTGGCAAAGGAATTACAACTTGATACTGAGCTCTTCATTTTCATATTGCGGGACCTTTTTTACCTCCTAGCTAATCAGATTAATATTAATTTCCTCAAATTTCTAAGGCGACGTTTTATCTAGTCTGTCCCTGACGTCCCTGACGAAAAACAGGTCTACCACATGCTTCTGTTAGTTGCCGAATCACAGACAGGCAATCGTTAAAATCACATATAAGGTATTAAACATCTTCAAGTCAGCGATAACGTATGTCATCCATCCTGAATGTCTTAACTTTTATAAGCACATTGGCATATTTATTACTAGCAGTTTGTCTGCGGATTAGCCCACCCGAGGGCAATGCTATGATGGAACAAAATAAATAATAAAATTAATTACGAGGAAGGAAAATACTTACTGACACTCTTACTTCCGATGGCCGAACAGTCCTTGTAGGACCTTTGCCTCCGAAACAATAGATCTCCAAGCCTTTCTATCCTGAGCAATGGACTGCCAGTCGTCTTTAGCATTGAGCTCCACTAGATCTCGGTTGATGTTATCTAACAGTCTTTGTCTTGGTCTGCCTAACGGTATCCTGCCCTCGGGTATACCCTGCAAAATACCTTTAGTCGCCCTTTCTTCTCCGGATTTAAACCTTTCATCACAAGATTAGATCCCCAAGATTGGCATGGATTGGCCACGTCGTTAGGAGGGAAAATATCGATAAAAATTTCAATACTTAAGTTTCAATTTTGCCTACATTTCTACAAACAATTTCCATTTCAATTTCCTAGATCCTAGGAACGTCCTTGTTGACGTTACATGATAGATACATGGAAAGTAGGTTCATGTTATTATCAATAATAATGATGGCATTATACTGCGTAATTATATACTCATCAATCAAATACCTGTCGATGTATTCTTGGTGGTATAAAATGTGAGAAGCTATGCAACGTAATAGGATGACTCATTGATTTTATTACATCTCTTGTGCACATAGCAGAAAGAATAATAAATCTTATACCTATTCACATTTTTATACATTTGAAAATTATATACCTATAAATATTTATTGTTCAAAATTTAACTATTTATGATATACAATGCTCCGTAGAGTTACAGGCAAAGAATGGGACCCCCAATTAATTTGTAAAATATAATTAATTTAATTTTTTTAATTCACCAATGAAGTATTTTTTTTAATTTTTTTTTAAATAACTTTTATTAATAAAAATTAGTTTACAAAGTCTATATTATTTTGCCTAATCCCTTACGGGGATTTTCGGCTGTGATCTTAAATATCTTACATTACAATAATAAAATTAAACAATCAAAAAATAATTATTGTACATATACCTATATTATATTTACCTATAATATATTCTCCGCCCCACAACCCACCCTAAATATTTTTTTTAATTTACTGAAATGAAGAGAACAATTTTAATGTTTGTTACATGCAGTTAGACTGCTGGCTTCCCCACTTGTGAGGTACGCTGTGATAGTATCGATAAATAATCAAAAGTGCGAAGTACAAATAAATGATATGATACAAAGAATATGATACAAAAAATACAGTCTAAGATAAGCACAAAGTATACACTGAGTGATAAATACGGAAGTTCCCAATAGAGAAAATTGCTATCTTGAAAGTGTTCAAAGTGTTATAGAATAGAAATTAAAACTAACCTGACATCATAATATCTAACATAAATAATAATATTCTAGTATTGGTATAGTATAACTATTGTCAAGTAATGTCGGTCAGAAATACATAGTTATTTCAACATTATAATAACAATAATGCTTGTATATAGAATGAAGTTAGTCTCAAACGCATTCAAAAGTAGAAGTAGTGTAGTATAATATAGATAGTGTTATATTGTTGTTTATCATATTACCATTGTATTTACCATAAATTGTTGTCTCTCGGGGAATACTGCAAAGGATGCAGAAGGCTTCAGACTGTCGAGTTGGATGAATGTGGCAATTTATCGTGGAAATAAGAAATTCGAATACTTATTTCAAAAAAATTGATAAAATATATTATAATATTTCTTTTGAAAATGCAGAGGACAAAATGTAAGGAAGGAAGTAATTGGAAAAATGTGGTTCAGTCGAAAGCACAATATCATCAAAACTAATCAGATGTCTCGATTGAAAAACCAAGTTTATACAATAACATTATGCAAATTTAAAAAAAAATATTCTAAATACAAAAAAATATTATTGATTAAATTGATATTTGATTAAAATAATCAAATAAAATTGATTAAATATATTACAATATTTCTTTTGAAAATGCAGAGGACAAAATGTAAGGAAGGAAGTAATTGGAAAAATGTGGTTCAGTCGAAAGCACAATATCATCAAAACTAATCAGATGTCTCGATTGAAAAACCAAGTTTATACAATAACATTATGCAAATTTAAAAAAAAATATTCTAAATACAAAAAAATATCATTGATTAAATTGATATTTGATTAAAATAATCAAATAAAATTGATTAAATATATTACAATATTTCTTTTGAAAATGCAGAGGACAAAATGTAAGGAAGGAAGTAATTGGAAAAATGTGGTTCAGTCGAAAGCACAATATCATCAAAACTAATCAGATGTCTCGATTGAAAAACCAAGTTTATACAATAACATTATGCAAATTTAAAAAAAAATATTCTAAATACAAAAAAATATTATTGATTAAATTGATATTTGATTAAAATAATCAAATAAAATTGATTAAATATATTACAATATTTCTTTTGAAAATGCAGAGGACAAAATGTAAGGAAGGAAGTAATTGGAAAAATGTGGTTCAGTCGAAAGCACAATATCATCAAAACTAATCAGATGTCTCGATTGAAAAACCAAGTTTATACAATAACATTATGCAAATTTAAAAAAAATATTCTAAATACAAAAAAATATCATTGAATGAAGACCGTGAAGCAACAATTACTATGTATTTTTTCCAATAATAATATTATGCTGAAATTGCCATGATTAAAATAAATATAAAAAAAACTAGGTTTGTTTCAGTAACCAAAAATAAATACTTATAAAATTCATTGATAAATCATTGTTTAATTAAGTTTCATGATATTGGAAGTCATTTTCAAAGAATTATACGGTATTTTAATTTTTCAGTAAAATTATGTAAGAACATTAGCAAATTACAATAAAATCAAAATTTTATTTGCAGGTTTTCCAATATTGAGTAATTTTGTGAAATATTTGTTTTCTTATAAAATCGTTATTGACACAATGTTAAGATTTGTAAAATACTAGAAAATCTAGTATCTTTTTTAGTGTACAGTATTAGAATTATAGAGTATTTATTCTAGATGCAATATGATGGAATCATGGAAAGAGAAAGGCAAGTGGGAGATAGACACTGGGGAATGTGGGAGTTGATATTTGAATGAATTATCATTTCAGTGTAGATTGTAGATACCAAAACTTGGTTAGTATAATTAATTCAGCAAATTGCGGAAGACTGATCTTGTCTTGTATATCTCTATTCTCTATACATTATATACAACACTAACTCTATTATAGTGTATCTCGTTTCCGTCATTGTTCTGAACACTGAAACATTTCGAACGGTGATGAAAACAATAAAATGACTTTTTGATCGAAAATTCACACTCGATAGATTTACAGAATCGATTGAAATTCATTTTCGATTTCTGTGCAGTAAGAGAAACGAAAACGATAGGCATCATCGTGCAATTTCTGGTTATATTTTTTATGGTTATGGTTAAATTTATGGTTATATAAACCTCGTTCCTCACAAGTTGACAACGGATGTTGGTCGTTCAAGTCAAATGATCTCGATCATAAAAGATTGGTTAAACAATAAAAAAACTTTGACTAACCCCTACTTTAGTTCATGTAAAATCGTTTGATATCGATAAATTAACTATACACATTCGATGACATAATAATATACTGTAAACATCATGATATGACAATCAAAAATATTTTCGAACCGAGTTCATACATTTAAATTGAGTTTATTGAAATATGAAATTAATCGATTATGATACTCGATTTGTGAACTTGTCATTATTAATTTCGAGTGTTAAAATTCAACAGCACATCCCATCCCTTAGCAACAAGAACAATTCACATTTGAGCTTTGACACGACATACATACACATGAAGAGAACTTATTCAACATTTCCACAAATGCACAATGTGGTTTGTTTACGAATAATAATAATATCATATACTATAACACTATAGATGCATTATTATGCCTTTTGCAAAGCATTTCACAACTTTCATTAATTCACAGAACACATAGATTTCTAAGTTGTTTTTAGCAGAGAGCTTTGAAGTATTGTTTTTACTTTTGGATTTGGTATAATAGGCATGTGTTCTCTCATTTACTCAACACTGGTAGATGTAAAGAACAAAGAGTGAGGAACAATAATCAATCGTTTATTGGAGGCAGAGAGACTGGCATATCTCGAATCTCAACAAAAAAGTGGAGAAAAAGAAGGAAGTGAATTTGACAAAATACATTACTTTTTAAAATTTGGAATCTTTTACCATGCTAGAAAGATTTTTGATTGAGAACAGAAATTTGAGAAATTACGATTTTTTATACGAAATTTAAATTTTTCGAAGACCACTAATTTTTTCATGGACTACTGGTAAATTTCGGACCATTTGTTGGGAGCCGCAGCTTTTGTGTGTTGGTAGGTTGAATGTGCTATTGGTACCAGCCAACAATGTTGCCTGCGTGAACTCTGATGTTTGCTTTAGCATTATTAATAAGTTGCACTATTTTGGTGGAATCTGCACGTAGATGAATCATGAAATAAATATTTGATATAGTTATTATGTTTATACATGTATCTTCTCTGGGCGCCTTTATTGAAGTAAGAGAAATAAAAGAAAATTATTTAAAACAAAGTCAGATGAGGTAGGGAAATTGAACATAGTTATAGGAAATACGTAAATATTTCGGCACGTAGGTACTGGCTTAAAATAAATTTTATAGAAAAACCGCATTGAGTTAAAACAAATTAAATCAAATATAACAAGTAGTTAAAATAGTTAAAAAGCCAAGCCTGGTCAAAAATCTAGTTATTAATAGCGCAGTAGTTCAAAAGACGACGGAATGAAATTGTTTAAATTTAAAGCTCAACTACTAACTCATTCCAAAGGAAGTTTGACGTTTATTGTGCTGTTTGATTTTGATAATTATGCTTTTGATTTACTGTGTTTGATATAATATGTTACGAACAAAGAAAAATGTTTTGTAGATATTGATTGAAATATTTCTTATAAAAAATAAAACAAATTTTTCATGATTGTGAAAAAAACATTTACTTAAAGTACTCAAATATATAAAATTTAAACGCATATCAAATTAAGTAACCAATTCTTCCTGTATCATCATAAAGGTTGTATTCGCAAAATAGTAATCGCTATGTTATGTAGATTAAAAGCTCTTTAGCTTAGAAGAATGGATAGTTATTATCCCAAGCATGAAATTCTTAAATATGAAGATGAAGAAGTACAGTAGGTACTGAAATAAGTTCAAATGTGTAGTTTATAACAATCTAAATAAGTATTCACATTGCTTCACTTTGGATGATCATCCAGAGTGTCAGGGTCGAAGGTGTTCATCGAAATGGAACACGTCTGTTCACACTTGTTCATCCTATGCTTTCACTGCCATATCAACACTCACGGTCATGTTGTATGTAGTTTGACGTATTTTCATAAAAAAATAAAAAAAAATCAATAAATGAAAAATAACAGTTATTAAAAATTAAAAAAAAAAAATTAATTCTCGACAGCATGATAATTTAGTATATTATTCTAACTGTTAATGCAAATTCATAGAGGATATTACAAATAATAGGATAAAACTTGTTTATGGTCGTTTCAGTGAAAGGACCTTTCATCAAAATTATATCTGGTGATAATCGCTTTCTTCCGTAATCGCTAGTGATCACTATTGATGAATCGTCTATTCACACCCTTTCATTTTGGAGGATTATCCACAGTGATCACTTAAAGTGAACAAATGTGAACACCCTTCAAGATACAATCCATAATGTGTTCTATTTATATATTTTATTGTACAGTATTATAATATAATAATAATAATAAAAAACTTTATTGCACAAAAAAACAACATATGAAAATATTCAATTTAACTATACAAAAAAATTGTGCAATGGGCGAGTTTATCGCAGAAGCGCGATATCTTTCAACTAACCCAATATAATCATTGTCGTATTATTTAATGTTCAAAAATTGAATTGAATCCAAGCAAGTTTCCATTATTTCACACATGGGATATATTAATATGTATGAAGTTGTGTTAGTTCTGTATTAAATTGTTATGCATTTGAATCATGCCTGTATGGGTTGAAAAGTTGTTATAATAATACAATTATAATATATACGTAGTTCTTAAGTTTACTCGAATGTTGATCTCAGTTCAGTAAGAGCAAAATATCAAGATGTGTGTTAAAGTTGCAACTGGGAAACATATTTTTGTTTTACAGTTTGAGTTCAGAAAAATCTATGAAATTCATATGTGAATAATATTTATATAATGATTCTAACCTAAGCTATTTCATATCAAGAGCAATTTTATTATATGATATAAATGATATATTTTCTGAACATTGTTTCTATAATTCTTTCATATTTTTTTGTTCAAATAGCTGCCATTTGCCGACATACAATACTAAATTTACGTATGCAAATTGTTGTTGTTTGAAGTGCATTCAATTGGCAAATTTCTTTGTACGTCAACTTACAATGCCTCCCACTTACGTATGTTTGCTTTGATTTTGCAAAGGGATGAAGGAAATATGTCACTGATACATTTCGCGTCTAAGCAAAATCATTTTAGTATTTACTCAATTATATGCATCTGAGAAAAAAAAGGAGTCTCGATTGACACAAGCGGGCCCCCGCCAGACGGTTTCAGGGCAGGACTAAGACACAAAGATTTTCTCAAAGTTTTACCAGCTAATTAATATAATTTTTTATTTAACGCATTTTTGACAAAGATTTATTTATCCGTCAAATTTTTCTATTGATAGTATAAATTAAGTTCAACAATGGACGTAAGTGTTGATCCTAGATGTTGTAAAGCGCCCTTGAAGTGATATTGTCACAATACTAAACATTGTCATGGTTCACCTAATGTCTTCTGCCCTTACGGTTAGGTTGCAAGTTAGTAAACTTTTCATCTTCGAATCTGTCGAATTTTCAACCATCCTTAAACTTACTTCGTTAATTTACGCAAGTCGACACGCGTAGTAAAGATTCATTGAATCGTAAAACGAAATTCGAAATGTTATTGTTATTTTCATAAATAAGTGATTTTCACTATTCCCTTATGCAAAATAAAGTGACTTGGAATATGTAGGATTGCAGATGTACTTGTAATATCATAACATTGTTCTTTGGAATATCAACAACAGTAATTGACAACAATGCCATTGAAGATTTTACTACCAATATCGAACTACGTAAAAATGGTATAATAAAAAAAATCATATTGCAACGTAAGATTTTTATATCGTCGAGCATTTTGTGAATAAAATCCTCTTAAAAAAATAGTATTATTTAACTATTGATTGTTGATACTGCAAACAATGAAATCAGTATTTCTTTTGAATTGTGTTTTAATAATATACCTTTTGTATGGAGCCTCAAGAAGTCAAAGATGTTTTTTTTTTTATTGTAGGGCAACGGTACAATCGATGTAATGAAATCGTATTGGAAAATGTATTTTAATTAGTTGAAACTTGTAAAGAAAACTGAAATATATATATCCTACAGTCTGAAACGAGTAGAAAAATTAAAATAACAAAATAAGTACAAAATATACATTACAAAATAAATAAGTCGCTTTTTATAATAATGCTTGGTATTGTGTTCCGTTTATTATTACTCTTAATCCAAAAATGATTCGTTAGGCTTTGAATACCTGTCTAACAACAATATTGAATTAATAATACAGAGTGCATCAATTATATTATCCTCTGAACTAATTTGCGTCAATATGTGGTTGTTCTAACACCGTTGTGGCAATACTGATTAGTGGAAATCATTGTTTATGGCAAACATTAATTCGTCTTTTGAGTCTCGCTATGGTGTTGAGGATTATCGAGTATACAGTTAATTTTGAACATTCATAAAGCATTCTGCAAGATTTCAATATAAAGCATAGATTTAGAACAAAATTGAAACTAATTATGTTGTCAACCGACGGTGCTTGATGGCAGTTCATGTTAAATTAATAAAAATAACTCGCTTAATTTATATACGTAACGAAATGAGTTCGTCGGTAGCCTGGAGGTAGAGTCTCGGCCTCGTGCACAATGGGTCCGCGGTTCGATACCAGGTGCCGGCAAACTCCCCTTTTACGACACAAGCTTTTAGTAGCTTACTGTGAAAGGTGTATAAGGTTGCATTTGGGTATATAACAAACAAAACCCAGATATATCTTTAAAAAAAAATGTGTATTATTTTCATCAATATTAAAACTAGTTACAAACTCGGCTTCAGTCATATATACATAATTATTTCATCAAGGCTTCACCTTCAAGTGGAGTAGTTGATAAACTCACTGCATGTAATAAATATGCAAGTCGTCCTCTATATTCCAAAAAATATTGAAACTTTCAGGATGGGTGGGACACCTCAAGTGTTTAATGTCTCATCTACTACTACTACTACAATACCATCACGGCATATCCCACAAGTGGGGTAGCCAGCAGATCAGCTGCATGTAAGGAACATGCAAACTGTCCTCTTCGTGCCAATATAAAATGTCTCATTTATGATTGAAAAAGCATTTGAGTAAAATTTAGAAAAATTCTTTGTCATCTATTGTACGAGTATATCACTGCGGCAGCCGCAAGTGGGGTAACCACTAAATTATGCAACTACACGTAATAAATATGCAGGTTAATTTCTGTGCCCATAAAATGTACGACAAAAACGATTTTTTTAATAATGACAAAACACTGATCACATGGTTAAGCATGATTTAAACAGAACAAGTTACGAATCTTGAAACAAATATTCATTAATACTCAGACACTTATTGCTCGGGATATTTTAGATTTAGTTTTAGAAATTATGTAGATGCATTCGTAACAACCAGAGACAAGACTTACTTTATAGACAATAATGAATGGAATATTAATAGAAATGAAATGATAATAACATATCTAATTATGGATTAACTGAAATATTATTATCATATAACAAAAGCAATATAAATTAATTTATTAAATTCAGAATTAATACTCTTTAGTAATATAATGCAAAATGTCCTTACAAAATTGTATTTATTTATATACAATTATTTATTGTCAATAATAGTTACGTTAATCAACAAAAGACCTATGTGGGTAGCTCGTATTTACGAGCAAATTATATCAAATTGCAAAAATTTTAGTAATGAGACGACTTTATATAAACTACGGTGGTTTGGAAATGTTGAACGAATGAACGAGGTAAGAATGACAAAGAGGAAATACTTGTCTGAAAGAACATAAATCATCCATCGTGATCATCAACAACTTCGGATTATCAATATAATTCGGACTGTGATGATATTTTCATAATAATTAATTTTTTATTTTTTCATTATTTCAGACACAGTAGTAATTGCACAACAAAATATTGGATGGATCTGAAACAAGTTTGTATTTCCTTTTTGCTTTTGTTCAAATACTTCTACTTTCCTTTCATTATATATTTTAATGAAAATCAAAACAAAGATGAAAAAACCTTTGTTATTATCTTGATGTTAAATATACAAAATTTAAAAACGTTTCAAT
Organism: Athripsodes cinereus; assembly: GCA_947579605.1. Lineage (NCBI taxonomy): Eukaryota > Metazoa > Arthropoda > Insecta > Trichoptera > Leptoceridae > Athripsodes > Athripsodes cinereus. The sequence goes on along the minus strand of OX388322.1, from coordinate 16,545,562 downwards.
TTCAATAATACCTAATATAAATAACAAGTAAAAAAATGGTGTAACATGACACATGATGAAAAAAACAAAAAAAAATATTTGCACCAAGACTGTCAGTTTTTTTATTATTATTTAGTTAGATTAAATTTAAACACTGTTTCTTTCACTTAAAGTATTATTTATTACAAAAGCTTTTCGGACTACGTCCATCATCAGTGAAAAAAATACTAAAAACTAAATACATTAGACAGATAATTAAGAAAGGGGTGGGGAGGGGGTGTGATGTTAGGATGTATTGTTGGTAGGGCTGTAGGTACAGGGGGAGTGGTGAAAGGTTGGATGAGAGGGGAGGATTTTTTTTTTACTATTTTTGACACTATTTCACAATTTCTCAAGAAGATTTTCTGTATTACCTTTGTTGTTTTTGATATATTACATCTTTGCCATGAGCAAAGCAGAATGTGACGCTAGTGTCGTAATGATTGTATGTGTATATTGACTTTATGTACATAAAGACAAAATCAATTTAGCAACTAACAGAGAATTCCATTTAACCAGTAGTGTTTTGTACATAGAGCTATACTATTTACATAATTATGTATCTAAGTGCTGATACTGCAGAATACAGCAGTACATATATGTTTATACATACATACCTTTTATACAAAGATACAAGACTGAGTTGAAGACAATGATTTTTGAAATATCGAACTTTGAAAGGGATTGTCTATTTTTTATCTGTTTATTCCATTATGGTTTATTATTCGAGTGGAGAAACTATTGTTTGAAGGTATTTCTTACCGTACACGAAAAAACAAAAAGTCTACCAAGATGTAAAACTTAAATAAGTATAAGATTAAAAATAAAATGTACCTTAAAAGCCAATAAATAATTAAAGAAAGCGAAAATATTTATATAGAAACTAATTATAAAATTATTAGATATGAACTAAAACGAAGGAATAATTTGTATAACGATATTGTAATTCTTTCTTTAAATTGTCTTTGAACAATGCGACCATAGAGAATGAAGTACACTTTTTATAAGTAAATGAACGTGCTTGATTATGTGAAAGTAAGTTCTTTGTAGTAAGAGTGTATCACTACTCATTTTAATCATGAAAGGATGGTCATTTTGAAACATGAACAAGTTATTTAAGATAAAAAGGTCTCAATTTGAGTCCCACTTAAGATTCTTTAATCTTCGTACTAAGAAGAGTTGTACTTGAAATTTTAATCAAGTCTATAGAAAATAAAAAAAAAGCAAAATTATGTACGATCCACGATGATCTTTTTGAAGTAATCAACTAAACGTTGTTCTTATTTTCTTTAAATTTAAACTTAAAAAAGTGGTAGTTGTCAAGTGGATTTCACTTCTATGAAAATACAAATAATAATGATTGTATTAATAATGTATAAAAACGGTTAATTAGTGAGTAGCAAAAAAGCATCTCTCCCGACGCTTTTCGTCGTGCTGAAGAAAACCGTATTGCAAATTAGAAGTGTATTAAAAAAGAGTTAAAACTTTTTAACCGACTCAATAAAAAAGTGGCAAAAGACTGAACTGAGTGTTCTTTACAAAGAAAACGAAGGAAATTATGAGATTCTCAAATATTATTTAATACAAGGTTTAAGATTGAGATTGAAAAAATGTACATCTCTTCTTTTGTAAGTGCCCTGTTAGGTCCCCCCGACATTGGCGATCACTCTGGCATAGGCTTCTCAGCCCTGCGCTCCCTGGAACAACTCTCATTTTCTCTTATTTCAGTCCAGTCTCCTATATTGCGCCGCCACGATGTCTGCTTTCTGCCAGCCACCCAGCGTCTCTCTATATTGCCAGTCATAATCAACAGCAGAATGTGGTACTTTTCTCCGTGCATTATATAACCCAGATACGAGATCTTATATATTGTTTTTAAAAATAAAAATACCTAAAATAACTTCAAACCTCATTTGTCAAAAGCAATGTGGAGGCACAAGGTAAAATGCTATTATAATCAAATTGACGTAAAAGCTGACAAGTTCATTTGGCACTTTCTTAGTGCTGTACTTGATAATAAACGTGATGTAGATGAATGAATTGAACAGAAAACAGTGTATTAATAAATAAATTTAATTTTTTTCAATAAAAGAAAAATCCACCGATATATGATCATCATCATCATCATCGCCCTCAACGCTCCTCTCGGGAGCACAGGGCAGAAACCAGCCTCCTCCATTCAGAGCGTCTCTGTGCCAATTGCGTCACCTCTTCCCATGACATTCCTTGCGCTCTGATATCGTTGTCATAGGAACGGTGTATTGTGAAAGAGGGACGCCCGGGCCTACAAAACCCCTGCGGACGGAAGAACAGTGCTCTTTTTGGCCAACTATCATTGGGCATTCTCAAAACATGTCCCAGCCAGGACCATCGTCTCTCTTGTATTACGGAGATTACAGGTCTCTGCTGGGTGCGCCGGCGCACAGCATCATTTGTAACATGTTCATACCATCTGACATCCAAAATCCTTCTAAGACACTTGTTTTCAAAGCTTAGTATCTTCCGCTCTTGAGCCTTGGTTAAGTGCCAAGACTCGCAGCCATATAGAAGGATTGGGATGATATGCACTGAAAAAAAATGTCACCAAGAAGTGAAAAGGGCATTCAGCAGAAATAAATAATATTTCGCGACCCACAGATTAACATTCAACTTCAAAGGATGTACATTATGGAAAGCAAACCTTTAAATACTGTACCACGGTTCCGCTATACCTAAATTCTACAGAATAACTTATACAAGCCCAGTTCTATGAAAGTATACCAGTGATACTAATAATAATGAAAAGTACTTTTATGCATCTACTTCTTAAAGGACGAAATATCGCAAGGTATAAATTAAAGAGTGATATAAATTATAAGGTATCTCTTTACTACTACCAGCCGACCCTGGAATAAAAGTAAAACGGCAACTTTAGGCCGATATTTTAACGTAACTTTAGCGTGACCCCTATAACGAAGTTGACCTTAACATTTAAAATTTATTATTTTATATACAATTCAATACGAAAAAATAATTTTAAATATATATATATATATATATATATATATATATATCTTCAATTCAATGACAAGGTATGCAACCCACATTACCAGCACAAGAAGATATTTTGCATGTATATTACTTAGAATTAGACCGTTTGAATCTTTGAAACAATTCTTTTACACCAATATTAATAAAAAAAATATAGAATGACACTCAAATAAATCCACTAGCCCCTATGTATGTGTATTCTTGTACCAAAATTTAATGACAATTTATAGAACATAAACAAAAATTATAAAAACATTTAGTTCTAAGCATTGGTAGGTTTCAATATGGGACACTCAATTTCTACTACTATTTCTACTACATCACGCATATCCACAAGTGGGGAAGCCAGCAGACCTAATATATGCGATAAACGTGCAAACCGTCCTCTCCGTGCCAACTAAAAAATAAGACATTTGGGATCACTCAACTATATTTGTAAAATATCTTTATTTCTCGGATATTTCAGGAGTCCAAGGACTCCTATTTATATATTTGTAGTTGATCTAAAAGCTGAACAATAAAACTAATAAAACAATACGGAAGAAATTATTATACATCATTAGTTGGAAATGGGTGGGAACTTATTAGGTAGATATATAATAATTTTTGTGTTTTAATTAATAAAGTTTTTCTTGTCCAACTTCAAAAGGGTTTCTTTTCGACTAATGTATTTGTGTACTACTTTTTATATTTGTAAAATGTAAGCTGAAGTAGAGAGACGAAAATAATTGTGTTGAGGTATACTTCATAATGAGGGTTACCCAAAGTGTACATTGAAATATCGAGCCAAAGCATTTAGAAATACATTACTCGAAAAGAAACCCTTCTGAAGTTGGACAAGAAAAACTTTATTAATTAAAACACAAAAATTATTATATATCTACCTAATAAGTTCCCACCCATTTCCAACTAATTATGTATAATAATTTCTTCCATATTGTTTTATTAGTTTAATTGTTCAGCTTTTTGATAAACTTTACATTTTCGTTAAACAAAATCAAAGAAACCTTATTAAGTAATAACATTTTCTACTCATAAACTACCATCACGGCATATTACATAAGGGGGGAAGACAGCAGATCAGCTGCATTAATAAACATACAAGCTGTTCTCTCAATGGTGGCAAAACTCATCGTTAATTTAAGAAGTAACATGTCTTTATTTTTTTCGAACACCAGCGTTTTGCGGGACACCATTTATAAAAAAAAGAGTGGAAGACCAATTTTTGCCGAGTGCTCCCGGAAAATTATTAAATTCATAAAGTTTATTAATTGAAATATTGCGAAAATGTGGTTTTTCACGTCACGAAAAAGCTGTCAAATTCTTTGAAACTTTATGTAATACGAGTATTTTGTAATAAAATCATTGGAATTTCTGTGTTTGATGGAATATGGCCCGCACCTTTTTCTGAAATTTTCCAGTGGTAATTCAGGTATTCGTTAAACACGACGTTTAAGGTATTGATCAACCTAAATTCAATACAATGGTGTGCACACCCTCTCCGTCCTGACATTCTTTTTTTTTGTGGCAGGAAGAGACCGACCAGTAAATTTATTACATGCATACCATAACGCCATCTTTCGCAAATGGGGTAGCCAGTAGTCTAACTGCATGTTATGAATATGTAAGTCATCCTCTCAGTGTCAACAAAAAACTACATTAAGGAGGATGGATGGCAAACGTCATGGCTGAATTGAACATTTAAATTTTGTCATCGCTGAGTTGAAGACGTTGTACATTATGCCGTAGGTATACGTGATGTTTTTCGAATACTTCCTTCTAGCAGGATACTTGAAAACTTATTTATTTATTCATTCTATAATGTACAAAGTTGAGAGACAATTTTGTAACCAGGGAAGAGTCCCGAACGAAGCACAACGTAATTATATCCGAAAGTAGAAAACCTAATCAAAATTATTCATTGAAAATTTTCAATGTATTGTACCTACCTAACACACGTCGCTTATCTCTGGCCATACAAATTCGTAGTTAAATTATCCACATTAATACTAATTCCTATTTAGATCTATACAAAGGCTATCAATGCGATATGTCCGGTAATCAGGGAGATGATATAACGTACTCGATGTATTATTTATCACTTTAGTATGAAATTAAGTTCATATTATTATATGCATGGTAATTCGGCAATGTTTTCTAAACGTATTGTTGTCGGAGAACATAACCCACGAGATGGCGCTGCCTAAATGATTATTTAATTGAACAGAGATTTAAAAAGCATATTTAATTAATAACTTGTAACCAGATCGACAACACCAAAAAATCTCTCGTAGAATTTGGATTTGCCATGTCAGTTTGCGAACAACGTTCTTATTGCCAATTATTGTAGTTTATTTTCAAAGTAGGCTTCAGCCAAGATTGATGATTCAACGATCTTTGTAACCAAAAGTAAATATATACCTGCATCACGGCATTTCCCTTGTTATTATTATTATTAATAGGACACCATATTCTACTGGGACCATTACAGCCTTCGGCCAAAGCGATCTCAGAGAAGTTAGCCTTATGTGAGGTAACCAGGGGACCAACTTTATGTAACAAACATGCAAGACGTTCTCTCCGTGCTAGCAAAGGACATTGAGGATGGATGGTACAAAAAAACGCATTTTTTAATTGGATATGTATATTATGTGGACTGATAATGTTCTTATAGGACAAAAGTCAAAAGTCTCTCTCTCAAAAAGGGAAACAAATCACAGGGTAGTAAAAAATACGGTTTTTAAACAATACGGAGATCTACTACTTATTAATTAACTGATACAGTGTATACATATATGTCCTTAATTAAAATATTTAAGTATTGATAATAAGTACATAGAATTGAGATGCGAATGCTCAGGTGGTCAGCAGGCTTATCATTAAAACATAAGATAAGAAGTTCACGCATTCGTGGTAGCATGGGTGTGACTGACATAAATAACAAACTAGAAGAGAGGCAACTAAGATGGTATGGCCACATAAGGCGGAGACCACCGGAACACATTGTTAACAAAGTTACGTCAATAAATCTCCCTCGACATCCATCAAGAGGGAGACCAAAGAATACCTGAATGACACAATGCAATAGAATCCTGCGGAGAAATGGCCTGGATGAAGATGATATAAGAAACAGAAGAATGTATAACCTCAAAACGAGAAGAGCCGACCCCAACAGCCTTCAGCGGCAATAAGTTGGAACAGTGCCAGGAAGAAGAAGAAGAATTGTTAATGCGCTCTTGAGGTGATTTTATTACAAAAACAGCGCAATATAAGTGATCCAAAGAAAATAGAATAGGATCATGTACAGTGTATCAGCTGTTGGCCTGTGTTGCTATTATAAATTATTTGGTTATAATAACGTTATATGTACAGTATAAGTAATATTATTATGAATTATGTATTCAAAATAACACGATTAATGTTGGCACACAATGAGATATGGATGTCCGCGACATGGCGGCACTGAAATATAATTTATAATGTTATTATTATTATTATCAGCAGTTTGAAACCTATTGAAATCTAAATAAATAAAATTGTGTGCAGAGATGTTTACAAGTGTAAGTGTTTGAAATTTCGTGTAATGAACTAGCTTATTTGACAATATCTGATCGGATTTACTCTACTAGGTACAGAAAACAATACATATTATTAAAAAAAAAACTTCTTATGAATGTAATATAAATAAGGTAATTATATAAGAACGTAATTTTTAATATGGGAGAAATCTTCATACGTCCAGATCATAAATTTCAGTACGGCAGGTATGGCGGTACGACTTATAGAATTGAAACCGAATCCAATTAAAAGAAATAAAGTTTTCAATGAAAAAATATAGAACAGACTCTTTACAAATATGACACATACAATTATTCAGCAACATTAGTGCACTGATAGCACATATAATTAACAAATTCAGAAAAAAAAATAACATCAATAATCAGTAGTAGGTACACATTTTAATACCGTCCTTCAAAAAATTTCATTTACCTACTTTCCTAAAATTTCATTTACTGATTTTAGTGATATTACCAAGGTGTAAGTAATTTGTTAAAAAAAACAGTTTCATTATTCACTAGAACACTGAATAATCAGCTAGTTAGTGTAGTAACAATGCGAGCTAAATTATTACCTAACCAAAGAAAACACGCTTCGTCAAATTAATAAGTAATTACCTACCCATTGCTGAATTGATTACCCAATAATATAATGTTATAAAATATTATACGCATTTAGATAAGAACGGGTAGCCAGCAGACTAAGTGCATGTTACAAACTAGCAAGTAGTCCTCTCTGTGGCAATAAAAAGAAAACAAACAAAAAAATCCCGGATGGCATAACTCATCGCCGCACTCAAACGGGATGATTTACAAATATATCTCATTCATAATAATGATACTCGAAAATTTACATAAAAGAGAGGGAGACCATTTTTCACCAAGGACTCCAGGGACAATGACAGTTACGTTGTGAAAAAAGAAGATCCCGCCAGTTATATTATTCTTTTTTCACCCTTTACGTTCCAATAGAGAACATCATCTGCCTCTTTGTACGATTTTGTATACAAATTAAATTTTCTTTTCCAAAAATATTTCGCACGTTCTAACACCGTTCTCAATGACACAAAAGATTTTTCAAACCGTCATTTTCAATTTCAGACATTTCTTAATATAATAATATAATATAATATAATATCTTGTGATCAGGGTTATTCACCGTTGTGTTTATCGAACTCTAGTGTCTCACTACCGATATTGAATAGTAACGGTAGAATGGACATATGGAAATCCAAGTCTCTCCATGGTCGATTCTATGAAGTGTTAACACCTCAGAATGTTGATACTGTGGATTCGGTCCATTGGTTGAGATTTGGAGATCTTTTTGGCGAAACCGAAGGATTTGTTTGTGCCATTCAAGACCAAGTAATAGTCACAAACAGTTATTCTAAATTTATAATGAAACCAAATATTTCGGATAGATGCAGAGCCTGTTATCGGGAGGGAGAGACATTAAGACATATTTTGTCTGGATGTTCTCTTCTTTCCGGAACAGACTATTTGAAAAGACATGATCAAGTAGCAAAAATATTACATCAAAATTTAGCTTTGAAATTTAAATTAATTGAACCGGAATCAAAATTACCATACTATAATTATTGTCCAGTATCGGTACTTGAAAACAATGACACTAAACTCTACTGGGATCGACCAATACAAACTGATCGAACTATTCTAGCTAATCGACCAGATATTGTGTTGGTTGATCGCAGATGCCGTAAAGCATACATCATAGACATCGCTATACCGCACGATGAAAATTTAAATAAAGCTGAGCAAGATAAGATAATAAAATATCTTGATCTTGCTTACGAAATCAAAGATATGTGGAGAACACCTACCACAATCATCGTGCCTATAGTGTTGTCTGTGAATGGTTTAATACCTAAGAGTCTGTCAAACAATCTCAGAAAACTGGGAGTAGATGACAGGCTCAAATACAGCATGCAGAAGGCCGTACTTCTATCGTCCACCAGGATAGTAAGAAGGTTTTTGTCCCTGTAGCTCTGTAAGTGATCTCCCATGATTGTACTATTTCATAGAACATCATGGAAGAATCAACTCGAATAATGTTGGGGTTCTGTTAAATCACATAAAAAATGCTTATTATAAAATAGCTAAATTGGGTGCATATATTTTCACCTGTAATACTGTTGTGTATTATGTAACAATTTTCATATCAGTTGGCAAATATACTCCCTGGCTCCTGCACGTGCTTTGTTTCTATTTTCACCCGTCCTCGATTGGCCTTCCAACATGGTCCTTCGAGCCGGATTTATTTTCTTTAAAATAAGTAATAATAATTGAACCAGCGAAAATATTAATAGTTAATCGAGTGCTTAAATAAAACAAAATTTAAAAATGTAATTTAATAAATATTAAAATGCAGTTTTGCATAAATAAAACATAACACGTGCAAGAAGAAATTAAACTTTAAAAATAATAAAATTAATTAAAAATTAATATTTAAAACAATATTAAAAATACCACTCAAATTTCAATAAAATGTTATAAAATTTAATAAATCAATATTTAAAGTGCTATTTAAAAATACCAATCAATTTCAATATAAATTCAAGCGATTTTCGCAATAATAATAGAATAAAAAAATTTAACAAAATTAAAAATTAATATTAAAAATTATTTTGAAGAATGCCGCTCAAGAAATGAAATATATAGTTTATAATAATTAACTAAAGCGATGTAAAAAAAAGGCAAATCATTAAAAAATAAACATGTGGAAGAGATCGCGCATGCAGAGTTGCAACAATATTAATATAAAGCAACATATAAAGATACAACATATCAATGTGATGTTTCACAAGGAAAGGCAGATTATCCAGTTAAACCTAGATGAAGGGAGAAACCTAGGTGTGTTTTAGAGGAAGGTTCATCTGGTATTTCTGCACCCATTCAAGGACAGGCATATTGGAACGAGCTACTCAAGACGCCGCCATATTGATGACGGAGGAGGAAGAGGAAAAGCGACAGCGCCATCTTTGTTCCGATAGCAGCCATTTTTCAACCATGGATGAAGCAGACAGCACTAATAGAGTCAACTCATTGAAAGGAGCCATAGAGTAATATAATAATAAGATGTTGTTGATGCTTCAAACTGCATCTATGGAAAGCAAATGTGAATATGACAGATGGTCTTCTATTCTGAGATAAGTAATGTTGATGTGTTTGTTTAAATATTTTCAAGTCTAAATTAATTATTATTTATTCTTAAGTTGCAATTCTGATGTGCGGTATTATTTAACATCGCAAATAAAAATATACACACACTATTGCATTGTAGATGTTGTGTTAAAAGACAGGCTCTGTGACGAATCAATTTAAATTATTCTGAAATTATTGTTTGATAATATAATGTGCTCTGTTTGAAGCACTTATGATAAAAAGATTTTGAATGATAAAACAATAATAAATAAAACAGTGATTATCTGTACTTCTCTGTCACGGCGCCTGCCTTAAAATTTTCAATTGCAGAAAGGTCTTATAAACCTGCAATATATATTTAAGTTGCGACAAAGACTCAAAGGCCTGCAACAACATTTAAAGTTACAAAATAAATATAGTAACACAAATACTCTTACCCTAAGAGGTAAGACAAACAAAAAATGGGTTTTACGTAACCGTAAAAAAATACGTTCTAAGTTCAAAACACATTGTGATGTCAATGTGTCATCAGAACACCAAAAACTTAAATAAAAAATTCCGTACGCGTTGTGACGTCAACGTTGTATTCGGAGGAAAATAAGGTTGTATAACCAAACAAAAAATGGGTTTTACGTAACCGTAAAAAAAATACGTTCTAAGTTCAAAACACATTGTGATGTCAATGTGTCATCAGAACACCAAAAACTTAAATAAAAAATTCCGTACGCGTTGTGACGTCAACGTTGTATTCGGAGGAAAATAAGGTTGTATAACCAAACAAAAAATGGGTTTTACGTAACCTTGAAAATACGTTATAAGTTCAAAACATATTGTGATGTCGATATGTAATCAGAACACCAAAAAAGGGGGTTTTCATGGCCTCCAACAAAATTCTCTTGCCATAAAATGCAAGAGAGTTACAATAGAGTCTTTAAGGCCTGTAACAAAACAATACATGTAAATATGCATTTAAAATTGTTTTATACAATAAATGTTGCATATAGCAAAAATTTAAAGGTAAAATACCTAATAAAAAATGTTATTTACCAATAAGGTAAAATTAAATAAAACATAAATAAAATTATAGTTAAAATGTACTGAACAGGTATGTCTATATATAAAATGTAATCAAGTGATAAGCTTCATGTTCAAAATTATTAATTTGATTATATTGTAATGTACTTACTCACAAAACAAAAATATGTCTTTGTGTATAAAAAATTAATTTAACAACTAAATACCTACCTATATGTTCTATATATGTATTCATGTATAATAAACTTTATTAAAGTTTATATATGTATATTTCATTATACAAAAATGTGTGCATACTAATGTGTACATAAAAGACATATTTTTTGTTGAAAAAAATATTTAACACCTAATAAAAGGTACTAATTATTAATCAACAGAATAATAGCAATTTGTTATTTATAAAATGTAACAGTAAAATATGTATCTACTTGTTATAAGCAGGTTGGTATATTGGTACCTATCATAAGAAAAGTAGGAATCATTTGTTAAAATTGTAAAACAATATGTCTTCAAATGTTTAGAACAATTACCAGTAGGTATACAAATAAAATATAAAAAGAATTATAATTAAAATGTTTTGAAATATTATATATGTATATCAAAAATGTAAACAAATGGTTAACTTCATGTCCAAAAATGGCGATATGATTTTCTTGTAAAAGAATATTTGAAAAATAATACTGTGTTGTGTATAAAAATAATTTCTAAAAGGTAATGACACTTGAATGTCATATCATAGTAAAAAAGGTATAGGTATACCAAATTTATCTACATATTAATAAAATGAATATTGTATATTATGTATGTCAATATAATGTTATTGTGAACATTTTAATAAAGAATCAATATTCTTTATATACCTATTACCAAAATTAATGTTTTCATAAATATAAAAACAATTTAGGAAATAATTTTGTAATCAATTTTCTTTAATGAATAGAAATCATTTTTGTGATTTCTTAATATAAAACATTTGCACAGCAAATGTAAAAACATAGTTATTTGAATATTCAATAAAATACAAATAAATGGGCATGTAAAATGTATAAGTAAATACCTACTTATTTGATTGTAAAATGTACTCACAAAAATAAAATAATTTTTAAATGTAACAACATCATAAGAGGGTAATTTAGAAGATTAAATACCTATATGTTCTCTATATGTATATTGATGTATATTAAATGTCTATTGTATACCTACATGAAAACCTGTAATAAATTGCAAAGCAAATTAATTGCGAAAACATATAGGCACTTACCTATTGTTTATTAAATTTGTGTGTATTTCTAATATATCAAAAAAATGTTGGCATAAAAGGATGTCATTTATGTTGAAAAATATATTTTATATTCTTGCTTTGGTTGGAAGTACCTACCAGTAAAAATAATTAAATTAATAATAATAATAATAATAATAATAATAATAGTTTATTAAACACAATATCATTTTACAATAATCGAACAAAAAACACAATACATTTATTTTTCTAATACAATTACTCCCCAAAATTAAAATTCTTTTAGGTATGTGTGAAATACCTATTTGGAGGTACTTATCAATTAAAATAATAACTTTGTGTTATCTATGAGATATTCTATTTGTGATAGCATACATTATAAGTTACAATCAATAAAACTTTCTATAATACCTAATTGGAGGTACTTAATAATTAAATAATAACCTTTTGTTATTAATCAAATGTTGCACTTGTAACAGTTTAAAATAAAATTATATCTATTGGTAAAATTTCCTGTGATATTTGTTTGGTAGTACCTACCTACCTATTAAAAAAAAAATAACATTTGTTATTTGTGAAATGTTACACTTGTAACAACTTGCATTGCAGTTATGTCTTTTAATAATATTTTCTTGCAGCAGCCAAATAAAATTTCTTCATGTAAATAGGGCAGAACTGTGATGTAAATATATAATAATATAAATATGTATTAAAAGGCTCGTTAGGTATTGAGCAATTATCAGCAACAATGTTGATTTATATTTAATTATAGGTAAAGATGTGTGCCTATGTAGATTAAACTTATAGGTAAATGAAAATACCTAAATGATTTAAAAAATATAACTTTATTGGGTAACAAATTTATTGTTTATGAAACATAAGTGTGAGTACATACTCAAAAAATATATCAAAATTTAATATTTATAGAAGATGAAGAGTAATTCAATGTATAATGGAGTGAGATATTGTGTATCTGAATGTAAAATGGTGAAGACATGATTTACTGGGATGATACGAAAAGATGAGAAAAAATAAAAAATTAAAAAAAAAATACAGTCCACTGAAACATCAAGGCATCTCTTCGTACGTCCTTGGGAATATGTTAAATCACATAAAAAATGCTTATTATAAAATAGCTAAATTGGGTGCATATATTTTCACTTGTAATACTGTTGTGTATTATGTAACAATTTTCATATCAGTTGGCAAATATACTCCCTGGCTCCTGCACGTGCTTTGTTTCTATTTTCACCCGTCCTCGATTGGCCTTCCACATTTTGAATATACATAAATTTATTTTAATATTTTATGGTTTTTGTTATTTAATGTTATTTTTAAATTTTATTGTTAATCTTATATTGTGTTCAAAATGTAGAATCAAATATTGTTTTGTTTAATAAATGAGATATGAGATAATAATAATAAACTTTATTGCACAATAAGAAGCATACATAATTACCAAGTTATAAAATAATGTGATACAAATAAATGACATTGTGCAATGGGCGAGTTTATCGCAGACGCGATGTCTTCTAACTAACCCATCAATATAATAAACAAAATTAAAATATATACATTAGGGTGTCCCTTATTTGGTCGAAAAATTTTTTTTTTCAGTTATTGAAACGCATACCCCCTAATTATGTTTATTAGCCTACTACTTACCCAAATACAGAATTTAAGCTTTCTGCGTTGATTGGAACCCGTGCCGACAGAGCCTCAAAGTTTTGGAAAATAGCAGCTTAAAGCGTCTTTTAAATTTAGGTGTAGATCATCGCTTTATACCACTTTGTTAGCTAAATATTGATGAAAACACAAATTTATATAGAGCATTTCTTGTAATTATCAAAAAAAGTTACAAAATTGATATTAATTAATTTGGAAATGTTCTCTTAAAAGTCTCTTTTTAACAGTCTGGATACATTTTTATATGTTCATGCACACTGCGTAATAAGAACTTATTCCATTCTTCGTCTGCGGTTATCAAACCATGAAAGTCTTGGATTAGTTTTACAGCTCCTGCAACTATATAATTCACTGCTTCTAAACAAGATATCTTTTTTTTAAGCTTCAACAAATGCCACGTTTTCTTTCTACGAAGAAACACCTTCTTGAAGGAAACTGCTGTCAAGTTTTAGTTGTGAAAATAAATCTTTGCTCTTGACGGATACAAAATAACTCTGATTTTCCTACAAAAATCATTAAGACTACTTGTAGAATACATAAAAAGAACAAAGAAAAACATATCAAATATTAAATTCAGCACTACTACCTTACATATAGAGAGTCAGACATTTGTTCTTTCGATTGTTCATATCTCTTACCGAAATCACCAAAGTTTTCTTTTTTTGTAAAATTTCTACAGTGTTCCCTTTGGTCTGCTCATCAATTTCATCATAAAAATTAAAAGGACAGCTATTTATTTTGACAAGTACCACAAAATGTTGACCGAACTTGTTTAAAGTCGCTTTGGAAATCAACTTGTCAATTATTTCATTACCATTTAATGCTTTTAAAAAACGCAAGCCTTGATTCGGCGCTTTCACCACCAAACAGCATTCAAGCAAGAGTTTTACACGAACTACCACAATAAACAAACAAACATCTAGTAAAGCTTCTTTGTCCATAGCGCCCATTTTAAACTGAGACTGCAACAAACATATTTTTGAAAAGTAAAAAGCTCTTGCCATCCATTGTGCTTGATGCATTGTGCCAGTAGATCTGATTTCCAATTTATGTGGATGCCAGAGGCTCTCTCAGATGTATCAAAACTGTGTAAAGCAGCAGGTGCCAGCAACCTCTCTGAAGGCATAAGCTTTAATCTCTTTTTCTCTTCTACTAGTTTTTCCAGCCTTGCTCTTTTTCAATTTCAGCCATTTTTTTCTCAACACCCGCTTAGCATCCTGTACGTTTTGGTTCTCTTTGCTTTTACAATAATATGTTATTTTCTTTAATTTCTAATCTTTTGAGAGCATCGGCGTATACGATATCGCATAAAAATATCCAATTCAAGTTGAAATTTCTCCTCACGGTGCTCATGAAAATCCTGAATCTTATTGCTATTTTTGGCAGCTCTTGCCAGACCTGATAAAGATCACCTGACCTGTTAACACGATTAGTAACATCTCTATTAGGTATTCTAGCCTTTTTCCAGAATGTAATGCACACGCGAATGACTAAATTTTCGCTTTCACTAACATTCAATTTAATATCGCGTATGTCGAGAGTTAGAACTGCGAGAACTTGACGATTTGGCGGTAATTATGACCCTATTATCTATTGATTTACCTCTCCAACCAAGAAAATACTTTTTATATTGCTTCTTAGTACCACTGACATCTATGTAATAAAAAAAAAACCGCGATAATTACCAGAAAAGCCGAGATTGAGTGACAGTAACAACGGGCACTCACCGCCCCTGTGAGTTTTTGTATGAAACTTGTATGAAGATGTTTCCGTGCAAGTCGGCACGGGTTGCACTGTTCCGAATAAGATAAAAATTGGTTTTTGAGTGTTTTAGGACCAAATGAATAAAATAATAGCCTATGCGTTGTAAAATTAAAACTTTGAAAAATAAGGGACACCCTAATATACATACACATGAATATATAAATATTAAAATAAAAATACATTCACAATAAGATTTAAAAGATACATATATACATACATAGTTAAAAAAAAATACAACAGGAAGAACCGGTGATGATGACAAACAGAATTTACATGAAGGGGGAGGGGGGAGTAGAGCTGTACTTAAAAAAAACTAACAAAATATTCACATTTATGTATGTGGCTACATATAAATGGAATAAGATATTTTTTCATTAATTGTATCGGCATTTACTTTGTAACACTTCATTTTAAATTATCAAATAACACGAAACAAAAATAATAAATATTATATTTTATTTTATTTGATAATTTGGAATAAGATATATCTATTTTAGAAATTCAATAACTAGACAAACTATTTTTAAGTATTTCCATTAAACAAAATCGTGTTTCCAACAAGCTTTCTGAAAATCTCATTAAAGTCTATGAAACAATTTACACACAAAACCCTTACTGAATATTGTGAATATAATATCACATATTTTGGTTAGGAATACATTATATTATTATTGTTGTTATTATACAAAACAGTGTTTCTATTTGGTCTAGAATTAGATATTCACAACAGCATTAAGTTATTCTATGAGAATGATTTATATTTATTTCAAATGTCAAGGGCATCCTATGAAACAAATAACACAAAAAAAGTTAATGAAATCAAACAATGTACCTACGTAATATGAGAAAAGTTCGTCTTTGTGTTTATTAAAAGGGCGTTTGGAACATGTTTTTTACTTTCAAAACTTATAAATCGTTTAATATATTCATCTTGGGTAAGTTAGAAAAACTATTTTTTTTAACTTAACCCAGCAAAGACATGGTGTCTCACTCTTTGCTGTAAGCTTTAGAGTATCAAGACATTTTACATCTTAAATTCGGCAATAAGACTGGTTACCCCACTTGTGGGATATACCGTGATAGTGTAGTAATAGTAGAAGAAATACATATTTTATTTCCGTAGAGCACCCAGTAAAGACATGGTCTCCAACTCTTTCCCGTAAGTTTTCGAATGTCCTGTGTTGCATGCAGGTGTTGAAAACACAAAGACACTTTATATCTTAAATTCTGGGATGAGACTTAACAACCATCCTGAATGTCTTGATTTGTATGTTGACACGAAAAGGACAGTTTGTATGATTATACCATGATACTGGCTGACTAACTTTTGGGATATGCCGTGATGGATAATTGATACCTAGTATTAGTAGTTGGAACATATCGCGCTTCTGCAATAAATTCACCTATTGTACAAAAATATTTGGGCTTATTTATGTGTTTTTTTAATACATATGTTTTGTGTAAGAAAGAAAAATTATTCTTATCATCTTGGACATAAAGAAAAAATATCATTATAAGGTAATAATGAAAACTTGAAAAAGGATAATGAAGAAGACAGTAATTTAGATAGGTACAAAAAGTGACCAACAAATTATGAATAGGTAGTTTCAGAGGCTTCATAAGACAGGGCATTTTCATTGAAGCTTTAAGATGATTAGGTGGTTACTAAGTCATGAAAAATATTTACATATATAGGATACAAAAGTATTTCTTACAAGCAGTATCTTGAAATAGACGTATTGTAAGAATTTATTTATTTAATTTTATGACCAGATTGTCTACTTCTTGGCATAAGCAATTAGACAATCAGTAGCGGTGGCATATCTAGCTCTTCGTATTTAATACTATGTTGGTGTAAAAAAGAAGGACGCCGGGGGATGCTAGAAGGCAGACATGGCTGCGGAATATAAGAGATTGGACTGAGATGATAGGTGTGGAGGAGTTGTTCCAGACAGAGCAGGACTGAGAAGCCTATGCCGCGAGTGATTGCCAACGTCGGGGGGACCTGACAGAGCACTCACAGAAGAAGAAGGTGTAAAAAAGAACTAAAGAAAATCACTGTATAAAGCATCTAGTATAGATCGACAGGTATTCGCAAAACATTCGAAATCTTCAACTCAACGACGAGGAATGCTTCCTCTACTAAATGTTCTATCGTTTATGGCGCATAGAGGACGATCTATGTACATGTTCATTACTTAAAGCGAATCCACTAAAATGATGTGACGGTATATGTTAATAGACAGAAAAATAGAGAACCGAGTTTGTGTTTGTATTATTTGCTAAAATATTATATTAGATAATATTATAATAATAATATGTAGTATGTGCGATGACAATGAAACGGAAAGAATGAATAAAATTCTTGTAGGTATAAAAAAACAATGTTTATATTGATCTACTCAAGATGAATAACAATATATAATAATAATAGGAATAATAATAATATAAGCACGCCATTGTGCGAGTATCAAAAATATATATTATTTTGTGTAAATATTCTTATATACATTCCGGAAATATCTTTAAACAAAACAAAACAATCTTATATAAAAGCAGGAAACTACAATATAAAGGTAGGCAAGACAAGAAAATAAGTAGTAGTAGTAGTAGTAGTAGTAGAAGTAACGTTAAGAGGAAGTGAGAGAGGATAAGAAAGAAGTGGAAGGAGATGAAGTACAATCGAAAAAAATACATAATACTTGTAAAACTATGTACATACACTCGTACTCACAAAAAATGCATATTTTGTCGTAGCCAACTAGCCATGATTAAAGTTTACCTTTATTTTGAGAGTAACCTAGTTCACAAAGCAATTTTTATCCACGGTATAACTATCAAAATATCAAAATTATGTAGAGAGAGTCTGGCTAACAATGTTGACGGAGCCTTCTGTGTGGTTGGTCCGATGCTGTGGGACAAAATTCTCTATGATTTGCGAACTCTAGAGAGTGTGAAGGTGTTCAAAGTAAGGTTAAGGACCCTATTGTTCAGGAGGTGTTATGATTCTTGAATTGCGGTGGTTTTTCCACAAATCGGCGCATCTTAAAAAAAAATGTCTAGTTATTAAATGATATTTATAATTTATTTTCAAATGATATTTTTAAAAATAGCAACTGTTATTCTATAGCTAAAAATGTGCCAAAAACAATTGAAAAATCGAGAACAATTTTAGCTAGATTTAAAATCAGATTGTCAAGATCGTCAGATGAAAGATCAGCTGCGTTCATTTGCAAAGACCGTAAGGAAAATTAAGACAGAGACTATTTACATGACCTCAGCTGGGAAGGAGTTAAACGCTAAAAACGTCTGGCAATTCACTGCCCAAGGGTTGGTGATCCATTGTCTCAGATGCTAAGTCTCTACGTACAAGGGCTATTCGGCAAAGATCAGAGAAGAAGGTAAATACCTATATACATACATACATACCATCACGCCGCTTCCCTCGCGGGGTAGGCAGAAAGGATCGAGCGCCACTTCCTTCTATCTTTGCATACATCTTTCGCTTCCGTCACTGTCATACAATTCCTCATGCATGCTCTCCTGTTCAATGTGCTCAACACGTGACCGTCCTGTAGGATTTGATTTAAATGATCTTGCCATTTAATCCTCGGACGTCCACGTCTCCGAGCACCATTCCTCTCAGCCAAATATATCTTCTTAGTCATTCTGTCCTCATTCATTCTTTCCACGTGCCCAAACCATCTTAACTTATTTACATTCATCCTTGTTATTACACCAACTTTCATTCCACATTCCTTTCGTATATCACTGTTACGCACACGATCTCTCAGACTTTTACCACACATCCTTCTCAACGATCTCATTTCCACTGCATTTATGCCACTTTCATCCTTCTTTAACCATGTCCACGTCTCACTTGCATACATAGCTAAATAGGTAAATACCTTAGTAAGCAAATTCGGAAGAATGTTAATTTTTCATTTCAAGTGACGTGCTATTTAGCCAGACATAATCGTAAGAATAACAGTATTATTCCGTGATAGTGAGTAACATCGCTAATGTATAAAGTAAAGTACTTATGTTGTATAAAGACGAAGAACAAGGCAGATGCGTAACAATATGAGATAAGTTAGTTACAAACAATGTCAATAAGTCAATATATATAATTAAATAGCTAGTAGGTACTCAAAACAAATCTTCTTTTCTTGTCCTCGTTGTCGTTGTTTTTCTTATTGTTCGTTTTATTATTCTTATAATCAGTATCGGTAATACTATAAGCTAACATGTATTGTAAGTGCAGGACATTTAATGTTAGATAAATTGCGATGTTTATAAATAGAAATTAATTAGAATTATTCTGAACATTAGATACGATAGGGAAGTAAAATGTTGAACATAGTTATATGTAACCATATGGTTTTTTTTATTTGTTATTGATTTGGATGATCATTTTGTATCTATTTCCAACCCTTTTTTTATTTATACCCATTATTTCACATATATAATTCACTCAAATAATTTTATCGCCTTTTCTTATAACGATTTCTGTTCTTGAAAAAAATATGTTCCATTATGAATTCGTATTTAAAAAATGATATTGGAGAAGCTAAAGAATAAAATAAATGATTGAAAAATAAATAAAAAAAACTCATTACTATAAAGGTAGGTAGGTATATTCGATTATTCGTTTTTCCCGACAAAAAAGTGCTACTTGTATTGAAGAATACATACTTACAAAAATCACCCATGCTTACATTGAACAAGAGAAAATACTATGAAAATACCAAATTACTACAATGTAAGCTGCTAAAATGAGTATTTATCATACTTGAAGCATCGGACATGAATTCCAAAACATGCCTAGGTATGAAATGAAAATAAAAATATCCTAGTTTGTACGTGGGCATTGTATCCACGTCCGGGTTCAACCCTTTGTTTGTAACCTACCTGTCACGCCGTAATACGTGGACTTGAAAGTTCTAGAAATGGAGGTATAGTCACCCCTATTGTTTGAAAACTGAATTGTAGTAAAGTAAAATAATAGTATACCTATATTCATCTGTACGAGATGTTTTTTTGCTTTATCAACAGTAAAAAAATCATTACGTAGATAGTTTTTCCAGGTAAAACAACTTAAAATTGATAAAAACAAGAAGCAGTATCATCTTATGAAATGAATGAATTATTTATTTTTAGTTATATTTTTCTAAATATGTCATAAATAAAAATAAATAAAAAGAAATAAATTAAACAAAATAAGACACAGATGTTCAAGAAACAAGGCATATGATCACTTTAATAACATTCACAAATATTTTAGTAAACTTTACGTTTCCTACAACATATACTACCCCGTTTTTACATTAGGATTCATTTTGTTGCGAAACACCTCATTATTTTTTTTAAAACACAAATCATTATTAAAAACTTGTCGTTCCATATTGGCCTAAATCACTCACAAACGAGTGGATGGTCTTGAGAAGAAAAGAAAAGAATTTCCTACAACCCATGAATTTTAATCTTCTCTCAAATTCATCCCAAACGCCCTTACAGTAAGTAATGCTTGTCTCGTGAAGGTAAAGTAAGTTTGCACTTTAAAGATTCGATAAATAGAACTAAACCTTCAATAGTATGCAAAGGCTGTATTTCAAAAATTTAATGAAAGTGTTATATTGCAACATGTACATAGATTGTGAAAGGCGGTTATATGGCAATGCGGAGAGTATGCGAATTTTTCACTGGAAAACTTAAACCACAAATTTTATTTTTAACTTAATCTTGTCTTTGATTTACAATTTACAATTAATAAAGACGATGAAATACAAAGTATAAAATAAAAACGCTAGCCAAGTGGAATCTTTTCCTCAAGCAATGCTAGCATCCCAAACCCCCTTAAGGCGTTTGTATTCCGGCCATTTTCCGCTCTTTCCGTTTGTTTCCGGTCAAGAAGTAACCAGACCGCCTCTGACTCACACCCATCCGGTTCCGCAAGCCAGAATTCTACATTTCCACAAAATAACTACCACTATTAATACTAAAAGTACAGAGAAAGAAATAATAATATTAAACGTCTCAATTCAAAATAAAGTGCACACGTATATACAAATAATATAACTACAGTAGTAGATTTCTACCACAAGTTATTACAACCAAAACACTGAGTGGTAACATTGTAACCTAAATGAAATACGACACGTATAAAGCAATAGGTACCTAGGTATGTTATATTTATCAATGTTTAACACATAATAAAAAAAATATTGATATTTTATTTCGAAACCCACATGTAATTAGTGAAAATAGCCTAAATTTTGTTCTAAGTCTGCTTTTGATGCAGGTTCCACGATATAGAAGATAGGAGGGTATTTTAAATAGTGTTTAATAACTATATATTAATATATATTAATATTGTTTAATAACGATTTTATATTGGCACGAAGAGGACAGTTTGCATGTTTCTTACATGCAGCTGATCTGCTGGCTACCCCACTTGTGGGATATGCCGTGATGGTATAGTAGTACCTAGTAGTAGTAGTTATAATAACTATTTCGAACTTATCAGATCTGGGACAGTTTCTTTCTAGTGATAACACTAGAATGTTACAAGATTTGAAATCAAATAAAACATTAGATGAACTACTGCTTAATTTATTGGGGTTAGTTTCTGCCTAGTAAAGGCAACTCCTTAAAAGTATCAGCCAACAACGAGATAACTGGATCGGCCACAACATCAGGTACCCAGGACTGCTCATTGCCATCGCAGAGGGTAGGACCGAAGGCACAAATGGCAGAGGCCAACCGAGAGACGCTTATACAGACCAACTGAAGAGGGATATGAACTGTGGCGTATACGGAGAGCTGAAGAGACTGGCTGAGAATAGGGAGGAATGGAGAAGAAAGTCAAAACTCGTTGCAGACCAATCCAATGGATTGTAACTCATTATATATACTTCCGAGAGGAGCGTTCGTTTAAAAGAGAACGAAGAAAAGTGTTACATAAAATCTCTATAAAGAATTCAACGTGTTTTAACACAGAAAATAATAATATGGAGAGTAATAAAGAAAACTATAAATGCTTATTAAGATAGGCAATTCATGTCAGAAATAAGATTTATAAAATGCGATACATTAATGGTGAAGAAGATTCCGGGGCATAGACGTGAGATATCAGAATGAATAAATGTAGGGTAAATATTAATAGTATTACATAATATTATTGTAATTTATACCCCATAAAATTTACCTTTAATATTATAATAATAATAATTCAATTTATACTTGTAGCCGCTCGTATGTTTATAATTATGTACTTTATAGAACAAAGACAAGATCGAGAAAAAATAATATTGTCTATACGAGGCCTCAACCTTTGGGCAAGTCTGATGACAAAATAAAGTTTATCATCATCATCGCCTTCAATGCTCCTCTCGGGAGCACAGGGCAGAAACCAGCATCCTCCATTCAAAGCGTCTCTGTGCCAATCGCGTCACCTCCTACCACGACATTCCCTGCGCTTTGATGTCGTTGTCATCGGAACGGTGTATTGCGAAAGAGGGACGCCCGGGCCGACGAAACCCTTGGGGACGGAAGAACAGATATTATTTTTATATTTCTTATATTGTATTGGCAAAATACGACAAAAAAAACGTGATGTTAAGTGATCAGAATTAGTATATATGAATAAATATTATATTTTGGGGATGAAAATTAAATTACTACCCAAAAATAATTAACCAATATTTTAAAAGGACATCAGATCCTGTTAGAATGTGGATAGGATTGTCAAAAAACATTTGATCATAGTGTTGCCAATTTTTAAATAATTTTCTCAAACTTTTGCTATTTCTTAGGAATCTACTCTATGCTATCTGCAAGTGTTAATTTGTCAATTTTATGATTATTTCCCGAGCGACTCCAGGTAAAAATACACTAGTATTAATAATTCTTCTTCTTCGATGGCTCTACAGCTCATATCGAGCCTTGGCCTCCGTCAACTTTCGCCTCCAACTCCTCCTGTCTGCCGCTGCCGCCTTCCAGTTTGCTGCCTGTAGTAAGTGGTTGGCATCCTTCTTCACCTCGTCTTCCCATCTCAGCCTAGGTCTGCCAACTCTTCTTCTCCCTCCAGGATGACCCTCAAGGATCCTTTTTGGTACCCGTGAAGACGGCATTCTCTGCACATGTCCGGCCCACCTTAGCCGGTTCAGTCTAGCATGTACAGAGAGCCTGGGAGCCTTATAGATATTATACAACTCATCATTGAATCTTATTCTCCAGGCTTCGCCATCGTTCACAGGGCCCAGGATTTTCCTTAGTACTCTCCTTTCAAATCTATCCAGCATCTCTGCTGAGTTTGCTGTCATTGTCCATGCCTCACACCCATATGTCACAACTGTTCTAATTATAGTTTTGTATAGTGTGATTTTTGTTTTTCTGTGGACATTTTTCGATTTGAGTACTGGGAGAAGTGAGAAGAATGTTTTGTTTCCCGTCGCTATTCTTTTTCTGATCTCTACATGATCCTCATTGTCTTTTGTGATGGTTGATCCTAAATACGAAAATTCATCAACCACCTCGAAGTTATATCTTTCTTGGAATTGGGCGACATATAGAGGGATGTTTCTCGTACCTCTAGACTGTTTCATTATTTTGGTTTTGCTTTCATTAATTTCTAGACCTATATCTTTGGCTGTCGTTTCTAATGGATCAAAGACTTCTTCTATGGCAGTCAGGGATCTTCCTACTATATTGAGATCATCCGCATATCCAACTATCTGGCTGCTTTGGAAGTATATGCAAGGGTTTGTATTGTTATGGTATGTCTGGCGTATGACGTATTCTAGACTTAGATTGAAAAGAGTGGGCGCTAGTCCATCACCCTGCTTGAGACCTTGGGACACTATGAATTCATCTGTGAGCTCTCCTCCAACCTTCACTCTACATTTCGTGTTGCTCATGGTTGCTTTAATTAGCCTAACTAACTTAGCGGGTATTTTGAATGTCAGTAATATGTTGTACAGTTTCTCTCTCTTAATACTGTCATAGGCCTGTTTAAAGTCAATGAACAGTTGGTACAGGTCCACATCAAACTCCCAGCACTTACTAAGTATTTGGCGTACTGTAAATAGTTGATCACTTGTTGACCTATCCCTTCTGAATCCGGCCTGGTATTCTCCTATGATATTCTCTGCATAACATTCAACCCTCTCCTTGAGTATAGTAGTTAGCAGCTTATAGGCAGTATTTAACAGCGAGATTCCTCTATGATTATCACATTTGAGTTTATCCCCTTTCTTGTGGATGGGACATATGATACTCATTTGCCACTCTTCAGGAATTGTCTCTAAATCCCATATCTTAAGCAGCAATCCATGCAGCAGTCTGTGAAGGTGTTCATTTCCATATTTCAAGAATTCTGACGGTATATTATCTATCCCAGGTGACTTATTATTCTTCATTATTTTCAAGGCCAACTTTACCTCAGTAAGAGAGGGGGGATTAATTTCCTGATCATCTTCTATGGGTATTTCCGTCGTTTCGTTTGCCATGTCTAGATTCGGATTCAAAATTTGTTGGAAATATTCTTTCCATGTATGTTTTATCTTTTCCGGGTCCGCTATTATGTTTCCCTCTTTATCTCTACATAAACTAGTGTTCGGTTTGAAGCCCTTTTTGAACACATTGACCGCTTTATAGGCTTGTCTCGTATTACTGTCCACAAAATCTTGTTCCATCTTAAGCAGTATACCATTCATATAAGCCCTCTTCTTTTTCCTCAATACTTTATTGGCTTCTCTTCTGGCATTCTCGTAGTCCTGTCTTTTATTTCTTGTGCCTCTTTCCAGATATAGTTTTCGCAACATATTCTTTTCGTCTATCTTCTGCTTGCATTCATCGTCAAACCAAGGATTTCTACATGCTCTCGGTCTATTTCCTATTCCTGTCTCCGCTGCAGTCAGGATAGCATTTTTAACCTTTTCCCAGTCATCTTCTAATGTCTCGTGGGAAATCGCATCTCCTAGTTCATCAGGCAGGGTTTCTGCAAGTCTATTATGATATTGTTCCATGCCTTCGGGTGTTTTAAGTGCTTCTGTATTGAATTTTGGTGCACTTTGTTGTTTGCCCGATTTGATGCTTGAAATACGATTCCTAAACGTACCTACTACCATGTAGTGGTCTGAATCACAGTTAGCGCCTCTGTATGTTCGGACATTCATAATGCTAGAGGCTCCTCTTTTCTCTATTAGTATGTGATCTATTTGATTGTGATGTCTCCCATTTGGGGAAGTCCATGTCCATTTATAGATATCTCTTCTAGGAAATTGTGTTGACGATATTACCATATTCCTTGATTCTGCGAAGTCTATCAACCTGGATCCGTTGTCATTACTTTCTGTATGCAGACTGTGCTTTCCTGTAATGTGTTGATATGATGTATCTTTGCCAACCTTTGCATTGAGATCTCCTATGACAATCTTTATATCATTGGAAGGTACTGAATCGAATACCTGTTCTAATTTCTGGTAAAAGGTATCCTTGACTACATCTTCCTTGTCTTCAGTCTCTGCGTGTACGTTGACCATTGACACATTGAAAAACCTTGTTCTAATACGGAGGACACATATTCGTTCATCTACAGGCTTGAAGTCGATGATGCAATTTTTGGCCTTTTTATCCACTATAAATGCAACTCCGAACTCATGATGCCTTGAGTTACTACTGTGTAGTATTGTGTGAGTTCTATTGTCAAATGTATCACTGCCCAGCCATCTTGTTTCTTGAACTGCCAGAATATCCACTTTATACTTTATCATCTCGGCTGTCAATTCACCAAGGGCTCCGGTCCTATACAAAGTACGCACATTCCATGTTCCAAATCTCAAGTCCATATTTCGTTTGCCAGGTCTAGTCCGGTTTTCAGTCCTTGTCCGAGGCTCAGTATCCGGTTTCGTAATCCTAACTTTTCACGGGGAGAAGTTATCGGCCTCTCGCCCAACCCCCTACCAGGAGGACCAGGGTTTTCTGTTAGAGTTTTCCATCTCTTAGCTGGGGGGTTCCGGTTTTATGGCGCCGGAAACTCGCCATTCATCCTCTCCTATCTGCTATGGCTGATGGTATTGCCAGTGGCCACATTGCCCAGGGCTCACGGGGCCTAAGAGACCACTCGAGGACGCTAGGAGTAGGACTATTGGTAGTGTTGCTGATGGAATGCAACTGTGGCTTTACACGGTATTTAATGACACATATTGTCCAGCACAATATACATCTCCGTGACCCTACCAAACTTTGAGCCCCCAGTATTAATAATAGTAGATCATTATTTTGACTCCTGTACATAATATGAGAACACTGTATCAAAAATCTTTTAATAATGATATCAAATTTCAGGAAGCTGAATACAAAGGAGGTTATCCAATATCCAGAATTATTATTATTATCAACCAGTAATACGTTAAAAGGGTAGAATTCTTCATCTTTATATCTAGTTTTATGCAATACTCACTGATTCCCGGCCAGGGTAAAATGAAGAATGACCTTTTTCAAATTGTCCCGGGTCTGGGTGTTACATAATTTTATTATATTATGTGTTAAGTGCATTGTGTATCGTCGCGTTGGTACCCACAATACAATATACATGACTAAGTTTGGGACTAGCTCGATCTGTGTAAGTTGTCTATGCATGTTATTTAATCTTCTTAATTTACCTTTATCAAAACTGTTACAACTAACTTTTCGATTTTTCTAAGTATAATTTATAAGTCATCTGAACATTTCAAAGTATGCCAGTTTACACAGAAGGCATTTGTTTCAATGCTTTCACCTAGTAGGTTTTATTGAGTTTAAAAAAAACAACACTATTTTATTTAATTAAAGCTTAAGGTGTAAAACTGAAGGTGTCTCGTGTAATAATTTTATTTTTTTCGTGTTGGCTTTTGGCATAGGGTACCTCATGACGTTTCACAGAATACTGATAAATGAAGTGATGTTTGTTATGACCCATTTTTCACAAACAAAAATACGTACATACATAAATATAAATACGAAAGATGTAATACTTAAATATTTATTAAAACGGATTAGACAATGTACTGAGAGTTTCAGATGTGTTTGTTTCATTATACTTATGCTAGTAATACTGAGAAGACAGGACGGTTTATAAAACAATGGATTGCGTATTTAGTTTTCCAAGAATCTATTAGTCTTAATTCGGTCAAAGAAACAAAATACTGATAGAGCCTTTCTTTTTTATACAAATAATTAATGTACTATGCGTTTGAAAGATATGATTGATTCAATAATTAATAAACTGAAAGGTGATGTCTAAACATAGAGGATAAAACAGAGGTTATCGTGTTCTCAACAAAAACATCGAACGGACAATGTGAAAATCATAGATTCTATACTCTATTCCTTGTATTATTATTATTTATAATATAATCTCTTGAAAACGAAGGAAGACGACACAAGTCGCATTTAATTCAGAATTCTGCCAACAAAATATGCACATCTCCACATTACTTGAAAAATAGACCTCTTCCTGTCAGTGATACCACAAAATTCACAATTTCATACTATTCCTGTGTCGGTGTTTAGGTAGAATAATTCCATAACGAAATTAAACAAGTTTTCTTGAACTTTATGTTTTTTTGTCGAGAGAGACGTCTTTCGTATTGTAAGGATTAATCTCTTTGACAATCTACTAACAAGACGAAAAACTATGTTTCTTTCGACAGTAAAATATATAGTAGAACTAATTCGCACCCTGAGTTAAAAAGGCTAATGTTAATGCAACTTAGACTATGTTACATCAGAGCTACTTTCTAACCACTTGAGTAATTTGTATTTTTCCTAAAAAATCCAATGAAAGTTCATTTTTAATAGACAATAATATCAGCATCAATAATTTCATACACTAATTAATACTGCTAAAAATGTTAAATGGTGTCCAAAATCATGGGTTTCTAAGAGAAACGCTAAGGATAAAGAAAGTACGAAATCAATAAGACAAACGAAGAAGCATAATATTGAAATAGAAGTATTGAAATTCTAATAAAATATTCAGAAAGTGTAACATTGAATCATCCGGTGTCTCCTTTCTAAGTTTTGATAAGAAAACTATTCAAACTTACCTGGGAGATAGATAGATGTAAATTAGCGCCAAGGACGCGAACAAAGCTCTCAGTACATGATAAGACTTCATATTATATTTTATGTATACTTACCATTGTAATACACGTGTAAGCAAAAGGAAGAATATGTTGAGGATCTAATACCTGGAAAGATAGAAGAAAAGTTTTCATTAGTTATGAATAACAAATATTGAGTAATGATAAAAACTTTATTAATTGATAGAAAAAGACTTCATGAAGTATTTTAAAAAAAGATGTTTAAATTTTTACATTGTATTATGTATTTGAATTCTCTTTGAATATGGATGAACACTTCCTAGTAAAATCAGAATAGGATAGGTAATAATTATTAACAAAAATTAAACAAAGATAAACTTTTCATTTAGATTTTCACTCAAGAATCACGGAACTCAAATAAAACATCTTTTTTTAATAAGACCAACTAATTAATATCGCAATATGTGCATGGTTTATGCCAAAGTAAATTCATAAGTGAGGATTTTATTAAATCAATATTTGAATACAGGTTATGATAATAAATAGATAAATTTATTAGGCACGCCTTTTGGTTTTATCAGTAAAGACAATTATTACGTTTTATCTTGAACAATGTTATTAATTTACTCTGAATATTCGAGATCAAATCTGACGTTTATAAATTGAAAAGTTAGATTGTCAAAATTGATGTTGGTTTTGTACGTCACCTACCCGATAACTGAAAGATAATCCTTCAAATCAATATGTCCTTGGATTGGTTTTAAGGCAATTAATTCTGGATATTTATTCAAAGGTACTTGATAAATCGTTTGATCAACTTCTATTGAGTAACGTCGAAAGTTGAACTTGATTGTTATATAGATTAAAATAGCTTTATATCCTTATTTATCTGAACTATTACAATGAACATTTGATAGACTGTGGATCATAAATAGAAATAAAGCTATGCTCAAAATTGGTAACCTTTTTAAAAAAAAAATATTTTATAATTATTGAATTATTTTGATCAACCAAATTCTACAAATTTTGCGATGTATTCAAAATTATGTTAAAGACTTCTTTTGTTCACGAGACGATAAGACATATGAAATGCACCCTCGCCTCTTGGTGATTTTCCATACGACCACATATAGAAAATGAACTCCAGCCACGTTTGGTAGCCAGCAAATCCACTAGATGCAATAAACATGTTTCTCAACGATTAGTCCGTTTACTCAAAAAAAAAAAATTATGCAAATGTAAACCAATTAAAAAGTTCACATAATTTTTATTTCATTTTGGTATTAAAATTATTAATAAATTATTCGTAGTAAATAATGAAAGTTAAATAGAAACTGCCAATACTTTGTAACGAATCAGACAATTGATTAGGACGCTAAGGTACTGCTTGATTAAAAGGGATGAAAACATAAAGTTTTCAGACGCGAGGGCAGCAGAAATATTACTGAAAACACAATTCTATAATTAATATAACATTCAGAAAATACATTACAAAACGAAATTCTCTTTTGATAGTTTCATACATTGATATTTACAAATGTTTGATAATGTGTACAATACAAAACAAACCCGTTGGTTTATTTTAGTATTTCGTTGTATTTTAATTACACCGTGCATAAATGATTGATATATTTTGGGGTGAACTTTTGAATTCGAATCTATTTCATATTGTTAGTAGTTTTAATATTTCATTCATTTTGTAAGATAAATCTTGTGTTATAGGAAAACATCCTTTTCAATTTTACAACAAGCAGTAGGCACCTACCTAAGCTTGCGTCGTGGTGGTGGAGAAGAACCAAGCTCGACATCAATTGGGTGAAAGTCCCGAGATTTTGTCAATTTTTTTAAATAGGCACCATACGAAAACAAAATAAATGAGAAAACAGTTTTGAATTAATCAAATTTTTGAGGATAGTGTCGTCATAAACACCCTGATATGCTGTAATTCCAACAAGAAAAATACAGAGTTAGAAGTAGGTTTAAATTTAAGTCACAACTGGACGAAAATATTTACTTGGTTGAAGTTATAAAGACCGTAGTATTTCCAGATGTCATATTTGTCCAAGCGTATTTAAGATATTTAAGAACCACAAGAGAAAAGATAAACGCATAATGTTTTAAACAAGATATAAAAAAATTAACATAGAACTTTTATAACATCGAGGCCAACGTACAATGAATTTGGTTAATTTGTCTTAAAAATATACACAACAAACAACATAAAAAGTAACACAATTTATTGCCAAAAATGTGTACCTAATTAATTTATCCTACAAAATTATAGTAATGATGACAACATACAACAATTGTAAAAATAATAATTATTCAGTGTAGCAACCGGCAAAAAATAGGTCCCTCAGCCTTTTCTGTAAGTTTTCTAATGTCCTGTAAATGGCAGGTTATTTTATACCAGCACTGATTATTATTCTATATTTGAATTTATGTTTGATTCTTTATTTGTACACAGTATATATTGATGCCCAATAAAGTTTTATTTATTTATTTATTTATTTAATTTTACCAAAGTTTTTAGGGTAGTTACTCATGAAATTAGAAATGAAATTTGTAAAACATCACGTATACGACATTTGAAATCTTCAACAAGACAATTTACCGATGATTTATGCCACCTTTCCTAAAAGTTCAACTTTTATTAGCACAGAAAGGACAACTTGTAACGTTTTTACGTACAATAAGTTCGCTGACTACCTCATTTTTTAGCATGTGGTAGTGCGGATTAATGAATGAATAATTGAATTAATGAGGGTTCACGGAAAATGTTTATTTTAAATATCAAACAACAAGAGTAGAGTAATATTATTGCTAGTACAAAATATTATGTAATTTTCATCCTAAATTCATTAGACTTATTAATTGAAATCCCCTGTATACTTTCAGTATTAGCCTTGAATTTCGGAATTTGATTAATAAATTGATATTGGAATGAGAATTATTGTGTATACGTGCTTAGGAAGATGAACGTGTTTTGACTATAGATGCGGTAGAATCAGTTATTATTATTATTATTATAAAATATATGTACATGCCTACCCCCTGTGAGGGGTGAGGAGAAGATACAAATGTAATAATACATAAACGCATTTATTGATTAATGTGTATTGTCTTAAAATCGAGACGACAAACTTGGTGAAGTAATCAACAACGAATTTGATACTAATAAACTCGAACATAGTTTCAGTTTCAATATTAAGAGCGTCGTAATACTAATACACGCGTAAATTTAATTAGCTTTAGTTTACCTTGGAATTATACGAAGGTAATCAATGCTCCGATAAAATATTAATACACCTTCAGTTAAAGTCAAAACTGGAAAAAATCTTAAAAACAAATTTTAATACTGCGAGGGCTTGCCGATAAGTTTATTGACTAATTTTAAGAACTCCATCATAATATTGTTTATTCTTGTATAGAAATGGGTAAGAAGGTTTATTTGTATCATTGACTGAAAATGTGTCGATGCAATTCTCATTTGACATTAACAAAACACTCTTCGAGTAATAAAATCAATTGTGTGAATGGGAATAAAATATGACAACATTAATTTGTCAAAAAATTCTTTGTTTACGATAATTTTAGTAAAAACAAGGTGCACATCAATACATACAATATTTCATTTAGATAAGATCTATCTTCAATATAGTCTACATAATAGTTATTTGCAGTCTCATTTGAAATGTGCATAAATCTCAGAAATTTATCGTTAACCTCTTTCGAAAGTGAACATTATATTGCACAATGCAAAAGTAGATAAATGAAATGAAAGTAAAAAGTTTACAGATTTCAAACGATGATTAAAATTAACTATCCCTCTGACATCACACTGTTTGTCGTTTCATAATACATATTATATTTATTATAGATATTATAATTTAACCATTTATAACTCTACACAGGTGTAGTATGGGTTTAATAAAAAGCACATTATCCATCATTTGGTTAAAACATGAACGACGCTTTACGACCGGGACGTTGAATTCAGAATGTGGTCGGTGGTTAAATAATAAGACGTAAGTACTAGTAGAATGTAGATAGTTAGTACATAAAAGACAGAAATTCAAAAGTGTAATAAATTTAGATAAAATCCATGCGGTTGTACTTAAACTTCAGAGTAGAGATGTCACGAATAGTGATTTCGTGGCCGATCTTTTGACCGAATACAAAACCGAATGTGCGGCAATATAATAATTATGTGTAGATTTCAACGATAGTTTGCGATTTTGGTTTGTGTTCAGGATCCCCATGCTGTAACATTGTTGAAATATCTAGAGAAGAGACTACAAAGTAAAGAAACAGCATATTCATTAAGAGTGAGATAATAATAATCATCTTTATTCAATGAATTGCCTACAAAAAATACACAACAGTCTACCTTTCTAGGCGAAGCCTGTTCTGAGATAGATTCTTCACAAGTTGATCTTGAACACAAATCAACTTTGATGAGATTGAGATATATCGATACCTATAGGTGTACCGAATGATAAATTTGATGTATTAAATGTAATTACTTGTGTCTAAAGTAAAAACGTTTTTGAATACAGAATAATGTGCTTTTTCAATATTTTGTATTCGGTCGAATACCGAATATTGAAACAAAGTAGCCGAATGTTCTAAGCATATTTATACTTGGAGGAATCATAATATGCATGAAATCTATTCAAAGTCGTCCCGTATAAAAGTGTTATGTAAAAAGATGGATAACGTGTATTATATGAAGAAACTAGAAGGATGTAGTACGTACTACCTATTTCTTAAACTAGCATTAAATAGCTCACGTACCGAAGATGTATTGCTGGAAATATACTTACTGTCATTCGCATAAATTTCAACTACCAACCAACCAAAGGAATGCCGGTACACGGATGGGGAATAGATGGAGGTTTTTAAAGCAAAGCAATTCGAGGAAAACTAAAAATTCGTAGAGATAAAGTTTAACAATTTATATAGTAGTAATATAATGATAACATATATCTAAGAGTTAAATTCTAATTCGTTTAAGAGTTTATTGATGTAAGAGAATAGGATGAATGAAATGAGACAATATTGTAGAAGATCTGCATAAATACCTGCCTTTTAACATTTCTTTTTTCTTCTTAACATTTCTTTTTTCGTCTTCTCTTGACGATGTTCAGTCAAATTACTTTGTCAGCGAATAATGTCATAGAGACTATGTAAAAAAAAGATCACAAAGAGAATCATGCAGACTTTATCCAACACATCATTATACATGTCAACAATAAGCTAACAGTTCACTAAATACTCAATTGTACTCATAATAAAATATGTCTGAAAACCGACGGCCAGGAATAATTTTAGCCAGGTATAAGTATTGATAATAAAACAAATCCCTATTTATGAGAAAAATGTCATTTTCACTTGTCTTCGAGACCTAACTATTTATAATTTATTTTTAATAAATAAAATATAAAAATATATTATTGAGCACTGTTTAATCTCCACTATGTTAGGTTAAATACCGAACGTTTTCGCCTATACTTGTAGGCATCTTCAGGGAAACTGGAAAGTAGTTTCCCTGAAGATGCCTACAAGTATAGGCGAAAACGTTCGGTATTTAACCTAACATAGTGGAGATTAAACAGTGCTCAATAATATATTTTTATATTTTTTTTTATATTTTATTTATTAAAATTAAAAATGGATTTCCACAGCGTAAACACAAAAACTCTTGAATTATTAATTAATATAATTTATTTATTTATTGATACATCAACGGCCCACTGGCCTTTTAAAGTAAGGTTGGTACAATATAAAATATAAGAATAATAAATATTTCAAAATTATACAAATTAGTATAGATATAAATATTATGGAAAAGATGCAATGTTAACAATATAAAAACACCTTATCAAATAGAAACAGAAAAATTGGTATGAGCAAATAAAGGTATACACAATTATTTATTTATTTATTTATTTAATCAATTTTATACAAAAAATCAGAATTAACAATAAAAAAATCAATTAGTTAAAAAATTTCAATTAGGTATTACAAATAAATACAGTACAAATAAAACAAAACGAGTCACATAATAGTATGCATGCATGTATAGCCAAGCAGTATCATAGTATGCGTAAACATCAATCAATCAATAATCGAACTTGCAACAATAATCGAACTATGCAACAGTTTCTAGACATTTTTTTACTGGCATGAATATCTACGTATTTTTCTACTTAAATTTAAGTAACAAAATACAAAGACAAAAAAATAAATTATTCTTTCATAATTATTATAACTTGCAATGGAACACCATCATTGGTGAAGGTCATAAAAATTTAATAAAAAAAAAAAAAATTATTATAACTTACAGTGTAGATTAATTTTTCCATTACAAAATTTTAAGACAAAAACGTTTAATTAGTAAAAGAAACTTATTATACAATGTTCAACTTATTTTCTAAAGTAATGACCAAACGGTTATATTATAATATTCATTAAAATAATCATGAAAGACTTTGTCTAATTTGAATGAAAATAATTAAATACAAAATAATTAATAATAATAAATATGAATATAAAAAATAAATCCTTTTTTTCAGTGACTTCAAACTATAATAAAAAATAATAACATAATACTTTTTGCAAATAAACTAACACCCGTCGAGTCACAGTTCACCAACAAACATCTCAATTTGTTAATGCATCACCCCTACTACTCCCCTCTACTCTACGTAAATACCACTACTGTGTATCTCATTAAATATTATTTTTACAACAGACACGTAAGTACTTTTCTACTCATCCCTATTATTAGACATGTACTTAGAACATTTATACATGCGGATCGCTATACTGAACCAGTTT
This sequence comes from Athripsodes cinereus, assembly GCA_947579605.1. Lineage (NCBI taxonomy): Eukaryota > Metazoa > Arthropoda > Insecta > Trichoptera > Leptoceridae > Athripsodes > Athripsodes cinereus. The sequence continues at coordinate 16,510,139 of OX388322.1, read as the reverse complement.
ATAGAACCGCAAAGAACTTATCGTTTCACTTTTTGAAATATTGTGAAACATTCTTTTTATTCGGAATTATTTTGAGATTATAACGCGACAAAATATAGACAGAAAAAGTTGTTAAAAATTCAAAACGATTCACAATTATTGTTAAGAAAAAAAGTAATACTGAGTGAGCTGTGGTTAACATCTGACTTCCTTTAGAAAGTTTAGGTTATTGATAAAGATCACTAGAGTGAACTCATTACAATACACACTACACGTGACACGTGAAATAATAATAAACTATAAGCATTTTTTTGTTGGGTTATTATAATATATTCACGCTTTTTTTTAAAAAGATATATCTGGATTTGAAATAAATTCAAATGCACCTCAGACAACCTCACAGTAAGCAATGGGCGTAGTTTTGTTTTATTTTGACTAACAAAAACGTTTACACGGAAATAAATGGATCACTAAAAAGAGTCTGTTCACTCGCTATGATCCAATTATACAATATTTTCTATAGTGGCACTATGGTAACTTGTACATAATATTAGGTACCTACTGTGCTGCAGCGGTAACGCAATAGTAGGTACGTTTACTACCTGCCAAGCAATAAAATTGCTTTTAAACTCGTATAAACTGTAATAGACTTGGCAGAATACTACTACCACCGTAGAGCTACATAGTACAATCATATCCCGCGTGTTTACCTACGATGATTAAACTCGGCAATTTACCGAAAGCAAATATCCCTATTGTAGCAAATAGAAGAAACCATGTACATTGGCAGAAAATTATACTTTGAAAGAACGACTCGGAGCTAATAGAAAATCATTTTATATACTATGTTAATATTCTTCAAACTTCCCCGTTCACTTCCTCCAAGGAATATTAGTAAACATTGTGCATTCAATTATTTAATAGTATTTTAACGTATGAAAAAATAATAAAGTTTTTATTTTAAATTCTCAGCTATCGACCCGCTATCGAGTGACTTGAGCCCTTTGGGAGCAAGGTTTTCGATACCAAAGGTATGATACACCATATTATTAGTGCATTACACTCCTAGCATCATATTATGATATATTATTGAGAATTAACTCTAACACTGTAAAGTATTAGCTAAAAAAATAAGCAATTTTGCAAATTTAAATAACTTTATTTTACATCAACACATCAGACGAGAAATGGCGAACAAAATACATAACATATTATATTTAGTTCAATAACTGTATTTTAACAAAATAGTTTCAGAAAATATACACTACACAAGACGGTACAAAAAATACTTCAATGAAAATAATCAAAAAGTCTTATTATCTATGTATCTATTACTACATTATCATGGTAACTCTAAAAAATATGTCTGACAAGTCATCCTCTCTGTGCCATTAACATGTTGGGTGTGTGTCAAATATTACTTTAATTTTTTTGTGTATTGATGTTTTGTATATATTTTATATAAGTAAATTTGTTTTAACTAGGTATATCTCAAAGTGTCGTGGTGAGATGGAAGAAATCACTTTATAGTGATAATCTCGCCACTGCATATCGGCCTAGTTTTTTATTTAATATTTTGTATTGTTTTGTTAACACTGTTATATAATGATTGTTAGAACATGTAAGCACACATTAATAATTGAGTGCCATAGAATCTTTTTTTATGGTCATCTTTATCTATATAAGCCATTGTAATACATACATCAAGCTCTCAGTCAATTCAACTTATTCGAATAAACGACGTTCTCTCCGATTCCACGTGTTTTTTTTCAATAAATCCCGATCACATTTCCCAGGATAGAAGCTGGTCTAATTCCAACAATGATGATGTGCAAAAAGAGTAACTAAATAAAAAATGAAAATTAAGACATTAAGATTGAGTAATAAATTTACTAACTAAATATTTGAAATGATTGGTTATTACCGATGCGGTATATTAGTATACAAATTCAACAGGGTGTTATATCCAAATAAAACTTTCAAAATACAATTCTACTTTAAAAAATAAAATAAACACCCCCACCATACTCCCCTAGCAACGAATAGGTAGCAGAGGAGCATAATCCTCTTCAAATCTGCGTCAGTTTTTCACTACAGTACAGCAAAATAGTAGAAGCATTGGTGGTATATTTACATTATTTGTTACTTATGTACGTATAAACTGTCTGCATACATTCGTAGTGTTCTATGAAAATAGTGCACACGTATCATAATAACTGAGTCGATTTGTATGCTTTTCTGTCTGTGAATATAACCATGGAATTGGGGAAGAAAAATAATACCCTCTAAACGAACACCCATCTCTGAAAAAAAATATTCGTTATATTTTATTTATCAGTCACTTGAAGATGCACATATTTTTTTTACAAGATACTAAAATACTGATATTTTAAATATAATTTAGCCTTTTACTTTCTATATAACAGAAGATAACGCAAAAAATTGATATATAAAATTTATAGACTTATAGAGCGAATATATTCAGCAAATCCGTTATAAAATTTAACTGAATTACTGTGTACAACAATAAACACCAATTAGTCTCCGTTTGGTAACAACAGCATATCCACGAGGCCACCGATTCTCTGTAAGTCACTTTGGTATACTGCAATATCTTGAGCAACTCCGGGTATAACAGCTTATACCTAATAATAGTAATATAGAATGGAAACTACACAGAAGCTGAGTGGATTACCAGGAACCGAGTAATTGGTTAGATACTACTATTATGAATGCAAATCGGTTTGTTTGTAACTATGTTACAAATGTATGCGCGTATGAACGAACGAAATCCCGAAACATAGTTCAAAATTAATAATAAAAGTCCGAAATATTTCGCAGTTTCAATGTAGTTCTGCTTTGATGGTATTTTGAATCTCCTATTTCTAAATAATAATATTAGTTACATCAGAAATATTTGCGTAGAATATATTGTTTGTTTTCTCTTATTTAAAATTGGACATTTTAATATGAGGTTTGCTTGAAAATTTGGAAGCAACTTATACACATAATTTTTTTCATTCTTTCATACCATTAGAGCACATCTTACAAGAGGGATAACTATTTGACTAACTGCATGTAACAAACATGCAAGTCGTTCTTTCCACGCCAATAAAAGTTAAATCATTCAAGATGGGTTACATCTAGGGGATTCGATCCCGGGATCCCGAATCCCGGGATCCCGGTCGTATTTTAGTCTCGAAATTTTCGGGATTAAATTTAAGAAATCCCGGGATTTTCGGGATTAATACAATTATACAATGAGTCAAATATTTGGGACTCAAGCACATCAATGAATCGCTGACAGCCGAAGCTTGTGTTAGTATCTTAAAAGAGCGCTATTCTGAGTTCGATATCTCACTAGATACGATATTGTGTCAATAGTTACTGATAGTCCAAATTACAGTTGGAAAACTTGTTAATGCAAAGCACCTAGTTTGTTTTGCACACGGTATTCACTTAGCCGTTTGTGATTTATTGTATAGAAAAATACCTGCAAATGAACCTCTCAGTGATGATATTTTATTTATTTATTTATTTAATACATAAAGGGCTTTCGCCTTTTATTGATGATTTGGATGGTGATAAAGAAGAACTGGACACAGGATTAGTCATTAAAATTGGTAATGGTGAGTTTGACCAATGACCGGAATATTAATGAAGTCGTAAAGAAAGTTCGTAGAGGTTCTTATTTTTAAAAGAGCATCTTTGAAGAATGATACTATGCTTCAAAACTATATTGAAAAGGAACATGGAAGAGAGCTTAATTTATTGTTTAACTGCAAATCGCGTTGAAATAGTCTTTTAACAATGCTTGAGCGATTTGATATTTTAAAAAATAGCATCAAAAAATCACTCATCGATCTAATTCAAATAAATAATTCATAAAGTCTCTGGTCAATTTGATTTAAAAATACGAGTTTAAACATTGATCCCTGTAGTATGTATTTTTTTTTGTTATGGGTTAAGCTAAATAAGTCTAAATTGTTTTTTTTTTAAATATTCCAAAATAGTACATACAAACAAACATAAATAACAACATTATAGAATATATTGCCCCACTAAACTAAAACTGTTCTGGGTTAAAACCAGAGATGTGCAAAATACTTTCAAAAAATTGTTTAAATACAAAATACAAATACTTTTGAATTTTCGTATTTCAAATACTAAATACTTTTTCAAAATGGTATTTAAGCACAAAATACGTATTTTAAAATACTTATTTAAAATACCTTTTACAAATAGTCGAACAAGGTGTAAGACAGGGGTATTCAATATTTCGAGCGCTCATTAACTATTATATACAGCGAGCCATTGATGAATAGATAGAAGAAATGAATAACTGGACAAGAGTATAGATAAATGGTGAAAGGGTTGACATGATTCGATATAGCATTGCTTGCAGATAATGAAGATGAGTTGAATAAAGTCTAAAGAAGAACTATCAAAATACAACATAAAAAATAAATAAAGACAATACAAAATGTATGGTCGTTTGAAGAGATGAGGCGACTGCGAAAATAGTCATAAATGGAGTGAGTATCAAACAGGTTAGAGAATTTCTGAACTTGGGCTGCAGAATAAATCAGGATGTATACTTCGAATCTGAAATCGTACGGACTACTGTAACATCATATTATATACAGGACTGCTCCAGACCTTTCTTGATCGTTTTCAGATGGTTTTTAATGCTGCCTACGAATCATTTACAGAGAGAATCAGAGTTGCCACATCACTTCACTACTAAGAAGTCTACACGAGCTGAGAGTCTCAGAGAGAGTGGAGTTTAAACTGTGTCTCACTGTCAACAAGGTAGCACATCACCCACTGACCTATTTCGCTGACAAAAATTTGAGTCAAAGACTGTGCTCAGCTTCTAATACCGTGAACAAACTCGTAGAGTTCAATATTGCAAATACCTCTAAATTTACAGAAAGGAGAACCAGAGTCTCAGCGTCAATTGCCTGGAACAGATTGCCTGCAGACAAAGTTCAAAACGCTGCAGTTCAGAAGAAATCACAGCGCCCTTGGAATAGTCATGGATCATTCAACGGCGTCATGTATAATTAGTTCAATCATCATTATTATGTGTGTATATCTCAAATATGGAGTCATCATCATCATCGCCCTCAACGCTCCTCTCGGGAGCACAGGGCAGAAACCAGCCTCCTCCATTCAGAGCGTCTCTGTGCCAATTGCGTCACCTCTTCCCACGACATTCCTTGCGCTCTGATATCGTTGTCATAGGAACGGTGTATTGTGAAAGAGGGATGCACGGGCCTACGGAACCCCTGCGGACGGAAGAACAGTGCTCTTTTTGGCCAACTATCATTGGGCATTCTCAAAACATGTCCCAGCCAGGACCATCGTCTCTCTTGTATTAAGGAGATTACAGGTCTCTGCTGGGTGCGTCGGCGCACAGCATCATTTGTAACATGTTCATACCATCTGACATCCAAAATCCTTCTAAGAGTTCAATATTGTTTTCAAAGCTTAATATCTTCCGCTCCTGAGGCTTGGTTAAGTGCCAAGACTCACAGCCATATAGAAGGATTGGGATGATGCACGCATTGAACAAGCGACATTTTGTCCTGATGCTGAGTCCAGACGCCTTCCAAACTTTGTTCATGTTGTTGAAGGCCCCGCTAGCTGCTCCTATGGAGTACTCTAATGGAAACGTTGTATTCGTAATTCAACAAATTGACAAAAAAAAACTTGCATACGCGCATATCAATTAATAGCAGAATTTTGTTTCAAACAAATACTTTTTGTGTAAAATACAAAATACTCAAAAAAAGTATTTCAAATAAAATACCAAATAATTTTTACGAAAAGGTATTTGAAATACAAAATGAAAATACCTACGTATTTTGTATTTTGTACTTGTGTTTTAGGTACTTTAATTTCAAATACGTCACATCTCTGGTTAAAACTATGAAATAAATACAAATACAAGAAATCAATTTAAAAATATAAAAAAAGTTAAATTGTTATTTTTATAAATCATAAACAGAAGTGCCTTGTTTGTTTATTTTAGAAGAAGTTTGAAGTGTAATTTTGTTTAACCGACTTTTTGCAGATTCAAAACTTAAATTCATTGCCAGATAAGTAAAAAAAAGTGATTATGACATGGCCTACAGACTTTTTGTTATCTCTTCACATTACCAATACAATCCCGGGATCAACTTTAGATAATCCCGAAATCCCGGGATTAGAAAAAAGGGTCGGGATCGAATCCCCTAGTTACATCTCATCGCTGAATAAAAAAAATATACCGGCTTTTTTACAAATACCTGTCTTTTACAGGTTTTCATACACATATTCATACTGAAATTAAAAAAAATCAGCGTCATTCGTTACCATCATACAAATGTTAAAATTCTATTTCACTAAATGAATGGGCTACATAATATTGAATTAACTCATTCTAATTTCAAAGCCAAAAAAGTGTTAAGTATTAAAATAGCATCATGTTTACAAAAAAAAATCTAATAATTCGATTACCACAGTCATACATTCATTTATCAAACTGCGAAGTGATCAATAAAAAATCGAATGAGAACCATTCGTTAATATAGTACTAAAGTATATTTATATGAACATACATGCGCTTTAAAACATTCAACATTGCCTGTTTGCAAAAAAAGGACACAATCGAAACACGAAAAGGTTTTAATAAATTATTTTCGTCGCTCTAGCTGTTAAATTAGTCTATAGTTATACAATATAGATTGTTATTTACTTATTTATTTATACACTGAAGGCGAAAAAAACTATTGAGTGAGTTGAACTCTCAATCGTTTCTGTAAGTTTTCGAGTATCCTGCAAAAGGCGGGGAATTGTAAAACGTCTCGTATGAAACTTTTTACATCATCTTCTATTCAGCGATGAGTTACGTCACTGTCGTCACCCATCCTGTATATCTAAAGTCTTTCTTGGCACGAAGAGGACGATTAGCTTGTTATTAAATGCTGTTTACCATACTTATAGGAAAAGCCGTGATAATATGGATGTTAATTAAAACATTACAAGAAAGTTAATGATTCAATTTCAAATCAAACAAAATATTTATACAAACATTATAATATGTAAGAACAAAGCAGTTTTATTGCAGACTAAAATGAAATATCGCAAGAGTTGATTATATTATCTTTCAGCATGAAATTAAACTGCAAGTCTATAAAGGCAGTATCTGATTTAAATACACTAATTGCAAATTTATAACTGCATCTTGTCTACAATCAAGATGAATCAACGTCAGCTTTTTGAATACTGTTAAGGAAGCAAAAAAAAAACAAAGTTTTCAAATCAATACATTAAATCATTGAGCTTGGGTTTTCAGAAAAATCACTCGAAATTCCAACATTTTGATCACTTGCAAACGAGTATATGAAAGGCTCTTTTTAATACAATAAAAAGTCAGTGTTTGGCAAGTTCTCGGCAAAAATAAGATTTAAAAAGCATTTTTAAATACAGATGTTAATAAAACATCATAAATAAGACATAATACAACGTATTCAATCCAGCGATGAAGTATGCAGCCCATACTGAATGCCTTATTTTTATTAACTGAAGAGAATACGACTCACATGCAATGAGAATATATTATTTTATTTTATTTTTATAAATATATAAGCACAAAACAGACAATAACTACATAAATAAAGTAAGAAAACAGGTTAATCATTCAGAGATCAGCTATCATCCAATACCATGCGCCACAATTAATTTTAAAAAGATAGGTACCTAACATTCCGGTCATCTCAACATGCCTACATTATACACAGTCTCGCTCGCTCACTCAATCATCACACTAGCACAAAAACAAATCAATAATAATAATATAGAATTATATAAAAGAATGTTCGATTTTTTATTATAAAAACGTTAAAAAAATGTTATTTTTTTACGTAATAAAATTCTGATTATCATTTTGTGTAGGTACTGCAACTTCAAAGAGTTGAAAAATACATTGTTTATGATATATGAATAACATTGCTGGTAATTAAAATTCATGAAATAAATAATTGTCAAATTAGCATAAACAATTTTGAATGTAATGCGATATTACCCGTTTTTATGTTATTCTTTTACAAAATTCGCGTTTATATATTTTTTTTACATTGTTGCTATAATAATAATTAGCTGGTATTATTGGGTCAATTATTTCAGCAACAGTAGCTAACAAAATGCTCTCAAAACTATTTTTAATAACAACAAATTATTAATTGATTACTCAAATTCTTCGGGTACTTAACTGAAAAAGTATTTAGAATATTTATACAATAAGACTGAATCAAACGAATATTAGACGAACAATTTTGTCTAATTGAGACGATGTGAAAGTCCTACGGTTTTAAAATCAATCACAGGATAATTTCAGAGACCCACAGTCCATTCGGATACCGAAGAAGTTTGGGGATTAACATTCATCCCAAAAGTTAGTTTTAATATTTTAGAAACGGAATAATTCAACAGATTTTATTTTACATTGCCATAAAAACTCACTTTAATTTTCTCTGCGCAATAAGTGATTGTGATTATACGGAAAAGGTTGATTGATAATACCGTAAATATGTGAAGATTTCTAGCTTTTAAAATATCACCCACTCTGATTTAATTGAATAGGTTTCGTAGCCATGGTTTAATATGAGTGTTTCAAAATGTAAAGACTCATTAGCATCGTAGAAAATATATACAAACCTACAGCTGTAGAAAATGAATTATTTGATAATTTGCTATGTATGGAAGTAGGTAGGTACTTGAATTTCTATTACGTTTCTACCATATTAAACATATTCGAGAATACTCGTAGAATTTCTACGTAATCAAATAAAATATTGTGTTTCGGAAAATTGATACACAAAAAAAAACACATTTTCAAACAATGACACAATACAAAAATAATATTTCTAATAATAAAACTGTTACTCAAACCTTCTTTGAATATGGGTAAATAAATGTCCCGAAAATAAATTTGGATTAATTAAATTAAAATAGGATACATAATTGATTATAAAATATTACTTTATTTCTGTTATTCTTCTTATTCCCCATTCCCTCGTTTTGGAGCGTTATTATATTTTTTGTTTTTGCCAATAGCCCACAGAATATTCATGTTCTTTTTCTGTTATAGAATGTTAAGTAAAGTGAATATGAATATATGACTTATTTCATGTTTTTTTTTTCATCTTTTTATTGATTTGTCAATGTATTGATATATTTGTAATATCTGCAAACTTCACTGGTCAAATATTCATTTAATGTATTAATTTGTAATATGTACCAAATGACTGCATGTTTTGCTTGGCTAACAAATAAAATAAATAATACTTAAAGCTTGATTTGAATTTTTGATTTGAAATGATTTGAATTTCTCGATGAAGTTGAAAACTTTTGCCAAAACTGTGAAAAGTAATACGAGTATAAAGCATATTATGCCGTACATTAATATACAAATACTTAAGCCAAAAATCATCAAAAGCACAAAATAATGATTAAATTTGGTCCTAGGATCTTTGAAGAAATTATCTAAGCGTAATGGGATCTCAAACTGACAAGAACAAAGGGAAGAATATGTTTGTATGTATATTAATGATTTTAGGGAATCAATTCGCATTTTTTTCTAAATAAATCCAAATTCGGAATGAAACCAAAGTACACAACGGATTTCGTACTGTCAATATTATTTTTGTCCATTTTTTACACATTGATTTACTTAAAAAAATAAAAGAATTATTATTTTCGATATGAGAAAAAGAATATTGAATTTGTTAGTATCTCAAAAGAAAATTAATGGAAGCCGAAATAAGATATTAGATATTTTTATTGTTGTTTTACAAGATGAAAGAACAAAAACAAAAAAAAGGGGGAAAAAGAAAAACGCCATTACGTTTTCAAAAACAACAAACAACATATAATAATATTATGAAATTCAAAATGTATAGGATATAACGTAGTAAATAATAGTAAAACGTTCGATTCGTCCGTTAATAACGGACGATTTAACAGATAACGGATGGACGACCATCGTTAGAAAAGGTTATAGTACTATAGGCATGGAATATTATTGTATAAGTATGTGTAGATATGAGGAGAAATGTATGTGTAGGTATATGTTGTATGAAGCAACGACAAAATGGGCGAAATTTTTGTAAAGTTAGACAAAAATTATTTTAAAGAAATTGAGCGCGCTGCTTATTGGCGTAAAGAAAAATTTAAATGATTTGGAACATCGTCGCATTATATGCCATAGCGAACAGCTTAAATCGAGTGTATACATAAAATTTTAATTAAATAAATCTGGTAAAAGCAAAAAATGTGTAGAACAGAAATATCACCATTTTTTCTGTATACTCGACAGGAAACCAGGTACAAGGTGTGTATTTTTTTATGCAAACAAATAGTTAAACAGTTAAACATTACAAAATATGAGTTACATAATAAATAAACCAAAACAGTTTGCAGTAATATTACAAGTTTATAGTTGACACATAATATTTACTTTAAAAGTAGAAAAGTATTATTATTTATAGTTAGCATAGGTATATGATTCTTAACAAGACTTAATATCTTATATTTGTACCTACTACCTATACATTTTATAAATCAGTATTTGTAGTAAGAAATCAACAGAATCAATTAAATTATTTTTAGAATTAAAAGGTTGATCTGCTTGTGGGGTAATTAGTTTTTGTGACATATTGTATATACTGATCGGAAATCTGTTATTGATACTAGTTTCAAACTTCCCCAACAGGCGAGAAACATTTGTGTAGATGTTATCTATTAGGGTGGTATATTCGTTGAAAGGTGAAATCAGATGGTTAGAGAGTTCAAGGGTGGCACTGCTGTGTCGTCGGAATGGAGTCAAAGATCAAACGGGGTTCGGCAGAAACTAATCTTAAACAATATCAGAAGTCGGTTACCTTGCCTTCGATGTGAACTAAACAATGTACTACACTACTAAAATCAACTATCGGAGCATACAATATTACGGTATGTGTGTAATGGGGAAATATTCACTTTATCTAACAAACTATACATTTTCAATAAGTTAAAAGTCAACTATCAGATATCAAAATCAATGATGAAAACGTCTTAAATATTATCTGCGTCAAAGTTAAAACATTTAATTTTTCATTACCAAGTCAATAAATATAATAAGAAATCGAGTTTGTAACGTAATGTTTAATGTTATGAGAGCATAATTTATTTAATGCCTTTACAAATATTTTTTGAAATAGGTATATAATACTTTAACCATTATGAGTACCTACGTCTTCTTGAAAGAAACTCATTGTCTGTGAGACATGAAACAGCTCTTTTTTTCTCATCCCCGTCTACTCCAGGATATTTTAGAGCCAAGAGAGACACTCTTCCAACCTCTCTACGGCCCTCTATTATTTGTTTCATGACCAACTGTGGAATCGTGTATTTTTCTATGGTCAAAATATGAAGCCATACTGAGCGTACCTTGCCAAACAGTTATGTTTTCACGTTTGCTCAGCGTAATATGCCCACATTAGTGATAATACCAATTCATGTTATTACGAGATAGGATTGATTTTTGAGGAATATATTTATTGACGAAATTTTCAATCGGTTATAATGGTCTGTATGTATGAATGCTATTGTAATAAATAAATATTATACTACAAAAGACTTCATTACACAAAACAAATCTATTCCACTTATAACAATATTTATATTAATATGTACTATGGAACGAAATATATCCCAATTAAAATAGATTATCTGATACAAATCTTATAACTTGGTTGTATTGTTTGTGTACTTATATCTGAATTTCACCAGACATCCTCATGAATTATTCTGAAAAAAGAAAGTTTAATGTCGCAAAAATTTAATAAAATACACCACAAAATAAAATATGAACAAAATTAGAAATTCTCTCACCCCTCACTTTATTTCACTTACCTTTACGAATCGCCTCACAATTTCCAGACAAAATTGTATCAGTTTTGGCTTACGTCCACATATAACTATTGTTATTATTATTATAACAAACATCTATAATAATATTGTACAACTCGTGGCTTACTTTAAAGATACTACACATATCTATGTACATAAAGAGCTATTAAACCTACATACACAAAGCAAATGCTTTGCCGAGCGAGAGGATGTGTTAAATTGTAGCACATTGAACACCACTAACGGAATAAACTACCTTTGTTTGATGGTTTTCTAAAAAATGAGCATGTGTTTAGAACAATTCATAAAAAAATGCCTCAGAAAGTACCGTTGTACAATATATCGTTTCCGTGAAAAAATCAGAGGTTTAGATATATAAGTAGATATCTCAGTTGAAACCGAGTCACTGTGGAGAATTTTTTTTTTCGCAATTTGAGTTCCAGAAGAACTTTAAAGAGGTAAATGAATAAACTGTGCAAATACACTTTGGAACTCACTCATAAACAATTTTATATATGGTGGAGGAGTGTCTTATAAGAAGGTATTAAGAAGATTAGGCAATGCAATGTATTTCGGGGCAGGAACCAAAAATTTGAGTAAGAATGAAAATTGAACGCAGTAATCAGATAAGCGGAAATAGTCGAGAGCAACGCCATTAAAAAAAATAAACTAATGAATAAACATAAATAACAATACAAAATATATTATTTGAAAGTGGTTAGTTAGAATGAAAATAGATAAAATAGAAAATAATACAATAATGTTGACACCCAGACAGTCAATATGGTTGGATAAAGACAAAAATACATATTTATTTAGGTACCTTCATATATAAATATTGTTTGTATTTTCGACCAGCTGGTTTATTTCCAGAACAAACCCTTGGGAGAACATTGAAGTTTCAACCTGTATTATTAATATTGTACTCGTATATTGGCAGCTCACTGGACGATTCCAATAATCTGATAAGGGTTATTTTCCCAATTCTAATTATTATGTTTTAATTATGACATATCTGTACCTCTAAACTAATTATCGATAGCAAAAAGATAACTAAATCTATAAAAATATTATATTATACATCATGATTTTTCAGTTAGTTAACATCGTTCAAATATATACATATGTTACTCCATTAACACGATAATATTACCAACAAGTCTTCACTTTACTTACTTACACAGATGCCCCAACCCATTGCTGAAGACTATCCCATATTTCTCCGGGCATCTTTATCAGGAGTTTTCTGCAACCATTTACCAGCAATTCCTCGAATGCCTTCAGAAAATAATGAAGAAGTATTTATCTCCATTTGTATGGTCTTCTCGGGGTCTCAACTTCATGACATTGTACCGCGCGAAAATCAATTGAATTCAATTAGAACAAAAAAAGCTTAAATGAAATTAACACGGACTACAGAAAAAGCACCAATTCGGAGGTATACACTTCGCTTAAGGAAAAAAATTCTGCAGCGACAGAATTAAATAACTGAAAAAAATGCTGCAAAGGTATGATCGCTACCGAAACAAGCGCATTTTATTCCTATTTCAATACGAGGTTATTAATTTGAACTAACATGCTTATACCAGGAATTTTAAAAATAAAACTCACAAAAAAGAATAATATACATATATATTAATAACTATTGATGAAAAAAATAACAACAAATATACAAATACACAAAATTTTAAATATTTTTGTGCTATCATTCAAAACGACAAAACTGTATCTTCCGAACGAATAGTAGGTAAGTACTCATGTTGTATATGAGAGAGAGAGAGAAATAACGTTATGTAGGGGAAAATATAAATTAGTCACAATAAAACCAACACCACCAATATCCAAAATACGCAAAAATAAAAGATATAAAAAGCAGGCAAGGTCATGAGGTGACAAGCAATAAATTCCGCAGAATATCCGCCGCCATATAACAATGAAAACAAAATCACAGAATTTCAAACACACCAATGATTTGTATACCATTTTTACAACTCTCCCTCCACTCATCCCAATATAATTGATGCTCGGATCTGCCATCCTATCTCCATACATTCTCATCCCATCGCAATCCATGGGTCATTTTTTACGACGTTACTCGGATTAAGCGAGATTTCACGTCGTGCAAAATTACCCATATATTATTTTACTGTAAAATCTATGGTACAAAATATCAGGTGCGTAAAATATCAAACCCTTTGAAAAACGTTTTACAACAATATAGAAATTGTTTTCAAAACAGAATTCTTTTAATTATGTGTAAAACTCTATATTTCTAAAATTAATGCATTTTTGTATTCCCAGACGCTTTGAAACGAAATATATTCAAGCAAATACACAGTAAAAGATATTTAAAGATGAGTCACACAGGTATTTGACGCAAGAGACAATAGTTTGTGCTGGGTCACGTATTGAGAACATCACTTAAAAATATTCAGACTGTCAGACGTTCAGACTGTCGAAAACCTTGTGAATGAAAAAAAGTGTTATTTTTGACCACATAGACAGAAAATAAATATTGTTCCAGTAGCAGGGTACATCAGTATATACTTGTACATTACAAGAACATTTTACATAGAATAATAATAATACGAAATGTAGGTATTGTTGTGGTAGGCTGGATTATGTATTTTATGATGTGTCCTTGTAAAATTCGAGTAACATTTGATAAGGGATATTAATCACATAACATTACAACTAACAACCCAGCAGCCAATGTTGTGTGTAGGCTCTTGTCAAAATGTTGTTATTTTCTACGTAGGATACGATTATGCTACACCGTTGTAACAGAATAATAAATACTACGCTTGTGTCACAACTACAACGACAGACGACGAGATTGACAATAATTAATATTGGCTAAGAGGGTTTTGAGTTGTAACTTTCTGCAAATGAACATATTTTATTCCGTATCAGTCTAAAAATAGATAATTGTATTAATGCTGTTTTTTAGCTCTTACTTTTGTACATTACTAGTTATCACATTTTTAGCGGTTTGGACGACTCTACTAATGAAAATGACACCAGAAAGATGAAATCAAAAAACAAGTATTGATTTCCACTATATTTTTTTGTTATTCAGAGAGACTTATTACGTCTTATAAGGACACATAAAGATTTCCCTGAAAGACATGATGAGAGTGGTTTAAAATCGACATGAATGGTAGAAGTTTATTTCTGCACGTTGAAAAACGAGAATAAAAACAATGTTATGGTCACTAATTTGAAAGCTCAGTCTCAGACGGCCGGTATTGCGTGGATGATACGCTCTTGCTTTTGAGTCACGAGTTCTCTGGTTCGATTACCGGCCAGCCAAAATGAAAAATGACCTTTTTCAAATTGTCCTGGGTCTAGGTGTTACACGTATATGTGATTGGTGCATTGTATTATATATATCTAGATGTATCGTCGCATTAGTATCTACCCATAATACAAGATTCATACCTTTATCTGAGACTAGCTGAATCTAAGTAAATTGTCCATGTATGTTATGTTGTGTTTTATCGAGATGATGAAAAGCAAAAATTACAATTATTTAAAAAAAAATATACATTAATGGAAGTCTGTAAATAGATTGAATAAAATTTATCAAAATAATTAACTGAATTTACATAATAAAATAAGAACAAAAGCAAACACTTGAATTCGAAACGAGATAAAATTGCTAATAAACCCATGTGGTTTTCTCAACACAACGGTGATATAAAAAGCTTCTAAAACAGAAGAGCAAGTATTTCCAGATTTATTTTAGACTAAATTAAATCAATTAAAAAATCAAACCAAATTCCTGCCAAACAATTTACGTTGCTTATAGTATTAATGAAAACCAAACATGGAATTCCTTTATCTGCCTGAAAAGAATATTTTAAAATTGATTCCACATACATTTTGTACTAAATAAAAGAAGGTGTAGGTGTATTTCAAAGCATCAATAAAAAACCGTTATTAACTTATTTATTTTCACAATCTTCGATACGGTTCAACATAATTCACACAAACAATCAAAATTTTACATTATCTAAAATTACACTAATTGGGGCCTGAATGGTGGGCGTAACTAATAAAAATAATACTTTTTTTTTAACTGGATAACTAAAATTAAATATATTATTTGGTAAAAGTCGACTATCCGTAAAACAAGGGATGTTGAGGGTTATCGCGGTGTGGGAAGGCTGCAGATGTCTTGGCTAAGAAACATCAGAGAGTGGACCGAAATCCAGAGGGAGGAATAGCTGTTCCGGCTAGCATAGGACAGAGAAGTCTACGCCAGGGTGATTGCTGACGTCGGGGGGACCTGACATAGTACTTTAAGAAGAAGAATCTAATGGAAGATTAGGATCACGGTAAGCGATTAATTTTCATTATTTTCAAAATAATAGAAACTCGCAATCCTGCAATCATGTACAAATTAAAAAAGATATTTTTTAAACCCATCTCTCGTCCAATATAAAAACGTAATTGGGTCTATTGGATACAAAATAAACATATTCCAATTTACAATTTAAACGGGCGCCATGTTTTACCACATGTCATGAAATCACATGATTTCATGAAACATAATCAGATAAATTCATGTCATATAGCCTCTCTTCTGGGAATTGAAGCATAAGGTACATCATGTTTCGTACAAATCAGGATCATCCCTCGCAAAGAACCCTCAAAATATGACAATAAAAACACAATGGGAATAGGATATTTTATGTAAAAGCAGGCAAATTTGTAAAAGGGGTTGCTAAAAAGTAAGTCGCATTGTGCGGGAGGCTTCAGTGGGGTAAATATTAAATTATCAGATGCTTGTTGTTGTCGTAACAAATACAATGGAAACAGATAAATGCAATAACGCGCTGAAATTAGCTTTTATGTGAGAAATTATTTCATATCAGATTGTCCCATGAAACAACTTAATTTTGTAAGTAAATTTTATAGAATACTTTGCCGGTTAAGTCACAATATGCAAATATTACGAATGAATTATGAATGATATGATTTGATGGCGCTGATTACTTATAGATAAGTTAATGGCCTTTGAACATTGAATTTATTATATATAATATAATAATAGCAAAAATCTTTACTGCACAAAAATAGTATATAAAGAATGAAAAACATGACATCATAACTACTGAACACATATTTTTTTGCAATGGGGGAGTTTATCACAGAAGCTCGATATCTTCCAACAAATCCATATAATACTTATAATTTGAGTAACTTTTTATAGTAACAATCTCGTTGAAGCATATCATAAAATTTTATGTTTGTTTCACTTTTCCATAACCGATGAAATGCACATAGGAAAATATAAAAATTAGGGAAAGCTCTCTCAGTGATGAAAGACGCCAAAGCTTTTAAAAGTGTTACATTTTTTACACGCAGAGAGGATAAACTTCTCTAAAACGTCAGACAGCTGAACATAAATTTTGAAATATTGCGATAGAAAACTAAACAAGGTGTACTTTTTTCAAAGCTTATCAATGATCATACGTAAAATATTTTCAAAGATCATAGACGAGATACACGTCCTCGGGGTATGGATATTAAATATAATAGTATTTTTTTCTGGAATTTAAAATTGCAGTTTATTTCAAAACTGCTAAATAAGCAGAAGTGTGTTTCTTATTAAAATAAATATTAGATACATTCTTCAAAGTCACCTTGCATCTAATTTAAACAGACATCAACGTACGATACTGAAAAACTTATCTGAAGGCATTGGCCTCATCACTACGTGATCCATTCACAATGATATTCCATGTAAAAGCAGTGGCGAGCTTTCTTTTCATGAAAAAAGAAACGCATGATGACTGGAAAGATTTTAAATATTCTAAAATAAGTATA
Organism: Athripsodes cinereus; assembly: GCA_947579605.1. Classification (NCBI taxonomy): domain Eukaryota; kingdom Metazoa; phylum Arthropoda; class Insecta; order Trichoptera; family Leptoceridae; genus Athripsodes; species Athripsodes cinereus. Next base: position 16,492,388 of record OX388322.1, on the reverse strand, counting down.
TATTATACAACTGAATATCAGCGAAAAAGGGTGTCTGGTCATCATGCTGATTTGTTATTTTTATCACTATAAATAAATATATAAGGCTTGATGGTCAAATCAGGCTTGAATCATTGGATGGATATATGAAAAAAGATTCCACGTTTTGAAACTCTGATATTTTGCTATTCCTTCTTTTTTTTGTACAACTTGAGATATTTTTATAATCTTAAAAATGTCACCCTCCACTGAGACTATAACAGCTTTTGGCAAGCGATCTCAGCTAGAAATACAAAAAATAAAAGACAAAAAAAAACAAAGCAAATTCAAAATCAAACAAAGAAAAAACTGCAAGACAGAGACCAAAAAAACAAAAAAGATATCCTCAAACGAAACAAAATAATTAAAGTCACGTTTTTCAAAAATCTCGGGTATTATATCAAATTCTCTACACATCGAATAATTTTTAAAAATAGAATCGAATGATCACATAACGAAAGCATGTTTAATATACTCATTACGATAGTAAGACCATTATAAAAAGCCTAGCACTACCACTGGATAAAAGTAGTATACATTACAAAAATAGTTTAGTCTGCTCGCGAACATAGTAATAATGTAATAAATTAGTTCAGAGAGATGAATCAAGCAGAACTTGAAATGATATATTATTCCAAGAAGTAGGTATGTGGAATGAAAGTTCGTGTGATAACCAAGATGAATGTTCATCAGTTACGATGGTTTGGGAATGTGGATAGAATGAATGAGAATAACAACAAATAAACTGAGAGTAACAGTTCCCTAAATCGTGGCTGACCGAGGATTCAATGGCTAAATCATCTAGACCAGATAACGTGATGAGTACAATGAACAGAAGAGAAAGTATGAGGAGTTACGTGGATGTGATGGAAGTAAATGGTTGAAGTTGCACTCGATCCTTTCTGCCTTCCCCACGAAAGAAGCGGCATAAATTCTTTATTTGAATATGAAATGCCATTGTTTATTGGTTGCAAGTCATTAATTCTTCAAAAGAGTCTATTACGTTCAGAGTGATTCCATATTATGTAATAATATGTATTGAATCAACTCTGCCCACTACATTTAAAACATTACGATAACATTAGGTATAGTATTATTATTGTCATAGAAAAAGGCTATCGTGAAAACTGGGCAAGTGGCCGTTGGAATTCTTATGAATGCCCTTAAAAAAGATAATTATCTTGAATTCATGGCCCCCTTTTATATCAAGAGAACAGATGAGTTGTACGAGTTAAACAAACGAATAAGTTATTGAATTATTCATAGATAGAAATAGGCGAGAAAGTTTTCAAGATGAAACACTTAATAATTTAATCAAATTTTACAAATTTTCAAAATGAAAATATACTGAAATTGGCATGTAAAACACGTCATTGTAGGTTTATACTCGTAGGTGTGAGTCAAATCTGGAGAAAGTTTCAATTTTCATTTTTTTACGTCAAAAAGAGTGGGTATAAAACCTAGTACTTTGTGATAAAAAAATATACTTCATTTACTCTGCTGAACAAATTGAATATCTACTGAAAAAAATAATAAATTCAGGTGTTGGCTGTTGCTTTGCATTGGAATGGTTTGATAATTAGAATATCTTGAAAAGTTCATGAAAATATTGAAAAAGTTTCACAGAACTGAAGGTGAAGATGGTTTTAAAATTCTATTAAAATGAAGACGAGATACAAATCAAGTCAGAAGTCAAATTGAAAAATAATTCGGTTGCCTTGTTAGCATGGAGAATAAAAGAATATAATGAAATATTAGTACCTATTTGTTTATTGATTTTCTGAGAGCAGCGAAGTCAACCAGGCGAATTTCGAAATAATGTTTCAATAATAAAATACAAAGGATATTTTTTGTATGGGAATGATTGAAAAATAGAAACAAAATGAAAAATGTGTATTCAAATATTTGAAACAAATTATAAAAACGATTTAATACAAGAGTAGATGTAAAAAATACGATTCCGAAAAGAAATAGGTATAAAGAATTCTTATACTTTTTGTATTGCACAATGTGTTCAATAATATGCCCAAATTTTTGAAAACTGTGAGAATATGGATTTATATTTTTTGTTTCGTGGAGCAGAGAATAGATTTTCTTTTTATTTCTAAAAGAAAATGTAAAAGGCAGGTACTCAGGCAGGCAGGTAAAAGAAATTTAAATTCAATGATGACGTATGCCACTCGTACTGTAGTTCAAATCTTTACTCTAATTGGTACCAAGTTTACTAATTATTCATTGAGTTATTTATACACATCGTTACCTTTAATGCGGCACTATCCTAAGTTCAAATTTTGGTCAAAATGTGTTAAGTATTAAGAAATAAGCAATTATAATAACAGATGCGAGATAATTTAATGAATGAAAGTAATAAGATTCGTATGTGATAATGCATGTTGAAATTTTCTACAGATATTTAAAAAAAAAAAAATTATTACAAAAACAAAACTTTAAACTGCTCCTGTAAAAAATTAACCCAAAAATACTTAGGATAGTTCTGCATTAAGGTAGCGACATCATTTTATAGTTTGAGCAGCATAAAGCACATACAGTTATCATGGAACATTATACACAAAGGAGAAAAGACAACAACAAAAAAGATACACAACACCACCAAACGGACAGTGCTGGTACATTCGCAGTTAGTCCGCTGACCATCACGATTGTTGGAAATGTTGTGATGGTATGAATGATTAATATTATATATCTATAAAGCAGGAAGGGTTACCCTAAAACCTGATCACTCATAAACGAGTGGATGGCTTTTAAAGGTATAACAGCATAGGGTTATATAAAAAATAATTGGTTTATTTTTTTTCATATTAAAAAAAATCATTTCTGTTTCAACATTTTAATCACTATCCGATATGTAATAACGTTTCCTTAAGCCCCACATGACTAGAGATAAAATAAAGTGAAGGAAGGCAACTACTTCTCATTATTCGGAATCCTCTTACAAATTGCAAACAATATTTCAATAAAAATAATACATCTAGATGCTAGGTTTATATTACTAATAACAAACGTAAAATGAACGAAGAGAATAAAAAAACTAACACAACATAAAACCAACGTACTTAAGGAACACTCAAGATTGAAACTACTAGAAGAAATAATATCGTGAAAAGGGATGGATGACGTAAATCGATGATACTAAAAATCATTGATAATTTTAATTCTATACGCCAAATTAAATTTATCGCCAGGATAGAAACTTTAAGTTAATTCTGTTGTTTCTTTTTGCTGATGTCCCTTTTATATCTTTTTTCTACTTAATTTTTTTTTGGATTTCGCTTTGTATTTTTTTTTCTGCTGAGATCGCCTTTGCTAAAAAGTGTCATTGTTTCAGAGCAAGGTGACATTTTGACGATAATAATTGTAAAAATAAGTAATTACGGATACCAGAAGTCATCTGTTAAGTTGTGTCTCAAACTTGTGTGACACAATTGTGTCATAACATGACACAGATATTATTGGTGTGCCTATAAAAGAGGCATTAAATTAATTGTATTATTGTGCATTTATAACTTTAATTTATATTATATTCCTGTAAGTACACTTCGATGTGAATAAATAAATAAAATGTTGGTTAATTTTTTTTTGCCTTTTTATTTCATTGAACCTTTCCCCCTACCTATTTTATTACAAACTTCAACAAAAGCCTGATTTTAGAGAGACGGCATTTTCTTAGTTCCATTAATTAATATATTTATTTGGATATTATTACATATAAGCATGGCAGTTGAAAGGAAATAAATTAATTCATTAACATCTACATCAAAATATATACATAACAACATAACTCAGTAAAATTTAAATCGTATACATGGATATTAGTAAATGAAAACAAATGATGATTCTATGTTGAAAGAAACATGTCTTACATGAAAAGATTGTATATTATACTCACTGGTATGTTGCAGTAGGTTATTCGTATAAGAGAAACACGGATAGATTTTAAAAACTATTTGTGTTTCCTCTTCTTTCTTTTTGGAGAAAGAAAAATAATCCGACTTCAATACACGTAATACAAACTTTGCGAACACACAGCGTACCTACATACCTGGAACAAAGAGAAAGAGAAAAATTGTTAGTAAATTGTATTAGAAGAAAGTTTCTTATACGGATATAATGTGACCATGCATATTAAATATCCAAGAAGAATTGCCAAAGAAAAATAAAATCTACATACAAGTATAATGAAATATAGAGATTATAATTAGCTGCGGACTTTTGCATGTACCTACTGGAAATGAATAAAAGTCTGTTCGTCTATGAAAAAAAATGTGATACATTTTTTATTTATTTTTTCAAAAATGAATAAGAAGGTTCATAACTAAATACCGACAACATTTTCAGGAACAAAAAATCAAATTATTTGTATTAGACTGAGAAATTGAATAAAAATATCCATCGTCATTTTCTAGTATAAAAATAATAGTAAAAGTAAAGATATTAAATGATGACGAATGGAAGAATTTCATGTTCATACTTATCTAAAACAGGAGCAAAATACAAAAAATTGATTATACGAATATTCTATTCCTTCAAAATTGTACGACGAATCGTACAATTCATATGAGAAGAAAAAAGTGACTGAAAACAGATTAAGATGGTACGGAAACATTTTGAGAATTCCTCAGGATAATAATATGATAAAAAGGACTATGGACATAGAAGTTGGACCCAGATCGCAGGCAGACTATTGACCACCTGGATGTCCATAATGGCCAGGAACCCGAAGGAAGCAGAGCTGTGTTTGGAGGATGCATGGGCTTGGACAACTTGGAGGATGAGGACTAGGAGAGCCGACCCCAGATAAAAGGGATAAAGGCGAGGGCGAAAAAGAAGAAGAATATGATGAGAGGATATGCCGTCATATTATAATATGTAGTTCGCTGGCTACTCTACTCATGGATGATGCCGTGATTTTTTTTTTATTTTTATTTTTTTTATTTTTACAATATTTAGAATCAAACAGTCGTTACACAATATGTTGACAATTAATACATTTAACATGTAGACCAGCGAAGATTCCACTCTTACCAGAAATGTCTCAGTCTTGAGGAAAAAAAAAGTAAAAGTTAAAATTCTCTAAAAAAGTCAAAGTAAATTTAAATTTAAAAACAACGATAATACAATACTTAAAACAATACAAAAACATTAATATAAAAGCCAAAAATCACAAAATACTAGAAATCAGTCCTTCAGTCACATTAGTCTTTAGATAGAAAGTAAAGTTAAAAATTTCTGAAAAAAGTCAAAGTAAATATAAAAATATAAAATCTAAAATCCCAAAATACCAGAAATCAAAACAAAACAAATAAACAAAATCACCCATCCAGTATGAGTTACAAAGCCCAATGATGGTACAACACTTTTGAATATGCAACTACGATATGTAAGAAATCATCAATTTGATTTTAGATCCTCTTTGTTCATTCGACAAGTGATGTGACTCAAACAGATAAAAAGAAATATTAAAATGAGGAACAGAAAAATAAAATACCCACTCGAAATGATGAATATAAAGAATGAGTAATTTGATAACATTTTTGTAATAAAAATATTTTTATTAAATATTTCCATGAATTTATTTTAATAATATAAGAGAAAGAAAATACACAATGAGAAGACAAGTAGGTGTAAAAACAATTTCATAACTGAATATAAGGAAAAAAAAACAACAATTTATATTCGTAATGAAAATCGCTCAACAATAAGAGCTTTTAAATCAAAAGTTTTACCGATATTTCTGATGTAACCTATTCTGTATAGGTAGGTGCTATTCTGAAGAGATATCTCAGCTGTATTACATTAATATCACGGATATTTTCCGGAGAAAAAAAAACAGCTTCGTCATTGGATAGAAAATTATTTCTTGAAAACTTCGACATTTTGGCATGAATAGGTAATGAGAAAATAATATCTTATAATAAATTTAAGAAAGGGAGAGAAAAATGTTACGAGTGTTGGCGTTTAAGCTGCCTACATTATTTCCCTGTTAAGGGGTTTCAAAGAATTGAATTCTCACAATGATAACGTGTTTCATATAATAACTTCTAACGTAATATTTCAAAATCATGAAAATAGTTCTAGTACTTTATTTCTGTAATAAAAGAGATTCACCGATGTTATGATAGAATTTTAATTTCTCTCTTATTCTTCAGTCATTTTGCATCAACCTAGGAACACAGGTCTCCGCTATGATTTTATATTATCTTCTGTCTTGGTTTTGCTTAATTTACTAACTTCTATCTGACAACTGATAAAACTGTATTTCATTTAGTCATCGCTATGTAAGTATTGGCATTTCTAGAACAAAATATTAGGAAAATTCTTATGGATGTGAAATCTACCCTTCAACCCAATAACAATATTTATTCATTTGCAACACTAAATTTCATTGAAGAGCTATTCGACGATGAAATAAATAATTGCAAAACTAAATAGAAGGAAAACATATCAAAGAGCGTAAAATATACGCTACCATCATTTCAAACTTTGATCCATATTATCTTACATTTTGCCATTTTCAAGCAAAAACTTTAAACTAATACTTTGAATGAACATTTTTGATTCGGTCATGCATTATTTATTTAATATTTGAAAGGTATCATTGTCTTTGACTTACTGAGCCCAATAGAGCCGGTAAGTCTAACTTCTATGAGAGGTGCTTTGGTGTTGTTGGACCGGTTATGAGGAATCGCCTACCGGTGCCATTGAGAGATAGTCAGACTGTCACCAGCTTCAGAATCAAATTGAAAACTGAACTCTTCACTAGCGCCCTTGAGACGGTCTAAAGACTGTTAAACGGCGTCAAAAATAAAATCATCCAAAATCATCGTCATCATCATCTTTATAATTAGTTTTATTTTTAGAATAAATTTAATTTTAACTGAAAACGATATATTTTTTCACGAGAAACTTAAATATAAAATATTTCTCTTTATTTCCTTATAATCCATTATCCCAGCATATCCCACTATTAGTTTACCAAATCATTTGTGGTATTTAGTGTTCATGTAGTACCAAGAATTATAATGAAGTTCCCTAATAATACGAGTAGGTACATCTACGTTCGGTGGTGTGCGGACCTGAAAGTTAGCGAACTAGGTAACTTTCCTATATCCCTAATCAATCATCCAACTGAAACATCTTCCTTCTTCAACATCTTCTTCTTCTGCCCATTCACCACCTTACAACATCGTGATAACAATAATAATAATACCCACTAACGAGGTAACCTTATATATTTTATTTATTTATATTTAACCTTATATATAACAAAATAATATTGTAGTCCACATATTGAATATAACATAAAATTAAATTAACAATAAAATATTAAAGATAACCTTATATATTTAAATATCTATTGACACAATAATAAACACATTAAACATATACAAACAATAAACACAATTATACAATTTTAAAATATCTATTTTACCTTCAAAATTGAGCAAGCTCGTTTTTTTAAGGATAAAAAGATTTATAAACAAAATGTAGAACCTAAACATTATTTAACGGACATTTTTCAATATAAATCGGACATTATTAACAAAAACATTGCTTCGGTGGTAAAGATAATCGTATCAAGAACTATGTTTTGGTGTGAAATAATAATACCCATTATAGAAGTAACAGATGAATACTTCGAGAAAAGTCTAGAAATTATTCATCCACTTACGTTTGCACTAGTTTTCTACTTTATTTTTTTCGTGGATGGAATCCGAGTAACTTTGTAGTATTATATAAACAGCATTCATTATTCACTTTTACAATAACTTTACTATATAAATTACGTTTTAAATAAAAATAAAAAAGCTGAATTGCATAAAACAAAATAGTTATGAAAAAATCGCGATACCACTACTGAAAAATTGTTCAAAATTACATACTTAATTAAAGTACTGAATATGGATAAACAATCAACATAACCATAGATTAATATACCATATTTTGTAAATTCAATGTGAATATCGATTCATAATATACATAAGGTGTTTTAAAAAGTGTTAGAATAAACTATAATTTTGGCGTTTGCTCCAATATATTTCATTAAAGATTCATGGTCTCTTTACGTAAGTAACAAGATTATCTATGTCCGATTTCTGTCATAAAATCCATTATCTTCGTTGTTGTGATGGGGGCCTTCCCGGTTTTGCAAACCGACAGGCAACCTCGTATTAATATCTTTTTATCAGATCTTCCTGTCGTTAGCTAATCGAAAATATCGAGGACACGATCTAAAAATATTGCTTTAATTAAATTGAAATTTGTAAAAGTAAACGCGAATTTATACGTAGATCTAGAAATGTTTTTTTTTTATTGAATGATTCTTTTTGTTTTATTCTTTAAACGTTTAATTAAAACTAATTTATTTCAATAGGGGTAATGACAACATATTAAGACTTTTGAAAATCTAAAATACAAGAACAGAAGGCTTGAAAACATTTATCTAGGACATACATTTATATCCTCTAGATTTTACGGCCAACTAAAATAAAAAGCACCTTTAGTTCGCAAAATATTTTATTTTGATTTTTCATTTGAAGATGAAATTCTTTCATTACAGTATTGAAAACAAATAAATCAACAACAGTTTGATTGTGATGGCTTCCTCAAACTTTACAAAAAAAATCTGACAAAGGTTGCTTCAGCTAAGTTTATATGATGGAAAGGGGTTGTAGAATGGCGAGTTTAAGGGATACTATAATAGATACACAATATAAAAACGATATGGTCATAATTAATATACCTATACACATCGCTTAAAATAATGTACATACCTACCTCCTTTCTCTTAAGGATAATGCTATACAAGAAACATAGATTTGCTCTTAATGGAGGTTAAATTAATAATGTGCAAACTGTAGATATTAAACACTTAATTTGAACATCATTTTACAGAGCAGTCTTTTCATACAGAAGACAGCTTGCATATCTATTGCATGCGGCTGGTCTGCTGGCTACCTCACTAGTGGGATATGCCGCGATAGAAGTACAATTTTATTGTGTCATGGCAATAATTTGATTTTGCTGACACCGACAACGTATTTTCTGGCATTGAATTAATATTATATGCCAAATTAATCTTTGTACCTAGTATTTTTTAAATACAATGAAATAAAAATAATATTCGAACGAAATCGGCGACTGATACTTTCCGATTTAAAAAAGAAAAAATAATTCATCTAGTTTTCTATGTATCTAAACCATAATGGCATCTTCCACAAGTAGGGAAGTCAACAAACTGATGTAAGAAACATAGTTAATATTCTCCGAGCCAAAAAAATATTGATGACTTACCTCCTCGGTGCATTGAAAATTATATTAAATATGCAATATATTAAGAGTAGGTACCTGATTTATAAAGGACTATAAAAAAACTTACAGAAAAGATTTACACCTTTTTTTTGACGGTATGAGTAATGCAGTAATGAATTACAATGCTTTAGAGCAGTATTTCCCGAACTATGAGTCGCCACCTACCAGTGGGTCGTGAGCGTATATTGAGTCGGCCCTAATGGACGATTCGCCACCGTATAAGACATTAATAAAAAATGTTGTTGGAGCAATGTTTGGTGAAAAAAAGCTAAAAGGCGGGTCTCAAGATTGGAATTTTTTCCTAGATGGGTCGGAGCCCAGTCAACATTGGGAACCACTGCTTTAGATAATTTCGAAAAAAAAAAAAAAATTGAATATTTTGAAGAACAAAGTAATTGCAACGTAAATTTATTTATTCTTTTTTCACATCATCAAAGCAACATAGAATACGGAAAAAAAGAGAAATATTCATTGATAGTTCCAGAACTCTGTGTTAACGTAAGTACAATATAATGGAAATACAAGTCAATAATATATAGGTAACATTATTCTCCTAAAATCATTAATGATAATAAATAAAGCACCTCTTAAGCTTGGGCTACCAGTACCTAAAATATTGGAAATACTAGTACTAAATACTATCGAAATATATTAATATGAAAAACTAAATGAATCGCTCTATGTTAAAGGGGCGTAAGTCCAATTCACATAATTTTACAGGAATGCAATAAAACTCTCTGGCGAAAAAAAAATAAAGGAAACAATTTTTTGTTTACATTTATTAAAGTAAAATAGTATATTTTACATACGATTATCTATCAATCATGGAGAAATTCATTTTAGTCTGTGAGAAAATTTAATTCGAAAACGTTGGACTTACGCCCTTTTTACAAGGAATGGAAAGGAGTTGTAATAAATGAACAATTTCACAATAAAAAGTATAAATATAGTTCACAATAGTAATATTAAAATAATAAATAAATGTATTCTAACGACAGACGTGACTTTTGAAATATAAAAATGAATTATATAGATGTATGTAGAGTATTTATTAATCATTAATGCCATGATCACAGTCTATTGTCGGTGTCGTCATGTCAATGTCAATTTTGGCGGTAAAATGTTCTAATTGACAATTTGCAATGTTGTATACAGTAAACTACCTAAAAACATTTAGTTCCTACTGATAGTATTATAATAAAGTCATAACTTTATTACAATTGCGTACCTAATGTACCTACCCTTTTAACATGGAATGAAAAAAAAATATAATTTTTGTATATATTCACTTGACTTACGTTTAATTTTATGTGTTACACGGATGGATAAGTGTTTTTTCGACATTTTTGCATAAATAACTCAATTTAGCAAAAATTGTGACTTACGCCCCTTTAACATGGAGCGATTCAAATGCTTAGTAGTTTTTCATTCTTGATTATCCATTAATTGGATCACAATGTATGGGATTAAGTCAATTAGTTGGTTGTCAATTAAATGAACTAACTGGGTTAATAAAAGCTTATACTAACATTATTTTTATTAATATAGGAATTATTTTATCGTACCTAATGAGCATCTTAGACAATCATCATACTTTTATACGAAGTTAGTAATAAATTGATGTGAAATTTAATGTACCAACACGTAATTAACTTGAAAAAATTACACTTATAAAATTAAAATGCACCATTTAAACTAAATGCAGCCTTTATTATCGAATTGAACAACAATTATGTAGCGATATTCATAATGTCCGGACAGTGTTACAAATAAGACAGCAGGATCTAGAGATGCTAAATGCTAAAGACGACTGGCAATCCATTGCTCAAGATAGAAACGTTTGGAGATCTATTGTTTCGGAGGCAAAGGTCCTGCAAGGGCTGTTCGGCCATCGAAAGTAAGAAAGTAAGTATAATAGATATGAACTAAAAACACAAACTTATATGTTTACAAGAAATGTGGTCAAGTTGAATCATTAAATAATTATCATAGTATGACAGAAAATAGCCCACAGCAGAGATTATATCAATTCGATTAATGAGTCTACCTTTTATAAATCTAATATGAACGATGTATGTTATAATTTCATCCTTTTATACACGTGCCAGAAGAAAATTATTATTGTCTTCAGATTAAGAACCTTATAACCTTTAGGATACATTATAAGGTCGCAACTTATAAGGCTGCTTGTAAGGCAACACTTAAGATTAAAGCTAAAAGCTTCGTTTGATATTGATTGTAGGATTAACAATCAAAACTTCAAAGACAAACAATAACAATATCAAATACGTAAATTATGTACATTGCAAATGCGTTGTGTTTTAGAAAATAATTTTCTATTTATAAAATTTTATAAGAAATGCAAAATGGTTATGGCCTTTTATCAAATTATTACTTGGGCCAGCTTTTTATAAAACTCAGTCTTGTGTGAAGCCATCTTTCGAAAAAGTTTTTTTAATGTTTAATATTTTATTTATTTATTTAGGATCAAACATACGCCAAACCCACTCAACATAAACATACATATAGACAACAGAACACAACAAAATTAATACATTTTTAAGTTATACTGTGCCCCATTACAGGCATAAATATGTTTCAGCCCGAGCCACCCCATTCAAAACTCCCACATTACCTACTGCCACCCTATTACAACCTTTAAACCTTCTGAAAAAAATACGTATTTGTAAAACACAGAATTCGTATAACATGCATATCAGATATATAAATCTTAAATTTTTTAGGTATACCAAACATATTGTCAGGATTTTTTTATGTCACATATAGGACAACTTGCATGTAACATGTAGCAATACCACTGTTTGTTCCACTTGTAGGATATGCTGTAAAGAAGTAAGTATATAAATCCCATAAAACCACCCCTGAACGTCTTCCATTCAGAGCATTTTATCGTCAATTAAGTCACTTCGACAATTCTAACGCCGTGATGTCGTTGTAATACGAAAGGTATATTGTGAAAGAGGGCTTTCCAAATCATCCCAAACCTTGTGGACGATAGAACCGTGCTATTTATTAGACAAAGATAGATTTAAATAATATTTATTAGACTATGAACGATTCTGAAATGTGCACTCTCAGTACTGTAAATACGTTGTATTATTATAGTAAGCAAAGGTCACATAGGATAGTGGTGTACTATGAAAACTAATAGTAGTCCCACATTAAAATTAATAATGTAAGTAGGTATGGTGTTCTACGAAGGTTTAAATGTTGAGGTGACTAAATGTTTCCACTCAGTGAAATTTTGGTTCAACACATAAATAATGATATTTTGGTTTATTAGAGAGACTTAAGTAAGAAGAAGATAACGGGAGAAATACTTAAAGGTTATATGATCAGACGACATAAGAAAGGTTACTAGGAGGAAGTGGGTGTTGCTGACCAAGACAGAAAACAGTGGGAAAATCTTGGAAGAAACCTACTCGCAAAGATAGAATCATAATTATTGAGAAAGGAGAATAAGAAATACCAGGAATTGATTAGAAATCCATAGATTGGAAAGGTACATGATAGAAAGATGGAAGGCTAGTTGGTCTTCAGCGTCGCAAGAGGAAACAAATTCCGAACAAACTGATCAATGATCTATTACAAGCAGAAGTAGAAGAAGGAAAGGTACATTTTGGAAGAATGGAACGCCATATATAATATGTAGATATGTCCTTACTTTTTTTTTTCGCTAGCAAACATAAAAAAACTCCCAAACGCTTAAAACGTAAATAAATAAACTGACGCTACGTTTATTAATGTGAATGAAACGTATTCCATCTCAGGACATTGTCAATAGAGTGACTTTTTTAAAAAAAAAGAAAAATATATATATCTGGGTTTGTTATAAACCCAAATACAACCTTATACACCTTTCACACTAAGCTAAAAGCTTGTGCCATGAAAGGGGAGTTTGCCGGCACCTGGGATCGAACCACGGAACCCTTGTTCTGAAGGCCGAGACTCTACCTCCAGGCTACCGACGAACTCTTATCGAACATTAATCCATTGTTTTCGGAAGGAATTGAGCCAATCGATGTCAAAAGCATCGACAACGAAAGCATTATAGCATTACTTATTTTCTTTTTAAGTCCGGCCTAAATTTTTCTAATCCACTAGAAAAGATTTACTAAGAATAATTTACCAAGTCGTACTTTTGATATATCGTAAACAATAAAATATCCAGACAAACCAATTATCCAATATAAACATTATCTATCAAATTTACGACAGTAAAAATTACATGCAAAAAATGTACAATCGTCTGAAATAAAATAAGATCATGGGATGGGAATTTGATAGAGGAAAAAAGTGAAAATAAATTATTGTGAATAAAGGAAAAAATGCCGAGTCAAATAATATCAAAGTAAAGGGGAACAAAATGTAATATATAATAAAATATACATACCTACATATTTTACTATTATCGTCAATCTATTCCCGCAAAAATATTTCATATATTATGTTCCAACAGGAATCCAATCAATAATACATATCATAATGTCGCAGAGAAACTACGCCATGTCGATTTTTTTACTCATTTAACATTAAATTATTTTTTTCTTATTTCATAATTTTTTAAACTTATTTGATATTGATTATATATTTTTTTTTATATACACGTACATAGTGTAATCCTTATTAAGCTCACTTAGAGAAGCAGTAGTAGGTTTTCGTTTCGTTTATTTTTTGTGAAAATTCTATGACAAGGTTTTTGGTATGGCAGGAACTGTCATATGGAGAGGACAGAGGACAAGGTCACCAACTACCATATGCAACCTGGAAATCCCTGAACAGACTGAGGACTGGCGTAGGAAGATGCAGGGTGAACCTGGACAGATGGGGAATGCTGGAGGCCGGCCAGGATGTGAAGTTCGACTGTGGGGAAACCCAGAACATGACACACCTGCTGAATTGCCCGCTTATGGGAGGGGGGTGCTCTGAGGAAGATCTATGGCGAGCTAATGACAATGCCATTTTGGCTGCGAACTACTGGAGGGACAGAGTATAGATGATTATGGACACGGAAAGTAAGTAAGTAAGACAGAGGAACTTCGTAAAAACCAATCAATAACAACGTTTAGGAACAAATTGGTGAATCTTTCTTCAAATATAGTTTCCCGCGCCCTTGGGATGGATACTCCATTAAACGGCGTCAAATAAATGAACCGACATAGGTGCATGCATACAACAACGACAGATAATTAGAAGCTTTTAATAATTTCATCAGTGATATTTACTCATTTTCATGTGCGAAACTTAAGTTATGACATCACAAGTCACTGAAAAGGTTGAACGTTGCTACTCTGATGGGTTGCACCACCATTGTGGAAAAAGCATTATTTTTTATCACAAAACAACACATAAAGAATGAAATCTAAACTTTGTCATCGAGAAAGAACGTTGATTCAACGAGATATCATTTACATTTCAAATAAAAACACTGAAAAAGAATCATTCAAACCTTTTTCAAAATAGTTCCGGAATTTCTCACAAGTGGCGTACTCGGTGCACCTCCTACATACGTGTGATAAACATTTTAATCGTCTTTCTTGTGGTAACACAAAAAAATACATTCAAAACAGATAGCGTGCTTGACCATTTAATCGAAGATGCTAAATATCTTAAACAGGATGTTTTACGAATACTTACCTTTTACAAGTCACTTGAAAACTAACAAAAAGGATAATGATACCTAATCACTGTATCGGTATTTAGATCGACATGAATCCATAATGAAATATAAATAAAAAAAAACTACAAAGTATATGTTTTTTCATTGAAATCGACGTCGTCTTTTAAGGCCGTTGTCAATCTCAAGAGATCGACAATTTCGCTAGGACACCTATTTTTTGACATAATGTATTTTCCCTGTGACACAAAGAATTATTATTTCCCCTTCTCATGTAGTATTACAACAATGTGGGCATTTCGCCGTATCAATTCTCAACTATCAGATTTATTGTGATGTTTTTATAGCATGACTTTACCTATATATACAATAGAACTAGAAGGATATACATAATAATATCATTTTAATCAAAAGACATGGTTCTATATCTATTACAATTTTCATGTGAAGTAGGTTCCGATTCAATATTGCAACTGCAACGATATGTCAAGAGGTTTTATATTTGTCATATGTGTAGATTATTTTTATTCGGTGCACAAATCGCGAAGATTTAACCGATACAAATTTTATAAGATAGTTTTATTTATTTATTTTATACTTCTTCCATATCATCATTCACATAACAAAATCAACACATCAGTTTACATATATGTAAACTGATGTGTTGATTTTGTTATGTGAAATGTAAGTTTGGGTAGATGGTGCTCTTGTAGCTGCCTGAACCCATAACTTCTCCTTCTTTAAAATTCGAAATATTAGTTAATTTCATATATTTAAAAAAAATGTGAATCTATGCAGGCGCAAGATAGTCACTTTATAGTGATTTATTCCATCTAACGGTCTTTGTAACTTACCTAATAAATCAAACTACCATTTTTATTTTATAAGAGTTCGTCTTAAAATGTCACAAAAATCTATCCTTAAATTGCACTACTTTATGTTTTAAATTATGAAATTTAAAAACTACTACTATGCCATCGTGCCATATCCCACAAGATGGGTAGCCAGTAGACCTGTTCCATGTAATAAACATGCAAGCTATCCTTTCCGTGCCAACCAAGAAATTTGCCATCCAAGATGGGTGGCAAATCTCATCACTAAATTTAAGATATAAAATTTCTTTATTATTTCGAACACCTGCCCTTTACAAAAAAGAGTGGGAGACCAATTCTTTCCAGGTGCTCCACGGAACAAATTATGCTATTGCTCCTTATATTATATTTATATTATATTACCCATAATACAAGATTCATATCTTAGTTTGGGACTAACTCGGTCTGTGTGAATTGTCTATACGTGTTAAAAAAAAAAAAAAAAAAAATAAGATTTTCTTAGAGGTATTCGAGTTCGTAAATTAAAAATCATGTAACAAAAAAAAATCCAAAAACAAACTGCCTTTAATAAAAAGGTTTGACACATTTATCCCTAAAATAAATAATATATATAATAATTTACGTAGACCCAATGCATAAATCGCTTAATAATAATAATACACTCAGTTTACTTTTTTATATTGTGCCTATATTTTATTCTACATCTTATACCATACCCTTTCCCTTCGTAAATATTACATTGCGACTATAATAAATACCTCCAGGATGAAGTAAATTAACATAGGTATAGGCTTTAATATACAATTTACATGGATACGATTGATTACGTTATAAAGATAATAGTATCAAACAAGAGTTGAGCTTTAACGGTTAACGAATTAATCAATTTCCGTTAAAATTGTGATTTTTTTTATAAAGTTCACCTCAACTTTTATTTGATTTTATTGGCACTAACTATGTGGTAATCACGAAATATTTTTAAAATATTACTAATTTTTTTTTATTGACATAATTTTTATCGACACGGAGAGAAATTTTTACACGTGCAGTTGGCTACCCCATTCGTGAAAAAATCGTAATGGAATGAATTAATGAATGAAAAAGTACATGCCATGAAGACATCAAAACAAAACCAAGTTTTTTTTTTATTAAAACATTGTCAATCTTATAAGACGAAAGATGTTT
Organism: Athripsodes cinereus; assembly: GCA_947579605.1. Classification (NCBI taxonomy): domain Eukaryota; kingdom Metazoa; phylum Arthropoda; class Insecta; order Trichoptera; family Leptoceridae; genus Athripsodes; species Athripsodes cinereus. The sequence continues at coordinate 16,475,384 of OX388322.1, read as the reverse complement.
CTCTCAATAAAAAAAACATAGAAAAAAAAATATTTGTTTTTTTATTTCATTATAGTATTCTACTACCTAAATACCGACATAGTGAATAGTTAATATCGTTATTTTAAACTGAAACTTCTGTTAATAAGTATAGGATTAAGCATAACTAACATGATATTTTTAAAAAACAAAGGACTTAAAGAAATCATTCATTCATTCATAACATCATGACATTCATTCATAACATCATAAAATTCACCACAACTATTCAGTTTTTAAACTTTTAAGTTATAAATCAAATAAAAGTTATGACATTGAGATCTTTGGGACGGGAAACGTTTTTAACTCTAAGTTAACGGTTCATCGATTAATCAAGTATTTTTATAGATTAACAGTGTCCAATTTAATGTTAAACCATACAACATAGAACAAAATATCTAATAATATAAACACAAAACGAAATGGTACAATACTACCTAATTTATATTATGATAAATTTTCAAGAGAACCCTTCCGCTATTAAATTAATACCCATTGCACATACTTACATACTCCTTGTATCCAAATCGGATCAGAAATGATATAATATAAATTTATTTAATAATATTATATGACCCAGAATTATTATTTATATTATAATTTTATTCGAGATTTAGGTACCTACTTCTCTAACTATTGTTTCTCGATGATCTCGAATATTTTCGATTAACCCTCGTCTTTCCAGTACTGGATATAATATATGCCTTTTCTTCAAATAATAAATTAAAGAAACCTTAATCAGTTTCACAATCATTAAAATAGTGGTTCAAAAATTTGATGAAATTAATAGTTATGCCATTTGTATAAATTTATTATTTTCAATTTTAATAGGGTCCGCGAAAATTTCAATAGTTTTCAGTTGCCACTTCAGTCTAGACATAACGTTTAGGATTCAGCGATGAAGTGTACCACCCATCCTGATTCTCTTACTTTTTATTAGCACGAAGAGGACAAATTGTTCGTTTTATAGTTCATTCATTTATAAATTATTGCTCATTGATTACAAGCAATTTTATATTTTAATATCATCATCATCGCCCTCAACGCTCCTCTCGGGAACACAAGGCAGAAACCAGCCTCCTCCACTCAAAGCGTGTCAATTACGTATCTGTGTCAATTACGTCACCTCTTCCCACAACATTACCTCCGCTCTGATGTCGCTGTCATAGGAACGGTGTATTGTGAAAGAGGGACACTCGGGCTCATGGAATCCTTGCGGACGGAAGAACAGTGCTCTTTGAACATATCAATATTAAATACAACAAACACGATTTCTTCCAACTAACCTAATATACGTGCAGCAGTTAATCTTTTAGCTACCTCACTTGTGGAAAATGGCATAAAATAAACAGATTCTTTAAAAAAAGATTCAATAAGAATAAAGAATTTCACTTGGGTGAACAAAGGGAAAAAATAGAAAAAAAAGCCCGCGTTAAAACTTGGACACATTCTCAAAGCAATAGTCGTAATACATACTAAAGATATTGGATTCAGAACTGTGAGCGAAATGGAAGCTTCAATAATATTAAATGAAATATTGACGCCGTACAACCCCGAAGGCAATTTTGATGTGTTTAGATTCAATTCAACAATAACTTTCGGGAAGCTTTTTGTTAAAACAGCCAAAAGTAATTCCAGATGTTAAATTCGTAAATTATTTCATTGAAAAGTTTAACGTTGCTAAATTTTGCAGAGAAATTCATGAATATTGTTTTAAATACTTTATCTTTTTACACGACCATTCGTTTTCGATTCTGTTGTAGGCAGTTGTTGTTCTTTGAGCAAAAACCTTCAGGTGGTTTTCTGTTATTAATTAGTAACGTTTTATTAATATTATACTCTAATAACTTAAATGTTTTTATCGAATAGAAATCTATTATAATATTTGTGCTTGTGCGTATCCTTGTGTGTTTTATAAATATACCATTATAAGCAAAGATGGGCATAAAATAATAGATCCTACAAGATGATGATGATGATTTTGGATGATTTTTTTTAATGCCGTTTAACAGTCCCTAGACCGTCTCAAGGGCGCCAGTGAAGAGTTCAGTTTTTAATTTGTTTCTGAAGCTAGTGACAGTCTGACTATCTCTCAGTAGCACCGGTAAGCGATTCCACATAACCGGTCCAACAACACCAAAGGCCCTCTCATTGAAGTTAGACTTACCGGCTCTATTGGGCTCAGTAAGTCTGTTATTATTACATCATCATCATCATCATCATGAGCCCGACAGCCCTGGGTGCTCTTCCACTCTCGTCTGTCCTTTGCTTGTCTTCCAATTTGTGATTTGCAGTGTTGATGCATTGGCGCTGAGAGATTCCATCCATCGCAGTTTGATCCTTCCTGGTTTTCTTTGTCTTTGTGGTGTGAGGACTGTCGTCGTCCATTCTGATTATGTGACCAGCCCTACAGGAGGTCTTAAAGATTATCTTTAGACAGGTTTTAGTCTAATATATTTATAAATATCTTTAATATTATGACATATATTTGTAGGAGAGTTGAAGGTTTTATTCTGCATATTGAGTCAATTTTTATTTCAATTATTTTTGTCATGGACGAGATCGTGAAAAACTTCACTAGTTATTATTTTTTTTTTATTTATTAAAAGCACAAAACAGACAATAACTACCTATATAAAGTTAGAAAAAAAGGTTAATCTTTCAGAGATCAGCTATCATCCAATACCATGCGCCACAATTAATTTAAAAAACATAGGTACCTAACATTCCGGTCATCTCAACATGCCTACATATACACAGTCTCGCTCGCTCACTCAATCATCACACTAGCACAAAAATACAAATCAATAATAATAAAAAAAAAGAAATTAAGGGGAAAGGAAAAAAAGGGGGGGGGGAGATTACTGCGTACCTGTTGATTCATTTGGAAGTAAGTTTTTTGAATACCTGTCTCTTGTAAGCATTTAGAGGTAATCCAAATATATCGACGTCTGTCAGCGTATTATTGTAGAGAGATGTAATTGTGCATAGAGGTCTACGCAGCCCTGCATTTGTACTCGCAGCTGGCATATAAAATAAATTACTATCCCGAGTTCTAGAGGGAGTGTGAATACATATTTTCTCGAGAAGCTCAGGAGTGTCAAAAGCAGAGTTACATATTTTAAATAATCTATCAGGCTCCTTCTTGCTTCAAGAGGGGGCAGTTTGGTGTGTGGGACAACCAATCGAAAGCGACGTTCGATCTGCCTTATACATTTTCTTTGTATTCTTTCAAGCTGTTCCCTATATTTCTCGTAGAACGAATTCCAAACCACTAATGTCAGAGAATTATTAAGCACGTGTATCGCAAATTAATTCGTTGTAAAACTAATACGTAAGCCATCTTATGTCACATGAAAAAAGAGACATTTATGAAAATAATAAAATACATTATCTCTGTTCATGTATCCTCCCAGTGACAACATATGGACTAAAAACCATATCGCTAACTGCAGCAAGTGTCCACAAGCTAAAATGCTCACAAAGATCTATGGAAACACGAATGTTAGGGGTGAGTCTGAGAGATAAAATTAGAAACGAAGACATCAGACACCTAACAAAAGTCACAGATATTATGGATCGTGTTGCAAAGCTTAAGTGGCTATGGGCGGGTCATGTTGTGAGACGAAACGACGGTAGATGGACTCCTAGAATCCTCAAATGGCGACCATGGAGTATCAAAAGAAGCATCGGCAGAGCACAAAAGAGATGGACTGACGACATTACTCCAATCGCGGGAAGGAAATGGATACAGAGGGCACAGGACCGCAACGATTGGAAGAGTTTGGAAGAGGCCTATATCCAGCAGTGGAGAGATGGCTGACTAGTAAGTAAGTAAGTATATCTGTCCAAGAATCTTAATAAGTTTGTTCAACAATGTAAACAATGAAGAAAAACTTGATTTGCATTATTTTATTATTTAAAAAACTCATTGCATTGATTGAATAAAAATATTTTTCTACTATTTTTTACAACGGTATGTATAACATATATCTATCAAAGATTTTAGATTCCATATGCGGTTATATAAATATTGTATTATTTTATCAAATTTTTATTAGAAAGTTTTAATTAATTCATTACAATTGTTTTCATAAAAAGACAAGTTAGACAAAAATGTGTATGATTTATTGCTAAAAAATAAGTTGTTAAGTTTTTTCAGCTTCAAACATTTCAAAGACGAATCATAAAAGTGATACGACTCGACTCGATAATTTTGGATCTTGAATTTTCGGCTCACCGAAAAGAGTCGGATCGCTGAATGGACTCCCATTCTTAACGCGTATCTTATTCTGAATAAACGGTCTTATTGAATAAATATTTGCAAGCGTAAGATATATTTCTTATGTTTATCACTAACATCGATATGGTACTTAAAGAAGAACGGACCTGATTAAGCACAAAAAATAATGCATGGAGTTGTAACAAAAAAACAACAACTTGAAACTACATACCTATACTAACGCATATAAATTTTTGTTTGGAAATAAAATCACAAAATGAAAGAAACAGAAAATGTGAATAACTATTTATCTTCAGATAAACCTTGATCCATACTCTAGAAGAATGAATTGATGATGAAGGAATTACGAATCTTGAAACCAGCACACATAGACGAGACAGCTTAACCTTTATAACAAGAGACCCTATTCATGTAATTAAAGTAGTAGGTAAAAATACATCACATAGTTCTGCATCACTAATTGATTGATGGCGAGGAAAATAAGAATAAATAAAAAAATGTACGTAACAAACATTCTAGTTTAAGGTTTAGGCCGGGTTTCACATAAAGTTCCCTATCGAGTTTTAAATATAATAATGCACACCCTCGCTTAGAGAGCTCATCATCGCCATCTATCGGGAAACCTAAAAAAATGAACGTATGGGATTCCTAATAACTTTTTATGTATCGTTCTGTAGAAAGATTTTCATTAAAACAGAAGATGACGCAAGACAATATTATAGGGTCAAGAAATCATAATCCTCAGCTATGAGGAAATACTTATAGAGAGAGAGGAGTGCTTTACACTAATTACTTCTGGGCCCCAAGTCAAAACACATTTACCTAAGTGTTACGTTTTCGTTTCGTTTTCGTTCAAACAAGACGAGGTTGCGAGAACGCATCAATTTTCGTAGCTAAAATACAAAAGTAGCTACGAAAATTGACGCGTTCTCGCAACGTCGTCCGCGTTTGAACGAAAACGTAACGCTTAAATGTGTTTTGACTAGGCCTACTGGTCCTCATTTTGGAAATATATGTAAAAATTAAATTAATGTCAAACGTAATCTTAATTTAATTATTGTAATTTAGGTTAAGAAGACTTGTTCATTCCATTTATTTTGTATACATATCAGTGGCGGGACTAGACTTTTTGTATTGGGCATGCTGTTTGTGTATAGTAGCCTCTTTTACAATATACCGTTTTACCAACGTAAACCAACATTTGAAAAATATAAATATCACGCGGTTTGTGTAGGTAGAATTTATTATAATATATTAGAAAACAATTATTGTTGGCCAAAAACTTAACTATTTTTCTGTCCACAATAATCCAGATAGTCTGGATGACCTCTTTTACAATAAACCATTTTAATGACAACATTTGAACAAAAGAAATATGTGGAAACACTCTAAGTGGGGAGGCTACCCTATACCAACTAGGAACTCCCAAAATAAAGCGATAAAGGGCGATAGTCCCCAGTCTTAGTGAAGAAACAAAAAATCAAATATGAAATATATTTATTAAATATAATCGATATTAAACATTTTCAGCAACAAATAACTCAAAAATCTTAAGTGATAAAGCTATTCTAAATATAATTTAATTCTTTTCTTAAGGCAAGGAACCCGACATCGAGCTAAGTATTGTACTTAATACCTTACCTATCTTGAAACGAGTAAATTTAAAAAAAAAAATAACAAAACAGGGAATGATATTTTTTTACAGTGCAAAACAAAGATATTCTTTAAATTTACATAACACACATTTACACCCACTCAAGTGTGTCATTTTGAACTTATAATTACGAATATGCGAAAACACATCAAAATTTAGAAGTAGGTATGTGGATTAAAGAATAATTAATATCTAGAGACTGTTACAGTATTTATATGAAATAAAGCGGAATGTTATCATAATTATAATCATAAAATTATATACCGAACAAACCTATAGTAAATATTGAGTCATAATGTTTATTGAAAAATAATATTAAACTTAAAGACGAACTTAAGTTTCGGGGAAATCGAATCGAAATTGAATGAAATTGAACTCTTATATCATATGGCATTAACATGAAGTGGTATCTCAATAAACACACTTCATTTAACCGGTATTGGATTAATTTACGCAAAACACAACTTCAATTCATTAAAGATAATTATTAAAAATGACTCGACCGAAGCCAATAATACACATAATATTATTGTCTTTTGCACTAACACATACAAACCTTCCCTAGATGCATTGAATCTGGCGTGCACATGTATTGTACCACTACACTTGCATATACACTAGTATTAAGCACTTGTATTAAGTACGTTGATAATATTTGTGCACAACACAAATACTTTTAACGTACTTTCCCTACGTGTGACAGATAACATAAAAGCTACATATGATGCAAAGAGGTGGAAATAGGACAGGACTATTGTCTGGAGTCATACGAATTTATCCTATTGTAACCATTGAAGTGAAGTTTGCAAAAGGTTTGCTAACGTGTAGCGCGAGATTTGAATCAAGGTTTACCGTTTATAGGTACATTTAGAGGTCACTATGTTAGCCATTGACCTGAAGTTTGCAATAGATTAGCTAACGTTTAGCGGAAGATTCAAACCAATTTAAACTTCGTCGTTTTTTTAGATACTTTCTCTCGTAAATTATAGATTTATTCCCTAGGCATGCGTTGCTTTTTTGCATGTATGGAAGGCACGCCACTGATACATATGTACCTATTATTACTGTATTTGCTTCTCTCGGCTAGAGATTCATCGAAGGAGTGTAGTCAAAAGATTCCGCACAAATGAATATTTTGGCCGGCTAGACCTTTAGGCTGTCCACTAGGGCACTTTCGGTGTGGACAAGATTTGTTTGGTGTAATATTTCGAATAAATGAAAGTCCCCAGACTTCTTCAGTATCTGGGTGGACGGTGGGTCTCCTTCAATGCTGGCCGTCATTTCTTCGATGATGGGTAAAGACCTCTTCAAAGCTTTTTAGCATTGTCAGAAGATAATATAAATATTAATAAACTTGCATTGAGAGCATTAGTTTTCATGTAACTAGCTTAGTGAATTTTTCTCTAGCGGATATTTAACCATACGTACATACATAATTACGAACTGACTCGACCATTTATGTGGAGGTTGCTCTAATCTTTCATTCCTTCAGCTTTTGGTGTTATAATAATAATAATACTGTAATATAAAGAAAATGGAAAACAATTCATTAAGCAGTAGCGAGTACTTAACACACGAGATTAATTATCATAATCACAATGATTATTACTACTTCTAACGCCGAGTAATGCGTAAGGCCGACCGCTTGATGAATACGTACACATTATGATTTTTTTACGCGTATGTACGAACATTGTCATACGTCAAATATCGATCATCTAAGTTCTTGAGAAGCTTGCGAATTAGATTCAACAAAGTTTTCTTTTATAGACAGATGTCAATTTAATTGACGACCTTTTTTGTAACAATCAGTATTTTCTCAATTCTGCTGAAAAGTGCAGAACCCCTTTTTTTCAATAAATTTTTCTTAGAACCTCGATATTAATATAACATAAGAGAATCTCCTTTGATTCTGTTGTTTCTTTATGATGATGTCTCTTTTATGATTTTTACTTCAAGCTTGCTTTTTTTGGATTTTGCTTTGTTTCTTTCCTGCTGAAATCGCCTTGGCCAAAAGCCGTTATGGTCTCAGTGCACGGATACATTTGTAGGATGATAATAATAATAATTACAAATATACTTTGACGGCTGTTTAACCTTATTACCGACCGTCTTTCATAAAAGAACATTACATAATATAACATAACATACATAGACAATTCACACAAATCGATCAAGTCCCAAACTAAGATGAATCTTGTATAATGGGTACTAACACGGGTACTAACTAACATTAGTTGATATACATACGTATAATTAAGACATCCAATAAGTTATAACATATGACTTATGAATAGATTATTTCATTTATAATTTGTCTGAAATTTGATATGGAGATACTTGGAAAATCAATCTAGAAAACTGAGATTTGTTTCAAATGAACAACACCAGAAGAAAAAAGTAAAACTATGTCATGTGGGTACTACTGAATACGTATGAAAATAATCGTATGCGTACGCTAGACATAATGACGTCGTATTCTATGTGCGGTGGGCCTTAATAGGATTTGTGGAAGAAAACAAGGAGAGAATATTTTTGTGTTGTTATAAAGGCATGTAGTAAAAATAATATAGAGTACGGTGTATGTATATGTATGTGTTAGGCAAGGCAAGGCAAGGCGAGTGAGTGATAGGATTAATAATGGACGTCTTAAACCAAGTAGAATAAATGAGGGAGAGTTGTTAGTCAGGAGATATTTCACAGTATCTATAATCTTATAGTTAACCTGAGCTTTGTAATAAGAATAAGAAAACGGTATTATAAAAATTGTATTGTGATCACTTCTATCCCAGTGGAGTTCCCGGTATAGAACAGGTCTCTCTCTCTCACTCTTTTCTGTGTTTTCGAGTGTTTGACTGGATAAATAGGTTTTCTTAAAACATCAAGTATAATTCGATGATGATTCTGGCTGATTTTGTTTTGACGCCGTTGAAATGAATTTATTTATAATATTCAATTCACACATTAGGGGTTGCACCCTCCCTCACTCATGAATATTACAGGAATGTCAGTTCCTATGTCATCCATACTCTTCAAGCAAATTCTTTCTAAGGAAGGGCTCAAGGTTCACCCCTTGACAAAATCCTTCTTGAAATTAAATACAACCGTTTATGCCCACCGACTCTTTTCTTTACAATATGACTTAAAATTAGATTACAGTCACGTATTTTCTACGTACTAGTTGTTTGCATATTCAATTCAGTGTGATACGATTCCCTCGATCTTGGATATTTTCTTTTTTATGGCGAAGAGAATGAGTATATTGATTACGAAGAAAATCACCGCTGGCTACTTTACTACAAGATGAAATAGTATTAAGAGTTTAAGTTTGATAAAAAATGGAATAACTGTACATATTATGCTTTGAAACGTTTTAAATGAAATATTTAAAACGAATTTTTCTTTGTTCGCTCCTATAAATGTCTCATTTTTTAGGCACGAAGTGAATGTATTGCGTATTTATAAAATGCAAACAGTTGACTGGTTACTTTTTTTTAGGAAGAGCTGTATTACTTGACATACATGGACTTTTTTTTGCTGGTAATAATTTATTAAAATTTTCATTGATTTTTACTTAAAAAACGAAGAAATAACGCCATTCTAATGATAGACTAAACTGGAATGAGAGATGTGGATGAGTAGTTGCGAACACCGCAGGACCGCGAAGCCTATGTCAGTGAAGTCACAGACGTTGGACGGACCTGAGAGGGCATTTAAGGAAGACGAAAAATAATGATTGAATGGTATTTTTTTACTCTACAAGATGATCTACTTATAGTGATGATTTATAATATTGATCAAATTTTGTACTTCAAAAATATGAATTAGGGTTAATTGAACAAATAAAACACCATTTTGGACAAACTATTAGAGTATTTTAAATAATATTTACAAAATATTTAAATTTTCATACACTCGAACTATACCAATTTAAAAATACTCGCACGCATGTATGACTGTATCACACTCAGTTATAAATTTGATTTATATCGTTGATAGTTGCAATTTTATTAAAAAATATCGTTGACCGATTTTCAGTGACAATATTTATATATCATATAGATTCATATGTTGTATGTACGTAACAAAAAATATGTATTTTATAGCTTCGGCTATCAGTTACTGAATACATATGTACAATATTTTAATCGAGACGTATCTAACAAAAAAGCATTTTATTGAATTTTGATATTATACCTTGTTTGTATGAAATATCGCATAAAAAATTTCAATGCATTTTATCAATAATACCCCTACTATGTTTATATCTAGTATGATTCAATCAATTTGTACACACAATGGGAATATGTTTTGTAAAATAATCGTCGAAAACCAATTCTTACACCAGCTATATTAATTTTTTCGACTCAGTCACACTCAACGATATATGCAAAATAAATTATCTCCCACATACGGACTATTTAGTGGGCATGCCGTACGTAGGGGACATTGACGAGGACGTCTTCTATACATGCAGTTAAAAATATTCGGGAATAGTTGTTAATTCATTGCTGAAGATGACAAATGTTTTATACGACAAGCTTTCAAAAAACTCGCCTTTTAAAGCACACTTCAAACTTATATAAACGAGTAAAGAATCCGCGGTCTTAACTTCGAACTTCACTTTTTATTTTCGAAAGAAAATCTTTGCAACTAAGGAATGACAAATATTTCTAGAACTCTATTTTGAAGATTAAGAACCGAGTGCATTATACAACCTATCTCTGATAAAGCAATATAAGAAATAATTATAATGTTTTGGTGTTTAAACTGTGAAAATTCATTATTAATTTAATTAATTATTTTTAATTTTTTTAATAACAAAAACACTGTTTAAATTTTACTATAATTTTTTATTGCCTCGAACGTTTTCGTCTACACTAAAAGACATTTTCAAGAGGACTGACTGAGTCAAGTTTTCTAGAGTCCTCTGGAAAATGTCTAGTAGTGTAGACGAAAACGTTCTAGGCAATAAAAAAATATTGTGAAAATTAAACAATGTGTTTTTGTAATTAACTACTTTAAAAATCAATATAAGAACACTACGCTTAATTTCCAATAAATCTCTTCAAATAATAGTTTTAAATTATTGCAATTTATTAAAATTTTCCGTCGTTTCGATAAATCACGCGGTGAATGTAGTACAAGGTGAATACATCGACTGATGAAAATTTACCCCCGAAAAGTTAGTTTTCATGTTCATAAGCCGATAACAATGGTACAGGAAATATAAAATATATACACCCACCTGATGAAGCACAGTAAACATAATATAGTGAAAATGTACCTACCTGTTATCGAAAAAGTTCTACCAGCAAAATATAAAAAAAGTTCACATCATCATGATTAGTGTTGTGGAATTCTCAAGAAATAATTTCTCGAAGTAGAAAATTTTCGGAGATTTTTTTTTATTTTTTAGGTAACAGTATAATAATAATAAATATTTTATTCAATCAGTCAATAACAATGTACAAATGTTGTGACAATTTATCACTAATATGGTTACAATTATGGAAACAAAAAAATTAGGTACCTACATAGAAAAAAAGGACTAATTACTGATGAAAAATCTTGATGTTTGACACCCCACATGCCCATATTTAAGTTTAAAAAAAATTGCAGGTACGTACATGGAAAAAAGTGTTAATAACCTCTGATTTGGGACTTAATCAGACCCACATTTTTTTTGGATCAATCAGGTTTGCTGCGAAGTGTACTGGGCGAAAGGTCATAATACCGCTAAGAAAAATTATGGAGAGAAATTTCTCATCCATCAGAGGAGAAATTCTCGGAGAAATTTCTCGTTCTCGAGAAATTCCTTTAGAGAATTTTCTTTTCTCACATCACTCATCATGATTATGCTTATGAATCTATTTTTAAATATATTGTTGTACGAGGAATGCGGTGTCCTGTAAAAGGCAGGTGTTCGAAAAAATTTAGACAATTTACATCTTAAATTCAGCGATGAGGTTTGCCATCCATCATGAATGTCTTAAATTTATATTGGCACGGAGAAGACAGCTTGCATGTTTATTATATGCAGTTGGTCTGCTGGCTACTCCACTTGTGAGATATGCTGTGATGGTATAGTAGTATAGTATAGTAGCAATGAGGTTATCAGTTGATAACTACATGATTTAATTTAAAAAGTCATCGTTTCCGAGCTAATAAAAGTAGAGACATTCAGGATGGGTGGCGTAACTCACTGCTGAACTGAAGATGTAAACTGTTTTGAAATACGATATTTTAGGAATTGGTCTATTACAGGACACTCAAAAACTATTAAAAAGGGTAAGAGCCACAACAAAAAATATGAAATATATTTAATTTGTAACGGTATCATAAGGAGTGGACTTATGGCCGGTTTCAATAACCTATCTATCCGTGACTGTCGATTGAAATGTATGATTTAAAATATAGAACACAATAGATTTCAATCGACAGTAGCGGATAGATAGATTATTGAAACCGGCCATTAGAGGTAAAACTGATAAAAAATTTATTTGTTATATAATATAGTTTTTTGCATTACTCATAATTTAATTGTATAATTTAATAATTCTGCATTTTTTTGTTTAAAATTAATGACAAATGTTCGTGCCATTGGATCGATAAACATAAAGAAGATAATTAGTTATATGCTTATAATATATTAATTCATCAAAAAAACAACTCTCAATATCTCATATGATATTCTTATACATAATACACAAAATACTTAGTAATATTAGCAGAAAACAGGATTTTCTTTTCATTTTCTATCCATTGTTAGACATTTCACAATGGATAAAAATATTATTATTATTTACGAGTATCAGGGAGGTATAAAGCGGAACCGGTTTCGGCAAAAACACGCCTTACGCATTCGCGATAAATAATAGAAAACACTCGTGGAAAATAATTGAAAGACTTAAATTAGAAAAAAATAGATATACCTACAATACAAAGAACATAATATGAAATATCTAATTTGATCTTATTTTGCAAAATGTGCTTAACTTTATCTTATTTAAACAATTGTTCTGATGTGAAACTTCGCGTTTTTCAATCAAATTATAATTTCTTGTAATGAAAAAAAATGAAACTTAATTTTATAAAAAAAATAGTTAGAAATGTCACTTAAATTTCTTTCACGAGTTTCATGAGTTTTACAAGCTTCTATAACTTAGTGTAACTTATTTATTATGACAAAAACAATCAGAGAAATATGTAATTGTTTTGAAATTATTAATGCGTATTTTAAAAGGCATTTTATGTCGCATCTAGGTGTTTCCAAGATTACATACTTACAAACTTTCGTACATTTAAAACTTATTCACTATGTCGATGTTTAGGTGGTAGAGTTCAATAGCGAAATAAATACAACAAATGTTGTGTTCTACTATTCATTAAATTTAATTACATTTTAAAACATTAATTCATTCATCATGGATTCTCATTCGCATCTCATTTTTTTATTAATTTGGCGCAAAAAATTAAGCGAAAATCAGTCTGAAAATATATATAAATGTTTGTTACATACAATATGCATGTAACATAAGAAGGGAAATCGAGATTACAACAATAATTACATTAATGAATAATAACAATGTCTTTGAACATTATTTCGTTATGTATTGGTATTGAACTGAAACACCCTCTAACAATTTTAATAATATATACATTCGAATACATGCGTATAATATTGTATTGAAGGCATATTATATCTTTATTATCTTACGATTAAAATTAATAATAATAATAACTCGAGGGGTAGTAACTACCCCTTGCGTGCGAAGAGCAGGAAATTAATAACTTTATAAGATGTTTTCTTCATATAAATTTATAACAGTGAATAAATTTGTGTTCAGCACTATGATTGCTTTTTTGTACTGAAGTTGCAATTATGATCATGTGTTTTCTAATAACACAACAGAGATTAATGAGATTTGAAAGCTTTCTATATGTCAAATATGTATTTATACTTGCGACAATTGTAACTTTACTCGACATTATATTGAATCTGGAGATTTAAAATGTTATTTACTTGGTAAAGATGCGAGAAGTCATGAGAATATATTATGTTTCGTTAGTCAAAAACATTTATAAATGATATTGGATGATTTGTTTCATTGGCGGCGTTCAACGAAACTTGGTCCGTCTCAAGGGCGCTGGTGAAAAGGTATAGATGGCTAAGAATATTTTTTATGATCTTAATTGACGACTTTGTAAAAACATTCTTAAGCTGTAAAAACCAACGTAGTTCCAATAATTACATAAAGAAAGCACCAAAACATTTAGATTATAACATACATAAACAATTCACACAGATCGAGCTAGTCCCAAACTCAGATCATTCATATTATTAGAAAAAATATTTTTGTATCGATACTTTTTATTCAATGAAAGGACTTAATAAAACATAATATTTAAACATGTGTCTGGTACGTGAACAAACAGTCCATTAAAGAATGATTTATTCTTACAACTTCAGTGGTTTCAAAATGAAGAAACAAAGTCTTTGAGATGATTGAACTACCGCTAAGCGAGACAAAAGATAAAACATACGTCATCTTAATCACCATTATAACTGACGCAATTATAATCGTATGTAACTAAATAACGGGCTTATATTATTCGTATCATTATCCAACATAATATCATTATTAGTTATGTCAATTTATGTACACAAGTTTCAAACATTAGACAATATATTAAATTGTATTAGAATATATTTATTTAGTGTATAACAATATTAATACATTGTTTTGTTACAAAGTATAAGTCTTAATAGTACGAAGGATGAATAGTATGATCAAACTATATTACTATTTAGTATTGAAGGAAATCACTTGGAACAAAAGGATGATATTAATAATACATATTATTATGTATAAACTTCTATCTAACAACCAAACCAATTCAATATTGTTACGTAGATACAACATACAATGTTCCTATTAATATTATTAACAGAACACTAAATCATTATGAATTGGTTGACTGAAAGTTGTATTAATAGGTAATAATAATAAGAAATTGTTTATTTTAATTTACAATTTATATATAACAAAGCACTACTTGTCTTATATTATTGTCGTCTTTATATATTTATTCCCCTTTTGTCTAAGCAGAGTAATATTATACATAGGTAATAGAAGAAACAAAAAAAGTATAAAACGTAAGAACGTACACCTTCGTATGTTAGAATACGTAATTAACAAATGGAATTAAATATCGTTACATATTACAATATTTTATTCATTTCAAGAATGCGGTCACTCCTAGCATCCTTATACAATTAAGGATGATTATTTATTATTTAATTATTGAAATATATTTCTTTAGACCGACGCATTACTTTTTTTGTAAATTTATAAATTCATAGGAAGTAAAATATTTAAAATAATTAAATTTAGGTATCTTCCACTCTCGCAAATAAACTTCCCAAATGCACATCTTCCCCTAATTGCTCCAAACATTCATCACCAATCTTTATTTCTCAAAAAGTGTATTCGTTCTCTTTTTCAAACACTAACACTTTCTTCATAGCATTTATTTTTAAATCATTCGAACTGCAGATATCATACATACAAAAAACAATATCTTGTTAATCCCATTCACTCTCAGCCATTGATACCAAGCGTACAACAATGCATTCATCCAAATCCCATTAATTTCGACATCAACTTCCATCTCTTTCACAGTTCGCATTCGGAAAATTAATCAGTCGAAAAATGAAATCCAATTCACCCGAATTCCATTCAATTCGACACCAACACCCTTTTTTACACAGTTCGCCTACAGTAGTCGAAGAATAAGTTGAACAGCCACGGAGACATGACACAACCTTGTTTCACTCCTTTGATAAGGACAAATCATTTTGAGAGAGTATTGTTATGTTCAAAAATACATTACTTACAAAAAACAAAAATTTACAATTTGCGAATTAATATTACATACGGTTGGGTTGTTATTGTTATAATGACAAAACAAACATGGCGTCTAGCCGCAATATTTAGCAGTAAACTAATACAGCTTCACAAGCATTATTTGAGATTATTTTGAGTACACTCTCATAATATTATGAATAGGTACAATATGTATGTAGTGATAGTATTTAAACTATGTATGGTATCTGCTAGTTACTATAATAGACTATTAGTTATATCAATACTATTATATAAACCTACTGTGAAACATTAAAGTGTGAACTAAATGGTCCCATACATAGCATAATATTTGGCTACTGTTCTAGTAATATAGGAATTGAACTTTCATACACAACCATCATAATACGTACATAAACATTCGGTACTACGTAGTATTGACTGTGTAGAGCATTCTAACCGGTTCGCAAAGTATGATAAGACATGAAACTGCCTTTTTTGAGCTTTATGCATAATCCAACGTTTCAGTTTCCATGAAGGAAACATCTTCAGGATAGAGTTAGACAATTGAATAAATACGATATTTTGATGACAAAAGTATCCAATTCAAAGATTTTACGTAGAGCTTATGCTAACAAAGCACTTATGAAGTATGCCTAATCTCAAAAAGCTTCAGATCTGGGTCATGTTTTAAAATCAGGAAAAAATAACTATGCTAGGCATTATAAGTCGACGAGTAGTGCACAGAAGACGGATATCATAGCTGCGTAATATTGTTGATTAGACCAGAATACGGCAGATGCGGTTGATTTGGGGGGCGAAGGAAAGAAAAGTCTTCTACATGGTGATCGTCCAAGGCTATCTGATATGGCTTTACATGTATGTAAAATTTATTATAAACACACAGTGAAAAATTTCTAGTTAATAACATTGCTATGGTAGACATTAATAAAATATTTGTTAACTTGTTATTGTCTGCCATTTCACTTAATATTACCTAATAATCTAGAGAATATTATGTAAGTTCACAAGGGCTTATGTTATATTACTATTGTTATGGAAGCCTCGTTCCACGCGTTGTGGGGCATAACATAATAGTTAGGATAAAATATTGACATGTGCGGTTTTGTAACTAAACTTCACTACAATACGAGCTAATTAATAAAATTAATATGTTAACATTAACTTATAATGTTTAGACTTGAAATTCAAAGAAAAAAATTCTAATGCGACAAAACACATTAATGAAGGCTCTAAGGACATTGATTGTATTTTTTTGTTGTAGGGGTCCTTTTATGGCCATTTCAGGTATATAGAATGTGAAAAACTTCAGTATAAGTAGCAAACGACTATTAGCATTTTTATGTTATGTAGTGAAACCAAACTCGTTGCAGACCAATCCAATGGATTGTAACTCATTATATATAGTGAAACAGCAAAATATTATTATCATTAATACCATGAAACGGTACACAGTAAAAACATCCTATTAAAGTTAAAATTTCGGACAAAACTGATGGATTGCAACTCAGAATACAAAATAAACATTATATAATAATATAATAGTGCGGTAGATTGCTGCGCGATTTTTTCATAAACCATTTTTGATAACATACGTGGTTTACGAAAATGCTTTGGATTTTTTTTTCAGTGTTTGTATGTAAAAAAATTATGCCTTGAACATGAAAAGTAATGTTAAAATCGAATCCACGTTAGAAAAAATGTAAAACGATAGATACATCTTTAACCCCTTCAGAGATTTGCCAAGTTGTGCGGTATCCTGCTAAACATTTAAGCTGTGAGGAACGTTATCAAGAATATAATTTTTATCAACCCTTGGTTCGGATTCCACACATAAAAATATTTTTGTAAATCAATTTTGTCTCTCCTTTTTTCTATCTTAACTATGGCAGCGCTTCTCTCAATACTGAGAACAGGATTGAGAGAAGCGTTGCTTGTTGTTAATATACAAAAACGTGAATAACTTATCACCGCCTTGCATTTTCTAGTTCTCCGTCCTTGATGCTGATCTTCGCAGAATGCTTCGTTCAGATTCATCTTCTATTTCAGTATTTTCATGACAAAGGTTGGAACTTTTGTCATGACAATCCTATGACATGGAACAATTTGTCTTCCGATCTTCGAAAGTAAGATGAAAGCCACCCTATTCCTCCATGCCTATCAGACTATCAAACAATTGTTTTTTTTTTAAATATATCCGAGTTTTGTTTGTTATAAACCCAAATATAACCTTATACACCTTTCAAAATAAGCTACTTAAAGCTTGTGTCATGAAAGGGGAGTTTGCCAGCACCTGGAATCGAACCACGGACCCCTTGTTCACGAGGCCGAGACTCTACTTCCAGGCTACCGATGAACTCAATAGGTACAATATAATTTTAGGACGACGAGATTCATTGTATGAAATACGTCAAAATATATGAAATATTGTAAACATTAATTTTAGAAAAAAAATAGTCGCACCAGGGACTGTTATGTCTAGTGAATAATATTATGATGCAGGGTGTTAGGATTTGACCAAAAAGCTATAAGCCTTGAGGAGGCTGGATAAAATCCAGCGAAATATAGAGTAAACAGAAGCGAAAGAGAAGGGAATAGAGTAGAAAGAGAGAGACAGGGGGATGATATTATTCTGACAAGGGTAGGCAGGCACTAGGCACTACTACTACTACTGTTCTAGGTGATAGATGATGTGCGGGCGAAGTGGACGGAGTAAGGGATAAGAGCGATGTACAAGAGTTATTATATTATTTTGAATAAAAGCTAATTTTAAACGGGGATTTATTTGGCATTAGTCCCATTCATTCATTAAAAAATGTTAACTTATAAAGGAACATTAAAATAATGTTATCCAAAATATGAAAATATTTCAGGATTTTGTAACAATATTTCTCAAGCATTTTAAAATTTAATATAAATAGATAGTTTTTTTTTAGGGAAAGATTTACAATACAAATTAGGAAAATCAAATCATTGCGAATCGTTCAAATACTAATAAGCTCTTCAAAACTTTTAAAATCACAATAATTTACCTAAATCCTACGAATTTTTATGCAAATTAGAAAAAAATAATATTATTTATTATGTTTAATTTTAATAAGTAGGTAACGTGAAAGCAAACTTTATTAAATAAAAGATTTAAAAAAAAAACACGAAAACGTTTTCAAAAACTTCAAATATAAATTTAATAGATTTCAATAAATATTTTTGGGTTAACAACAGTCCTTTGTATTTGAATATCGCAATTTTATTATGAAAGTATATACCTTAACATCTTTACTATGAAAAAATGCAAATAGGTAATTTATTGGAAAAATTTGAATTGATGAATGAAATGTATAAATAAGATTATAGAAGCAAAGAGTTGATCAAATGAATTAAAACAGTGATTAAATAAAATAATTGTTGCATGTAAATAAAATATGAATGTAAATAACGAATTTGTAATATTCGGAAACAATTTATAAAATATGCAAAATAATGACGAATAAATAGTAGGACAAATCTAATCTGAAATGAATTGGTGGTTCTGTTTTGTATTGACCAAAAACCACCGAAACATTATTATTGAAGCTGAAATATAGAGAAGACCACATTGTAAATTAGTTTATCAACATTCAATAATACAGTTATATCAACAAAATATACTACCTACTATTAAAGCTGAGCTTTCAATACCACATACAAGAGTCCTCTGAAGCTATATTTTATTGACATAGCGAATGATCGGAGATTTATTTGAATAATTATTGCAATAATACTAAAGCCCTATCTGG
This sequence comes from Athripsodes cinereus, assembly GCA_947579605.1. NCBI lineage: Eukaryota > Metazoa > Arthropoda > Insecta > Trichoptera > Leptoceridae > Athripsodes > Athripsodes cinereus. The sequence continues at coordinate 16,455,803 of OX388322.1, read as the reverse complement.
GTAGCACCGAAATCAATTCATTAGCCCAGAATTCAATATGTAATATGTATCATATCTATTAGAAACTTATTTATATAAAAACTAGCGGTCCGCAACGGATTCGCACGGGTAGATAGGTATTTAAAAAAATAGTTTAAGTAAGGATCCCTACTTTTTTGTTTAAATATAATATAGCCTATGTCACCCGGGGATAGTGTAGCTTCCCAACAGTAAAATAATTTTTCATATAGGTTCAGTAGTTTCGGAGCCTTTTTGGAGCAAACAATCAAATCTTTCCTCATTATGTATTAGTATAGATATAGATTAGAAAATATATTTTATGACCGTGTCTGCGTGCATTTCTTTATTTTGATTTTAATTTAGTATTTAAAAAAAGGAATATCTTTACCGAGTTTAAGTGATAAACTTAATGTACCTTACCACTCGTAAATGAGTGGATGGCCTTTGAAAAAAGAGTAGAAACTAAATGTATAACTTTTATTATTAAAATATGGGACACAAAAACATTCACAAATAGACCCTACTTTCTTGAATATGTACTTTAATATTTTCAATTGCACTTCTTAATTTATTCCTTCACGACATCTCCCGAATATGGGGAAACTAGGGGAATAATTTTGTGTAATAAACATGCAGGTCAACCTCTAAGTACTGAGTACAAAGAACATGTTGAATCAATAGATCTATGTGCTGTCAATTTGCATGCGTCCTTTATTTATTTATACAAACATACGCTAACAGGCCCAACATGTACATCTTAAAAATAAACATGACAGTAAAAGACATGGATTAAAAATCATAGACAAAACCCACATAACATTCCCCCCCCCCATGTATCCACTGAGACCACAGATCCAAAACTACCGATTAGTCACTTTATGAAATGTTAAATTGAGAATTGCAAATAAACAACCATTTGTCATAAATAATTTTAGACATCATTCATTCTTATTTCTTTCCCACGGGTAGGGTAGTCAACGGAGACATTTTCAGACATCAAACATACCTTTTCAATCATCCTGGTTAATTTTGTAGGATAACACAAATATCGTAGGTTTGAGCACTGAAATAATTTTCTCACACCATTCTAGTGAAACATTGTGTCCCGGATTCTATAATATGCCTCCCTCCCTCACCCTTTAATCGCCAAGTTTACAGTTTGCTTCAGAAGGTTTCATAATATTATTAAATTACTCTAACGGTCAATATTTACTTACTTTAAGTCTCAACTTCATTGTTCATACTTGGACGGGTCGGATTAAAGGGGTTTCCACTGTTATACTACGGATTATAATAAATTTTATACTTAAATATTTATAAGCAGCACAGCTTTTGTTCTCGGTAGTGTTAATCGAAACACAATTATCAGGCATAATCTTTCTTGTATTATGGAACATATTTTTTCATCAAAAAAAAGCTTGATTTTTTCTTATCTGTAGAATTAGAACTCTTTAACACTACGACAGATAATGCAAGTACGAGTACCTACATTATTCTATAATTTTTCAGCATTAAGGTACTTTTATGCCCATTTATAAATATCTACAATAAAACATTAAAATTATTCCCTTACAAGATCATCGGTTAGCTGACGGTATAATCTCGATTGGTATTCTATTAATTTCTTTTCAAGTTTTCGAGTGTCCTCTTAAAGTCAGATTTTCGTAGAACATAACAAAGAGACATAAATCATTTTCAGTTGATGGGGCATGCCATCGATCCAGATTTTTTTTTATTAACAAACTTACCTACCGAGATTGTCTTTGCCTGATTATCCCTTACAAGATCATCGGTTAGCTGACGGTATAATCTCGGATATGTATCCTATTAATTTCTTTTCAAGTTTTCGAGTGTCCTCTTAAAGTCAGATTTTCGCAGAACATAACAAAGAGACATAAATCATTTTCAGTTGATGGGGCATGCCATCGATCCAGATTTTTTTTTATTAACAAACTTACCTACCGAGATTGTCTTTGCCTGATTATCCCTTACAAGATCATCGGTTAGCTGACGGTATAATCTCGGATTGGTATCCTATTAATTTCTTTTCAAGTTTTCGAGTGTCCTCTTAAAGTCAGATTTTCGCAGAACATAACAAAGAGACATTAATCATTTTCAGTTGATGGGGCATGCCATCGATCCAGATTTTTTTTATTAACAAACTTACCTACCGAGATTGTCTTTGCCTAATAGCAGAATCTGAGACAGTCGAACGCAATGTCAGACGTTCAAATCCATTTACTATCTACACCTAAACGAAACAAGCTTTAGAAAGTATGATAGCTTTCATGTATATTTAATTATAACAGCGAGCACCCGATGATGATGCGAGATGAAAACAAAATACATTATTTGGTGTCACGAAGATGACAGCCTACATGTTAATTGTATGTAGCTGGTAACCCCACTGGTGGGATATGCCATGATGGGATAGAAGTTGTAATAGAAAATGCAACATGCTTATACAAAGATAATAATACTACAATTATTATTATATTACTTTTTGGGTAGTTTTAAAAAAAGTTTATAAATCAAATGTGAAATGTATTATTTTTCAATTGAATTTTTTGTAAAAGGCAAAATATGTTGTTTATCGAATGAACAAATAAATAAAATTAATCACAAACACGTTTAATATCTGCTTAACAATATAGATTTATCCTGAAGGTCGAAAATCAACGATATCAATAAAAAAATTAGATTGTACTTTTATTTAGTCGCCTTTTATTGGCCTTTGTTTTCTAGTGTTTACGCAGAATAAGACTATTTTATGTATGAGTAAATAATAAATTAATATAGAAAAGTAAGTATTAATCGAATAACCCTATTACTTTGGCAGTTAATTTTATTAATGTATATACCTCTTGTTTATTGACAAATAATTAAGAACAAAACAGATTAATGTGTTATAGTGAATATACAAAGAAATAGAGTGCGTAAGAGTCATATGAGAAGAATGAGTAATAAAATGTGATGGAATAACAAGGACGAATGTTAAGTAGTAAATAAGCCACGGTGGTTTGGGATGGTGGACAAAATGAACGATTACAGAATGTCAAGAAAGTATAGGTACATGGCTGAGAGTAATGTTGCTCGGAGACGTGGCCATATCAGGATAAAATAAGCAAGATCCTACAGGATGGACACGTATTGAGCACATTGAATAGGAAGGCGTCAAAGGGGAATATTGTATGACAGTGACGGAAGCGAAAAGTGTATGCAAAGATAGAAGTAGAAGGCTCTAGATCTTTTCTGCCTACTCCGCGGCATGATGATGAAGAAAATGACTGTTTTGCGAGCGTGAAAACGCGTTGCATCTTTTCTTCCATGTAACAAAATAATGATATGATATTTCAGAATATGGTTAAATTTTCAGACAATAAGAAACACAAGAGTGGTACTTTGATAAAGCAAGGTTATTTTTTTTATTCCATTGCGAGATGAAAGTATAAATTAAACAATCAGAAAAGAATACAACATTTAATCATTTTATTGAGATGAGCGGTAACCCAATGGATTCGGACTTTCAATCGAGAGATGCATAAATTAAACAATCAGGAAAGAATACAACATTTAATCATTTTATTGAGATAAGCGGTAACCCAATAGATTCGGACTTTCAATCTAGAGAGCATAAATTAAACAATCAGAAAAGAATACAACATTTAATCATTTTATTGAGATGAGCGGTAACCCAATAGATTCGGACTTTCAATCGAGAGATGCATAAATAAAACAATCAGAAAAGAATACAACATTTAATCATTTTATTAAGATGAGCGGTAACCCAATAGATTCGGACTTTCAATCGAGAGATGCATAAATTAAACAATCAGAAAAGAATACAACATTTAATCATTTTATTGAGATGAGCGATAACTCAATAGCTTCGGACTTTCAATCGAGAGATGCATAAATTAAACAATCAGAAAAGAATACAACATTTAATCATTCTATTGAGATGAGCGGTAACCCAATAGATTCGGACTTTCTATCGAGAGATGCCGAGTCATCTACTCCACCTACACGACACAGGCACACTTATTACTGTGAAGATGTTTGAGGGTATATAATGAAGACATGAAAAAATAGTAAAAATTAAAAAAATTACACGGCGACTTTATTGGCCGTGAGTCAGCTTTCAGGTGCTACAACTGTCATCATCAGGCTATTGTAAAGTAGATAACAAATAAATTTTAAATTAAGAAAACCAATACGGAAAACATCCATCTGCTTACTCATATTTGAAAAGTATCAGATATCGCGGAAGTACACTTAATTTATTAATGGAATAATTCATTATTAATAATTATTTTATTGAACCATTCCATCCTACGCATCGACCGGTGAAACTCAATATTACTATTTAACCGCAAATTTCATTTGCATGATTCATGACATTAGTGGAGGCGAAGAGTGATACTAATAACAAACATTAAATTAATATTATAAATGATTATTGGACGTTGAGACGAGATTGAAATAAATAACAACAGAATATTTCAAATGAAAAGGGAAATTTGTAGTATTAGTTAGTGGTACCTACTCATACTAAAAGCGGTATTGAATATTTAAGATGGCACTTCATTAGTATAAATTGTTGTTGAAAAGGCTTTGATTAATCTATTTAATTAATAAAGTGAAATGAGAGATGATGAAGTAGGTAGTGTGTGTATATTATATGATGTTTGGTGAAGACCAATATCATAAAATTACTATTAATATTAAATTGATATTACTGTAAGTAATTACTACCCGTTCATTCGTTCGTACGTTCATACGGTGTGCAAACAAACATTTCCAATTAGATGGAGATGGAAGGCAAATTAAATGGAGTCAACATTATCGTGGTAGAAATAGTAGGTACTCGGTGTTCTGTGTACCGGGTACAGAGAGTAATGGTCGTACTTAGTATGGACGATGATATCGGTACTCGTAATATCTACTCATCTCTAGTATCAACAGACATACGTGCATATCAAAGGCGTACCCAAAACTTTTCTAGGGGGCGGTGATTAAGCCGAATTTGATCTAAAAAATCGTGTTTTTTTCGACTTTTCAATACTGTATAATATAATGTAGTTCTTGACATAAAAAAAGGTAAAAAAAATTGGTTAAATACCTAACATTACCGAAATTTAAAAATAAGGACCATTTTTTTCTCCCGTTTTTTGGGACTTCTAGGAAGGGAAAGGGGTAGAATTCTTCGTACTCTTTTCGTACTTCCATGTTTTTCATGTGTCAACCTATTTGTGATATCATCTAGATTCTAGAGGGAAACTGCTTCTCCCTGGATACACCCTTGATTCAAACCAGCACTGATGATATAGGTGATACTATTCGAACTTTGTATTAATAATGTTGTAAGTGCAATAACATGTTCACTTCATTCATATTGAAAAGGGTTGAATTCGAATGATGATGTTAGCTATTTAATACGGTAATTTATTACTAGATTTTATGATTTATTTGATAAAATTAATATACCGCCTACGCTAATTTATGCATATTATAATATGTTTAAATTAATGATGAATAGATATTATCATATTCCAAGATTTAATTCTGTCTCGTGAAGTCTTTGGTAAATATAAACTTTGCCATTATTTTGTAAGTTGTAGAGTGCCACGTAAAAGGCATGTACTCACAAACATCCATCCTGTAAATATCTTCTATTCAACGATGAGGTATGCCGCCCGTCCTGAATGTGTTTTTTTTTTTAATTAATGTCTTCTATATGCAATTAGTCTACTGACTACCCCACTTGTGAAATATTCCAATGATTGTACGAATTAATTAAGATTAAATTATTTACATAAGGAATGGATTTTTTTACAATGGTTTAAAATTGTGTTGAGGATTACAGCATCCTTTGATGATTTAATCTATTGAAGATCGTTGCATCATATTTTTTTTTTAAAGATCTTCTTCTCAAAGTGCCATGTCAGTTCCCCCCGACGTCGGCTATCACCCTGGCGTAGGCCTCTCTGTCCTGTGCCAGCCGGAACAATTCCTCCACCCTCCGAACTCCGGTCCACTCTCGGATATTTCTCAGCCAGGACATCTGCCGCCTTCCCACACCACGACTACCCTCAAAAGATATATCTGGGTTTTATTATAAACCCAAATACAACCTTATACACCTTTCACAGTAAGCTAAAAGCCTGTGTCATGAAAGGGGAGTTTATCGGCATCTGGGATCGATCCGCGGGCCCCTTGTTCACAAGGCCGAGACTCTACCCCCAGGCTACCGACGAACTTGTTGGTGCTAACTCTCAATTACAATTTACTTTTCAGTTGATCGCTGAATCAATGTTACACAGTCAATTATATGAAACTATGTCTGTATGTTTTAGTCGACTGTACTATAGATCAGTTTTCCATATTTTTTAGATTTATAAAAAATCAAATATAAATAAGATAATAACATCTTAAATTCATCAATGAAGTTGCCACGCATCCTGAATATCTCATTTATTTGTTAGGAAAAAAAGGAAAGCTTGCATGTCTATTACATGCAGCTGTTCTGCTGGCTACTCCACTCTTGGCATACGCCGTGATAGTGTAATAGTAGAATTAAGAATTAGAAGTCTCAATAATGTTTGTTGATTAAAAAAAAAAGTAATGATAACAACCTCCTTGAAAATTAAGTTTAGTTTGAGATGAAAATTAATAAAGAAAAAAGCTCTTACTGAACTTTAGAGTTGGGTTTTCTCAGAGTTGGGCGTAGGTACCTGTAAAAAAAAGAAAAAATATATAAATACAACATAATTTTGCAGTAGGTACTTTATTTTACATAATACATTATGTTACTACTATACTATATCCTCACGCCATGTCCCAGGAGGGGTAGGCAGATTGAACGGAACGCCATATAGATCTATCCTTACATACTTCTTTCGCTTCCTCTACATTCATCCAGTTTCTCATACATGCACGCCGATTTCTCTTACTCAGCACGCGTACGTCCTTAAAGGGGGTCTTTGGTCCACGTGATCAAGCCACGTGGTTCTTGGACGTCCGCGCTTCCTCACACCCCTTCTTTCAGATAAATATATCCTCTTCATCATCCTTTCATCTTGCATTCGCTCAACATGTCCAAACCATCTCAACTTGTTTACACGCATTTACATTATGTTAACCCGTGGAAAACTCGGCAAAGAATAGGTTTCCCACTTTTTTCCATAATTTTCGTGTTTTCTGTAAAATGCAGATATTCATAAAACTTGAAAAACAAATGAGACATTTTATATCTTCAATTCAGCCAATTGTGAGATAAACCGTGAACACGTTCAAATACATGTTAAATAAGAGAAAAAAAAGTATTGAGAATGATATCGAATAAAAATTAGGAAACTTCTTATTATATAGTCAACAATATGAACCTAAACAAACTAAAAATAAAAAAAAGTAAATGGGTTTTGATAATTAATTAATTCATATGTTTATGGCGCTATATTTAAATAGGATCATGAGAAGAGCCTTGTGTGCAGCGAGAAGTATCTTATACAAATACCACCTTTATGAATTCATTTGCAAATACATACTATGCTTATGAAACATAAGTACCTACTCGTATTCAGTAGTGTGAAAAATAATTCATAGAAGCATTTGCAATAGCCTTTCATAGTGCAACATTAGGTATGACCAATAACTGATGCGTATGTTAGTAGTTTGTGGAAAGAGGAGATAGATAAATATATTGGTGTTTATACAAACCGGGTTCATTGAGCTTTAGAAACATATATTATGTATGGACAATATGGACATACACATTCTGCAATCGATGTACAGTTTCCAATCGAAGGAATCGAAGGATTTGAGTTTGAAATTCAACATAACTTGTATTTAGTTTAATTATTTACTTGTTCATGAATATTATTTCAGGCAAAATTTAATATTAAGTTCTACGACATTTTTATAATTAAATATATTAAGTTTTCTAGTAGATCCAATCTAACATTCTAATCAGTACGCATAAGGTTTAATTAAATTCTTTTGATAACTAATTTTATTTGGCTATTAACTCGTGTCGAAATAAGATGTATAATGCAGTATGTAAGTTGCTTTGTTGAGTTTGTTATTTATTTATTTACATAACCACGGCGTGAGTCTTTTACATGTTATACAATACATAAAAAAAAAAACAAAATTTAATGTTAATTATAATGTGCAAGAACAATAAAATAAATAAAAAAATAATATCAATTTGCAACAGACAAGCAAACTGACAAAAAAAGTTTATATGTACCTAATTGTCAATATGAGTTTCTCTATAATTGAAAATTTAAAATGCATACCTACCTACCTATTTACTTTATTTATACTTGTTCAAAGCTAAATAAATTATATTTATATTCGGAGCTCATGAGACGAATGAATGACTGTATATAAATGTCGCTCCTCATACTTATCATAAGTGTTAATCTACTAACGTTACATAATATTATTACAAGATACGTAGACGCCTCCCGTAAGATATATTGATGGATGAACGACTGTATGTAAATGTCACTCCTTATACTTATCATTAGTGTTAATCTACTAAAGTTACATAATATTGTTACAAAACACATAAACGCCTCTTGTGAAATATATTTGGACGTCTTGAGACGTACATATGACTATTAAAAAACATGAAAAAAGGCATTCATTATACTTATCACAACAGTGTTTTCCAAACTCATGGATAAATATGGCATGATGAGATGAATCAATAGGAGAATCATAATAACATTTTAACAAGATATTATACATTATACCTACTGTACAGGCATAATAGAAAATTCGTAATTTTCTCAATAACAACACAACTAACGCCAGACGTCGAGCACACATTTTTTTTTTCACACACAACAAAAATGATAAATAGTTTTTCGCACACATATATTTCACCATTATGGTACAGAACAACTATTGTAGTTTGATACCTACGAGCAGATCTGATATTCCGTATATTATTATTATTATTACTTTTCCATCTAAATGATCCATTGTGTTTGGATGACTGATGTTTTCTTATGTTGAAATGTTCTGCAACTAATAATATTTATATACCTACTAGCTTTAGACCTGACATTAAATGTATCCAGATGTGGAAATTTCAGATAAAATATTATAATAAATAACTTTTGATTTAGTTTCCAGAGGTGCAATAAACAGCAATAATCAGACATCTATGGAGAAAGAACCTAAAATTATCATAACTCAACTAAGACAAGAAAAGGTGTATGAAAGAAATATTTGTACGAATGAGTCGCCTTGAAATTTTCAGACAGTAAATATATACCAAAACGATGCAAATTATTATACATTGAACATATTAGGTATATGAAAAAAATATGGTTACAATCCAGGTATTTGTTAACAAAAGATAAGATTATTAATTCAAGAGTGTTGTTTATACAGTGGAATTCCATTTTTAATTTTAATTAAATAAAAAAATAAAATTGTTATTAAAAACTTTTTAATTTCCACATGTTAGATATTAAATCCGAACGTTTTCACCTATGCTTGTAGGCATGTTCAAATTTGCCTTAAGTTCAAATTAAAGATAATATATTAATTGGGAACAACCGCGACTGGACAGGTATCAGATGAGAAGTGCTTTTTGCCTTCGTAAAGGAAAAAGTGGAACTTGTACAAGAGATCAACAATGCTGGGTACCTAAAATAGTACAAAGTTATAGTGTAGGAATGTAAAAAAAAATACGTGCAAACATATTTACGAACGAGTTGTAATGTAATATGAAAAGGTCGATTACAATTTTTTATGAGAACATACTCGTATGAAGAATGTCAGATTAGTGAATTCTTATATGTTTTGTAGTGCAATATTATTTAATAAAATAATAATTGGTTTTAATAATAATACCTAGAATGATGATTGAATGTGAAGCTAATCAAACAAAGAATACGGTAATTAAGAACAATTTTATTGAAACAATTGTTTGAAATAAGCACGTAATAAATCTTATTCAAAAAAAAATTACGATATAATAATTGCCTTTGTATTTGTTTCAATTGTTTTACAAACTAAAAGAAGAAGAAACTAAAACAAATTTGATATTATCTACAAAATAGAGAAGCCTGTAATACATTTACCTTCATATTATAATTTTGTGAATATTGCAGTGTGTGTTTTACGATATTAGGATTGTAAAAATATTGACACGAGTCAAGATAAATTATTATGACTGTGAAATTGAAAATTAAGAAAAATGTGAAATAATATCAATACTGATTGCCTGCTATAGCTTATAAATTATCTAAATCGCATGTAATTTGCATTAATCATTGTCATTGAGTTGAAATCCATCCTGAACGTAGAAAATAGTTTGAAGTCTAATGTCCGTAAATAATTTTTCATGAATAAGTATTAATGTTTTCAACGAGAAAATATTTGTAATGTGTGGTTTAAATAACTATGTGAATTATTATAAACAAAATCTGTCACTACGGTTTTTAGTGGAGACGTTCATCATTTACAAACTAAATTGAAAACTGTACTGAAATTCTTAAATGGTGGACGTCCCCACTGAAACCGTGCCTAGCAATAGTTTTTTTTTATATAATAAAACAATAGACATTGTTACTACAACAATCAATAGTATGAATCGTAATTGCTATATTGTGAATGCTTCAGATATTAATCATATTGAGAAAATATTTATTAGTGTAGGTAGGTTCTAATCTTAGCTTATTTCTATTGCAACATGAAGTATTTCATTGAATATTACACATGATATCAAAAAGCTCTTCACCATTGCAAGTTGTGTTGTACGTTGCAATTCTGACAAGCGCTTTAAGTTCAGAAAGGATCTTTTCATACACAACGCTTCAAACGTGGTGCTTTTCAACGTTAAAAGGAATGAACTTATAGACATCTTCGTATAAGACCTTTTCACCCATCTGACCGGAAGAAGCATTTGAAGCAAACCGGAGTTGGTGCAACTGTGAATAGATTTGATTTTGTAACGGAAGCTCAGAAACCTTTTACAGAAAAGGTATCAAAATGTCTCAAACATTCCAAATCTTTTAGCTCTGAAAATCGTTATAAAATCAAAGAAAAACTTTAAGAATAAGAAAATTTAAAGAAAAGCAGCAGACATTCTTACTTTGAGTGAAAAGTATGAAAAATCAGACGGGCTTACACATGAATTCCCATCTATTTGCTTAATCTATAAAGGTTACTGGGAAAGTAATAAGTACAGAAACAACAGCTCGTTAATATTTTCATTTAGATAGCTCGAATGCACACGAATAAAGTGAATGATCTTAAAATTACTTCAAGATTGATTCGTTCAATATTTTAAGTAAGGAATGCTGCGCATTAGTTATACAATGAATAGGAAGAAAAAACAGAGAAGTGCAGTTGAACAACATGATGACTAATCAGACAAATTTATTTCTTTGATGGACTTGAAACATTGCCAAGAACTATTCCATAACGTATATAAATAATAATGCAATCTGCGATAAGAATACGTAGATCCCAAAAAAATCAGCAAAGAAAATAGTTACATTGCTACATAATTATTGTTTTGAATGTTTTTTAAATATCAAATGATCTAGAGCTTGTGTGTTCACATTGTGAAAAGACATTTTTAACTTATTTGATATAAAAAAACACTGTTTAATTTTCACTATTGATTCAACAGTGAAATAGGGAAAACAAAAGTGAAAATAAAATAGTGTTTCTTGTTATCAAATATGTTTTTAAATATCATTTCTAACCTATTCTTAAGTATTGGAATAACATTCCAAGTGGAAAAATTGCAATTTAAAATAGACGGTTTTCACGGATTTAATCTTAATTTGTTTTCGGAGAGAAACATTTTAAAGTGTCTCAACGAAATATAATATTTGTGTAGTATCTAGAATAAACTCATGCCTAATACCACAAAAAGAATTTGTTTCAAGTACCTAATACTGAAAGCGTTGATTTGAAATTCCAAACAAATATTCATGCCTTTATGTAAGAAGAATAAAAAATGTATCAATTGAAAATCGAAAGGTCGCAAAACCACTTTGTATAAAATACCTGACCCAAAAAGTAAAAACACTCTCTTTGAAAATGTAATACGTTAATAATAACCAACGAAATTACTTTATATTTGTACCTTGTATGTGGGAATGAAAGTACATTGAAACATACGCAACAAAATAAAATAAGGAATACTCCATTAATTTTCCCTGATTTCAGGGGGTATTTCAGCTACAAAGAATATGCTCACCCTTAAAAGGTCGAAGCATAATGGTCGTTTCGCGATTTGGGGCTTATAAGATTTATGAAGGGTATTTGATTGCGCATTAACACATTCGCGATTAATGAAATCTATTTGAAGAAATAACGATCTGGACGCACAAACCGTTCCAAACCCATTACTATCTTTTTCTCACGCAATACATATTGAATATGTAACAAAAAGAGACGATAGATTATGGTGCGGATTTTCGATTGTAGTTCTGAAGAGCTGGCATGCAAGCAAACTAAGTATGAATTCAGTAGTTGTTTTTGACCATGTCGAAAAGGGCGAACCATTATTTTAAATTTATAGTTGGATTGCGGGAAAACATGCCACGTAAGAATATATTATGAATCCAACATTCAAGGTTTATCCCTGCAAAATTGGGATGGTATTTAAACACAGGAACTATCTTATCTTCCTTCTACCGAAGGAAACGAAATTATTGCAGGTCCCAAAGTATCGATGTTAGTTTTGCAAAACTAGTCGACTTGTTCCCAAAATACAACGCTGATTACTCATTGACTTAATACACTTAGAAAAATACTAACTAAATTTCACAACGAATCATTGGTACGTACTATCAGATTAGGAACAGAGAATGTACAAACGATTAATTAGTACGAATCTATAATATTAACTCTTCGCAAACAAGTTGTTGGTAAATTTACCAATGATTTGTTTGCGAAGAGTGAATATTACAGATTTATACCAATGAATCGTTTGTACTATCTCTGGTCCTAATCTGATAGTACCGTACCAATGATTCGTTTTGAGTATTTTTCTCAGTGTAGCAAAAGTATCGTAATAATAGGGTGCACATATTAATTAATTTATGACTATTTTAAAAATATCCCGATTAGCATAAATAATATTATTTCTCGTATCAAAAAGTTACAAAATATATTTGAATAGAAATGAACGAATTGGTCCATATTAGCTGATAAATTAAATTTTCCATTTTTGTTTTCAAAGTAGGTACGTAAAGCAACAACAAAACGTCCGTCGATCAAATAATGTTTCAAGGACGAGCTTTAATTTGAGCTTAAATTCAACGGTAGTAGAGCTATAACGAAGGTTTGATAATAATAATAATAATATGTTGGTAGGACAAGGATATCATCAGCTGTAAAGAAAGACAATAACAAAGTGGGTTAATGGAGAAGGGAATGAATATAAACTTAATCTTTCTTTTTTGTAATATTTCAACTCGTACGTAAATTTGTAATTTATCTTTCCATCATGCTTAGTTTAGCAAATCAAAAAACAAAATATAAATCTCTTTAGCTTCCTTGTGCCTCTGGGAAAATTTTCATTACTTACAAGTCTTACAACCACATAACTTGAATATATTTTTCGATTCACTAAAAACCAACAAAATAATGCTATTTTGTTCTAAGAAAATCTGAAAAATGTATAATTATGGTGCTAGTTAAATCCAGAGATGTGCAAAATACTTTCAAAAAAGTATTTAAATACAAAATACAAATACTTTTGAATTTTTGTATTTCAAATACAAAATACTAAATACTTTTTCAAAATGGTATTTAAATACAAAATACAAAATACTTTTTTAAAATACCTTTTTAAAATACTTTTTACAAATAGTCGAACAAGGTGTAAGACAAAAGTATTTAATATTTAAACCATTGATGAATGAAAGAGAAATTAAAAACTGGACAAAAGTATACATAAATGGAGAAAGGGTTGACATGATTCGATATAGCATTGCTTGCAGACAATTGATGAATGCCATTGATGAATGAAAAACTGGACAAGAGTATATATAAATGGAGAAAGGGTTGACATGATTCGATATAGCATTGCTTGCAGACAATTGATGAATGCCATTGATGAATGAAAAACTGGACAAGAGTATACATAAATGGAGAAAGGGTTGACATGATTCGATATAGCATTGCTTGCAGACAATTGATTAATGCCATTGATGAATGAAAAACTGGACAAGAGTATACATAAATGGAGAAAGGGTTGACATGATTCGATATATCATTGCTTGCAGACAATGAGGATGAGCCTTAGGAAGAACTGTCAAAATAGAAAAAAAAAAATAATTAAGTCATGACAAAATGTACGGTTGTTAGAAGAGATAAGCTGAAAATTGTCATAAATGGATTGAGTATCATCAAGCAGGTAAGAGAATTCCTGACTTGGGCTGCAAAATAAATCAGAATGGATAATCCAAATCTGAAATCGTATGGACTACTGTAATATCATACATACAGTATACAGGACTGCTCCAGACTCTTCCTTATCGTCTTCAGATGGTTTTTAGTGTTGCCTCCGGATCATTTACAGAGAGAATAAGAGCTACCGCATAACTTCACTACTAAGAAGTCTACACTAACTGAGAGTCCTAGAGATACTGGTGTTTAAACTGTGTCTCACTGTCCACAAGGCAGCACACTACCCACTGAGCTGTTCCGCTGACGAAAATGTGTGGCGAAGGCTGTGCTCAGCTTCTTAAACTCGTTGAACTCAAAAGGGCAAATACCTCTAAATTTGCAGAAAAAATAAACAAAGTCGCAGCGTCATCTGCCTGGAATAGATTGCCTTCAGACAAAATTGAAAATGCTACCATTCAGGAGAAATCACAGCGCCCTTGAAATGGCCATGGATCGTTAAACGGCGTCATGTATAATTTGTTCAATCATCATTATTATGTGTGTATATCTCTAACATGGAGTACTCTAATGGAAACGTTGTATTTGTAATTCAACAAATTGGTAAAAAAGCTTGCGTACGCGCATATCAATTAATGGCAGAATTTTGTTTCAAACAATAAAAAGGTATTTTGTAAAAGTATTTTGTGTAAAATACAAAATACTCAAAAAAAGTATTTCAAATAAAATACAAAATACTTTTTACAAAAAGGTATTTGAAATACAAAATACAAATACGTATTTTGTATTTGTATTTTAAATACTTTTATTTGAAATACGTCACATCTCTGGTTAAATCACACATCTGCCAAAAAATAAAAACTCATAGAAGAGCAACAAGTGAGAATACTTTTTGTGTGGATTAATGTAATGTAAGTCGTCACACTATAAGGCTTTCAATGAATTCGACGTCACTCATTCAATAATACACCTGTTGTACAACGACATCAGATGGTTAGAAAAGTCGTGGAAAAAAGTAACTAAATGTACAGGGTTTGTTTATAAAGTGTGCTTGAGTGAAGACAATGGAAGACTAAAAGCTACATTAAACATTTTACAGCCCGTATAAACAGATTTGGTAGAGTATAATTGGAAAAATGAAAGTCCTACGTATCCGAACGGTCGGTGGGTTTTGCACGTTTATACTTATGTAGGTAATATTTTACCAAACTTAAAGCAGAAAAAACATATTGGCAGCAAACTCCCCAGTGGGAAGGGCTATTCAAATTTATAATGGTCTGGCTGGAGAAGTTGATATATTTAACGTGACGTATGCAGGATTTACAAGAAAAATTGAGGATATATTGTAGTTGTGTCGTCGTTTGGATATCGTTTAAGGTTTTCTTCAGGGATCGCATTGGCCTTCAGCTGTAATGATCCTAGTAAGAATAGTCTTATTGTCAGTTATAATAATAAAAATATACGTGTGTGATTTCATTACGTCTTCAAGTCGTAAGGGGTATCAAAGCTAGTTAATGTAACAATATAAACAATTTTAGGAAGGATTCTAATATATTTAATAATAACTAGTAGATAGTATAACTAAAAGTTGTTCCTCGTCCTGTCATATTCTTCATCTCTCTCTTCCATTTTCTCGTCAAATATCTCACGAAATACTAAAAATAAACCATCTACGTTGTGAAACTGTTTCGTGGTTGTACAAATGTAGGTACTCTTAAGAATACGTACCATGGGAATAAAATAATAAAAGAGGGTTTCTCTCATTAAAACGCAGAGTATTGTTGTTTCAGAATATAGAGAATTGAGAGGAGAAAACAAACATTTGATAGAACTGGGAAATAAGACTAAAAATATTACAGCTCTATTTGTTCTCTATCAATCTATCATGACGTTCTCCCGAGTGGTATCAGCAAGCGGACCCATTCCATGTATTGATTATACAGGTAATCCTCACTGTACCTATCATTAAAAATAAGCCGTTCACAATGGATGACATATTATATACATACCTCAATAAAACGTATTTCTAATTGTAATTATGATTTGAAGATATAATTTTTTTCATTGTTTGACATAAAAGCAATCTATAAAACGACACAAAACCTTTGAAATTGTGATGGGAGCATGAAATACGCCGTGAGAATTATGCTTGTTTTTTTTTATTTCTTTTTTAGTGCACGTATAAAAAATATGGCCATAGACGAGGTATTTTCTTGAACTTACGAATGTTTTTATATTTTTATTAACAGAAAACTTTGAAAATTTTAATATGTACAAATGAAAATAAAACTTGTTTTATGTATAACTTCAAAGGAAATTAATTTAACGAAACCATCTGATTACACAATATTAAATTTTGTTAACTTCGTTATTATGGCCAATAGCGTTAAAAAGCATGATCAGATAACAAAAAATATATTCAAGTTTCAAATAAAAAAAAGAAATAAGTCGTAGCAATCTAGCATTGATTCTTTAAAATATAATTTATTTTGAACTATTTAAATAAATTTTATTTTGAGTAAGAGGAACTGACGTGCGGGCATGAGAAACTGTATGAATGTGGAAGAAGCGAAGGAAGTGGGTAAAGATAGATCCATTTGATGTTCCGTTCTCTCTGCCTACCCCACATGGGACACGGCGGGAGAGTATAGTATAGAATTATAGATAGTATAGTAGTAATTTGATTAATACACAAGTGGAAAAATTTAGGTCGGACACAGAAAATAAACTTGTGATATGAAGTATTTATGTATGTAGATCACTAAACAGGGCTAAATGGAATGTATTGTATTGTCTTTTCTATAAGGAAATCTTAAAGTGAAATTGATTTTTCTTTTATTGGACACGCCATCTGTTCGTCACGAATCACCCAAATTTTGTCATTAAAATATTTATTTATTTATTTATTTATTTATTTATTTAAACATACACGGCAACAAGCCTTTTACATGTTAACAAAATACATATGTAGTAGACACAACAATGACATAACAATATATTAAATAATTTATAGTGTCGAAGATCAAACAGTAATCAGGGAATACTATAATAACAATTGAAATAATAAACAAAAGAAATAAAATAAAAAAAATATCATTATAAAATCAATAGATGCATTATAAATTTTAAAATTATTCAATAAATCAAAATGAAAGAAGTCAATAACCACATAACAATATTGCTTTTAAATTTGACTTGTCTGTAGAGAATCTCTGATAAATGGTAGAATTATGATTTGGACCACTACAACAGAACGAATGATGGGGATAAATCGACTTAGAAGAAAATCTATTAGATTTTCAGCCGTTTGAAGCTGATTAACTACCAGGAAATGGGATTACTGCTATTGAAGTATTGGCAAATTGATGAAAAATGTTAAAGAAATGACGACAATATTTCATAAAATTGATTAGGTACATCACGAGTCCTTCAAATTCAACGTATACCTACGAAATAAACGATATTTGAAGAATTTAAAACTAAACCAATATCCACTTTTTACTCAAACACTATTTTAAAAATAAAGTATCTTCTTCTTCTCTTCGTGTCTTTTCGGGTCGCTTCGATGTTGACGATCACCTGGCAGAAATCCTGTGTGTTCTGTGCAGCATGAAACAGCTCCCCCACACCTCTCATCCCGGTCCACTCTCGAATGCTCTAAAGTCAGGAAAGCCGCTTCTTTCCAACCCCTCCACGGCCCTCAATCTGTCCTTCTGTGACCAATTATAGGTGGCATATTTTTCTCCTCTCATTATTTGACCAAAATATGAAATTTTACGGAGCATGACTGTTGTGAATAATACAATAGGTGCAATATTTAAAAGAAACACGCATTTTAATGGTGCAACACTTAAAAATAAATGCAAAACTTAAAAATAAATGCAAACCTTAACAAACATAAATGCATATTTTTTTGGGATTTTGTACAAAAATATCTAACATCCACGCATTTTGGCATAAATGCTTAAAGTTTCAGACAGAAAATATGTGTATCCAAAAATTTAGGTAATGCAACTAAAATAAAACATAAACAATTGAGAAAAGTGGGACGTTTATTTAACTTTCCGCGGCACATCCAGTAAGTAATTTATCAAAAATTTAATATTTTGTCTTAAATATTATTTGTGAACAAACACGTACCTTTAAACGCTTTATTATTTACTGGGTAGGTACCTTGAAGTTTCAAGTATTATTTTAAGGTTTAATTTTAATTTATTCTTTTTTAATATATTGAACAGAAAAAAGTGGGAAATCTATTCTTTGCGAGAGATCTTCAGTGTGACTTTTAAAAGGCAATTGTTCGTAAAACACCATTTTTCTTATTCTTCTTTCTGTGCCATGTCAGGTCTCCCCGACGCGACGTTGGCGATCACTCCGGCGAAAACCTCCCTGTCCTGTGCTGCTCTGAACAGGTCATCCACTGTCCGAGTTCCGGTCCACTCTCTAATGTTGCGCAGCCAGGACATCTGCTTTCTGCCAACTCCCCGTCTTCCCTCTATCTTGCCCTCCAATATAAGGCAGAGGAGACGATGCTTTTCTCAACGCAGCACGTGACCCAAATATGAGATCATTAATAAGATAATATAACAAAACACCATTAATAAGATAATATTACAAAACACCATTAATGAGATAATATATTATATAACATCATCAATTTAGTGATGATATGCCACCCAGCCTGAATGATTGCGCAAAAAAGACAATATGCATATTTATCAAATGCAGTTGGTATGCTGGTTACTCCACTTGTAAAATATGCCGTTGTGGTATATGATGTTATTTTAAACGACCTTTTTAGAACAAAATAGTTGAAGGTGAAGCTTTAGACAAAAACGTAATTTTAAAAGAGCAGTAATTATAAATGATGGTAAAATTTTAAAGCTCATTAATAATTAATGTTTTAAAAGTTGATGAAGCAAAAACTTGCATTAAATTTAATCCACTCACATATAAAATAAAGATGTTTATTTTTTTGTAATTCAGAGTGGATACATTAGAAAATCATTAAATTCATTATCTTGCTTTCTAAATTATTTTGTAATCTTGTTTTTCTCTCCATAACATCAGATGAGAAGACAAAAAGCAAATAAATATAGTTTTCAAGTGGTTTGGTTGAAAGAAAATTAAGCGCATCAGTGACTGTCGACAAAAGTGTAGATTTATCAAAAAGTTTATGCCTACATACTTCGACGGTCCTGACTGGGTTCTGAAGATGCCCAATGATAATTGGCCAAATAGTGCACTGTTCTTACGTCTACCAGGGCGTCCCTCTTTCACAATACACCGTTCATATGACAACAACATCAGAGCGCAGGGAATGTCGTGGGAAGAGGTGACGCGATTTCTGCCCTGTGCTCCCGAAAGGAGTGTTGAGGGAGATAACGATGATGATGATGATGACTTTTAAGGATTCAAAAATATTTCTTCCAGTGTACTACTACTACTACTACTATACCATCACGGCATATCCCACGAGTGGGGTAGCCAGCAGACCAGCTGCATATAAAACATGCAAGCTGTCTTCTCCGTGCCAATATAAAATTAAGACATTCAGGATGGGTGGCAAACCTCATCGCCGAATTTGAGATGTAAAATGTCTTATTTTTTCGAACACCTGCCTTTTACAGGACACTCGAAAACTTATGGAGAAGAGTGGGAGACCAATTCTTTACCGGGTGCTCCACGGGATATCCAGTGTACTGCAATTCATTTATTTACTAACTCGAGTCGGACCATTTATGCATTAAAAATTTTACCAGTCCTAAACCGATTCATCACAACAGTTAAGAGAAGTATTAAAATATCTTGGATTGTCGACGTGCTTGCACAATGAAGGTATAGGTAGACATGAATATCTCAAAACTAGAATAATTATAATAATGGAGAGTATTTAGATCGCCATTTTTGTGCCATAGCACCTCGAGGACGCTGAACATGATATTGTTTTATCTTCCACAAAGTTGTCTTTGTCAAGAATTTAAATTTAAATTCAAAACAGTATAACATATAATAACACATAATCTCAGATACATAATATAATGTATCCGCGTCAGAAATAAAAATAAAATAATTCAATAAACATGACAATAGTCACACAAACTGGACATACTCCGCAGGAAACCCCATTTATGATAAAACTGGGGTTAACTGATTTATAAATAAACTTCTTAAACGTAAGGCAGTGTTGCTAGTATTTAATAAAGTATTCTATAAGATTAGACATTGCCTGTAAGTTTTATAAACATTGTTAATAAGAATGTTAAGAGAAAATGTTCAGGTAGTAGAATAAATGGAAGTAGTAGTAGAATCTTTAGAAGGATAAGATAGTAGTAATAATAGTAGGAGTAAGGTGAATGTAACAAGATTGTAGAAACAAAGTAAAAACATATTATTATTCCACATTACATAGATACATGTACAAAGCTATCCTAAAAACATATTCTAATAACATGTTGTAGTACTGCATACTATCTTGTCATGTTTTCTCGACTTTTCAAGTTGAAAAAAAAAACTTCTCGAAATTTCGGGTATCGAGTGTTAGTTTTGTAATAATAATACTCTTTGAAGTTTTAACAAATGAATGCGTGAATTAAATTAAGATTTTCTGGAAACAAAAAGGATATAGACGTATAATAGGAGACTAGAAAAATCTCTATAATTCGAGAAGTGCTCGAAATTTCGAGATATAACCGTAAGTAAATAAAACTACAATGCAACAAGAATACACAACATAATAATACCTAATGTAAAATGTACGGAAAGAGCACACACGAGGCCAATTCACCTCCTTACTAAGTGTTTTAAGTATTTTAGTCTTGGAAACTAATCTCGAGCAGT
This sequence comes from Athripsodes cinereus, assembly GCA_947579605.1. Classification (NCBI taxonomy): domain Eukaryota; kingdom Metazoa; phylum Arthropoda; class Insecta; order Trichoptera; family Leptoceridae; genus Athripsodes; species Athripsodes cinereus. The sequence goes on along the minus strand of OX388322.1, from coordinate 16,434,572 downwards.
ATTACTTTATAAACTTTACTACAGCATTAATGTTCTGTGCATAATAAAACAATATTACGAGAAACTATATTAAGTGCTTGTTTTGGACACCAGTCATCCAAGTATTTTCGAAATATTCAAAACTTATATTATGTTTTGTCCTTTATTCTCGCATGAGTTCAGTTCTCATTGGTATGAAACCAATTAGTAAAAGTTCAAGTTATGACAAATAAGAATTGAAAAAAAAACCTTATTAAATAAAAAATAATTCACAAATAGAGGAATTTCTAATAATATTATAACTAGACAACTTATTTATGATGCACCGTTTTGTGGAAAAACCACCGCAATGGTCAATTTAAGAATCATAACTTTTGTATCATGCATGCGTTTTTTAAGACATAAGGCCTACATATTTGTTTATTACATTCAGCTTCTCCAATGACTTTTCCATTAGTTACTGGGCTTAGTAATGATAATAGGAGAAAGACAATAAAAAAAAACATGATTGGATATAATATGTAATGGTTTGATTTAGAATTCAAACCTTATTCATCTTATAAATTGTCAGTGCACACGTAGTGCAATGCCATAATTAGATAAATTGAAATAAGTGTTCTTTCTTCTACAGATAATTAGAAAAAGAAGTCTTACGACGTAAAGAAGTCGTAAAAAGTCGACCTGATAAGTATAAATAAATTGATATACCCTGATAAGTTGAAAGCAGTCTCTCTCACGATCTATAATTTTTAGTAAAAATCCTTGCTTCAATTTAGCTAGTTATTCATCTTAGTATCCAAACATTATAGTAAAATTTTAAATTGAACGCTATATTTTGTGTAAACATAAACAGATATCTAAATAAAGAATCAACATTATATTATTTGATGTCATCATGATTCTCACTGAATATTCATGAAACTTTGAATGTTTTCTTTCATAAATCTTCATATTTTAAAAATATACGATTTGTCAAAGCGAAGGATGAGGTAAAGAGCATAAAGTTTTACCACTGCATTCTGTTTAAATTACCTCATATTTTTACACCCACTTTACGTAGTTTTATAGTGAAATATGCTGTGCATAATGTGTCTTTTTTTTGTCTTTGAATTTGCATACTAACTAAAGAAAAAATATTATAAAAACAGGATGTTGCGTTATGTTTCTCTTTGTAGTTTATTGTTTATACTAAATTCAAACAAAAAAGTATTTTATACAAGAATGCAATTATTTTTAAATAATTAATACTAAACAACTTATATTGAAGTGCATGAACAATTATTGTTTTTCTAGTTGTTCGCTGAGACCCACCCTGGCATGGGTTACTTATTGGTGAAATTTAGTTTATAACAAACGCAGATTCATATTATTTAAATGAAACAGTTTCTTCTGTAAACAACATAAAAATTACTTCCTTTAATAATTACCTAAAATTTCGAGGAATTCGAGGTTTCGATTGTAACGATGCTTGAGATTCAGTTATTTTTATCCAAATATCTTAGAAGTAAGAAAAAACAAATATGTTTTTTTTGACAAAATTATTTTGTACCACCATGTATTTATCATTGTATTGTAATTTCGTTATTATTTCTTAGTTCTAAAATTGATGCATGAAAGAAAGCTTGTTGGGTTATAATATTTTCCAATTTGTCGTAGTGGTTCAATTTCATAAAAGCAGCATAAAGATACCCCGAGGGAAGTGAGTTGACTTTTCTATTAGTTCTCGTATAATCAAGAGTTATTTTTATTTATTCCGTTAAGTCTCGCCATATTATGGTAATATAAACCTAGTGTACATTGGTTTTAATGAAAATTAAGTTAAGAATAATGACCAAGTTTTATAAGAATCATGAAAGTTAAAATTATTTAAAAGGAAATTACTGTAAAATATTTAGAGTCTCCTATAAAAAAAAAACATTACAGATAAACTGATGACGATACGTCATCAACATTGCTTTGTTTTTCATTTGCTTAAATACGAATATTGATTTTTTTAGATGAATTGGAAAATCTATGCATTCTCTTTTTGATGTTTAAACCTAAACCTTAGTCGAAGAAAGAAGACCAACTTTACGACACCTGGAATGCCTTTATAAAATACCTCATGTTTAATATTTTTATAAACGACACGTGTATTGTGAAAGAGGATCTAAAAATACACAAGTCAGAATTTTAGACAAAAAATTATTGGACATTCTAAGAATGCAAAATATATGAGATATAAATGTAGTATATAATTTGCATAACATCGGTTTTTCTATTTTCTTTCAATACCTCTTAAACATCTGTTAATAAAAATATATCTGCTTCTCAGTAGAAACATTTTGATCAAAGCATTTTTTCCCTCCATAATTATTATTTTTAACGATTTAGACCTTTAGAAAACATCATTTATAATAAATTACACATCTGACAACGATAAAAGTCACTAATTTGGCACAAATTCCACGAAACACAATACGCAAAATAATAATATGACATCTCCTGCTACAGAAACCTTCGAGGTTTGAATTCCCTGATCCAATTAGCGACCAAAATAAGATATGTGTTTTTGTTAGACATATCTAATAAATAAAATTACCTTCGTAGTATAAGAAAATAATACGCAACTAATATAATGATACCAGACGTAATTTTATAAGTAAATACGAAAAGTTAGCTATGTACTCAATTAACAAACTCATGTCATGTTGTATTATTTGAATGTAATAAAAACTAGGAGTATAATATTATATGTATTAACAAAGTAATGATATATGATACTTTGACATTGTTGAGCAATTTGGTAACACTTTGCTTGGCGCCAAGAAGTTGTATAATCATCATATAGAGAATGTGATGATCTATGCTTGGATTAATTTCGTAATTTAATGTAGATCAAGTAGGAAAAAATCGTGACAGTTTTTATTTACTTAACAACAAAATAACACTTTTCATTTAGATTTAATAATAAATTCAACACATTTTTCAACTTTCATAGTATGTTTTTCTATATATGTTTATACCAACGCCAAATAATGATGTTGTGCAAAAAGAATAAATAAATAAAAATAATAATCCTAGTGAGGTGAAAAGAGAGAAGCGAACGGTAGGCAATCTTCATCAGTTTCAATGTATGTAATAAAAGTTTAAACATGACTTCTACTCCAATCCCATTACGTTATATTCCACAAATAGGGAAGTCAGTCAGCAAACCAGCCGCATGCAATAAAGATGCAAGCTGTCCTCTCCATGCAAACAAAAAATTAAGACATGTAGAATGGGTGGCAAACCTTATAGGTTAATTTAATATGTGAAATGTTTTTTTTATTTTTTCGAACACCTGCCTTATACAGGACACACGAAAACTTATGGAAAAGACTGAGAGACCAATTCTTTGCCGGATGTCCCACGGAATAATCATGACTCATAGTTTAATTGATGCTATGTAATGTCGTATACACGTTGTTATACAAAATACATGCTTTTTCAGGACACTCAAAAACTTGCGGAAAATTAAGAGAGCCTGTACTGTTCCGGGAACCCCCACAGGGAAATAAACATTAAAAAAATATGGAAGCATTAAATTATTCAGAAAATCGAATGTTAAAAAAAATGTATCACTTAATAAATTAGAATTGTTCAGTGAACTGAAAAGATTTCGATATACGTTCTGAAATTTTTATGTGCTGAAATTCTGACTTTCATCTTAAGTAATAATATGTTTGCTAACTTGCAATATAATTGGCTTGAGAATAATAATATGATGAATTTGAAGAAATAAAATATTGTCAGATAACGTGAGCTCGTATAAAATAACAGAGAGATATGTCAGAAACATTCCGGAAAAAAAGTTGAGTGATTTTTGTGTGGATAGAGGCTAATGGAAGTAAGAAAAATGGAGACGGTAAATAATAATATTATTATGTACAAGTAAGGCCGGTGAAATCGCAGAATTATGACAATATCCCTTTTTATAAGAATCTCTTTATCCGTATTATTTTTTTAGTTTCATGAACCATATTTCAGGTAAAGGATAGCCGAAGAAATGAGATCTTTATTTCAACTTCATAAAAAATGCAATACTTTTAACATTTTTTGTACAAAAACTTGGGATAATATAAATACTTTTATAGTAAATATCACCTTTCATAATTATTTTCTTTCTGAATATACTTTTGGGGATTGGATTTGTGGACTCTGATGTATATTAGTGTTTACATTTTTTTTTACATTTTTTTATACATATATTTTTAAGCATTTTTAATTCTTCCTGTATCTTTTTTTTAGTATAGTACCACAAATTTATGTTTATTAGTTGGTAAGAAAGGGATTTAATTGGTTTGCTCAATGTTATAATTAATTGTTTATATTTATTGCTACAACTGTTTGATACATTTTAAAAAAATAAAACAAAATAAAAATAAGAAAACACGTTAGTCAAATAAAAATTTCAACCATTTTTTTTATAGATACATATTGTACACGTGGCATTTATAAAAAAAAATTAGCATGTGATGAAAAGATGTCATCTCCAGTACATGTTTCAATGCAGAGTTGCAATGACTTAATATAGGTTCAAATAATACAATTTCGTAGCTGTGAAACCTAAAAATACAAGTATCAAATACAAGTAAAATAGGAAAAATTTTCTTCGATACTTAAAAATAATTTTAGTTTCAAGCAAGTGGTGTAAACGCCAGTGAGATTCAAACATGGACATTTAGATTGAAGTTAATAGACCTCATTATAGGTAACTAGTTATATTTAATTTATTTATTTTCGAAGAGCAAACACTGTGAAAGTTCGTCATAATTAAATATTCAGTTTGATTAAATTAAATTAAAGCACTGTGTCTTTCACTTTAAGTATTATATATTTTCATAAGCTTTTTCACTGAGGATGGACGTAGTCCGAAAAACTTATGAAAATATATAATATTTTAAGTGAAAGACACAGTGTTTTAATTTAATTTAATCAAACTAAATATTTAATTGGTTAACCATAATTTATGCTCGACATATAATCGATTTTTCTACGTTATATTTAAGGCATAAAAAATGCTTAAATTTAAAATGTATAAAAAAAATGTATAAATTTTATGTCATTTAAAACTTATAAGCCTTCTAGTACTATTATATTTTCCTTCTTTTCATTCATATTCGTATCTTAAATATTTAAATTTGTTTTTCTGCCGAATTCAAAGACTTAACGGACAAAAAAATGTTGTAAATTTTCGTAAAAAAAAATACGGAAATTTAATTTTGTATTTTGCCTGAGATTTAAAAATAAAAAAATGGGTGGTAGATAATATTATGATAATATTAGATAACAAATTATTAAATATTTTTCTAGAACGTACCGCTTTTTAAATTGGATCTCAGAAATATTTTACTAAAATATGAAATAGATAATTTTAATATTTTGATTTTACTAATATTTTTTTTTACCTGGAAATACGAAACGTGGAAAACATAACTAACCGACTGATTTCAGATGGGTCCAATTTCTAACAGAATTCCAATTGGTAATAACGATTTGAATTTTGTATTATAAGTGGATCAAAAATGTTTTAAATGAATGCAGGTGAAATATAATTAATTTTTCACTTAACTCGCAAAGCTCAAAAGGATATTTATAATATTTTTACTCACTGAAAATGTGTATCTTTGAAAATATGTTCCAAACGTTCATTTTTCTTAATTCTTTAACATATACCATTTGTTTCATTCAAATGTTTTCATAATTTTTTTAAAAAAATATCTAACTACTGTTTCAAACGTATTTGAAGAACCAGATGACAAATGCTTATAAAGAAATAGTGATAAAATAAAGAGGGAAAAAAATTACAAATTATGGTCGGTACAGTGTAGAAATTATGTCGTGGAAAGAGGTGACGCTCTGAATGGAGGAGGCTGGTTTCTGCCCTGTGCTCCCGAGAGGAGCGTTGAGGGCGATGATGATGATGATGATGATGATAGTGTTGGAGGAGTAAAAATAACTGTAAGAAAAACAGAAAGTACCTGTACTTGAAAAACGTAAGATTAAGTACTTACCATATAGGGCTTATTTCTAAACTTTAATTATAGAAATGACCAATACAAATTGGCCCAATAAAATCCTAGAAACGATCTACTTTATTGGATACCTTTTCAACCAAAGTCGATTAATTATTTAACCTAAATCATTGATTAAGAATGATTTTAGCCATTATTTCCAACAAACAGAGTATTATTGTTATTATTATTATTATTTATTGGCGGAATCAAATGCTTAATCTGAAGGAAATGATGGATCCTTTAGAAGAAGATCAATAAGAGAAATAACAAATAACACTATTACCTTTGAGATTAGGCGATGTTACGTTTACGACTCGGGAAATTAGAAATAAAACAGGTGTGGGTATGTTTGCACGTATTGTTTCCTTTTGTTCTGAAGGTTATATAATAAAACAAAAGATTTTCTTTTGTTACATAATAATAATAATGATAATAAAAAGAATAACGCTTTGTTAAATTCAATGGGCTTTTCAGGCTTATTATTGTACCTACTATTGCTCATTGTTGTTGTTGTTGTTCTCAAAGATCATCACGTGAATTTCTGAAAAATAATATTATATTAATTTACTTCAATAACATTGTTACTTCCAATATAAAGGTAAATATTATCTGTGGTATTTATGAACTCCGTCAGGATCAATCACGGATATGTCAATTGTTTTGGAACAATATTGACATCGAATATCTACACCACGTATGTAGGTATTCGGTACTTCTCACAAGGTTATCTGTTTTCAATATATGGGCCAAATTAATTAATCTTTTATAAAAAAAGACGGAAGTATTTAAAGATAAAGATATACAAAAGATAGAAAGAAAAAAACAGGCAAAATGTATCATATGTTTTACCCATAAAATTGTATTATACGATCCGTCTTGGAAATTCAGCCGGAAGTCTTAAGACTTGAAGGATTCTCCTGAGTTTTACTACAGCTAGTTTTTCCACTGGTTACTTCACTTATAATAGATGCAGTAGTGATATAGTTAAACATTTAATTCAATTATGTAGCTCTAACTAGAAAATCGTCATTGCGTTATTAAGTATTAATACAATCATTATATCTTGGAGTCGCATAGTGGACCTCTTTTTTAACACCATCAAATATGCTAGGGGGACAGTTATCTACTCGATTTGTGTCACTGTCACAACTTGGCCATAAGAATATTATAGTGGGTAAAACAAAAATGCAAAACTATTTATAAAAATAAGAATCTATAATACGACCCAGTTATATTAAATAAACATTACTCATTGCACTTAAGCACAATTTTATATCTCAGATTTCCTTTCTAAGATTTCCTGGTAGATTCTAATTTGAAAAAAGATATTTTTTTCTTTATTTGTTGAGGTATTACGCTATGACAGGGATGAACAACAATAAATTATTATGATACCAAGTAGGTATGTACGTAAAACATGATAATATAATTAATGGTGCAGGTGATCTATGCGAAGTGTAATTAATTTCTTCACAAAATATACTATTTCATAATTTCCGCGGTTCCGCCGCCATCGTTTTTCTTGAAAATTACTAAGTACGTACTAGTAATAATATTTATGGCTATCGGTGTGTTCTTAAGAAGCAGTAGTGACCGAAATTGAATCTGTTCGATGGAAATATAAACGAAATTTCGGGATTCGGTCGAAATATATAGTGAATGCATAAATCAAGAGAATGCATAACTATGAATGAGAATATTACCTGATTGTATGCGACTTATTTGGGACTTCTCAACCACTTTAAAAGCAATTGATTATGAAGTGGAGTGTTCAAAGTGTATTCGCAACATTTGCTTCACTTCATAAAATGAGCTAACTATTAGCTACCAATCTGGTCGAAAAACATTGTTATTTTCATCTGATTAGTAGTCGATCGCTTCTCCAATTTGATTCCAGTTTGGTTTGTTAGTGAAAATTTGATCTGAGCGAAAAGTTGCGACCGATATTTTCCAGTCGCTTTTTTCGAAATAACGATCGGTCAGTATTCCGTAGCAAAACAGTGCGCAGCAAGGAGTTTCAGTAGAAACATCGCAGCGGTATCTATCTTTCTCCTTGTAATCTCCTTTTAATACTTTACAAACAATTAAATTTCATCCCCCTCCCAACTTCTCCTAATTACCTTCACTTTAGGGTTTAATATTTCACAACACAGAACGCTAATCAAAAAAGATTTATGCCAACACTGACATGAAAACGGTCGTGTAAGAAAACAAGACATTGAAATTATTACAATAATGAAAGAAAACCATGTGCAATATTTATTCTTCCATGTAAAGAAATATATTATGTTAGTGATGCAACTAGATTTTCAGAAATCAATTTTGTTGATTCATAACAAAGATCTTCCACACACAATGCATAACTATTTTGTTTTAAATAATAATATTTATATACTAGGAAACAGTAGGTAAACTTAATTAAAATAAAACGATGAATGGCGCTTGGACTATCAAATCAAAGAGAGGAGATTCGAACTATTTTATTAAGAGGCCACAAATTTACTAAAAAAATTAATCAATATCTCATTGCAGAAGGATATCTTCAAGTATATAATTTGGTCGGTTCCAAGATTACAAAAATACACTAATTAACAAATTTACATATTCAAAAGAAAAAAATGATGTTGACTCGGTTTAATGTTTTATTTAATATTATTGAAAAGTGAATTAAATACGTCATTTATACCTATTGGCATTTCTTCTTCGGACGAGATATATGAAAGAATATTGTTTATTTTTTTCAATTAAATTTTTATTAAAATAAAAAAAAAATGTACAGACATCATGCTTTGTTGAATATTTATAAAGAAATCTTAAAAAATAATCTAGAATTCAAGTAGACTTTTCTGTAAGGATTCGGTTATCGCACACACGTGTAGCTACTAAAATATTAAAATAGAAAGTAACTTTTTACAAAAACACACTTCAATAAGGTCTTCATCAAGAAAAAAGTCAACAATCATCTTTTAGCACGTTTATTTTAAAAAAAATTAAAAAATGTGTACAGGCAAATGTTTGTATACAAATCATTTAGAATCTTGAATAATATGACGAAAATTTGCCAAATATACCTACCTACTGAACTTAGTTATGAAAAATGTAAATATTAAATTATAATGATCAGGTGCCGAGTTCATTGTCATTATGTCATTCGAAGAGCCAGAATTACATACTTGTACTATATATAATTAGAAGTTTAACGTATTGATCTTATCACTTTATTTATCAAAATACCTCAGAAAGAAGAAATTTGTTTATGCCTATTTTCTCAAGATAAATTTAAAGTCGGTGTAAATATAAAATATGTTTTAATCAAATGTTAAGTTTCTAATTCAATCAGTGAAAAGAAAAACATATAATAAAAATGAGCTATAGGTAAATTGTGTAAATACGAATGTTCAAATAATAACAAAGTGAAGTACAAGAAGATACTTCAATAACTTTATTCAAACAAATAAACACAATAATATAATAAAATTACTAGCATCATCTCTATTGAAGACGATATACAGAAAACATACAATTGAATTCACAAACAAAATGTATATTAATACGAGGTTAACTAGACGTGTTTAAATTTAACCCTCATAAAATAAAAATACGTAGGTACACATTAGAAAACTTAGTATTCCTGGTTGGAGCAAATTCTTATTAACAAAACATTATTTTCAGTGGTTAAAACATTGAATATTTTTCATGAATATTGTTCAACAAAGAATTTTTTGAATTGTTCAAATGGTCATTGTATTTAAATTGTCAGATTTTGCCCAAAATATTTCACAATTATATGAAATAGTTTGAATAAGCACAAAGTTAATTTCTGTATGTGAGATGCACTGAGAAAAATATTCACAACGAATCATTGGTACGTACTATCAGAGTAGGACTAGAGATAGTACAAACGATTCATTAGTACAAATCTATAATATTAACTTGTCGCAAACAAATTGTTGGTAAATTTACCAACGAGTTGTTTGCGACAAGTTAATATTATAGATTCGTACTAATGAATCGTTTGTACAATCTCTAGTCCTAATCTGATAGTACATACCAATGATTCGTTGTGAATATTCGTTAGTATTTTTCTCAGTGTGGCACTTAGCCAGGTTTAATAGAAAGAATAGAAATCATTTCTTGAGTGTAAGTATAGCTGATATAGAGTAGTAAGCTAAGTGTGTTGTAAGTGCAATAAGTATAACATACAAACACCACCTCGTATGGCTTGTTACGTTACAAAAGAAAATCTTATCTCTCAAGAGATCTCATCAAAAAGGCTATGTGCACTACTTTCTTTGGCATTACATAAAGCGAAAGTACCGAGTTTCATCTTTCAGAAGATGTGGAAAAGAGCTCTATTTTGTTAAGAGTGCTATATTATAATACAAGATACTTTCTTTTTCTTTCATTTTCCTCAAGGGAACGCATAAAGAAACAAATATCTTTGATTCAGAACGGTAACATTTATTATTCTAGTTAATTTCAATAAATTCTAGCCCTCACCTTTCATCTTCATCGTTAAATCTTTATTTATATGTGAACTACATATAAATTGTAAATTAAACAATAAATTGTAGAGTTTTACGAAGAACTCATATTTCAGTTACCTAGGTTTCAACATGATATATCTTAGTCAAACTCTCAAACTCAGTTTGACAAAGACATAGCACGTTGAAACCTAGGTAACTGAAATATTAGTTCTTAATAAAACTCTACAAATAACTGTTTCATTTACAACGAATATAAATAATTATGTTTTAGTCAAAGGAGTTCCTCAAAACAAATTTGCTCAAGACAAAATTCTTCATCAAATCATTTAAGTTCTTTGCAGTCTTTTATTTTCATAGACATATTGAATATTTTCTGTTTGTGTTGTGATTCTATAGATTGTTCCATGTATAATATGAGATGATATTATCTCGATAGACACATATTTACATATATTATGGATGCTGATGTTCTTCCAGGTTTACCGCGTCTGATTGGTCTCCCAGAGACGAAAGAGGGAGACCAACTAAACGCGGTAAACCCGGATGCAAAACATCAGCATCTATAAATTAGGACCGTGAAAGCCTAGAACAGCTAATACATACCTGTATTAATAATATTTGCATCCCAAGCAAATATCTGCAAAAATAATTTGTTTGAGGAAAATTTTTGACGCTTATTAATTTTAAGATGCCGATGATTTATATTGGGAATAATTATGTAGGAGTTAAAGTTATTAATGACGGTGGTTTAACGTTATTCATTATTTCATATTTCAAGTAATAACGCATAAACATAAATCAATATCAAGTGTTATGGTTAATTTAGTGTAATATAACTCACAATACTATTGTAGGGATATGAGGCATTGACTCTTTTAACTTATTTTCAACATATTTCTCGTCTAACCAATATAACACCCTGGAAAAACTCTTTCACAATTTGATTTGAGTTTTTTTTTGTATTATTTTGTTCAACAAAGCACATAATATTTCATACAAAAATAATGGAAAATATTATATTTAATTTCTTAAAATCAAAATTCAATGCACTAATATATGCTGATATCACTATAAAAATAGATATAAGCTGCATGCAATTGTATATTGGCACAAAATAGCTCTGAATACAAGAGTCTCATTTCTTCTCTGTGTTCCAACATTGAAGTATATATGATAAAAGGAATTCTGCTGAATAGAATATACAAAATGTTGATGTCGGAATTGAACGAGTCAGTAAAATAATTCAATTTTGCATTATTTTTTTATATAATGGATATACCTTATTATTTACTGACCTAGATATAAAGAGAAAAATGGGCAAATGGGTGGTGTAGCAAATGTGCGTTAGGGGGTAGGAATTGGTATAGAGATGAATGTTGTAATTTAACTGAAAAGGGGTGGAAAAGACAGGCAGGTACATAGGTAACTAAGTATTATATAAAGAAGGATAAATTCCCACTCGGAATCCAACTGAAGGCTGGATTACAATAACCTAGTATAGTGACGAGCTGGAACCGAGTTACTACTCACCCGAGTGGACTCGAGTAATTTCACATTGAGATTGGTACAGTAAACGGCCAAATAACTCGATATTAATTTGAAACAATTAACAAATAACTTTGCGTAGGTAAAAGATTGTTACGAGTCAAAAAAAATAGCAAAGTATATAAACGGCTTCCTATAATTAAGCCACAAGTTTTTTGGCTTAACTTTTTGAACATGATACATACATAAGCACTATTAATCGGACGGTGCATGCACGCACTCTCCTAATAAATTACACCACTCAAACTAACTTGGTGTAATACGTGTTTCTATGTCTCAGCTGCGTGGCAATTTTGATATGGCATACCATTTAGATTCAGTATCAGGATTTCAGTTATAAGTGTATTATATAAAATAAGATAATAATAAGATTTGTAATTCGATTACGGTTACAATGTTATGTAGAAAATTATATTTTATATTTTAGACTAGCTACATAATACGCAGCGGTAGTTCTTACTAAGTGTAAAGGAAAAAATATACAAATAAATATTATTTATTTAATCGGTCTACTTGCTTTTGCTTTTTTCTTCTGGTATTAAACAATCCTCCTACACTTTCTTTTAAGTTTATCGGTTTCCCGTTAAAAGCTTATGACGTGAAATTATGATCACATCACATTATATATAGTGAGTTACAGTTCATTGGATTGGTTGATCTGAAACGAGTTTGGATTTTCTTCGGCATTCCTCCTACTTTAATTCTAAGCATATGCCACAGTTCATGTCCTTCTTCACTTGATCCATATACATAGACGTCTCTTGGTTGGCCGCTACCATTTCTGCCTTCGGTCATTGACCTCCGCGATGGTGATGAGCAGACCTGGGTGCTTGCTGTTGTGGCCAATCCAGTTTGTTCGTTATTGCTTGATTTTTTTAAGGAGTTGGCAACTGAATTAACATCACATTAAGTATCTTCAATTCGGTAATATGACAATATTCTGTTTTTTTTTTATGGTAAATAGAAAACGAACTGTATGTTCATTACATACAAAAGAATCACTCAAACACGCTGAAATAGAATTAAAATATATAAGATATAGATAAAATTGTTTCTAAGTTTTTATCATACCTAAATGATTGTGTTGGTGGGCTTTGAATTTTGTTTTCTGTTTTTATTTATTCACACAAATGTATAGGTATTTAATTTAAGTGCATTTTTAATTAAATAAACAGCTCTGTGTATCACTACAGCCTCTGCTATTCTAGTCGGAAGTTAAGTTTTTCTGATATAAGCATGAAAATAATTTTATATATCACAAGATTAGAGATTTCATATCGGACCGTATAAAGAGAATAACAATATAATGAAATTTATCGACAGGAATTTATACATCGTAAAAATCATAATCGTAACCGTGTTATGAAGGAGTATCGTAATTCAGATGAAAGAAAGCAAATCGTCAAAAAATAAATACACCCAACAAAAACCCTTGGAAGACCAATTTTATTATTATTATAAGTATTTCAGGCGAAATAATAGTTTGTGTATTATTATTAGTAATATTGTCAAAGGTTACGTGTTAACATTCCGTGGAGTCTTCGGCACAAAATAAATCTCCGACTCTTACTCGTAAAACATCACGTAAATATGAAAGATTTACAATTCAGTACATGCACGAGTACTCACACCCCACTAATGGTTGGCGATTCCCAAATATTTCAGGTTAGTAAATTCAGGTACCTGGGAGCAACCATAACGCCAGAGGGTGATCTCCGGTCGGAATTACCAATCCGCATAGGAGCAGCTAGCGGGGCTTTCAACAACATGAACAAAGTTTGGAAGGCGTCTGGACTCAGCATCAGGACAAAATGCCGCTTGTTCAATGCGTGCATCATCCCAATCCTTCTATATGGCTGCGAGTCTTGGCACTTAACCAAGGCTCAAGAGCGGAAGATACTAAGCTTTGAAAACAAGTGTCTTAGAAGGATTTCGGATGTCAGATGGTATGAACATGTTACAAATGATGCTGTGCGCCGGCGCACCCAGCAGAGACCTGTAATCTCCGTAATACAGGAGAGACGATGGTCATGGCTGGGACATGATTTGAGAATGCCTAATAATAGTTGGCCAAAAAGAGCACTGTTCTTCCGTCCGCAGGGGTTCCGTCGGCCCGGGCGTCCCTCTTTCACAATCAGAGCGCAAGGAATGTCGTGGAAAGAGGTAACGCAATTGGCACAGAGACGATATGAATGGAGGAGGCTGGTTTCTGCCCTGTGCTCCCGAGAGGAGCGTTGAGGGCGATGATGATGATGTATGCTGTCCATATATTTATTACATTGTAACAGGATAAGAACGCTTCTCTCACAATATATCACTACACGTCATATAAAATCAATACAAGTAATATAAGCAGTATTATTAAATTTAAATTAGGTGCGAAAAAGTTGTAAAAATTCATTTTAATATTAGTTTTAAAATGTAATATTAAAACACTGTTTAATTTTCATGTCTAATAATAAGTTTTAATTAACTCTTGCCCTGAAGATGCCGCAAGGCGAAAGCTCTCGGCAATTAGTATTTAGTCATGTAATTGAAACAAGTGTTTCTTTCTACTATAGATTATTGATTACGAGAGAGACGTCTTTCAACTTATCAGGTCATTATCAATTATCGATTGATCATTATCGATTGATAATGACCTGATAAGTCGAAAGACGTCTCTCTTGGAATCAATAATCTATAGTAGAAAGAAACACTTGTTTCAATTACATAATTATAGAATTCTATTACGTGTGCACCGACACAATTAATAGTATTTAGTCATTGTTAATTGAAGTCAAGTCTTATGTTAAGCCTCACCCATCCAGAAAGTTTAATTATTCAATAAAACGAAGAAGATGCAATAATGGTGTAGGTATTGGCAGTAGTTATAGTCGTAGTGGAAGTCAACTTATAGAATAGAATAGAATAGAATAGAATTTATTCAATAAAATGGTTTTCAATTACAATTATATAGAAATTATACAAGTTTTTTTTTTAAGTGAAATTCAAAAGCAGAAAAAAGAAATAAAAAAGAAAGAGTAAGTAAAGTAAATAAATGTCAAGACTCTTTAGACAAATGGAATCTTGGCATTGCAGGCGTCGGGTTGTACGTAATATGAACGGGATGGTATAAAAAGGGTGGGGTCAGTAGTAAAAATAAAAGGCTGAGCTTAAACGTCTCAATAAAGTTCAATCGTCCGATAATTGATTTACGAATGAGAAAGTAAGTAAATAATATAGTGTATGTGTAGTTGTTGTTTATACAAATTGAACAACCCTAGCAAAATTCTTCGCGGTTTACTGCTGATAACGCGCGTTCCTCTATGAATATGAGGGTAATTCACAATATTAATATTGTTATTGTTATTATAAAATGTTAAATGAAATCTGACATTTTATGATTGTTTAGCATCACATAATATTACACATTCCGTACGTGCTGTGCGACACGCGATACAATGATATCTCGATTTACGCGAACATTAAAATATTTACAAATTTGATTTAATATACCAATAGTTTAGCGAATGTCTGCTTTTGTAGGTGGCTAATTGTCTCACACCATAAACATCCTTTTGAATAAAATTTTCACAACATGCTGAATTATGAATGTCGATTGGTGTTCATTTGTTTTTGTTGATTTGGTAGTGACATTATGCGTTTTTTCCAAGAAATAGGTACGGTGAATATTTGAAGTGAAATAAATGTGATTAAATCTCTTTTATTTGTACTGATGTAATTTACGCGCAACCTAGGTATCGAGAGAAAGTCTGTCATTCTCAAACCCAATATTTCACTTCCATCATACCTAGAGATTAATTAAATTATATGAATGAAAAATAACAAAGCCAGCTTGAGAGTAGAATAATCTTTTTACTAGATGTCGGTGAGTTTATGACAATCATTAATAAAAATAATAATTATGTAAAATTATCAAAAACCGCGTAACATCGGGGTACGATTTTGCTCGTAAACAAGAGCACATTGACAACAACGTGTTGCTCATAAAAATATACACACACACACATAGCATCCTAGTATGAAACTATTGTTATTGGAACTGATAATGCTAGTTAGGTACTAGTTCTACTATTACTATTACATACAACCAGTGTAATGAATAACATGTCGCCTTATTGTAAATGCGGCAACGTTTGTTATGAGTCCTACAATGTGGTACCTACTTAGCAACGTACCATTTGATATGTATGATTATTTCATAGAATAGGTACCTACATATATTCTGATAATTTTTTCTAGAAATTTATTTATTTATTCATCGTAGATTCACAGCGTCATCCATGTACACAATAATACCAAACATTACAAACAGAAAATAAAATAATAAAAAGAAAAAAAAATACAAATATTATTAATACTAAAATGATTGAGTTAAAACACTGTTACTTTCACTGTAAAAATTTTATTTTGACAAAAGCCTTTCGGACTTAGTCCATCTTCAGTGCCGTCAACTTAGAAACTGTTTTAACATAATCATTTATCATTAGTACTTAATCATTTATCATTAGTACTTAATCATTTATCATTAGTACTTAATCATTTATCATTAGTACTTAATCATTTATCATTAGTACTTAATCATTTATCATTAGTACTTAATCATTTATCATTAGTACTTAATCATTTATCATTAGTACTTAATCATTTATCATTAGTACTTAATCATTTATCATAAGTACTTAATCATTTATCATTAGTTATCTTAATCATTAGTATTAATAAAAATGAACTTTCATAAGGTTACCACCGAAAAAATAGAATACAAATATTACATTGATATTAAATCACAATTAGAAAATTTCAGGTCAGTTTTTATTTGATTTTAGATTTATTTGAACATTTAGTCTAACAAGAGATTTTACGTGACCAAGTAGAAAGTGAATGATATTATGATAAAATAATTTGACACCACAGACAAGAGATATATTTAAGACTACATGTTATACAAAATTATTATACCGTAATTCATTTAATACCACGTAAAATAAACCAATAAAAACTTATAAACGGCTTACTCCATGTAAGAGAAGTTCTTTAATTTTGTTCCTAAAGAAACATTAATAACTAGACATTGATACATAATAATTATTTAAATACTTTAGAAAAATGACGAAACATGATATAAAGCAAAAATCTGCGAGCCAGTCTTAAATTATTCATACAGTTAAAACATTACAGTCAGTTCAAGGACGGGATGAGCTCTAACAATATTTGAATATTTAATTAATTTTTCATGAAACGGAAGAAGTTAAAAGAAAGAAGTACAATAAATGTATATACACTGATAGAATATGTAAAGAAAACGTTGAAATCTTCTTGAAACAACATTAAGTTAGTTGTAAGAAATGTAAATTGTAAAACGAAATATTAAATCAAATTTTTCAACATGCTAAGTATGCAGATACAATTTTTTCCGGATGAATAATCGTCAAAGTAAGTATAAAACTTAAAATACACATAAGACAATTACATTACACTCATCTTATTCTTCTTTTGTCGCCTTTTAATGGTCCCTTTGAAACTATGGGGTGGAGACAAGCCTCTATCATCATTCAGCGCGACTCTGCACCTAAGAAGTCGTCCTTCGTCGTTCTCAAGACATTTTAAACTCAACTGAAACCAATGACATTTAATATAATTTTACTGGAAATTCAAAGGAAAAGTTAATAGTGCGATCAAAAAGGTACGTTCATATCTCCCTCGAATCACTCGTTGTAGATGCATTTATAAATGTAAGTTTATGTTGATTCAGAATATACCGATGTCTCATCTATTAAAAATGTGCCTTTTTACAGCAATCAACAAGGTTTGTTTATATTGTGTTAATGTAGGGACATAATATTCTGTTTCAAACCTGAAGGACATTCGTTGATGTTTTTTATGGGTTGCAGATATAAAGGATGTCTTAAACTTCAGCATTAGTAGGAAAGAGACAAATCCCATATTAATGTTATGGAGTGAAAGATCATTAGTATTAGGTAATTTGATACAAGTGCTTCTTTCCACTATGAGTTATTGATCACGAGAGAGACGTCTTTCGACTTATTAGATCATTATCAATATGAATAGTTGTAAACAATTCAGATTGATAATGACCTGATAAGTCGAAAGACGTCTCTCTCGTGATCAATAACTCATAGTGAAAAGAAACACTGGTTTCAAATTACCTAATTATGGAATTCTACTACGTGTGGACCGGCACAATGAATTAATCATTGGTTTAATTGTACATTTTGTAAGATAATTTTAAAAGAAATTTGTACTGGGCTACCAGTCTTCTTAGTCTATGAATGAGACAAACATGTAGGGCTAGTAACCGTCTAACGTCAAACATAAGTAAATTTAAATGATGTAGCTAGATTGCCATATATATTATGTTCTCAACGATTTGACATACACTCAAGTTATTATTGAAATATATTCGTATACCTACCGAAATTGAAATGGAGTCGCATTTTACATACTTTTAACATTTAAATAATCCACTTCTTGATATCATGCAGTAAGTCATCATTATACACGTAGTACGCAAAAAAATATTATGATACGAGTAATTATTCACAAATTCGTTTTTGAATAATTTTTGATATGATACGAAAAATACTTAACAGTAAAAGATAAACCATCTTAAAAAATTGCTCTCTCAGTGCTTTATATAAGCTTTATTGCTTTTACTACTTTACTTTATTTAAGATAATTACTTTAAGATAATTGACCAAAAACGTGAGTTAACACCGAAGTTTGGTGTAGTATAATATTCGAGTTCATTATTTTATCACCGAGGATAGGTTAATAAATAAAAATTTGATGGTGAAAAAAGCATCTTTGACAAATAACTTATGATTTTTTATAACGTGATTATTTTATAAATTATCAAATAAAAAGCAATCCTCCAACTAATAACTATGAAACTAAAAGTACGCCGTTGAATAGACCTTAAATATATTTCACTATGTTACAAAACAGCTCTATTCAATAAAATTCATCATTAATTTTGAACCACAAGTACCTAAGCAATCATTATACAATTCCGTACTTCATTACATAAGAATAGCAGTGAAAACTACCAAACTGAAAGAAAATAATACACATTCAATAACGAAATGAGATATTCAAAACTTAACGAAGAGCGACTGCTGAGTACTAAGTAGGGACGTATACAAAAACAAACTCAATATCAGGTTTCTATCTATCTTAAGAGGCGTTCACATTGTTTCACTTTATAATGTCATTCGAAGGGAAAGGATCTAAGCAGTTCATCGAAAGTGAACACATTTTTTAACTGTTTTCATCTTGTGCTTTCACTGCCAGGTCTATATTCACGGTATTATTGTATGTGGTTTGACATGTTTTCGTAAAAAATAAAATATTAAAAATAAAGACTTGTTTTTTTTCTGTGCAAGTAAATATTTAAAAACGAGTAAGATAACGCTGTTTCACATAATAATTTAAGGTCTTTTGGAACCAGTTCATCTTCAATGACTCTTATAAACTATTATAAATAATAGTTATCAAAAATAAATTAATATAATTTTCTTAAGTTTAGAACTTCGAGCCCGTTTTGTTTATGACTCTTGACGTTCGATTCAAGCTCATAGAAAATAGGGACAAATATGATTAAAAAAAATATGAATGGTCGTTTCAGTGAAAGAAGCTTTCATTAAAAATGTGTCGGGTGGTGATTGCTTTCATCTGTACTCCCGAGTGTTTACTGAAGATGAAAAGTCCGTTCACACTTTTCACTTTCGATGATCCATTCTGGGTGATTATTCAAATTCATAAATATGAACGCACCTTTACACAGAATAATAATTATATACATAGATTAATCTAGCCTCATCCAATCGAGGGTTTGCTGCAGGTGTCAGAGAGTAAACTGAGATAACTAAAAGTTTATTGAAGTATCCAAAGTTGACAAGCGAATCAAAACAGCTCACTCACCTTAACCGAGGATTCAAGTTAAGGTCGACAACCAGACAAGCCCTATCATCAAACTTAGAGTTGAACGTTGGTGAAAGGGATTATAGGTAGCGTACCTTTAAAATCCTAGACAATAAAAGATAACTTCAAATTAAATTCACTACAGTATTTTTTTTCTTTCAAAACCCCAGACACTTTAAAGTATTTGACACGGTTAAAAGATTGCATTGGAAATTGACTTTGAAACGAATAAATTCTTGTAGTGAGATGTCAACAATATTCGAATGACTTATAGATTGCGGTGGTTTATCCACAAAACGGCGCATTTTAAAAAAAATCGTCAAGTTATTATTATTTTTATATGGCATTTTGTTAAATAATTTATTTGTATTCATTCTTTCTATGAAAATGGATTTCAAACAATTGCACACATAAATATTTCACTTTTAAATACAGTCAATCTATAGAGGGTGAGCTTATGGCAGAAACGCGATTTCTCCCAATGAACCCAATTTAATGTGAATTTTATCAACTGTTAAGAAAAGAAGATAGGAGTTACAAATGAAGAGTGGTTAAGAACATGGACTAGGAAACAGGTAACAAATTAATACAAATATTATGCTGAAATCGTTTCTGAAAATTATGTCAATCATTAGGTTCTTGTTCAATTATCATACAAATAAATGAACAATCACCAGAGGTAATTTAACTATGTTAATTAAAAACATATTGAACCATTGTATTGGCGGTCAATCAAATCCACATGAAAAATTATTATATGATTTGTTAAATCATTGAAATTCACAGTGACTGCTTCAAACCCTTTGTGAATACGAAGTGATCAAATGAATAAATCTGCAAACCTTAAAACTCAATTGAATTAACAATACCAAAGTAACATTATTTATTTATTGAATTTTCAATTTTTGATTTCAAACGATAGTATTTTTTTTACCTAACATAATGTTTTCTAAGAGAAAATAAGAATGCAGTATAAACATTGTAGTGAAGAAATATTAAATGTGCTTCTACCCTATCTACCTACACTTGGAAGTATCCAGCATGCGATACCCATGCTAGGTATCCCAGAACAATACCTACACATGAAGCTGTCATTGGGTTTATAAGAGAGAATATCGGAGCCTCTGTTATGTCGCCCGGTAGCTTAATTCGACAAAGCACATCTCGCGACAAGATGGGAGTGCGGGTTCAAGTCCCGTCCGAGGCACTACCAAATGGGGTGACGTTGTCTTTTCTAAGCCTTATAATATGGTAGTTTCATGCGTTAAATTTTTTATTTATATACTAACACGATATATTATGCAAGATTTTATTGTGTTTCTACTAAAGATTGTTAAAAGTGTTGGTTGAATTCTCCTTAAGCTAATTGCGGTCATGTAAGTGAGACATTTGCATATAAGAAGGGTGTTTGTTGTGAGAAAAACAATAGTTTTATAAGAATGGTACGTTTAAGAGATACTAAAAGAGAGTGAAATGAAACTAAAGTGTAGCGTCGTGCGTCGTTCTACACAGACGAAAGAGCTTATAAGTAATATCAGAGAGCAATATCGGATTCGGACAAAAAAGGGTTTCGATTATTCTAAAAAACGAACGCTTTTCGATCGAACCATAAGATTTTCATAAAAACCGATTGCAGTAGTAATAATATACTCGTATTATGTCAAAAATTAGAGATTCGGATCAAAACAGAGATTCGATTACATTAGAAAATTATCGATTTTTGCAAAGATTTAGTTCGAATCTCCGTCACCGTTTAGGATATAGGTTTATTGTGTATTATATAGGTGTATACTGCGGTTTATACTTTTTTACAACGTGACTTACCACAAGCGTCTCGTGCCTAAATCTGACACAGTTGTAAGAACGTGGAAAATTATTACCTGGCCGATTATAGATTTAAACGAGTTCCAATCAGTACCAAAAATATGTTTATAAGTACATATGGGTATTAGTATTATGAACAAAGAGTTTTTCTATATTTTAGTCAAATAGTGAAGAGCACATGGTAGCATTCTACTAACAAACAATATGTCATATTTTTCCATTATTTTGTAAATTTCAGTTTAAGACAAAATTGCAAACAAAAAACACAATAATTCGGTTATGACGAAGATGCATAAAACGATATCGATCGGACACAGTGAGTCATAAGAAACAATGGATATTAAAGTGTTTGAGATAATGGTTTTAATAGCTTGAAAGTGAAAATAATGTAGTGTAGAAATAAAGACAAAACAACATCACAATACACCATAAGTCCCTGTAGTTTATGACTGACGCATGTCCAGGATTAGTATCAGCTATCTTTAAAGATTTACAAGGAAGATACACGTGGAGAAAGAAGCATAAAACCTTATTTGTTACACTCTAACTGAACACAATAGAGGTAAACGTACACTTGATAATGTAATTTACATTTAACTTTACAGGAAATAAAGTTAATAGATTTTATATCGCTGTTTTTATTATTATTCTTTCAAAGATTAACGATTTCGCTTTGTCGTCTAAACAAAATCAAAAACACTCATTGATCATTGACTGACTCTTTGAACACGCTTTGCAAACTAAAATTAGTAATTAATGAGTTTATAGACCTTATATAAATTTGACGTTACAATAAAGTAAAAGATATGCTGTAATTACATCATAATAAGAATATTTTATCATCAATGGTGGAACTACACGCTTAAGCATAAATAATTTAATAAAGTCTTACATTTTACAAAAAAATTTGTAGGGTTAAAGTTCATACTCGCCTCACCTGGAAGAAAGCTGTAGAATGCTTTCTTAGTATTTTAAATGAGGACACCTATTGAAAGAATTGATAAGCCGTACATAATATGTTGCAAAAAGTAATATATCGATATGAAATAAAATATCATATCAATGAGAAAAAAAAAACTTTGTTAAAAATGTTTAGTCATTTCGATTACTATTACTAAGAGATTCTTCTAAATACATCACTATTTCCAACTACAAATACGTACAACATGTGAATAAAGAAGAAAAAAATGAAAGAAAATAAAAAAGAATCACATGTACGCATGTAGGTGTATTGTATCTTGCGTTTGTGTAAAACACTTAAGAAGAAGAATATCCTTTGAAAATGGGTAGCGTTAGTGAAAGTAACGATAGAAAATCAATTTGTCGCTGAGGGAGTCATTGAATAGAATAAACAGATGACGTACACATAAATGTAGATAGATAGATAGATGAAATAAGACAGAGGGTACAGATCGATTACATTTCATCACCCAAAGAACCAAAAAATAATAATATACCTTTCATACTAAAGAAAAAAAAGGAATGAAAAAAACACCCACGATTGAACCGAGTGTCGGTGTAAAACTTGAGTGATGGTATTTACACCGTCGACTAAAGGGTCTGAATGTCAAGACATCAAGGGTAGATTCTGACGAAGGTCAGAATCTAGAAAAAGAAAGGTTTTATACTACTACTTCATATATACACTACTATTATTATTATTATTTTCCACTTGTCTTCTTTAAAGCCACCGACTATTCCTTCACACTACTACAATACACATAGTTTGTTTGACTTACTGTCAATAATAAAATAAATAATGGTGATTCTTATTGAAAAAGGTAGTACGTACACACATACATACAAAGCAAGCATCGCCAACATAATATAACAATAATATCCATTATTTTTTTCAGCTATTCTTTGTTTGACGGATGTATTATCAAGGGTAAACGATAGTAAATAAGGAAGAAGTATTATATATATTTTATTTTTATAGAATTATATATAATATCAATCTATCTATCCCGTCATTCAGCAACCCTTGTGGGTAGTTAGAAAGTACGGAGCACCAATTCGTTTCATCCTTGTACACTTCTTTCGCTTCCTCCAAAATCAAGATTATCACATATAAAACTAAATTAAGGGTATTATGCAACAAAATAAATGTGATTAGGAAGATATAGGATGTCAGGTGGTATGAACAATTGAACATGTCACAAAAAACGATTCTGTACTTCAACGCACTCATAAAAGATCTTAGTATCTCTATTATGGAATAGACTAGCCCTACATGGGGCATGTATTATAAAGAATGGCCAATGATAGTTGACAAAATAGAGCACTATTCGTACTTTCAACGAGGTTTTCGACGTCGTTCTTTTGACAATGACATTAGAGCTACAGAAATGCGAAAATATCTTTATTCTATCTATACCATAACGATACATCTCACAAATGGGGGTAGCCAGTAGCCTAACGGCAAGAAATGAACACGCAAGTTATTCTCTCCATGCTAATAGGTGATCCAAATGGCGCAAAGGTTATCTGAAAGGAAGAGGCTGGTTTTTAGTTTTCGCTAAAAAATTTCGCTTTTCTTTTTTTTCCCGAGAGAAGCACTAAAAGACATCTGGGTGGGATTACAAACGTGTTTTATTAAAATATATCATCTTTTGTTGTAGATGTTATCTTTTGAGATATTATTATGTAGGTACAGTAACTTCTATGTACCTATTGTCCGTTTTCATTTTGGAAGTAGGTGAATTGGATATATCGGAAAAATATTTCAATACCGCCAATGGGTTTCCTCAACAAAGAAGTACCGCCGGTATAATAATTGAATACACGATGTTATGCGCAAATAGAAGGATTTCCCATTTTTTTTTTTATATTTCCCTTTTTATGCCAGATAGAAAAGAAGATGTTATGTAAATTATGTAAGAATTTCGACATGTTCTCTTTGTATTCTGCTTTATATATTTTTTAAGATTATATTACCTACTTTTCCTTTTTTTATAATAAAAATAAATTCGTTTCCATAACTTAAATTCAGAGTTGGGCATTTAATGAGTTAAATAACCATCGTTAAATTGTGATATTTTTTTTTATAACTGCATTAAGTCTATTACTTTTCCTGCAGTGAGGATCCCATTATATGTACACAACAAGTTGGTACCCCAAAGGTAGGTACCGTTCTATTTTCAATTACCGAAGATCTTACTGTGATGACTACCTATGGTCCGCATTACATTTAAAAAAAATAGTGATCGAGTGTGTTTTAGAAACATATTAACGGTCATTCTTATTCTTTGGGTACCATAGTAGGTCCTCTTAACTCTGTGCCCTGTTCCAGCTGAAAGAGCTCTTCCATTCTCTGGATTCCAGATGATTCCCTTATATTTCCTAGCATAAGAAATTACCCTTCTCGCACACCACATTTTTTTCTACATTGCCTTCTATTATGGAATACAGTAGATTGTATAAACGATTAACAGAATTGATTATTGTTTTCGATTAACGGTATCCAGCTCTGCTGAGTTTTATCTTGTTCAGATTTTTTTTAACCTTAAATAAATTGCGCGACGTGAAATAAATGGTGACAATAATGTTGATGTATCAATATGTCAATAATTTGGAGCACCGCACTGTGTCATTTGAAAAATAAGGCGTAGTAAATTAATCAGAGTTTTTATCATCATTTCCCATATTGGGAAAACTAGTGTTCGCACTTGAATTATTTGAATACCTGAGTAATAGAAAAACAGACAGTTATTAATGTGACCAAGGTGGATAAAAAAACCTGACTTGTTGTAAATAAATTACCAAAATAATTTCATCTTTCCAATATTATTTTTGTTGCAAACATAATATACATATTATACATATTACAAATTCTTTCATTAACTTTTCAATCCTTATATTAGAAGCTCGAGATAGAAATGAGCTTTCTCAAATAAAAGTTACTGTGAGCTTCCTCTTCCCATGATATATCGTGGATTCTTCTTGTTTGACGATTATGATGGTAAAGTGTGTAATTTTTTTATGGGGTTCAAGCAAAAAAAATCTTATATTCAAGAAAAACACAATTCAGTTGCAATATTAAAGTTGCAGGGTCTATGATTTTAGTAGGAATAAAATGAAAATATTAAAAGGAGATTGTGTATAAATTCGTTTTATAAAAATACCTACCAATTAATTTATATTTCAATATATTTTTTCAGATAAACACACTTCCTAGTAATTATTAATCATACATACAAAAGTTGTTTTGTCTAGAGGTCAATCATCATTTTCGTGTATTTAAGCATCGAGTAAATTCGAAATTAAAAGTTTTATTAAAAATCACTTAAGTATGAAAATTAAGTAAATTATAACTGCCTACTTGAAGATTTAATTTAGTTTGAGATGAAAACTTAGATGAAAAAAATATTTTACCGAACGTAAAGTTCAATTTCTTGTTGATGTTCTCAGAATTGCGCTTACCTGTAAAAAAAAGAAAAAATATATTAGTTAAACATTCCAAACTTTTCAAATACCAAATAATATACCAAGTACATAAAATATGACGATAAGATTTTTACTCAATAATAATAATAGTCATACAAAATAATTAAATTTAATTGAGATTGGTAAGAGTGATTAGTTTAATGACTTTTTTCTTCAGAGATACCGATTCTCCTGAATTTATACAAGTAGCGTAATTTTACATTGAAGACAAAGTAATTATTCTCTTGATATTATACGGACTACTACTACTACTAATACTACTATACCATCACGGCATATCCCACAAGTGGGGTAGCCAGCAGACCAGCTGCATATAATAAACTTGCAAGCTGTCCTCTCCGTGCCAATATAAACGTGCCAATACGGACCAAAATGGAATTAAATTATAGATGTGGATTGATAAACAAGAAAATGAACGAAATCTGACGTTAAATTAAAAAAATATAAACAACAAATCATCCAATACATTCATAAAAAGAAAAATATAACTTTTATAGTTAAATGGTAGGTTCACATAGAAAAGATTTAAAACCTTCTTAAAAACAGTTTAATTTATAAATCCACTTGCGAAATAAAATAAAAAAAGTGTTATGGAATTAGAGTGACAACGTTCTGTCAAATATAAACACCCATGTAAAAGCGTAAATTACATTTGAAAACTCGACTTAAAAAATAAATTATAATAATATAATGTACTTTAATCAAATCTTAAAAGATTTCGGAGAACCGACGAGAACTTTTAATAATAATGAAGGAAAAAGTAATAAAACTAAGAAGACAATAATTTTACTTTGAAATAGAAATTTCTGGGTGGTAGTACTAAGTTTGTAAGTCCCTAAAAAGATATTTAAATTACATTTTGTTTTAAATTATAACACTTATCAGATGCTTTAAACTTTTCACGGCTAATTAGAGAGACGTCTGCCATTCAAGGACCCTTCCATGGTGAAGTAATATGCGTGCCGTAGGTGGGGTGTTCCATCCTGAACGTCACATTCCACCTCTCAGCTCTCACGTCAGGTATTGAGAAGCTTTTCTTTCCAGTAAATAACAACTTGTCTAAATAATCCAGAAAACGGAAATCAGTATTTCGAGGATCAAATGGAACACGAGATAATGTGCTGGAACGTGCATATTTTGTTAAGTGGTTTTAAACCAACTGTCGTAACATTTGAATAAATATCTATAAGCCTAACGGCTAGAAACAATAAATTATAAAAAAACAAAATAGAAAATATGTAAAAGTAAAATAAAATAAAACAAAGAAACCTATATTTAACTTAATCTATGGAGAATAAACATTTTAGTACACAAAATCCAACAAAAGAACATTGAATAGATAAAAACATTAAAATAAAGTAAATAGAAAAAAACAAACTATTTTTATTTTTTTACCCTTAATTATTTCAAAAGAATAATCAATCAATTACAGGTAAACATGTACATAAATATTGACAATGAAAATAATAATACAATGTAATTAGGTACAATATTAAATAGGTAGAGTGCGCTGCAGAGAATATCGCCCAAACTAGGGAAAAACTAAATATTATGATAAAACTGAATCATATTGTAATTATTGATAATGCGTATATCTATACCATCACGAATTTTCCCACAAGTAGGACAACTAGTAGACTAAATGCATGTAATAAACAATTAATGAATATTTCTCTGCGTACTAAAAAATATGAAACATTCTCAATAGGTGTTCTGCACTCATCTCGTCGCAGAATTTAAGATAGTGAAAATCTAACGGGCACTCGTCTATCCAATGTTTTAATAGTACGTGAGTACCGACAGATAGTGATGAATAATAAGGTTTATTTTCACATTTCCAAATAATGAAAGTCATTGTCGACCACTGATTCCCACATATTTTACTAATACTAAAACGAGCAAGTTAAATTGTTTGCAATGTTTTCCACCGATCAACCTGGTACTTTTAAAAGCGTTTATACAATACAAGCTTTATTTACAAATGAAACCTCACTTAAAACTTCAACATTTACACTTAATTCATTCCGAAAATAACTATGAACAGATACCGAATTAAACAAAGCTTTTTCAATACATGCTTAACGTTTGACGCAAAATCAACGAACGAATATTTTACACGAGAGAAAAAATTGACAAATGGCATTAAATTATATATATATGTTTTTTTCTTATTTTTGTGAGTGATGAAATGGATTAGGGTTACGCAACTGGAGATGTTCCGGACAACGTAAGACCGCAAACCTCGCGCCGTGAGGAACGTCAACGTCAGGGGGATCAGACAAAGAGAAGATAATGGATGTATAAAGGAAATCACGTCGCCATTGAGTGGCCTCCATGCCAAAATGTTTGACATTCTTAAACTTTCCTGTTTATAACAAAAACCCAGATAAATCTTTAAAAAAAGTTGTACACATGAAATAATGATAAACCTTTTTGTTAAAAGACGGATCCAATTTACCAAAAAAAATAAATAAACCATCACGTAGGATGTCTATGTTCACATAAAATAAACTGTTTTCAGTCGAGATTATTTAGATAAACAACGTATTAGTTGGAAGATATCGCGCCTCTAAAACTCGCCCGTTACATAACATTATTTGTATAAACCATTTTGTAATACTATAACAGTTTATTTATTTATTCATTCTTTACTGTACATTGATAACAAACAATTACATAAAAGATACACATTCAAGTTAGATACAATCAATACGTTTCAGTTTATTATTTCAGCTATAATATTTTGCTCAATTTAGTGAATTTTGTATTGAATTCTACAAAAAAGGAAATGAAAAGATGGCACAACTTAGCATTTAAATAAATTGTCGGTTCCGTGTGAAGACACTCTAAATAAAGGATTCTAAGAAAATGGAACTTATGTTTAAACAAAGTGTTGATTGAGTTTAGGGTATGGTTGCCTACGCACAAGGTAAACGTGTTCAGCATGTAAAAGAAAGACAGAATATGTCAATTATACAATGACAAATTGTCCCAGTTATACAACTTTTAAGTCATACTACATAAGAAATATTACTTAAAGGGAATATAGGAGATATTGAATATTACAATCTTCAAACAGTGTCCCAAACCTATGCAGGATAATAAATTTACGTACATAATGATATATTATTCAGAGATTATTATTTATATTAAACCGTATATTTAAACGCATTGTTTTATTTAGTCTAGTGGGGCAATATATTCCATAATGTTGATCTTTTTTGTTTGTTTGTATTAACTGTTTGGGAGAAAAAAAAGACGTTTTGGGCACATGGAAAGTATGAAAGAGGGCATGGTGTTTAAATTGAAAGATAAATTTTCGAAATTATGAAGAAATACCATGTGGAAAGACATTTTATAAAATAAAATATAACAAAACACTGCTTTACTTCCACTTTACTTCATTCAAATGTCAGTGCGTTCAGCTTCCCCTGCCATCACTCATACATAAAACAAAAAACTTTTTGTTTGTTAATTTGATTTTTATACTGAACTCAATATTGCATTGTCATTGATAATGAGCAGGTAGTGTTCGAAAACGTTCTGACATTTGAATGAAGTAAAGTGGAAGTTAAACAGTGTTTTGTTATATTTTATTTTATTATTTTATACATGTTAATTGAAAGACATACATGTCTGAGAATAAGACACTATGACATGTGGCTACCTAATGATCAAATAAATGGCTTTATTGTATAGACCGAATTCAAAGGAGTGCAATCATCAGGATAGCTTTCTTAAGTGTTATTTTAATGGTACAAACACACGATCTGTTTATTAACTATATAAATTAAGTTCGGTAGTTTTCCTCCTTGCGGGAGATGCTGTGATGGAATAAAGTAGATATGAAATGAAAAAAGAATTAATTAAATCTTTGCTTGATAGATTCATAATCAATAATGGAGTTGTAATATTTTTTTTCAGTCGGATGAGTTATCATCGTTCAAAAGTAAAAAGATAATAAAAGTATTCACCGAATCAATAAAAAAATAGTTTCTACGTATTCTTTTTAAATGAAGGAACTTTTATTTTAATATTATTAAGTAACCCTTGTTTCTTTTGATTTATCCGTCCTTTTTTATTTTAGTTTAAAAGGAATTCGTAGGATGGGACCAATGAAAAATTATCATACATTTAGATTTTTATAACGCGTAGTTTTAGAACATAAATAAACTTTATTTAATATAGTTTTTAGGTCCTATCCTTTTTTAAAAAAAAAATATTATTCCAGAAACGTTTGTTTTGAAACATTTACAATTATTTTTTGTTTTTGTTTCATCTCTTTATTATATATTTACACACAGTATATAAAGTATTACATACTGTATTTTTTTATCTTTGATAAGAATTAAAATGCGGGAATTCAGAATCAAATAAAAATAATCTGTAAGTCGTGTATTGTGATTGAAATGGGAATGATAAATATAATGTTGACTGCAAGTATTGAAAGAATGAGTTATAAGACTTTATAAACAGAAAGTTTTGAAATTCATGCCTTTACTACATTTTTTCGAACAAATTAAGTCGAATCGCGCAAATTGTAATTCACTTATATGAGATATTTTCTATCATAAAACACTTCTTTAGTTTATCTACTGTGACTTTTATTAGACGCGAGCCGGTTCTCAAGAGCTTCCGCTCTCATCCTCGGGCTAGCGTAAAGTTCAGTGGATAAACTAAAGAAATGTTTTATTTATAATTAATTCAACATGAACTTCCACCAAGAACCGTCGGTTGAAAAAAATGAAATTAATATTTTCTATCATCAAGAAATTTCATATAAGAAGGGTAGCCAGTGGACCGACTGCAAATAAATTAACATGCAAGTTGTCCCATCCGTGCTCCTAAAACAAAGCATTTAGAATTAAATAATATGTTGCATACTTCGTTTCTTGTTTTATACATGCGAAACAAAAGTTTTTAGTATGTTTAAGAATATAATAATAATAACTTCCTTTAAACTGTGATATAAAAATATCGCAGAAATAGAAACTTTCGACTGCCGAAAATAAATAAGTAATGATAATAATGCGAAAAAACGAAATATTTTATCGACATTTTTTTCAATATTCTGTTTACGCCAATTTTACAATTTGTAAACGTCACGCTGGAAATTGGGGTAAATTGAATCAATAACACTCAAAAATATTATTTTACATAATAAAAATATACTTAAATAAATATGTTCAAATTGATGGGGAGGCGTAAACACATAATATTCTCATGTTGAAAACGATATGAGGCGATGATACTGGAAAAAAGGCACAGCTGATTACTATGTAGGTAATTGAAACTAAAGATGATTTAGATAATGGCTCAAAAATTTAATATCCGTAAACATTCTCTAAAGAGCTTAATTTCACCGAATGGAGTCACTAAGGTTTCTGTCTATAACGTATAATCATTAATATATTTACATACGAATGAAATCAAATAATTATGTGGGTTTATTAAAAGAAAATGTGGGCGTATACCTTAGCAAGCAATTATGTAATAATAATAACAGGTAATATTAATAAATGCTCTTCAACCATAGAAAATTAATGGGAAATCTGTCAGGTTTAATATTCATAGCTATTTCAAACACTCAATCAGATTCAAATTCTAGGAAGGTAAAATGACAACCCAAAGTATCGAATACAAAAATAATATACTGTTTACTTAATTAGACATAATTTTTACACTATCTAAAATTACTCTGAAATATTTAATAAAATCCCTTGTATTTTTTTGTCGCCATATTGGCACATGTACCTATGCAAGTGAAGCTTAGACGTGGTTGAAGAAGGACGAGAGTGGAATAAATGCCGTGGAGATAAGTTCACTAAGAAGAATGGTTGGTAAAACGTTGCGGGATAGAGTGAAGAATGAGGGTATTAGAAGAATGAGCGGATGCGAGAAGAGTGTTGTGGATAGAATGCGTGCAAATAAGTTACGATGGTTTGGACTTGTTGAGCGAATACAAGATGAAGAATGACCAAGAGGATGTATCTGTCTGAAAGAGGAGGTGTGAGGAAGCGCGGACGGCCAAGAACCACGTGGCTTGATCACGTGGATCAAATCCTAAAGGACGGCCGCGTGTTGAGTAAGACAAATCGACGAACATGTATGAGAAACTGGATGAATGTGGAGGAAGCGAAAGAAGTTTGTAAGGATATATCTCTATGGCGTTCCGTTCTCTCTGCTTACCCCTCCTGGGACACGGCGTGAGGGTATAGATAGATAGATAGATTGGCAAACGAGAAATAATAATTTTTAATTTTATCAGCAAAATTGACAAAGCAATTTTCTCTTATGAGAGAAAATCTTGTAGATAAATTTGACATGATCAAGTTGATATCCGTGGAGTTGTCAAAAGATTCGACATTATTTTCAAAATATTCAAAGAAGCACAACTCCTTTCTATTACAAGACTTTAAAGGGGAGATGAAATGTAATACTGCGATGAAGAACTGAATACATAGTACAAACTCAAAGTGCATAATTAGATAAACACGTAAATGTAATTTAATAGTAGGGTTTTGTAGTCTCCCAGAGGAGTAAGCGGAAATAATTATAATAAACAAATATGGATTAGAAACACAAATAAAAGTATCCATGAATACATACAGTGCCTACAAATCATAACGTACGTGAAACGACATAATATTATTATCATTAATGTGATAAAGAGTAAGCAGTTTGTTGATATACGTGTACTTCTACTAAGAAATGTTTGCAAAACTGAGAAATATTATCATTCATTTGGTTCAGGAGATTTTTCAGGCGAAAGCTATGTTAATATATGATTTTAAATCATTTTCACAAATGTGGAATTTCTTTATTTGTCGTCAACAACATTCAGAATTAAATACTTCAAATGAAAAAAAAATTATTCTTACTAGGGAGTAATAAATGACTGAAGGTGTTAGATATTTGGTTCTTTCAGTCTTCAAAATTTCAGCTATTCGAGATTAATAAGAGCAGTTTAACAAAAAAAAAAAATCTAGGCAATGCAAATTGTTTTTACTGTACTAAAAAGATAACTGGCATGTTACACGCAGTTAATCCACTAATTAAACCGCTTGTGATAGTTAAGATAGATATACAAAGTACAAGATGAAAATAAATAGATTGTACTTTAAATTGGCAACCTGAGATTGAACGACAAAAATGCAGTTATTTTAAATTAATACTATTATTTATAGCCAATAAATTTCAGGTGATACAAATTTAGTTCCAAAAACAGCCACGTAAGCATTCAATCGGTGGAAATATAATACAGCAGGAGCACTAACGCCATCTCCCGAGATAATACTGCGGGGGTTCCCGCTAAGAGAGATTCAAGATAAGGCATGCTCTCTAATAGAAAACTTTTAACCCAGAACATGTAAGTTTTAATTGGATGCGGCACAAAATGGAGAGGGGTGGGTGTGATATATTATGTATATCTTGTATGTGTGTTGTATGTAAAAGCTGCTAAACCCATCAGAATGTAGATCACCCCTAAAAGGGATAAAAACCCTACCCTCAGGTTTAGGGGTGTTTTGGAGTACAACAAAAATGTATATAAGAAAATTAACACGGTAATAACTTCCACCTTTCTATTACATGTTTCCATACTACCTGCGTTTTTTCCCTTATGCCATAGCAACATTACTTACATTGAAGTGCCAACAGAGAATACTACTAAGTTGAAACAACACTAGAAAGCATTAAACGATATTATTAGGAGACGTCATTTATAAATGAGTAAACAATTGTTGATTATTTGACTGACATTACTTAGAGCTTAGTAAATACGTATATGATTTTCTAACCATATACAGAGATGGAAATGGAACAATTCGATCTCTAATTTATTTTCTTTATTTTCTAGTTTACATTAGATACATAACACATAAGATAGATTTAAAAAAATAATTCAATGCATATAAGGTTAGTTTATTGCTTGTATTGCAAACTTTTTCAACTAACATGTCTTTGTACAGGACGTTGGAAAGCTTTAATATAGGCATTGTGGATACAAGGTATAACAGACCAATTCTAATTAATACCGAAAATTTCACAGGAGTTCACCTTCATATATATACGTTATGTGTATTTTGTAATAATTATTTGTACAGGAGTTTCTACTTAAGCCGGTGGTTGTAATTTATATGGATATTGAGCAGAATAGACTTTAAATTAGTTTAGTTCTACAATACCGCGTATAATTAGATAAATCTGACCTCCTTTCACACGAGTTATACCTATCTTAACCTAACAGTTTCCCTAACCATCTAACCGACATCCCTAATAGGTAAAATAGAGAGGATAGAATACCAACCCGGCCATTGCTGTATAGTACAAATATATAATTATTCCTCGCATCTTCTACGTTCATCTATGCTTTCCAAACATGCATCAAATTTATCGAAATCCTCTGAAGTCTATGTCAACCCACTGTTATAAACAATTGTCTTCACGAGCAGACCACTTAATTATGTCCTCTGACAATCACTTCCACCTGGGCTAATTTTTACATAAACATTAATTGCTTAAAAAAAATACGTTCTTTAAACATACGACTACATATATAAATTTTCCCTGCACTCTTTCATTAGGAATTCTCTCTTACGTATTCTACCTACCCTGAACATTCGTAAACGATTGGACGGCCTTTGAAAATAAAACAGAATATTCTCCTTATTGGGTAATTAATATAAAATATACTTTGACGGTACAATTTGAATAGTCTACCTTCACTCGTATACATTACTTGAACTAATAAACGGAGTGGTTAATTTATTGCCTAAAGACAATCTCTTCTAATCAAACCCCAAACAAACCGCAATTCATTATTAGGTAGAGACTGAACAGTGAACACCGTTATTTAATGTGCAAATTGTACTCGTCTCCCGTGTTTAACAAGTAATAGTCAGCTAAGATATGTTCTTGATTCTATGAACAAACATACTAACTAATTGAACTTAGTGTATATTTATACAGACAAATAATAAAACAGTGCAAATACAAACTTAATCTAGTAGATAGGTACAAATTAAATACACTTACAAATTAAATTGAAATCTAGAAAATGTTCTTAAAATATAAGTTTGTGTAATTGCGTAATTGCAACACTATGTGGCGCTAGGCTAAGCTTTTAAATTCAACTACCTGTAGATAACAAACATCGTCAATTTCTGTCGACAAAGTTGAATCAGCTTGATCTTTGAACAATGTAGATGAAAAAAGTGATGTAATGTAAAAATGTAGTTTTTTTTAATGTTGCTGCAACTGATCGTCAAAGGCAAGGTTGAGGGTTAAAAATTGGTTGCAAGACGGTGGATCTCCTGGCTACACAATATATGTGTGGACAAAAAGAGGAGCTGTTTTGGACTTGGATAGGAACGCATTCTCGCAAGCTGAGAGACTTGAAGAAGAAGAATGAAAAAATCTTACTAAAATATGATATTTTACTGATTCCTAATCTCAGCCAATTTGCACTGCTGGATAAAATACATCTTTTCCATATTCTTCAGCTCATCTCTTTCGAAAGTGCAACAGTAGGGCCAATTCTGAATCTTAATGAACTAACTAACTAAAAATTTGATTAATATTAGTTATTATGTAGTATTCAGCATTAGTTATGAACTATAAACAACTATAAACTCGAGAACCACCAAGTGCAAACGGTAAAATCTATGGGACAAACTAATATTATTCAGTGATGCCGCAATACAAAATTTTTTTCACGTTCCGATTTACACTTCTGGCAACAATTTAATAGTTGTCGCGCGTGAAAATTGTGAAATGTCAGATTTGCCGATATATTTTGGCGTTCGTATTTGCGTCGGTGGTGGTGTAATTTTACAATTTATACATGCTGATAGTTGTGAGGGCCCTAAAATTATAAATATTTACTTTTAATTGAAGAAAACAACTTAACACTTCCAAAATATAGCAATATTCTGCGGCAAAATGACAGCAACTAATAATATTCGCACATTAAAAGTCGCGAATAAACTTCTGCCAAATCCAATTTATTTTAGTCGTCGGCTGTCAACTAAAATTTCATTCTGAATACGAAATCCATAGATTCTCGAAATTTATAGTTGTACTAAGGTGTTAAAATGAACTAATGAACTAAATTAGTACGGAAAACTGTGAATACGAATTAGAACAAATTATCATGACTCAACTATCTCCTCATACTTAGTTGACTTAGTGCAACTAAACTATTTTGTGATTCAGAATTGGCCATAGTATGTTCAAATTAAAATTCAGGTTTTCGTATAGTTCTACATAGATATGGGTAACGTTAATGTGATGAAAATTGAAAACTTATGACACTATCGTTCTATACAGTACCTAGTTTGCAGTAGATAATATTATAACAAGTTTGTTTTGATGTTGTATTGAACATGAGCTAGTTGTTTGATAGTATAGTTTACTTAGAAATTTAGTACATTATCTGTTTTCAAATAATACAAACTTTCAGCACATAGTCGGTGCATACACACCACCTGCAAGTTTGTTTACATATACAAGGTGTGTTGAATAATTAAAGGGACTTTTTACTGTTTTCGAAAAATTTTTTTTTAAAAAAGATAAACTTATCTGGGTTTTTGTTATAAACCCAAATACAACCTTATATACCTTTCACAGTAAGCTACTAAAAGCTTGTGTCTTGAAAGGGGAGTTTGCCGACACATGGTATCGAACCACGGACCCCTTGTTCACGAGACCGAGACTCTACCTCCAGGCTACCGACGAACTTAACTTATCCATTAGTTTATTCACTGCTTTATATATTATTCCCTTCAAAATATACTCTCCCAAATATAATTTAATTGTGCCAGCGCTTTTTCTAATCCTCAAAGCACTTCTTATATGCGTTTTTTATTATGGCCTTAAACTCTTCCAACAAAGCGATCTTTATCCCCTCAATTGTAAAAAAAATCTCTCCAATTTTTGTGATACTGTCTTAATCATAATGCAAAAGGTACAAACCCTGGGTCTTGAGAAAGCAGGCACTTCTTATAAATATAAATAATATTTTTTTTATCACTGACTTGAACTAAAACATATTACTAGGCTGCTCCAGGAAAAAATCACTCAGAGATGTTCAATTTCTAAAATTGAAAAGGATTAAGATTGAAGAAATTGAAACAGCTATTGCATATAATTCTTTTGTCAAAAAACTGAAAAGATTTTGGAACGCCAGGTCTTATTATCTTTGAATACCGTCCCTTCTTCAATCAAATTTTATAATCTAATTATTTTTATTTTTTTTTCTTTATTATGGCGGCTCATCCCGTTGGATGTTATGGCCATATTTTCATCTTACATATAAAAAACATCATATATATATTTAAGGCGAAGAGAGAGAAAAAAAGGGAAAACAAGAAAAAGCGAAAAACATTCATATCAGAATCATATTCCTTTGGACGGATTCAAATATAAGATCATTAACTTGTCGAGAGTTCAGTCCAAGAAGGTAAACAATATTAACAGGGTACTCAACGTTTATGAATTTAAAATATATGTCCATAGCGTCCCTAATTGGACATCCTAGGATGCTATGGTCCGGCGTTTCCTCGTCCCAACCACACTCGCAATCGGGAGATTCAACAAGACCGATTCGGAACAAGTGTGAATCCAGGATAATCTAATTATACTGTGCGGAAAATTTATGATCTGCATGAACATCAAGATCACGTTCGCTCCCTTTTGTTTTTTGAGTAATAAAAAGCGATTAAGCACCCCATAAACAATAGAAATTATAACGAATTATAAAATTTCACATCAATTTTAACCAAATATAAAACGAAACATAAATTCATAACAATAATAATAATCATAAAAAGAAACGAAAAACAAAAGAACAGCCAGCACACTGACAAAAAAAAACAAATGAACGCGACAAAAACGTGACATACTTAACACAAAATAGGATGACAATTCGTTACGTAAAAAGTAATGATACAGAATAGAAAATATTATTATTATAAAATACGTGCCGTGTTTCAGCAATGATGATTATTTTTCCTTTGTTGTTTATTTTATTTTTTGTTATATAATATAAACGATGTGTGCCGCAATGATGGTGTAGGTACAGGTAGTAACAGACAAATTGTGTTAAAACGATTTTCAATATAACGAAAGTTTCACAATAACAAACGTAGACATATTTATCTAAGAACCGTCAGCTACATTAAGAACGAATAAAAAAGGAATACGAAGTCAAAAAAATAAACGTTCTTTTAGAATACTGCATACATTATAATTACTCATGCTTCGACTTATTATGAGTAATTATAATATGGTTAAACAAGAAGTTCGTCAATATTGCTATTAGGTAGTTGCTAAATTATTTGCTCTGTTGAAGAATTTCATTTTCAAGATTTTACAATATTTTTTTTTAATTTCAATAAATCCCGTTTCTTTTTGTGTAAGTATCCATATTGAATGAAAAATATACAATAATAAAAAGTGTACGTATTAAAAAGTTTAAAGTTTTTTCATTCAAAAATATGTACCTACGTTATTCAACAAATATCATTGTGGACATTAGTGATCACTTGATTTCAACTTAAAACCAAAAATAGGTCCGCTTTCTTCAATGCCGAGACAAATTACTCGATTGGGTATTTTTCTGATAAAAGTAATACCTAACCAATTTTCATAATAACACATATTTTAATGTTGTCCTATAAAGTTCGCTATAAAGAGATTTGACTGTAATGTAGTAAGTATGTTTATAACAACGGAATGTACGTCACTCGCGCTTCATAATGTATGTAACAACAGTATATAACAGGTAGTACAGTAACACTAATACACATCGCGATAATAAACAAGAACGAGATTTGGTACCGCAAATATTTTACGCAACGTTGGTCACAGTGAAAAAAATCCATTTTCAAATTGGCAATACTATGTTTAGCAACAATCAGCCTATATGAAATAATATAATTTATAAATTAATATTGCATTTCAGTAATTACATTTATAACAATTATGTTTGTACCAATAAATTAACAAAACGTGTTCAAAATATTACTAAACCCCATAAGAAGAGGCGCTTCAATGAATATGAGTATAGTATAGATGAAGAAAAAATGATAGTTCAAACTTTTAATGCTTCATTACACACCGTTTCAAGTAATCATTATAGTGTGTGATGGTATGATTTGGCAAAATCTGAAATAAAAGTTTAAAACCTCACCAATAATTTAGAATCTATTAAGTCAAACTTCAGTGTCGCTCAATTAATATTTTATGTGATAAAAATTCATTAGCATTGATGAATGAAATTTATATTTAATATTTCAAATTCTTTCAACAAACAGATAAATCACAAAGTTTTCACAAATGAAAAATGAACTTGGCGTATTACACAGCTAGTCATCATTAAAAAATATTACAAAAGTTAATTGGATATGTCATCTTTCACTGTGCAATTATCATTTTCATTTTTCGCCACATAACATCATGTGATGCGAGTTTACAGGTTTAACAACTGCAATTTAATATTTTACGATAGGACTGAGTACAAACAACAAACAACAAAACACGAAATGAAAAAAGCCTTCAGCGTTTTTTTTTTATATTCCCTAATAATAAACACCAACCAGGTTTCATTAAGTGACAGAGTACATTACTAATTTTTGTAATTAAAAATATCCAAAAAAAATCACCCCTCATTTAACGTGTTGATGATATTGCTATATGTATTTTATTATGTTTATTAT
Organism: Athripsodes cinereus; assembly: GCA_947579605.1. Taxonomy (NCBI): domain Eukaryota; kingdom Metazoa; phylum Arthropoda; class Insecta; order Trichoptera; family Leptoceridae; genus Athripsodes; species Athripsodes cinereus. The sequence goes on along the minus strand of OX388322.1, from coordinate 16,394,588 downwards.
AAGCATAATGTTTAAGCTCGAAAAATTATAAAGACAAATATTTTACAGCGTATAACATTCAACTGACGTTAAAAATTATAAATATAAATCATCATAATATATCACATAAAAAATGACCATTCATACGTACGTAATATTACATACCTACGTACATACCTACGTAATATTCTTTTCGAACAACCCTCCCTTTTAAACGTACACCAACAATTTTGACGTGGTCGATAGCCTGGGTCTTGGACGTCTGAGCAGGATTTTTATACTTCGAATCCCGGTTGCGACCTAATTTATCTACAAAATATTGCTTCATTTGAGAATGTTTACAATGATTTGTACAAACTCAAGATATTTTATATAAAGAAAACAACGTGAGTTTCCCTCGGTGCAGATTATTATGTGCTTCTTGATTTTAGTTCTAGATTACAAGCATAATTTTATTTATGGAAAATGAATATATTGCTTTTAAATCTCTAACTTTAAATCCAATATGGCCAATTCTGAATCACAAAATAGTTTAGTTGCACTAAGTCAACTAAGTATGAGGAGATAGTTGAGTCATGATAATTTGTTCTAATTCGTATTCACAGTTTTCCGTACTAATTTAGTTCATTAGTTCATTTTAACACCTTAGTACAACTATAAATTTCGAGAATCTATGGATTTCGTATTCAGAATGAAATTTTAGTTGACAGCCGACGACTAAAATAAATTGGATTTGGCAGAAGTTTATTCGCGACTTTTAATGTGCGAATATTATTAGTTGCTGTCATTTTGCCGCAGAATATTGCTATATTTTGGAAGTGTTAAGTTGTTTTCTTCAATTAAAAGTAAATATTTATAATTTTAGGGCCCTCACAACTATCAGCATGTATAAATTGTAAAATTACACCACCACCGACGCAAATACGAACGCCAAATTATATCGGCAAATCTGACATTTTACAACTTTCACGCGCGACAACTATTAAATTGTTGCCAGAAGTGTAAATCGGAACGTGAAAAACATTTTGTATTGCGGCATCACTGACTAATATTAGTTTGTCCCATAGATTTCACCGTTTGCACTTGGTGGTTCTCGAGTTTATAGTTGTTTATAGTTCATAACTAATGCTGAATACTACATAATAACTAATATTAATCAACTTTTTAGTTAGTTAGTTCATTAAGATTCAGAATTGGCCCTAATATTGTTACCAATGTACAGTGAAGAATAAAATAAATCCAAATACGGCAAATAAAAAAATAACTAACTAGAGCGAATCTAAAACTAACATAGGCCTGCTGCAAAAGAGAAAAAATGGTGATATAAAGAGAGATAGGGCAAGAAAAAGTGATTGAGAACTTTTATGTGAAACGGCTCCCTTTTTGGGAAGAAACATACGGATATCGTTTAAAACGTTTTTTTTAAGATTTGTAAACACAAAGTTATGCTTGTAATATCCGCAAACTTCATTCGTCAAAATTTGATATTTAATATTGAAGCATGTACTATTTCTTATATGTGCCAAATGTTTTACTTGGTAATTAAATAAAATAAATAAACCCTTGTCTAATAAATAAAGTCTTCTCATTTTAAAGATGAAATTTAGTAGAAATTTACAATATTGTAAAGTTTATTTTAAAACAATAATACGAGTTCTATTTTACAGGATTCATGTATGTTTACAATATTTTATACAACTCAAAAGAGACTAACAAATTTTCAAGTACGATAATGCCAATTTATTAGTTACTGAGAATTTGCGATAGTTAGCAAAACATAATTTGATTATAATACCATTATTTCCATATTAAATATTACACAATATATATATTGCTTCACATATTATATAATAAGATTCCTACAAAGCCTTAAGGAAGGATATTTGCATAAGGTATATACGTTGTATGCATAAAATTATAATTATTATTATTATTAACTAAAAACTTTGGAGGTTTACACAAGGATGCCGAATTGTTAGACTGACTGTAAGTTTTGCAAGATAGAAATTCGAGTTCCACTTAGATATATTATGTAAACTTTCAAAATACCGAAATACATTGTAACACTAGTACTTTTCTAAAATATGTTATTTTAAAGACTTATTTTGTTATCAGAATAAATGTAAAATATACCAACTGTGAGTCAACTGCATATTTAACGTGTGTATACACTCTTTATTTTGTATCGCCCATTGACGAGAAATTTTGCGCCAAAGTTCTCCTTTTTTATTTAAACTCAGAACATGATAAATAAAATAATAGTTAAATCATCAGAAAATACCTTAATATCGTTACTTTTAATATAAAATTAAGAAAACCTATACAATGACAAAATCATATTTTTCAATCATTAATTTTAAAATCTACAGTACAAGTGAAATGTCAAAGAAAATGCGATAGGTTCTCAATATATAATATAGGTATTTCAAGATCAATGTATGTGAAGATACTCGGTGAGAAAGATTCTGAAATATTACATAGAGTTCCATAAGCTTCCAAAACATATAACAGAAGGTCTTAAAGCTCAGTCTGAAATATTGTGATATCTTCAACACTTTTGTTTCTCTTGTTGATAGGATATAATACCTTTAAAACTTTTCAACACCCCACTTTTAAAGTCACACATTTCAAAATCTATAATATATGTAAATTTTAGGGATGAAATTTACACAAGGTTTGTTTTCGATATAAATATTACCTACTAATAATAATAATAATATGATGACATTCGCATATTTATCATGTATTAGGTGATATTATTTTTAACGAATTTACTTTGGGGAGGATTTAGAAGGGAAAAGTTTCGGAGGTCGTTGGGAGTATTTGAGACAAGAATTATTAGATCGAAATATTTTATCTCACGAGTCGTTAACCTCTTAAACGTGTTTTCTTTTTTTTAATATTTTCTACTTCTATGCTATGTGCGATCTTCTAGATAATCACGAGAGGTTATTAATTCTATTACTCTAGATTTCTTTCTGTGCTTTTCGGTAATGCAATACCTACAAAATACGAGAGAGCTAAACAAACTAACGACGCAAAACATTATAGGACTTAATATTGCCTAAGTCTGCAAATCATAATCTCTTAGTTCTTACCGTAAAACTGCAAGTAATCAAGAATGAGTTTTAACATCACTTTAAATTTAAAAATGACGTCACCACAATATCGCAATATGCCGCTGACAAGAACAAATACAAACAAGACGTAATTTTAACAATATTTTTGGTAACGCAAAAGTCATAGTGCATCTTCTGAGACACATTATGAAATGTGAAACTCCACAATACATTTTGTAAATGTAAAGCAAAATACAGCTCTCTGGTGATATATCAAATGACACCATAAACAGTACAAAATTATTGCAAGCGAGATACAGCAGAACAGTAGGACGAAGATAAACAGAACTGAAGAAATGACACCGTGTCTTTCAGCTTGAATATTTCATAAGTAGAGAAAAGAGAAAATTTTATACGAGAACCTACCTTTATCCGTTGAATATTTTAAACAGTCAAGGAATATCTCTTTTCCCCTCTTTGAATGCCTCTTAAACGTCATTCGAAGACGATTTTGTAAAGGAAAAGGAAAGTATTAACTACTTCATAGCTCTTTACACAATGGACATAGGACATTAAATTAAGAAAGCTCTACGTTTTCATTATACGTACTTACGAGAATAAATTGCATAACAAATAAACGATGTGAGTAATAATAATAATAATAAACTTTATTGTACAAAATTTTCAAACAATAAAAAAAGCAAATATCCCTAGAAGAACCCGACTAAGAATATTTTTTATTTTTATTTTTTTTAAAAAAGATATATCTGGGTTTTGTTATAAACCCAAATACAACCTTATACACCTTTCACACTAAGCTAAAAGCTTGTGCCGTGAAAGGGGAGTTTGCCGGCACCTGGTATCGAACCACGGACCCCTCTTTCTGAAGGCCGAGACTCTACCTCCAGGCTACCGACGAGCATCTTTCTATATTTTTATAGCTAGATCTAGCACTTTTCTATATTTTTAGAGGGCCGTGTAAAAGACAGGAAGGTTTTCGTAAAAATCTTGCATAAGACTTTTAACATCTCAAGATGTAACACTTTTATAAGCACGGAGGGGACAACTTGTTTTTATCTCATGTAATTCTTCTGTATGAATGAATCAGAATAGATTGAACAGGAAAAATAAATTACTTTATCTGAATTAATATTGATGATTCTTAATTGTGAAACTTATTTTTTGTATTAAATTATGCACCTTCGATCAAATAAATTAAGTTTCAAAATAAATACCTATGATTCAATTCAGAAAAGAAAAATTACTTTCCTATACATACACTGAATCGTGGTTCACAAAACATACATATTATAATATGTACCTCTCTTTGTTGGGAGAGAAAGTATCTTCCAGTAGGTACTTTGTAAACTGGACCACGAGCACCACTCTTAGACCTGATGTGACAATTCAATTTGTTCGGGTGACAGCATATTGAAACCATTTATTTCAACCATTTTTTTTATTTTCCTTTCATTATCTTCACATAACCCAATTGTTATTTGCTATTTTTTTTTTTTTTTTTATATTTATAATATATAAGTACTAAAAACCACATGATACAGTATCTACGGACAAACAAAATGAAAATTCAGTAATTATTTTCTGTGTATCTGTAGGAGAAACAACACAATCGTTTTGTACCAATTTAAGATATGAACATGGAATTGTACTAACAAATATATTTTGTACACTGTACACTTTTTTTGAAGGCATATTCACTTATGGTAGAAGCCCATTATATTCTGTAAACTTAGTTAAAAGATTTTTTTGTTGAAATAAAGTCATGCTATTTCAACTTGATGTCTGCAAATAGCAGTGAGCCATGATCATTTTTGAAATTATTTAGTACGAATATTCATAATTCTATCTATCTATAACATCATGGTACATTCCAAAAGCTGGTTGGCAAGTAGAAAAATTGTACATAACAATAAACTTGCAAACTGTCTTTTTCATGTCGATAAAAAATATAACGTGGATGGGTGGCACACTTCATCGCTGAAATGTGGATGTTACATGTTTTGTACGTAGTGTTTTACGAAAATCTGCACTTTAAAAAATAATCTAAATCTTGCAGACATATTAATTGCCACAATTTTTGACATTGTGTAATTTTCCTTTGACAAATAAATATACTGCGTAGTGTATAAGGTTTTGGTTTCCAAGTATACATATACCCAAACAAAAAGGTAAGTAAGTTGAATACGAGTAATAATATAATATTTGTAATATTCATTTAGGATAAAACATTCTCTAACACTTTATGGTGAATTTCCGTTCGATGTATGTATCAAAATTGTTATTAACTTTTACAATACCCGCATTAGAGAAAGGTATAATTAAATGACATAATAAATTTGTTTCAAACTTTAACATTTCCCAAAACCGGTCACGTAGTTTCAGAAAGTTTGTAAGGAAATTTTGAATGATCTATTATTTTTTTCATTCATTTATTTACAGGCACATTTATCTACATATTAGTATACACCGTTCTATTTTTTTTTAAATATCCCATGCAGACAAAAACATTTATTTTATTTTTAATTTTTAATTTGAAATTCACTATAAAAATTATCTTTTTTAAATAATAAAACTGTGAAAGATAGGTATATAATATAAAAACCTACCTAGACTTTTCATAGTTAAAAATTCTAGAACATGAAATTATTGTTGGTGTTTGATGTAACTTAAGAAAAAAATATGTAGAATACTGGATACTTAGATTGCGAATTAGTTCAGTATCAAATTTTTCCAAAAAATATAATTAGGTGTAGGTTCATAAGAAAATCATAAATACGATAGACACATAAAATAAAAACCAACTTATTCGAAAGCCTTAATGTGGAAATATGTTATTCATTAATTATGAGTATCCATTAATGATATTATAATTAATAGATATACCCTCAAGAGACCACACATTTTTTTTTATTTAAGTAATGGCTTTTTCAAAGATATTGTTTTTCTTTTGACGTTTCTCTGTACTTTTCTTCCGTATCTCAAAACTATCGACAAGACAAACATCATCATGTGAACCGGTCATCACAGATTGAACAATAATCTTTAATATTGTTTTATCTCTATCTATATTGTCATGGCATATCCCACACAGCTGCATACCAACAAAAATTTAAGACATTCAGGGTTGGTAGCAAACCCCATCACTGAATTTAAGATGTAAAATGTCTTTATTATACCACCTGTCATTTACAAAATACTCGAAAACATTCGAAGGAAAAGAGTGGGAGATCAATTCTGTGCCGGGTGCTCCATGGAAAAAAATAAGCGAGATTCAATATCTTACAAATTGAACAAAAACAAAATGAATGTTGATTTATGTATATAATTACAACGTTAGTGCCTATTGTAATAATATCATTGGCAATGTCTGTTTATTATTATTATCATCGTCATCATCAGAAGATCCCATTGTCTACAGCCGTTGTTGACTGAGGAATTATTACAGCTTGCTCCTGTTTCTACCGGTATAGGTAGTAGCAGGAGTAGGAGAGAATCAGGTGTTGTATGGAGTAGAATCCGACGCCCTTTTCATATTCAAATTCAGGATCTTCTCAGAGAACAACAACGGACAATGAAATTACTTAGACAGTACAGTATTATTATTATGATATGATATCTGTTATTATTATTATAACTGAACTCAGTACTACACATTTATAATGAAATAATATTATTATTATTTATTTACCATGTTTGTATGTAATATAACATGTAGTTCCATTAACTGTTTAATAATGAAATACCTACCTATACATAGATTTGTATTGATTGCATTTAATTAAATTAACATTGCTTAATATTAGTGTTATTACTTGGTGGAATATTCGACTTTCAGTATAATTATAACGAAATTCAGTTCGTTTGTGTGGTACATCATGAGCACTGTGTGATAATATATTGTGATTCATGGTTTAATTGCAGCCACTTGGATTTCTGTGAGACAACTACTTATGTTGTCTAAAACTTATGAACAATTTATTTAATCTTATTAAGACGATTGAACATCTTATATTTAATTTAAGAAACAAGTGTATGTTTAATAACTCTAAGGTGTGTAGGTACATTCACAGAGTGAAAATTCATACTGATGGTATTCTACTTTAAATTACAACACAGTTAACTTTTCACTTAGATTTATTTAAATCTCGAGCGCTTTCGTCAATGTTGATATATTGACATTTTCAAGAGAACTATTTTTTTTTAATTAAGTTCTCTTGAAAATGTCAATATATCAACATTGACGAAAGCGCTTGAGATCTAAATAAATCCAAGTGAAAAGTTAACTGTGTTGTAATTTAAAGTAGAATATCAAGTTTATGTTTGTAAGAAAAACATAATGGTTATCAAAACGATACAACGTGTTAACGCCATGAAATAAAAGCACAGCAATTATGTTTATGAAAGTAAAGAAGCTCTAAACACTGCTACTATACTTTCATAGCAAATCTGACAAGTGAGGAAGCCAATGGACTAACAGTATGTAATAAACATGCAGACTGTCTACTTCGTGTCAATTGAAAAAAATACATTCAGGATGGGTGACATCCCTCATTGCTTAGTTGTAGGTGATAAAAATTATCTTAAACGTGTGGTTTTGCGAGCAATTATCTTTTACAGGACACTTGAAAACATACAGAAGAATGGAAGACATATTCTTTACCGGAATTTCTTGAACTCATTTTTTAAGGAAAGCTTCCACTAAAAATTCATTTGGAGAAAAGCAACGAGGCTTGTCAGGTTACTTAGTACCTAAATCTTTCTCTTTAGATATTCCCTGAAACTACTACAAGCTAATATATTTTTAGAAAACTGCCAATCTGAAATACTGAAAAGATGTCATGGTCGAGGAAAATCTCAACTGATACAAACAATACATAAAGTGTTCGCGCGACCAGAAAGACCTTTACTTAAAATTCCAAGAAAACCTTTGGTCTTCTAATAGTTTCCAGAATAACTTCTCAAGAGGGGTTCCCATCATTCCTAAAATACCACTCGGTTCAGTTACTTCATGGGATGAAATTGGAAGTCAAATAATAATATATTATTAAGGGTTTTACGACTAACTAAGGGTTGAAGAATGATTGACGAAGAGGGATGATAACATGGAAAAACTCAACAATGTTTATGTATGTATCATTGATACCAATAATGACACATAAAATAAATATATATACCTACATATTGATAATAAATAACTTAAACTGAATTTATTCATGAGATCTTACGTTAAAACTATTGACAATCTATGTAATTTTAAAATGGACGTGGATGTTGATCGTTTATAATGTAAGGCGCCCTTAAAGTGATTTATCACAATTAAAAATTATTATAACTAAATTAAATTATTATTAATCTTGGAAAAAAAAATATTTAAACAAAATTATGCAAATTATCCCGCCCGTTTTTAAGAAAAATTGACTGAGTCAAATTCATGCTACTCGGATTATGGTTAAAATTCTACTAACAATTTAATTTGCACATACTAAAGAAGCCTTTGCGTTGTTTATGGATTCATTATTAACTAAGATTCATCCTTAAAAACAGTATTTCAATAAAAAAAATATCTGACAAACTTACAAATTAAAAAGCTGGCGTAATGAAAATTTCAACACCTACAAAAAAAGAGATGCAAGCCGGGAAAAAAAATATCATAAAATCGATGTTCTGCAATCAAATCATTGAGAACACGTTACGACACAACGTTGAAACTAGTTTTCCGATACATTTTTACTGATACGACGAACGAAACATTTTAAGTCGATAAGCAGATGGGGTAAATTATTATGTCTATGTACAGAATATTCAACATTTGCTGCTCACACACGCCTTGAATCCCCACACATTGAACAAGTTGCTGACATGGGAAGATTACAGGATACGAAGCACACCGCATCAGGGAACATAATGTGACAGACTGGCTTTAAATTTCACAAAACCAGATGAAAACTTTATACACTACCAACACAAAACCGTACATAATGTTAACAAAAAGATTTGAGTAATAAAAGACATTTCTCACTTAAAACTTTGTATATGGTAATAGTTTTAAGGTAATCCCTAGTAACTCTTATAGAATTGCTGATAATAATTCCAAATTTTGCTTCTGCAATGAAACATTTAATTTCAACAAAATAGTTTCACGCAACCGTTTTCATAAGTTAATGACATAAAAAAGTAAGTGTACTTTGATGTTCTAAATATTAGAAAACCACTTGAACCATTAAATCAGAATCTCTCGATTCACAAAGTATCACTTGCATCCGATTATAAATGAAAGAAAAACAATGAATGCACATATCCTCATTCCAAACAAAAACACGAAGACCAGTTCACAATGTAATAATCGTTTTATAGCCGCTGGTGCAATCATTAAAAAATGCTCCCGCAGGACGCATTCATGGCAAGAATAAAAAAGGGAAGATTCCTAGCATGCCGATGATGAAAAATTACGATCGATGGTAGTACTTATCCTTCCAGTAAGGCGGTTCGGTTCGATTGAAGTATTGTCGAGGTTTTTGCATCGATGCCAAGTTTTTCAAAGAAATTCATTTAGAAAAAATTGTTTTTTTTTTATGATAGTCACGAGTTATCCGCTGATCAGAATGAATTGTATATAATATAGAGCAATATATATAGATTAATTTTTGAATAATTAATCAACATATAAAAAAAGCTAGATAGAAATAATTTACAAATACCTACGTTTGTCTTAAGTGTGTATACCCACTTCAAAAACATTTTAATTTTCATTTGCTGAAGTATAATTTTATCAGATTCTGTTAAATTTTATTTTGGTTGCCTTCTGTTGTTTTATTTTAAAATTGTAATGATAGATGTATGTTTGTAATATTGATTTGTTAATTTTGTGTTTGGTACCTAGGTTTTCTTATGATATTGTACCTATGTAAAATATCGTGTAAAAGGCTAATTAGCCGTAAATAATAAATAAATAAAAATAAGTATTAAAAATGATCTTGAAGCAATCACATTCTGAAGGAAAAATATTGATAAAGTTGAAAGTTTGCTAAAAAATAATAATATATAACTACTATACTATACCATCACGGCATGTCTCACAAATGGAATAGCCAGCAAATCAGTTGCAATTTGTTAGCATGCAAGCTGTACTCTCCATGCCAAAAATTTTAAGATACTCAAGGTGTGTGGCAAACCTCATCGAATAAGAGTTTTTTTTAAAGACGTTTTTGTTTTTTTGTTATACACGCAAATACATTTTTTTACAGCTTTCACAGTAAGCTTAAAGCTTGTGTCGTGAATGGGAGTTTGCCGGCACCCGGGATCGAACCGCGCATCATTGCGCATGAGGTCGAGACTCCCTTCCAGGCTACCGAGGAACGATATGAAAAATGTCTTTTTTCCGAACACTCGCCTTTCACAGTACACTCGAAAAATTTCGAAGAAGAATGGGAGACCAATTCTTTTCCAGGAGGTCTATGGAACAATTATATTTCTATGCTTATAGTACTATAGATCTTAATATAAATGATGTTATTACTACATTAATATACCATATGGGTTAACGTAAAAATTGAATGTTTATTCTAAAAAATATAAGAAAAAATAATTTATTCTTTCTTTAAATTTTCAAATATTTAAAACGTAATCGATTTGCTGACCGAGCAACACTCCAGCCTTCAACGTAAAGACAATAATACTGAGAACAAAAGATGTACGGTTTTTCTATTAAATACCAACGAACCAATAACATTGCTCACCGTCCAACACGCTACCACCGCTACCATTCACTGAGATCACGAAAGATCGTCGTTTAATGAAAAGACCAAAGGTTTGCGTGATATGCAATTACAAAAGCATACATGTGAAAGCATAGAGCTGTATGATGGTTGATTGTTTAAAGCGCTGCATACTTGAAAACCGATGTGTACCTAATACTTGCAAGTGATTCATAAAAAAAACATGATGCGCTTTTTATATTAGAAGAAGTATAAGTATTATGTTGTGATATCGACAGGTCGACAGATAAACTTTGCTGTTTGAACGCTACTCGTAAGAAAGTGATACCAAATGTGCGTTTAGCCACAGAAATAAGAGGTTTTATTAAGTTATTTATTGTCCAAGAGAGATGTAGCCACAATTAACCATTTATTCCTGATGAAATTTTCATATAAAAATTTACATTAAATTTACCCAGCAAATTTTAAAAAATCATTCAAATCTGGCATAAACAATAATATAATACGTTTTGAAAAAAAAGGAAAACTTCATATCTGATACGTCCCTCGGAATTTGAAATATGAAAGAGGATTAAACAGAAATACCTAGTTCTGGATTTCTCTTTTACCGAGTAACATTTGGGATTACTTATGTCCATATACAAACATATTATTGCACTGTACAAAGCTTTTGATTTTAAAAGAACGACCGTCGAAGGTGGCGCTTGGAACGCCTGTGTGAGGGCACATACATTATTATATTAGGAATACAGAATGGACCATAAATACTACCATTTTATTTTTTTTGCCGCATCAGGTAATTATCATATGCATCAAATGCATTTTCCTTAGTATTTCAACGAATAACGTTGCCTTTTTTCTACATTATGATGAAACACAGGAAGAACGCTAAAGGACAGGCCGATTTAAAATTTATTTTTGCGGGTCTTTAACCCTCTGCAACTGACGTGAGGTCTGTCAGACACCGCGAAATCTTTTTTTTGCAACAACGTTGCCATTTTGAGTCCTATCTTTCCGTTTCGCTCAGTAGCCTCCTAATTTATGTTCTTTTAATCATCAGTACAGTAACGACGGCCGTCGTGAGTACATGTGTGGATCTATAGCTGATGGGTGTCTGACATACCTCACGTCAGTAATAAATTATGGGTCTGTTAGACCTAACGTCAGTAACATAGTAATTTTTTCATAGTGTCTCACATACATCAGCTCAGTAAATTCATAGAGTCTACCTAACATCACTTCAATAAAAAATTTTTTTTTCAATAAATGGAGGGCAAATTTCATTTGAGGCCTTGCTAGGGAACTTGTTATTCCTATTATGACACAGCGGGTGTATAATGAAAAATTGCCGAGAGAATTGCGCAATCATGACTTAGAACGAGATTTCCCAACTGCCCCTGAACAAAACGAATCTGGGACATCGTGTGAAAGAATATTGTGTAGAATTTTTACGAGTGAATTGAAAAGAAAGATTAAAGAGTGCGATTTAATTGAAAGGAAGACAAAATTTACTCGTTATGCATGCAAAAAACATGTCTGCCTATAATGCTCGGCACAAATTTACCAGGAATGAGAGGACGTACTTTGAAGCCGATTTTTAGAGAAACCGCTCTAACGATTTTTTTTATTATTTTTTTACATTTTAACAAAAGTTAACAGAAAACAAATTTCTACTTACTTTTTTTATTTCATGTGTTTTTTTCATTTAATTAATTTTTATAAATTGTTCTCAAAAAAATGGTGATTTTTTATTAGCATTAATAAATATCTTGTAATTTCTAATATCTGTTTTTTTAAACCATATTTTTTCAAGTGGTGTCTGCATTCACGTCAAACACTCACAAAAAACTAAAAAAATAATCAAAACTTTTTAAATAATGGCAATAATGGAACTTAAAATGAGTGTCTATCAGACCACTCCTCAGCAGAATAATAACTAAAAATCCACCTCAGTTGCAGAGGGTTATGGTAACTGGAGCAATTATTTCAACTTAGAGTAATTGCAATGAATAGCTAACTAATTGACTATGTATATTGAACTTGCAGGTCATTTTTTTCGTATAATAAAGTTAAATTCATGATGGACAGGGAACCCCACGACCAGATTGATATTAAATTCCTTAATAATACATCACGTTCTTATTAGACTATTACAACTTTTCTTCAACGCTATTCCAGAAAAAAAATGCATGTTTAAGGAATACTTTATTTTACTGGACCCTAAAAAACTTGCTGTAATGAGTGAGAAACCTATTATTCTCCAAGAACTTCACTAGGGATTGAGTAAATTGAATTTTCGAAAAAGGAAATTCTTGTCTCATCCAATATGAGGATAGTTCAGAGGTTACAATGGGAACAATGGGACATACTATAAAACTCACTACTAATACTTCTACTATTACATAATATTCCCTATCCTCAGTAACCAACCAACCAATGCTGCCTGCCGTATATAGATGAGAAAATATGTTGGGAATGCTTTGTGGCACAGCAATAATATATTTAGAACTATTATTGCTATAGTGAACATTTTTATATTCTATTAGTTATATAGTCAAATATCTTTAAAGCAACTTAGGACAATAGAAATATACCGAATTCATTAAATTGATATTAACAATTTTTTATTTCATTGAATATGAGAAATAATTGACAGAAAATAGGAACCCACTTATCATACCAAAAGTGATGCGAAAGAATAATAATAATAATAATAATAATAAAGCTTTATTGACAGAACATAATACAAAGTTTGTACAAGAAACGAAAAATAAATAGAAACAGTGCTCTGTCAAATGGCGGACTTGTTGCAGAGCAACATCTTCCAGTCAACCATTCGAAAGAAGAAAAAAAAAAAAAAGTACAAAAAAGAATAAATACTCAAAATAAAAATATATACAAGAAGATATATACACATATAAAATATAAAAAGATATAAGAATAAATAGTAAATTAAGTAAATTAATTATGATGTCTGTGCAAAAAGAGAGGGGAAGGGGAAAGGATGAAGAAAGAATGGCTTTCTGATTGGTTTTGATTGTAGAAATGTCCATTGCTTGACATACTACTTTTTTACTTTACTTATGGAGCCCTTGCCGCGTAAGGTCGTGCACGTGGACGGAGCCTATATGCGGCAGTGGGTGACATACTACACCTATTTATTTTTATTCATAACACGAAACCATCTTATCTGATGGCTTGTTATTGTATTTCCACCTGTTTGAAAAGCTCTAGAACAAAATTCCCTATGATTTGCGAACTCTGGCGAGTGTGGAGGTGTTCAATCTTCAATGTAAGGTTAAAGACCCTATTGTTAGGGGGTGATTTTTCCACAAAAAGGCGCATCTTTAAAAAATTGTCTAGTTATTATTATTATCTCAAGCTGTAGAACCATTCTCCCAACAAATTGAGAAGAAGAAATTGAGTTTAATGCAGAAAATAATTATACAGCAGCAAAATATACTTTACATTATAGTAACGAACAATAGTTTAACAAACGTGACAAAGAAATGTTAAAGAAGTCTTATGTGTGCCAAAACAAAAATAAGTATTCATTAAAAGTACTATGTCTCAACACTTTAATACGATGATTAAGATTTATCTAAGAAATAGAATACACAGATCTGCTGCGTTAAGCTAAAATTACAAAAAAAGTATTTTATGAAAAATATTCAATTGTCTATTAGTTGTAACATTTAGCTAAAGCCATTACATTCGTCGTAACTGGATAATGCTCTATACGGAAACAGTACGATGGGTAGATAATATTTAATCAAATAATAATAACTCTCCAATTTAAAACGAAAGATCGTGAAGAATCTTCATATTATCATCTATCTTTATATCTATCTACTTATCCGATTCGATCTCCGCGAATTATTATTATTAATCATATTACTATTATTGTTCCCAATACAATAAGGTGGAGTAATGCGATGAAATTAAATTTTGACCCTTTGTAAGTAAGAGGAGGGCTTCGCTTTATTCTTTGCAGTAGCAGCAGTAGCAGTAGCACAACCGTTTTGTCCGAATTCTCAAACGTTCGTTTTAATTATTTCATGATTCAAATGGTGAAATTTATATTCTTTTTAAGGCATTCTTATCATTCGTATTAAAGTAATGATCATGACAACCATTTCAGATTATATTCTCTTCTTTTCATATCATAATAGTAGTTTATCCTCAAAAATTGAATAAAATCCTAAAACCAAAATCCGAATAAAATCGTTTATATTGTTATGACAAGCAGCGTCCATGATCGTTGGCCTAGAAGAATAGTATTCTTAAGTTTACGAAAGCTCGGAAGCCCCTTTTTCAATATTTATCGCGTCAGAATGTACATTTATTTTTTTACACGTATAGACAAGTCCTAAACTAATATATGAATCTTGTATTATGGAGACTAACGATACACATATATAATACAATGCACTAAACATAGTATATACTGTGGATAGATGGAAGAAATCACTATAAAGTGATAATCTCGCCACTCCACATCATCACATTTTTTTTATGTAAACTGCTTTGTTGATTTTGTTATGTATATGATGATGTGCAAGAAGAATAAAATAAATAAAAGAAATAAAATAAATATATTAAATTTAAAGTTAACGTTGTGAAATATCATTTTAAAATGAATTTAAAAAATGTTAAACTAAACACTGTTTATTTTTCACGTATGATTAAAATTTAGTCAATTAATATAGACTAAATTCTAATTGCCGAGCGCTTTCGCCTTGCGGCATCTTCAGGGCAAGAGTTACTTAAAACTCTTTTAATTAATTGACTAAATAATCATACGTGAAAATTAAACAGTGTCTAGTTTAACATTTTTAAAACTCTTTTTAAAATAAATAAACATGTAACACCCAAACCCAGAACAATTTAAAAATTACATTTTTCATTTTAACTTCACAGCGGCCAGTGAGTAATACTATATTATTTAGTTGAAGACTACTAACGTATTGATTCAAACTTATTTCTAGGATCCCTTTTAAAATAACTATAATATAATTAAGGATATAATGCATCAATATATTACTTTAAATGAGTGATGGGTAATAATTCATTTTAAGTGAAATACTTATTAAATAGTTGAAAATAAATAAAAATAATATACAAGTCACGTGTCAAACTTAAGTGGACGTAATTGCTCTTAATACCAATAAGTGACAATAATACGTACTAATATATTATATTTCATATTGTAATGGTAAATGGATTGCCTATTAATGCATGCTCCGCGGTACACAACGGGGAGTCTGTCTCATAATAATATGGTACGATCAAAATAGAGGGTTAATTCTAAGACGACATAAATTAAGATACAGGCCACAACTTTTTTTCACTATTTTCTGTCTCGTACCACAAGAACACCCTTCTCTCCTGTTTTGGGGAAATACATCCACCTACATGTATACCCCATCCGTGAGATTAGTTTTTACATCAAGATATTTATATTCATCGCTTTTGGGTGAATGTATTTTATATAAATACTCTATTTACCTGTATTCGAAGTAAGTTTCTCAATATTCAACTACCCGCTAATATAAAAGTTTCAGGAAATTCTGAAGCGTTCCTTGTTAGGATGATGAAAAGAGGATGATGCGGTCGTGCCACTGAGTGCACACGTCAATCCTCAAGGGAATAGACTTCAACACGAAGTGAATTACCGGTACTACTTACCTATGAACTACCAACAAAACAATAACTTTCAGACAACCGTGTCTTAACAACAACCGAAACATGAAAGATCAAAGCACAAATACTATGTTAAAGTTGATATAGTTACATCGCTAGTGATGAGAACAGATTGTTAGAGGATACGGGGATATATATTATTATTAGTTTTATAATACCCTTGAGAATGCTTTTGACAATTGAAACGAAACGTCACTGTTGCGAAACTAGGACAAATGGATCAATAAATAAATATACAGCAGTTTTTGTTTTTCTACTTAGGCATTATATTATCGTTTACCACTTTTGACTCTGGCGATTTATTACATTACAAATACGGTGTGTAAATTACATGGTAAAAAGGTATCATATGAATTATTACATAATGTTGACGATACATTCTGCCATATGAAAAGCACTAATATATCCTGTAATATCAAGCTGGTGTTTACCTATACATTTCATCTAGATGACATTTTTAACATCTTGACTACAGCGGTGATATAAATCATTTTGAATATTCGTTTTTTTTTAAATCGCGCCAAAGACCTGTATGTTTATTACATGCAGTTAGTCTATTGGCTATCCCACTAGCCGAGATAAAAAAAGTATTAATGAAAAAAAATGAAGTTTTCACTCAAATATTTTCAATATTTGCAGTACATCAGCACACTTATATATTAAGAAAAAAACTTTCTCACAAAGCAACCCAAAGTAGGTAAATACCTATTCCCTTTTGACACAGTGCCTGTTTCCTTTAATTCTAGAAATATATCAGTAGGTAGCAACCAATTTGTCAAAATGAACTTATCAAATAAATACATCTGACTTTATTATCAGAAGGACAAATCATTATTGCTCTTGTTATTTACTACTTACTAGCAAAATTAACTCTGAGATTGTTTTGAAGTTTACATTTTAGGAACACATTTACCGTTGAGCACCCGGCAAAGGATTGGTCTTCCACTCTTTTAGGTAAGTTTTTGAGTGTCCTGTTAAAGACAGGTGTTCGAAAAAATAAAAATATTTTACATATTAAATTTAACGATAAGGTTTGCCACCCATCCTGAATGCCTTATTTTTAGTTGGCACGGAGAGAACAGCTTGCATATTTATAACAAGCAACTGGTCTGCTGGTAACCCCATTTGTGAGATACGTTGTGATAGTATAGAAATAGTGGTAGAACTCAAAAACTAAACACCTCTTGAGTTGGTTAATTAAAGTTTTCTTAAGGTATAGGGTTCGAATTCCAGTCAATTCACAAATTAACTTCTGAAACTATTGCATTCAGAGCTTGTTGATAAAATTTAATTCATAAAATTGAAACGACACTAGTAACGAAAAAATTGGTATGTCAGTAAGCTATACTGAAACACGTGTACAGAAAACCAATAAAAACAAATGCTTGAGTTATATTTGTAGAGTGTACTATTGCAGCATGGCCTCGCTTTTCAATTACGATAAAATTAAGATTTGTTTTTTTAGGAATATCTTACCGCATAGATACTAGCACGGTTGTTTTGTCATTTACGATTTTACTTCACATCATCTTCACTCAGTTCAACATTCAAACAAACATTATAAAATATAGTTTATCAATAGTTTTACGATAAATCGTATTCCTAGGGGTTGTTTGGACGAGATAGACAAGTAAATATCAATGATAATAATAAAATAATTGTCGGACTTCCTGAAGTGGTTCATTCTGAGGGATTAATACGAGCGGATATTGCTTGACCGATATCGCACTACCACCACCATCAAAATAACAATAATAATAATAATGTCAAGGACCGATATTTCCACGTGCCCTTAGGGAGAATTTAATTCAGAGGGTCACCCTTACTCTATTACATAGTTCTGTCTTTTATAATATAGTTTATAAATACATATTCACCGCCTTGCTCCAGTTGGGTCGAGAACCCATCGCGCCTAGATACTTTCTACAGTGATCTTTATTCATTGTTGCTTTCTGGCCACTCAAAACCCACATATGTACATACATATCACGCCGCTTCCCTCGCGGGGTAGGCAGAAAGGATCGAGCGCCACTTCCTTCTATCCTTGCATACATCTTTCGCTTCCGTCACTGTCATACAATTCCTCATGCATGCTCTCCTGTTAAATGTGCTCAACAAGTGACCGTCCTGTAGGATTTGATTTAAATGATCTTGCCATTTAATCCTCGGACGTCCACGTCTCCGAGCACCATTCCTCTCAGCCAAATACCTATATCTTCTTAGTCATTCTGTCCTCATTCATTCTTTCCACGTGCCCAAACCATCTTAACTTATTTACATTCATCCTTGTTATTACACCAACTTTCATTCCACATACCTTTCGTATATCATTGTTACGCACACGATCTCTTAGACTTTTACCACATATCCTTCTCAACGATCTCATTTCCACGGCATTTATGCCACTTTCGTCCTTCTTTAACCATGTCCACGTCTCACTTGCATACATAAGTGTTGGCACTAAGATAGCAGAGTGCACCAACCTTTTATCTGTGGTAGATATGTTTCTATTTGCAATTATTGGTCGGATTGCACCATATACCTTATTGCCATCTTTTTTATATGCAATACTACAATTGACCAGACATATTACCTTCCAGCATTATGATTAAGCAGTATGACTATTTTTTTTTTGATACTGATTAATAAAGTTCGATAATAAATCAAAAAGAAATATAGTTGTACTGGTAAATGTTATATTACGAGCTTTTGTGTAATTTAGTTTGTCAGTACGTTGTCAATAAAATTTGTCATACGTTGTAAATAGTGTTTTTCCCTCCAAATTTCTATTGTTTCTACACCAAATAATGTTTTGAATTGGTTTCAATGGTAAAATTAACTAATAAAATTAAAAATATCATGTTGAATGTCCGTTTCCATAACTATATAAGTCGAACATTTTGATTTAATTTGTAATATACTTAATCAACGCCATTTTTTCAAATCCAGCAACAAATAACTATAAAAATAAAAACTCGACAGTCGATATATTATTTAAAAAGCTTTGAGCTGTGATAAATAAATAAATAAATGATGATGATGATAATACACCACCATCACGTGTCATCGGATTTTTAACGATAATTTAAAGATAAAAGACAAAAATAATTATGTTAAGGTGGACTCCTTAACAAGGGTTGCTCTAAATGTGCATTGAAATATCGATCCTAAAAACAGTTTGTTAAGGGGGAGAGCGAGAATGATTGAATTATTATATTATATGAAGGTACTAGGTAGGTATATTTAGTTTGTGTGTATTAGAAATAGCTTAATACTTATGTTGCATCGCTTGTGATATAAATAAATCACTAACGAAATCTGGGAGAGGAAATTATATGAATTAACGTGGTCGAACAAATTGTCAGTGATTAGGTTTTACTTATTTATAATGTACGGCGCAGACAGGACATTTGTATTATTGAATACTTCATACAGTGTAAGACTCCAATAGCTACTTATCAAAAGTTCAACATATTAACTTTCAAAAGAACAAAAAGCAAAAATACAAAATTATATTTAGTAAGTAGGTATGTGCATATTATTGACCACAATAAATAATGATAAACCAATTTATAATAGTTTGTAAAACGAAAACATAATATTTAAGTATTTAAGAAATAAATAAAAAAACAGTTCTATTATATCACGACGTATTCCACAAGAGGGTAACCAGCAGATTAGCTGCATGTATTAAACATGCAAACCGCCCTCTCCAAGCCAATAAAAATTAAGACACTAAGGACGGATGAAACACCTCATCGTTGAATTTAAGAAGTAAAATGCCTTTAGTTTTTCTAACATCTGTCTTTTACAAGACAAATGAAAACTTTCGGAAAAGAGTGAGGGGAACAATTCTTTGACGGATGCTGCACAGAAAAAAAAACTAAACTTTATCTAAGAACTAAGAAGGATAAATTCATAAAATACATACAATCGACGATATGCCATAAACGAACTTGTTGAAATAAATCGATGAAAACATCGTCAAAACAAATTTGTAGAAAAACAAAAGCGAATTGATTTAATACAATGTATATCAATCGTATGAGTTAGGGTTATCTATACATTTCACATCGTATTTGTGCGACAAATAATGATAAGTTAATAACTAGCGTACGATATACTGACAATATAAAAATAAACTACGGAACGTGCATTTCTTTGAAATATAGGTCACAATATCGTACGAGTACGTGTATCTAACATTCTTCTAAGAAAACTAGATAAGAAGATTTCATCTTAAGTAGAACAAAACATAGAGCTTCATTGAACTACTTACCTTACCATGTTAGATATTGTTATAAGTACTATATACTTAATATTATCATTGTGGAATTCGTTTTTAAAGGCGATATCTGAAAACTATGAAGGTAGTGATGTTAGTTGAACAAATGGTTAGTAAGTACCTTTCTACACTCAGAGGCGGCTACTGAAAAGCACTAACAAGGGAAAAAGAATAATACAAAAAACTTTAAGTTCAAGTTATAAAAAAGAAGAATTTTCTTCTTTTTCAAATTACATGCAAGAATAACTGAAATATCCCGATAGAAACCGATCTTACCGGACCTCTAAGCGGGACAACGTAAAGTTTTAAGCATACAGATAATATCATAAATTATAAAATAGAAGTTTCACAATGTAAACTGTATAAAAACATTTTTTTTATGTTTTATATGTCTAATGCATTTTGATTTATCTAATCTCACTTTATGTTAAAACATGCTTATCAAACATTGTATTAGGTTTACTGGAAGATATTGCTTCAACGCAGTACGAAGTGTTTATTATTGTTTTTTATTTTAAAATCACTAAGGACTTTCAGAATAAATTTGATGAGTAGAGTGTCACAAATTATAACGTATCCTAGATTACATAATAATTCGAGGAATGACGACTGACACTCACGTATGGTACAGTATTAATTATATAATTTGATTCTGAATTGGGATTTAATTCCTACAACATCTATAGGAATGACCGTAGCAAGAACACAAGCAATAAAGGAAGAGGCGGGGGAGTTTTAATAGCAGTGAAGAAGAATATTCCTACAACGCCAATTAAGACAAAGAACAAGAACTTGGAGCTGGTGTTTGTGCTGGCTCATCTAAAGCATAGTAAAGTTCTAATTGGAAATGTTTACATACCACCATCTGCGACGCCTGATATATACAAGTCCTACTGCGAAGAAATAGAGGAACTACACCATAAACATCCACATGCTAAATTTCTATTATTTGGAGATTTTAATCTACCGGGGATTGTTTGGCCTGCTGATGGCAATTCGCCTCCTGCCAACGAGGCAAACCACGAGGGAGCTAGAGAAGTGTTAGAGACTATCAATTTCTTGGGACTTACCCAACGTAATTACATCTATAATTCTCGAAATCGCCTCCTAGACCTAGTCTTCACTAACGATGATGCAGTTAACGTTGAACAAGCGATTGAAGAAATTTTACCAGCGGACTCCTACCATCCGGCTTTACACATAGAAATGGATCTAAGCATCAAGAATTCACAATACATAACATCTTCTTCATTCAACTATAAAAAGGGAGACTATGTTGGAGCAATACAATATTTATTCTCATGTGATTGGACTTTTCTGCAGAGTAATAACATAGAATATTCTTTGGCAGCATTCAATGGAATTTTATACGACACCATAAACCGGTTCATACCTTACGAAGAATACAGAAAGAGTACTTATCCCGTATGGTTCACACCGGAATTAAGGATGCTCATTGTGGAGAAGAAACTTGCTCACAGAAACTACAAAGAAACTAACGATATAAAGTTCTATAATATTTTTACAAAGTTGAGATCCAAGTGCATTGAAGTCAAGAAGATGTGCTACTCCAAATACATAAGGGAAGCTGAGAACACAACCAAAGATGCAAAATCACTATGGAAGTTTAAAAACTCCTTAAGTAAATGTGAAAGTAACTATCCTGCTCATATGTTCTTGGAGCGGGAAGGAGTGAGTGGAATACAGAATGTTGCTAATAAATTTGCAGAATTTTTCGGTAATGTATTTGTAAAAGACTCTAATGACTCTAATGAGAATTTTGCTACTTGTATTAAAACAGTGAACTTGTCTCAATGTATCCTTTCTTCTGATAGAGTTAGTTTTGTGCTGTCTCAGCTGGATCCCAGGAAATCCTCGGGTCCTGATAGTATACCTCCTATCTTCCTTAAAAAATGCGCTGATGCCCTTGTTATTCCTCTTACCGCGATTTTCAACAAATCTCTTGAAGTTGGTCATTTCCCCACTTCATGGAAAATTGGGAATATCATTCCGATATTCAAGAAAGGTACTAGGGAGGATATATCAAATTATAGACCTATATGTATACAATCCATTATACCAAAAATATTCGAGTCGCTTGTGTTGGAACAAATTTTGCCAGTTATCTGTCAAGTGATCGAACACCAGCAACACGGTTTCCTGCCGGGTAGATCTACTCTAACAAACTTAACATTATATGAATATTACATTGTTGAAGGTCTTGCTCAGGGTTGTCAGGTGGATAGTGTCTACACCGACTTCAGCAAGGCATTTGACAAAGTATCACACAAAATCCTCCTTACTAAATTGTCAACTTTGGGTGTGAGTGGTGCCTTGCTGAGGTGGTTCGTGAGTTATCTGACGGACCGGCCTTTACGCGTTAGAGTGAATCAGGCTTTTTCTGACAGTTTTAATGCTACTAGCGGAATACCACAAGGTAGCCATCTAGCTCCTCTTCTTTTTCTCATTTTTATTAATGATCTAGTTTATGAACTGACGGAAGTCGAATGTTTACTTTTTGCCGACGATTTGAAAATTTTTAAAAGAGTGAAGGATATTAGCGATTGTGTGATCATACAGAATAATCTTGACAGGTTGAATAATTGGTGTAAAAAAAATCAACTTTGTCTCAATGTTAAGAAATGTCAATATATTAGATTTGCTAGAGTGAAAAACCCAGTGGAGTTTGACTACCACCTTGACAACATTAAGTTGGAATTGGTAAAGGAGGTGCGCGACCTGGGAGTTATTTTTGACGATAAATTGTCATTTACAGCCCATATTTCTGAAATTACCAATAAAGCTTTAAGGACACTGGGTTTCGTTCTACGCACTGTGAGTGACTTTGAAAATATTCATGCTATCCTCTGTCTGTACCAATCACTTGTTCGTAGTCATCTCGAATATAACTCGCAGATATGGTGTCCCAGTTATACTGTCCACATAAATAATATAGAGCGTGTGCAACATAGATTCCTGAGATATATTAACTACAAGTTGCGTATACCATTGCATGAGCTGAACTACAAGTTCCTACAAACAAAATTAAATTTAGAAAATCTTGCAGATAGGAGGATCGTCTCCGATCTTTTGTTTCTGTATAAAATTATTAATAATTTTTTTGACACCCCTGAACTATTACAGCTAATTAACTTTCGTGTGCCTGGCCGATGTACGAGGAGTCGTGAAATGTTCTACTGCGACAACTATTCGACGAACTACGTCACGCATACAGTAATCCCTCGATTGCACGGCTTAGGGAACCGGCACTTGTCTGATATAGACTTATTCCATGTGAACTTGAATAGTTTTAGAAACCTAATTAAGAAAATGTTTGTTCCACAGTCTAGCACCTCATCGAATTAATTAATTGTGTACTATTGTTTTTTATAATCTATTGAAGGTATCTGCTAGGTATCGTTTGTTTTGTCGGTTTTGATGCTTGTGTTTTCAGTACTTTATTTTTGCCTATGTCTGACTAATGATTTCTGTGGGTATCACATATCTAAGTTGTCTCCTAATATTCTACAAACTGTTATTGAATGGGCTGAGAAGAGAGATACATAACCTGGCAAACAAATTCATGTAGTTACTGTGTTATGTTTGTTTTATATTATTTAACTTTGTATACTAATGAGCTATTGTGCCAAGCTTGCAGCCGTGTAAACTGGTTCCCATTGTACAGTATATAAAGACTATATTGTATATTATTATATATTTGTATGCTGCTGGTATTTGCAGCGGAGCATGATTATTGTTACCCATGCGACTAAATTTCTGTTATTGGTTTTGTTTCTTTTCTATTTGAATGTTTTAGTGCTATTTTTATATATATATATATATTTATAGACTGTTGTATTATTGATTTGTCATACATATGTATTAAACCTATTGTAAAAGGCAAATTGCCGTTTATTGATCAAATAAATAAAATAAATAAATAAATAAATAATAATAAAAGCATTTAACATGTTATGAAACCATAATTTTTCATTAAAAAATTAGCAACAAGACAAAACATTCCTTTTTTTATATTGGAATTTTATTGAGTTGTTGATGAATGGTTCATCAGAATAAGACAAAAAGATATGGGTACTTATTGAATTACTGAAGAAGGTGTGGTAAAGTTTTGCTTATGTGGAGAAGCCGCCTCTGTCTCTACATACCAAGCACTACTGATGTTAGGAATAGGATGAATGAATGAAAGGGAGAGAAATAATAATACTAATACTATGAAAGATAGGAGAAGAATGGTTTGGAATAACAATAAGTTAAACCGAGAATAATACCTAATACAAATAATACTGCTAATACCAGCAACGACGATGGTATAGGTGTGTAGTACCTATAGTGTTAAAGAAGGAATAAGTTAGGTGTAGATAGAATAAGGATAATACTCGAGTAATATGTCGAGGACTGAATACGAACATATTTTCCATATAATTAAATCAACCATTTTGTCTTGCACAATTGGATAGAACAATAATCCTTTTGACTACTGCTAGTATTATACTATTATAATAGATTGAGGCTAACTCGACTAATCTAAAATCTTTGGTACTTTGGTTATTCAGATCCAGAATTTCAACCGTAGCACCTACCCAATAAAATAATATATTATACCGAAAGTAGATAGTAAAGACAGACGCATGACATCTCAATAGAGTGAACCAAGGGTGTACCAAGCTTTATCCTAAGAGGGGAGAGAAATTTGTCAAAATTTTGGTTTTTATCTTTCATAACGAATTTATTTCACTTTTTTTGGCGCATAATATTTTTGAGCTCTCGAAATCATAACATTGTTGGAAATTTAGAACAATAATCGACTTTTTAAAATCTAGAATTCCAATTCCAATTCCAATTGGTTTAGGAATTCGGTAAACAGTCGTACTTTATCCAGTATGCATATATTAGGTCTTACTTCTCGGAGGGTTGTAGCTATTTTCCACACTTTTCTCACACTTTGGTACTAGTAATGCCAGCATACTGTATTATTATTATTGGACAATATTTAAGTGTCGTTTATGTGCTAAAGCACCTCAAGGACACTGTACAATTCATCAATTCTAGGACGTTACATTCACGTCATATTTTGGTACTAATAATGCCGATATGCTTTGGTACTATTAATGCCCATTACGATTTGTTTTTTGCTTTACTGGAAAAGGCTAGATTTTGTTTAGGAAAGAACTCTTGGAAAGAACTTATCTATAGAAAGATTACAAAATTATCAAAGTATATATTTTAACAAGGATTAAAGTATTCCGATAACTTGAAAGCATTCTTCTTCTTTCTGTGCCTTGTCAGGTCCCCCCGATGTTGGCGATCACTCCAGCGAAAACCTCCTTGTCCTGTGCTGCTCTGAACAGGTCATGCACTGTCCGGATTCCGGTCCACTCTCTAATATTGCGCAGCCAGGACATCTGCTTTCTGCCAACTCTCCGTTTTCCCTCTAGCTTGCCCTCCAATATAAGGCGGAGGAGGCGATACTTCTCTCCATGCAGCACGTGACCCAAATATCGTCCCTCATCTGACTAACTGTCGTAACTGGTAAAATGTAAATTGTTCAGGAGAGCATTTTTAGTGTTTTGGCGTGCATAGTTTCGTCTCTCCCAGCTAAACGAAAGAGTCTAAATGTATTTTATTATTTTATTTGTATTTTTATGAATCTCTGAATTATTTTTGTGATAATTAAATTTCCATAAGTATATTGGATTTATTTTTATGCACCGTCAAAGTAGATAGGACCCTTTGTGAGACTTTTTTCCCATGGCCATATTTAGTTATGCTCAGATAGGACTTAACTATTTTAAGAGTCAAAGGTGAAAATAAAACGATTTTATAATTTAAGAAAGTATATTAATTAACAAGAGTGTTTACACTGTAATAAGAGCAGTTTTATGGGAAATAAAATGATAGTAAATCACTAAAAAATAAATTATTATGCAGATTATGGTGTTCGAGAATTCTCATCCTCATCATCAGATGTTAATAAATAAAATTTCGTGATTATTTTCAAAACAACGAATTTAGTGATGGAGGGACTTATAAAACTCAGCGTGCTTGAGTAATCTTATCATCGGTGTATCGCCAGTAGTCAAAGACATCGAGTCAGCAGATTTTGCCTAGGAAATTTTAGATGGAGTGGATTTGAGTTGAGAAATCTCGTTATGCAATATTATGTTAAATACTTGTCGTTTCAAGTATATTGAACGGTAATTTGTTTCGCCATCACTAGTTTTAAAAGAAAACTTAGTAAGACTGTGTTTTTCTACTGAAAATTACGTCATCTCCGTTCAGTTTACATTTAGCCCTGTGTCGTCATTCGAAGGGAAAGAAGACGTAGCTCAATGGATAATTTCTTAAAATCCAAAAAATCTGAACAGTTGAGGGGTGTAACGATGTAAGGTTTGTTTCTACCTGCTAATTTGAAAACAGGAAGTAATTGACTAGGAACAAAGATATTACCACTTTTCTTAAGCGCATAGTTAATAGCACTGTGTACCGAATCGCCTTCACTTTGTCCGTGACATGGAACAGATACGTTATTTTATTTCATTATTATTTCTTGAATTATTTATAAAGTAAATTAAGGTAGAAGCGATTATTGAATTTTTGTTTTAACCGCAACAGCAGTCGGCAAATAAATATACTTTTTATAACATTTTTCATCATACGAGTACATATTCAGAAAAGAAAAAACGCAGATTAAATTTTAGAGGAACCCTTCTTGCTTGCACCTTCATGCCACGTGTAACGATAGCACTCACCAGAAGGTATATCGTATATTGTGAAGTTATATACTAATAAACGTCTTTTATAGAAAACTGCCCTTACATTGCTGATTGGTAAGTTGATAACTTGCTGCATATCAAACGTAGCACACTGTGTTATAGAATCTTGCTGAGCTTTTGTTTTGCCAACCATTCTAGCAGGACGAACAAGTATTTTTTTCATTTTCATGCTTAAGATATTGATTTTTCAATTTAGTTTTAACATCTTCTGAGCTTTCGCAATATGTCGTTCACAAGCTACACTGATCCTTTTTCGGTAGATGGAAAGACAGGTTTTTTTTTATATTAAAACTCTTCTGTATGATACAAAACCTAGTTTTTCAGTATTGTTTTTCAAAGTATCCAGAAACATAGCGTACATGTTTCTCAATGTCAAGTCACTATGCAAGTATTTTCATGTCGTCTTTTCACGACAATAGTGAGACTCAACTTTTGGAAATCTCTCAATTTGTTCCTCAATATTGCGACTCATTCTCAGATCAATGTAAAAAGCTTTTCGATCGCCTCGATTTTCTTTATCTAAAATCCTCGCCGAAGTAACTATCGATAGCTGTTTCAACCGTTTTTTTTCCAACACTTATGTATTTTTAAAAAATGGCCGGCATATCTGATGTCCGTCTAGCAGATGATGATAATAAATTGTAAAATTTCTTCAAGACTCCGAAAATTTTCTCAAATTATTTCGGGAGTATATTCGTTGAAAAGAAAACATTGACGAGATGCTGCCTAACAAATTTCAATGTTTCACGCAGGTTTTAGTATTCACTATGCAACAATATTTTTGGATACTTGGGTCATATACTCCATTCTGTGATCTTTTAGTTGTTTATTTTTATTTATTTTTATTGACCTTAGAAGATTTTTTTCTTAGTATTTCCCTCAGTGAGCCGTCAACTTCAAAATCTTGTGGCTGCACTTCGTAAATATTTGACATATTAATTCTTTCAGTACTTAAATTATGATCGGGATATTGAGAATTTCTACTAAAATGATTCCAACAAAGAAAAATACTATCCTATGTGAAAATAAATAAAAAGTTATTCCCAGTTAATGTCTATACTATGTAAGTATCGTATTTCAAGATAGGACCTACATTGGATATGTTTTTCATTTATAAAAAATCACACTAACTGTAGTATCTGCACTTACGTCCGTTAGTAAGATATTATTTTGATTAATTCGTAGATACGACAACAAATCAGAAAGCTGTTCCAGGATAATGGCAGCAGCTACAGCTGTGATCTTCGGTGAGAACATGCGTATCAAATCACAATACATGGTGGCGGTCATAACTCAATTTTGCCAAAAAAGTCAGTTACGACAGTTAGTCAGACGAGGGACGATATAAGACATTCCTCACTTTGAAAGCATTAGTCAACTTAAAATATAATTAAGTCTTACTTTTAATAGCCTAGGAACGAATGTTTTGAGTTTTAATCTTACTACTACCTCCAACTTGTTTAAGAATTTAAGTTCATCAAAAGTAATTGATTTTGAGTTGTTGATGAATAATATTGTAAAAATAAAACGTTTTGCATATTTTTATGAAAAGGTTCAATCCAATATGCAACGTAGTACCACATTTGCCGGAAATTTCTTTGAGACACAAAAGAGTATGGAATTCCTACTAAATTCATGAATAATTAATTGTTCATAAATTGTTTTTAAATAAAGGTTCAACCCAATATGCAACGTAGTACCACATTTGTCGGAAATTTCTTTGAGACACAAAATAGTATGGAATTCCTACTAAATTTATGAATAATTGACTACAGTATTCAAACAAACGTTTGTGCTGCTTAATCAAAACATTGTTTTATCATATTCAGAAATTTAACAAAGTGTGTGTTCAAAGAGACAAGGACTAAAACAAAGCTTTAAATTAAGTATGTCATATTCTGAATTTCATATTATAAAATGTACTTGTTTAATTTATACCTATGATTACTAGAATTACTAAACTCTTTACAAACATGGAATAACTGCTAATTCAACAGTAAGACCCGACTTAGTGGCACTTCGCTAGTAAATATAGATCAGTATTGTTTATTGCAAATTAATGCCCGACTAAAATTAGTTTTCATAAATAAAAAAAATACTAATACTAAAACTGCATAATTATCCTAAATGTGAGGTAGTCAGCAGACTAGCTGCATATAATAAACATGAAAGCTGTCCTCTCCATGCAGATCAAAATTAAGACATTCAGGATGGGTGTCAAACCTCATCGCTGAATTGAAGGTATAGAATGATTTTATTTTTTCTCATAAAACTTTTTTTTTAGTCAGATATTTAGTCAGATAAAACAAATTATTTAGCTAAGGAGACTTTCCATTCAATCAGGATTATCTTTAGATATTCTTAGTTAACCAGGTCCAGAGTACAACTCTTCAATTCGCTTTTATAAGCATGCCTTTAAATTGTAAGCTAGCCACTAATATAAAAATAATTGCATTAATAAAACAAAGCTAAGTTGTAGTAAAGTAACTATTACAATAATAATATGTTTATTGTAACATAAGGTTTATAAAACAAAGGATTTCCAATAAATTATATTATATTACATATTCCGAACCAATCAAACAAAACATTCTTCAACTCATAAAGCGATTTTTCAATTCGCTTTTATAAGCATACCTTTAAATAGTAAGCTAGCCACCAATATCAGAAATAATTGCATTAATAAAACAAAGCAAAAATGCAGTAAAATAATCATTATTGTAATATGTTATAAGGTTTATAAACAAAGGATTTTCAATAAATTATATTATCGGTATAACATATTCCGAACCAATCAAACAATAAATTCTTCCACTCATATAGATATCCATATAATAATATATAAGTAGGTAATATAATGAAATTTGGGAATAACAGTCTCTCCAGAATCAATATTGATAATATTATTGTTCACATATATACCGGAACAGTCCTCAAACTTTAATATATCATAATTAAGATATTCATATTATTATCAATATTTGGGTGTTTTATGTAAATTCATATTCTCATCCCGTAATTTACTGTGATTTACCGATTATAACTTTTACCGAATTAATATTAAATTAAATCAAACACGCGAGTAGAGGAATAATAATGTTTTGTTTTTACAATTTTGAGAGAAACAATCAAACAGTTGCCACATAAAATTATCAACAAAATGTCGTATACAGCACGAGGACTAGCAAAACTCCAATATTTTTTTTTTATTATGTATGACAACCAAATGGGCCTTGATATAATTTAATACAATAATATATGAACACTTATAAATTGGACATTACATTGCATACTTATTGTTGGTGATTGTATTATTGTACTAAATATTTTATGTGTATTGTCTGTAGTGTTCCATTGACTTAAATAAATAAGTAAATAAATAAATTACCTGAAATGTTTACATTTAATAAAGATCTATCAAAGCTATACCTACACTACGAACATGCTAAACTGATGACTTACATTTTTACCGTGGAGCACTCGGCAACGAAATGAGTCACCCAGTGTTTGAATAAACATACTTTTTTTAATTTTAAACTCAGCGATCTATACAGACTGTCTTAATATTTTTACTGTCACTTAGAAGACAGCTTACATGTTTATTACATGCATCTGATATGCTAGTAACCCCATTTGTGGTATATGCCGTGATGGTTTAGATAGTAATAATATTTAGTAATTTGTATTTAAAATAATGCAAATGATATTAAAAAAAACAATCTGTTCCATAAATTGAAGGATTAACATTGGAAGACATCACATTTTAGCGATAAAATCACCTTCTGTACATTGAATTGTATAACTGATATTTTTATTGTAAACAATGTACAGTGAAGCATAAAAAAAATAAACATTAAAAATGGCAATAGTGTTAAAATACGCACAATTAATTAACGCGAATTCATCGGTAAATTTTCAATCAAATGATTTCACAAATACTAGGTTAATAAACCGAACAAATCTTATCATACGCTTTTACAAAATGTCGTACGAGTACTATCAAAAATTTACCAATATCCAAAATCCTATGTTAATATTGATAATAATAAAATAAACAGTATAGACAGTTAGTGATAGATAGAGAGTTAATGGGTTTATACTGTCACATAGAATATAGAACTATTGACAAAGTATTTCAATACAATGTAGATTCAAATATGAATATAACGAAATTGAATTATTTCGACATGATAAATTCGTCGCAATGCACATTGGACATAATTAGAATAAGTTTGCGTTCTGCGTTTGGGAGTCTCCGGAATGCGACTGTGGAGCTCAGTTCCAAACGATTCAGCATCTGGTGGAAGAGTGTCCAGGTAGAAGATACGAGGGCGACTGGATGGGCATCCATGAATCAACCCCAGAGGTGGTGCAGTGGCTTTCTGAACGAGAGCCAAGAATTTGATATGGAGTAACTATTATTAATGCAAGCCAAAGCCACACAAAAAGTAAAGTAAGTAAAGAATAATTTGAAAGAATAAGTTGAACAGAAAAATAGTTGTTTATTACGACTTAATGGTTTGTGAAGTTACAAGTAATTGCAAAATCAATTAGTGGGGTGATTTTGTTTTGATATTTTGTTTTCGAATAAAAAAAACTGTAGGTACTTCAAAGGATCACATGGTTTTAATTATAATAGAAAAAAATCATTAGTTTGGAATTTATTTTAAGTGCATTATAAAATAGTCCTTATATATATTAAAAATGTTTCGAAAATGTTACAAAGTTAATTTTACAAAAACAGATATTAATTACAAAGTTGGATATTCTACAAATAAAGCTTAAAAGTCGTAATCAAGATATCTCTTATAATATAATAAATATTTTATAAACAAGATAAACAAAGTTTAAATCAATTTATTATTACACTTTTCCCAGAAAATCGTGATATTAAAAAAAATACCTTTGTTTGCAAAAATATAAAAGTACAAAAAAGGTAGCAAGTTTTCGTGAAATAAATAAGGTAGGTCTTATTAATATGAAAAAAAACAATGTTCAACTTAAACGAGTATCAAAAAATAAGCGAAATTATTAAAGAGCCCTTCTTAGAATAGACAATTAATACGAATTTTAATTCCGGTATTTCATTTTCGCTTTCTAAACAGTAAGGATTAAAATATTTTTGGCCTTTACGGCTGGGAAATCTTTTCATTTTAGCCTACAGCAGTAAATAATCAAAGAGCAAACGAAAGTAATGGACGATGTAGAATGGGTATTTTCAATTTTACGATCACAAATTAATCAGTGATGCGTGTGAAAGAACCTTTTGATAAAAATATTCATAATAATATAATTAGCTCATATTATTCTTACAAACGTAAAGAGGCGGAAAAAGGAGAATAAAGAAATACTTAATAATCCGCTAGAGCTTACACAATACATATATAAGTGTTTTTATATACGTGTAATATTTACACTTGACACATTTATAAATTTAACCCCGACTATATGAAAGAACTTACCTACAAAAAAGTCTTTCATCGCCTGTTAAATCAAACTACTATAATACCACCACGGAATATCTCACAAGTAGGGTAGCAAGTGGACTAGCAGTATGTAATAAAAATGCAAGTTTCTATGTAAGTCAAAACCTATTTTTTATATGGGACATTTTTCCTTTTATCAGAACCTATAACAGGACCCTTTATTTTTCAAAACCAACAAATTTTATAATTTTTCAAATTTTTGCTGTTATTGAGTGTCTAATTTTTTCATGGCGCGGAGAGGATGAGGACGGTGTCGTAGTACTAGTAGATCCATCTTCAGTTAACAGCTTTAAGTCGAATAAAACAAAGAATTAAATATGCGACAGATATATACCTACCGTTCATATTTCAAAATGTGGTTACTGTTATGAAATTTTCGCCCCATTATCAAAAGTTTTAACCCATTCAGTACTTTCAATTGTTATTACATATTATTATCATTTTGATTTTCCCATAATGAGCGCACGATGATGACAAAATTATAATTGACAGTATATACACATATATATTCGAATGCGAATACTGTGAACTCGTGTTTTATGTCATATGGACGAGTATTTAAAATCGATATTTTGTATACAAAAGAAATAACTACATATTTAAGTATGGATATGTACATAAAATCCAACACTATGCGCCACAAGTGATTTGTAAAATAAATATCAAACGAACATAATATTATCTGGTAACAATCTGGTCATCTAATCAGTTTGTTGAAAAATCTATCGAATGTTGTGAATAAAATAATGCCTATGAAAAAATTGATTTTGAAAAACACATGTGAGTGGTATACGCCTCAGTTGGAAAAAATGCGCAAGGAAAGAGACTCAAAATACAGGGCTTTCAAACTATGTAACGAAGACAGAATTTGGACAGAATATAAGCTAATAAGAAACAAATATAGTAAAGATATCAAGACACAGAAGAATAATTACATGAGAAACAAAATTAAGAATAGTAAGAGAGATTCTCAAAAAATGTGGTAAAATATAAAAGAGATACTCAAGGGCAGAAAAGCTAATGTACATGTGACAGTTGAGTTTCCCGACGGAACAGAAGAAGATAGTTATATTATAGCTAATAAGTTTAACACAAACTTTGTTGCAAGCATAGAAGACATCAATAAAAGTATAAGTGTGTGTTTGAATAAAGAATGTAAGTCATTGGAACTTGTAAAAGTCAATCAGGATAGTATGTTTAAATTTGAATTGATAGCAAATGCGGAAGAATTAAAAAATAAATACCTTAAAATCATAAAATCAAAAGCTTCGAAAGATGGAATTACTATCAATGTAATAAGGGATTCGTTGGAAGTAACTGGGGATTTTTTTGTGGAAATTATAAACCAATCTTTGAAGTCTGGAATTTTCCCAAATGAATGGAAGACCTCTAGAATAACGCCAATCCCAAAAATAGCACAAGCAAAGTTTTATGATGAATATAGACCAATTAACTGCCTTCCGAAGTATGAACAGGTTTTGGAAACTGTAGTCAAAGAGCAATTGATTGATTACATAGAGGAAAACGAAATACTAGCACCACAACAGTCGGGATTTAGATCCAATTTTTCGTGCGAAACGGCGGTAAACTTTGTTATAAAGGAATGGAAAGAAAGTATTGACAAAGGTAATATAGTTATAGCAGTTTTCTTGGACCTCAAGAGAGCCTTTGAAACAATTGATAGGAAAAGATTAATTATAAAAATTGAAAAAATGGGAATCCGAGGTATTGAGTTAAACTGGATGAAGAGCTATATGAGCGAAAGAAAGCAGTTTACTGTGTTTAGAAACAGTCTGTCTGATGAGATGCCAACAAATAGAGGTGTACCGCAAGGTTCAGTATTGGGACCGTTGTTATTTGTTCTGTACATGAATGACATTGTTGGATGTGTGGAAAATAGTCATATGAAACTTTTTGCTGATGATACTCTTGTTTTCTTAGAATGTAAAGATTTAGATGAGGGTATAATAAAAATGCAGAGGGATTTGACTTTGATTTCGAATTGGCTAAATTGTAATAGGTTAAAACTGAATAATAGTAAAACAAAATTTATGATAATGGGAAACTGTAACAGAGATCACACAGGGTTAACTTTAGATGGGGAAAATTTAGAGAAAGTGGAAGAAATAAAATATTTGGGGGTATTATTGGATCGAAAGTTGTCATTTGCGTCGAATTTAAATTGTGTCTTAAAAAAAGTAAATAAAAAAATTGGATTTATGAATAGAATAAGAAATTCTTTGGATGATGAATCGCGTAAGTTAGTGTATAATTCCATAGTTGTACCACATTTTAATTATTGTTTATCGGTCTTGTTTTTGTCGAACAGGACTGATTTAAATAAATTACAGATTGCACAGAACAGGGCCATGAGAACTATTTTGGGATGTAATAGGTATGCTAGAATTAATGATATGTTGTCAAGATTAAAAATTTTAAATGTTAGAAGGATGTTATGCTTGAATGTTTTTGTCCTAATTTATAAGATTAAAAATAAAATGGTGCCACGATACCTGTTGAATAGTGTTAGATATAATTTTGAAATACATGAATACCCCACGAGAGGGCGTGACTTGTTCAGAATAAAGGTGCCGAGACGTGCGAGTACAGAGAGAAGTCTCTTCTACAGAGGCTTCAGACTCTTCAACGATTTGCCGTCACATATAAGATCTGCGCCGAATGTACCGACCTTTCGTGGTGGGTGCATAAAATTTTTGTTAGAAAAAAATAATTTTGATGATTGGGTATCGTGACACCCTGTATGAATGTAATGTATGAATGTTGGGAATGGAAGGCGACTGAGCGAGTGTATTGTTGTAAGTTTAGTAAGTAAGTTAGACTAAAATTTATGTTTGTTATAAGTTATTTTTAAGGTATAATTATAACTTTATAAAATTAAATAAATAAATAAATCGTGTCTCCATATACACAGTTTTGTTCACTGATTCATTTATCGCACAAGCACACCACACTAGTTAGTACTTGTAGAAGGTGTCCTTCTACAAAATTATGGCATGTTTAAAAAATAACTATAAAAACAAACTCATGTGAAATGGTGTCCACCGCTGAATTGAAGATAAGATGTAAGATGCTTATTTGTGATGCTTCATAAACATCTGACATTTACAAAAACCTTGAAAACTTGCCAAAAAGAATGAGAGAACTATTCCTTGATGGGATTTTAACAGAGCTTGATAGATAAAGGTATTAAAAAATATTCGACGAAATCATTCGTGAATCAACAATAGGAAAAGCTCAGAAAATACAACGGTATTACGGAATCACAACACCATCGTTGGTTTAGATAA
This sequence comes from Athripsodes cinereus, assembly GCA_947579605.1. Lineage (NCBI taxonomy): Eukaryota > Metazoa > Arthropoda > Insecta > Trichoptera > Leptoceridae > Athripsodes > Athripsodes cinereus. Next base: position 16,358,238 of record OX388322.1, on the reverse strand, counting down.
ATTTTGACAATAATAATCAAAAGTAAGTACTTACTAATAATAATATTATTATTATAGGATGAATAATCAAAATCTTTTCATTCAAAATCTCTTTCTACTTACTGTCCTTTATCCTGATGTCCCATCCAAGGGTCTCACTATGCTGTTGTGAGATGGGTTCATATTATAATAATATATTATGACTAATGTGAAAACTTTCAATGGACCCTCTATTTTATTAATGATATAATCAAAATAAATTATATTATTGTGAAGATAGCTACTTGGGCGCGAGTATTGATGATGAATGTAACGTCACTCTATTCCGGATTATATTATATATTTTGTGAAAATCAGAGAAAAGCTGTATTTCATCGTTGTTAAAGATAGTCTCAAACGAAACTTACATATATCAAATTGAAAACTCTTCTAACTAACGAGGTTCGTAAGGACTACCATTGTACAATATTAAATTAAAACGAAAGAAAAATACTCTACTTTTACATTCATTAATACCAGGGAAACATTTGGTTGATAAAAGTTCAACACTTTTCGTGCCTGATCTAGGCCAAATGCCACTCGAGAATTTTCTTCATCGATCATAAGTCTGAGTATCTGGCAACGTATTCTGCCCAGCTCCAGCTTAAGACAGTTGACTTTTCGCCCTAATGTGCTGGATTATCTTTCAATCTCTGAAAGAAATAATCAACATCGTCTAATAATCAAATCAACTGAATCCTATGTAAGTAGGTACATCCTACTAGAATAAATTTTTGAAATATGGAAAAAAGAATTAAAGTCATAGAGTGTTAATAATTTTAAAATGGTTGTATTCCCATATGAGGAGATATAGAGTAGACATAGAGACAGTAATAATTTCTTGTAGAAATTTAATATTTGTTAAGTGAACATCTGTTCTGAGAGACATACACACAATATTATAAGCAACACCTATAGACTAATACACACACACACACACACACCCTCACACACACACACACACACACACACACACACACACACACACACACACACACACCCTCTCTCTCTTCAGTGGAATATTATTGCCTTACAACACGTTGGAAAATAGGGTGAATTGTGCTATTACTGACTGCTTATGAAAAGGAATTAGTTTCCTCAATTGCTGGGTCCATACAGCTGGATGCGAACGTCAATCATCAATCATCAAGCAAAAATCTTAAATCTTTCAGCGACAATTCGGAGCATTCTCCGAAGAAATGTTCGAATGAATGCCTTCGTTACCCGTCCATAAGACGAAATGAGGGCAATCATTCAAATATTTCTTCGGAGAATGCTTCGAATTGTCGCCGAAAGATCTAAGATTTTTGCTTGATGATTGACGTTCGCATCCAGCTGGGTGGTCGTCGCCATTTAATCCCTAATTTAGGGAACGAATTGATCAAGGTTCACACGCTGGGCAACTTTCGTCAAATATCACCACTAACAAGTGTGTGGTTACCATAATTATATGACCATCATCGTTTATATTTGTGTACATTCGATACGTTGTCGGTTTACCACAGAAATGTCGCAATAGTACGTATAGACAGATAGAAAATTAAAAATCAAAGGTTTTCATCAGTTACAACACATTTTACCCTATTTAATAGACAGTAAAATAGTAATATAGAGATGACTCTAAACGGGAACATAGGTTATGAGCTATCTTACTCGAATGTTCAACCAAAGTATTAAGTATTTAAAAGTAATGTTCACACTCCTAAATATTACCTAAAATTTATCTTTCGATGAAATATAAATGACATAGTCGAACAAACATCGCATAAAAATTGGTGTATTCATTCATTTGTCATGGGTGAGGCAAAATGCAGACTGATTGAGCCATCTCGATTTCGCAAAACAGGCTTTGGAGATAGAGCGTTTAGTGTTGCGGGTCCCAGATATTGGAACAAGCTGCCTCTGTGTCTGCGAGAGGAGGTGAATGGAGAGAGTTTTAAAACAGGGCTGAAGACACACCTTTTTGCTGGGAGTTTCGGGTGATGGATACGATATACAGTGCCCTTGAGGTCATGAGTAAACGGCGCTTTACAAATTGTCCATTTATATATATATTTATTTTATTCTTCACTGTACATTGGTTACAATATTACAAAATAAAACAGTGTCATATAAATATCAGTTATACAATTCAATGTACAAAGCGCGAGTTTATCGCTAAGATGCGATGTCTTCCAACTATTCATCATTTTATTTTCAAAACTTACTCAAGTCAAACAATAGGTATTTTATTTCAATTATTTTCAATGAAAACTTTATGTATGGTGGAAAAATGCAAATTAAATTCTATTCTGTGTTTAAAAACCATCCACCCGTTTAGGAGTCAGTATCGGATTTACTCATTCTTTGAAATGAAATAAGGTACCAATAAGTATGAATATGAACAAGTATATTTAAAAAAAAAACAAACAAATATAACTTATCTTCAAAATCAAAATAGGAAAAAATTTCTATCTTCAGCATTATTTGTTTATTTAATTCAACATGGTATACAATCAAGAGGATTAATATATGATATACTTACTTACTTATGGAGCCCTTGCTGCATAAGGTCGTTCACGTGGACGGAACCTATATGCGGCAGTGGGTGCCCCCCGTGGGTCGAACCAGTTCCGACCAGCTCCTCCTGTCAGCCGCAATGCTCTTCGCATCCTCGGGCTTCAATCGTCTGTGGAGAAGGTCGGACTCGATGTGTTTCAGCCATGTTTTTCTCGGATATAAACTGATATAAACTGTATAAACTGGTCTCAATTTGTGCAAAATCGCAGAAATGAGTACATGAAATGTACTAGTAAGTACACATTTAAAAATGTTTTATTCTGCTTTATTTTACAATCGATGTGTTTATTCATCTCTAAAAACGAGGCTTCAGAACTTTAAAACACATGTTCATTTCAGTTAGTGCCTAGAATACCGCGCGGTTTGTTCTTAATGTCTTGCAATATAAAGATGTTTATATTAATAATACCACTAAGAAATATACCTAAAACCGTTTCCTTTATTATACAAAGTGTTAAATGCGATGGGTTTTAAAACCAGTTTTACACCCCTATTTTGATGTTATATTTTATCAACGAGTAGGTATGTGTTTCATAGAATTTAATTATGTATTTGTTCACACAGCGAGACAACAGCTATCAATTGACAACTAAAATAGACATTTTGCTATGAATATTTAATGAGAACATGTCGATTTCTAGAATTATTTAATAAAATGGATTAAATTTATTGCCAAATGCGCAAAATAGTAAAAAAACTATGTATCTATATTGCGAATATGATCCATTAATTACACTGTTTTTTATTCAAACTCGAACGTAATTTTTATATAAATATATTTATTTCAAAAAGGTGTGCTGTTACTGAACCGCCCTAAAACAACGCACAAAATGCGCAAGTTTTTTTTATACTATAATAAAGTTTATCACATTCAAATAAATATGTTACAGCATAAACTTTTTACCGGCATATACGCAACCTACTTACCTACTGTTAATACTATACCATCACGGCATATCTGACAAGTGGAGTAACCAGCAGATCAGCTACATGTTACAAACATGCAACCCGCACTCTCCGTGCTAATAAAAAATTAACATTCAGGATGAGTGGCAAATCTAATCGCTGAATTTAATAATGTGAATTGCATTTTAATTTTAAACTATACACAATAAATAATTCTCATTAAATTATTCACAACTCCCTGTCAAAACTACGAGAATTTTTTTTTTTATTATTATTTTTGGAACCACCTTAACCTTAACCGAAAATCGATTAAGATGTTACGGTCACATCTTGAGACTACCACAGGATAATATGATCAAAAAGACAATGGACGTAGAAGTAGGACCCAGAAGACCAGGCAGACCAGTGACCACCTGAATGTCCACAATTGCCAGGGACCTGAAGGAGGCAAAGTTGCGAAGATGAGGACTAGGAGAGCCGACCCCAAGAGTAAATAGGATAAAGGCGAGGGCAAAGAAGAATTATTTTTGGAACCAGAAAAACAAAAAAATAAGTAGGTTCATGTGTGTACCTATGTGGGAAATGATATCAAAAATTCAATAAACAAAATAAAAAATAATATAAAACGAAGATCGATAATAATAATAAGATCATAATGATGTGTCATCGTCACAATATCATTATCATTTCAACAACTTCCTACACTTTTTTATTATATTTTATACCATAAAAATATCATATCACCATCGAGACATTACGTAGTAGGCACGGCCTATATAACACAAATACAATGTTTGTCTTTGTATGTTAACAGAATGATCAAATAATAACTAAACCACTATTGTTATAAATTAAATATTTAACCGAACAAACGTAAACGAAGAATTTTGGATACTTCTCGATTTGTACTCGACTTTTACTAATTTTTATACTACTACTACACCATCACGGCATATTCCACAAGTGGGGTAGCCAGCAGACCAGCTGCACATAATAAACATGCAAGCTATCCTACCCGTGGCAATATTGATAATAATGCCAATCAAGACATTCAGGATGGGTGGTTAAACTCATCACTGAATTTAAGATGAAGAATGTTTAATTTTTTTCGAACACCTGCCTTTTACAGGACACTCGAAAACTAACGAAGAAGATTTTACGTTTTTACGTTACCAAAACGTAATTTCACTGTGATGTCATTATTATTAATATGTGAACATAAAAAAAGCGAAGCTGGTAAGGAACCTCTGAACTTGGTAAACCTTCTTCTAATAAAAGAATGTTCAATATCTTATTCATGATGTTTTAACAATACCTGCCTTTAACTCGACACTCATTCTTCTAATACCCTCATTCTTCAATCTCGAAACGTTTTACCAACCATTCTTGTCATTGAACGCATCTCCACAGCATTTATCCCACTTTCGTCCTTCTTCAACCACGTCCAAGTTTCGCTGCTAGCATACATATGTGTCGGTACCAGAATAGTATTATGCACCAACATTTTTGCCATGTTCCCCGACACATTAATATTGCTAGTGCACCGTTCACTTGTCTAGCACCGACGACTTTTCTTCTTTCGATGACCTTATCGTATCTACCATCCCTCGCAAACAAACTTCCCAAAAATATAATTTCACTTACTTGCTCAAAACATTATAATCACTAACCGTCATATTTTACACTGAAACAAAATCAAAAGGGAAAAAAAAACGTTTCTAAATTTGCCACCCTGTATAGTCAACAAAATATTCAAAAGATATCGGAGAACTACTTGGTAATGGTGTTCAAACACACACTTCAAAACACTCAAATGTTGTTCCTACTAACTACCACTAGTACGCCTATTTACAACACAAAAGTGTAAAAGAGACGTGTATATTATGCATACATGTATGTAAGCCTACTCACAGATAAATAATAAAAACTACGAGAAAAGAAATCAAATTTCTTACACAAATAAAGAAAAGTCTTTGCAAAAACAGATAGAGTAAAAAAAAAGTAAAAGTAAAATAATAAAGTATAGATTTTTTACCCCGTGGAGTGCACGGAAATAATAAGTTCCCATCCATGTTAATCTTTTAGCGTTCTGTAGAGGCAGGTATTTGTGTACAAAATCGCGTTTGAAACATTAAACGTTATAAGTTCAGCGATGAGATATGTCACCCATTCTGAATGTCTTTACTTCTCTATTGGCACGAGGAAGACAATTTGCATGTTTTTTTACGTGCAATTGGTCCGTTGGATACCACATAATTGGGGATTTTCGTGATTGTATGAATGAATTGATAATATTTTTTTATTTAAATTTTATGAATAATATATTCGATTTCATAAAATCTCATGATTCGGGCCACTTTTTAACTAGGAACCAGATTACTTACTTTGTAAATTACGGTAATTATGAAGCATTTCTGAAATTCTCAGAATCACAAGTACCTAGTCCACAATTTACCGTAGTATAATATTCTATACCTATTTATCAATAACATTACTTATTCAAGATACTCAAAAGCTTGAAACAAGAGTGAAAGTGGGGTAGTTATTATAATCAAGGTACAAAACGGTCAACATTTAATTGTAAGTAAAAAAAAAACATCCGTGGAACCAAAAAAAAATAAATGGATTCGATACCTTCCCACTTTGACCTTTCCACATGTTATGTTTGAATATAATATGAAATTATGTATGTAGGAATATGGAGGTACAAGGAGGGAACATATAACGAAATTTTCAGAGGGTATTCATTACCCACGGGACATTCGGCTTTTATTTCGTTAAGCCTCCAACACACTTTACACCAATATAACTTTAGAAGAAAACTCTTCAAAAATTATAATATAATCAATACTAGTCAAAGTTATCATATTTTCTAAAATTCACAAAATCCCAACCCTAAAGCTAAACTCGACAATCATAACCTCGGAACATTTTACTGAAGTTTAATAGGCCCAGTAAAAGTTTTAACTTGATTTACTTTACACAAAAGTAATCTAGTAGTAAGCACTCGGTTTTTACTCGCCAATAGATCTATGTACCTATACATTTTTCACAAACTGTTCAATACATTTAACATAACAAAACATGCATAGACAATTCACACAGCTCGAGCTAGTCCCAGACTCAGATTGAATCTTGTATTATGGGTACTAACGCGATGATACACATAATATATACAATGCACTAAACACATATACGTGCTACACCCAGACCCAGAACAATTTGAAGAAGGTCATTTTACAATTTGAAGAAGGTCATTTTCAATCTGCCCTGGACGGGAATCGAACTCGGAACCTCATGAGTCAAAGGTATGAGCGTTACCTTTACGCCACACTGACCGACGATTTATTCTAGTACAAAGGAAATATACTAGCGTTATTGTTTTGCTAGAATAACGTGACAATTTTAAAATAAAATTTGTGAAAATGTGATTGCTTTCTTGTAAAGTAACCCTAGCAACAATTCGCACTAGATTTCAACAGAAGACAGAAGTCAACAGGAATTTAGCATTTCCACAGAAGATTTTTTTTATAAGTTAAAATAAAATTATAATAAAATAAAATAATAAAGTTGTGTTAAAATAAAATAAAATAAAATAAATAACATCAACAAAAAAGCATCACTATATTGTTTAAAAACTATATGTTATACACCCTCACGCCATCTCCCAAGTGGGGTAGGCAAAAAAGGACGGAACGCCATATAGATCTATCGCTACATACTTATTTTGCTTCCTCAACATTCATACAATTTCTCAGATAGCACGTAACCGTCCTTGATAACTGGATCTAAGTGATCAGACACGCACACATAGATAAAACTGTGTGGTTCTCGAAAATTTTTTTGCACTTAGCACTCGTCGAGTCTTCTTGCAAAAAGCTAGTTATAAAATAAAATAAAAGTTGCCGGTCTGGAAAAAGTTTATTTTAGAGTTATCACGATGAGGTCAAGCGGAAAATTATGGACGATTTGAGGAATAATATTTTATTGTCTGAAAATATATTTTTATTAATATATTAATATAATTCGGAAAACTTTCGTATTATTTTTCCGATAAAAAGTGGATATGAAAGAATATATTTATTTACATTTCAAACTAAACATTCTAAGCGATTGCGAGAAAGAGAGCCAAAACTTTATGTTACAATTTTTTTGAGTTGTAGCAAAAAGTAATTTTTACGAATACGAGTATATTTTATAATTTTTTGACGTAATTAAAATAATTTCAGGGAATATGTAATAAATACTGGCGTGAGTGTACAGGGCGGAATATGTTATATATACGCATACTTTGAAAAATAAAATTATATTTAAAACAAAGAATGAATTAACAAGAACACTATCAAATTATTTTTGAATAAAAAATATAATTTTTTTGTTGATAAATACCTACAGTAAAACGTAATTGATTCACTCAAATTTGTGCAGAGCTCGTGCTTTGAGGTATAGTTTTATAAAGAATAAAAAAAGCCCTTAGATGAAATAAAGAATTATGGAAAAAACAAGGTACCTATATTGAAATAATTATTATGATCAATAACTGATAATAATATCAGAAATTATAAATTTATGATAATTTATCAATAAAACACTAAGTGTATTAAAATTAAATTATTGATATGAACTTCCACCAAGAACCGTCAGTCGATAATGAAAAGGTATGCCACTCATTTTGAATGTCAAATCGTTGTCATGAGTTAAAAAAAAAACAGCTAAAAAAAATATCGAGTAATTCGGTTTATAGCTAGGAGAAGAATTTCTTCTAGAAAAAGGATATAATATTCTAGGTTAGTAGGAAGAAATTGCTCACATGTACGGTAATGTAGAAGTTATGTCTGTGAAGCAGTTAAAGAGAAATAGAAAAAGAAGAACACGGCAAAACCCACAATAATAATCTAGTACGTAACGTGAGAAGGTTCTGAATCTGAAATACAGGCGTAAACGTTAAACATTTTCGAAATGTACGTTCTAAAATTTTATATTAAAAAAAACAAAGGATTTCACTTTTGTACAATACTCGCAAGAATTGAAATGAAATGATTTTTTTTTTATTTTCCTCCTTACAAAACATCAATATTTGACAATTATCACAACAAATTTATTATTATGACATCACCTTTTCTTAGTATCACACCCTATCATGGGCTCCCAATAATGATCCCAGACGGACGAGCCAGTTATAAAGTTGATATGGCAATTTTAGAAGAACCATATAGTTATTTTGATGTGACAAACTTTTTACCTGCTTCTTTTATTTTTTATATTTTATTCGGCACTTTATCGAAATTCTTTTAGAATTAATAGAATATATATATACTAAAACGCATGTTTGTAAACGCATCCATATCGGGAGTTTCTCACGAGTGATGCAGTAAATGAGCAATAATTCATCACTATCACGGGACCCTCCACAAAGGGGTGATCAGCGGATAAACTGCATGTAACAAACATGAAGATCGTCCTTTCCGTGTCAAAAAAAGACATTCAGGATGGGTGGCATGTCTCATCGATAAGTTGTAAACGCTGATTGTCTTTTACTGAAGGTTTCATGAAATTTTATAGGACATACCGATGGCATAGTGCACAGATGTGGTAAGTGCAGTTTTCATAGTTTTGAGATAATCAATGTTGAAAGTTTGAAATGCCATACAATTTAGTACTAACCACACATAGTTTTTGTTAAATATCTCGTGAATGACACAGAGTTACGCAATAATATTCCTAAGGAACATACTTCAGATGATATAGATTCGCATGCGTATAATAACTCATTTTAGGTAAAAACTGCACTTACCACATCTGTGCGCTATACCATCGATACGAAAACTAACGTAAAAAAGTAGGAGATCTTGTCAATGTATGTTATCTTTCTTAACATTGTACTCCATGGGCCAGAGAATGAGAAAAATATTAAGAGGGCTCTACAACCCTTCTTTGTGATTTCATGCAAACGAACTAGCAAAATTACAACCATTTTATTTTTAAAATATTTTAAATTCTGGATCACATGTATGTTATTTTTTATATTAATATAATATTTTGAACATTTATAAATGCGATTTTATCATTTTAGTTTTATTTTGCTGCGAGGAATATAGTGAAAATAATTTTTGAAGATTACCGTCGCAATGATGATAGGTTGAGTGGTGCTATTTTAAATAAATTATCCTTAATAATACAAGAGTGTTAATAATTTTTTTATGTGATAACATACTATTTTTTTACACCTATGAATATTTTTGCATATAAAGTTTTGGCTTATATTTATTAATAAAGCTATTTCATTAATTACTTGAATAATTTTCTCTGCGCCTATTAAAAATTATAGCCTGAAACCACTAGAGCTAAATTTTATTTGTACCTTAGGTAAAAAAGACTCTTAACACGTGAATAAAAATCGTATCCATAAATTTCTAAACTCTTTTTTTATAATGTATTAATAAAACATTTTTTGGCATTCTACACAATACCTAATCTCAGTCAGTTCCTAAATTCAATCAGTTCCTTAACTGAATCAGTTCCTAAACATCTTAAACTAAGATTGAATAAAATTAAAATGTCTTTCACAGATTTTCTTATACCACCGATTAGCGTACAAACTTCAAGTACTGGTGTAAGTATTTGTACATGTATGTGTTCGCGGGAACATACCCCTTGGTGAAGTTGATTGATTGCTGAAGCTGGATGTATGGAAGAATCATGTATCAAAATCTGCAAGCCCTTTCCCTCATACGGATCGAGATATAATAACATCGTACATATAATAATATCTATATTATATATTAAGATACCAGCTGCACAAGCCAGAGACGTTCTATGAAAAAGTTTAAATAATTAACTTCTTTATCATATCCCAGAAGACTTACTGCATGTAATAAACATATCATACAGGTTATCCATATGTGATATGCCTTAAATGTTTGATGCCTCTTTTTACGTTTCCTACCCCCCCCCCCCCCAGAAAGTGTACCAACAATTGTGTAGGACACTGGTCTATACATAATAATCAAAACATAAAATATATAAATAAGCCTTACACACATGATGTTCAACGAATTCCTGTCTTCTTCAATAGCACTTGAAAAATTATACAAGTATAAGATTGAGCGGCCTATGAAATAATTCATTTTATTCGCAGAATTATCATTAAATCTAAATAAAAATGGAAACAGAACAAGCCTTAAAGGAGCAAATAATATACTTCAACTTCTAAAGCGTGACTCAAGACCGATTTCGTGGAATATGGCAATTTGAATACGAAATCCCTGATTCGAAGATAAATCAGATACAAGCATTTCTCCGCACTATTGAGACGAGCAACGGACAATTAATTTTACCATTAGAAATAATGAATCACGATCGTCAGGTTGAAAGATTTAGCCATTAAATTCAATGTGTGATTATCAAATTGATACATATTTAGATTTAAAAATATGTGTCTTACTTTAGAGACTACTCTTAAAATACTTGAAGCAGAGAGCGTTAGTCTGAATTGATACTGCAGTACATTTTTCCATTGAATCAATTTTGAGAATATAAAATCATAAGTGGTCTGAAAATCGTGGTTTTCTAGCTTGAATAATTGGACGCTAGTCCTTGAGGGTTCCGTCAGTCCGGGCTTCCCTCTTTCAAAATACACAGTTCTTATGACAAGGATCAGAGCGCAGAGAATGTCGTGGGAAGAGGTGACGAAATTGGCACAGAGACGCTCTGAATGGAGGAAACTGGTTTCTTCCTTTGCTACCGAAACGAGCGTTGAAGGCGATGATGATGATAGTCATTGAATTAACTTCGTCTATGGAAAAAATACAAACTTCTTAAAATGAATAACATGTTTGATTATATAAGATGTGTCCCCTTTTTGGTACATGGTAGATACATTATACAAGTGTTATGGCCCAAGGGTACAACACGGATAAGAAACAGCCAGCCAGTTGACAAATGATCTTGTTACTTGGTGAAAATTACAATGTTTAAAAGAGGATAGCTGTATGACATGTGCCGTGTAATCGCTCTCAAGTTTAAGTTTCATGAGAAGGTGAGACTAAGATAAAATTCTGCACCAGAATTATACAGTTATAATATACCTTATTCACGTCATTTTTTAGGTAAGTGCAAAATAAAATTCTGACAGAAGTTTGCAACATCTTTGTAAGTTTGTAGTGTTGAATATATAAAACATACTTTTATTTCTTGCTTCAGACATCTCTCAAGTACAGATACATAAAAAGAATGTCATTTTTCGTGTACATGTTTTTATTTTACCTGTATGCTACCATTATGAGTTCTTGAATTGCAATGTTCTAAATAATTTCACTTTCTAGGTGTTTTCTTAATTTCTCTTGGAGTATATGACGAAAAATTCCATAACAGCAATTTGGAAAAGCAATATTTAGAATTTTCACGAATTTATTTTCTAGTTTCAGAGGGGACCAGTAAAAAAGGATGTTCGCTTCTTTGGGTGGAAATAAAGAACATAATATCTTGATCTAGTGGAATACGAATCTATAAAAAAACATCCAATAAAATAAGTATCGAGACAAATTATTACTGTCCAGAATGTCCAAAAATAACGTAAAGAAACAAAATCATTTATTGACATCAGCAGGAGGAAAATAAGATTTAATGAGGATCGTTTTCACTTTGTATTCCCTGAGAATGGACCAAAAAAAATAGTATGGGAATATCTACCTTTAATTTAATTAAAAATAACTTGGTTTATTCAGGAATTTGGGATCAGTATCTACTATGTATTTTTATCCGCCCACCTGTGTCACTCAACCGATAATGTCAACGTATTTTCGCCGTGAACGTTTGTACACATACCGTAAAAGAAGATTGGCATTTACACATATTTAATAACCATATCAATCATGTGCTTTAATAAAATTACTACACTTTACCTAAAACCCTTGAAAATGTTATTATTATTATCACGCCCAAGTATAATGCAATAATAAAACCTTATACTGATAGTATCATTATGTTCCTAGTACCGTACACGTTATTTACTTCTAGGTGAGTGGTTTTAATAATTTCGAATACCTTTTGAAAACATGGTAATTTTTAGATATACCTATACATTTTTTTCCATCAAAGCGCTCTCTGTTCAATTTTGAGGGAATAAATTGTAAATTGTGTTTTTGAAAAATAAACTGTAAATTGTATAAAAAAACAATATACCTACTCTTTAATAATTAACATATTTGAATTATAAAATACATTTTTGGTAAGGTAAAAATATACTACGTGTAAAATGTGTATGGAGCTATATTCTTATAATATTCGGTCATAATTTTTTAGTAGTGTAACTAGATAACTCACAATGTAAAAAAAAAACATTGATTATAATAAACCGTCTTCTCCGTGCTACAAAAAAAAGTTGTCTTATTAGGATGACTCACATGTCTTGTGGTGTTTTACGAAAACCTGTCGTTTACGTGCTCCTCTATAATATAAAGAAAAGTAAATATGCCCCTAGAAAATTGAGGTTCGAGCCACATTTAAACGAGGATTTGGACACGTGACACGTGTTCATTTAAAAAAAAATGTATAGTATAATTGTACTGAATAAATATACATAACTGAAACTTAATTTTCTTTGAGATTTGTAGGTTTTATTATTCTAATAGATACGATATTTGAGAATAAATAAATAAAAGAAACATCAAGAAGGAGAAATATAAAGAGTATACGATGGTCGTGCTTAAAATTCAGGCCAAACCCAAAATAAACAATGATAATAATATATGGTATAAGGAAGAACAAAATAATAATGACGAAAAATGTGTCCGATTCGATTCAATGCCGAATAGATCCTGTGATGGATTGAGTGAGGGGTGGAATGTAGTACGATTGGATAGAAGGGGTGGTATTATTTATTGATGATCATCCTTTTTACTCCCGTGCACAGACCACCCTCCCTTTCACCCCCATCACAAATAAAAATAAAACACTAATAATAATAATAAAACCGAGACTTACTAAAACAACTATGAAAACCTTACTAAAAATGCAACTTGAAATATTTAAGAAATTGTTTTTCGTAATGTGAAGTTAAAGCTAAAGTGTATGCAAATCTCAGGTATCAGCATTGGAGAGAATTAACTATGAGACAGGACGAAAAAAACAAGAGTTCATAAACTTGAGGGAGTGATATATGTACATGCACATGTTGTGAGTGACAATGACGTTGACAAGCAACCAACCATTAATTAGTTTTGAAGCAATTTAAAAACATTGCTATCTACCAATGTCCACAAAAATTGACTGTGAAATGATAGGTTAAAAATATTTATAATCGCGTGTTTGAAACAAAAGAAATACGAAAATGTTATATAAAGAAAGAGGTGTACAAAATATATGAAAATATTCACAAAACATGAATTTGTTAGGTTTTACGTATATGGACGATGTAGTTCTTTGGAGAGTTACATATTCCAGGTCCTGCATTCAATTTCCGGTCAAGTTATTGGATTTTTCATAAAATATTTGAATACAAGAGTTTTACACTCACAATACAAGAGTTTTATATTATACAATCAGGTGGTAAGAGTAACATTATAAAATATAATATTTATTCATCCCCGGGTTATTTTACATATTTTCACATTCTGAAAATTTAACAGAAATATAAAATTTTAAAATTTAAATCACTACTTGTTTCAACACACCTAAAACACATTTTATTTGATTTCTAGAATATCTAGCCTGTCAACTATAAAAAATCATATTGATTAAAAAAAAAACGAGATATTCATAAGAGAATCAGTCTAAGCCCTTAAAACCGGCCAAGGAGAGCTTTTTTCATCAGCCGTTTTTCTGACAATGACATTAGATCGAAAGTAATTTCTCTGAATCAAAGGACTAGTTTCTTTCAAAAGTCTCAAGAGAATTGTTAAAGGGTTTGAGAATAAAAACAATTCACAAAACAATAAGAATACAGATTTTAATATATTTATTTTCTTAAATGTATCCCAATGAAACAATTATCCAAGAGAATTTTTCGTATTTCAATGAATTGATAAAAATTATTAAGAATTCAAATGAAAATTTCTGCTTACACTCTAATATGATTTTGATCAAGTCATTTATTCCAAATAAGAAATAAATAAAACGAATCGTAATAAACACTTGACATGGTGTTCCAAGAATTATTGTGAGAGATTATTGGTTCATTTGCTCTTCAACAGAAATCTAAGATCCACTTGTACAGAGTTTGTCGTTATTTTTCTTTCCTTTCTTTCTCCTCGAGGCAAGGCACCCGATACCGAGTGAATTATTGAGTTTGTCGCTATGGAAACATTAATAAAATTTTAGCTTGCTACGTCAAAATGATCAGATTTCATTTTTTTTATAAAAAAACTATTTTGAATTTGATTGCATGAAGGTGGAAAAATTGGCAACGGGTCAAATCGAACCAACGTCTCTCGATAGAAAGCCAGAGACTCTGACATAAAGCTTCGGACTACTTGTAGTACAAACCTGACCACTTGCTTGTAGTACAAGTTTGTATAAATTGACACACTATCCTAAGAATTCAATCAGTTGGCTCCCTCAAGACTTATTAGATGTACGATTTAAGTCTTATAATTAAGTGGTCATAAGGATTGTCACGTTTATTTCAATTTTTTTATGTCTCAAATAGATCCTATTGAAAAAGCGTGTTATAATAATTATTGTATTCATCGGTTCAATGAAACTATTCCAAAAATATATCTCCTAAGCAGATCAAAATAATAAAATTTAACAGTGAAAAGTTTCTGAAAATGTTCTTTTCATAATTTTTTTTTTTTTTAAAAAGATATATCTGGGTTTTGTTATAAACCCAAATACAACTTTATACACCTTCCACAGTAAGCTAAAAGCTTGTGTCGTGAAAGGGGAGTTTGCCGGCACCTGGTATCGAACCACGGACCCCTTGTTCACGAGGCCGAGACTCTACCTCCAGGCTACCGACGAACTCGGTCTAATAAACGGGAAGTCGAAGCATTACCTTAAACTTGCCAAAATTTGTGTTCATCTTATAGTCAATCAAAACTCATTTACTTTTAAAGGCCTCTAGGATCTAAATTGTAGACAGTCTCTAAGCGCATTCAATTCTATTCATAGATGCCTAGTAGAAACACAGTATTTCAAGTAAATTTAATACATGAATCTACCATTTAATGCTTAGAAAAGACGACGTCACCTTATTCGGTAGTGCCCCAGACGGGAACCCGCATCCCTACCTTGACGCGAGGAGTGCTTTTTCCAATAAGGTGATGTTGTCTTTTCTAAACCTTATATGGTAGATTAATACTTAAACAATGGTTACCTAATTGTAAAAATAACATCAATAAACAGTATTTTAAGTTTATCCACTAAGTAGGTAGTATTTTTTTTAATATACATGTATTTATTTATCCATTAAACAGAATGTGAATTTATTTTATTACAATAAAAATGACAAATTTAAAAAAAACACAGCCGAAATATTATATATAAAATATTATTCTGAATAACTCACAACTTGCCTTAGATAATAACGTATTTGTAGCATTTACGTCAAAACAATAAAAACGAAAATAATAATAAATATTATTGTTCATAAAAAATATAGAATTTAATATAATAATAATAAACACTTTATTGTCAAATATAAATTTTACAAAAGGCGTACATATTGCCTTGAGGCAATGTCTTCCAGTAAACCTACTACAATGTTTGAAAACATTGTTTTACTATAAAGTGAATTTAGATCAAAAGATAAATATTATTACGATGATATATTATTATAATGGGTATTAAACTACACAAAGTCGAAATAAGAAGAGAGAGTGAAAACCGTATGATGAGATACAAAGTATACTTTGTAATATTGTATAAATGTACATATAGTACGCGTGAATGTATCGACAGGTGTTTGATTGATCGCTATATAATTACAACACAGGTAATATAAATACAAAATACTGCGTTCCTATAAACAACACAATACAGATATTGTTATTTTGAATATCATGTTGCTGCAATACACAAACACAACGCTGAATCAACACAAAGTATAAAAATTGTATCAACATAATATTATAATTTTGTTGTTTTCATGGTAAATATATGTAATATATATGTCCCAAAATTTATGTGATTCAATTAACAAAAACGCGGTAGAAGCATACTTAATTACCTATAATGACTGTGAAAGTGGTCAGAAATGGAATACGGGACTCGTCGAGTGATCGTCAGAGATTCTGGCATTAGAAAATAAACATGTATAATTAGGGTAAATCAAGATAATACATTGATAAAATACTAAACTATATTATACTCTCACGCCGTGTCCCAAGTGGGGTTAGCAGACATAACGAAATGCCAAATAGATCTCCCCGAAGGTCCTTTTTCTAAATTCATACAATTTCTCCTACACTAACTTATTTCTCTTACTTAACACATAGCCGATCTTGAGAATTTGATCCACATGATCAAGGGACATATTTCTCGGACGCCCGCGCTTCCTCAGACTCCTCCTTTCTTCACCCATTCGTTCCACATGTCCAAACCATCGTTACTTATTTACAAGCATTTTACCCACAACACTCCTCTTGCATCCGCACATTCTTCAAATCTCCTCATTTTTCACTCCTTCACGCATCGTTTTACCAAGTATTTTTCTCAGCGATCGCATCTCCACATCATTTATTCCACTTACTCCTTCTTAAGGGCCCCGTTTAGCAAAAACGGTAAAATATTCTATTTTCAACAAATTTGATAGAAAAACTGCCAAAACTTGTTGACCCTTGCGAACATATTGATTTGATAAAATAAAAACTCAAATATTTATTACCAATATTAGTTTTTTACTAAAAAATAATTAAATCGTAGACCGACGAGATTTATTTAGGTACTCTTTGTTATATCAAAATTCAAATTATTTGTAAAATATATTTATTTTTTATTCATCCTATCAAGCATTTAATACTAGAGATTTTAGCAAACTTTTTTTAGGATACAAAAAATTGAGTTCATGTGGTGATTTTTGGTTTCAAAATATGAGAAATTTTATCAAAAAATATTTTTAAAGTCGGTCAATATCCATGAAAAAAACAAAAAAAAAATTGAATTTTTTTGTTCTATAATTGTAATAACCATCCAAATATTCTCAAAATTAAAATAAATATATGAAAAATTGTAGGATTCTCGTGCATTTATGTACCAAACTCACCCCCGAATTCGATTTTTAGAAATATGTTTTTTTATAAACGAATACTATGAAGCTAAAATCGAGTTTTTTTTTAATGTTAAATTTTGATATTGGTAACTAATATTTGTTTTCATATTTTATCAAATCAAAATGTTCGTAGGGTCAACAAGTTTTGAGAGTATGTGTACCAAACTTGTTGAAAATTGAATGTTTTATCGTTTTTGCTAAAGGGGCCCCTTAAACCACGTCCATGTTTCGCTTGCAAACATAAGTGATGGTACCAGAATGGTATTGTACACCAACATTTTTACCATGTTCCGACACATTGCCATTACCAACAATAAAAACATGAAAAATTATTGTTTCTAGCATACGGACCAGGCGTACCTAAAGGAATAATCGTTTGACGATTTTATCTTTATCTCGTAATTAATATGTACTTACTATGTGTGTTTAACGATGATCATTGCAATCCTTTTCACTGTGACTTCTGCAAACGTCTTGCGAATTATTGTTTCTAGAATTATTGTTTCTAGCAAATTATTGTTTCTAGCATACGGAGCAGGCGTACCTAAAGGAATAATCGTTTGACGATTGTATATTTATCTCGTAATTAATATGTACTTAATTTGTATGTTTGACAATGATCATTGCAATCCTTTTCACTGTGACTTCTGCAAACGTCTTGCGAATTATTGTTTCTAGAATTATTGTTTCTAGCAAATTATTGTTTCTAGCATACGGAGCAGACATACCTAAAGGAATAATCGTTTGACGATTGTATCTTTATCTCGTAATTAATATGTACTTACTTTGTATGTTTGACAAAGACCATTGCAATCCTTTTCACTGTGACTTCTGCAAACGTCTTGCGAATTCAAAATACTCGCTCAATTACTCCTATAACGTTGATGGACGTCACAAACATACCTGAAACAATAAAAAAAAGTTTATTTGATACAAATCACATTTTGCGAATTGGGATAATAGTTAAATATTATGAAACAATTTTATAAATACATAACATTAGGTACCTACTGTTAAAATGACAAAATTATTATGATTAACTCGGAATCAGGAGCTATGCCTCAAACGCATTGAGTTAGTCTCAAATTAACAAATGAATATTATATTATGGGTACTAACGACACGATACACATACAAATTGCACTAAACACATATACTTACGAGACGAAACACCCAAACCCGGGTCAATTTGAAAAATGACATTTTTCATTATGCCCTGATCGGGAATCGAGCCCGAAAACTTGTGACCCAAAGGCAAGGGTGTTGTTACTTCTGCGCCACAACTGTCGTCAAATGACAAACAATAAATAAGTTTTATTTTTATTTATTATATTTTATTTATTCTATATGGATCATACAGTTGTAACAATAAATATGAACAATTAATTATAACAATGAGCAAACTAATGAAGATCCCTTTCTTACCGACTAATAAACATAAATTTGAGGTAGGTTCTTTATTAAATAAAAAGGTGGAGGAAGAAGTCTTGTTGACAATGTCATGACAAAACCATTGGACGACTCTAAAAGCTTAGTGAACATGGTAGAATGAAAACGTGTTATTCATTGTTATTTAATAAAGGGTTCTGATACTTGGTTTCCAAATCAGCAAATTATATAAGTATTTGTATAGATTAGTACAAATTAAATTGGACATGGTTTGCTTATAAATTTTTGACGTTTAAAAATTATGGATAAAACATGTGGTCAAATTGTTCAAAAAAAAAAAAATAACAACGGGTCAAGCAATAATCTAAAAGGGACTGGAAAATTGACTTGCTTTATGTTTTATTATATTTTTGTTTTCCGTATCCGGCAGAGGGGAAAATTTGAAGGGACAAAACATAAAATGGCGGGAACCGGAAACACTCATGAGAAACAACACATATGGCGCCATCTGTCGGTAGAATACGTAATGTATAAGTTGAAACCAAAATGAAAATGATAATATGTATGTAATATGTATTTTGCCAGTCAAAATAGTACTAAAGTACAATATATTTTGAAATGCCCTTTTTTATTTATACAGGTACACACACTACACACTAAAAATACCAGAACAAAAAAAAATGATCTAGTATTGAAAACCAATAATATGTAATTCGATTTCATCGGCCATAAGCTGTAATGACCCCGGAACAGCAGAATATTTTGAATACCAATTTTAATAAAATACATAATTTCATACGAAAAAAAGGCAAAAATTTCAAAATACCTCAGAATGAAAAGGTCTCCTACTCTTTTCTTTGGTTTTTCGAGTGTCCTGTAGATGGCAGATATAAAATATCACGAGAAAGATATTTAAACCTTCAATTCAGTGATAAGGTATGTCATGACAACCATCCTGAAAGTCTTATTTCTTTATTGGCACAGAAAGGGCAATTTGTATGTTTATAACATGCCGTCGATATATTTGGATTACCTCTGAATGCTTACAAGAGACAGGTATTCAAAAAACTTACTTCCACACTTCTAAATGAATCAGCAGTTACGCAGTGATATCCTCCCCCTTTTTTTTTGTTTTTATTATTATTATTGATTTGATTTTGTGCTAGTGTGATGATTGAGTGAGCGAGCGAGACTGTGTATGATGTAGGCATGTTGAGATGACCGGAATATTAGATACCTATCTTTTTAAAATCAATTGTAGCGCATGGTATTGGATGATAGCTGATCTATGAAAGATTAACCTTTTTTCTAACTTTATTTATGTAGTTATTGTCTGTTTTGTGCTTTTATATTTATAAAAAAAAAATAAAAAAAAAAAATTAGTCTTCTGGCTACCACACTTGCAGTGATATAAAAATTAATGGGATGCATGTCCTTGTGTGCAATAAAACCGTCTAATGCAGCTATGTTTTTACTTAATTTTTGGCATAATATACATGTATCTAATATTTATTTACTCTTGTCTACATTTTATGCAAAATGTATTTACATAATATAATAATAATACGAAGTTATATAAGCAGCAATATTATATTTTAATGGGTTATAAATGTCACCCAACAAAACCACAAGAGATGAAATATTATATCAGAACTAATGCTTAATCAGCTCTTAGTAATAAGACGCTACAATGATATAAGACGGTTCGGATTAATTTCAAAAGATGGCGGTAGTGTAGGAAAATAAGTATACATGTGAAAATTATTATAACAAACGAAGCAGAATGAAATATATTTTTATTATTCTCTAAGATCTTTGATAGTTTTATTAATAAATTAAACGCAAAACTGTGTTTAATTGACAAACCATAAATAAGTATGCCTATATTATTTGTTTTATATAAAAGAATTTTTACGGTAGTTTGAGTGTTTTCAAAAAAAAAATGGACGACTAAAAACTATAACACCTACATCATTCAGAAAGTTTTTATGTGTTGATTGACAGAAAGGTAAGCTAGGTGTAAAAAATATAAAAAATCTTAATACATATTTCTGTGAAATGTTTCAGAAAACTTTCAAAACTTAAATCAGTTTTCAAAAACAGATTACCGAACACAAAAAGTTGGGTCTCGTGAAACTAGTAAAAAGGAAAAATACACAAGGTAAAATATTATAGTAAAAAAAAACATACAATATGCACATAATAGAAAAACTTACAATAATCAAAATGATTTCTTGACACGTTCACGCATTCACTATGCATTTTGACGACACACTGAATCAAAACAGTTTTCAAAAATATTGATCATCCATCAGCACTTCTCAAACTTGAATAAGTAGATGATTTTTGTTGTTGTTGTGCTTTTTGACTATTTGGATTATGAAACAAACATCTTCTGTAGGATCTGGTTGTTGGTTTTCGGGTTTGCCATGTCTCGATTTGTTTAGTCGTCATTTCGGTGCACTTGCTGGCCCCATCTTCAGGATATGGCCCCATCTTCATATCCTGAAGATTGGGCCAGCAAGTGCACCGAAACGTCGACTAAACAAATCGAGACATGGCAAAACCGAAAACCATCAAGTGAAGATCGCCATGAAAGCCACATTGATTTTTGTAGGACATGCTGGCAGAGACATCAATGCGGTTCTCTATGCATGTTCTCCTGTTTATTGTACTAATAGATTGGTCACTCTTTAGGACCGAAGCAACACTTCTCGGCACTCTTTCATACATTTTTTTTCACTCTATACTATTTCATTCCTTTCACGTGTTCACACCACGGTTGTTTATTTATATTCATCTTGGTTTTAACATTAGCTTCCATTCCACTTTTTAACGTCTTACACAGTTTCGCTTCGCTCTTTGTCACTCAAATTTTTTTGCCATCCATCCTTCCTAATCATCAAATTTATTCGTATTTAAAAACATCGTTAGTAAATTACGAATCCATAACAAAATATCACTATTATTTTATTAATATTATTTTGAAATGGCGTTTCGTTACAATACACATTGAAAATGTCGATATTCAATAACATTTTGTTAGCAAGGGAAGGCGGGGGGGAATTTAAAATATAATAGAGATTTTATCGCATCCACGTAGCAAGGTTTAATAGTAATAAAACGGTTATCGGCGTTAACGTGAAACTGCTAAACACGATACATAAAACATCATGTATATTTAGTATTGTAGTTATTATCTCTCACCCGTGCTTATAAACTGCATATTTAGCCCTATTTTACTAACCATGATCAATCCAAGAATTGTTTATGCTTTAACCAAAACCTCATCCACATTCCAGTTTGATATATTTATTAATTTCTTAATTCAAAACTTCTAACTTTGGGATTTAACAAATAGCAATTTTCGGAAGATACCGTCAGTTTATCGGCAGATTATTTTTCAATTTTTGTAATAGCATATATCTATCTGCTTTGTTTATAAAACATCGATTTGCAGTGGTTGATAAATTATAGTGAAAAATGTATAGATACCCAACTATATACTTGCAAGCATTATGATTGGTTGGTAAATACCATGTGCCTGAACTAGCTATAATAAATGTGTGTCTATATTATATTTGCTAATAGAGTACTAATGTTACCTAGTTGTGCTTGCTTGTTTTTTGTTTTTATTTATTAATTTTATTTTTTTGAAATTGAAGACTTTATAATTATTTTCTTGTTAATGTATATTTCATAAATAAATAAATTTTCGAAATACCTACATAAAAAAACAATTGATAGCTGCATATAACTTAAGCCAGATTAGGCCAAAACAAAATGAGGTCGAAATATAATATAAAAAATCTAGGAATAATAACATAAGCAAGAATAACACTCTATAAGTAAGGATCACTTAGCCAAACATAAGAAACAGAAAGTCTGATATTCCTTGATTGTTGTAAGCGAGGGTAATAATAATATATTATATATTACCTATACAGAGTAACTTAACATTTTAGTGTTTACCTGATACTATGTTTTCAGAAAATCACTCGAGTATTTAAACCTCTCCAACTACATACTACATAGTTACACAGAACGTGAGTAGAGAGGGCGGGTATCAATAAGCTGCTTGTACATCTTATATTATTAATTTAGTAATAATTTGATACGATACTTCAATTACAGGACATCTCTGAAAACCTTAGAATTATTCACACGTACACATAATAAATTCTCATAGAAGATTCATAAAAAAAACTTAGTTTTTATACTATGACAGCTTTTGTATAAGGTACAGTTTAAAGCACATCAGATTGATTGAATAAACACGAAGATATTTAACCCATATCCCGTGGAGCATCCGGAAGAGAATTGTTCTCCCACTTTTCTCCGTAAGTTTTCAAGTGTCCTGTAAAATTCAGGTGTTCGAAAAAATTAAGTCATGTCACATCTTAAATTCAGCGATGATGTGTGTCACCCATCCTGAATGTCTTGATTTTATATTGGCACGGAAAGGACATCATGCATGTTTATTATGCAGCTGGTCTGCTGGCTACTCCACTTGTGAGATATGCCATAATGGTATAGTAGTAGAAGTAGTAGTATTTAAGGCACAACATTTACGAACCTCTTCTTCATATGCACGTATAGCTTTTGATTACAAAAATAGTCGAAGCCTCTAGGACATTTGTCTTTCAAATTATCGGTTATGAGTTCAATACTGAATATCGTAATCTACGAGTCATTCTATTCGTATTTCAAAATTGTGAATAATCATCTTAAACCAATGAAATTGAACATTCATCTAGAGTTTTGAAATACTTAATACGAAGTTAACATACATCCAAAAATACTACAAAGAACAAATGCGATGATTGAAGGTAGTCGGGTTCAGAACCAATTATATAAGAAAATATATCATATATTTTTATTTTTATTTTATTTTTACAATATTTAGAATCAAACAGTCGTTACACAATATGTTGACAATTAATACATTTAACATGTAGACCAGCGAAGATTCCACTCTTACCAGAAATGTCAAAGTCTTGAGGAAAAAAAAGTAAAGGTTAAAATTCTCTAAAAAAGTCAAAGTAAATTTAAATTTAAAAACAACGATAATACAATACTTAAAACAATACAAAAACATAAATATAAGAGCAAAAAATCCTAAAATACTAGAAATCAGTCCTTCAGTCACATTAGTCTTTAGATAGAAAGTAAAGTTAAAATTTTCTGAAAAAAGTCAAAGTAAATCTAAAAATATAAAATCTAAAATCCCAAAATACCAGAAATCAAAACAAAACAAATAAACAAAATCACCCATCCAGTATGAGTCACAAAGCCCAATCAAATACACAGCCAATATCCAATGTCCCAAGGATGTTATGATCGAGAGAGCCATGCATTCAAGCAAGCAAACATTATATGTAAGATAAAGGGAAATTCTTAAACGCAATATGCCGCAAGAAGATATACGAATGCAAAAAATCGTTAAACGAAACACGAGTTTTTGAAAATCACCTGTGATAATATGACGTTATATTTCAACTTCAATAATATATTACAAGCATTATGTCAACATATCATGTAAATCTTCTCGTATGACAAAACATGATTATTATTATAATATGTAATATATAATATAAAGATTACTTTCAGGTATAAGAGAGGTATATCTACAACACTCATGATCACTACTAAAACATGTTCAAGAGAAATAAAGTAGTACGACATAGGTGTAACAATCGCGAGACAAAACTTTTGTTTTCAAGAGTAACTTGTGGTCATTTTTTTTTAAACAAATTTTCAAAAATTAAGTTAAAACTTCTACTTCTGACTTCAACCCCACCCATTCCACCTCTCGTACCGTACCAGATAACCACTCCCATATGATGAGTTGCATATTGTTCTTTTTGATTGTTCACTTCTATGGTTTGCATAAAGCGTTTCTCGATTGGTGGACCTTACATCGTGACAGTGAAAACGGTGGAATCGGTGAATGTTGTCCATGGACACCGAAAGTGATCACTAAAGCCAGCCTAGAGCCAATTTGTAAGCGTTGGGACACCTTTCTCACTTCTTCCGATTACATTTTGCACAATGTTACATTGTGTAAACATGGTTATCCAATCGAGGTGTCTTATTCGTTATACCTTAGTAAGAGTTTAAATATTACTGAAGATGGATGCTTTGCAATTGAAAACTTTATATAAGAAAATTAAAAGTGAATTATACAGTGTTTAATTTGATTTCTAATATTTGTTTACTTAACTTTTTTATATAAGTCATGCTTTCGCAACGAATAGGCAAAGTAATTCCTCTTCTTGAGTTCCCGTGTCCTTTAGCCTTTTTACTTTCAGCCTTTCAAAACCATTATAGAAAAATATTCGAGATGTTTCGATTCTGGAACTTTTTAATTGGTTGGGTTTAAGTATATTCAAAGAAATTTTGTAAGAGTTTGCAGTCATATGCTTATACAATTTTGAAGGCAAACGTTAATTTTTTACATGTATGAAAATCATGTCATTGTAAGCATGCTGTGTTTTTCTGCATTTATGGAAATACCGCCAATGTGACGTAGTAGTTATCTTGTTATACTCAAATGATAATACAATATAATGATGATAATAATATGTAGAAGGGTGGCATGTATGAAGTATGCATAAGTGTACATGTATATTATAGTAGATGGTAGTCATATATACATGTGAGTATAAAATAATAATAATATTAAGTAATTACAACATTGTAATAATTATTTTAACATTGGTATCACAATCATGTAATTAATCATTGTCACAAAACAAAGTCACAACATCATCATAATACTGTACCGTACATAATAATATAAAGTATCGCATCGCACCGGTAGAAAGGAAGGGAAAGTATTGAAATCCAATTACATCGAATTCCTCTTTAAGATTCAAATATACATTCTCAGAAACGAATGTTTTCGATACATTGTTTTCGAAATCTCGTCTCTTTAAGTCGTCTCAATTCTTCTTCAGCTTGAAAATAAATTGGTCACATTTAATGAAAGGTTATGCCTTCTTTAGTCTTTTTTCGCCACGTGGTTTTGTCCATTGTGACACCAAAGTCTAATCTAACCAAATCCAGTCACTTGTGCGGTTTGGGCCTTCTATCCGAAACTTCCGTTCAATTTCTGGGCCTTGACGCCCCTCGAATTCTGGCAGTCTTTATTCACAATTATCAAGAATTATTAAAACAGCTTTTTGCAAGGCATCTAAAATATTCAGCCGTGTGTATTTAACATATCAGACATTTGATGCAGTATGATTCATTAATTCCTTGCTAACAAATGGTAAGAAATATACGAAGCCTTATACATTACATTCATAGATAATTTCTTAAGATAATCTGTACATTATGTTATCAGTTATTGACACAATTGGATGTCGGAGACTGGATTTTACTAACTAGAAGTGTAGATGTTAATCATACATACTTTGTGTAATGCACTTCTAAAGGAAGTACATATTATATGTATGTGTATCATATATACAACATACCTAGCTAGTTAATACGTATTCAAATAGGTTGACTATCGGGGAGTGTAATCAACTGGAATGTTAATCTAGAGTGGTTCAAAATATGATTATAATCTGTATATTTTATAACTTTTACACAATAAAGTAAAAAAAAAAACACAAGGCTATGGCGATATTTGATCAGAGTAACTTCATTTGAAAGTATAGAATAGAGGTTCTAGGACTAGATTCCTGAAGGAGTTATTATAAGTATGTATAAGAAAATTGATGCATATTTTGATGAGGTCTACTTAACGATGAATGGTTTTAAATCCCAAGCGATGCTATTATAAACATATTATTATTATAACCATAGAATTGTCTTTCGAGGTAACATAACAACTATGTATTATGTATGTACATAATATCTGAGAAAGTGAAAAGCTTCTCAGAACAAATTTGTTTATTATCAACATCCCAGCATCGAGAATGCTTATACGAGCTTAATACTAATAATAATAATAACAACAACATGTTGACATAAATAATAATAATAAGAGTAAGTAAGAAGAGTACAAACATAATGAAAACATGACGGGAGTGAAAATTTATAATGAGCGATTTTAACTTTGATACAATTTGAGTTTGTGTTTCTTCAATTAGTTCCACTTGTATTTACCTACCCTTTTACTTAGTCAAAAATCGCTTTTGATTATGTTAAACAGATGTTCAGTACTTAATTTGTTTATTTTAATTGTGAGAATTAATTTTCCTTATTATGTATTCGGTCAGAAAAAGAAATGGAAACAATCTCGCCTTTGTGATGAAGTCGCCATTTGTATATATGATGTCAATGTATTTGTATAAAATTGCTTAGTCAAGGAGAGATGTTATTTCTCATTTAGATGTTCATTTGATTTATTGATTGATAATATTATATTTAATGTATTCGTGTAGTACCTAAACGAGAGAGAAAATTTGGATTAGTAGGAAAAAATCGCGCCTGAGCGATAAACTCGACCTCTGTATATTGATTGTATTTCATTTGAATGGATTTCTCTACACAAATTGTATGCATTGTGATCAATGCACAGTAAAGAACAAATGAAATAAATAAATACAACTTCTGGCAAGGTCACGTGTTCAAACAAACACTTCATGATAGTTTTTTCTACTCATCACGTTTCACACAATACAGCTTTACAGTGACAACTATATCGTAGCATTTGTATTGTCGAAGAAAAAGGATTTCTTTGAAAATCTTTTTCTTTTAGTTTCCAGGGTGAATGTAGATGAGTAAATGCTGACCACAGGCACTTGTTGCTAGAACAAAGCTCCAAAGACTTGAATATTTACATTTTGAATTCTGAAACCCTAATGGGAATCAAATACAGAACTCATTAGATTCTAATATCTCATTGTTTTACAGTTTTGTTTTGATTCTCCCATGCAAAAAAATATTGAAACATTGTACATTTTTTTACATAAATAAACTGATCAACCATCAAGACCATTATGTGATAAAAGGAAAATAAATTATATTATCTACTGATATACAAAAAAGAGAATCCGGATAAATTTAATAAATTCAGAAATATGCCTTTAAATTTTTGATATTGAAAAAAAGTCGTTTATCGGAAAATTATATATAAAAATAACATCAATATCACCCCGTAATTGAAAACGATTTCCTCCATATTGACAAAATGAAATTAATTATTGAATATTTCACGAGTACGTGCTTCGATAAGTTTTTTTTTAATGCCATAAGACGAAGCTAATTTTCTCCCCGGCGCAGCGTCAAGGAAAGCTGATATAAAAATTATATTAAAGTATTATAAGAACATTTTTCGGGAAATTGACGTAATTTTTCAAGAACATGGGTAAATATTTATCTATAAACATTATGTGACACGTTTTAGACAAGACTACGTAGATATCTGTTGACCTAGTTAATACAAGATTCATCAAAATATTGACTTTTAGTCATGACAAGATTACATACAACATTGATAGGTAACTAATTTGAGGCATGTTTAAATTGTTTAATGCAAGAAGGCTTTTTGTAAGATTTTCAGTGTTTCTCTATCTATGTATTTACCTATTCTTAATATGCTGAGAACGGCTTTCAGAACAAACCTATCCTTGCTTAACTCATTCACGTCTTTCAAATTAATACGGCTTCTCATGAAATCATTCAAATATCTTTTATACAACACGTGTCCGTATTAATAATTAGAACCGCAGTTCACGAATAATCGCAATTTCTTGTGTCGCTATTTAATTTTCTGACATTCTATACATTTTACTCGTTCTCTTTATATGTCCAAACCATTTCAACTTATTAATATTCATATTTTTAACAGAATTCTTCACACACCCATTGCAAAATTAAAATAAAATGCTGAACCACATAGCTAATTTTTTGCGGGAAAAGCTCGTACTTTATTAAACCTGTTACTTACAAAATACATATTATTCACTACGTTTACATTTCATAAGTATGTTAGTACTTAAACAAACCCACAAGTTCATATTATAAACACACAGTATAATATAAACATGAAAGATTACATATAGGTTTATACATATTAATAAAAATATCAACGAAGGCACTCTATTTAACGAACTTTCCATATCGCATGAATCAATAAGAGCATCAAGATCAATTCACCGATCATATTTCATTTATAATCCTTAGGTTATAAATCAGTCTCCAGATTCATTCATTTAATATTATTATAACATGCGTCAATGTCATAATATTGCGCTCATAAATATTATTAGTGATATTGAAAATGGCATCATCTTCCAGACAATTAGTTCCGTCGATATTATCGCGTTCAAATGAAAATGAAATTCCGACGATTATAATCCGTCGTAAATATTTTGTGGAATGATCTAATCCGTATACGATGTAATCATAGTGTGATTTTTTATTAAAAATATAATTTTAATATCTAAATTGTCATAGATCTATATGTGGTTTATACTTTAATATGTATGCTGTAGTCACGCCTGATTTGTGGGTTGGCCTGATCAGATCAACATTATTCTCTCTCTTTTTATTTATCATATATGTTTTGTCAACCTACTGTGTGTTACTCTATGTAATAAATAAATAAGAAGTATAGCTAGTAAGCTTTCTGATTATGAAAAATATACACAACATCTCTTGGTGACATAAAACAAGAGACTCAAACATTACTGAGATACATTAAAAATTTAAGCTGTCTTAATAATATGCTATTATACATTAATACTGTCTTCTTCCGTCCGCAAGGGTTCCGTCGGCCCGGGCGTCCTTCTTTCACAATACACCGTTCCTATGACAACGACATCAGCGCGCAAGGAATGTCGTGGAAAGAGGTGAGGCAATTGGCGCAGAGACGCTCTGAATGGAGGAGACTGGTTTCTGCCCTGTGCTCCCGAGAGGAGCGTTGAGGGCGATGACTTCACTTGTGGGATAAGAAAAAACACACACCATGTTCATGTTAACAGGACGAGACAAAAAGCCATGAAGCTAAAGCAAAAGGTGGTATTTTTGATTAATTTGATAGGAATAAAGAGGAGATCCATAAAGTGAAGGTATGTAAATGACTATATTAATGACTTGGAAGCTCTTAAAATTACTTTACTTATGGAGCTTTAGCTCTGAGATAACTCCATGTAAAGGGGTTGCTTGCATATATAATTATATGCATGACTATTCTATACTCATGAAACAATTGTCGAAGAACAACGAACAGATTCGAATGCAAAATAAATAGAAACATTTTATGTGAATTGTATATTATTGTTATTTCAGCGTGTAGAACTATCAAGTTTGTGAATCTAATAAAATAATAATAATATTATATGTATGTATGTTAGAATCGTGATGTTATACGAACGCTTCATCTGAACATATTTCAGGCTCACTGATAATACGCGTACATAAATCTCATGTAAATATTCTTCAGGAATATTTTAGCGTTTTCAGGAGAAATAAAAATTCTACACAAATACACACATGCAATAGGATAAAAATCTACACAAATACATACATGCAATAGGATAAAATTCTACATAAAGAAGCGTATAATTTTTTAAGCCGCATATATAAAACACCTGTGTTAAAGTATTAGGTACATGTTATTTTATCACGATATAGTAGAGTCCCTTCATCGCCATTAAATAAAATTTAAAATGTATATGATCATCATTCACATCGGCCTTTATGAAATTCTCGAGCGATAAGTTACGAAAAAATCTAAAACATTATACAGAGGAGAGTTCTGTCTTATCTCACCAAAAAGTATCGAATTAGATGATTTATATTATGTATTAATACATCAGTTCAGGAGTGTACAAACATAAGAGACAATTCGAATCGAAGGACACGAATTTATTGACATGAATAAGTATGCTTTGACTAATGTCGTCCAATCAAGACACGACGTTTATTCTTGAATAATTTGTTATTCATCTGATAAAATATACAATACATTTTTAAACACTTTCAAAAAGCGTCTAACTTAACGATACACCGTTCCTATGACAAGGAGATCAGAGCACTAGAAATGTTGTGGTAAGTGGTGACTCAATTGTCAGGAAGCTAATTTCAGCCTTGCAATCCCGAGAGGAGGATTGACGAACGAGATGATGATGATGATTTAAAGATCGAATGATATACTTTTTTTATTTATTATTAATATCTACATAAACAATACCTATACAGAAATTTACATTACAATTGTACAATAATAATCACATTTCCTCGGTTGCCCAATAAGAGACTCTTATGACTTGTATTATGAGATAACTGAAGTCCAGTATCCAATCAATATGTCCTGCCTCTTGCACACTGATGCCCTCTCTGTATATCTCAAGATTTTAAAATCCGCCAAAAGAAATTTTATTATCTTATAAATTAATGCCTTAATATTACGTGAAATCTTCTTCAAATATTGTACTTGGCACAAATCGTCCCACAAGGAACGGGTTGCCGTAATCTTATAAATAATAATAATCACATATTTACGTAGGATTTTTTCTATCCAAAAAAGACCGAAGTCTTGTGTATGGACAGAGAGTAAAATGTTCATACAAATGTGTATGTGTAAAATATAAATGATAATTGTCTACTCAAATATATAACATGCATGATCAAAAAAATTAAGTTTCACCTGTTATTTTCATTTAAGAAAAAGTCGAAATTTTGTCTAACTTCATTGCGCCAAATTCCTTCATAATACTAGGACTCTAGGAGTTTTTTCACCGTATGAACATTTTTTCCTTCTTTTGAATATATACGTACGTTATCTCCCCAACATCGCAGCATCCCCACATATTATAATAAACGTAATTTGCAGGAAAATCCCTATCTTTATCCTGCAGGAATTCAAATATGTGCCAATATCGTGAAACCAATACACTTTTACTACATTTGCCAAATCGACAATTTTTGTGAAAGTAAGGTTTCTGATAATATTACTATTTTTTGTCGATTATTATTATAATACTAACAGCACATATTATGTATGAAATACGGACAGAATGAGGTACATAGAGCAATGTAAAAAAAAAATTTGCTCGAAGGTGTGCATATAGCTCGATTACAAAATAAAATAGATTATGGAAATCATGATATAAATATATGCAGCGCTATACATCTAAATACAAAGCTTAGTTTAGATTTATGCACAAGAGGCGGTGGAACCATCAACTTACTGACCACATTAAATAAAGTGAATGTGAGTGAAAAACATAAACGAACTATCCCACAACGGCATAGCTCAGCAGACCAGCCGAATGCAACAAAAAATGCAAGCTGTCCTCTCGTACGAACAAAAAATTAAGACATCCAGGGTGGGTGGCTAGCCTCATTGCTGAATGTAAGATGTAAAATGCCTTTATTTTTTAGAACACCTGCGTTTTACAGGACACTCGATAATTTTTAAATACGCGAATTCCAGAATAATGAAAAAATTGATGGTTCTGAATTTTTCATGTAAATTGCATTAAAGGTAAATGTTTTGTATTGAGTACCTAATACCAATATTAAAAAAAAAAACAGATTAAGTAATCTAAAACATATTTAGGTACCTATCTAACTACACAAATAAGTTGAAATGAATTAACCAATAACAAAAAATATATATTACGTATTAACAAACATTTTTCTTGTTATATCCTAATAAATCTACACACCCTAATAATATAAATTACAGTTAAACATAGTTGATTTAGTTCAGGGCCGGTTAACGATCTGCCTACTGTAAAAAGGGTAAACGACCCAATGTTTGACACGACTCATTTAATTTTTACACCTGATTGTTATTCAAACGACCTAAACGCACTTAATACTAGGAAAAGATTTATAGGTCAAAATGTAGAGAAAATATCGAAAAAACACGCCGTTATTTAGGGAAACTTTTTTGTCACATAATGAAAACTCATAACGTCATTTTGTATATTTTGTAAAAACTAAGACAAAAAAATAACATCAAATTGTATAAACACCGTGAACATACATTTTATGAATAAGACTAGGTCGATATTTGATATTTATTGAGAACGAGTAATAGAAGAAATACAAAATATAAATTCAATGTATAGGCCTCTTTCTGACTAGGCTGAATAAGAAGTGTTTAAATCTATTTTTATTTGAAAATAGATGGATACAGATAAAAATATATATACAAAATTTTATCATGGGATCTCAATGGGATCAGGAGATACAGGGCTTCAGAAATACATGCAATTTTACGATGCATGCATTTCTAAAGCCCTGTATCTCCTGATCCCATTGAGATCCCATAAAAGAATTTCAAAAATGTATTAATACATTACAAACTATTATTGACAATTTTTTGGAATTTTTAAAATTGCACTTTTTGAAAAAATATTTTTTAACATAAACTTAATTATATTTTTTTTTTTATTATTAAAACCGTGACCCCTATCCTGTGGCACATCAGATTAAAGCCCCATTCAACAGCTTTAAAACGAGACCTCTCCTAGGTTTATATCATCACTGGTTGCTAGTCTATAGACATCCAAAAATGCCAAGACATGATTTTTTTTCATAAAAATTGAAGTTTTTAAAAATTAATAACTTCAAAAATAATTGTGCAACATAACTGAAATTTGGTATTTTTTCATAAGTCTATGATATATTGCTGCATAAAAAAAATCATGAAAATCTGAGAAAATGTTAAACCCCTTTGAATATTTCCTTGTCCTTGTACATAATATTTTGTTCTATACGCAGAAATCTTGATAGAATCAAATCATATTTGGGAAATAAAATATATAGAAAAATAAATAAACATTATACCTTAATAAATGAAGATATTAAAAAAAACATATATAACGCAAATATATTTTATTACGAAAAATTGATAAAAAAAATACTTCCATTTCATTACATATCATGAATCGAATCTACTACATACTATTACTTTATGAAAAATCTGGTACATTGATATCAAACAAACATCGCGTATCCAAAACTGATAATATTAATAACAATATAAAAAGACCCAAATAAAAAACTTTCTTAACGAAAAAATAAACAATAAAGCATAATAATATAACATATAAAAAATAAACAAATGGGCGGAAAACAAAGGATCTTAAATTACAATATAAAACAAATAAAGTTCATTGACATTATTGTTATATTATATAATAATAATAATATTCAGATAATAAAACGGAATTCAATCCCAAATATTCAAGGGAATCCTTAATATTGACACAATAAAATATAAATGTTTGAGTTTGTTTGTATATAGGTATGTTTGTATGCCCTCTACGGATACCCTTAGCTAGGCAAGATGTAGTAAAAATAATAAAAGATAATATTTAAATTAAATCAAACACTGTTTCATTCCACTATGAGAGAGTTTAAATTATTAGAACATTTTCAACTAGGTAAAATGTAGTTATCGTCAGTAATAACACAATACTTATAACACAATATTACTGATGATGACTTTTGATTTTTAAATTGCTATTTCACAGTAAATTAATTACTTTTACTACATAATTTGTTTTATTATTATTCTATTTTATTTGTCACTGCATTTACAATATTTAAAATCGATACAAAGTCAAATAAAAAAAGTATCAGGTATACCTACAATTAAGTGTACAGAGGGCGAGTTTATCGCTAGAATGCGAATACTGTATTACACTACAATGGCATATCCCACAAGTGAGGTAGCTAGCAGACCAGCTGCATACAATAAACATGCAAGTTGTCCATCTCTATGCCAACAAAAAACTAATACATTTATGGTAAGTGAAAAAAAAATCATTGCTGAATTTAAGATGTATAATGACTTTATTTTTTTGCACACCTGCCTTTTTAAGGGCACTCGAAAGCTTGCGGAGAAGAGTGGAAGATCAATTCTTTTTCGGGTAAACCACGGAACAGAAAAGTATTGATGTTATCAATAATATTTATTTATTTATTCAAGCAATAAACGGCTTCCGTCTTTTACAGTTTTAAAACAGTTTATAACAATTTTTATACACAATCTAAACTTACTCTAATTTCACACTAAATGCATCCTACTGAAAACAGATCAACAGATATAATCTGTATTTAAGACCTAATTAAAATAAAGTATATAAAAAGCAAATAAAAGAAGAAGTATACATAAATATTAATACACACTACACTAAAACAACAAACATACATAGGCACTCGCAGCCGATATAATTTACATCCAGGCCCACGGTACTACACTAAATAAGCGTTTATTTAAAAAAATTAAAGTTTCTTTATAAAAGCCGGGTTAAAACTAGTACTTAGTAGGTATATAAGAATCCATATTGAAAAATAAAGGTAGTATTATAACTCTGTTATTATAATATACAAAATAATATCTATAGTTATAACTATGTAAAAGTATCTGAATTTGTATACTACGTTTGCCCGCATAAATCAGTCCTTTTTTTAATACTATACACACTACAGTATCAACTTTCTCTAGAGTCCTATTCAGTTAGTATCATACATAGTTTGTACATACATAATATTATTATATTGTCATATTTACCCCTAAATATCGATTTCTTATACGTTATAATCCGTTAAAAAATGTGATATAAGTCGCGATCTAATCTTCTAAATATTTATATCCGTTCGTATATGTAAATGACACCTTAATTTTTGGTCAGATTTTAGATGACAAATATAATAAATTTCGTATACCTACGAGTATGTTGACAGAGATAATAGTTTTATCAGATTTGTATGGATATTGGATACATATTATACATATTTCTTATAAAAAGGTGATCAGCAGCCTTAGTCAAAACACATTTTAGCGTTATGTAGTCGTTTGACTATTTATAGACGACTTTGCGAGAAAGTCATTGTGTTTTTCTTTCTACTCTTCTTCCCTACTAAAGTAAATTAAGTGGAAACTAATTAAAAAATTAACGTAGAGATAAACGTGGCTGAAGTACATAGAATCCGACCTTCACCACAGACGACTAAAGCCCGAGGATGCAAAAAGCATTGTTCCTGACAGAAAGAGCTGGTCAGAATTGGTTCAAGACCCACGGGGGGCACCCACTGCCGCATATAGGCTTCGTCCACGTGCACGACCTTATGCAGCAAGGGCTCCATAAATAAGTGGAAACTGTTAATTTTATTGAATGCAATGAAAGGTTTTTTGTGTTTTTCGTCCAAGTTTTCACTAGTCTTTATCTTATATGCATGTACGAAAACCTTTGAACATTTGATGATTTTTTCATCATATATATTTAAAAAACAAAACTTTAAATGAAAATTTTACAAATTCATTTATTTAGTAACACAACGAACAACATTAACTTTACAAATTTATTTATTTATTAACACAAAAAACGGCTGCAATATTCTTAACCATATAACTATAAATTGATAACATTTATTCATATTCCTCACACATGCATGTTCCCCGTTGATTATAGCCTGTTATGTAGCTATGAATTTATACTAAAAACACGTGTTTTTGACGTCTTTTGAATAGCTTGTAGTAGGCAACAAAAAAGATCTGTGGCTTTAGATTTTTTTTTATTACATTTTAAGACTATAATTAACAAATATTTATGAAATTATATTTAATAATAGAAAATTATACTAAAAACACGTGTTTTTGACGTCTTTTGAAAAGTTTGTAGTAGGCTACAAAAAAAATCTGTGGCTTTAGAAATATTTTTTTTTTACATTTTAAGCCTCTAATTAACAAATATTTATGAAATTATATTGAATAATAGAAATTTAGGACATTATTATTTTATGATCAAAGTCTGTTTTTGTGCGCATAAAATAGCATAAAAACTTTTACTAATTAGCTTGTTTTTCATCCTGTAGAATGCGTTATTCGTCCTTAATTAATTCGGGGTATAAAACTTTTTGTTAATCAAAAGTGAAAAGGAGCATTGTCGGGAGTTAAAAATATAATATAAAAATACAGTTTGAAAATCAAAGATAAGTTTGAAAGACAAAAGAATAAGAAGCAACAAACAAGAGAATCCGATGACTGGACTGGGGGTAAAACTAAAAAGAATAGGAAAGATGGAAGAACAAAAAGAAAGTGATGGTGATGTAAAAAGATAAACAGAGAACAAGATGGGGGGTGCGTGTCAAATTATCTCGTCCATTGTTTACAATAAAAAAAAAACAACACAAAAACATGGAAATTGAAGGAGAACAGAAGGATAAGAAGATAGGGGTATAGACAGTGATTGAACAACAACATGAGGGGGGGGGGCGAATGATGGAATATTGGCTTGTAGTGGAATGTAAATATATTATAATATCATTACCGCCTCTTGTCGTCACCTTTCATAGGATAAATGGAGAAGAGGATTGAAAAATTAAATATTAAAATATTTCTTTCCGATACAATATTTGCCCCTCTTCTTGTAGACATAGAAGATATTTTTAATATTATAACGAAATATTATTACTTACAGTGTAGTGCTACTAAATCGGGATTTGCTTTGCTATCAAGATGGAGAAAATGTTTTTGACGTAGTTTGATCACCATACGTCCGGAGCGTATAGTAGAGAAGAAATATTTTCCTTTTTCATGTAATATAAAAATAATATTTCGATATCGTTCATGTATGGTATTATTTTGTATGTATAATGGCTTATCGGAAATTTTGAATGTAGATAATTTATTTTTTGACTGACAACCAAGGATGTAGATATTGTATGTAATAATACAAATCCTGGTTCTGTGAAATCGATTCAATCAAATCGAAAGTTAGGATAAATGTTAATATTTCAACTAAAGTTAACGAACTTGTAAGATTAGCATTATACAAGATGGACTTACGATTTGATATTTAATTCTTCACAATTCTCCATTAATAACATTATATTCATATTTCAATGGAACTAACCCATATATATTGATATTATTTTAGGTTACTATGTATCATTAATTATTATATTTTGTGAGCTTTTTCGCTACCGCGGTTTTGATGGAGCGTCGACCATTTACGAGCGATTATCTAAAACTTAGAAGTTTTTCTAAAAGTTTTAGATGGTGGACGCTCCATCGAAACCGCGGTAGCGAAAAAGCTCACAAAATATAATAATTGATACATAGTAATCTAAAATAATATCAATATGTCTAGAAATTATTATATAGTTAATGCCGAAATTACAAACAAACTTACCCATATATTTAAATTTCTATGTTAATTTATAGAAAACATACCTATCTATACATTCCATCACAGGATCTCCCACAGGTAGGGTAGCGAGAAGACCAACTGTTTGTTATAAACACGCAGGCATCTTTTCCGTGCCAATAATAGTTAAGCCATCCAGCCATTTTAGAAAAACAAAAAAATAAAATGAAAATCCTAAATCTTAATTAACCTTAAAATTAAAATTTTGAGGTATTAAAACATTGGAAAAAAGATTTCATACATACGTTATACGACCATTTCCTTTTACAGGATATTCTAAAATTTACAGAAAAGAGTGGAAGTCTTTCAATTTTCCAGGGATTCAACGGAATATAGAAAACATATTGTATGGATAACGTGAAGTGAAGAATTCAAGCAGGGGAAATGCGGTACCTCAGAGGAGAAACTGGGTTGTTACTGAGAGTTCGTAGATAATATATAAAAAGGTAAATTCAAAACCTGTGACAGAAGACTGATTGGCCACCCCATAAGAAACTGGCAAACTGGATGTGTTAAGCATATGAAATAAAAGACTCATCTTGGAGTGGCTGGAGGTCCTGGATTCATCGACGTGCAGGAATCTTTTGAAGAAGTCACAAGGTGTAATTAGAACCAAATCAAATTCAAACAAGGTGAAGAAGCTATATATACTGATGCATATAATATGTAACTGCATTCTAAAGTGGCATGGCCTAAAGTCTGAACAAGAAAAGTGAAGTAAGTAATAAATATAATAAGGTTAATTTTGTTTAAAGAATGTCAATAAGTAGAAGCTTTTATGATTTGCTGTTGTATCTCTGAATAATTTTTCATTAAGTGTTTGCCAAGTTTGAGTATGTTAAAAACAAAATGTGAATATTATTTCACAAATAAAAAAAACACGTACATTTCAATCGCCGCCATAGATGGAGTTCAAATAAATCTGAATTTACACACTGAAGGGAGAAAGTGAAAATCTAAATACGTATAGTAAATAAATAGCACTGCTATACCGCTTCAGTTATTGCTTCTTCTACAACGTGCTTAATAATATAAAAGCTATTTTGGTTCCATTAACCGAAATACAAGAAACATAAATCATAAAGACTGCGTATCATGATTTAAACATATACTCTTAATATTCTGAGAAACTTGATGTACTTATACTGCTCCAAATACAGCAAGGCTCAGAGCTTTTTCACACTTTTAATATTTCAATCTGATACCTTACAGATTTCAGTATCCAAGATGAAATTTAATGGTCACCCTTTATTTTTTCTGGACACAACACTAAAATGTTACAATGTTATCAAACCATATCTATTTTCTGTGGCTTAATATATGTACCAGATGGTGTTAAAAAATTAACAGTCTTCACATGTGTCATAATGTTAAAATGAACATTTCGAAAATAAGAGTAATATCTACATTACGGATTTCATTACTTTGGGACTTTTTACCAGCGTTGACAACTAACAACGTGCACACTGACGTGGTAAGGTCGGAGGCCAATACTGGCTTAGTGGTACTAATGGACTTGAGAGTTAAAAAGAAAAAAGGAATTGTCACCTAAAAGGATAAATATATGTCCTCGGACTCCTGAAATATCCGGGAAAAGAGATTATTTCAACATAAATTACAAACAATCTGATCTTTGATGAATCCAGTCATTAGTTTAAAGATTGGATAGTCTCTAATAACGTTGCAAAGCAGAGTAGTAAGCAAATATGCATCTAAAAGGTCAACAAGTCATATTCTACTTCCCACCAAACCAATTTTTTCTGTGTGAAAGGAGCCTCACTGTGAAGGTGGGGTGAGTTTTGAAATTTTGTTTTGCTAAACATATATTTCAGGAGTGAATAAGAAAGTGTGATAAGCGGAAAGAGAATAAAATAAACACAATAAATACAAAAGCTTACGAGATATGAGGTGAAGAAAAAGACCAGTGTTTGAGAAGATTTTTTGGTTGGTTAACACTTTGGAAACTTCAGTCGATTGGTGAAAATTCTTTCAGTTCTTGCATAACAACTCGTTCATCTATTCTTCTTCACACAATTTGAAACATGATAGTTGAACTAATGTTCCTTCTATGACTTTCAACAAATCCACTTTTGCTGTATCAACTCATCAATTTGACTCTCGCGAATCTTCACATCTAGTCTAACGTATTTTCTACTTTTTTCGATTGCCCTTTTGATAATTTATATATCAACTTACAGAATATAACATTTTATACCTAACGAGCCCAAAACGTAGACGGACTACCCAATTCTGACATATCCAGATCGAATACTGCCGTGAAATATCAACTGTTACAGCGTGTACATGCGTAGTGTAGTGGTGGAAACATGACGTGTGTCAATGTTGCGTAGCGATGTATATGACGTCATTCGCTAGTGGTGCGGCTAACGTCGCGTCCTGTGATGTGGTGTGTGTTCTATGAAATGTTAAGATTATCACGGTATACACAAGAGAAATTTTGTAAAAAAACACAAACTAATATTTTCCAGTTATGGTTGGGTTAATTATCATAACAATTATTACGTATGTAGGAAAATCATGAAAATATTTTTTTCAATTTGGTTATAAAAGCAGAGGAAAATAATAATATGAAAACATAATCCGGAATAGTAATGTTATTTTTATAATCATGTAGGTAGTTGAAGGAATTAAATTTTCTTACACGCAATCTTATTTCAATTATTCGGAGGTCAGAGGTTCTGGAACGGATTTGCTTATGTTTCATCCTACACCGAATTAATTGAACATGGTTTAATATTGTCGGTATTGTGTGCGATGTACGAATTAATAAACGCGGTTTGTTACATTGTTAGTTTTGACTATATGTCAATCTTTTACAATCTATGAATCAATTTTATGATTTTGAATTAACTACATCGATGTTTTAATATATTTTTTTTGGAATTTTCGCTACCGCGTACCGTGATTTCGATTGAGCTTCCTCCATTTTAAACATGCGATTATACAAAATAGACGAGACTTAGTACTTGCTGTATCTTAAGGGTCTAGATTACAACTAGTATTTTTACATTCACGTCTATTTAATATTTGACTTTTTATAGGTACCTAATAAATCGAAATTACACCATAAACTTCTAATATCAATAATAATTTTAACTGATTTAATTATAAGTGTTTATGAGTAAACGCTCTGCTCGAGAGCACAGGGCGGAAAAAAGTCTAAAAATCCATTCAGAACGAATATCTTCCCACTATATTCATAGCACCTTGATGTCTTTCTCGATATTTCGATGATACTTATGAATGATGAACTAATTTCTTGTTATTCTGGAAATGCCGTCTACTAGAGACAATTCTTACATGTGTAGGGTGACATGAAACTCCAAAACTTGTTTATATATCAAGTTTGGGAGTTGGTTGGCAGCGATCGCCAATTGGTAGTAAACTCGAACTTGTACAATGTATTTTTGTTCTAAAAAGTTCATTTTTATTAGGACAATGTATTATCAATTATTGTCTTCAAGACAGTCACGCCAGCGTCGACAACTATTTTAGACATTTTCGATACATGACCTAGCAAGAATCATCGCCTCTCTTATGTCACAGAAACTGAGGTTCTATAACTGATAGAGAGTTAAAAAGTTATTTCTACATCCATGCACTCTACATTTTAACGTGATATCAATATTAACAACGGTGGCTTTGTATTTCCCAGGATACCGCAACAGACATTTTGTACAAAAATGACGGACTGTTTCACATTGTATACACATAACAATAATTTATAAAATATACATTTCAGTATTTTCGCTTCAATAACAAAAGCCTTTTCAATTATTACATACGTAACAAACACACCGAGTAGGGAAAATGGCACAATAACTGGTCATGTTAATATTATTCAATTATTTTTATTTACGTTTCAAATTATTTGAAACAGAATTCCTAACACACGATGTAGGGCGTGGTATGCAACAGTGGTAACACTGTTACTTTTGAGTCACAAATTCACAATGTCCCACGTGCGATTTCTAGTCAGGGCAAATGAAAAATTACCTTTTTCAAAATGTCCTGGGTCGAGGTGCTACAAGTATGTATGTTTAGTGCATTGTATATGTGTAACTTCGTATTATTACCCATAATATAAGATTTGGGACTAATTCAACATGCAAGCTGGTCTCTCCGTGCCATTAAAAAAAAATCAAAACATTCAGAATAGGTGGCGAACGTCATTGCTAAATTTTAGATTTAAAATGTCTGAATTCAACAATACTGCGTTTTACAGGATACTCGAAAAAAATTTATTCAATGTGTGTAAAATTCGTTGTGCGTTTG
The DNA here is from genome assembly GCA_947579605.1 of Athripsodes cinereus. Classification (NCBI taxonomy): domain Eukaryota; kingdom Metazoa; phylum Arthropoda; class Insecta; order Trichoptera; family Leptoceridae; genus Athripsodes; species Athripsodes cinereus. The sequence continues at coordinate 16,315,731 of OX388322.1, read as the reverse complement.
ATTTTATTTCTCTACAATTGAATCGATTGATAACCATTAAATTTGACTAAAAAAATGTAATTTTAAAGCCTTAGTTCTTATCCAGTTATTAATTGTAATTTTTCCTCAAAATACTTACTAGTAGGTTCATTTAATAATATAGCTGCGATATCATATCGATAGAGTTTTGAATATAAATATTTATGTTACACCGCAAAAAGGGAACGACAGTAATATTTTTTCAACCATATTCAAATATATGAAAAAAGGATAATATTCGGATATTATTATCACCGTAACTGATATTATATGGTTAAAATATATCTACTTTACGGCCATTAACAGACAAAGGGAAAAATGTAATATTTCTATAGGTGTATTACCGAAAATTGAGATAGTATCTAAAAATATTTTAGGAATACTTATAACCTATTTGGAACTAGTCTATAACACCTTTCATTACCCAAATCACAGTGTTTTTAAAAATAATAATATTTATTTTAAATAATCGTTTACTATAATGCCGCAAAAACAGAAAACCTTCGTAATAAATAAATAAAGCGTAAAGTTGTACATGTAAAAATGTTTTATACAAAAACTACAAAAAAACAGAAAAATTTGAAAGTTAATAGTACATATTAAAATTTTAAAATCATCGATCGATATATCACCACAAAGATGGTGTTGATTCTTCACTAGGCTTTGGTGGTAATCCTGCATGAGCTGTGATTAAACGAAATTGGAATATTTAAATAAAATTTTATAATATTTCTAATTTATTTCATCTCAAATGACTTGTAAAATGTTAAATTAAAGAAATGTGTTGAAACAGTGTAATTCAATCGTTCATAGAAGTAATATACATAAAGGCGTCTTAAAGTATTATGACAGGTGATACTTTTGAAAAAGTTATATTGTGAAAGCGAGGTAGTTCGCTTTAAGTAGAGGGGTAATGCGGATCCGAAAAGACATCAACTGAAACAAGTTTGATAAATGGAAGATCTTGATGGGTGCCCTAAGATGGATCAGAGAACACCTGATGCTAAATGGGGAAAGAGAGAAGAGAGCAGCAGATGGAATAAGGAGCAAATGAAGAAGAACGACTTTACTATTCTCGGAGAAAAATTGAGATTTTCGAATGTCACTTACAGCCGTTGAAATTCAAAAACACGCTCCTACTTTATTGCACTTCATAAATATTAAGAGACCCAGTTTTTAAGAGAAAGAGAATTTTTGAAGTCAAAAAGAAACCTTTAGAAATAAGTAAAAGAAACTGAAGAAAAAGAAAGTTCATTCATTCGTACATACTACAAATTCTGCTGCAGACGACACAGTGATATGAGATTTTTTTGTTCTAGCTTTGAGAAAGGAATGTTAACACGTAAAAAACCTCATACTAAAAGCAAAAACGTAACCATTTTTTTTTGTTTCAAATACTTTATAGGCGCTGATATTTAAAACAGAAATAATATGTTTATAGGAACAGTTTTGCAAAATACTATACGGGAAATAAAATTATAAGCGTAGTTTAATTCTTTTACAAAGAAAACTACCGTATTGACCTTTCAACTATTATGTTAAACTCACAAAACTATGATAACAATAATACGTCGTTCTTTATAAAAGATCTTTTGTACATCTGTGTCCAATGTCTGTATTAACAACAACACATCTCGTACTACTTCTGCAAGGCGAAATAATATAATTTCACAACTTCAAAACTGTGTCATAACTCTATTACAATATTGTGGAAACTTGACAACTTGATTAGGATAGAATTTGTAGAAGCGAATGTATGTTGCTACGTTTGTTCATCGAACGAAGAAGGGTGTTTCACAAGACATACTTTAGGGTGATGTTGTACAGATGTTATGATTAGGTACGTTATGCCAAATAACATAACTGTATATATGTTTATACAATCCTTACCTCAAATGTTCAACATATTAAAAAAAAATAGTTCAACTGGATTTGGAGGGAAGATCATAATCCTCTGAAATAGAGATCTGAAATACCTGTAAGATACCAAAAAATATATTGCTTCTTTGGTTTGCATAAAACGTCTCTCAGTTGGTGAATCTTACATCGTAACCGTAAGAATGGCAGAATTGGAAAACGTTATCCGTGGACACCGAAAGTGATCACTGAAGCCAACCTAGAGCCAATTCGTAAACGTTGGGACTCCTTTATCATTTATTTCGATTAGATTTTTCATAATGTTACATTATGAAACATGATTTACCAATCGAGATGTCTGGTTGATTTATTCTTACCCTATTTCGAATACAATTGAAATAAATATTTACAAAATTTGAAACATGTGTTCGTTATTTTAAAACATAACAATGTCGTTTAGTGTTCACAATTTAACACTTAAGAACTGTCCTCATATTTTTGCTCCGAATTCAATCTCGAATAATTATTGAAAAACTGCAAAAAACAAAACATTTCTATTCAGATCAATTTATGATTGTCTCCATGGAATACTTTACAATTTTATATCGTGGCCGTATGAACACATTATTATTTATTAAAGACAGTTTCACAAAAATGAGACGATAAAAATCTAAAAGAGAAACAAAAAACTATCGCTAAAAAACAAATAACAACTTAAGTTATAATAATAATAATAATCAAAATTGCTTATAACTCCGTCGCACAAAATAGAAGAAGCGTCAGCTTTAAACGGTTTTTAAGCTAATTAAAAGCAAATTTGTTTGAAAGTTAACTAATTTGAGTATCTCATAAATCAAAACTACCAATGTACACTACTACCATACAAACGTAATATATAATAATAAGATCAAGGATGAGTCAAAGAAGTGTGGGACAACCCTTATCACACAAAAGTTTAAACGAAAACAGAAAACTATATAGGCGGTAAACGGTAGGTATCCTGTGAAATAATATTGCGAAGAAGAATGAAAAGGTGACCTGAATATGTATAGTAGGACCAGAATAGATAATAATGTGTTCAAGTAGATTATATTATAAGATGAAATGAAAGAATTATATTCAGTAATGCCCTATTGTATTTCTCATTTTTATTTGATGCTATAATAGAACTCCTGTTGGAATGTAAATAAAATTTTAGCACGCAAAGGAATCATCATAATACTCCTGAATTTAGGCCAAATATAAAACATAGTACGTATATTCTTAGAAAGATATTGACCCAGAGGTTGCGTGAATTCAGGAGCAAAATTTATTTCCCATAAATACTTAGCGTTTATTAAATTTCGATTAATTTAAAATTATGACCACTTTTATAAATGGATAATTTAAGTAGAAGGATGTCTCAGCGTGCATAAGTAACATACTGAATCATTGTCTAATTCGTTCAAATATGTTTCCGAAAACACACTGTCAAAGGCTACACAACTAAAAATTATTTATCATCGAACTCAAAAGATCGCTCTTGGCATTTTATAACTATAAGAGCACATCTTCATCCTAAATCATAATTTTACTTTCCAGTCCAGTAAAAAAAGGACTATCTTTCATCAGTCATTTAAAGAATGAGATGCACCTTTTTTTGATATATAGTTTTTTAAGCTGTCTTTTTAACAGTCGTTTCCACAATGCATTCCCAAATATACCAACTTGTTTAAATAACGGTTCCTGCGTGGTATTAAAATAACAAGTGTTACAAATAAAATCACATGCTAACTTGATAAAATAATTGATGACAATATTGCCGTTAACGGTATAATATTAGAGAATAGAGATAAGAATATGATAACTCAAATTATTATAGATTTATATAAGAACTTAAAATATGCAATCAAACATTCTATTTTATTCCCCATAATAATAATGTTTGATATTATTATATACGATGTGTTGAATCAAAGATAAGGACATTAGTCAAAACAACCCAAAGTCCGGTAGCTATTTCAGATAACATTACTACAACGCATAATGAGTTCTTATACCACATTATATACGAGTACAATACAACTTTCTATTATTATTGTAATACCTCCATTGCTTGGAACAGAAGTATCGTTCACACAAGTGAGCAGCACGGATGGATCTAGTGTTGGAATATTGTTAATATTATTATTTTATGTATAGAGAATGTTTCTTAACTTTGCTAGTTATTTTAATAGTAACATTATCCGACTCCATACGGCACGTTAAGGATAGTTCACATCTTCTCTGCTACGACGACTAACTGTTACTACTTTTTAAGTGAAGTAAAAGACGCATCGAAAGTATATGTTTTACATACGCAAAACTTCTTTACAACCTTCTTTTAATGATGTTCGAGGCTCTTATAAAGTTGACTTTCTTTGTAGCGGTATGCATTTCTGTCCCGAGTGCTCGAATAAAGGCAGTCGCACCTTTGAAAAAAATACTAACAAATGTAAAATTAAAGCTTTTTTACTGCACTAGATTCCCTATTTATGCATGTTTAATAAAGGAATAATGTGTTTAATAAGTTAAAAAAATCATTGTAACTTTTAAACATATACAGTATTAACCCCACGTTGAACACAAATTTCGATGCAAATGAAGTTTAGATAAATAATCGTTTATTTTTCACACGATAAAGTCCATACACTAAACGCTGAATTTTTACATTTTCAAATTAATATTTAAATATATATTTCTTGAATAATCATCATCATCATCGCTCTCAACGCTCCTCTCGGGAGCACAGGGCAGAAACCGGCCTCCTCCATTCAGAGCGTCTCTGTGCCAATTGCGTCACCTCTTTCCACGACATTCCTTGCGCTCTGATATCGTTGTCATAGGAACGGTGTATTGTGAAAGAGGGACGCCCGGGCCGACGGAACCCCTGCGGACGGATGAACAGAACTTGAATAAACATTTCATAAATTTTAAATTAAAAAAGATATAATACAGCATATCCAAATATCTAAAAAAAAAAAGTTCGTCGATGCATCAAAATCAAACGACTTAAACATATCTTCCTCAGAACATTGAATTCGATGTAACGAGGGGAGATTTCCTCTCTGATACTAGCTCTGCTCCCAGTACCAGGAAACTCACTTGTAAAACTTTGTCCATAAATCATGGTACGCTTTTCATTATCGCCCTACTGTAGTAAGTACCACGATACATACATTATACATTCAATATAATATCATTATATAAGTGAGATACTCGCTTAGATAATACTTAGCTACAACGGATATTTCAGAATAAATCTTCGTGTATTTTTGATTGATAGATTGCGAAAAGAAAGTTTGTACAGATGAAACTTAAATATATTGAGCCGTTATTTAAAACCGCTTAAATTATACGATCGTTAAATCTAGAACCGATTAAAAAGCTATTTTGTTGTTAACCCATCGACTACACGTGTTAAAACAGATTTTATTTTATCAATAGAGAAAACTACTAGAGTTACAGATAAAGAGAATGATTAAAGTGTAACATTTACAAACATTCTGGTTCTTCCTTTGTGTTTCATCTTTTTAAAGTAAATAAATAACATATTAATTCTAAAAATATCATTCACAATATCATCATGGAATATCCCACAAGTGGGTTATTCAGCAAACCAGCTGCATGTAATAAACATGCAAGCTGTCCTCCATGTACAAACAAAAGGTGAAGACAATCAGTAAAGGTGACAAACTGTATCGCTTTATTGAGGATGTAAATTATCTTTTTTTTCGAACATCTATCTGCCTTTTACAGGGCATTTGAAAAGTTGCTGAAAAGAGCAATAATTTAACAAGAAAATTGATAATTCAATAAAGGGTATTAATAAACTCGAGAATGGAGATTTCTTTCTGTCTAAAAAGAGAACACAGATATATTTTTATGCTTACTTCCTATACAGTATGCTTTTCAAAGTAAGACTGTAAGAAAAACTGCAGCAAATTACTTTATAGCAATAGAGCCTTTAAAATGTGTCAAGAGCATTTATCACACATTCATTTTGAGAGGACACTATGGTTAAGACAACTTTGCAGTAATGTCTTTAGTAATACTAAGACCGTTTGTACAAACATCATTGAATAGAATAGGTACCTACTCACTTCTTTAGATAATAAGTAGTTGGTCTCAGACCTTAATGGCCGAAGGTTCATTCAAGATTTTACACACAGAGAAACCTTCCAACTGAATAGAAGACCGTGACAAACAAACTAAATTCTACATAGAAATCAAATTACACAAGTCTAAAATTTGAACTTCTCCTACCATTTTACAATTCAAACTACCTTAGTTGTTCTGAAACTTCCAATCAATTTAAAACAATTTATATACATACATTTTTAGTATTAAGCAATTAATTCTATTTATTTTGCGTCTTTTAATACACAAAACGTCTCTTACTCTCTTCCATACATTATCGTGTGCCCTATAAACGGCTTTAAAATACCCCGAATAAAACATCCAGAATCTACTGACTTTTACTGGCATGGAAAGGACGAACTGTATGTTAATTACATGCATTTAACACGCTGGCTATCCCATTTATGGGAAATGCAGTGATGGTATGAATGAATGAATAATAAATAATTGTCTTCTCGGTTCAATATCATATTAAATATCTTGAACATTTCTTCATTTGACTTAAGTATTTCTACGTCGAAACATTACCAGGAATAGTACGATATCATCTTGACCCTTAATTTCCTTATCTAACTCTAGTTCCTTGAGGAACAAAGACTTGTGTATTTCAATTCGTATATACACAAGAGAAGAATGAGAAGGATCTGAGCTAAAGAAAGCAGCTTCCATTGAATATAGTCTAACATAATACTGTCCTCAGATCTGACTTTAATAATTAAATGGATTGTGTCTTGGATTACAAAACATATTGTTAACATGTATGAATATATTTATTGAAAAAAAACACTCAAATTTAAAGACACCTTAGATAATAAATTAAAATTAAGCGAAATCATTAATGACTCCACGGATAACTTTATTAACTCATAAGCAGACTTTCAAAAGCTTTCATTCTCATCATCTGTTGAAAATAAGAATTTTGAAATACCCAAAACTCAGTATCAACTAGTCAGACCTTTTAGTGTTATTTAGTAGGTAGCTTAGATTTTTTCTTCATAGATATATAAAACTTATTTAATTAAATTTAAAGCAATACTATACAATACAGGATAGAAGAAACTCCTCGGGTACTAAAATTAAACATGGATCAATACTTTGATTCAAGGTATGTTTACAAATATTTTATGAATATTACCAAATTATCGAAAATTGAAAAAAAATCTTCAACCATTTCTCTATATAGACTTTTTAATACATAGACAAGCATTCACTATGCATACATGTATATAAAATCAAATTATAAATTTAATAAGTTTCCGTTATGTCAACATCACCGTAGCGTGTCTATCAACAAAGTATCTAACGCAATATCGTATACCGGAAGGAGACATCAAGGAGGCTTACAGCTACATACTTCCGGAACGAAAATATGGCATATTGGATGAGAAAACAACAAGAAACACAAGAGGCGGAGATGAAATATTATGTAGCAGTGGCGAAGGAAGAAAATTCGGCATTCTGTATAATGTCAGTAAGGATATCAGGTTATTGTGATGTGATATCCGCCAAATAATGTTGGGACGATAAATGAATCGAGAACATCTTGTTTATCTTTAATGATTTTTTTTTGAATTTCTAAAATTCCGAATTTCTAAAAGAACATTTGAAATAACGCATTTGTATGATACACGAATACACTGATCAGAATATGCAAGACTGGCAAATTTGTTGATCAGATATAAGATGTCCATATTATGCTTTGTTTTTGGTACCTATGTAACCGTATAAATCCAAATACAGAAAGCATTTTGAAAACAAAAATATGAAACTTTCAGATTGTTTATTATTGTATCCAAGAAACAGCATAAAGCTTTTACAAAAAATATAAGTTTAAGAAGATTCTAGGTGAATATAAAAAAGCGATGTCCGCTTTTTAAATATGTTTTGGGAGAGATAACGTATGTTCTTCTTGGACAATATTCAAAATTTGATTATAATACAATTATTAATATTTAGCTGACGATAAGAGTGGAAGTTTTCGAAAGCATATGCTCACAAATTAATAAAGTCACCAGTGGAATTAGCATTAATGTTGTATCAATATTATTTCTAATCATAAAACAAAAGATACACCAGACACATTTCTTTTACTACTTCCATTACATCATCACACTATATATCCCACAAATGGGGTAACCAGCAGACCAGTTGAACATGCAAGCTGTTTTCTCCGTGGCAACAAAAAATTAAAACATTCAGGTTGGATGGTAAGCCTCATTGCTGAATTTAACATGTAAAATGCCCATCTTTCGAATACCTGTCTTTAACAGGACCTGCAAAAACTAATGGAAAAGAGTGAGAGACCAATTCTTTGCCTGGGTACATATTATTTCACAGAAATAAAAACCTAGTTAGTAGGTTTATAGAAAAAACGTTGGAACTGAGTATAAAATCCATGTAAAATGAATTTATATAAGCTTTTCCTTTTACATTAGAAAGGCAATAAATAATCCAATATGCAATCTGTTGATTTGTATATTTAGTATCTTTTAAAAAACAATTGATGCATTAGCGTATATCCCTGTTGGCGGAAACACAACATTATCTATCGATTTAAACAAAAAGAATCGAATGATTCTAGTCAGGAAGGTTATCAAACTAATGCTATATGAAAAATAAACTAGCAAGAAGGAGATGAAATAATAACAAAAAAATCTTACATAAAATTGTAGATTACCGAAAAGCTTCAAAGAAACGATTTTCTCGAAGTAGAAAACTTATCCGATTGTTGCTTTTAACAAAGGAATATACATGAAAATTACAAAAACTTTCAATACCTACGCTGAAAGCAGTTTTCAGAAGGACTTATATTTTTTTATTGACGTAGAAAATATCGAAGGTCGTATGTATGTATATTAACTTTACATAATATATTCTTATTCTTGATATTTCATTAGACTCTGAGATCAATTCATTCGGAAGGATCTTAGGACGTGGAGACAAAGCTATTCTTACAACATTTTAATAGTTTTTTTATGAAGAGCTCCGTCTCTCGCCAATTTTATTTTATCATAGAAATAAATTCAGCAATAAAACGTGCAATACATCCATTCAGTTTCTTTTTCTCGAATTTGAATACAATTGACATAAAATTATGACTTGGATGTTATTCCTAGAAATGACAAATTGTGCACTATCTTCGAGGTAATTTGGCACACATATATGACGCTTCGCTATTGTTTAAGATAATAATAACAACTAGACAACTTATTTATGATGCGCCGTTTTGTGGAAAAACCACCGCAAGGGCCCATTCAAGAATCATAACACCTCCCGAACAATAGGGTTTACAACCTCGTCTTGATCACCTCCACACTCTCCAGAATTCGCAAATCATAGGGAATTTTGTTCCACAGCAACGGACCAGCCACACAGAAGGCACGGTCAACATAGTTGACCAGACCCAGAATAATAATAATATCGGTAGCAAACCTTATTTACAAATTTTTCAGTAACAAAACTCACACTCTGCGATGATGATTCTAATAATTTAGTCAATTTCATATCAATCTATATGAGGATAAACTCGATAGGAAAGGCATTCAATGAGAAAATGGTGTGGGCAGTGAAAATTGTGCGCGATATAAAGTTGAATAACGTCTATATTATATTCATTGTTCTAAGGTGGTAACTGAAATGGAAAAGTTTCCATGCGTAAGGGAAGAATAAAAGAAATTTGATCTTACACCCTTGGGATTTTTTGTCTGCAAATGGAAAAACGCAAAAATAAATATATCTATAGAGATGTATGTATATAGAATAAATAATAACATAATAAGAATGAATTCTTTTTGAAAGAAAATAATAGAAAAAAAACTGAGAAACAAACCATGTATATATCGTATTTTTATTATTTGGAGAAATATATTGTAGTTTTTACTTGAATAAAGAAGAATAATATGGTATTATTAATGCTAAAATATAATTAACATAGAATCTCAAGAAAAATAAGTACCACTTATATTACCTACTCGTAGTAAATTTATTAAAATTACTTTTATCCAATAACTGTTCTTAAAAAAATAATTTTATAAAACAGAATGGACCCCCTTTTTACTACTTTAATAATTTTTGTTTTGTATACGTATATGCAAAATTTATTGAAATAAATATAATAATACAAGCCAATGATTATATTACTTGTCATAAGTCAATGTAACATAAGTTCAATGTTCATAAATTCAATGTACATAAGTCAATGATTATGTTACTGTCAATGATTATATTACGAGAGACTGTATGATCCGGAATGCATGTACAACATGCACCCCATGGATGAAAGATCATATGATTTTACGCAGGAGATACTATGAGGTGAAGGTTTTACTCCATTTCACTGCGCACAGTCGGGCAGAGACCTGGCTCATGCCTTTGCATATGTTACGATTATGTCAATGATTGTGTTATTGTTTATACATTTATGTGTAAATGTACTTAATGATTTATTTTGCAATAACATTTATGTTAGTTTTGCTTGTGACATACTTACATAATATTACAAGATTCTAGTTAGTAAGTTTAAGTTTAAACCCGACTTAGATTATATTTTTAAGGTGAACTAAGAGTTACTGTTTGGAATCTAGTTAAATTGTAATTTTATAAACATCTAGATATTTAAGTAATTATAGTTTTTAATACTATTTCCCCTAACACCAGTATATAACGTTACTGCCTGGGGAAAAAAATAAGTAAGATTATGTTTAAATTATTATAACTGACTTGTATCTATATTTTAGAGAAATAAATAAATAAATAAAAAAATTGATAATATGATATATAAATAAAAAATGCACGAATCGAGTCAAGATTGTGCAATCGTCTGGTTTATAGGAGAAGATGATACCTACTCAAAATGTATTCGTTGTAATGTTGCAAAACGAATAACTTTTTAAGTTGATTCTTTTATTTAATCTTATTGTATCGTGTACATAATTTAAAAATATTTGTTGTTACTTTCTTTTTTTTAAATCACAAATTGAAAAAGATACAGACAGGCATGATAGCAATAATCCAGTAAAGGTCCCACGGATCACCAAAGCATTTATTCTATCACCAATGGTACGAAAAAAACAAATTATACAGAATTCAACAGTAAAATAACGCAAGACATAGATTATGAAACATTTAATAAACAATGGCATACAAATCATGAAACCATTCGATAGTGATACCTACAATACGTGTGATCATGATCAAACATGGCATAAGGTAATAATGGACAAGAATAGGTGGATATTAAATGAAAAGTAATAAAAAAGTCAAAGAGAAAGCAATAAACCAGTAAAGGTCCCACGGATCACCAAAGCATTTATTCTATCATCAATGGTACGAAAAAACAAATTATACAGAATTCAACAGTAAAATAACGCAAGACATAGATTATGAGACATTTAATAAACAATGGCATACAAATCATGAAACCATTCGATAGTGATACCTACAATACGTGTGATCATGATCAAACATGGCATAAGGTAATAATGGACAAGAATAGATGGAGGATATTAATTGAAATATAATCAAAAAGTCAAAGAGTGTAAAACCAAAATTATTCGCAAGCCTATGGATGGTCCTACAGAAAGCAAAACTATAGGCCACAAGAATAATTATCGGGAGGAGATCAACTAAAGACTCCAGAATTAACGATAAAATGTAAAATATAGAATAATGAACTAAAAATAACATTCGTTTGAACACCAAATAAGTAAAACAAATAAATTCAAATGTGGAGATCCATTAATTTTCATTTCAAACATTTCATCTTCCTTTCCCTTCACAATCTTCTATCCTCCCTTTTCTTATTTCTAATTAAACACTGTGTCTTTGTCCATGTTCATTTTTTCTTCCCGATGTCACTGATAATGTCCGAAAGAAGGAAATAAATAATAATGTACCACAACGGCGAAGTGGTGAGAAGATACCAATGTTTAATATTTACACGAATAAATAAAAATGAGTATTACTATGCAAAAAGTAACCAGCCTACGTAAAATGTTACGGATATCATACTATAATAACCCTTAAATCATTAAGCATGAACAGTTATATTTCTAAATTACGTTCTTGTTGGATGGCTGTTTACAGCTTTTAAATATTACGAAACAAATGCAGGATCTGAAGGAAACGTCGCTGGAAAAGGAAATGTATAATATGTACGAGCCACTCACCGCGAACGAACGAAAGAGTGTGCCATTCGGATAGGTCAAGGGTCGCTTGATAGGGGGTGGTTTCTATACTTATGAGGGAGGAATATTCGCTCATTGCAAAAGGGTAGGTTCAAAGAAGAAAATTCGATCATTCAGGTGAAATAATAAGAATAGGGTCTCAGTAAATTACAACATTTCTCATCAATAAAGTATTTTTATTGTTTTGGCGAGAATTTGAAATTGGATTCAGAAGGTGAAATATTTTCATAAGAACAGTGCTACGAATGCGCTTCAATTCCTTTGAAACGCTCTATCACCGTGCTGTACAAAAATATACAAAAAAAGTGTATTATTAATTAAAGAAAAAAAATCATATTTCTGCCTTGTACTGTTAAAGGCAGTCACAAATATCACTGTCAAGACATTTAAATTCTCCAATTTAGTCCTGTGGTATGTTACAAATCCTGAAAATGTTTTTGTGGTACAAAGAAGACGACCTGCATGTTTGTTACATATATTGAGCCCACTGACAACCCCAGTTGTAGGAGATGATGATATGGATAAAATACGTAGATAATCATATTATTAACTTACGTACTAAATTAAAGTGCTTTTGAGGCACTTAAAAGAAAATAAGTTTAAGTGTGTACTTATTCCAGTTCTTGAAGACACAGAATCATAATAGCAAATTTTATGGTAATTCCTGATATTCTGGGTGTTGCAACATATTCACACCATCAAAATGATTAATACCCTCAATTTACACCTCGTTCTAGTGAATATGGTGGCACTATTGCGAATGATATATTATATGGGTAGGAAGAAATCTAACAAAAATTTTATAGTACCTTTATTGTTAGTTTGCAAATATGAATTTATCTACCTGAAAGGCATATCTTACTATGAGTGTCACACAAATACGGTAGACAACAGAATGGGCGGCATACCTCATCGCTGAACTGAAGATATTAAATGCATTATTCGTGATATTTAACAGAGTACTTTTTGAGAACATGACAGTAACTCCATAAAACTATGTATCACTAATGATGAACTAGCAATACAAAAAAGATGCAGTTTATTCGCTAATAGACCAATATTTAAGGCGTGAACTAAAGTTAAATTGAACGTTGGTTTTTTAAAAACTCAAGTTTCGTGCAATCAATTAATATATAATTTTCTTTTTTTTTTAACAAATTAAAGCCTTGTTAATATCTTAAGAACAAGAAGCTCAAAAGCCTCAAAATCAATCGAATGGTGGAGACACATTAAGTATAATAATAAATCTCTATTGACCACACAATTGATACATGTAGTAGAATAACAGGAAAAATACAAATAGGTAATAGTAAGATAAAAAAGTATTAAACAATGAACAGTTAAAGGGCGGAATTGTTGTAATATAACGTCTTCCAGTCAACCTTAAGTTCCTTTTCTTATTTTCACAGTGTGTTTTTGAGAGGATAGTTAAAAAAGAAATTCATGAAATTCATAACAAATTTCCTTAACATGATCTCTCTCACGCCCTCAACGCTCCTCTCGGGAGCACAGGGCAGAAACCAGCCTCCTCCATTCAGAGCGTCTCTGCGCCAATTGCGTTACCTCTTTCCACTACATTCCCTGCGCTCTGATATCGTTGTCATAGGAACGGTGTATTGTGAAAGATACACCTTAATATGATACTCCCCGGTAATCTCACAGATTGAGTTAACTTTAATGGCTTCACATGTGAAGAAAATGGTGAGTTTTCGTTCCGACTATCTTGCTCATTCTTTGTGTAGTGAGCAAAACCTAGTATTTAATATATAAAGTTTATTGTTAGCTCTCTGTTGTGATGTTTATAAGACTGTGAGATATATTTTTTGTTACGCATGGTGTAAAGGCTAGTATAAAGATTTGATATAATATGAAGTAGATATTATTATGATACACATTTTATGCTGTAGGTACTGTCTGTATGTATAGTGCATATTATTCAGGAACCATCATCTCTCGTTTCAAGACGACACGTCACGCATTTGTCACCACTGCTGCTACTGTGAAACTAGCTACTCTTCCTCTTACTACTTCTTCTAGTATTACACTCTATACTATCACGTCTTGCATAATATCATTATTCACATACGTAGGAACGAAAGACTACATAGAAGCAAGAGAACGGGTTAAATTTTATCCTGTGACTCGTCACTGTGAACCTATAGTCATAATCTTCATGAGTCGTTTTAGCTTGGAACTGTATCTAGATTCCAGCAAGAATTCTTATTCTTCTTGGAATCAAATCTTCTTATAAAAATATTTTCAAAAGATGTTTCTGTATTTGGACTTATTTTTAGCAAATTTAATACTGATGCGGTTAACACTGTTTTGATAATCACCACAAACTGCAAACAATCCTTTCTTTCACATGAAGTTATTATATAGCTAGCCAAAAAGAGCATTGTTCTTCCGTCTGCAAGGGTTCCGTCGGCCCGGGCATCCCTCTTTCACAAAAGATACCAGAGCGCAAGGAATGTCGTGGAAAGAGGTGACGCAATTGGCGCAGAGACGCTCTGAATGGAGGAGGCTGGTTTCTGTCCTTTGCTCCCGAGAGGAGCGTCGAGGGCAATGAGTGAGTGAGTGAGTGATCACTCGTAAATATATTTATGATCTAATTCAAATATAAAGTAGAACTTAAAGTACGAAGTTTCAACTTAAAATAATAAATATAAGCAATAGTACCACATCATTTGGCTAATAGAAGAATTTCAATTAAAACGAAAATAATTATCAATTATATAAAAAGGTGGACAACATAGGTACATCCGAGGAGAAAAACGAGAATAAACCTAAAAATATTTATTGATTTTCACTTTCTATTGCTTCAAAAAAGAACAGTTTCTCGCAAATCTCAATCATAGTTGTACCTTATACGAACATAACAAGTCTTTCATAACCTGCATAGGTACATACGAAATGTTATTATTGTTATTACGATGGGTACATTGCAATGATAAATAATATATAAAATATGTATAATACAATGTAAGCACGAAAAGATGCAAGGAGACGTATGTTTTTATTTTTAACGTGCTTCGCATTCAAATTTTAGTCAAAGTAATTTAAAAAGATTGCGACAACCAACGACGAATATGCGAAGATACTGTATGCAAGTTAATCATATTATTATTATTATTTCAGGTTTATGTTATTCGAGAATTTATTTACAACACTACTATCAAATTTGTGTAAGTAACGTTATTTCCACATACTGCTTCACACAGATACACCACTGCATCTTATAAATTTCAGCTATAATTTCGTTTATATTTTGAATATGTATACACGTGAAACAACACATTTGAAGCTAACATTCTCAGTAATATTTTAAAAATTTCCACCTATGATTAAAATAATAACTAGACAACTTTTTTTAAGATTGTGGAAATTTTGTGGAAAAACCACCGCAAGAGCACATTCTAAAATCATAACACCTCCTGAACAAAATGGTTTTTGACCTCTTTATCATACAAATTTCACTTGTACCACCATAATTTATTCGAATGATTTCAAATTAATTTTATTTTATCCTAATTATTATCTTTAAGAAATATGGCGAAAATATAAAATACATACGTGCACAAAAATAACTCAAAGCTAATATAAACTTTATTTTTTTATTTTTACAATGTTCACAGGATCAAACAGTTAATTATTATAGAACATGAAAACAAAATATAAATTCAATAAGTGGACCAGCAAAGATATCCTTATTTCTATTTATTTATTTATTCTTTACTGTACATTGATAACAAGCAAATTCACACAAAAATACATTTAAAACATATCCTTATTTCTATGAAAAATAACTCTGATTAAAAATGCTACATTTTCCACGGCATCTCTCGCAAATAGACTAGCTAGCTATGTATTTAATAGTACTGGAGATCATTTTGATTGTTTTTTTTCTGGGTTCTCAAAGTCAATAAAGCTTTTATTTCTTTATTATTTTTTACAATGTTCACAGGATCAAACAGTTAATTATACCTAATTGGGAATTATCAATTTAGTATTTATGTTAATTGTAATTAAAAAATAAATAAAAGTCTATAAAGAACATGCAAAATGTAACATCAATAAATTGACCAGCAAGGATCCTATTTTCTATGAAAAATATCTTCCTCCAATTAAAAAGGCTTCATTTTTCGCGGTATCTTTCACAAATATACTAGCTAGCCATGTATGTTACGGATATAAAGGTCGTCTTTTCAATTCCAATTATAAATAAGATTAAAATTACAACAAATGTTTATTGATCACGCAGTTGATATTGTATTTATTTTTATTCTTTACTGTACAATGGTTACAATATTACAAAATAAAACATTGTCATATAAATATCAGTTATACAATTCAATGTACCTACAGAGAGCGAGTTTATCGCTAAAATGCGATGTCTTCCAACTAACCCGCAGTTGATATTGTACAATGATAAGATAATAAATGCTGGGTTGTTAAGTATGTGACAGTCTTTTTTATAATAAGTTATTTTTTCTCTACACATACTAGGGCCAATTCTGAATGTTGATGAACTAAACTAACTAATAATAGTTGACTAATATTTGTCATTATAGTGCAAATTCGTATTCAGTATTAGTAACGAACTATAAACGACTATAAACTCGATGACCACCAAGGGCAAACGGTAAAATCTATGGGACGAACAAATATTAGTCGGTGATGCCGCAATAAAAAATAGTTTTCACGTTCCGATTTACACTTCTGGCAACACTCTAATAGTTGTCGCGCATGAAAATTGTGAAATGTCAGATTTGCCGGTATATTTTGACGTTCGCATTTGCGTCGGTGGTGGTATAATTTTACAATTTATAGATGCCAAGAGTTGCGAGGACCCTAAAAATATCCATTTTTTACTTTTAATTGAAAAAACAACTTAAAACTTCCAAAATATAGCAATATTCTGCGGCAAAATGACAGCAACTAATATTATTCGCACATTAAAAGTCGCAAATAAAATTCTGCCAAATACAACTAATTGTAGTTGTCAGCTGTCAACTAAAATTTCATTCTGAATACGAAATCCATAGATTCTCGAAATTTATAGTTGTACTAAGGTGTCAAAATGAACTAGCTAACTAAATTAGTTTTAGTACGGAAAACTGTGAATACGAATTTGAACTCAAAGGCTTTAAAAACCGTTCACTATATAAATAAATACAAATAAATACCTATACAAATAAATTCAAATAGTAAGATAAAAAGTTCAAAGCAATGCACCAACACTGTGTCGGTGTTTAGGTAGTAGAATTCCATATCGAAAAATAAAACAGGTGTTTTATTCTACTAAAGATTTATTTTGTGAGAGAGACGTCTTTCGTCTTATGAGGACATTGTCAATCTATTTCGATTGACGAGGAGGAGGCCAATGGATGAGGAGATTGACAATGGATGATTTGGGAACAATGGATGAGGAGATTGACAATGTCCTCATAAGACGAAAGACGTCTCTCTCACAAAATAAATCTTTAGTAGAATAAAACACCTGTTTTATTTTTCAATGCACCAACATTGAGCAATAAGCAACATTTTTTTACACGTGTAACGTAACAAGCAGACAAAGCTTAATAAGTAAAAAAAAGTTTGAAAAACATTTCCTAAGAAATATTTGAAGTTCAAAGCTTTGATGATACATTAATAAAAATAACATCAAATCTTTGAAAAGAAGCTGCATAAAATACATCAGAATATATTATTTATTCAACATTATCTGAAATTCCAGTTATTTGAATAAAACATGAGATACTTTTTTGAAATATTTATACAACGAAAAAAATATATTTTTAAAAAGCATAATTCACAAAGGAAGACTTGTAAAAAAAACATTTGGGAATCAATTATGTTTTTTTTACCGTGTATTTATAAAGTAATGATTAGTATTGTAAAATGTATAATAAAAATATTTGAATTTGTTGGCTACCCCACTATTGGGTTATAACATGCAGATAAACAAAGAGACAGGTTTCTTTTAGAAAAAAATTATGAACAATAATTAACTTCTTTCCACCGACAAGATTTTGTCATAATAATTTCATTGTCCGACCATGTCTTTGATACTTAACGAATAATTTTACTATATTATGACTAAGGTAAAATAGAACGCATCCAGTGGCGTGTCTTCCACGCGAGCCCCAAATTCGGGTTTTACCGTAAATAAAAATATATGAAAGTTTACGAAATAACAATCAGAGTATTTATGCAAAATTATTTCGCGCGAATCTGTGCAAATGAGTAGGTACGTTCGTTATTTAACATTAGTGCTTGGCGCGTTCAAGTGCAATTGTACATATTTAGATTAAAAAAAATAAGTTGCTGTTTTGAGGTATTGTTTATAATTGAATTGAATAAAATAAATCTTGAATTGAGTACTCAAAAAGAAATAACATATACCGTTTGTCTCACTTGCACATGTGGTTGAAATTAGGGCTTATTTGAGTTATATTTCAGTCTCGCTCATCACTTTACTAATACGCTGTCATTAGGTCTAGGGACAAGCTTCATAGAAATGATGTGCGAATGTAGATTCCTATAGAATGGGGGAATGATTTACAATAAACAATAATTATTTCGCAATTTGTATAGACAATGATATAATCAGGGCTTTTGGTTTATACAGTTCAAGGCTTCAAGTTCTTATAGTTATAGTTCAAGTTTTCATCTGATCAGAGAAGTTAAGCACTATTGGAAGCGGCCATTAAATGGATGGGAGACCATTATATTGATTTGTTAATGATATGAACGGCTCACGCCTCTGAATAATTAACATGTACGAGAAAATTATACAGTATTTAATAACAAAAAAAAACATATAACAAAAACAAAAAAATGGCAACCATAACTACATACATTAGTTCTCAATCAACAAATTACTGTTATGTTATGTAATCAAGTTAAATTATACATATTTTAACATAATTTGTATTATTTTCATAATTACCCCACACAATTGGCTTAGTTGGAATAGATCGCGCCTTTGCGATAAACTCGCCCCTGTATATCGATTGTATCTAACTTGAATCTTTACCTTTTATGTAATTGTTTGTTATCAATTCACAGTAAATAATAAATAAGTAAATATTTCGTTTTTTAATATAATAAAAGTTAGTTATACAGATAAAAACAATCATAATGGTATTTTACACCTAATTTTAATAAATTGAGTCGAGGGCGGACTTATCCAGTATTAAAACCCTAGGTACGCCACTGTACGCATCTAAGACGTTGAAAGGTAGAAATAGATAAATAGCAAAGGATAGGTACTAGCCAGGACCTTTATTATAATAATAATTATTATTATATCGCGGTGAAGCCGGGCATTAATAATGTCATTAATTAATTAATAGAGACATTGATCCTCGATGATATATATTATATTATACTTACTTACACAATGATACATGGTGTTATTAATAATGATATCATAGTTTGTTAACCCCTAAGTTCTCCTACTAACTTAGTCAGTTATCTTATCCTAGGCGCCCCTCAGGCACGTATAGTAAAACTAATAAAATATAAGACTTTTAATAAGTTTTCGCTTATATTTATATTTTAATGTCATACTAATTGTATCATGTCTACATAAATTAAAATAATATGCATAGAAAAAGCACACAGATTGAGCTAGTCCCAAACAAAGATGAATCTTTTATTACCGTTACTAACACGACGATACACATATATACAATGCACTAAACACATACATGTAACACTAAGACCCAGGACAATTTGGAAAAGGTCATATTTCATTTGACCTTGGCCAATAATCGAACCTGGGACCCCGTGACTCAAAGGCGAGAGCATTACCTACGCGCCAAACCAGCCGCCCTATGTTCAACTTATTAAAGTTTGTTTTATCCTTTAACCCTTAATTTATCCTTGACGCCTTTGAGGCACATGGCGTACTTTATCGGTCGATTTCAGCATTTTATTGTACGTATATTTTATTCTTCTTTTGAGTACTCCTCTAGTTACATATTCTTATTCATATTTTATATAAAACATTAAAAAAATAATGACAGTGATAAATTAAAAAAAAATTAAAGAAAAAAGTCAGTCACATTACCCATGGTGCCTCTGCGGCGCTTGGTTATAATTAGTATTAAATTGATACTTGTGTAGTTCGCACATGTGTTTTGATCAACTAAAGGATGGGAAATAAAAGTTAAAATGACAATGAAATTAATGAGATTGTTAAAATGGAGTGTTCTGATACAGAATATTATATTTATGATGGAGTAACCGATGAACTTTTTGAGATCCCGAGAAGAGTTAATTTAGAAGATATAGCCGAAGAATCAACGAATAACCATATTCAGCGATGCCATGAAACAATAACAAGCAGTCTGTAAAAATAAATATTACTTCTAGTACATTAATGAAGTATCCTCGCAACCAAAGAAGCCTTTAGAGGCATATTATCCAACATTGCTCGAATTCTTCCAAAAATGATAATTCTTATTTACTTTGTCTTGTATGCTACGTAGGTATCCATCGTACATTTATATTTTACGTAGTAATATATTATTGGTTGGTCATATGAAATTGCCTCAAGGCAATACACCCGTCAATTATGACATATTTTACTGTAGGTACAATAAAGTTTATTTTATTTGTATTTTTTCTTGTATATAATAAATACGTACGTGAGTGTCAATTTTTGTTCTCTTTTTGAAATTAAATGGTGTATATCTGTAAATGAGTAGGAGTACATTGTACGAATGTTATTATTATTATAAAAAGGACACCATAGTCTACTGGGCACAGTCTTCGGCCAATGCGATCCCAGAAAATTGTAGAATATAATTATATTATGGTGGACAATAGTGAGATAAATACTGAACAAATTTTCTTTCTAACAAATAAACTATGTAGCAATAAGATATAATATTATTATATAATAATTTAAAGCTATATTTTTACGACAATAGTTGTACAAAAAATATGTATACTGTCCATAATATATTTGGAATCTAAAATGTATTCGAGGCAATGCCTTCTGCAATTATAATGCATTAAAATTAAGTTAAATACGAGTCGAACCCCTGGCTGGAAAATACTATGATAATAGGAATGAATGAATGGATATTACTGATGAGGTGCGACATGTGATACTAGTAACAGGATGTAAAATTTTCATCCAGAATTTCGTCTTTGGTAATAGGCTAATTACTGTACAAATTTTTGAGTGAAAGTTGATTTCTGAAAGAATTTGCGCGTGGTCGTTATTATTTTTAATATAAATAGTTGTCTGTTTTTGTGCTCCTTAATTTATTGATTAATTTAGTTGAAACAAACATGAGCCAATAGGTGCTGAAACACATAGTGAAAACAAAGAAATCAACATGAGAAACAATAATGTACCTTATAACAGGTATATTTGTAGGATTAAATTAAAATATATTTAAAACTAGATGTTCCTACCCGGCGTCGCCAGGGCGAATTTCTTAAAACATTTCATTATGACAACACGTAACAGCGGAACTGTCATACAAACGTCACATTCATATAAAAAAACATTCAATCCGACTTTTCCGTTGGATTTTCCAAAAAAATTCTTTCATGCAAACCGTCTCCTGATAATTACGAACACAACAAAAAAAGAATCAGTCAATTCGGTTCAGCCGTTCTCAAGTTATGGGGGAACATACATGGTCAACTCATTTTTATTTATATAGATAAAACACTGCATTATTTTCACTATGAACAATATTTGACTCGGATACCTTTCGGGTAGACACCCATCATCGGTGATATTCCAATAAATGGGATATTCCATTTCAACGATTATCTAACGGGGTAGGCAGAAAAGATCGAACACCATAAATTCATATCCTTTCTAACGAATTTTACTTCTATAACGTTCATGTCACATTAAGAACATACTCAGAATCACTTGCATAAAGGCTATTTACAATTAGAAACATTAGTTTCATCCTTGAGTTTCAAGGAGAAAGGTACATTACGTATATGAAGAATTTATTACTATGCTTTGGAAAAAAATGAGGACATTGAATGATCCTATCCTTCAACGAGGATATAGTAAAGTATAGGATATTGGTTTTTTTTTATAAATAAGACAATGAGATGAGTGAGGAAGGGTGAGTCGAAGAGTTGACGTTGTTCAAGTGGTGGTCGGGAGGGGGTAGCGAAGACTTTATAGCCGCCATTTTTCACATTTCCTTTACACACATACACTGCCGTCTTCTTCTTTATAAATAATGTATCGTAATTTATCGAAAGTTATTATTACCACATCATTTTTTCACATCATGGATTATTCACAGAGTCGGATACCAGTCAAACACTCAATAAAACTGGATGCATACATGCAATCTCACATTATGCGAAGCAAATATTCGATCGCATGATGAAGCCATTATGATATGCATATAACATGTTAAATTTTAATATTATTAGACTTTATTGACGTTTTAACATACATTTTTTAAATATTTGTGTTTTCAAATATAATTTATAAAATTCAGTGTTGTTTTATCTTTGGTATCTGATTTCCATTGCCAAATATGGATACACCGTGTGAAGTAATGAAGTGTGAACGATTCATTATATAAACAGGAAAATGTCAATGAGTACTACTCGTATCTGACCGGTCGGGTAATACAACTTTGAAAATGTAAAAATTTACTTACTTAACACGAGATGTATTAAAAAAAGTGGTAAAATATTATATCGGAAAATGATTACCACAAAGGCAGGTGAAATTATTATTTTTTACAAAATGCCTTATACTACCGCTACGCGCGCTTAAACGATTTTCATATATATTTTTTTGTTTGTTTGATCATAAAATTCTTTCAATATTTTTCGAAGCTGGTAATATCAGGAAGTAAAGAAAGGTTTTCAATTCATGGAATTTAAACTAAAGGTATGTTTTTTTTTATTAAACTTTGAACATATTGTTAACAGCAAAATAATCTTGTTTTAAAAATCATAGTAACAATACCCAGAAAAAAAAACAATAATTTGTGATGTTTTATTTTATATTGTGTCGCAAAATCCCATGGCAATGGCAAGATCATCTAAAAGCAAATCCTACAGGACGGCCACGTGTTGAGTTCATTGAACAGGAGAACATGTATGAGAAATTGTATGACGGAAGCGAAAGATGTATGCAAGGATAGAAGGAAGTGGCGCTCGATCATTTCTGCCTACCCCGCGAGGGAAGCAGCGTGATGGTATGTATGTATGAAAACCTAACAATCTGGTATCTATACCTATACTATATTATAGATAGCTATCTATACCATCACGGCATATCCCACAAGTGGGGTAGCAAGTAGACCAACTGCATGTAAGAAACATGCAAACTGTCCTCTTCGTGCCAATATAAAATCAAGACATTCAGGATGGGTGGCAAACCTCATCGCTGAATTTAAGATGTACAATGTCCTAGTTTTTTCGAACACCTGCCTTTTATCAATGCAGGCACAATCTGGTAAGCTGAGGTTATTTCTTCAAGAGAGCACTAATTCATCAATCTGGTAAGCTGAGGTTATTTATTCAAGAGAGCACTAATTCAGCAATCTGGTAAGCTGAGGTTATTTATTCAAGAGAGCACTAATTCAGCAATCTGGTAAGCTGAGGTTATTTATTCAAGAGAGCACTAATTCAGCAATCTGGTAAGCTGAGGTTATTTATTCAAGAGAGCACTAATTCAGCAATCTGGTAAGCTGAGGTTATTTATTCAAGAGAGCACTAATTCAGCAATCTGGTAAGCTGAGGTTATTTATTCAAGAGAGCACTAATTCAGCAATCTGGTAAGCTGAGGTTATTTATTCAAGAGAGCACTAATTCAGCAATCTGGTAAGCTGAGGTTATTTATTCAAGAGAGCACTAATTCAGCAATCTGGTAAGCTGAGGTTATTTATTCAAGAGAGCACTAATTCAGCAATCTGGTAAGCTGAGGTTATTTATTCAAGAGAGCACTAATTCAGCAATCTGGTAAGCTGAGGTTATTTATTCAAGAGAGCACTAATTCAGCAATCTGGTAAGCTGAGGTTATTTATTCAAGAGAGCACTAATTCAGCAATCTGGTAAGCTGAGGTTATTTATTCAAGAGAGCACTAATTCAGCAATCTGGTAAGCTGAGGTTATTTATTCAAGAGAGCACTTATTCAGCAATCTGGTAAGCTGAGGTTATTTATTCAAGAGAGCACTAATTCAGCAATCTGGTAAGCTGAGGTTATTTATTCAAGAGAGCACTAATTCAGCAATCTGGTAAGCTGAGGTTATTTATTCAAGAGAGCACTAATTCAGCAATCTGGTAAGCTGAGGTTATTTATTCAAGAGAGCACTAATTCAGCAATCTGGTAAGCTGAGGTTATTTATTCAAGAGAGCACTAATTCAGCAATCTGGTAAGCTGAGGTTATTTATTCAAGAGAGCACTAATTCAGCAATCTGGTAAGCTGAGGTTATTTATTCAAGAGAGCACTAATTCAGCAATCTGGTAAGCTGAGGTTATTTATTCAAGAGAGCACTAATTCAGCAATCTGGTAAGCTGAGGTTATTTATTCAAGAGAGCACTAATTCATCAATCTGGTAAGCTGAGGTTATTTATTCAAGAGAGCACTAATTCAGCAATCTGGTAAGCTGAGGTTATTTATTCAAGAGAGCACTAATTCTAGAATATAATTATAAAAAATATATCGATTAAAAAAGTACTATTTACAAGATTAAACAGACCGTTTTCATCAATAAAGAGTATAGAAATTATAATACTGGAGTTGCACTTTGAATTTTTCGTATTTTTTTACATTTTATCGTCCACTGTCTTTCTGCTAAGTAATGAAATATGTCAAAAGTGTTGGGTCTTACAGCAAAACAGGTTCGGAATATTTTGATTTATTTACGGCTAAGAAATAAAGCGTATAAATCATGAAAATTTGCATTGATAAAAGAACTAAGCTCGCGGAAAAAAAATTGAATAAAGATGTGGTAAGGAAAAAACAGTTAAATTTATGGACTTCAGAATAACTCAGCTAAAAATAAGACAATATAATAAGTCCAAAGTACCGACTGAGCCGCTTTAAGTTTTTGGAATATTCTTCAAGTACTCATCCTGAATGTCTTGATTTTATATTGGCACGAAGAGGACAGCTTGCATGTTTCTTACATGCAGCTGGTTTCCTGGCTACCCCACTTGTGGGATATGCCGTGATGGTATAGTAGTAGTAGTACTTATTTATTATTACTCTGACAAAAAGATAAATAAATAAAAACTTTATTGGCAAAAAAATATAATAAAGCAACGCAACCTGTATATCCACAAGCATAATTATTGTCATGTTTACAAAAAGGACCAAAAGGCGGGCTTATCGCACAAACGATCTCTTCCAGTCAACCCAGAATAAGGATATGGATATTTTGAGCAGCATTAATTTAAAAGAGTAACTAAATTATTATTTACTCTTTGAATGATTTGAATGTGCTTATTTCAAGAAATAAATAAATACCTAGTCATTCGAACGTTTAATAAGTAAAATATGAAAATGCCATTTTTGAGGTAAAGTCGGTTATGATGACAACCATTCTATGTCCATATAACTGGCGAAAAACACATTTTTTATTTAGAGGTAGTAAGGTTTCATCCTCTAACAATTCTCTTAAGAGCACAGCAAAGAAACTAGCGCCCCTGGCTCCATTTAAAGCGCTTCCGCAATAATCAAACCACCTCTTCCCAAGATATTACTGCTGTTCTATTGTTCTTTCTTGTATAGAAACAGTGTATTGTGAAAGAGGATTATCTAGGCCTTCGGCAACATTAGAAAGGTACATGCGATCATGTATATGAGGTTGATAACGAGGTCTGTCAAAAAAACAATTCAACTAGGTACCTACAGAATCTCAAATTCGAATATCGAAAACGCTGTTCTAAACACAATAATATATTATGTAGGTAGGCGGTATCAACATTGAAAATAACATCGCATCGATGTCAACTTTTTCATGGGTCTAAATTTATGTCAGAATATACGTGGACCGTAAAATCATATCAACTCTGGCAATCTTCTGCGTTTTCTCGCCAAGTCTACTGCTGCTACTGCTACCAATAGTACATTGCAAAATACCCCTAAATTTTCTTCCTTCTTTATAAATTTTCACGAAAATCCACACCTATCTCTACACGGACTTCATTTCATTTTGAACCAGCTTTATAACACCCAGTTTTATGTAGGTAATAAAAGCTTATATCGCAAAAAACATGTTGATGCAAAATATTAATAATCTATCGAATGCATTATTTAATTATCACATTTTTACTATGAACATCTTTCCAGTAACATTTTTGTGTTTAAAACGACAATTTGTACAGAGTGTATTTTTTTCTTGCACAATGCTAGATTTTAAAAATGCCTTTACCGAAAAATTCAAATATTTTTTATTTTGGAATAAATACATAACATGTAGGTATAGACAATTCACACAGATCGAGCCAATTCCAAACTAAGATACGAATCTTTTATTATGGTTCATAACAAATACACTTCACAACAATAGTAATTTCTTTATAAATATATGTAGGTATACAGTAAGAAAAACAAATGAATCCCTCAAATTTGAGCAGAGCTCGTGCTTTGAGAGATAGTGGACTTGAATGCATACCATTAATATCTAATATAATACCTTTTTCTACAAATGGGGGGTGTAGACAGTAGACAAGCTGCATGTCATAGTTATAATCAGAATTAGGGATACCTTGTAAGTGAATTGAAGATAATTAAATGTCTTGTGAGTGTTGTTCTACAAAGAGGAACCTTTTTTCTACTAGACACTCGAAAAATTACAAAAAAAATTGGGATGTTTTTATTATTTCTGGGACTACGGAGATGTCATACAAACCAACGAGTTTGAATATTTCCAAGGAAATTATTATTATTATTATTACAAACCGCTGACAATTTCCGCTGAGCAAAAAAGTAATAAATAATAACATGCGTACAGAAAAGCTGAAATTTAGACTTTTTCAAGGAAATAAAGTATGACCGTAAATTCTTCTTCTTCATCGTATTTCATCCCCTCTGAAACTCAGTCTGATCACAAGGAACTTACAACTTCATATTGTCATTCTAAAAGAACTTTAAGCTCATTTTTTATTGTGTTTTCTAAAATATTTCAAATCTTAATATTTATCGTCATCATTTACTTTAAAAATATACTCTTATTTTGCTGATGTTCTACCTTGTGTTGTTTTATCTACTTCTTTCCAGGGATCTTCATTCCATCATCACACCGCTCAATATTTTGCTTGCCTATTCTTAGAAATTCGCTACTCAAAAGGACTTAGAACATAAAGAAATAAGACAAGTTAATAGATTAAGTTTATGTCATAATTTATTTGAGATGAAAAATACGAGAAATAAAAATAAAAAAGTGAGTTATACTGTTTAAATAAAATACCTACACATTAAGAGTAATTTTTCTTACAGTATAAATATTTTCAGCGTAGTAAGCGGTGATTCTTAAATATAAAATGCTCCATTAACACATTTTAATACTTGTTCAAAATTTCTTGAAAAGAGGCTAAATTAGCGACACAAGTGGTGATCATGTTACGAATGCAGTACTACCAAATAAGTCAGTCTCATTTTTACGTAAGTCGAAAAACCGTAGGTAATAATTACGTTAATACTGTCTTGCTAAAAAAATGACGACAATTATCAAAACTTGCTATTTGTTATTTAATAAAACCTTATAAAATGTGTGAGAACAGTACGAGAATATGCACGTTTTCATTTATTCTATTTATTTTATCTTCATTAAACATTGTTTAATATTACCGACCTAATATTAAAATTGTATAAGAAATATAGTTTTATGCAAATTACTACTTACAACCTATATGTCAAAACTAGTTCAAAAATAATTCGTAAAATTTTCGTTGAATCACCGCGACAATCTAAGCAGATAGTAAGCACACAAATGAAACCGAAAACATATCACAGAGACAAAAAATGCAGCAACATTATTGTACAGTTGATCAGAGAGTTTAATATTTGATATTCCTATTTGTCTTATTGCGAGTAAACGTCTCATTACAGGTCAAAAAAAAACTGATTCATACTCATAAAATCTAGTAACAAAATCAGTCATCCAGATACGTTTCATATAACAGAAATAATTATAAAACGTAATATGAGTCGTCGTAAAATACGTATCGGCTGTAATAATAAATACTGAAAATAAGACCGATTCAGCACTTTCAAAAGTGTCCACTTGTATTTAGAAAGGAAGGAGAGAGAAAAGTAAAAAAAAAACTGTCTTCCTCTTGCATCTCCTGATTGTATCAGCGACTGACGACTAAAGAAGATACATGCTGGCAAAGTGGGATAACTTTTGGCTTCTGTACAAATTTCCAGACGAGGAAATATACAAATAATAAAATAAAATCAACCGTATGAAGTTATACTAATATAACACGAGTGTTACGGAATATATCATTCCTTCTATATTGAAATGTCGTACAATCGGAAATTCGTTTTAGATAAGCAACAGAAAGATGTTATAAACTAAAAGTATTTGACTTTGTTAGCAAATATTATGTGTTCGTGCGTATTTTTTATAGGAATTTGAAAAATATGTCTAACAAATAAACTAATGGCTGCTATATTGGATTGAGGATTTAAATTATCTCATACGTGATTTTCTCTGAAAAAGAAGTAGGTACCTCTGACGACATCATGAGAATCGATGGTGACTGGATTCAAAAAGCCCAGGACAAAGATACCTGGAGAAATTTGGGGGATGATTATGTTTAGCAGTGGACAGGAATGGTTGTAAAGGTCATTTGATTTCTGAAAATCTGTCATATTTAATTTTATATATTTATTAAATCTGACATATCATACTGTCTATGTCAAAGAAATTATTATTTTAATAATAATCATCGTTTTAACCAGGATTATATATGTAAACACGAGTTACACAACTGACGAATTTTTTCTCCAATAAAATATCCTTAAGGTTGTTTTATAATATGACAAATTAAAAAAATATGTGTCGCTGAGTTTCGAAATCCGCTATAACACATTCAAATGTATGTGTTATAGCGGATTTCGAAACTCAGCGACACATATTAGTATTTAGCACAACTGGAAATTTTGAAAAACTTTAATTGCTAGAATAATATTCATCTTTCGAACATTAAATAAACCAACTAAAATTCGTAGAATGAAGATATGAAAATATAATCTGGTAATGAAAATAATATAAAAATACCACGTTATATTTTTAACACACGATTTGTTAATAAAGATAATAGTTAAATACATGACACTGAAGAAGACTTTGAAGACTAACAAATACATAAATATTATTATGTCATCAATACCCTTCTATGATAGACAGAGAGACAAAAGTACCACACTATCCTCATTAACTATATTATGCACAAACACAACCCCCCCTCTATGTGTGTTGTGGCATTCATTCCAAAGAGTCTAAGCCAAATTTTATTTAAATTATTATTTTCCAAAAAGAGTATTATGAACTATATAATATCTCTCAGATGTATAACACGCAACCTTCTCAACTATATTTCTAACGCATTTAATACACTGTTGATTAAATAAGAAGGAAACATAGATTTATAATAATTTATTTCTTTATTTTATTTTTTTCACATCAAGCATATAATAGTGATTTCTTCCATCTAACTACACCATGTTAAAACAAAACACACATTTACGGCACTATTAATTGTATTTTGTTATGCAGAAATAATGTTCGAGGATTCATCTTGAATATGCCTTCATACCAAAACAGTTAAGTAGCACAATCGAATAATCAATTCACCTAGTTAGTTCTCATATATTTGTATAGCATGTTCTTGACATCGGAACAAATAAAACATACCTTTGTACAGAAAAACGCATTCAAATTTACACATTCGTGTACTTAATAAAAAAAATCAAGATTCAGCTAATTATATAAATGCCTACAAACATACTATTTGTTGCGTTTGCTAAAAATATAATCGACGCATTAACTTTGTATGTCCGTTTGTATACGTGCAATGTGTCTGTATGCACTTATTAAACACGTTTTAGCGTAACGACTAGGTATAAAACAATTTGAAGGCAACATTTATTAATTAATTCTTTATTATACATTGATCACAATAATACAATTTCATAGAAAATGCGTTTAAATTAGATACAATCAATATACAGAGGGCTAGTTTATAGCTAATGCGCGATCTCTTCCAACTAACACAAAATAATATTCTTCTGAATCTGAATAAAAAAATTGGCCTATTTCGTTTATTTATATTTTGAAAAAGTCCCTCCAAATATAAAAATTTGGGTAGAATATAAAATAAATTGCATATATTGTCCAATCATCAAAAAATCTGTCAAAAATATTTACTTGAAAGTTCATCATTTTCAATTATTATTTATGCCATAAAAAATGTTTTTTTTTTATTATAAAAATCTGATAAACTCATGTTTCCGGGGTAAGTCTGGTTAAATGATAGTTTAAAGTGATGTTATTAATTTTCATGCACTCTACATGTATGCAGATATTACATTAACAAATAAAAGACTATGCAGTATTGAAAAATTAACATTAATATTATAACACATGTCGCTATGAGTAAGGCCATTTTGGACATTTCGCCGTCAAACCACGCCGTAATTATTAAAGTGACGTGTTCCAAAAAAATATATAATATTATTTCATCCTTTTGCAAAAGACATTACTAGATAACTTTTTTATATTTTGTGTAATTTTTACGTAATAAATTTTTAAAAAGTACCTGTTTTCTCCGATTTTCTATGCATAACTCGAACATCATGAGACTTAGAAACATATATATTTTTTTAAATGAAAGATCATTTAAAATACCTTGTACATTGCTAGACAGTTTTATCGTTTTTTTTTTACTTATTTTTTAAATGAGCAAAAACCGTGTTTTACATATTTATTGAAACTCGTGAATCCAGCCCACTGTTCGCGCCGCGCGGGATTTTAAACCATGTAGACGTGCACTCTCACACTAAATTTGAGACTTTCGTTTACATCTCTTTAGTCACGCCTCGTTTCTCGAAGCGTTCGGACGTGGAATCTATGTCAAAAGTTTTAGTGTGTTTTGAAGAAAATTTTGTTTGTTTAATTAATTATTTTTATATTATTTAAGTAATTTTTCATCTCAAATTCATCATAGGAACAGTTGGTAAGTGATATTTTATTGTATTTCATTATAAATTTACACTTTATGTAATTTCGACCCTTTGAGAGTAAGAATACCTATGTGCATAAACATTCATAGAATAATATAATATAGAACAGACATACGTTTTCTATAGAATGAAATAATTTTGTTTTAGTTGTGGACCTTCAAACACGATGGAAAATAAGAATATACTATTTTCTGGAAAGAAAAGAAAAAGATGAAAGATTTTAGAAAAATTATTATACCAAAGGAAAATTATGTGAGTACCTTCCAATAATTTTATGCAATATTCTTTTTCTTTTAATTACCACGTCATGTAATTAATTAATATTTTTTTTCCTGTAATAAAAAAATAATCAAATATCTATCTCTATATATTTGTATTATGCTTCCCTATGCATTTATTTACCTTCCGTATTTTGTGCTACGTAGATATCATATTCTATCCATCCTATCACACTGTGTCCTCATATAAGCGAATGGTGTCTAAACATAATTATTATAATTCATATACCTCGGTGGTGTAGTAGTCAATGCACTATCCTTCCATATACGAGGTACCGGGTTCGATTCCCGGTTAGGTTATAGAATTTTTCTCAAGTAATATGCTCTGGTATTCAGTCTAAGTAGAGGACGGTCCTGGTTGAATGAAAGAAACTGCTTCAAAGAAATAAGTTCACTAGCTGTACTAGCAATTTTGTTTAGAAAAGTACCTATTACATACCTACAGCATAACTAATAATTATAAGATATACCTAAACATCAGATGTATTATTAGGAGTAGGTATGTTCATACTATTTACATTCACATCGGCTGTTATATTATTATAGTCACATAGGTGTTCGAAAAAATAAAAGCATTATTCAGCGATGAGGTTTGCCATCCATCCTGAATGTCTTAATTAAAGAGAAAACAGTTTACATGTCTATTACACACATGACTGGTCTGCTGGCTACCGCACTTGTGGAATATGCCGTAATGGTATAGTAGTATTAATTTAGTAATGCAATCAATATTTTTTTTTGTGTGATGAATGTCTCATAGGTATGCTTAGAAATTTTGTTATAAAATACCTTTCTGTTCTGTTATGGAAAGATCAATGTTTTCAGTGGATTATCTAGCTACCTGAGAAGGTAATTATATTGAACAAAAGGTTTAGTGTGAAAGATCGTAAATAATATTTAGTGCTATACATTGAGAATCTCTCATTATTATTCTTAATAATATAATCGACTATTATTATTTTATTACTTACAATTATTGTATTATACCTACCTATGTACTTTATTTTAGGACTAACGCGGTTACTGAATCAGTCAATACATCTAAAAAAGACTTCGTTTCAATCCCATGCGTTGAGACAACTGCATCAAATATGGAGAACAATAAAAAAAAATGGAAAATCATATAAATTTCTGAACTTATCTCAACTGAATTATAATTTTATTACTGAACTATTTTTTTCTCAATTCGGTTAAATATAGCTTATTGCTCAATCGAATATTATTATTTTTTACATACATTTGCACAATTTTTTTATATTCGTGTAGGTAAATTCACGGAATACAGTAATTTGTTTAATGTTAATTTCTTTTTCTACATGTTTTTGGTATTGTATTGACCTAACTTATTTGTGATTAAACTGCCCTTTTGAATGTGTCACATGACTTTTATTTTTTTGTAAATTTTAACTTTATTTTTTTGTACAATTATTATACAAATAAATATATATGCTTTTTTTAATCAACAATGTCTTTTATTACATCCACGATTTGCAGTAAGCAAAAAAATTAAGTACTTAATCTATGAATATCTATGATAGTTTGTTTATTTCCAAACAGGCACGAAATTATAAGTACCTAAGTTATATAAATGCAGAAATTTTATGGATAAATAAATTAGTAAATTCGCAGGCTTTGTTCAGTGCGGTAAATATTATTATTATTTATAACACTCACAATAATGATATAATTATTGTCTAAGGTAAAAGTAACTCATCTACATATTTCTTAATTGGGGGATTATCCAAAATGCAGGTACTTCTATTGTTTAAATATTTAAATAATTATTTTGGAGATATGAGAATAGCAATAACTTTAGGAAGTATTAAAAGCTTATTGTATGGGTGTGAGTCTTGGCACCTAACCAAGGCTCAAGAGCGGAAGATACTAAGCTTTGAAAACAATAGTGCCTTGGGAGGGTTTTAGATGTAGGTATGAATATGTCACAAATGATGCTGTGCGCCCAGCAGAGATCTGTAATCTCCGTGATACAGGAGACGATGGTCCTGGCTGGGTCATGTTTTGAGAATGCTCAATGATAATTGGCCAAAAAGAGCACTGTTCTTCCGTCTGCAAGGGTTCCGATGGCCCGGGCGTCTCTCTTTCACAATACACCATTCCTATAACAACGACATCA
This sequence comes from Athripsodes cinereus, assembly GCA_947579605.1. Classification (NCBI taxonomy): domain Eukaryota; kingdom Metazoa; phylum Arthropoda; class Insecta; order Trichoptera; family Leptoceridae; genus Athripsodes; species Athripsodes cinereus. The sequence continues at coordinate 16,281,886 of OX388322.1, read as the reverse complement.
GAGCGTTGGGAATGTCGTAGGAAGAGGTGACGCAATTGACGCAGAGTCGCTCTGATTGGAGGAGGCTGGTTTCTGCCCTGTGCTCCCGAGAGGAGCTTTGAGGGCGATGATAATGATAATTAAATTTTAGATAATAAGTAGGTATTAGTCTCCATTTAAAAGTATGGTATTTTTGAAAAAAATATAGGTACTTACAGATTATTTACACATACCTACTTTGTTTATTAATAAGACCATCAGGTAGATGAATTCTAGAAAGTAGCGTATTTCCTTGAAAGTGCTAATTATTATTTTGTGTATACACAATTTTCTATACAAGTACTCGTACACCTAGTTATTTTGCTGTTGTGATTAATTATGCTAAATGATAGCGGATTGTGATATGACAGGTGAATATTGTCAAAACTATTGTTATGTTATTTGATTAGTAGGTATGTATATTTGGGAAGTCTGCTTGCGAGGGATGGAAGATACGATAAGGACATCAAAAGAAGAAAAGTGGCCGGTACCATTCTGGGACCGACACCTATATATGCAAGCGAAACTTGGAAGTTGATAAAGACTGAGAGTGAAACAAATGCTGTGGAGATGTGATCACTATGAAAAATGCTTCCGAGAACTACGTGGCTTGATCATGTGGATCAAATTCTGAAGGACGGTTGCGAGATGGCTAAGAGAAATCGATATGCATATATGATAACAAATAAATAAATACCTACCATACCTGGGACATGTCGTAGATGATTGATATGTTGAATGGAGATCAAAGGTCAAAAGAAATTATGTTTTTTCCCTCACAAATTTTCCAAAGTCATAAAAACCCATCTTTCATAGTACTCTGGCTGTATGAATATGATATCACAGTGTTAGGAATGTCGTGGAAAGAGGGTAATCATAGACGCAAAATTGCTTTGAATTCTTGTTTCTTCCTTGTGTTATCAATAGAGTGAAGAATGAGGTTATTAGGAGAATGAGCGGATGCGAAAGGAATGTTGTGGATAGAATAATGCTTGTAAATAAGTTACGATGGTTTGGACATGTTGAGCGAATGCACGATGAAAGGATGACGAAGAGGATGTGCCTATCTATCTGAAAGAAGGGGTGTAAGAATGCGTGGACGTCCAAGAACTACGTGGCTTGAGTACGTGGATCAATTCTAAAGGACGGGCGCGTACTGAGTAATAGAAATAGGCGTGCATGTATGAGAAACTGGATGAATGTAGAGGAAGCGAAGGAAGTGTGTGAGGATAGATCTATATGGCGCTCCGTTCTCTCTGCCTACCCCACCTAGGACACGGGTGAGGGTATAGTATAGTTATCATGTTATCAAAAGGAATGTTAGCGAGTGAAAAAAGAAGTATCTATACTAACAACTTATTATGCTATATGATTTAACATAATTGCTTTTTTGAGATAATTTTAAACTATGATCCTAAAAACCATTGTTTTATTTTTTAATTTCAATTTCATTCTAAAAATTAAATAAGGGAATTTATACCTTCATACTATCGTGGTGTAAGCGGAGAGTACGGAATTCCAGGCTACTTTGTAGAGAGTGTGATGACGGAATAACAAGAGAATATTAGGTATATAGATCCGAAAGAGTGCCACACGTCTATAAGTGTTTGAAGTGAAGACAATATCTAGGTAGGTAGAATACAAAAGTCTACCTACGTCGTTAGAAAATACAGTTAGTATTCATACGCCCTTGAAGAGTATCTCTCCGGCAATATGAAAAATATATTTGTGTAAAATAATATACTCGTATTGATATGCCTACATATTTCATCACACTTATGAATTACATCTTCATCATTCATAGATGTTTGGCCCAATGCGAAAATATAGATTAGATAAAGTAATACTGTGTTCACAATATTGATAGCATAGCAGGTAGAAGCAGGCCAAGATGCATATCTTTAGAAATGCATAGATCTGTGGATCTATTACTTATGACAAAAGAAAAGGGGCGGGACGTCGGCGCAAGAGGCGGGGCGGCGCGGGGAATATTTTGACTTCGTAACGCCCGATCGGGGTAATAAAATGCCCTTACTCAGCGCCTTAAAAGGCATTACTAGAACGAAAATTAAATAATTATTGTTCTATTAATGCTTAACAAATTTTTCCTATTTTACTGGATTTTTACACCTGCGTGAGTGGAGATATTAAGAATATTACTCAACAGACCACAGGAGCCTAAGTTAGATTGTTGGTACCGTCAGTAACGCTACATTATCTCCATGGTAACAACAAAAATTGCTAATGTTGCACCGTTGTTACCATGGAGATAATGTAGCGTTACTGACGGTACAAGCAACCAAATTTAGGCTCCAGCAACCAGCATATTGTACCGATGAGATGTCTGCGGAGTGATATTTTGAAATGTACCTAATATTGAATGATTTAAAAATTATATTCGATGGACACGCGTTTAGGGAAGTGTCGAAAACTAAAAAAAAAACAATATGCGATTTCGTTAGACCTAGAAAAAAAAAATATGCTGACTGACTGAAAAACATTTGATAAAAACTGCAAACAAATGTATATTTTTTTAAAGGCATAATATTATTATCTGTGCGTGTTTTAGAAAGTAGTGTTATATAAATAAAAGAATAATGATTAGCGCATAATATCGTAGGTACTTACGTTAGGCGACATAAAAATATCGTTAAAATGTTGACATTGATATTCAGCACTATTGCAATATTGTCAGTTGTAACCATTGACCTACATTGTATAGACTAGTATTTTTTTTCTTGTTTTCTTAATTTTTATTTATTGTTTTTATTTCTATTTTATTTTGAATATTGATTTGTTTTTCTAGGTTAGGGAATGCCTTTGTAAATGTATTGTTAGTTTTATATTGTGAATGTATTTGCTTCTCTCGGCTAGAGGGACATCGAAGGAGTGTAGTCAAAAGATTTCACACATGGAGGTTTTTGGCCGGCCAGCCCCTCAGGCTGCCCACTATGGCGCCTCAGGTATGGACAAAATTTGTGTAGTGTAGAATTCGGATAAATGGAAGTCCCCAGACTTCTGCGCTATCCGGGTGGTCGGTGGGTCTCCTTCAATGTAGACTAGTAACGCAGTATTAATTTTTTTCAGAAAACATGCTCCAAAATAAAGAACAGTGTGCTGAAATAAAAAAAACAAATGTTTTATTTATTTCGCTATGTAGTTCTACTACCTAAACACCGACACAGTGAATAAAAAGTGTGCAGTTTCACCTCATGACATTAGTATGCTTATGGTCTTCTTACTACGTGTGCTTAATAATAATTTATTTTATTTATTTATTCAACAAAATATACAATAAATAGATACAAGTAAGAGATAGGATTATCCAACTATGTGTAGACCTGTTCCAGGATAATCCTTTTGTTACAATTAGGTATACATATCAAACGTATCAAACCTCTGTACAAAATATTAGCAATGATGTTTTACTTAAGGGGCCCCTTTAGCAAAAACGATAAAACATTCAATTTTTAACAAGTTTGGTACACAAACTCTCAAAACTTGTTGTTGACCCTACGAACATTTTGATTTGATAAAATATGAAAACAAATGTTAATTACCAATATCAAACTTTAACTTTAAAAGTAAACTCGATTTTAGCTTCATAGTATTCGATTATAAAAAAGCATATTTCTAAAAATCAAATTCGGGGGTGTGTTTGGTACATAAATGCACGAGAACCCTACAAATTTTCATATATTTATTTTAATATTGAGAATATTTAGATAGTTATTACAATTGTTTTTTTCATGGATATTGACCGACTTAAAAAATATTTTTTTTGATAAAATTTCTCATATTTTGAAACCAAAAATCACCACATGAACTCAATTTTTTGTATATTAAAAAAAGTTTGCTAAAATCTATAGTATTGATATACTTGATTGGATGAATAAAAAATATATATATTTTACAAATAATTTGTATTTTGATATAACAAAGAGTACCTAAATAAATCTCGTCAGTCTGCGATTTATTTATTTTTTAGTAAAAAACTAATATTGGTAATAAATATTTGAATTTTTGTTTTATCAAATCAATATGTTCGCAAGGGTCAACAAGTTTTGGCAGTTTTTCTATCAAATTTGTTGAAAATAGAATATTTGACCGTTTTTGCTAAACGGGGCCCTTAAGTATTGCACATCCTAAATAACTGACAAAGCTACTACAATATTAAGCAGATGAGGTGTTTGGTCGCAAAATTTGATTGGTCGCATTACCAATTTTTTGTTTGAATTTCAAGTCTATACAATATAAATCGATGGTTATAACTGATAAGACCAATCGATATATTTGAACAACTTATAATTCAGTAGTAAATAATATTTAGCTAGTGCTTAACCAATAATTACAAACGTCCGTTCGTAATTAGTAAAAAAATATTCACTGTAACACGTCATCAAGTGCATAATTATGACATTAAAACAATGAACAAACCGACATTTTAAATAAGACAATAAATTATCTAAACGGATTTAAAACAACACAAGTTCAAAGTTAATAAATGAATAAACTGGTAAAGAAACGAAATAAAATATAATAGACACCCTTTAGTCGCGTTAAGCAATTTTGTATATTTCAGAATGCGTTCCACACAATTATAATCGATTCGAAATTGAACTGTACTGGTGTTAGTTAAAAAGACGAAAAGTTTGTGTATTTTTTTTTAATATTTTATAATACTCAAATCATTATGGCTCGGTTTTCGTATAGAATGTTTTACTGGTTGTGGAGTAAACTGTACATTAAAATATTTATTTTATTTATTTTAATTTTTATCATAATTAGTTTTAAAAATAAACGAACACCTATTGATGAATCAGAATATGCTACACAATACCCTCTTCTGAACGAAGAAGATTTTGACGAAAATGCCGATGTGGAGCACGCAACTCTAATTGAGGAATATTTTGACCAGCGAAATGTAAGATTTATAATGATCAAAATACAACCATGAATTGAAGCATAAAGAGTAATAGCCATTATGAAACCTAATTTTTAAATAAAATTTATTTTATAAAATTTGAAACATAGGGAGTACCTACCTACAACACATCTAGGAGACACTTGAAATTTAGAATTAAAATTTTAAGTTTCTTTTGACTCTATTTTTGCTTGCATTGTTAAACATAAGTTTCTTTTATATATTTCAAACTTTTCATGGTAAGCAGACTGCGTTTTATCACCTTCGGCCATCCGCTTAAGAACGCAAGGATTTTATATTTTTGATTGGAATTTTCAGAATATTTAAGGATATCATGGATAATAATAAAAAAAAATATATTCCCTTTGAGAAGTTTGCCTCGATACAGGCACTCAGAACTAGTGAGTTTGCTGCCGGTGCTGATAGCATAGTTCTTATCTCCTTGCTTTTTCGGGAGCGCTTGCGCACCCGCATTGTCTGTTTTGGTGTTTTTTTTTTAATGCATACTAATTCTGTGTTTTGTTTTTTAGTTTTTTTTTATGATGATGTTAATGACAACCATATGAACTTATTGAAATATACTATCTATACTACTTTACTATACCCTCACGCCGTATCCCAAGTGGGGTAGGCTGAGAGAACGGAACGCCATGTCGCTCTATCCTTACACACTGCTTTCGCTTCCTCTACATTCATCCAGTTTCTCATACATGCACGCCGATTCCTCTTACTTAACACGCGACCATCCTTGAGAATTTGATCCACGTGGTTAAGCCACGTAGTTCTTGGACGTCCGCGCTTTCTCACACCCTGTCTTTCAGATAAATACACCCTCTTCGTCAATCTTACACCATCCATTCGCTCCACATGACCAAACCATCTCAATTTATTTACACGCATTCTATCACAATACTCCTCTTGCATCCACTAATTCTTCTAATATCCTCATTTCTTACTCTATCACGCAATGTTTTACCTACCATTCTTCTCAGTGATCGTATCTCCACTGCATTTATTCCACTTTCGTCCTTCTTCAGCCATGTCCAAGTTTCGCTTGCATATATCAGTGTCGGTACGAGGATGGCGTTGTGCACCAGCATTTTAGCCATGTTCGAGACATTGCTATTGCTAACAATAGATCGAAGTGCACCGTTCACTCTCGCACCAGCCACTTTTCTTTTTTCAACGAGTGAAGCAAGGTTGTGTCATGTCTCCATGGCTGTTCAACCTTTTTTTCGACTACTGTATGCGTCCTTTGAAAGAGATGGATGTTGGCATTGAATTGAATGGAAACCGTTTGAATGCGTTGATGTATGCAGATGATTTGGTATTAATGGCTGAGAGTGAAAGTGATTTACAAAAGATTGTGTCAGTTGTATATGAAAGTTGCAGTATGAATGGGATGAAAATGAATGTGACAAAGACGAAAGTGCTAGTGTTTGAAAGAGAGATTGAAAGAACAATGTGTGAAATAAAGGTTGGAAATGAATGTTTGGAGCAAGTGGACGAATATGTTTATTTAGGAAGTATGTTTGTGAGGGATGGTAGGTACGAAAGGGACATTGAAATATAAAAAAATATAAATTTATGTGTCCAATGCGAATAGAACAATCCATTGTTTCTATTTTGTGATTTGTAAACTACTTCTGTTCAAATGTCAAATAATTTAAATATATAAATAATCTGCATTCACCCTTATAAAATATGTTCTAATGAAACATATTATTGCATTTTATTTTATTCTAGGACTATGCAACGCTATCAGAACTGGGAAAAACTATGTTCTTACTAGAGAAGTATCCACGAGCAAAGTTAGACAAAAAGTTCAAAATATTAATATGGAGAGTTGGAAAAAGAATGGCACCAAGACATATAAGACGATATACAAAAAAAGAGTTTGTATTTTGAAATAATACGTACAGTCCATATGTACAAGAGGTGCACGGTTCAATCCCAGATGCCGGCAAACTCCTTTCCCTTTTCACGATACAAGCTTTAAGCTTACTGTGAAAGGTGTATTACGTTGTATTTGGGTTTGTAACAAAAGCCCAGATACATATTTTTTTTAAATATATTTACGATATTCACAAAAATACTTTAAAAAAACTAATAATAATTTTGCATTTTTAGTTATAATCCATTCCAAGGCTGCTCAGTTAAAAACTGCATTATCTCCTATGAAGATGAAGACTTGGATAACGCTGATGCCGTGGTATTTTTCTTGCATACAATCAATTCGAAAAAATATGATTTCCCCGACCCAACGAAACCAAGGCCCTCCTATCAGCGATGGGTATTTGTGTCTGACGAGGGACAGAACAATACATTTATGTACCCAGGGAAAAAATGGTACGAATATGGTGGAGTCTTCAACTGGTCTATGACATACAAGTAGGTTTAATATTATAATTTATTCATTTCTATAATAATGTGCCTATGTACAAAACCATCTACTTAATTGGCAGATAGCCAAAGTAACGTTGCGGCTATCGACTATATCTTGTCTCGTGCAGAATTCATAGTTTAATACGTAGTGTATAAAGTACGTTGTATTTTCATACTGACATCCTTAACTGAATTATCCTTCACAATGCGTAAAAATATAAATTGAATTTCCTTCCAATTCTCTACTTTTGAAATGAGAATCTTATTCGTCTTGATCATAAAAACATAGTGGTCAAAAGTCCTGACATGATTGTTTAACTTTTATACTATAAGAACAAGGTGGTTATTTTTTTTTTCAGAATGGCGTCAGATGTACCAGTTCCTTGCGGAAGGACCTTGCCTTTAGTTGAGCACGCAGGTCATCTGGATAGCTTGAGTACTGCTGAACAGCTGGACGCATTGGTTCCGTTTTGGGAGAAAAAACAAAGAAATGTTTTATTAACAAGTATCATGTCTGCATGCCTTCATACAACAAGACTGTTTTATAGAACGGAATTGGAGAAATTCTTAGAAGTAGATGCATTTGGAAAATGTGGAGACGAACACCTTAAAAAACTGTAAGTAAAACTAAAAAACTAAACTAAAAAACTGTAAGGAAAATGTGGAGACGAACACCTTAAAAAACTGTAAAAAAACTGTAAGTAAAAAACTGTTAGTTGATTATGCCAAAAGATACACGCATGTTTCTGTTCAGTGCTGAGCCAACTATAAAGCAACTGGAAAGTTGATAAAAATAATTTTCATTGTCCATGTGACTTGACATCGAATACATAATGGTGGATCATTGTTACACGGATTGCTCAACACCAAAGTCGCATACACTGGACTCATTATGTAGGCAGTCCTATATTATCATGTTTTCCATTTACTATTTATTTTTTCAATAATTTTAAGTAAAATCTAAAGATATGGATTGACGCAACGAACGTCAATAGCAATGTTCAATACTCTGTGTGGCATCTAATACATTTAATGTTAACAAGTGTACTGCACCGTAAAGCGAATGGGAGCGTATACAGGAAATTCAAAGACGACCTATTTTACCAAATATGTATTTGAAATCTCTTTTACTCAAAATTGATATACTCGGTCATACAAATATTTATTTCCAACCGTAATTTTCCATAATATGGGCAACGTGATAAAGGTGTACAATTTATGAAAATCGTAGGTACACGTAAACAATATTTCGCTCAATTTAATTATGCAGCAATTGCTTCAATACTTAAATGATTTATGAAGGTCCCAGCGAGTTTTGAGAAGCATAAATTTTTTTCTTACTCTAGTTATATGAATGATGGAATTTTTATATCTAAAGATGTTTTTTACTATTAAGACGTTTTACTTCTTGAGTTCAGCGGTGGGGCTTGCCACCCATCCTGAATGTCTTGATTTTATATTGGCACAAAGAGGACAGTTTGCATGTTTCTTACATGCAGCTGATCTGCTGGCTACCCCACTTGTGGGATATGCCGTGATGGTGTGGTGTGGTGTGGTGTGTTTTTTACTAATGAGAGACGTCTTTCGACACGACATAGCTCATCTAACTATCTGCATAGACTGACGTACTAGCTCGTTTGCCGACTCACTCACTATTATATATGTGTTCCATACCTAAATGGTCCAACTGACGCTCTCGCTGGTTCAAGCTCTAGCTCACTGACTGACTCATTTTTTGGACTCACCTTCTTGCTTACACACTTAATCATCCACTGACTAATTGTTTATGTTATTTTGTTTGTTTGTTTATATATTTTTATTTGTGAGGCCAAGATAAGTCTATTATTTTTCTGCCACAACACAGCTTTACAGGTAGTGTGATAGTCGTATCCTTGTGAATATTTTAATGTGTTTGTTTATATATTATATGAAATAGTGATCGACATTATTTCAATAAAAAATATTATTATTTTACGTATAAGATCATTCAATACTTTATCAATTAATCTATTTACCAAAGGATCCAGCAAAATATATTTAATCAATAATTGATATGAAACACTATGTAACAAAAATATTAATCTATTTTCAGGTGTCCATTCAAAGGATACGGAAAATTGTGCCCTCTAATAAAAAACTACATATTCTACTTATCATTCCATAACTGCAATTGCGACGAATTTGTGGACGAAAAAGTTTGGTCAAATGCTATCACGACGGGAGGTATTCCGATTATTATGGGATGTAAGCGAAGTGTTTGTGAGAAACTTTTACCCCCCGATTCTTTCATACATGTAGACGACTTTGAATCTCCGGAAGAACTTGCAAAGTTCATCATCGAATTCAACAATACTTTTGAAGATAGTATGCTGAAGTATCATAATTGGAGAAAGAATTTTCAAGTTGTCCCAGAGAGTGGATATAGTAATTCTAGATCATGGCATTATTGTAGACTTTGCGAAGCTCTTAATTATAATGATCCAGAACCGAAAGTGTATGATGTTGATAAACTCAGATATTTTCTAGATCCAAAAACAAACTGTTATATGAGTAGATGGCAACCTAGAAGTGAGGTGGATAACGTGTGAATGTTTCATTTAAAAATATAATTTATTATTTTTTGTTGTTGATGATTTGTTATTATACATATTAAAAAAAAATACTGCTTCAAAAGTTATTTGGTGTGTTATAAACCGTATCTAAAAATTTGGAATATTTAAGACTCCTACCCATAAATAGGTTTATATTAAGGCATTTCCAGCAAAGAATTTGTTTCGGTTTTATGTGAGTTTTAGAATGTCATCTAAAAGGCAGCTAGGTACTTTTCGTAAAACATCACTAAATGGCATTAAAAATATTCAATTCAGCGATGAGGTATGTCACCCATCATCCTAGATGTCTTAACTTTTATTGGGAAGGACGACTTGCATGTCATTACATGTAGTTAGTCTATTGACTACCCCACTTGTGGGCTATGCCATATACGATGATATAAATGAATGTTTTATAATATAGTTAGGCTATCTTTAAAATGACACAAGTTACATAACTATGTAGTAAGAATACCCTTAACACAACGTTGGAAGCCAAAACATTTTATCTGGAAAATTGTTAAAAATTAAAACTGAGGATGAATGGCTCGTTTCATTGCTGTATAAGGGGACTAATTATGAAAAAAGAACTCTCATAAATCAGTGTAATAAGTCCAGCACCTGAATGCACAAGCACATACAGGCCATCATATTTTTGTAATTAAAAAATGTTATACCCATTCACAACAAACACACACTGAGTGGAAAGAGTATACTGTACAACAATGATTAACCCTTTCAATGCCCCGCACTGGGTGTCGAGTTACATCTATACAATACGTAATATGCGAATAACACCATGAGTACCTACATAATATTATGTACCATTAACGCACATTCATTATAAACACCATTTTTTATGTCGCCTCTCTCTCTCTCTTAACAGAGAAAAAAAACTAGACCACATGTCGCTTTGTGGGTATTTTATCACATACACATTTAAGTTCTGTCGTTCATCTTGCAAAATATTAAACTCCGTTTTAGTAATATTAAAATGATAAGAGTTAAACACTGTTACTTTCACTTATATAAATTTTTATTTTGGCAGAGGCCTTTCGGACTTAGTCCAACGTCAGTGCCGTCAACTTAGAAACTCCGTTTTAGTCATAAACATTTTTTATGGATTTCAAAGTTAGTACAAGAAAAATTTTATACTGGCACAAAGAGGACAGTTTGTATGTTTCTTACATACAGCTGATCTGCTGGCTACCCCACTTGTGGGATATGCCGTGATGGTATAGTAGTAGTAGTAGTAGTAGTACAAGAAAAAACTTTCAACTAAGGATGACATCGCTCTATTTCAAAGTTTTTTCTTACATATTTATTCTTCAAATTTAAAATTAAGAATTTATAAAATGATATATCCGAACAATAAACAGAACTAACCATTATTGTTATCGAAAATAATTTAAAGTTCTTTAATTTCAATATAAAATCCTACACGTGTAAGTTTGACAACAATGAAAATATTGAAACTCGTGTAAAACGATTTCAATTATGTTTTTAAATATAAACTAAAAATATATCTAGGTTTACCAGAATATTTCAGAACACGTCTACAATAAGGTATGGAAATATTATTGCATATTTACATTAAAATATTTCTATAGGTACCATAATTTTATCGACAACTTTTTTGGATCTGTACTTCTACGGTACTATTTTGATATCATCAATTCACTAGGCCAGTTTTATTTAATAATGCCAAATTAATAATGCTTTGAAAATTAATCACGATATTTTTTTATTATTAAGGACAGCTAGAAAAGACATGAATGATCTGGATAATCAAAAAGGAAAAATGTCAAACTCTCTCACTTATACAGGGTATCATCTATCCTGAGTTTCTTATTACAAATACAGCAATAACATAAAGCGGTTTTCTCATTATTTATGGAATATGACAAAATAAACTATAAAGTTTTTTTTTTCAATTTGCAAAAAATGGAGTTCTGTACTTTTGATGTTCCTCTTAAACATAATATGGTACAGACTCTTATATGAGATTATTATGTTTGTTGGTACTGGCAACATTACACTTTACGTCGCCTGCAAAAACACTATGACATGACGTACATATACGTCATTAAAGCATTAGGTATATGTGTTGAGGGAGCAACATACAGCCATAATAAGGTTAACTCTAATATGAGAAATAAATATAAGTACGTTTTTTTTACATTACAATGATAGTATGGGGCACATCTCTCACTGTGATAATCCTAATTTAACAGCAAGTATATATATAATACAAGTATGTACGCTGAAAATACGATTTTGAAAGATACTTAATTAAATATTGAATCCGTAATTATTATCCTAAAAATGTCATCCTGCACTGACCCCATAACAGCTTTTGGCCAAGGTGATCTAAGCAGGAATTAAAAATTGATATAAAAATTGATTGCACAAATTGCTTTTGACTTTATAAAATAACAACATAAATACAAACACGAAAATTAGAATATAATGAGTGTATGTATTGATTCCATACAAGCATAAAAATGTTCTATTTTCCAAAATTCAAAATAATTCCACTCACAATGCTTACCTACATAAAATCCACTTCAAATGTCGTAGAATAGCAGCAACATGTCACACAGCGATAATAAATACTATGGAGAGAGAAAAGGACAAAAGTACATACACACGTAAAGTTATGACAAATAACACCACGATTATACAACAAGACAATATAGAACTTATGGCGCGTATTAAAACTGTAACATATGGCTAACGTTACTAATTGTGTCATAAGATCTATTATTCCGTGAAATGGCATTCATAAAATTGGCGACAGTTGTCCTTTGATGCGACTGAGTACGCTGCATTGGCCCTCTAACGGTTAAAATTTGAATCATTATTCTGTTTTACATTAAAAAAAAGATTGACATTATGCTCGTAGCTATTAGAAACTTGACTTGAATTATTTAATACTTCGGATGAGTTTTTTTAGATATATTTTTTACCTATATTTATGATGCATCATAATATTATTATCGTTAATGATATACACATACGTACGAGCACTTGCAATACTGTGCATGGTTTTATTTTGTTTCGTGTATGTTTAGTAACCTATACACAAAATTCCTGGATAGTACTTTACCTAAATGGGGTAACCAACGATTGTCTATTTTTTTTCGAATTACTCTTATGAATATTGGTACGATTGAGATCCTGATAGATGACAATTAAGATATGTACTATCTATCTAGAAGGTTTTTGATTACGCTTGTGTTTTTGAAAAAAAATACTACTACTACTATACCATTACGGCATATCCCACAATCCCACAAGTGGGGTAGCCAGCAGACCAGAGGCCTGAGTCAATAACACACTTTCGCGTCACGTTCCCGCTCCGTTAGCGTTCGGGTGCAGACGATGTTGCGCCAAAGTGTTAATTTTCGTAACTATTGTGTATCTTAGCAACGAAATTGACACTTGCTTGCAACATCGTCTGCACCCGAACGCTAACGGAGCGGGAACGTGACGCGAAAGTGTGTTATTGACTCAGGCCTCAGCTGCATGTAAGAATGATCCAAGCTGTCCTCTTCGTCATCAAATCGAGAAATTCACGATGGGTGGCAAACCTCATCGCTGAATTAAAGATGTCAAATGTTTTAAAAAGAATAAATAGTTAATAAATAAGATAGGGCAAAAACTCATCAAGCTTGTTTGTTATACATTTAAAAAAATACTTGAAAAAAATATTTTTGCTCCAAAGGCAATTGTTTGAAATGTTTTTTTTAAATATTATTCTTCATAATGAGCCGACGTCAATATAAAGTACTTTGCGATAATTATTTCAAAAATTAATTATGTATAAGTAAAACTCAAAGGCAAAAAGTAAAAAGGAAAAAATAAATTTACTGAATACCAAATAAGGCATTCGTAATATTATTACAACTAGCAACATTATCCAACTTAATTTACATTGTTCCACGAAATTCAAAATACGACATGCTCTGATTGATCAAAAATATGTGAGATATCTTTTACCGACAAATCAGAAACATTGAGATTTTTTAAATTTCGTTCTTAAATATTCCACACATGATCTTGTTTCAGTGTCTGGACTTTCAGTTAATCAAACTTATTTTCCATTTAAGTAAACACTGATACAATTCTCAGTTGATTGGTGCGTAGGGGAAGGTTACCTAAGACGGGATTTTACCTAAGACGGGACAAGCTAAATTCTCCGATCCTGTTATAGATGGCAGACTATTGTCAACACAGAAATGTAGATACTAGACGCAATGAAGGTAATCCTAAACCAGATCGCAATTTGACTGAGGTTTGAGTGCATGCGGGTGTAATTTGTGATTTCTGCATTATTGAATCAATATTTATCTTTGCCATATTGTCTACTTTCGCCTCAAAATTACAAGGTAAGCAATGTTTTTATACAATGACGTATAAGTATTACATTCTTTGAATATATTATATAAACTTTTATTTATAAATTATGAAGATGTAGGAACACGATAACAAATTATTATTTTTGTTACGGTTACCTAAAACGAGACAAACACGAGTTACTTAAGACAGGACAAGTAACCCATATACTGAAATTATTTTCCTATGCAAAATAAAATAATTAGGAACAAATCAAATTAGTTGAGCAGTTTTTTCAACTAAAGGTACATCTTTATTTCTCTTTTGTTTCAGATAGTTTCGACTTTTTCAAAATATTCATATGTGCAACACCGAAAACTGATACTGATAATGATCGTCTCTAAACTATGTTCTAAAACTTTATATGTTTATTCATGAAATATTATTTTTTCTAATATTTATGTACATAAACGTTTTTATTGATAAATTTTAGCAAAAGTAATTAAGGAACCTTTTTGTACTCATGTTCCTTTTTTGGTAACACCCTGTCCCGTTTTGGGTAACCGGTTACCTAAAACGGGAAAAAGACAGATTTAAGTAAAAAAAGATATTGTGTAAAACTACACGAAGCAAAACACGATTATTTTATCTCAGTCGATTGACCACTCCTTAAACTTTAATATTTAATAAGAATATTAAAAAAAAATCAATTCACGACTAAATTACAACGTTTCAAAAAAAATTGTCCCGTCTTAGGTAACCTTCCCCTACCTAATAATTATAAATTTGCATTACAACTTCAATGGCTAATTGACTCAAAAAGTCTATTGTAGGATAATTGGCCTCCTTGAGACCTATAATCATCGCCACATTTTTAAATCCTAGGAAATAATAGACTTGTCAGTACTTAGTGGAGGTTTCAAAGATAAATTACCATTAACAAGTCAAGAAAATCCTAATTACCTAGCTGGATGGAGTGATAAAGAATCTGATGTCTTGGGAATCAATAATTACCATTAACAAGTCAAGAAAATCCTTATTGCCTAGTTGGATGGAGTGATAAAGAATCTGATGTCTTGGGAATCAATAATTACCATTAACAAGTCAAGAAAATCCTTATTACCTAGCTGGATGGAGTGATAAAGAATCTGATGTCTTGGGAATCAATAATTACCATTAACAAGTCAAGAAAATCCTTATTACCTAGCTGGATGGAGTGATAAAGAATCTGATGTCTTAGGAATCAATAATTTGGTGTTGATGTAATTTTCAAAAATCTATCAATCTATAACTATACCTTCATCATCGCGGTATCTCATATTTTTGATATTTTAAAAATTATTTTTATAAATATGAATTTACCTTGTATATTACACTCTGCTTTGCGCAACATAAACACCATTGCCAGTGAAGAGGCTAATGAGGTTTTAATTTACAAATTAAAAACGAGAGGGAAGGGGGAACCGGAGGTTTTTATAAGAAAATATATTCAAATTAAATTCATAGACTTTACATAAATTTGTATTATGAGAAGACGCGATTAAACCATTAGGTATTTTACTATAGGGATGAAGAGAGGCTTGAGAAATATTTATCCATTTACACAAAGCTTTGAAAGATTTGCAAAAATTACGATAGTAATGTTAGTAACTTAAGAAAAGCAGGATCTTCAAGGGATCAAATCATCAACAATCTTAAAATTCTCTCACAAAAACGAAGATCAAAGTGACTGAATATTCTTTAATGTAAACAAAATTATAGACTCTAAAATAATTTTATAGATAACACTATTTTAGTTTGACAGAAATAAACAAAGTAGGAAAAACTACAACTGCTGTAGAAATGACTAAATATCTACATCACTGTCCATTATCTATAAAGAACTTTTAATATAAAGTAATGAACAAATTAAAATTTTAAAACACGAATATAAGAAATTAATGCTTAAAAAAACAAAAACTCATATACAACAACTATTATTAAAACATTGGAATTTCTAAGATGTTCGAATTTCGAGGAAAAACGAAAGACAATGCCGAAGATACAGAACTGTACAGGATATAGGCCCTATCAAAATTATAATAATGCAAGGAAGGTTTTCGTGTGAAGGTATTAAATTTGATCAAAAATAAAATAATCCTTGAGTCTTGATCAATAGGTTAGACCATAAAATGACAAGGGTACATAGACCTTACAAACATAAATTATTTATGTACTAGATCTATAATATAATAAAAATTATCCGAGCGAGAAAAAAAGTATTGAAAAATCCAAGACTTTTAACACATTTATAGCGAGATAGAAAGTGTTGCATCATTTAGACGGCTGATGAATATTGATGAAAGAGCAGATTTAAGAGGATTTCTACAAAGTTTCCTACATTTTAATATTATTTTCTCATCTACAATGGATAGAATAAAGGATGTTGCTAGTCTGTCTCGTGTTATGATACTACAGCACTCAAGGATTTTAAATCCAATAATAGTTTAAGCGCTAATAAGTTAAGCTTAGATTTCATTTTATAAAAATCATGCTTTTGTCTGTAAGGTTTTCTCTTAAAAATATTCTGTTGAGTAATATTTTTCATAATTGTACTTAAAGTTTCTGTACAATTTTATGGGAGCAAAAAATAAACTATTTATGCTTTGATATCTTTCATGCCTATTGAACAGATTAACATCTCAACAACCTGTCTAGACTATTCCATCAAGCAATGAATTTTAGTATTTATATGAATTTTGGCGTTGACTGAGAAGCGTCCACTTAAAGGTCAAAATAAGGATAAGTTCAATAAAATTTAGTCAATGAAATTCAGTTACGGACCCGAGCCATTGTATTGTTAGGGTAGTCTAAATAATAATTCAATATGTCAAATATTACCATAAGGACTCTTTATCCAATAAAAATTACAAAATTATAAACTTAAACTGGACTATAACCCATTGAGAATAATTCAGTTTCATATGAAAACTTACAAAGGCTTTTTTCTTCTACTATTTTATCTCATAATTTCCCAGTAGATATCTCAAAAGACAACTGACCTGTAACAAAAGAAAGGACATAATTAATATTTTAGTTAACAAACATATTTAATATCAATACAGTCAACAATTCGTTTTCTCTGCCTATCTCACCTAAGACACGGCGTGAGGGTACAGATAGACAGATAGATGAGTAAAAAAATTGGTATATATATGGTAAAATGGCAAAGTTGTCTATGGTTAAAATCATAAACATTTAAGTGAAATCTGACAGAAAATCTATCGATCGCGAGTTGTCAAAGATTAAAATACACAATTCTAGTACCAAAACTAGTCAAATATGGAGGCTTAAAATGGTTCGTGGACTATAAAAAAAACTTACAATACCTATATTTTTTCTTTCTTAATAGGAAAGAAAATCGGAAAATTAATTTATTATTATCAAAAGAAATCGCTCATGAAAAAGAAGCCCGTAAGCTTATCTTTATGCTTCCAATAGATTATTGATAGAGATTTCCTCTCAAAACTACAGAATGAATTATCGACGACCGGTGTGGCGCGGAGGCTAACGCACTTGCCTTTGAGTCACGAGGTCCCGGTTTCGATTCCCGGCCAGGGCAAAATGAAGAATGACCTTTTTCAAATTGTCCTGGGTCTGGGTATTACATATATATGTGTTCAGTGCATTGTTTATATGTGTATCGTCCTGATAGTACCCAAAATACAAGATTCATATCATAGTTTGGACTAGCTCGGTCTGTGTGAATTTTCTATACGTGTTATGTTATGTTATTATTTAGGAAAATACAGAGAATATACAAAGAATATAATAGAAAATACACATAATTTACAACAACTTATTCTTTCTCAACCTGATTGAGTGGTTCAATAACCGTTTAATTCTGTCATTTCGTTAATGACATATCCAAAGATAAAACATTCACATTAAAAGTTTAATAATTACCTTATTATTAGTTGCAAAAAAACTCCGGTAGCTTTGAAATATTATTATGTATAATAATTTTTTATTGAATATAATTATCCTGACATTGTGAGGAAGATTTTGAAATACAATATTTGAATTATTTTATTCTATCGATTCTGATTTCAAATTATGGGCGGTATAATAAATTTAATTAAAATAAATATTTACTTTAAACTTTATTACGTAATGTAAATTTATTAAATTTATGATATTCATTATTCTTATTTATGTTTAAATTATTTGAAAATGTTTCTACGGGAACCAAGAGAATAAATTATTTTTTACAATAGTAAAAAATGTACTTTTGTTAATTAATACTGTCAAGAAAGATTTTGTTATTGGATATATTATAAAATAAAAACCAAGCTTAATAGAAATATAACCAAAAATATATAAATGGGATATTTGAGAACAACTTTATTTAATGCAAAAACTAATTGAAAATGCTAGCATGATGCAAATTAATTATATATCAAACATCATCACGAATGTAAAATTTAAAACGTAAAATTCGGTAGTGACGAGTGTCACCTATCCTGAATGTTTTGTGGATTTTGTATTGGTACTTTTTTACTTGGCACTTAACCAAGGCTCAAGAGCGGAAGAAACTAAGTTTTGAAAACAAGTGTCTTAGAAGGATTTTGGATGTCAAATGGTATGAACATGTTACAAATGATGCTGTGCGCCGGCGCACCCAGCAGAGACTTGTAATCTCCGTAATACAGGAGAGACGATGGTCCTGGCTGGGACATGTTTTGAGAATGCCCAATGATAGTTGGCCAAAAAGAGTACTGTTCTTCCATCCGCAAGGGTTCCGTTTGTGGGACGGGAGCTCAGTTTGCGGGGCATATCCTGTGGGAATGCCCAATGATGACGGATGCGAGGGATGTAATGATTGATAGTTTGAGTGATGATACTCCCAGACCCGTTTGGTCTGGGGAATTAATGATTTGTCCGAGAAATTTCAGAGCATTCTTGGAGTTTGCGGATGTCTGGGTGTCTCGGTGGGACCTTCTGCGTGAGCCGGGCTCACCCCCGGCTTACCTGGATGAGCTTGATGGTTGATTTTGCCTTGTGTGATCGTGGCTGTCGCGGGCGAACTCGTTTCTTCGTTTTTTGTGCTGTCCTGTGTCCCTTGGTGGAGAGTCTTAGGTCAGGGAGGGATGTCCCTTGGGGAGGGAAGCGTGTCTACGAAGACTCCGGCACCGGCGACCCTCGGGTTCACCGGCATGAATACCAAAAGAAGTTTCCGGACACCTCAACTCGGCTCTCTGCTCATTTTTATTTTCTATTTGTTTTCTAAAATTTTTATTTGTTGTTTTTTTATTTCTATTTTATTTGAATATTGATTTGTTTTTCTAGGTTAAGGAAATGCCTTTGTAAATATTTGTTAGTTTTATATTGTGAATGTATTTGCTTCTCTCGGCTAGAGGGACATCTCAGGTTGCCCACTATGGCGCCTCCGGTATGGACAAAATTTGTGTAGTGTAGGATTCGGATAAATGGAAGTCCCCAGACTTCTGCGCTATCCGGGTGGACGGTGGGTCTCCTTCAATGGCCAAAAAGAGTACTGTTCTTCCATCCGAAAGGGTTCCGTCGGCCCAGGCGTCCCTCTTTCACAATACACCGTTCCTATGACAACGATATCAGAGTGCAAGGAATGTCGTGGAAAGAGGTGACGCAATTGGCACAGAGACGCTCTGAATGGAGGAGGCTGGTTTCTGCCCTGTGCTCCCGAGAGGAGCGTTGAGGGCGATGTTGATGATGATGACTTTTTTACTACCTAACTTGTGGAAAAGATTTGTGGTATTCATTTTTTATTTATTTACTTCTCATTTATTTTTAAGGCATTTTTCTTTTACAATACATATTATAATCCTTCTGATTTATTTCCTTTTACAATACATAAAATATCATTTAACATAATCAATTCAGCAATGATATATCATTTTCATTTTTTTCATTTTTCATATGCCACTTATCCTGAATATCTAAATATTGTATTATCATAAAAGGGACAACCTGCATGTTATTGAAATGAAGTTAGTACGCTGGTTACCCCAATATTATGGAAGACGCCGTGATGGTATTGAAAGAAAAGGAAAGCATTTTTTTTCATTCATATAATTTCATAATAATAATTTTTTTTCATAATTCATAATTTCTTTATTCATAAAATATTTACTTCACATTTATATAAATAATACCAACACTGGAACAACACTGATCTTCGTGATTATAAAAATAATAATTATCATTTGTTTCTGAATTCTAATGAATTTACATAGAATTTACTATTGTACCAGTCATTAAGTTGAGGTATTTTGGTACAGTACAACCACTATTATAGCTGTTGTATAACGTAATAGTAATAATGCAATATATTGTCCTATGTGCAATATTTTATTAAGTATATTGTTATAATGTCCTAGAATTCCTCACTTATAAGAATTTCCTAAGCTGTAACGTTTTACTACGTGATGTGAACTGTAAATGAATGTCATTTGGTAAAACTAAAACAATACAATTCAACGTGGTGGAACAAAGGTTTAATTTTTCATTTAACTCAGTATGAAAGAAATTCAAAAATATAAATTTCAAATGTAAATACGATGTTACCTTTAATTTTATATTAATGACTGGGTAAAAAAAACTGGTTCAAGCTAGATGTTTTGTAATGTGTTCATAAACTATTTAACATTGAAATATATTTGACGATTCGTTTGAGAAAATAATTATTCTAATTGTTTTGTCAGTGACATGTGATGGAGTATGAGAAAAATCACACAGAAATAGTCACAATATTACAGACATCTTGAATAATTATTGATGCATTAATAAATTAAAAATAGGAGGAAAAGTGAAAACTTTAGTCAAATACATACAAAATGGTGATAATTATTAATTAAAGATGTTAAATGTATTTATTAATATTATAAAGGAAGCCCTTCAAGTAACAAAAAAAGATGCATGAAATACAAAACAACAAAATGCCAACAAATTTAATTGGCAGAGGACACCGCGTTATTCGTCGATGAAGTTATTCGTAAATTAAAGCGTATTGTGACTAAACGTAAATCGAGAAACGACTGTAGACAAATGAAGTTTTGTTGACCATCTCAACGTTGACTGTATGAAGCACCCTTACTGCAGACAGAACAACTGAGTCTTCACAATTATAACATTGAAATGCAGACTAAAATTTTAGAAATAGCAACAATGGACCAAACTATGCTGAATATGTTTCATACACCAGTGCAATATTGTTATTTAAATGTTTTGTATTGTATCTCGCATAGACAAACGCTTCAGTTTAGGAGAATGAGATGAAAAAGTGAAGTTCTATTGTTGCGTCGCGTATTTATGTACATACTTAAGGGGCCCCTTTAGCAAAAACGATAAAACATTCAATTTTTGTACAAGTTTGGTACACAGACTCTCAAAACTTGTTGACCCTACGAACATTTTGATTTGATACGATATGTATGAAAACAAATATTAATTACCAATATCAAACTTTAACCTTAAAAAAAATCTTGATTTTAGCTTCATAGTATTCGTTTACAAAGCATATTTCTAAAAATCGAATTCGGGGGTGTGTTTAGTACACAAATGCACGAGAATCCTACAAATTTTCATATATTTTTTTTAATATTACGAATACTTAGATAGTTATTACAATTTTAGAACAAATAAATTATATTTATTTTATTTTTTTCATGGATGTTGACCGATTTAAAAAAAAAATTTTGATAAAATTTCTCATATTTTGGAACCAAAAATCACCACATGAACTCGATTTTTTGTACACTAAAAAAAGTTTGCTAAAATCTATGGTATTTACCTATATGTTTGATAGAATAAATAAAAAATATATTTATTTTACAAATAATTTGTATTTTGATATAACAAAGAGTACCTAAATATATCTCGTCAGTCTGCGATTTACTTATTTTTAAGTAAAAAACTAATATTGGTAATAAATATTTGTTTTTTTTATTTTATCAAATCAATGTGTTTGCAATGGTCAACAAGTTTTGGCAGTTTTTCTATCAAATTTGTTGAAAATTGAATATTTTACCATTTTTGCTAAACGGGGCTCTTAATACAAAACTTATAATATCACTCAATGGCAAAGAGAACAATGTTTTACCTGAAAAAAATTACAAAGTGGGAGAACTATTCTATTCGGAAGACGTGACGTATTTTTATAATTCTAAAAATGTCATCTTGCACTGTGATCACAACAGTTTTTGGCCAAGGCGATCACAGCCAGGAAAAATAAAAATAATAATAAAAAAAATAGCGAGACAGAGAAAAAACCACAAAAGAGACATCATTGAAAAGAAACAACAGAATCAAATTAGAGTCTTTATCCTGGCGATAAAGTCATTGTATGTATGTTATGTTGAAAATATCATCATGTATATTTAAATAATATTATAGCCTCGCCGACAATAGAATTTGGTTTTATGTTTATTCTATCCGGGCTTATAGACATCCATGTAAATATCATTTTTTATGGCATAAAAAGACGATCTTTACGTTCATTACATGAAATTATTCTGCTGGCTACCCCACTTTTGACAGATACCGTGATGGTATAGAAATATTACAAGAAAAATCTAATCAGAATTTGAACATCTGGTTCACCACTTGGACAATTATATCAGGAAAATGGAAATTAAAGAGAATAATAAATCTATTGTTTCTACAAATCTTTCTACCTTGGAAATAAGATAAAATACGATAGAGGTCAATATTGGTATATATCCAGTGCTTTAATAATGGAAATATGTTAGCACCGTATTGTGTGATGAAGAAAATTGATTCCAAAAGTGGAACGAAATAAAATTATTAATATCTTTCCGATGATAAAATGGCTCGAATCTATATTTTGAAACTCACATCCACCGCCATATAAATATTGTAGTTCGTTCGTTTATATGAGGGGTACAAAAACAAAATCACACCTATACTAAAACACTGAAATTGATAACACAGTATTTTTCTCTGGGTTATTCTAACAGCGAGCACGGTGAACTGAAAATGAATTCGCAAAAAAGTTTAAATATGAGCAGGTATAGCCAGAAAACGCTCGCTATTGGATAGTGAAAGTAAGCCATAAATTGAAGTAAAATATAACATGAAATTAATAAACTGGCTACCCCACTTTTGTAAGATACCGTGATGGGATAGATATACTATTCGACATGACTTTGAATTGATAAATACCGGATTCGATATCTTCCGCTGCCGACCTGCTCCACCTACGATACAAGCATTCTGCTTGCTGTGGGGGTCTTTAGTGACGCATTTTGGATTTATTTCAAGCAAAAGATATTTATTTCCTGAGATAAACTAAACTAGTAATAATAACAATAATATTAAAAGGATCATGACATGGCGGATTTAAGCGACGACGAACGGCGGCGATCTTCATTCCTTTGTCTTGATCCGTAAAATTTATAATAATATTCTCCAAGTACAGAATAGAAGTGTAGCAGGAGCAGCAGCAGCAAAGGCACAAGCAGCAATATATAATAATAATAATAATATGTAGAACCTTATGGGAGACGGAAGATGAGAAGAATACTACTTGATAGTAGGTACTACTACTAGGAGTCCGTATAACGTAGTAGCTTTGAATAATGAGTATCGTGTTTTAACAACGGCAGTCTTCGGGTTTCACCGTGCCGCGATACGGTTTTGGTTTTTCTTCAAAGAAATCCTAAGTCACTGATCTAGACGAAAGGTTGGCTGCTTTAAATCTGTAATTTTACTCATTCTTAAGTTGAAATTAGTCTAAATGATTACCACGAAGCGGATTTGACCTGGCCGGATTTTGAAACTGAAAACTTATTTGACTCCTGAGATATTCGGGTGTGGAAAGATTTCTTTTAATAGTTCACCAAAATAGAGCCAGATAAGATATGTTTCCAGTTGTTCTGACTCAATGTGTATAAAAGATCTTTAGAATGGAAAATGTGAAAAGGCAGCAGAAGTGTTGGGAGACCTAATTGAGACCAAATGATCGCACGAAGGAAGTGGATGGAGTATTCTAAAGTAGAAAGTAAAGATATATCCAAATAGTTTTCAAGAACATGAAAAACCTTGATATGCCCGGTATAGTAGGTTTTGTGCCGAAAAGTTATCATTAAAAATTATAATTGTTCTTTAGAAAGTGGTACTGAAATACCGAAATAAACAATGCAGTTCATAAGAACTCTGAAAGTCCCAACATTAAAAATATCGTCGCACTTAAAAGGTACCTGCATTAATATTATTACTGTTTACTAATCTTCGTACCTATATACAAAATATCATTGTTTATATATATTTGTACCTGCATAGCAACAGGGGTAATAAAGAGAATAATATCAACAAAAGATTAAGGCGCATTCATTATGTATCAACTTAAGGCGCATTCATTATGTATCAAATTATTTAATGAATATTCTAGAATGCGTTTGTATTGTTAATATTATTTAGTATCGGCTTGCTTGAATTTTTTATACCTACGCTTCGAGATATTGAATGTCGATACCGACGATATGTTTTAATTTATGTAAACGACTCTTTAGGTATGAATTTTAATTTTATTGTAACATACGTAGTTTGAGTATTTAATTATCTACCTAAAGGGTTGGTTTGTGTTGCTATGTAATAGAATAAGTGTGTTATTTTGTGTTGTGCGGAAAAGACGCTATAATTATAAATGGTGATAATGGACACAAGAAATGTTTTATATTTAATATCAGTGCAAGAGACGCTTTAAATATTCATATGTGAATTAATTAATAATTATAAATCAGCGCATTGGACGCTTAACAATATCAAACTTATTTGTAAATATTTATTTCATCATGTACATAATTCCTGGAATGCAGACAAGGGTGTAGGTGTACTCGCAATACAATGGAACTTGCGGTGAGCGTGTACTTGTATTTTCATTAGCCAATCACGGCGCTGCACGTAGATGCATCACAGCGTAGGAGGGGTATATGACCAACCCCTCTCTACACCACTCAAGGAACAGCGGATAAATGTCCTTGAATGATCAGTGAGTCTCCATCAGCCATCAGTGGTGAACGGTCGTTATCAGTGAGTCGTAGCGAGCAGTGAGTCGTAAACAGGCGTCCTTGGTATAAGGATCGCTCCTGCCATCACTCATCAGCTGACCTTCAGAGAGACAAGTGTCTCTAGTCATTGGGCTTCAGTTGAGTTGAGATATTCTCCTCCTGAAGCCATGACGTGCCAACTTCGTACCTGTGTAGGCTGGTAATTGCCTCCAGGAGCCTCGGACGTGGGACTTCGCCCTCCCAGCACTGCGCCAAGGGGCGCCTTCTTCAACTTGTTTGCCTCTAGGCATTTTCATGCCAGAGGCGCCCTCATCGTGGGATCCATTACAATCATCGCAAAGTGAAATTTAATTATTTTAAAAGTGCTACGTTTTCGTTTTTATTGAAATAATAATCAAGTGTGTTTTTTTTATATTGGGATAATTACGTGTGCACAGACAATACGGGGTAGTGAGTAAGTCGTAGTATTGTCTAGCCTTGTTTTTGAGTGTTTGTAATAGTGGTAAGCAATTTTTATTTTGATTAAAATGTTTGTTTGAAATTTAAATTTGCCTTTTATACATTCGCTCATCTATTTACAAATAACTTGTCGTCTCTTATTTATATAGCCTCACTATATATTTAATTGAGACCATTTTTTTTTTTATTGTTTTAACTCCTGGAGTGCTGTGAGTAGCCCAGTAGAGTCTCAGCCGCTGGCATTTTTGGCATAATATTTTATATATTTTATCCTCAACCAAAACCATTCTTTCACCACCCATTCTCTCACCCCCCCCGTATCATATTGGCCCCCTGAACGTGTGGCTCGTAGCGAAAAAATACACATCTGTGTATAATCGCTACAACGAATCCATCCCTGAGATTTTGTAATTAATTTTTTTAACTTGTGATATCGGAGGAGGGTGTTAATTGTTTTTTTTATATAATGAACTGACAAGTTATTTGTAATGGCGAATGTATATTGTTTTGACTTTTGGCTTTGTTTTATTGACATGTGTTTATTGTGTATTACGGTATGATTCGATCGATGGATAAGGTGTCGGTTATCAGATGCTATGAGCGCAAATTTTCGCTTTCGTTCGGAGGCTGGACTGATGAAGGCCCCGAACGGTTCCTCAAAGAATGCGAGGAATTCTGGAAGCTTGAGTGGGAAGATGAATTGCCAAGGGAGGCTGTGTATTGCTTGCGCGGCGACGCAAAGCGGTACTGGAAGTCTCTGGGGTTTCGGTATTGTCGATGGGGTGTATTCAAAGAAATAATTTTGCGAAGGTTTGGTGTGGAAGGGCAGATAAATGCGATCTATAATGACCTGTTGACAGTGTGTCAAGGTCGGGATGAACTGGGGAGTGATTTTGTTGACTGGAAAGTCAGGATAAACAATCGTTTAAAAGGGTATGGTCATGTATTATTTAAAGATGAAGGACTTGCAGGTAA
Organism: Athripsodes cinereus; assembly: GCA_947579605.1. Taxonomy (NCBI): domain Eukaryota; kingdom Metazoa; phylum Arthropoda; class Insecta; order Trichoptera; family Leptoceridae; genus Athripsodes; species Athripsodes cinereus. The sequence goes on along the minus strand of OX388322.1, from coordinate 16,255,148 downwards.
GGGTCCAGCAATGAGCGTATGGAAGCAAATGACATCCTGGTATAGGAAGAGGATTAATGGTCGGGAGTTAGTTAATCTGGAACATTTGCAAGAGTTGGTATGGCGCCTGGACTTTCCAGAATACACTCCGGAGGGACAATCTGAACCTGAGGTGATCACAGAGAGTTATCAGGTTGTGTTAGATAATCTTCCAGACATAGCATCTGTTCGCGATGAGGTTCGGTATGTACCTAGCCAGGACGCTAGGGAGGAAATTGTACCCGTAGAGGATGGGGTTACCCTCTCGGAGGAAGAGATAGATGAGGACACCGAACGGGAGGTACTCACACCTCCCTCTATTCACGAATGGGTTAAGTCTTTCGCGTGGGTGTTGAAATCAGTGTTGGCAATGCTGATCGTCGCGGGATTGATCGCGGAAAGCTGCATACGTTTGCTTGTATGTACAGCTATAATTATATTGAGATTCGTGAATAGAAAAATATCGCGTCGCCGTAGAACAGCGTTGATATTGTTCGAAAAGATAAAATATGCGTCCGTCAATCGAATCAAATACCAATGTTATGCTATCGATGATTATTTTTATAATTTGTTCATCGATATGGATTCTCGATGCCTGAAGTCAAGGAGAAAAATTCAATCAAGCCAGATAGTCACATGTGTGTGTTATATTGGATAAGGATTGACTTAGGTTTGTTATAGGAAAAGTGTTTTTTTGTTTAAATATTTTTAAATGGTTTGAATATTTTCCGTAAAAATATCTCTGGCGCCCAGAATTAAAGTTAGAATGATGTATAGGAATAGTTTTCATGTTTAAAATGTTTTAATTACGTAGGTAGGTAGGTGCAACTTTTGTTTAATGCCTACGTGTGCATTATATGTTTTTTTATCGGTGCGGAATGTTTTAATAATTTTGAAAACGGAAAGAGAATTTGTTTGGTGTAACCAGCGAGTGTAACGTGTGAAGATAATTTATGTGGATGTTGGATGTGTGGAATATGTGAATATAATGTTGTTTTTCTGAATATGGAAGTTGTAACAGAGGAGAGAGATGCTTTGTATGATAGAGATATGTGAGGGACTCTCAGTTGGCACGGGGAGTTATTTGTAAGGAGAGGTATTTATTCTGCGTGTTTTGAAGAGAAAGTCTGCGTGTATGAGAAAGATAGTAATTCTGCGTGTATGAAGGATATGTTTTGTTTATTATGGGATAAGCACAGAGGCGATGAGTGTTCCGTCCTGCTTAGTTCTCCAATGTATTTCGTCGTGTGGACAGTGAGGTCCATGTTAATGAATTTTGTGAGGGACAGTGAGGTCCAATGTTTGTTTAGAGATGTATGTGCAACTGAGAGAACCAGTCCCCCAGTCTGCTGTCACAAAGCATGCTTGATGAGATGTATGAAGAAGATAATATTCATTTTGTGTAAAGAGTCACATCTACCTATGTATATTTTAGTCACATAACAAATGTATATTAGACAATGTATGTGTAATTTTGTAATTTGAAATGGAGCTAGTTTTAAAGAAAAATGTAAAAGAAGAAATGCGTTTAAAATTTGTTTATGATTTTAAATTGAAATGTGTGTGCACCTACCTACTTGCTAATTGTGTTGAATTTTATAGATAGTTTCATATAATATAATTTGTTTTGAATTTGAGAAATCAATTGTGAGATGTGTATTATACAGAATGGATAACTTTTCGACAAGGAATGGGTGGCGATTTGATATGCCCGGTATAGTAGGTTTTGTGCCGAAAAGTTATCATTAAAAATTATAATTGTTCTTTAGAAAGTGGTACTGAAATACCGAAATAAACAATGCAGTTCATAAGAACTCTGAAAGTCCCAACATTAAAAATATCGTCGCACTTAAAAGGTACCTGCATTAATATTATTACTGTTTACTAATCTTCGTACCTATATACAAAATATCATTGTTTATATATATTTGTACCTGCATAGCAACAGGGGTAATAAAGAGAATAATATCAACAAAAGATTAAGGCGCATTCATTATGTATCAACTTAAGGCGCATTCATTATGTATCAAATTATTTAATGAATATTCTAGAATGCGTTTGTATTGTTAATATTATTTAGTATCGGCTTGCTTGAATTTTTTATACCTACGCTTCGAGATATTGAATGTCGATACCGACGATATGTTTTAATTTATGTAAACGACTCTTTAGGTATGAATTTTAATTTTATTGTAACATACGTAGTTTGAGTATTTAATTATCTACCTAAAGGGTTGGTTTGTGTTGCTATGTAATAGAATAAGTGTGTTATTTTGTGTTGTGCGGAAAAGACGCTATAATTATAAATGGTGATAATGGACACAAGAAATGTTTTATATTTAATATCAGTGCAAGAGACGCTTTAAATATTCATATGTGAATTAATTAATAATTATAAATCAGCGCATTGGACGCTTAACAATATCAAACTTATTTGTAAATATTTATTTCATCATGTACATAATTCCTGGAATGCAGACAAGGGTGTAGGTGTACTCGCAATACAATGGAACTTGCGGTGAGCGTGTACTTGTATTTTCATTAGCCAATCACGGCGCTGCACGTAGATGCATCACAGCGTAGGAGGGGTATATGACCAACCCCTCTCTACACCACTCAAGGAACAGCGGATAAATGTCCTTGAATGATCAGTGAGTCTCCATCAGCCATCAGTGGTGAACGGTCGTTATCAGTGAGTCGTAGCGAGCAGTGAGTCGTAAACAGGCGTCCTTGGTATAAGGATCGCTCCTGCCATCACTCATCAGCTGACCTTCAGAGAGACAAGTGTCTCTAGTCATTGGGCTTCAGTTGAGTTGAGATATTCTCCTCCTGAAGCCATGACGTGCCAACTTCGTACCTGTGTAGGCTGGTAATTGCCTCCAGGAGCCTCGGACGTGGGACTTCGCCCTCCCAGCACTGCGCCAAGGGGCGCCTTCTTCAACTTGTTTGCCTCTAGGCATTTTCATGCCAGAGGCGCCCTCATCGTGGGATCCATTACAATCATCGCAAAGTGAAATTTAATTATTTTAAAAGTGCTACGTTTTCGTTTTTATTGAAATAATAATCAAGTGTGTTTTTTTATATTGGGATAATTACGTGTGCACAGACAATACGGGGTAGTGAGTAAGTCGTAGTATTGTCTAGCCTTGTTTTTGAGTGTTTGTAATAGTGGTAAGCAATTTTTATTTTGATTAAAATGTTTGTTTGAAATTTAAATTTGCCTTTTATACATTCGCTCATCTATTTACAAATAACTTGTCGTCTCTTATTTATATAGCCTCACTATATATATTTAATTGAGACCATTTTTTTTTTTATTGTTTTAACTCCTGGAGTGCTGTGAGTAGCCCAGTAGAGTCTCAGCCGCTGGCATTTTTGGCATAATATTTTATATATTTTATCCTCAACCAAAACCATTCTTTCACCACCCATTCTCTCACCCCCCCGTATCAACCTGTTTAAATTTTGAGTAGCAATATAAAAATTATAGTTTTAACTACCATTAAATTCGCTCAAAATCTAACGAAAATTGGACGGCACTAGATCACAGAATAAAGGTGTTTTAGTGGTCAACATGCCGTGGTGGTTTGCCTGTGCCGCTATTTAGTCATTAAACAGTAATAATATGTAGGTAATACCCCAGGCGTTGTTCTGAAGAGAAGAGGTACGAAAGGGGATGGATAAAATGGGGGTAGTTCGGTAGAAATTAACCCACAATTCAAAAGTTGAGATATACCACCACCCACCTATTACTTCAAACCCCACCCCCCGTGGGTAATTCGCCTCAGGTGTTTTCAACTGTTTACCGAGAGAATATTTTTTATACATAAATACAACGTACGACCGCTGCTATTACTATAATACAACTACCACTATATTATATTATTTTATACTATCTCAACAAATATTAGGCGAATTTCAGTTTCCATGTTGTATAAAATATCATCACCAACATGTTACGTGTTTCTAATAAAAGTTACCTTATATATTTTAAACTATAAACTAAAAAATGCAATATTTAACTACTTATTATAATTACTTTGCTTTCAATTGACTTTTTCTGTTTTGCATTATTCTTTTTAATTGACTGTTTCGAATACTTTGATTACACATAATTTATTCTGGACTTGTGATTTTGTGTATATTATGTCTAATTGTGTTGTGTTGCCTAGTGAACTGTTTCATTGACAGTTATAAAAGACTCACGCCGTACATTGATATAAATAAATTCCAAATTATATACAAACTAGTGAACCAGAAATACAGTACGAAAATTTAAGAACGAAAATACGATTTAAAAAAATATTTAATTCCATAAAAATTACAATGGATTTTGTCGGTTAATTGTGTTCCAATTTTTATGCGTAAGAAATTTTACACTTTGGTACATTTTTAACGCAAAAAATCGTCGATTTCTCTCACATTTAGCGTGACGATACGAACGTGAATTAGATAAACGTAAATATTTGACATACACTCAGGTAAAAAAATATGAGAAAACAGACAAATATTAAAGGGTGGAAGAAGAATTAATCAGAAAAAAAAAATTTACATCAAAATGTTAGCCGACTTCAATATTGAACTATATCAGACAACAAAGCTAGTTTAAACTTTTTGACGTATCATCTTTAATAAAAAAAAGCAATGTCTACATGTAATGTAACTTTGATATTTTGTAAAATTACGAAATATTGAAAACATGGCTGAAGGTTTTTGCTGTTGCGCTGTTATTATTATTATTAAAGTTTCCTAGCGAATTTGTTTGCCAAAAACAAGCACTGAAATAAGTAATAGAAAGAAAAAATGTTAAAATATTACTACTCAAGTCAAAGAGAATGATGAAATTTGAAACAAAGTGAAATATTCTAAAACAACCACCGTAGACAAACAAGTGTTTGAAATTCTTTAAGTTTATATTTTTTATCAAAGTCAATTTGTTATTAATATTTATTGGCTATTTAAAAAGCGATATATTTCTCAGCACCAGTCACAGAAAGAATAATTGTTTCTAAAAATTTCATGACTGATGCAATTCAAAGCGAGGTTAAATATTTAAAAACAAATTCATTTTTTACAGATTCTTACAGTAAATAATGTGTATTCTATATTTATTAAGTAAGTTTAAATATTTTGCAATTTTTCACAATTTTTTTTTATCTTTTTGACAATTTGTATTTTATTTTTAATGATTTTTTTTATGATTTATAGCGCCTGACACGCCATACGAATATATATTCGTAGATATATATTAAGACAGTTTTCACATTCATTTGATAAATTATCTATCTTACTTCATCATCAAATCTTTTAAGTGTAGTAACCCAAATAAATATTTTGAAAAACATTAAATTAAAAAATGTAAACCCAAAATAAATATTCCTATAGAGTCTACATAAAGATGGATAATTATTATTATTTCCTTTGAACAATCTTGTTCTTGAATCAAATAAACCCTATTTCAACTCGTCATAAAAAGAAGATCGAGGGCCGCAGAAGAGTCAGCAAAAGACAACTCTCCTGGCTTCGAAACATCCGAGAATCGACCGGCGTCAGAACCGTGGGAGTGCTGTTGCCGCCGCCCGGGACAGGAAAGCTTTCTCCCAGATGGTCGTCAACGTCGGCGGAGCCCGGCAGGACAAGTGAAAAATAAGGAGAAGAAACAAGCCTATTTTTCTGAAAAATTAATTTATACTGGAAGCCGCAGTAAGTAGTAGTTTTACTCTGGAGTAAAAACCTATTGCAATCCTCAGACATCATTGCGACAAAGGGAAGAAGATGTACTCCATATGCATATGTAATTCCGAACAAAAAAAAAATATAAACGTAAAATAAGACTTATAAAAACAAAGAGCCTATCTTCCGGTCTGTTCCAATAATATATCTATCCATTACTATCAGTTAAAATAAATAGTACCCATAATATATTTTTTTATATGTTAGATTTTCACTGATAGATACATTATTGAAACTAGCTATTAATGGAAGTCAAAAAAGAGATTCAGATTTACTATTTTGTAATGTAAACTGTGGAAAAGAATTTCTTATATGCATTAAAATGTCAAATTTTACAATATTTTAATTTCTAGGACACCCCTGATTATCCGTCTTCGGCCCAGGGGTGTAATTTATTTCCTAAGTCTGCGAATGATGTCAGATGAACCGAGTTATGTTAGTAGTAGTACTAGAAGCAATACTACAGAAATACGTAATGATATAAAATAGAACGTACACATTACATACAAAGAGACACACGCGTACAATGATACGATAATACTGATACATAAATATACTACAAATGTATGAACATAATATTATGTTAAGTATGTATGTGGAAGAAGGCAATTTACACGTGTATGTATTATGCTGTATCAATTATCGCTTATTATTGCTGAAGTAAGGTTAGGTATTATTATTAGATATAGCTTTATGACGCAAGGCGGTTTATTTAAAAGCAAATCATCATGAAGTTTGGCAATTTTTTATTAGGTATTGAATGTACAATATGAACAACTCATACCACTAATAAATTCGATGATATGATAAAATGACAGTGTCCTAGACTCCGACACACGTACGTTTTCACCGTTTTTGTCTTCTTGGATTAAAAGCCCATTGTGTCTAGGTAACACTTTCAAAGATTTCTGTTCATTGTTGCTTGTTACTGGATAAGCGGCATAAAGCGCTCCAACCCCCTCTGTTAATTTAGAAATAAGCTGTTGAATAATGTATTTGTTCTCCAGATGTATTTACTAGTTCCTAAGCACGTTATCGGCCGTATAAGGAATAAAGGGATACAAATGTATATTTTCAGGTAATCTTTAAGATAATGATTTCATTATAAGTTGTGTATTAACTTAAATAAATAAAATAAATAAATAAATAAATCTTTGAATCAATCGTAGCTTTACAAGAGTTTAGCAAAATCGCCGTCAAAGCGGAAAGATGTCTCTACCAACATCGAAGAGACCTCACAACCGGATATCTCAGGAGTCGAAGACCCCTATTTACCCGTACATTCAAACCAAAGTTGTCCTCATGGATAGACTGGCCCATTAGGCCGCCGTCGTGGGAATCTTTTATACAACTACTGTCTTTTCAAAATTCCCTTTTTTGGAGTGCAGAGCCCACAGAAAATGAATTGATAATAAAATAATTTATACAAGAATAGCATAAATAATATATTTAATATTTAATATTAAAGAAAAAAGTACAGAAATAATAGAAATATGGAACGTTTGTACCCACGAACAGTGATTATAAAACAAAAATGTGCTATAATATGTATATCATCGGAGAGATCTAAATATTGTGTACATCCTCACTGACCTACTGATTACCACGAAATCCCTCATGGTTCAGTACTCTCAGCCCTCTGAGTATAGCGACCTTCGTTGGGGTAAGCCACAAGCCACAATTTCGGATTCCTAAAATTATCTTTTATTATTTAAGACACCTTTGGTTGTTGTTTTGTTGTAGATATATTTAGAACTGCATAAATGTTCGTGCCTAAAAACATATTTAACCCTTCGAAAATTGCTTAGAAAATACAGATTTTTGTTTCTCGTTTTGCAGTTTAATAATTAGCACTAAACAAATCACAATTACAACGAGCCAATTTTTAACGCAGTCATCTATTAAAATTCAGAATTTCTAGACTAATTGTAAATCATAAAAAAGGGAGTTAACAAATATGGGTGTCCGAAGATAATTTAGCTGAATCATGTATACAAATACACGAGTACATTTTGGGTACATAAAGGACTAATGTGGTTGCTTGTTAAGCTATACGATGAAGAAATGCGATGGAACCGACTGTGCGAAAGCATAAGGTGTTGTTTTTGACGTCCTCAAAATAAGTGACTGAATGAATACTTAGACCGGTAAATTTCAATTGTCAAAACATATAAATGCAACTTAACAATTGTCTATAGATTTCTTTCTATAATTGTCTATGATCATGTTGACTTGACTTTTTCCTCTGTTAAAATCACTTCTTACTTGCATAAACGAAACTTCGCTTCAATATCGTTTTATTTAAATCCCCGATTACATGTCTGCTGGAACAAGTTGCAGGCCAAAACAATAAATAAATAAAAAAAAAACATAAAAGTTACAACCCTAAAGAACGTTGATAAGTGAAGATTTAAGTATTAAATAGTATATATGTAAGAAGATTAAGAATAATTAAGAAGCTAAAGTGACAATGAACAAACAGTGTCAAATGTGAAGCGTATTCAATTACTTCGTATGTTGTAGGTACTACTAGATACATAATGAAATATAAATCTCGTGGCAACTTTGATACTGTGTACTACAGAACAATGTTAAAATTATTTGAGTACAAAGAGAATAATTTGAATTAGTTTCTTCATCAAATTATGGAAGTACGAAGAACATGATTAAAGTTTTGAAAAATACATACATTACACCTTATTTCATATTTCTGTAACTGTGAAAGAAAACCTGGAAAACGTTGAAGACATTTCTTTTTCTTATTTTCTATCTCAAATAAGCATTTCTTATAACCCATTTTGTCAGGTTTTCAACCACAAAACTGGAAGGCTATAATTTTTCTTTTACAGATTATAAGTTGTACTGTAAGGAGAAAATCTTGAATGCATCTATGGGTGGGGAGATCAAAACTCAATCCTGGAATGTCGGGTTTTGATGTTTAATGCGAGTATTAGGGATATCGATTATACAAAACTAAACACTAAAGATATTAAAATACAATAAGACGATAATAATAGTTCTAAAATTGTACGAAGATATTTAAAATATTCCTTTAGAGACTGTGCGGGCTCCTTTTAGTAGAAAACAAAAAAAGGTGTCCTGATGCTTACGAATCGGCAAAGGCTGTGTTGTTTATTTTAACTATAATAAATTATCAATACAGCCAAAACATCAACAATGGATGTAGGAAGATGGAAAATGATAAAAGGCGCATGGGACTTACCAATTTTACTCCTTTGTCCAGAGGTCGCTGGTTTCACAAAACACTGCACACACAAAACTTGCACAGAATTTAATTTGCAGTTAATGGTTGTTCGATCTTTTTTTCCGATTCCGATTTGTTGATTTTTAGTATAAATGATTTTATTCCGAATTATAATAAAATAAGATTAATGATAAAATTTGCCGATGAAATACTTGATTTGATGATTAATTTGTAGAGCGAATGTAGAAGTTTGATCCAACCGTATTACCGTATGAATTGACACTTACTTGTTGGTAAGGTTTTTTGGGTAGGAATAATATGTGACATTTTGGTATCATGGAATGTAGGTAATCAGGACATGTACCTATAAATCGCATTCACACCTAGATGTCCGAAAAAAATGACCAATCCGAAGTGTTGCAACAATTAGGAAAAACAAAATTAAAACAATAAAAATAGCCTTCGCCACCATAGCGAACAGGCTGGTTTAGTGTATTTACCCATGGTACGATAACCAATCCTACCAACTGTCAAACCATTATGTTCGATTTCTGTTTAGCATACAGGTCAACTAACAGCAGCCATCTGCAGATAGTTGCCGTTGTGCAGATAAAACTAACTAATATCCTTAAAATTCTTATTCAATCAGGGGTGAAAAGTCCAGTAAAATTCGAAACATGTACAAAAGTAGCTTTCATATATTACCTACTCGTATTAAAATATATATGAAAACACAATATGAGGACCTTACCCTTACGTCGAAATTTTTGCATAATCATGTTCGATAATAATTTTACAAGCAAAGCATAGATTTAAATATATTTAAAAGTCATACATAAAAAACATTTGTAGCTGTAAATAAAATATTGTTTACAAATACATAATATATCTCAAACACAAAAAAAACACGTAGAAATATTAAAATTAACAACTCGAACATTTTAACAAACAAGCTACATAGGTTATCAATCAAACACTATACCTATTGTATATTGTTAACACTAGACCACAATATAATAATAATTATAATTACACATAATATTATAAACCAATGATAAAAGTATTATACAATATGTTAGACAAATTAATTAATTCCTTTTAACAGGTTATGCATAATATCGGCGAATTAATATTAATTTACTTTGATTATCCTAAGCCGGCCAATCTCTGCCTCTCGATACATTATAAAAATATGATCACCGCAGTATAAAATCATCGTGTAAATTGATAGAATTATAATGTCATTTAACTTGTGATCCCTCCGAGCATTTTCGAAAAGAAAACGTCAATTTTTTTTAAAATTTATATGGACACTGCATCCGTCGACCATTTGTGGATGATTCTGCAATATTTAGGTCACACACTGTCGTAAAAATTGATGGAGACCCACCGGCCGCCCGGATACCGCAGAAGTCTGGGCACTTGCATTTATCCGAAATTCTACACAAAGCAAATCTGGTCCGCACAGGAGGCATTATAGCTCTGGCCGGCCAAAATATTATCCGTGTGTGGTATCGTTTGACTACGTCCTTCGATATCCCTCTAGACTAGAAGAGCAAACTAGTTAAAACAATATATAAAATAAAGAATTAAATAATAAAAAAAAACAAAAGCATTGTAAGAAAGCACTGTTTTTGTGAACAACGCTTGGAACAAAGTCGTATTTTTTATAAAGAGTTCAACAAGATCAAAATCACATTAATGGTACCGAGTGAGAGGCCGGGAGAAAATGCCTTAGAATTGATAGGATGAACTATTTACAGTTTTTATTCTTCCAATACACGAGACAACTAGCATCATCTGGTGGTGAATGTACAGAAACAAAATTTCTCACTCATTACCTATGACAGTCAATAATTTATATATTTTATATTAGTAGGTAATATTATTATATTTTGTCGCGTAATGTATTTTATTCCATATACAGCGTTTGTCGGCCCACGCGAAATCAAACCACTTATTTTAATATTATGGTTTTGTAAATTATTTTAATCACATTCAAAGATTATTATGAAAATTCATAATTATGAATATAAAAAAATGCGTTCATAAAATTTTAACTTTAATAATGTTGAATTATCGCGATATTAAATATTTGAAAGTTTATTCTTTTGAGTGTTTTTTCAACGCTACCGCCACCTTTTAGAAAATAATTTACGATAATATTTATTATTATTAATATTTATCGTATTTTGTAGTAGATAAATTTATTTCGCATGTTTCTTAAAAACTACACTAGCACTATCTATCGAAAAACTTTAAATCACTAAAGATTTCCTACGCATTTTACAAATTAAACCAAGCAAACAATCCGTGGAACGTCTCCGAGTACTTTTTTATTCTAACTGATATTTTATTGTCCGGGGCTATTCTATAATATTTCAGGCAATTAATTTATAGAAGCCTGAAGAATCAAAGATACGAACGTTTCTTAGATCAATAAGCAGAGAATTAGTAATGAAACAATATTATATCTAATTTTAAAGTCTAGGCCAACAAGATTATTATTGCTTGTGGTCAGGAAAGGAATGGGGAAACTCTTCTGGTAAAGCTCTGTGCCCAAGGGTTTAATTAACAAGTTATCATGCTTAGCAAACTCTCCTAAGTTTACACTGAGAGACTAACGAAAATATTGAATTCTTGGTCCTCTGAAATAGAAATCCTTAACACTTCAAATCACGCGTTTGCTATTTTTTACATCAGTAATCCAATGGCTGATGGACCACTGAAAATTCGAGGGAAAAAATAACTAATAACTCGGACGAATAATCGAAAAACAAAAATTAAACACAAAAACACTGACACGCCTTTGAGTTTTCATTCTACTCTTTCTCTACTTTTCAGAGAAATTTATGATCTTTGAAATACATTTATTTAGCTTAAAATAAAGTATATTTATTAATAAGATTTCGTTAGACTTAAGAATACAAAGATAGCTAATGTCTTCTTTCATACTTTGTCAATGTTAAACATTTCATATTTTATTCCAATAATATATACCACGACCAGCTAGACAGTTGTTTAACCTAACTAATCACAAAGTAAAAAAATATAATTACATAAAAAAGAATAAATGTGCAACTACCTTTATATATTGATTAGTATTGACAACAGAAAAAACTGTAATAATTACTGCAAATATAATCAATTCATTTAGTTAACACTTACTAACTTTATTTCTAAAATTACTTCCATGTGTATTAATGTCATAATATGACATATCATAAAATTAAAAAAAACGTTATGGTGATAGAATTTCTTAAAATTCAAGTCATTGAATGTTAACCCTTAAATACTCACTAAGCTTTAGTTATGAATTTTCATAAAGAATATCATATCTTTATGGAAATATCCAATTAAGAAATTCTGTTAATCTCTCTCGTATGTTCGTATGTATTTGAAACATGGAACATAATACACATAAATGTAGGTATATAATTTGGGAAACGAAATAAATATTCATAATACGTACATACATACAAACAGCTTCTTCCCATAGTTCCACTAAGATCTTCCAGCAGATGTACATGTTTATTGCAAGAACCTTTGTACTTTCCAAACCACGGCTAACATAACATAAATGTTAAAATCATTTTATTCGACACTTCTAAGATTCACTAAAATCATGTTTGATACTTGTAGTTGCTAGTTTCTACTAGAGCGTTTCATCGACAGGTTTTCTGCTTTTCCCTTTAGCTTCCAACGATCATAGTGCTAGTCTCTTTTTTAGGATATGAAGCACGTTAGTGACTACACCAGGCTAATTCTAATGAAATCATAGATCTATCTATCAATTACGTGTATGTACCTATATTAATTATATTATTATCTCATATATGTGGGTCATGTGCTGCGTGGAGAAAAAAACTGTCTTCTCCGACTTATATTGGAGGGCATGATAGAAGGAAGATGGGGAGTTGGCAGAAAGCAGATGTCCTGGCTGCGAAACATTAGAGAGTGGATCGGAATGAGGGCGGTGGATGACCTGTTCAGAGCAGCATAGGACATGAAGGTTTTCGCCGGAATGATTGCCAACGTCAGACGGACCTGACATGGCATAGGAAGAAGAAGAAGATATTGAATTATAATAAAATATAAATTATAAAAAAAAACAGTCATTTAAATATATTATACTGTAACATCCAAAATAATGAGTAGCTATGTGTACCAACAAACTTATTTACGCCCGTGTAAGCTTCTCGTACACGTAAATTCATACGTACATCATGAAAATAATATTTTCAGTAAACGGTTTATTTACTACTTCCTTCGATCCGACGTAACACAATTCGTTGAACAGGTATTAAAAGTTTTATACACAAGCTTTTTCGTACCTACTTACCAAATAATTTTGCCGAAAACTTTACTTACGGAATATGAAAATTTAATTACATGTAATTTAGAAATAATCCTTATATCTTATAAAAATGATTTTTGAATTTCCATACTAAACTTTCATCGGGCTATACTCTCCCATTTCAAGGAATTTGCGTTCCATTGACCTGACCATTACAAGATGAGGTATCTATGTGAAATAAAAACCCACTAAATGCCGTACTTTCTTTTTGAGGAGCGAGAAAAACAGCAAAAAAGAGTGTAAAAAAAAAGTGTGAATGAGATAAAAATACGTTTTTTACGTCAGTTTGAAAGGGTAAGAAAATATTCTTTACCGCCAAAATTGTGTACCATATTATATTGCCATACTAAAATTAATTAAGAAAATATCGATAATTTATTTCGAGTAAATGTATAATTATAAGTGTATGTTACATAAAATAGTTTAATTTGTGTTTTTTTAATACTTTTCCAACATGTTTTACGCGAATTAACCAATATTTAAATAATTTGAACGTGTTACATGAAGATTCAAGAAACGAAAAAACATTATTTTTTGTTAACGGCAACATCGTTTTATAAATATTCTACGTCGGCCAATCACGTCGCTCGATAATTTGACATATTGGAAACGACGCCATTTATATTTTGACAAAAGAAAGACGCTATAATATGTCTATTTTGTAAAGTCTGCGTTCCGTACAGAATTATTTGTTTAACTACTACATTTTATAAAATAATAAACTTCATAGTATGACAATAAAATATTGTACATTATATTATATACAAATGTGAGTGGTACCACTCATACACAATATTATGTACAGAGTGAATTAAGTGAAGTGATAGTGAACACTATAACAAATATTTTTGGACTAAATAAAAGGTAATAATGATGTTTATGTACACATTCATATAAAACCAATAGATATAATGAACTAAGTAATATGATACATTAGTTTCTACGAAGAAATGTTTGAGGTTATGCCTTAAAAACACAAGTAAATATAACATTTGTTACAGGAGTCAGTTTTGTTTGACAACTCATTTCATTTAATTCATTATGAACTTATAAACTGACAATATACAATTACATCTGAAGTAATTTACTATTTTAAGAAATACCGTGATATTATTTAATTGATATTGATAATATTAAGTTAGTAGATGCAACATTATGAAGAAATCATATTAATCGTATTTAATCGTGAGTAATTTACAACAAGATATTAAAACTTTGTTTTTTTACCTTTTTACAGAAATAATGGAAAATGCATAACAATAAACATTGATTAAAACGATTCTGATGTTAAAGGATTATTCATTACCATGACAATGACATTTGAGGGCTAGGAAAAGATTACATGATTAATGCAAAGGCACCCTGAATCTTGGAAGCTGGTTCTGCCTTGTGATTCTAAGAGAGCATTCATTATTATAAAGGTAAGAATATATTTGTTAATTTAAACACAACAGCACATAAAGCATAAGGAACTTAAGTCATAGTAACAAAAAAATAAGGCCAATTGCAGTGTTTTATATGAATTTAATTTATAAGACATTTAATACTTACATATATTATATTTTATATATATAATAACAAGAATATATAGCCAAATAATAGGGATAACTAATTATTTATCACTTTGAATTATATTATAATTAATGAAAATGTTACACTGTAAACTGAGACATGAATCATAAATTTTAAATAAAGCGTACCAAGATTGAACTAGGTATCACTAAACGAACCATAATTTTTGTAAAATCTGTGTAAGAGAGTTATCTAAAATGTGTTATATAATATATTATTTTTCTTTACAGATATGACTGGTTATTCATTTCAATAACAAGAATGACAAAATCAAATATTTGGATGTTAGTTAATAAATTGAAGACAGTAAAATATCCAAAAAGTGGAGATTTGAAAGCATTTGCCGAGTGCTTGGCAACGTCATGAAGACCTAGCATGGTACAAGAAGAAGAGAATTAAAAATAATACATAATTTTATTATTTTACTCAAGAAGTGGAGATTGGGAAGCCTTTGCCATGTGCTTGGCAACGTCTAGAGGACCTAGCATAGTAAAGGAAGAAAAAATTAAAAATAAAAAACAAATTTATTATTTTACTCATTCACTGTGTTTAGGTAGTAGAATTAAATAAATCTTATATTATGTATTTTTGGTCCAATATATAAAACTAAATTTAGTTTTCTATTTTTTGTGAGATAATATTATCAGTAGATAAATAAAATATGGCTCCTTTTTTAAGAATGATTTATTTTTTGTTCTGCATTGAGTATGGCATGGTGAGTAGGTAAGTATTGCAATGGTTTTCGTACATATTATTTCATTACATTAGCTTGATTAATCTGTATTAGAGTGTATGAGCCTTTTTAATAAGTAAACTTGTGTGAAGGAGGTGTTAGGTCTGCTTACATACATGAAATTACTTACACTTATTCTAACATGTATATTTATTATTCTCAGCTATATCTAATTATTAGGTATTCAAATATTTAACATTTTAAAATATCTTTTTATTTTCCCAACAATTCCATTACAGCAACCATTTCTTGAATTTGGAAAAAAATAGTTTATTTTCTAACTGTATATCCCATGGAACATCCAGCAAAAAATAGATTTCCAACTTTCTGTAAGTTCTTCAGCATTCTTTAAAAGGTTGATATTTGAACAAATACATTTTACGTAAGTGATGAGGCTATGCCATGCATTATTTATTTATGGTACAAAGTGGACAACCAGCGTGATTATAACATGCAGCTGGTCTACTGAATCCTTCACTTTTGTGTTGTATCCTATTGATATCACCCATCCTGATTGCCTAACCTTTATATCGGCACGGAAGGGGCAACCTGCATATTTATTACATGCACATGAATTGCAAATCCACATGCTATGACCAGGCTATATATGCCCATTTTCATTGAGGGGGTTATTTCAAGACTCAATACCCACATAAAATAAAAACCCACCAATTATAATATTTCCTTTTTAAGATGTAATTATAACTGCATTTAAGTAAGGTAAAACAAGAAGCACATTTTTTGCATCTGTTGGAAAGAATAAAAAACAATGTCGTGTCAATGAGTCAACTTTTTTCTTTTTTTTTGGATGGCTTTTCACCCATTTAGAGTGTTATCGCCAGGAAACAGTCTGAACTCTTCTTTCTCTCAATAGAAGCAGAGTGTATCTATAACACTATTCACAAGATATTCAGGGTGACCCATGGTTGCCAAAATTGTGTGGCCATATATGATTTTCACTCTATCATAATACAAATCTTACTTTTCATTATTCTGTTTCATATTGAAATGTCTACCTTTTCTTAAAGAATATTTACTCACGGTACCTTTTTTACAATGTAACGGGTATTTGTACCGATAACTGCTTATGTCAACACCAAATTACCGTACATCTAATATATAAAATTCTCGTGTCACGGTGTTTGTTATCACACTCCTCAGAAACGACTTAACAGATTTTGATGTAATTTTGTGTGCTTATCGAGTAGGTCTGAGAATCGGGCAACATCTATTTCATACCCCTTAAAGTTAAGGGTGGTCCACCCCATTTTTTTTTTTTAATTTAGGGCAAAATATTTTTTTATGCATACAGCCCTAAGTTTTCACCCTTCCACCATCAACCCCATTTTTTTAATAGCGATATAAGTACATAATTCATCATTTTCAACTCCGGTAGATTACTGCAGTTATCCCCGCCAGGCGTCTTCTATAAGTCTAAATAAAAATTACTTTAATAATTTGTCTACAACGCTTCATTTGTCTTTTAATTATTATAACATCCTCACACCTTTATAGTCTTTAGTTATTTTTTATTGAACTCAAAATAATTTCCAAAAAATAATGTAGGTATAGGATGGCAAAACAACGTTTGCCGGGTCAGCTAGTAATAATATAAAAAATAAAGTTATTTTACTTTTGAAGTCCATTATTACTGCTATGTGAATATTTTTTTATATTATTTATCAATAAATAAATTTAACTTTTTTAACAATATTTATTCAAACATGAAAACTATAAATTGAAAAAACGTAATTAAAATATACAATTTATTTAGGTACAACATGGGCGATATTTTGATTTGATTGGATGACAAATCAGAATTATTAATTTTAATTTTTATAAACAAATAATTATTAATGTCGCCTTCGATCACTTGCACGAATGTTTCTGTGTCTCCCGCGAGGTTATAAATATCATCCACTACTTGGATACCGGCCAGTCGCGGATAATTCCACAATACTCGCCTCCTTCCAAAATGCTATCTTCTTTAACCTACATATTCAAATAAGAAAAAAAAAATCTCGAAAGGTTATCATATTATTAAAGCGCAACTTTTAATAACTACATCCGTGATTAATTTCACGATAAGAAAATGTTCAGGCCTGCTCATCACCATCGCGGAGAGCAAGACCGAAGGTAGAAATGGTAGAGAACGACCAAAAGACACCGATATGGATCGAGTGAAGAAGGACATGAATTGTGGCGCATACTGTTTTAATTTTTAATTATTATATATTCTTATAAATTCTATTGTAGTGTAATTTTAAGCTTCTCATTTTCACGAGGTTTGTTTTGATTTTTGCATTTGATGTAGGTAGGGTGAGTTAGTGTTATAACTGTTTACTTGCAATGTATTCGTCATACGCTTCGGTAATTTGCGGGACCTTGATTGGTTTGTTTTCTGGAAAAATATGACTGTAAATATTTGTTAATTTAAACTGTTTGTGTCCTTTAAGAAGAAATACATAAAATAAATAAATACATTGAATTAAAGAGACTGGCGGAAAATAGGGAGAAATGGAGAAGAAAATCTAAACTCGTTGCAGACCAATCTAATGGATTGTAACTCTATAAAAAAATGTCCAAAAAGACGCCCATATATTCTTAAATGATCCTTTAGAATGAAGCAATATTGACGAAAACTAGATGAAAAAAATGAAATCTAACAGGATTTTAATTAAAAGTTTTCCCTTAATATAAATTATAGTAATTATTATTATCGACGATCTTATTTATTACTTGAATTAAATTAATTCTCATGTCAAACATCAAACATCTTTCCTAATTAAAACTAATCTTGCTTCGTGTTTCCAGAATTTCATCATTATTTTTTTCACTAAAATCGAACAAGACATGTACCTACAATATTTTATTAGGAAATGTATTTAAAAACATGTTTTATTGAAAACTATTATCAAAAACTTATTCTCGTATAAAATGTATAAAAAGTCGTGTGCTGTTATTTGTTTGTTAAAACGAAAAAAAATAAAGCAAATGTAACTAAGTACTAGTAGTAGACAAAAAGTTCCTTTGCGACAAATTCGCCTTCCATACGTTTATTGTATTTTATGTGAATTTGACTAAAATTACTTGCAATCGGTATTCAATTAATGAGTAAATGAATGAGAATATTTAAATATTTATATTAAATTTATTTGACAAAGAAAATTTCGTTTATCAAGAAAAAATAACAAAATATATAATCAGTGCTGCACCTTCCTTATCCAATTAATGCGCTGGCTACCCCACTTGTAGAGAATGCCGTGATGGTGAAAATGTGAATGTATCTTAGGTTTCATATTTAGTTTTTATTGTGTATATTCTCAAACATGGGCAGAATAATCTACGATTAAATGAAGTGCCAAAAATAAAAAGGATCTAAAGTTTTTTTAACGGGATGACTGCGCTTCACAACAGAGAAGAATGCAATTATTGGAGAGGGTCAATGCTAATTTAAAACCATCTATAAAACTTAATTTTCAAGAAAATCTGCCCCTTAACTTTAACGAAACTTTATCTTAGACAGACTGCATCTAATCGTCATAATTCACCTGCATCAAGAAACTATCTTGACCGTTCCTTGCAGACACTTCCCTCTCCCATTCAATCTACGTTGTAATCCTAAAATCTTCCACATCCATACAGTCATTTATTCTGGTTATGTTACGTAAATCCACTTTAGACGAAACATATGAAAAATTATAGTGTCAATACACATAAAATATAAATATATAAATCTGAAATATGTACATATAAAATATTAAACACTCTTGACATGCACACGAATGTTAGATATATAAAATTGTAGTATTTTGAATATTGACCACTCTAGTGAGTGTTATTAACTCACAGTAAGTAGTCTGTCATGAGGCAATGTCTATTACAAATAATCCCAAACAAATTTCATTCATTCATTTGTCCAAAGGTGTTTAAACAAAAAAACAGGCATAGCCTATCGACTGTCTCAACAACTGTCTACTGTTCAAAAGTAGTTACTGACATACAATACATACATAGAACTAAATATTATGATAATTATAAATAATATATTATTCAAGCACCGGCGGTTCTTCAATTGGAGCGATGATGCATTGGTAGGTACCCGTGTATTTCTTTATCATATTCCAATGAACAATTGTTTAGAACTGTACTATTCTTCGAACGGTGCAGTTTATCGTTATATGTTATCTTGGATGAAAATCAAGAAAAGAAATCGATGTTTTTTGCATGAAGATATTTTTTTTTATAATTCATTTGCTTTACCAAGAGTTCATCTCATCAGCCGCCTCTGTATTCGAGCAACCCACGCATATAATATGTACATAGACGGACAGGTTAGTGATTTCGCAGTTGTTGCTGAGATTATGAATGAAACATAACTGAATGAAAATAAATAAATAAGTAGGTACAAATGCATACATAATACGAAATTATAATGACCGTTGTCGGTTGTAGAACCGGTTAGCTTCCTTTCTAGATACATTATAATATTGTTAATGGTGAATATTGGTCTCTTCTCTTCTCTCAAAACACCAGTCTTTAAGAGTTGTTCTCATCACCATCTCAACTTGATTGAACCACTATTATTATTATTATTATAACTAGCATTAAAAGACAACGTTTCCTCATGCTAAAAAAACGAATATTCATGGTCATTTTTTATGTAGCCGTTTACTTACTTACGTAAAAAACCTCGAGGGCGCTAAATACATATTATATCATGGATCTTTAGTTCGTAGCTCCCAGCAAAAGGATGCTTTTTTAGGTTCTTCGAAAATCATCCCTATTCGCCTCTCTTAAGTAACTTTATGGAACTCTCTCTCTCTCTCTATCTATTTGCCTCTTCTAACAAATGAGTTGAATAAAATCGAATAAGTTTTAAAAATATAAATAATAAGTACAAAGTACTATTTGGAAACCGCTCTTCGCTCAAATAACACAAATTAGTAAGAAAATAAGCTTTCATCGTATATGGGACACAAAATTAATCTGAACTACATATACTACTACTATACCATCACGGCACATCCCACAAGTGGGGTAGCCAGCAGACCAGCCACATATAATAAACATGCAACCTGTTCTCTCCGTATCAATACAAAATCAAGACATTACTCCATATGTTGTATTGTTAACAATAAATCTGTAGCTACACAATACTCGTACAATGTAAAAAGAGCGAAATTATTCTTGTATTGCTAGAATGTATACATGTATTATTTTTTCCTTTAGCACAGAAAATTGTGATGTATAAAAAAAATTTTTTTTACTCCCGTTCATTGAAGCAAATTGAGGACTTACCAGTACCTTTGAGACGAATGACTGACTTTTCTATGGCCGAAACAAGTCATCCACAACAATCATTCTCATCAATTAACTCCGGATATATATAAAAAATATACATAATATGTTCACACTTATGAACGAACTTAAAAGATTTATGTGGGATACACAAAACAAAGACGCACAAAAAAACTTCTTAATAAATTCAAGTGTCTAACAAGAATAATATCTATGTATACCATAATATTATAAGTTATAATATATACAATCACTGTAATACTATTTTGCAATACATAGACTACCAATACTACTTGAATAGTTAGTTGAATGAATTTTGTATTAGGGTCAAGCTTTTGTGTTCCATTCATACATTTTGTGAACTTGCTAATGATTTCGTTTGACCTCTCGTGTATGGTGAATTAGTAACACACACAAGCTATTAATATACAGTGAAATTAAATTAAAATGTTATTGATATTTTTATAGACAAAAGATTCAAATCGCAAATAATTATCTTGTCTTTCTTTTATTTTCGACATGCGGACCAATCTACCTAATTGTAAAAGGCAGGTGTTCGAAAAAATTAAGACATTTTTCATCTTAAATTCAGCGATGAGGTTTGCCACCCATCCTGAATTTCTTGTTTTTATATTGGCACCTAATTGATACTATCTTATATTGTTAGTTAACGGATTTGTTTTCTCACAAAAAAAAACTTACATAGATTTTTTGTTTTAAATAAATATTATTTAAAATTTCGATGTTATTGACCGAAGGTACTTGTTGGAAGTCCATTTCAAGATAAATTGAAAAAACCACAGTATGTAGTTAACTTCCAAATGACTTTTATTAACTTCGCGTACTAGTATTCGGAGACTCTCGACTCCATATTATTTGTATTTATTTATTTATACAGTGAACGGCTAAATAACATAACATGACATAACATAACATGTAAAGACAATTCACACAGACCGAGCTAGTCCCAAACTAAGATATGAATCTTGTATTATGGGTACTAACACGACGATACACATATATAGAATGCACTATACACACATACGAGTACATGTAACACTCAGACCCAGGACAATTTGAAAAAGGTCTTTTTTTCATTTTGCCCTGGCCGGGAATCGAACCCGGGACCTCGTGACTCAAAGGCAAGTGCGTTGGCCTCCGCGCCACACCGGTCGTCCTTAACATGAAAAATTAGCCTTTAACATGAAAAAAAAAATACAATAAAAACAACAACAAATAATGAAAAACATATAAGTTACTAAAGTACCCACACTAACACATTAGCAATGAGCAGATAGCAAAATAATATTATCAAATATGTGACATTTATAGTAGAAATCTGTATTTTTTCACTTGACTAAATAAAAATAATGAATTTATAGGATACATAAATAGAACATTAATAAAATACGTCCCTGCTTTTGAATTTAAAATATGTTTTACAAAGTCTATAAATGAATAGGTATTCAATAATTTATAACTTTTGTACAAGCTTATTCAATCGCGATTGGTTTCAATGCCATTCTTGTAAAATAATGTAACAAATTTACATAGCTGATGAATTAACATAAAACATTAAATAAATATAATCAAACATTATTTAAGTCATATTATTTACATACATTTTTAGTCGATTCTTCTATTGCGAAATAGTTTTTTTGCAATCATAATGTTGCTTATTCACATATAAAATTAAATAATATGTTTTTGTTTTGTTCAATCAAACATTGTGGAAACTGTAATGCTACTTGCTCAAGAATTCAAGCCAGTGGCAGTTACAATGAGACTTTTAAAGTTAAAAGGTTTCTTTAACCCTCTGCAACTGACGTGAGGTCTGTCAGACACCGCGAAATCTTTTTTTTGCAACAACGTTGCCATTTTGAGTCCTATCTTTCCGTTTCGCTCAGTAGCTTCCTAAATTCTGTTCTTTTAATCATCAGTACAGTAACGACGGCCGTCGTGAGTACATGTGTGGATCTATAGCTGATGGGTGTCTGACATACCTCACGTCAGTAATAAATGATGGGTCTGTTAGACCTAACGTCAGTAACATAGTAATTTCTTCATAGTGTCTCACATACATCAGCTCAGTAAATTCATAGAGTCTACCTAACATCACTTCAATAAAAAAATTTTTTTTCAATAAATGGAGAGCAAATTTCATTTGAGGCCTTGCTAGGGAACTTGTTCTTCCTATTATGACACAGCGGGTGTATAATAAAAAATTGCCGAGAGAATTGCGCAATCATGACTTAGGACGAGATTTCCCAGCTGCCCCTGAACAAAACGAATCTGGGACATCGCGTGAAAGAATATTGTGCAGAATTTTTACGAGTGAATTGAAAAGAAAGATTAAAGAGTGCGATTCAATTGAAAGGAAGACAAAATTTACTCGTTATGCATGCAAAAAAACATGTCTGCCTACAATGCTCGGCACAAATTTACCAGGACTGAGAGGACGTACTTTGAAGCTGATTTTTAGAGAAACCGCTCTAACGATTTTTTTTATTATTTTTTTACATTTTAACAAAAGTTAACAGAAAACAAATTTTTACTTACTTTTTTTATTTCATGTGTTTTTTTCATTTAATTAATTTTTATAAATTGTTCTCAAAAAAATGGTGATTTTTTATTAGCATTAATAAATATCTTGTAATTTCTAATATCTGTTTTTTTCAAACCATATTTTTTCAAATGGTGTCTGCATACATGTCAAATACTCACAAAAAACTAAAAAAATAATCAAAACTTTTTAAATAATGGCAATAATGGAACTTAAAATGAGTGTCTGTCAGACCACTCCTCAGCAGAATAATAACTAAAAAGCCACCTCAGTTGCAGAGGGTTAAGAGAGCATCATTAATAAATATATTATATTTATACTTAACTTTAAATACATTTCGATGTATCATGTAGGCTATAAAAAGTCTTGTAAGAAAGGCGTAATTTTTCATTCAAAAATAGAAATTTTCAATCCCAAGTAAGATCTTATACGAATTACGAATTATCATAAAATACTCAAAAAAATGTAAGGAAGAAAGTGAGTCCTGTGTTCCGGTACACAGAGAAATGAGTAATGTTTGATACTTAGAGAAATATGCCTACATAAATCTACAATACGAGATAGTACAAAGAAATTAAGAAAAACTTCATGAAAAGTTTTAAACAGGAAAAACATTTAGCAATAAAACACCATATTTTTATGAATCTTGAAAATTATGGGACTGCATCATGCGACACACTCACTTTCGAAAATCTCTAAACATCCCAAGGGGGAAACACTCCCTTTGGTAGTAGAATAGTAGAAAGGGAAACGAATTTCGAGGGGTTCCAATGATGAAATTTGCCCCGGGCATAAGAAAATACCTAAAATAAGCAATCTAGATAATATGGTAAATGTTTTTCAGCTACCCTATCTAACATCTAACCACCTGAGTTACATATTACAGGCCAGATGTGAACTTTTTAACTAAAAGCTTTTTGTTTTACTAGATTCTTTTTTTTACATAATATATTGGAAACATTAGAGTATTATCTGCACGTATTCTGATAATTTTTAGTTTCTTTCGAGGTGTAGAATCGAGGCATAAAAATTACTCATTTTTCGATCAGAATTTTTACTATTGAATATGTACAAGGTTTGTGATTATAAAACATTAAAAATGTTACATTGACGACGCATAAAGAAGAATAAGACGAATATTTATCGATGAATTATGTATAATTATAATTAATATGTGACTTCGGAGAACAAAATATTTTTTTCCTTTCAGATATACCCAGACATATCCAAAAGCCATAATTGTCGGATTGCCTCAATCTGCTAATTGAGGAAGGAAAATAAATACTGGATATGTAGAGAGTAAAGGGATGTCCAAATTAAACAATTAATGTAGGTACATTATAGTTAAAAAATCATTTAGTTTAACTTATGGCAGTCGATTCAGTTGTATGAAAACGATTTTTTAGTAATTCAAATTATTAATAACTTTGAACGCATTCATAACTTTTTTTTCGCATTCAAATTTGATGTCAATAAACTGTAAACATCCTAATTCGTAAAAATAAACATTGATAGTTTAATTACAAGAAAAAACTTTAAACGTAGACAGACAACAATAAATATAATAATATAATTCAAGAAGACATTGCCAATCATTTGATATCCCACATAAAAATCTAAGAGGTTAACTATTAACATAATGTTATTTTCTATGGTGTGATTGCTTTTGAGAGAATTAAAAAAATAAATGTTTTATACATACAAAACATGTACTATACATAAGCACGTACTAGCAATTAACCTGTTCTCGTTCGGAAAATAATCAACCAAGTGTTAGGGTCCCTAGTCCAGGTCATTTTAAAGATACCCCAATCTTCACAAACACCTCATCTGTTAAATGGAATTGTATCACAGATAATTTTCTGATACTTTTCAATGATTGGTTTTACAGCCAAAGTTACAACTAAATAAATAAATGTTAAAAATACATTGTAGATCGAAAAAAAATACGAGAAAAACGGAGAGAAGTCGACGACAATAACTTAAATAATGGTTAAATGTTGATACAAACATTTTTATAACAGTGGCTTTCATTATTTAAATATTTAGAAATACGAGACACCTATTCAAATCTCATTCTTGACTGCGAAGACACAAAAAGGACGTCACGAAAATCACTAGGAATGAAGCTGTAACGACCAAAAGCCCTTTAAATGAGACTGAGACCACCAAAATCGCTATGAATGAATCTCATGAAAAAGGAGAAAAGGTACCATGGTGCAATGGGCTCCACACTCAACTAGGAAGATATTTATATAATATATAAACGAAGGAAGTATATTTCTATATTCAGCTTCTGAGAGAAGTGTAAAAGGTCGAAGGAAGACAAAAATTATAGAATGTTTTACGCTCAGTTTTATATTCACAAAAATTAAACAATGCAATAAAAAAATTAAAAAAAGTTTTTTTTACTTTATATTGCATACAAAAAAATAAACCGACGCTTAAATATTTAAGTTTGTTTGTGATAATATTTTTAATTCGTATATGTATGTATAGTGTTCTCTTTATTTTTGTTGTTAGATTTCTTCCTATGATTATTAGTATAATATAATATAGTGTGGTATTGGTACGCCCACGACTAACTCTTAGAAAACATTCGAGTATGTAGTACATAAATATGTAGATATCCCATAGCTTGAATATTAATGCTATCAACCCAATAGAGTAGGTTCCTATGTTAGTCTGGCTACAAAATTAAGTCTCTAAAATCTGAGATTTTATTGCTTGTGTATTTTAGCGAAACAATGAGAGAGATTTTGAATATTCCACAGAGAAAAATACAAAAATAGAACAAGAATACACATTAAGAAAATTTATACCGAAGATATTTTAGCTGATTTAAATACTTGGTTTATATATTATTACCAATGTATTCGTATCCTTTTTTAAAAAAAATCGACATAGATTACAGGAAATGAAGAGAACAGAATTTATCTTAAACAAGCAAAAGGCACATTACATAAGTTCGTGAAATTTGATACATGAAAACTAAATTTTAATTAAGTAATAATTCATTAATCGCATTAACCCTAAATGAAGTAATATTGATTGCGCAGAGAGTGTTCTGCGTTTTGTATTTGAGCTCATTCAAATCCTTTTACCAATTTTCACGACAAAACCAAGTAATTGGTGAGAAGAAAGAGTGTTTGTGGAGTATTATTTTGATCACTTACAAACGTAGATTAATCGTATTTAGTAATAAAAAATTATGTAAAATGTGTTACAAAAAAGTAAAAAATCTGTTTCTATATTTTATGTCATAAACATGTACCTAAGTCATCATCTGTGTGCCATAGAAAATAAGTCATTTCGAACTAGTGGTTATCTTCATCGATAATTCCAAGGTGTAACATGTCTTACTTACGAATACCAGCCTTTAACAGGACACATGAAAACATACAGAAAATAGTAAGAGATCTCTTTTTTATCGAGGGTTCCACGGAGTGAAGCAAAAATCATTTTTTTATTTTTACAATATTTAGAATCAAACAGTCGTTACACAATATGTTGACAATTAATACATTTAACATGTAGACCAGCGAAGATTCCACTCTTACCAGAAATGTCTTAGTCTTGAGGAAAAAAGCAAAAGTTAAAATTCTCTAAAAAAGTCAAAGTAAATTTAAAAACAACGATAATACAATACTTAAAACAATACAAAAACATAAATATAAAAGCAAAAAATTCTAAAATACTAGAAATCAATGCTACTCTTTTCATAATATGTTTTATGTTATGAATTTTTCGACACAATTGGATGTCGGGAACTGAATTTTTTACTTACTAGAAGTGTAGATGTCAAGCATATTTTGAACTACTCCAGATTAATCATTCCCATTGATCACACTCATCCACAGTCAACCTATTTGAATAGGTATTAACTATGTAGGTATGTTGTATATGATACACATACATAATATGTGAACTTCCTTAAGGAGTGCACAACACAGAGTTTCGACGCTTATGAATCGACTTAGGCTAGGTTAAGAGTACTCTTTAAACCTAGGTAAAATTCCCAATTCATCTGTGTCATGCTTATCACATGACTTGAAATTTTTGAAAGTTGTATAATACGTTACAACTCAATATTTTTCCACTATTGAAATCAAGTTTTATACGATTTCATACAATTTGTGTGCTTTCAAACTGGAAAGACATCTGTTGCAGTTCAGTGGAAACAACATCGGAAGTTTCCATCTTCATATAATATGTTGTATTAGAGTGGGTTAACAGACAATTAGGGCTATTCTGTAAGCTTTCCTCTAATTTTTAGAGTCCTCTAAAATAATAGAGGACGCTAAACGATAAGACCGTATTCTGTAACTGACATTTCCGCTAAAAAATGGAGGAATCCTCTAAATTCATCCGCTAAATGGTTAAGTTTTAGAGGGACCTCTTTAGGTGCCTCTAAAATTTTAGAGGATGCTATTTTTGACATTTAAAACAATTCGCAAGTGTTTTGTTTGCGAATTTACATTTGTTTGATATATTTTATTTATTTATTATTTATAAAAATGAATATTACTGATAGTTTAATATTTAATATTGTTAATCATGAAGTAACGGAATTGGAAAAACAGTAAGTGTATTGATTAATACAAATTAATGAATAATAAATCAATTTGTTTCCAACTCAAGGTTACAACAATTGTTATTAAAATTATCTTATTCATTGTTTTAGGAGGGAGCTGAAATTAATTAGGCAAAATTTAAGGGATGTGAGCAACCCCTTTGAGTTACCAGCCAATTATTTTCTAAAAAATAAATAAAAATATAACAATAAGTAATGTATAATGATAGTTCAATTGTGTTTTTTATATATTTATGTATTATAAACATATGATAGAGTGAAATAACATTTTTTTAAAAAACAAAAACATTGTTTATTTAGATATGAATTGATAAGAATAAAGCAATAAATGTTACATGATATTTCAATTGTTATTTTACTATTATATGATATTTTTTACACAAATGAATCATGAAAAAGAAAACATAGAAATATAGAATGAAATAAAGGAATAACAAATGAAAGTTCTCGAAACAAAATTATTGATAGCACTGCTCATATTTTTGAGTGCCGAGGCGACATTATTTAGGGCTTCAGCAATACCATCATTGGACTCTTTCAACTGCCTGGCCATTGATGTGTGCTCCTTAATAATGTCGGCCAGCAGCTCTGTATTCCTATTTGGTCTCCGTCGCTAATGTTCTATAGGAATTGCTGGCTGCTCCGGTGAGATTGTTGGATGTTCTAATGGCATTGGTGTTGTGATGACGGCCAGCAACTTTTCCTCTAAATCGGTTAGAGGTTTTACTGTGGATGGACCACCTCCAGTTCCCCCATACAAATATTGTAATTCCCTGGTTTTCCTCTTCACTTTTGTTTTAAGTTCACTGAAACACTGAAAAAAAAACAGAATCATTTAATGTTGAGGAGGATATGTTGTCAATACTCTAAGCGACATTTTGTTAAGATAAGATTATTAAATTGATGAAGTGAAGTGAAAGAATTAGTCAAAATATACTTAAGTGTACACAATGAATCTTGAGAGAGAGAAAAATGTACCTCTATTCAGTCAGAGGCTTAAAATTTTCCATTATTTGGTGAAAAATTGCACTTGGAATCATATTAGAATGTGAATAGAAATAACAATAATATAGAATATAGTGATGATATTACAGATATTTATATTTCATAGTACTTACGTCTTTCCATTGTCTGAATGTCTTTGCAGGCCCATTCTGGTTGAGAAGATTTGTACACTCTTCCCATTTTTGTTCTAATGAGCGCAACTCTCCCGGTGACACAGAACTTGCCGTAGCAACTATAGGATTAGTTTCAACAAACTCAATCAAAACTTGCTTCTGCCTTTTCGTCATCCTTTGGGAGCGCGACATTTCGATTAAAAGTAAATTGATGTGTTCCAACAAGACTCCAATAATGTTATGAGTAATTTACATTTTAAAAACTTTGCGTAACCCACAACACACTTGAAAATATATTTAAAAAAACATGCAGGTAGAATGCGATCTACAGCTATTGTCGATATATATAAAACTCTTGTCGATGTACAAAAAACTCTTGCTAGAATTTTAAGTGTTTATTTATTGTCGAAATATGTTACGACCAACGCCTTGTTTTGAAAACACTTCACAAAAATTCCGATGTGACAAGTACTTTTGACAGATTTATGTGAATTTTGACAGTTCGGCCATAGAAAATCGATATATTTATGTCAAATGTAGACTATTTTGGTGTGAATCGAAGTACTTGCGGCTATGTTCACAACATTCATTTTAGAGGACGCTAAAATTATGAATTTTGGAGGATCCTCTAAAATTGTTTTTACAGAATGCCGTTTTTGAAATTAACTTTTAGAGGGTTGCTAATTTTTAACTTTTTAGAGGACTCTAAAAATTAGAGGAAAGCTTACAGAATAGCCCTAAATAATATTTAGACTTCTTTACATTTTCGTATGTATATACAATACGATATGAAAATATGTACGATAATAATATTAATAATAAGATATGCATTTAAACATAATCTGCGTAGGCAGACACGGTGTTAAGAAAGATAAGATAAAATTATTCTAAGAAACCTAATAAAAAATTTAATATTTATCTATTTTTTTTTCATTAATTATCATTGTTGTTCAAAAGCAAACCACAAAAGTATTTATTTAATTTTATATCGGCATATCACATTTTATCAAATTTCAATATTATGTCATCGATTTTTAGTTGTATTGTTATAAAATCTAAAAATGCATTTAAACGATTAAATCGTGATTTTTATTCTCAATAAACTTAAATATAATAAAAGCTCAAGTCTCTATATAGTTATGTCAATAAATGATATTACCTATATGTATAAAATAAACACATAGAAGTTTAAGATGGTTGCTTAAAATATAATACCAAAAAATGTTAAAGTTGTAACACAATATTGCAAAATCATTTGCACATAAGGATGTATACTTAAATGTGATGAATTTAAGAGCCATACGCGACTAAAAAAAACTGACAAATTATCTCGTGAGAAGAAGAATTTACGAAGTTGCATGTTATCATACACTTATGCAAACGATAAAAATAATAACTTTACAAACATGTGTGATAAAAAAAAACTACATATGGAATCAAGTACGCAAAGAAGTCTGGTGTCTAGAACCGTCTTATCCAGACAATGAGATTTTCATCGAATATCGGACGGATACTTAAACGGTATTGAACTTCACCGATATGTTTTCGGATGAAATCCATGGGTAAACGTGAGTAAAACCCAATACTGATAAACATTTATCATTCTCTAAATGCATACGTTAAAAATGAGCATAACGCGGTAATATTTTAAATAGTTTTTCTTGTATGGCCTAACGTCAAAATTTTCTGTATCTATCTATGTATATATTATGTAAAGAACTGAGGGAACTATAATAATACGTTTAGATTCGTCAATTCTCCGGACAGATGGGGATCTTTCTCTGTGTTTCTATGATTTTTGTTATAATAAATTGATTAGTTAAAAAAAAACGACAAAACACCGATAAAACTGACAATTTTTAAACTACTACTACTACTACTACTACTATACCATCACGGCATATCCCACAAGTGGGGTAGCCAGCAGACCAGCTGCGTATAAAACATGCAAGCTGTCTTCTCCGTGCCAATATAAAATCAAGACATTCAGGATGGGTGGCAAACCTCATCGCCGAATTTAAGATGTAAAATGTCTTTATTTTTTCGAACACCTGCCTACCTTAAACTACCATTGCAATGAAAATGATCGTCAAGCATACAACCGATACAAAACGAAAAGTAAAGAAATAAATATATTTTAAAGACAAATTTTAGTGTTAAATCGTTTGCGTATTTTTAATCCCGTTTGGACGACACGCTAAAATTTTATAGAAAAAGTGGTACCGATTGTCTACGGAGTACGCGACTGATATCCGACTCAAATTTCACCGACGAGCAAAGAATTTATTATTATAACACTTGATAGGTACATAATATTATTATACTTGTCCTGGCGTTTGTAAAAATTCAACAAGTTTTTTGTCGTTTTAATCAGTGAGAATTTTTTATAGAACATTCTGGTAGGAATATTAATTAACATTCTTATGCGATGCACTCAATTAAGTATTATTCATAATTCTTAAATATGTTTTATCCATACTTTAAAATGTATACAAATTAATATTATTCCAATATATCTAAACGTTTTTATAATGATACATTAGGTAATTAATTCTAATAACCTAAGGAGTTCGTATAATAATAAATTAAGTACCAGCAAAAATGTTGATAAATCATTTATCAAACTCTTAGCTTCATTATATGAGCACAATAAAAAATGACTAAGTACTGTACAATATTAAAAATTTAATCCAATTGATTTATGCAAATAATATAAGTATTCTGAATTTTTTTCACTGAATATTGTTGTGAACATTAAATGAGGTTTGACACCTATATTGGATGTCTTAATTTTTTGGCACGAAGAGGATATTTCGCATATTCATTTTATGAAGTCAGTCTACTTGATGGTATGGAAAGAAATATTTTTTTAGAATTATGCAGATATACGTGTCTTTTTATTTATTTTATTTTATTTTATGAATGTTAAAAGCACAAAACAGACAAAAACTACATATATAAAGTTAGAAAAAAGGTTAATCCTTCAGAGATCAGCTATCATCCAATACCTCTTCTAGCTACATTCATAATATCACATAATTTTATGCAATACTCGTGTGAAAATCTTAATAAACATGTTTTCGCATATCCTCTTAGACATAACATACTGGACAAGAAAAAGGAAACCAATACAACTTTGACAAATTTGCATACATTGAGTGTATTATTGGATTTTAGAGTTGCATTGTCTAAGCTTGTCACAAACCATGGGCCTCACCAGGAGTTTTTCAAGTGAGGGGCAGCAACTTCAATGCCAATTTATGTCAATACTAATTTTGCCTGCTAACGAACTTATGCCCTCTGCTAAAGCCTTACTATTGAACTTACATGAACAATATTAGGTACAAACAGTGAGATTTTCAAATACAAAATTACAATAAAACGAACCACTAGAACTTATGAGGTTTTTACATATGTTTATTGCAAGTGTGCAGAACCAAAAAGATGCTCAGTACAGAAGGAACAAGAATATTATTATGAAACAATATTACTCTGAGATATATTTTATTTTTGTAATATATAACCGAAGGTGTAAATAATAAGAATAGTATAGTAACAAAGGCAATACAAACAATAGAAAATAGTGAAAATAGTAACAATAACAGTAGGTAACAGTGAGACACCGATAAACATTAATAATAATATTATTGTATTGTTGTAAGTTGGAATCGTTTCCGGGGTAAGAAAAGAAAAAGGCGATCAAATAAAGGTGGAATAATAACATATTCATGTGAGAGATAAAAGACATAATGTACAATTATTTTTTTTTATTTATTGTAACTATTATAGTTTAGAAAAAAATAATAACGTAAACACATTTTGTGGTCAAGCTTTGTGAGGTGAGGTATGATAGATCAGAGCAGAGGATTAAGTATTTGGAATTTTATTTTGAATTTTTAAAAAGAGAACCACAACTGCTACTTGCAATAGGCCGATTTAAACTACTAATTGAGTTGACATTTATTTTGTGAAACCCTATATTAATTTTTAGAAACAAACTGTTTAAAGTTTTACTGTATTAATTAATAAAAGTAACTTCGAAGTCATTCCTAATAAAACACTTCACTGAACGACCAACAAAGTCATTGTCAGCTAAGCTTAAAACGGTTTATTTTTTTCTATAAATTAAATCGATTTAAATTATTAAAGTTGTATAATGATACAAAAATAAATGGAAAAAAAATAATAAACGACTCTAGCAAATATTCTGATCATAGACCCATTTGTAAAATTTTTATATTAAGTGTTTTTTTTTCATTTTCTAACATTAAGATAACAATTACACGAAATTACACAATTACCCTCCTTTACACGAGACTTGTCTCTATAAGGAGGATGTTTAGATTTAAGTTTTATCAAATAGTCTATGTATTGTAATGTCTGTATAATTATTGTTAAATAAAATAAATAAAATAAAAAATTAATTAAATGTAAATCGTAAATTTCATCAGTGGAATAATAAATACATCACCATATTTCTCGCATATGTAGGTAAGTAGGAATCACGGCACTATGTAGACAAAAGTTTACTTTGAACAGCATTGTTGTTCTATATAAAAACGTAAGCGATATCATTTTTACCAACATACTTGACCTTGATTGTTGCTATTGGTATTTTTGCGAATGGGAAAGATTTGTTACGATAATTAATAATCATCATCGTTGTCAATCCTAAAAATGTGAGAAAAATAAAGAACATATTATTTATAAATCATATAATTGTCGTTTATGGTCTTTAAGCTCGCAATAACGGCTATTATAACGACGTCCCTTGGTAATTCTAGCAAAACGGAATAGTAGTTCGGGTAGAAAGTAACTATGGTAATCAAAATATTATTTGTTGTAAGACGTAGTGGTACTTTGTATTTTCTACTTGGTGGTGTGAGATGCGACAACCACACGGTTTTAGAGCAGAAAGAAACATGAAGAGGTCGAATGAAATACATTTTAGAATTATTTTGTATCAATGGTGTTACATTAAATATTCATGAAAAATGCCGAGGGATTGTCCGTTTTCTTATTAATACATAAATTACTCTATGGCTAACTGCGGTCATTAACATATTACCTATGTCATATCGTCACCATATAGGTACTTACCTTGAATTCACTAAATAATGCTGCACTCTATGATCCACGACAGCCGTCATCACGTCAAAGTGTAAGGGTTGTCCAGTGATAAAGAACTTTTTCTCAATCATATATTATAATTATCATGACCCCAGTAACTAGTCATCAGAACACGAATCTCAATCCCAACATCGAGACCTACATATACTATAGGTTTAACAATATAAATATCTATCCACTGCATAGATTGCAATACCCAGCCTTTTATATGTTCTTTATGAATCAAACAACTAATATGGATCTAAAATGTCTGAAAAATAATTCAAACGTTTGACAGGCAGGTGCTTTTAAAACGAAAACATTTTTTCGTCATAAATCTAAACTCTTTTGCAGAAAGGATGTTCAGTAATTAATTTTAAATATTCATAGCAAAAAAAGACAAATTTTTTGTTTAGTTGTTGTTAAATATTTAATGATTTTTTGTTGAAATAACAATATAAAAATGTAGATTTGCACTAAAATCAGAACATGTTTGGGGGGCAGGTTTATGGGTTTAGTAATTAAGTAGCCAACTATGTAGATGGGGTCGTACTACAAGTGCAAATTTGTCAGTTTATATCAATATTCGTGAAGACATTTTTAGAAAAATGTGTTGTTAGAATTATGGTCGCATGACAATAATGTTTAGTACATTTGTATGTAAAAGTTATGCGAAAAACGGAATTCTTTTCTCGGCATTTCAAAATTCTCTCGAAGGTTGTCATCGTACAAACGTGTATCCAAAGTAATAGTGCCTTTGGGAAACGTAGGGCAAGTATGGTCGAGACGTGACGAAAATTGGAAAAATACAACAACATTGTACAGGAACACAGGGTTTAAGTCGAAAGATGATATACACAAGTAGAGAAGCATTTAAAGCGACTTAAATGCAGGTCAGATAAGGTCACAAATGTGACGAAATAAAGGTTGTGAAATAGAGTCGTATGTAGCCCACACATCGAACATTTAAGAGTGCCGAAATTTATAACTTTTAGATAAACTTTGTTACAATTTTTATAAAATTGTCTTATAGATTAAGTAATCCATTGTTTTATACATCGGAATTGCATTCAGGTATCTAAAAAATATAATCATAAAAAAATCCGTGGAATAAAACATGAAATATGCAAAACAAAAAAAAACTTTGATCAATATTGTATAACAATGAAAAACAATGCAATAATGTTGTTTTTTCATTAAATTCTTTAATTAACCATCGCATTCTGGCGATAAGCTCGCCCTCGGTACATCGAGTTGTATAAGTGATATTTTTACGATATTTCGTATTAATTTCAAATAATGTAACCAATGTACAGTAAAGAAATTAATGAATAAATTAATTAATAATTATATACTTTTAAAATGGTACCTGAAGAACAATGAGTTTTGAATGGAACAAATTGTACACATAGGTATAATCCCTCAAGACAATAGAAAAACAACAACACAGAAGGAGATTTCTGTATAAATAGACTCCAAAATTTGATTCCAATTTGAGAAGAAGACAAACTGTATACTAGAAATAGCAGTTATTTCAATTTTACAGTAAAAACGTATGATGTCAATGTGTGCCCTTATAAAGTGATATTCTGTACAATAATGCATGCCTTGAGACCTGTTGACAATAAATGGAGCAGGCTGACAATAAAATAGGAACTTAATATTGTTTTAACAGTGTCGTAAAAAGTACACTTTAAAGAGCGCAGTTTCAGTGTTGAAGCTGTAAGCGAAGAACCAGATGCAATAAAAAGAGGAATAATTTTGACACACTTACTTAGTATAGGATCTGTTAAAATGTATATTTAATCATGAAACAAAATAGCTTTCTCTCACATGATACTTCTTTATTTGATGGAATAAATACCAAAAATATGGTGTTAATAAACTAAAAAACATACGTGTATATAAATAAGAATAATAACTAATAAACTAATAACTAATATAAATAAGATATAGCATAAACAAAGAAGATAATGATACATAAAGGCCAAATAAAAAAAACATCAAATTTACAGAATGTTGTAAAAAATCGATGTTTTAGTCACATTTTGAAATCACTTGGTCTAAATAGAATAAACACAAGGTAAAATTTTACATCGATACGTGTGTTAAAAAAAACCTTTACCTACATTTTTTGGAAAACTTTATCGAATGTGTTCATATAACCTATATTTATAAACAATGAAGTATCCATTGCTTAATTCGGTAGAGTTGCCACTTCGTTGCCATCTTACTGAAAATATGTGTAACTATGTACATATTTATTACCCGTGTCCGATGAGTTTTACAAAAATGTTGAAGTAGTTTGAAACCAAACATATACATCAACATGGATTAACAACAATTGAAACAATATATGAAGATATTTGTTGCAGCATGAGAACTGACACGTCTCTTCTCAGCTTTACCCGAAAAGTAAATGGAAGAATTATAAAAACAAAGACCCTTACACTATTTGTAGTTCTAAACTCATAAGCATTTAGTACATTCGCAAATAACTTCTATTCTATATAGAAACAACTTAACATAAACATGCATAGTAACATTTAACTGCACGTATCTAAAAAGTCGAGAGCATTTCTAGATTATCTGGAATTAATAGCAAACGTCCACATTTATATTCTGACCACCATACGATTAGAGAAGTCACATTAACAGACACACAACCCAGAGCTGTGAACATAAACATACAACATAAGGGGTGGTAGTTGTTACTGGTTAGTGAGTTCTCCCCATTTTATTTGAAACGTTCCCTACTGAAAAGAACTTCGTCAAATTCTTTCATTTTTAACTATATCACGATTATGAATCAATATTTTCAAATTTTATGAGTATTTTGATTATCTTAACGTTATTGCAATATTACACATATAGTGAGTAATTCATTGGATTGGTCTGCAATGAGTTTGGGTTACCTTCTCCATTTCTTCCTATTTTCAGCTAGTCTCTTTAGTTCTACGCATGTGCCACAGTTCATATCCTTTTTAAGTTGATCCATTTAGGTGTCTCTTGGTCAGCCTCTAACATTTCTGCCTTCGATCCTGCCATCCGCGATGGTAATGAGTAGGCCAAGGTGTCTGATGTTGTGGCCAATCCAGTTAGTTCGTTGTTGGCTGATTCTTTAAAGGAGTTTCCTTCTTTCGGCTACCCTGATTAGCACCTCTTCGTTTTTCATGTTATATTAGAATTCGGTAAATCAGATTCCAGAACACATTGACTAAAAGATTTTTTTAAGACTTGCACATTTTTACATGCAGTTGGTTTCTGCCTAATAGGAAATGTTGCAATGGAATGAATAAATAATCTTGCTTTATATTATTTCGAACATTACCTATTCTATAGAACGAACTTTCATGTTTAGATTATTAACAATAATTTAAAAATCATAGAACTTTCTTTTGAGAGAAAAAATAAGCATTGAATAATCTATTAGTCTTGCCCCAAAATAGACCGTAAATGTTTGTAATAAGGGTTTTGAAATAAATAAATTTAAAAAATATGATTTCATTTTAATAATGTTACATCTCATGGACTTGAATCCCTTTAGCAATGAAGCTTCACATTTAAATTGCTGGTGCAACGTTTTTAAATGCGCTTTAAGACAAAATAATAACAGTAACAACATTTCGTTAGTCTGGCATTGAGAGAGTTAACCGACCAATTTCCGTACATTTTTAAAACTTTATTGGACATTCGCTTAGATTAATGGATTTACTACCAATGTACGTATACACATGTTATGTTAGGGGGAATATTAGTATTCTCGTATGATTATATTGCTAGAATAATACTTTGTTGAAGAAATATCATTGATTTAATTCAAAATGTTACAAATAAAGCTGGCATGTATGTTAATTGCATATTATAGTGAATCTTGATAGAGAAGTTCTTTGTTGAAGAAATGACTCTAATTAAATTAAAACAGAGATATAGAAGACAATGGAAAAATATCGTTGATAAAATTCACAATATTACAAATAAAGATTAGGGTACCTAGGCGCAATGAGTCCCCAACCCAACTAGGACAAGGGGAAGAAGATGTATGTTTGTATGTGCGTGTGTATGAATTGCATAACGTGAATCTTGCTAGAGAAATCCTATGATAAATTCATAATATTTGGTATACATACATTTCTCTGGTTACTGTTTGATTTTTCGACACATAGTATTTTTATATCCATTATTATGTCATTGTTGTCTTTGCATTATTTAAATTTATTTAAACATGTAAAAGGCTTCTTGCCGTATATATTTCTATAAAAAAATAAATATATAATATCACAAATAAATATGATATGTAGATATAATTGAATATAGTGAATCACGGTATCGTGGGGATAGGCAATGAACCAACCGCATGTGGAGACGCAGATCATCCCTTTGTAATATTAAAAACAAAACATTCAGAGAAAACTCTAAGTGCGACCAAATTAAGGAAGTCACTTAAAGTACAATACACAGAGCTGTACCTACCAATGGTAAAGAATTGCACATTATGCCGACAGATGGTGAATGGAATGAGACACTGTGGCCACGATTCTAAGAACTGATGGAAAATTCAGGAAATTATTAAGTACCTATTCAGGAAAGGTTTTCAACATGACTTAATTTTACAATAGTTTTAATGACTACAGAAATTTGTCGACTATGAATAAATTAATTGCAAAACTAATATGTAGGTATAAACATAAAATTTAGAACAACTGAAATGCGGGTAAAATAATGTCTGATACTTCTTTAAAAGGAGATATTCAAAAATATTCCAGAAAATCCACGCCTCCTATTTTTTAAGCCTTCTGTAACATAATGATGGAAACGACTTTGCCATAAAGACCTCTTAACCCGTCAGCTACCAACAGCCAACAGTGTACGTTATTGCCAATAAACTTATTCAGACCCCTCCTTTATAACTCTACTACTGAAGGGTAGGTTCGTAAATAACTGCTACAAAATAGCGGATAACTGTGATAAACGTAGTACCTGTTATTATTTCATTTTTATCCTTATTGGAACCATTTTGGACCATTCTAAAGTTAACTTGTTGAGTTTACTGCCGTACAAATATATATATGATAAATAATAACGAAAAATTTTGAATTAAGAACGGCATAATTTGCACGTTGTTTGAAAATACTATTAATACCTACATGTCAGATAATGACACCTTCTTTTTTTAAATTTAATATAAGACAATGCATTAACTAAGGTGGTGTGGGCACATGGTTTAAATTTATTTTGCAGAGGTTCATGGAAGACTTTCCCTCTGTTCCGTAGCAAATGAATGATTTTGCAAATTCGAGTCAAAATAATTTCAAATAATGTGTTCTATAAAAGTCAATAAAACAAGTGAAATTTTAAAATCGGCACTTGAATTTATTCAAGATGGGAATAACTATTTTTTGTCAAAAAAATACCAATTCTCAGTTATTTTTTGATGAAAAAAAAATCACTGAAAACTATCCGCGATTTTCATATTTCTAGCAACACAGCGACGGCTATTGTTTGCATTACACAAAATTAACCCTTTCCGTCCTACTCTGTAAAATGAACCTCCACTAGCCATTAGCCATAATATTGTAAACTAGTCATTTCGTACAGTTGTTTGCGTACGATAAACAAAATTGATGCCCGCTACTGTTTCGCTGAAATATACACAAACACACACATATACATACATATTTGTATGATACAATCGGTTTGCACGAATGGTTTCAATACAATTTATTTTTATTTTAAAAATCTCTTGCGATATTGATAATGAAACACGTCTATTGGGCTGAAAAATAATACTGACATGGTAGATTATCATTTTTTAAATAATACGGTAGTACTATTAAAATAAATAAGTACAGCAGGACACCCTCGCCGAATCTTGTTCTCTTTAAGTTACTGACTCCAATGTAATGAAATTCATCCTTTTCACCAGCGCCTTTGAAAATATACTAAAACGGCGACAAAAATACAGATCATCAAAC
This sequence comes from Athripsodes cinereus, assembly GCA_947579605.1. Classification (NCBI taxonomy): domain Eukaryota; kingdom Metazoa; phylum Arthropoda; class Insecta; order Trichoptera; family Leptoceridae; genus Athripsodes; species Athripsodes cinereus. Next base: position 16,214,870 of record OX388322.1, on the reverse strand, counting down.
GTCATTATCGTCATCCACATTTGAAACAGTTCATTGTGGAAACAAGTATAAAGGGCGATATGTTTGTCACTTTTCCAGCTAGTGTCCAATAAGACAAACTCTCGAGATATATCTGTTTTGGCATAAACAAGTAAACAAAAAAATATATATGTCAGCCAAAGATCTTGGATCAAAAGCTCGTAGTTGCTATGAAAAGTGATGATTAAACTGAAAGTAAAAGTGTATTAAATCAAACAGGCATTATTTATACAACTTTGTGATCAAGAGTTTCTCTTGGAAGTGCATTATATATGAAATTTAATTAAATTCTAGGTGGTAGGTATATGGCTCTAAACATAAACTTTATATTCATATCTATAATATTATCTAGGTCAAAGAGAACCTAGCGCACAAATTCATTCGTCATAATTTCGGAAGATGTTTCAAGCCTCTCTTGCCGACACTAAGAAGACATAAAACTTTTTTATTACGTTTTTGCCAAAGTGGGAGATGTAACAACCACTTTCTCCATATTGCTCTCTCATCGAGAAATAAAGAAAATAATATACAACGCTCGTAAAAACTCCGAAAAAGATACATAAATTAGGATATTAAAAACTTTTTGCATATTGTGGAATGTAGACGATTCATCACATCTGCAAGCGGAATAGTGGAGAAGGATATTAGACGTCAGACTACTGCCAAAATATATACTTACGCAAAAAAAAAAAAAAATACTATGCATAAATGAGTTCGGCACAATGAATGAGAATATTAACATAATAAATAATAGAGTTACATAAGTATATACACTTGCAAATGATTTAATATTTATAATTCTATAGTATGCACTCATTTCAAGGGGCTTTCAATAACATGAACAAAATTTGGAAGGCGTCTGGACACAGCAACAGGACGAAATGTCGCTTGTTCAATGCGTGCATCATCCCAATCCTTCAATATGGCTGTGAGTCTTGGCACTTAACCAAGGCTCAAGAGCGGAAGATACTAAGCTTTAAAAACAAGTGTCTTAGAAGGATTTTGGTAGTCAAATGGTATGAACATGTTACAAATGATGCTGTGCGCCGGCGCACCCAGCAGAGACTTGTAATCTCCGTAATACAGGAGAGACGATGGTCCTGGCTGGGACATGTTTTGAGAATGCCCAATGATAGTTGGCCAAAAAGAGCGCTGTTCTTCCGTCCGCAAGAGTTCCGTCGGCCCGGGCGTCCCTCTTTCACAATACACCGTTCCTATGACAACGATATCAGAGCGCAGGGAATGTCGTGGAAAGAGGTGACGCAATTGGAACAGAGACGCTCTGAATGTAGGAGGCTGGTTTCTGCCCTGTGCTCCCGAGAGGAGCGTTGAGGGCGATGATGATGATGATGAAATGATTTGACACTTTGGGTCTGTGAATCCTGGTTTATAATGTCTCCCACTCTTTTCTGCAATTTTTAAATACCCTGTAAAGATAAAATTTTAAAAAATAACACTTACTCATCACATTTCATCTTCCATTCAGTGATGTGACGTCATTTTCCTGCATTAAAAAGCATCACACATTAAGGGTTGCACCCTCCCTCACCCATGAATGTTACAGGAATGGCAGTTCCTATGTCATCCATACTCTTCAAGCAAATTCTTTCTAAGGAAGGGCTCAAGGTTCGCCTGAAGGACTCCCCCTGACAAAACCCTTCCTGAAATTAAATACAACCGTTAATGTCCACCGACTCTCTATTTTACAATATGACTTAGAATTAGCTTACAGTTACGTATTATCTACGTACTAGTTGATTGCTTAGACTAATACAAAGGATGAAGACTAGACACTTGGAAATTTTAAAATAAATACATTTTTCAAAGCCTTCGGGTTTCTACAAACAAATAAATGTTTCACGACGTAGTGGGTGTTCACTCGGTTTCTGAAATCATAAAAAAAAAGAAATTTTAAGTCAATGTACACGAAAAAAAATGTTAAAATATTATTGTCCAAGCATAGATTATACATATGTGCTTTAGTTTTGGACCGGCTGCCCTAAGCAGTTGTTCTAAAGCTCACCTCCTGTTATAGGAGAAAAGGACGTCACAAACAGAGTGAGTTCGATCAGGTCAAACGGCCAAGTGGTCATACAGGGATGGACTAAATAACCTCAGCGGGAATGGATCCCGGTCGCCGTAGGATATCCCATTTGCTCTTCCACGACTCAACAAACCTCCGAAAACTCTTGAAATTTTCTGGATTCAAGGTTAGCTCTCCGAACCAGATTGGCCTGGGAGTATCTGGAGTCATACTGTCAATCATTTCTCTTCTTGCCTCATCCATAATCGAGCAATTCCAGAGGATATGTTCAGCATACTGGGCACCACCACCACAGGGACACCATGGGTCATCCACAAGATTTAAATCAAAGAGTTTCCCCTTGAGATCTCCATGCCCAGTGATTAACTGAGTCATAAAATGATCCAGAGCAATGAACTTTCTCTTCATTCGGACCTTGAGATCGGGAAAGAACCTGTAGACAAGTCTACCGGTTCTTCCCGAATCCCACCTCTCTTGCCAGACATCCATTGTCTTCATGTTAATTGCCTTAAGAGCAGCGTCTCTTTCCTGTCTTCTAGTGCCTCGGGTCACAACCATGCCAAAATGGACTGCAGTTCCATCCACACACAGTGTGCGACGCGCTGCCCGTTCTAATACCTCCAGATCCGCAGGTAAAACGCCAGCAATAACCGGAAGACCATCAGTCGCCGCAGTCCGATATGCTCCAGTTATTGCCAATAGGCAAGGTCTTTGTCCTCTTAGTAAGGCCAAAGCAACACTTCCAACATGTAGTCTGTGTGACCATACCCTCGCAGCATATGTTATTTGGGCTACGTAAGTTGCCTTATAGATGGTCAATAATGTTTTTGGGCTAAAACCCCAGGTCCCTCTACTAAGTTTCCTTAGAGTGGCAAACAAAAGCCTGGCCTTTTCAGAAATCATTCTCGCGTGATGTAAAAAAGAGAAACGTCTATCTATGTACACTCCCAAATAACGGAAATCCTCGACAAGTTTGACTGATTGATCACCCATTCTCAATGTTGGATCACGATTTCGACTAAGATCACCCTTCATAAGCATTGCTGCAGTTTTGGCAGCTGAGAATTCTAGTCGATTTAGAGCACCCCACTGAAGAATTTGTTCAATAGCAGCCGAAAAAGAACTCTCTATTGCTGATCTCGTGTCACCAGCCAAAAGTAACAGAGCGTCATCCGCATACGCGATTATTGTTGCTGATTCTGGTAATTCTATTGTGAGAAGGTCATTGAAAAGAATATTCCACAGATATGGACCGAGGACTGAGCCCTGTGGACATCCCATAGTGACCTCTCTCGAAACGACATGTCCTGCATATGTTATTGTCACAGAGCGATCCCGGAAATAATCTGAGACAATCCTGAAAAGATCAGCCGGACATTGTCTGTTTTTAAGCTTCAAAAGAATCAGGGGCCACCAGGCATTATCAAAAGCACCCGAAATATCTAGAAAAACGCCCAGCACGTACTTCTCCTTTCTGTTATTTTTCCATCTCACACATTCTAAAATAGCATGTTCAGTAGATTAAAAAGCATCAATACATACTTACAAACTATTTAACTTCGCCCTTCGACGCTCTTCGCAGGAGAATAGGGATCAAACCAACCTCTTTCTTTCTCAGAGCGTCTCTGCGCTGATTGAGTCACCTCAAATTGACTCGAATCGATTGACTCTAACAATTATTGTTTAACCAATATTGTTGAAACATTATTGTGTCAAAACTACCATTTACCCATACAAAATTTATATATAAAATATCAACTGTTAAATATAAAATCATAATACTTACATAGAAAGCGAATGCATCGACCGTTGCACAAGCAATAAAGGCGATACTTGAAAATGTAGAAAACATTTACCAATAAAAATGTGTTTTGAGTGTTGCAAAATATTTCAATGCACATTGAAAGTGTTGAAAACGTATTTAGAGTATCTGCGGCTAATGCCCTCCGGCAAAACAAAAAAAAAATCTTTAGCAATAAACGAAGCACGAGGGTTAGAGAATTTTGTAATTACAACCGACAATGCAATCGACCCTCTATTTACAACTTGGCGAAATTGACGCTTTTGTTTTTCAAGTGTGTTTTCGATTTCGCTATCCCCATTTCTACAACGTTTACCCCTCGAATTACTTTTGAATCCGTGCTTAGTACCTACCTATATGTATTTAAAATATATTTGAAATAATATGTTGTCTGGTATTATACTTTTTTCAGTTTAAAGAGGCTACTTCAAGACGGATTTTAATTTTATTTTAACTTTTCATAACCCCCATTATCGAGTTTTTACTATTAATAATATTATGCTCTGAAAACTAATGCCTACCAATTATTTTTACATTCAATGTAAACTTATTTTTCCGTCTAACTGATCAACTCTTTGAAATTGTGGAGAATAAACCAATAATAAAATTAAATATCCATTTTTTTTTTTATTTTTTTAAAAAAAGATATATCTGGGTTTTTGCTATAAACCCAAATACAACCTTATACACCTATCACAGTAAGCTTCTTAAAGCTTGTGTCGTGAAAGCGGAGTTTGCCGACACCTGGTATCGAACCGCGGACTCCTTGTTCACGAGGCCGAGACTCTACCTCCAGGCTACCGACGAACTATAAGTTGGGCACGTGGAAAGAATGAATGAGGACAGGATGACCAAAAGATAATATATTTGGCAGAGAGGTATGCTGCTCGGAGACGTGGCCGTTCGAGGACTAAATGACAGAATCATTTAAGCCAAATCCTGCACCGTCACGTGTTGAACACATTGAATAAGAGAGCATACATGAACACTTTTATTCCATAGAGCATCTATCTATCTATCTATCTATACCCTCACGCCGTGTCCCAAGTGGGGTAGGCAGAGAGAACGGAACGCCAAACAGATCTATCTTTACACACTTCCTTCGCTTCCTCCACATTCATACAGTTCCTCATACACGCACGTCGGTTCCTCTTACTCAACACGCGGCCATCCTTGAGAATTTGATCCACGTGATCAAGCCACGTGGTTCTCGGACGCCCGCGTTTCCTCACACCCTTTCTTTCAGATAAGTATATCCTCTTTGTCATTCTTTCCTCTTTCATTCGTTCCACATGACCAAACCATCTCAATTTATTTACACGCATTCTGTCCACAACAGTCTTCTTGCATCCGCTCATTCTTCTAATAGATCTAAAGAAAAACACTACCTATATATCATAACGAATTAAAAACCGAAATAAAATTACGTTAACTAAAAGTAAATTTAAAAATACTATATTTATTGACGTGAAATTGAAAAATCATCGTAATTAAAATCTGCACCAATAATTAAATTGTGATATAAATCAAATTATGAATTTATAACATAAAATAAATAATACGTATATCAGAAAACAGCAGTCACACATTGAAAATTGTAATGTTATACAAAATAATAATATTTTTTTAAACTCAAACACCCGCATTCACGTTAGTCAGAGAATAAAAATTATCCCAACCATTATGTCAGGTTAAACTAAAACCTTCTGTCTGGCTTACATTATTTTCATTGATTGTTTCGGCATTGACATGTAACACTTCATTTTATATTATCGATCATCTGATGATGCGAACACGGAGTCCGCGAAACCGGTCGTGCGTTGTCATACTCAATAGTGACATTAAATATTATTTTCGTTTGTCAATTGTTTTTGGTATATCCTTACCGCATTACTGATATTTGAAAAATTTAGAAATGTAAATACGGTAGCAAATTTACATTCATTGTTGAATATGTCATTTTCGGTATAATACTTAAATGACCAGTTTTATGAGTAAAATTTTGGTTTAATCAGGGATAACTATTCACAGACTAGACATGACTGTAAACCAAAAATTTAAGGTGTATTTATATGTTTTTCGTTATAGTACCTAGAATACAAAGTAATGGAGGTTTTTTGAAAATTAAAATCAGTACAATTTATTATAATTAATAATATTTCTAGTACTGTTTGCCAGCGATATGCTTTGAAATTAATGAATGTTTTAATAAATATGACGGGTAGTGTATAATACTGCAATCATTTGTCTATAACGAATATGCTTGATACGAATATTTCAGAATAACGAACCACGATCACTGCAAAACATTGATATCATCAACACGTCAACATATTTTTCTGATGAAATAGGTTTTCTTATGACAAATTATTTATGTGTTATTATTTTCGTTCTGTTTCATTACTTTCTTTGCCTTTTCAATAAAATATCTATTTTTCTAAATTCCTATTACTTAAGGACACGTACATCAATCAATTAAAAAACACGTTAATTTTATTTGCAGTAAAATATCAATCCATTGCTTTTTTTTTCGTAAAGAAAGACAAGGGGATCCTGAAGTCACCTAGATCTTTAAACACTTAATTTCAAAGGAATCTAAGAATCTTATAAAAGATTAGAAGGTTTGGAGATGCACTTTTTTATATGAAAATCTCTATTAGACTTGTTGGGTTATTGGAAATTGTAAATAAGTTTTTTTTTATCTTTGGGATTTGCTAAAACGGGTTATTAATATTACTATATTACCATGTATGTTTTTACAGTCACTGAAATTGCATGTTTCAAATGTATAAATACATGAACCATTTCTATACTCTTCTCTAACGAACTACGTAGAGTGAATCAACGTACAAAACAAATATTGACACAAGACAATGTAATAGTAGTAATAACAGAGAACTCGCCTTCACAAACTCAATTAGAATTTTCGCTTTTAATTATTAGGAATGCGAATGTAAATCAGTGGGCGAGTGTGTTTGTTAAAGAAAGATTAATTGCCTATGGATTATTATTTCTAATTCATAATCTGCTACGTAAAAAACATGATCAGGAAAACTTTGTACCTAAATACACGCCGTGTCCCAGGTGGGGTGGGCAGAGAGAATTGGACGCCATAGATATATCTACCTTTACATACCGTCGTTGGATCTATGAAACCTCTTATGTGTAATTTTTTTTCGAAGATGAGATATTGGTATCAAACGATTCGTCTCGTCGGGCAGAACTTTTTAACGACGATACTTCTTTCGCTTCTTCTTCATTCATCCAGTTTTTCATACATGCACGCCGATTTCTCTTACTCAACCTGCGACCATCCTTAAGAATTAGATCCACGTGATCAAGCCATGTGGTTCTTGGACAACCGAGCTTCCTCAAACCCCCTCTATTAGATTAAAACATCCTCTTCGTCATCCTTTCATCGTACATTCATTCTTTCATCGTGTATAATTGATAAATTGTGCGGCATGGTATTGTCTGAAATATGAAATGTTTTACGTTTTGAGGTATAATTTTAATTATATATGTTACTTCTACTTTGCATTTCTTCATGGAATAAATAAAGTAAGTAACTAAAACTATCCCTCAAAGCACGAGCTCTACCCAAATTTGAGGGAATCAATTATGTTTTACTTTATACTTATAAATAAATGATTATTATTGTAAAATGTACCGATGTTTCTTCTTCTTCTTCTTCTTCTAGTGCCGTATAAAGGTCCCCCCGACGTTGGCGATCACTCTGGAGAATGCCTCTCTGTCTCGTGCTGTGCGAACCAGTTCTCCCATCCGTGTTAATGATGTTTATCCATAGTAAAAATATTTGATTTTTTTTGTAAACTTTTCATTTTTAAAATGAGATAAATATTAATAAACGCACAAATAAATGAACAGCTATCTTTCTATCGCAATCCAAGAAATTATTTTTAAGGGTTGCTGAACATTCAAAAAGCACGAAAATCAATTACGTGGCAATATTTTGTTAATACTCCATGTCGAACACGCGTTTCACTAAACATAATTTATACATATAAAATATATTTCGAAATAATTTAATACATATAAATATATCACAATATGCTAGCCTAGCTGTAATATGCAGATGTAATATGTTAAGACTTTATTATTATAATATGGTGTGTAATAATATTGTACACGTCTCCGGGTTGCGGGGTAAAACAGGAAATTAAAACGGGAATTTATAACCGGACGAACGGACAACCCTGTTACTAGGTACAGTACATACCCAAACTTATGATATATAACATATTGTATGTATGTATAATATTAATATGTAAAAGTTGGGATACATCTCACAAAAATGAACGACACCGTTCGTTTATTTATAGTCAAAGTCCGAAGAATATCTTTATTGAAAAAACTACTACTACTACTACTATACCATCACGGCATATCCCACAAGTGGGGTAGCCAGTAGACCAGCTGCATGTAAGAAACATGCAAGCTGTCCTCTCCGTGCCAAAAAATAAGACATCCAGGATGGGTGGCAAACCTCATCGCTGAATTGAAAATGTTAAATGTCTTAATTTTTCGAACACCTGCCTTTTACAGGACACGCATAAACTTACGGAGAAGAGTAGGAGACCAATTCTGTGCCGGGTGCTGCACGGAACAGTTTTTTTTTTTTTAAAAAGATATATCTGGGTTTTGTTATAAACCCAAATACAACCTTATACACTTTTCACAGTAAGCTAAAAGCTTGTGTCGTGAAAGGGGAGTTTGCCGGCACCTGAGATCGAACCGCGGACCCCTTGTTCATGAAGCCGAGACTCTACTTCCAGGCTACCGACGAACTCAATTAATTTACAATTCTTTACACCTTATAAAAATGAGCATCGTACATTATGTTTTATATATCGAGCGGTTTAGAAATAATTCAAAATCTTTCCTAGAAATTCGATTACGAATATAATAAGGCTTCGGTCTCCACTGCCTCTGTTCTTTGTTATGGGTCAGTGTCGGGGTTAAATCCCATATCGTATATGTGTGTACAGGGTGGGTGTATTTTGTATGGGAATATTGTTATATTAATCTAAGTATATGTTTTATTAGTAGTAAGAAGATCGCAGAGGGTCGTAGTACGTAGAGGGTGGGGGTGGGAGGTGATTAGGGAAATATGGTGCGGTTCATTGAACAGATTTCGACAGCTGTAAAAGTTCGTAGTACAACAACGGAATTTGAAAGTTGTGCATTTTAAAACCACACGCAGATACGGAAGAGAGAATAATGGGTTTTTGTATCATATCTTTATTGTTGTGACTATAAATATTAACATTATTTTAATTATGTTTATTTATTTTATTGTTTAATTTACACAAATAGGAAATAATTTTACATGAAATTATTTAGTTTTTTTATGTATCTTTCTCTTCTAATTTCTCTAGTTTAACATTTTTCTTCTATAGACGTTTAGTTGGCTACAGAACTGCAGTTGACAACATTTACGCAGCACCTAAGTTTGGTTTCAATAAAATTTAACTTCAAAGGATAGCAGCTGTAGTCAAAACACATTTTAGCGTTATGTAGTTGTTCGACTATAGACGACTTTGCGAGAAAGTATCAAAATTGATAGTCTCTCGCAAAGTGTCTATAGTCGAACGACTACATAACGCTAAAATGTGTTTTGAGTAAGGCTGCAGATAGTTGAAAAAGGCCTTCTTTAATTAGTGGGATTTTACGCTAACTAAGCATTCTTAACACTTTGTGGTATAAATTGGTGGGAATGTAGTAATTTGTATAATACATGAAGAGGGAGACCAATGTGCTCTTGAAATTTTCAAATGGTTACCATACAAGACATTTCAATGGAACAAATTCAAATCATTTATATAAGATATTGCCATGATTCATTTTATTTCAAATTTAAAAATGTATATTTAACAATCGATGAAAATAATATTGTTTTTCTATGTATAATGAGTTACAATCCATTGGATTGGTCTGCAACGAGTTTGGTTTTTCTTCTCCATTCGTCTCTATTCTCAGCCAGTCTTTTCAGCTCTACGTATGAGCCACAGTTCATATCACTCTTCAGTTGGTCCATATATGCGTCTCTTGGTCGGCCTCTGCCATTTGTCCCCTCGGTCTTACCCACAGTACCCCTTTAATGTAATTTAATATTTTTATGAACATAGTTTACTTGTTGCAAACAACTGAACATGATTAATTATTATTTCAGACAGTATTTCACCCAGCAATTTATACACAAAAGCAAACAGTAATTTTATTATTTAAATTTGGAACTAATTTGGTAACAATAATGATGACATATTCATTGCACACATAGTAGTTTAAAATGTTAACAGTTTTCTCATACTTTCACAAAAAGGTTTGATATAATAAACCCTGATCACCCGAAAGCGGGTGAATGGCATTTGAACATAGAAAAAAGAGAAAAGGGTTGATAAACATAATACAGATTTGTAATAAAATAAATTCAAATATTTAGATGATAAATTTAAAATATTTATCAAAAGGGGAATGAAATGTACATGAAAATGCGTTTATTGTCGGCTTATGCATTAATCCTATTGACAAAAATACAATATTTACATTTTACAAAAAGGGTAAAAGCTGTTCACTAAAGTGACATTGTTTCGAGAAATTAATCAAACTTGTTGACTGAATTTCAATGAATAATATAACATAATATTTTTGGTACAATATTTTAAATTAAGCTATGCGTTACTCCCGCTATATAAAAAATCTGCAATTCTGTGATAAGGTGGAGACGATAGTCATGACAAAGTCATGTTTTAAGAATACATAATATCTAATGGCAGGTGGCTAAAAAGGTAGGAATTTCTCAACAACAAAATTCCTTAAAGCCCGGATAAACCTCTCTCAAAACTTCCCCGTGTTTCTAAGAAGAACGTTAAAGGGCGAAAAGGGAATTTTAATCTTTCATTCAGACTATCATCAAACTTATTTTATTAGAATAGATATCTAACTTGTTTTATTAGAATAGATATCTAACTTGTTTTATTAGAATAGATATCTAATTTGAGACTGAACCTTACTTGAACACTATGAAATATGATATTACAAATATTTAGATACTAAATATTGTTGAAATCTATAGCCATGGGGGGGTCCACGGATAAAATTAATCTTAAATTTCTTGTTACACGTGCCGTTTATAAAAGGCCGCAGAAACATAGCAAATTATTAATTCATAAAAAGGAAGAAATGAACTCTTTATGAATTAAAAACAATAATTACAATCAACTTGACCTTTCGAAGAAAAGTGTTCATGGTTACTAGCATTTTTTTTTTGTGATAAATGTGGCGTGTGCAATTTATTTACATTACCATAAAAGAAAGGGTAATAACGTCATAATGACAGCTTAGCATAATAATGAAGTAACGTCGCTTACGGATTTTTTTTTAACAATAAAATGATGTCATTTTCAATCAAATTGATATACTGAAGCACTTCTTTTGGCTTCTAGTCCTATAGAAATGTTTGAGCACTTTATAAATTATTAAGATCTGGATGATTTAAATGTCTTTGCAAAAAACAAACAAATTCTAATCCATTCAAATTTCAATATTTATTTGTAACAAAGTTGTCACAGAAGCGATGTTCTGTGAAAGAGACTACAAAAACCTATCATACACAAAAAAAAACTATATAAAACTGATCGTTTTTGTTAATATCAATAAATGTAAATATTCCAACATGAAAAAACTCCCAAATTTATATTAAATCATCTACAGAAGTTTTTATTATTGAAATTAAATTAATCACTTACGTTTTTTATCGGATAAAGAGTTGGTCTGAATGTTGTTTTTATACGTTATTTTTACCTGAAACAAAAAACATACACATGTATTAGAATAAAAATATACACACATATGTATTAGAATAAAAAAAAAACAAATAATTAATTACTCAGCAGGCAAGCATTACAAAAAAATGTAGGTTTGTACGAAATTAAATTATGGGTAATTACATTACAAAGGTAATTTTATTTACAAAAAACAACGTTAATATTTTTATTATTATTATTTATATCAATCTTTCGTGTTTTTATTCGAGCAACTTGTTCAAGAATCTACCTGTACAATTACGGAATGCTCCACAAGTGGGGTAGCCATCAGACCAACTTCACGTGACAAGCATGCATGCATAATTAAGGCATTCAGGTGACATACTATCTCACCGCTGAATTAGACAAAGTTTTTCGTAAAAAAACAATAAAAGGCATTAAGATTTTTCTTTTGAAATCAGATATGAAACCAATTTTGAATATTTTTTACGAACAAAAATGATGACCTGCATCTTCATTGCTTGCAGTTAATTTAATGGTTGCCCCCTTGTTGAGTGTTGATAAAATGTAGATAAAAAGGAACACCATACTTTAAAAAGGTGACATCGTTAGCAAGAAATGTAGCTTGCCAGCCACCTAAGCAATAAGCACCCTCGATGTAAATGTATGTCAATCAGTGATGCATAAAATTACATGTCACTCGTTGCGCAGTGCCACTGTTGTCGATGCTTAGGAATAAGCGAAGCAGGAAATTAATTCGTTTGTAAAATATTGGAACGTGAAAATTGGAACGCAATTTTTTTTTGAAAATTTACATCTTCACCGAGTGACTAAACGACACGATATTTTTCTAAAAATCTTCGATTTCCGCATAACATATTTCGTGTACAACTCATGAGGGTGAAGAGAGATTTTTCAAGATGTGTCAGGTAACTATGTACCTTACTAAATCGATAAAAATACTCAGTTTGACTGCTTAAAATGTATGTGATTCCGGGCATATCTTACATTTTAATGTCACATGTACACATACAGTTCGATTGAAAAATAAATAGAGAGTAAGCATCTACGATTTATTTAGCCCAGCATACGCCTCAAGGGCACTTTATATTGAACATATGTAGGTACTGTAATCCGAAACTCCCAGCAAATTGACGCACCTTTAGCTTATTTTTTTTTCTCTCTCTTTTATTTTATCAATAAGACAATTCTCACATATCGAGTAAGTCCCAAACTAAGATAGGAATATTGTATTATGCGTACTAACACGACGATACACATATGTACAATGCACTTAACACGTATGCATGTAACACCCAGACCCAGGATAATTTGAAAAAGGTTATTCCTCATTTTTCTCTGGCCGGGAATTGAATTCGGGACCTCGTGAATCAAAGGCAAGAGTGTTACCTCCGAACCACACCGGCCGACAAGTAATTATTCAGTTTCATTAACTTAAAAATGTGAAAATAATCTCCCTCAACATTCATGATACCAAATGATGCTTAGTAATCGACACAAGACTGGTTATTTATTTGACCTCTTCTTCATTCCCAATTTAGAGCTCACGGTGAGGGGTATAAGTACAAAAATATGTTGTATCGGAATATACAACTACCCCCTTAGAAGTCTAATTTACACAGAATAATAGAAGATTATTAAACACCCCCCAGAATGAGCCGCGAGTACGGCATTGTTCCATATTAAATATTGAATTTGAAAGTTGTTTTCTACAGGTATATGTATATTTTTTTTTTAAAGATATATCTGGGTTTTGTTATAAACCCAAATACAACTTTATACACCTTCCATAGTAAGCTAAAAGCTTGTGTCGTGAAAGGGGAGTTTGCCGGCACCTGGGATCGAACCGCGGACCCCTTGTTCAAGAGGCCGAGACTCAATCTCCAGGCTACCGAAGAACTCTATATATTTATATTTTTTTTTTTTTTTTTAAGATGTATCTGGGTTTTGTTATAAACCCAAATACAACTTTATACACCTTCTACAGTAAGCTAAAAGCTTGTGTCGTGAAAGGGGAGTTTATATAGTTTATATGTAGGCATGTATTTTTTCCATGCCCTTTTATATATGACTAGATTTTTTTTGGTTGTATTTTTGGGTTAATTGGCAAAGATCGCGCCTTTGCGATAAACTCTCTCTCTCTCTCTCTGTAGGATATTGATAATATCTAATTTGAATGCATTTGATATTTCTATAAAATTTAAAATATTGTGATCAATGTACCTACAGTAAAGAATGAATAAATAAATAAATAAATAAATTACAAGATTGTTACAATTTTATCGTTTAATAGATTAACCAAGTGACGCAATAAAATCAATACCGATATTTCATAGTAACACAACTACCTATCAATTCTCGGATCAATAAACCCTGTGATTTAAAAACAATCAGTACTAATGAGATTCATGTTGGAATCGAACCTTAACCTCACTTTAATGAGTGTCAAACACCTTTCTATATTATGATATATTATATATTTAGATATGTTTACGTCATTATTGTAATATTTAGATATAATATATATAACATAATGTATGCATGTACGAGAAGTGTAAGCTGTCTGAAAATATTAGTCACTGTGAAATTTAATTTCACGGTTGTGAGATGTTATGGAATGTGATTTCATTGTTTGTTTTTTTGTTTAATGGTTGCAGAATAAATTGAATGAATCGACTCATTCATTCCGAAAATCATCTGTATTTTTGTTAAATGCACAATTAATAAGTATACCGTTCTTGGCCTTGTGAATTCTCAAAATATTTCAAAAATCATAAATCCGTGAACTCCCATGAAGTGACACATATCTACTTGTAAAAAAATCGCAGATTCATAAAAACATTTCGATTAGCTAACATCATACATAGCTAGCCATATCGATAAGGTACTTATTTCCTACAATTGGGGAAAAAATAATGAAATGAAAATGCAGGTCGTTCTCTTCGTCACTGACGTACCTGCTATAATTTTAGATTGATGAAATGCGTCATCACTGAACTGAAGTTATTTTAATATCCTTTATGTCATGTTTTACTAATAAAAAGAGGATATACCTATCTGAAAGAGAGGATGTGAGGTATGAGGAAGCGGGGGCGTCCAAGAACCGCGTGGCTTGACCACGTGAATCAAATTCTCAAGGAAAGTCGTGTGTCAAGAAAGAGAAGTCAACATGTATGAGAATTAGTATGAATGTAGAACAATCAAAAGAAGTTTGTCAGGTTAGATCTAAATGGACTTCCGTTGTCTCTACTTATCCCACTTGGGACACGGTATATTCTGCATCTTGCCTTTGACAGTAGGTAGGTACACTCAAAAATTAAACAAAACTCGGGTATTTATAATACATATCAATATTCGGAATGTTGACATTTAAAATCACTGTGAATTTTTTACATTGTTACAACATATAAATATTTACATGAATATTTGTAGGAAGACCCTCAACACAAAATCTACTTGAAATACGATATTACTCTTCTATATATAGGGACATACCTAACAATTATTATAATAATGGAGTGAATTTATTTGGTATATTGGTAACGTACATAATATATATCCGACCGGAGAATTTGATTGACACTTTTAGCAAGTAAAATATTTTCATAATCGACTGTCCAGGGCCAGTAATCAAAACACATTTTACCGTTACGTTTTCGTTCGTGTATAAACGACGTTGCGAGTAAATTACATTTTTTGTTGCCACTTGTGTATTTGAGCTGCGATAATTGACACTTTCTAAACAAGTCGTCTATATTTGAACGAAAACGAAAGGATAACGTAACGCTAAAATGTGTTTTTACTCGGGCCCCTGTTTCATAACACAACAAGTAGAAATGTCTCGTATTCGAGAAATCACAATTTTCATAAATTTGTTATACCTATTTATAATATTATGCTTTAAAAACACTAAAGAAAGTGAGTTGGTATAATTATACTTTATAATAATCGCACTATCAAATAGACACATTGTCTTTGTTCCTTTCAATAGTTTAAATAATTCGAAATATATCTTATAATGAAAGTATAAATATTTAAATCAATTTAATTTAATTTGATAAACATCTCGAATATTTTAAGTAACATAAATTTGATAGTTAGCAACTAAATTGCCTGACCGACATTAAAATTGAAATTCCCAATCTTTGTGCCTAGACGGAAGGTATGGCGCTGAGATAGCACTCTTGTTGAATCACGAAGTCCTGGATTCGATTCCCAACTATTAAAAAATTAAGAATAATCTTTTTCAAATTAATGTGTTTAGTGCATTGTATATATCATTCATGCAATAAATAAACTAAGTATATAGAAAATTTACATATAATATGAACAGTACTGTTTAAAATTTATGTCTATGAAACATATGAAATAATATATAGTAGCTTAGTTAATTATTATTGTCATTTTTTGCCAATAAATATTCAAATTGAGTATATTGAATATCGCAAATCAATGACCGAGGCCTGATGTTTCAATAAGATATTAGAATGATCTTTTTTATGAAAATCGCTAACTCTATTACATGTATCTTTTTTATTTAGTAAACTTCAATTTATTACAACAATTAGACAACAATAGACGATGAATAATAGCAGAATCCTAAATATTGTCCTACGTGGACTACCTGAGGGATGACACCCACCAGGAAGACCCTGATGGAAACGATAAAAGGACATTTAGGCCTTTACACCACAAGAGGACCTTCTTGTATGAACAAATCTTGGGGTCTTATAAAATATTAAGAAGAAGAATTTTACACCAAAGTTCAGAGGATAGCGTGATCTAAGAAATGCCTAAAAGACAAATACGAATCAAGTTAAGGTGGACTTCATTTTAAAGGCCACCCTGAGGGCATATTGAAATATCGGACCGAAAGCGTGGTAATGCACAAAGCGAGAATAATCTAATTAATGATAAATAATTCTGATAAAAAAAAACTGCAATGCATGACATAATAAAATGAGACGGATAAAAACGAAAAATAGACACAAACGAAATGCAACATGATAAATAAACAGCAACAATAATAATAGTTGAATGAGATAAAACAAAATTTCACAATGACGACAGTCATAAATAGGATTAAAATGAGACATGCGTAGGGATGACGAAGATGTAACGATGATAAAAAAAAACATCGATGAAATATGTTTAATCATGTTGATATAAAGATGCAACGAACAATGGACGACATGTCTACTTAGAACGATGTTTTGATTAGTAAACTTGAGTTTATAGTTATTTAGTTAAATTGACAATTTCAGAGAGTACTGTTTGGCACTTTAAGGTATGGAAACTACAAAAATGTAGGTTCATAGAAATTACAGATTATATGCCATTCCTTCAACCTTTATTGAAATTTATTCGAAGCTTAACCAACTACACGAAAACGTGGAAGATCCTCCTTAATAATACAATAATAATAATAATAGGGTTATTCAGGGTTATTCACCGTTGTGTTTATCGAACTCTAGTGTCTCACTACCGATAATGAATAGTGACGATAGAATGGACATATGGAAATCCAAGTCTCTCCATGGTCGATTCTATGAAGTGTTAACATCTCAGAATGTTGATACTGTGGATTCGGTTCATTGGTTCAGATTTGGAGATTTTTGGCGAAACCGAAGGATTTGTTTGTGCCATTCAAGACCAAGTAATAGTCACAAACAATTATTCTAAATTTATAATGAAACAAAATATTTCGGAAAGATGCAGAGCCTGTTATCGGGAGGGAGAGACATTAAGACATATTTTGTCTGGATGTTCTCTTCTTTCCGGAACAGACTATTTGAAAAGACATGATCAAGTAGCAAAAATATTACATCAAAATTTAGCTTTGAAATTTAAATTAATTGAACCGGAATCAAAATTACCATACTATAATTATTGTCCAGTATCGGTACTTGAAAACAATGACACTAAACTCTACTGGGATCGACCAATACAAACTGATCGAACTATTCTAGCTAATCGACCAGATATTGTGTTGGTTGATCGCAGATGCCGTAAAACATACATCATAGACATCACTATACCGCACGATGAAAATTTAAATAAAGCTGAGCAAGATAAGATAATAAAATATCTTGATCTTGCTCACGAAATCAAAGATATGTGGAGAACACCTACCACAATCATCGTGCCTATAGTGTTGTCTGTGAATGGTTTAATACCTAAGAGTCTGTCAAACAATCTCAGAAAACTGGGAGTAGATGACAGGCTCAAATACAGCATGCAGAAGGCCGTACTTCTATCGTCCACCAGGATAGTAAGAAGGTTTTTGTCCCTGTAGCTCTGTAAGTGATCTCCCATGATTGTACTATTTCATAGAACATCATGGAAGAATCAACTCGAATAATGTTGGGGTTCTACATTTTGAATATACATAAATTTATTTTAATATTTTATGGTTTTTGTTATTTAATGTTATTTTTAAATTTTATTGTTAATCTTATATTGTGTTCAAAATGTAGAATCAAATATTGTTTTGTTTAATAAATGAGATATGAGATAATAATAGTAATATTCCATACAACTTATTTTGCGCTGTTTTGTGAAAATTGTTGCAAGGGCGCACACTCATAACTATGTAAATAACTATTTATATTAAATGATTATGTTTTTTTTAATTCAATTAAGTATTCACACCATAAAATAGACACAGTTAGATTGAAAGATGCTATGTATTTAAAACTTAAAATAAATTAAGTAATAAAAAAACCATAAACAATTAATTTACTTTGTTGTTATACATGTGTTATTAAATACTTAATAATTCAATTGACAAAAAGTATAAATTAAATAAAAAACAGATATTGTTATATTATATTTTATTATAAACGTCCTAAGTTAAATCATAATATGTTGTAATGGCATATTCATTACATGGGTGAACGATTTTGTTTTTTCTTTACTTTTTGTATTTTTGCCTCAGTTGGTGCATAGAGTGTACTTCTTTTTTGTTTGTGTTATTTGTATTTTTTTTAATTGGGAATAAAGTGTTAAATAAAATAATTTAACAAACTTCACTGGCTTGTGAAAAATGTAATATTTAAGTTGTACTATATAAAATGTAATAAGCTGTTTGTTTGTATTAATAAAATAAAATAAAAAAAAAATAAAAATAAAAAATAATATGCTTCATAATCTTCATATATGTGATAGGATTAGGCCACGTGTAGGTAGAGAGGCAAAAGTGTCACCGGAGACGCTGACCCCAAATAACTGGAAATAGTAACCAACATAGAAGATCTAAGATCATGATATCAACAATATTATATCACCCACGACTCTTTGATTGACGCTAACAATAAAAATACAAAGTTATTGATACTTATATCTACCTCTTCTTAACTATCGCAAAATCAATATTAAGTAGTAAGTCAAAGTATGTACTATATCGATATCTTGGAGTATAAAATTTCACAGAGCGAAACTGCGTGTATGTTGGCATGTTAAGATGACCGGAATGTTAGGTATCTACATTTTCAAATTAATTGTGGCGCATGCTGTTCGACGACAGCTGAGCTTTGAAGGATTTACCGTTTTTTGTTCTTATGTACCTATGTAGTTATTGTCTGTTTTGTGCTTGAATAAAAATAATATCTTGAAAGACGAATTTTCGAACCATTAATCTTTCGAATTTGAACACTGTCAACCGGCAAACAAAATATTTAGAAATTGAAATACGACGTTTTGATGATGTGTAGGTACATCACTAGGAGACAGGAGAATGGACACAACGGAACTAGATTATAGGAAGTAGAAATGGATGGTATAATTTGGGGATATTTTGCGGGTTAATCCGAGTCCACCGGTAGTTTAGGATTAAACTACATTATTACCGGTATACATTATGTTATTTTACATACATAACATTTGTATCATCCACATGTACATAATGTTATTATTATTATTAGCAATGTTGCACTGCCACCAGATTCTGCAATATGTTATAACGATATTATGAGATAATAATTCGTACAACAAATCTTGTCATAAATTATGTTGGTAAATAATGTGGCAGGACTGTGAATATTAGGATATTATCTTTGTACACTGTGTGCACTATGTATGTACACTTTGTGTTCAAAGGATGTTAGTAAAATATCGTAGAATTCGCTTGAAAATTAAGCGACAAAGATGCTCTGAATGTTGAAATTAATGAATAGTTTAATTGCACGGTAAAATCGGAAAGACGTACTAATTTTAGTAAACCTTTGTATTTTTATTAAAAAGAGTGACAATGTTTTGAGATGTATTGAAAATTCTCAGGTACCTACTAAAAAGGTCAAAGCATTCAATACAAAACTAAAATAAATAAATAAGATTGGCATCTCTCTAAATCTGATATATTGTTTCATCTGCTCTAAAAAAGAGCATACAAAAACATAATATCTAACTTCGATAAGTATTTTTGGGTAGATGGCGCTCTTTTAGCTGCCTGAACCCATAACTTCTGCTTCTTTTAAATTCAAAATAATAGTTAAACATCAATTGATTCTATATATTTTTGCATTCCGACTAAAATACAGTGTTGGTACCTAGTTTATTTAATTATATTGTTTTAAGTGTTTGCTGTGCTAAAGTTAAATGTTAAATTAGAAAAATAGAAACATACAAATTAAATCTAATAAAAACTGTGACCAAATTTGTATTATAAAAATAGTAAAGAATAAATTATAATGTGAAATAATAGTGTAAATGCGCCCTTTGAATCATGAAAAAGGCACAATATAAATTATCCAATAATAATATTAAACGAATTCCGCCTTTTAACCTCAAATATCTCACTGATATTGAGTGAAAATCAAAATTGAAATCAATCGTCAAAACATATCAGACATATACCTACATACATATTTCCTAATAATATGAAACCAATTACATTCGTCACGGGAACAATGTCGAAGCAATTAAGATACTGCATTGCCTAATTTTAGCGAGAGCTACAAATATTTCAAAATAAACAATAGGTAAATTGCACACACATTTGACAAACAAAATGTCAATTGAGATTCGTTAATACTCCACATGAGTATACACTGTAAGCCCTAAAATATTATTGTTATTATTTGTATGCAAACATTAATCGTAACGTACTGGTACTACAAGCAAACATACAGCATTGAATGGTACTCCATAAATTATATGGGTTTTATAATACTTATATACATAAACTAGCCGATGGTCCAGTTGATTTGGTGATTGGGCGCAAAGTAAAAAATTAAATAAAATGCACTTTGTACCTGGGTACAAAATATTTAGGAAAACCTACTAATAAAAAATACCGGTGCGTTATTTGACGCTTCTCAAAATTCAAAATTTTTAATTTCAATGGGGAAGAATATCAAACAATCAGCACTAATAAATCTTTTTCTTCGACCAACTTCAATTTATTCGGGGACACATTCGCGGTCGATCCACATCTCTGACTGCTAATATCAAAATAATTGTAAAAAATCCATTTGGTAACGCTTTTTTCGATCACATTTGTGGAATGAGCAAAAGTCTTTTCTATATGTAGGATTATCCTAGAACAGGTTCACTTATTTTATAACCCTATTTCTTACTTGTAATAATAATAATGGAGAGTATTTAGAGCGCCATCTTTGTGCCATAGCACCTCGAGGATGCTATACATGATATTTTTTGAACAAAGTTGTCTGATTTATTGTATGCTTGTGTTTGTTAAATAAATTAATACTTATCTATATAAGCTATCACAGCATCTCCCACAAAACAGGTAAACATTTAGCTAAACAAACAAATCGTTCAGAATAGGTAGCATATATACCTCATCATTTAATTTAAATATCTCAAATATCTTAAATATCTCGTAAAAGTTTCGAATCAAAAATAATTTTATACATTTAGATGTATTACATGATTTTGGTGGACATGATTTTGGTTTTACCTATATTTATTTCAAGACCAACCAAAATCCAAACCAAACCAAAATCATGTCCCCGAAAAACAGCAGCATAACGATAAATGGGAAAATAATAGAAGCTGTGGATGATTATGTTTACCTGGGTCATAAAATAAATCAAACGGCAGAAATTTCTAGACGAATAGGATTGGGATGGGCTGCATTCTCAAAACTTAAATATATATTTAAAAATAATGAAGTCCCCATAAGTCTTAAGAGAAAACTTTACGATTCGTGTGTCCTGCCAGTGATTACATATGGGCTAGAAACTATGACGCTAACACTTGCGAGCAAACGAAAACTGAGGTGTGTACAGCGTGCCATGGAGAGGCAAATGCTAGGTATCAGCTTGAGAGACAAAATAAGAAATGAAACTATCCGACAAAAGACAAAAGTCGTTGACGTTGTTGATAGTCTCCAAGCTAAAATGGCAATGGGCTGGTCATGTGGTAAGACGAGATGATGGCAGATGGACTTCCAGAATTCTTGTATGGAGACCATGGGAGGACAAAAGAAGCGTAGGAAGACCCCAAAAAAGATGGGTTGACGATATTGTCCAGATGATGGGGAAACAGTGGTATCGTGTTGCTCGAGATAGGAAAATGTGGAAAAGTTTTGAAGAGGCCTATATCCAGCAGTGGAGAGAAGAAGGCTAGCAGTAAGTAAGTAAGTAGATGTATTACATCGAGTAAATACATGATATCAGTAGTTACCACTGAGTAATAGTAAAACATACCTACATATGTATGTTAGTCATTTGAAACATTGTAATAGTAATCATAATACCTGTATTTATACAGTGAGCACTGAGTACACAATGTATGTGCAATTCTAATCAGTAATGACACGTTGTTAGTTATCATTTTGAATGCTGTAGAACCAACCACACAGATCCTGCCAGAGGCGGACGGTGGGTTAAACTAGCGGGGGTGTTATAGCATTATAAAAAATAATTTTACCTTGAAAACATCAAACAAACAAAAAAAATTATACATTTTATTTATTATAATTATAATTATACAACTCCATATTTAATTACGTAAAAAAACACAAATGGTTAAAATTGAGGTTTAATGGTTTGAGTTTTACTATTTTTACCAAATAAATAAAACAAAAAAATGTGTTTCTTAACATATTTAAATGCATTTTATTATTTGAAGAAAACACTTTTAGATAATTTTGAAGAAAAAAGCCGTAGCCGTCGTTAGTCTTGGACTTTCTATCAAGAAATCCCCGGATCGATACCGCCCGCTGGCATCTATTCCACCTAATATACAGAAAAACATAACTTACCGTTAAGGTGTCTGGGATGTAATCGGGGAAAATGGAGTGAGCCGCATCGACGCTCCTAAGGAGGAACCGCAGCAAGACCCTTCTAAATATCGGTGCAATAGTAGATACATAATAATAATGCAGTATCATTCGTACGTAGATACTAAGGGAAATAGTAATTGTAGGACTCGTGCTAGAACTATCCATTATGTAATCCAAACCTGTTATATTATTAAGATGAGATATTACTACTATTTCTAGCGAGGAAACTTATTTGCGCTATAAGTAAACGGGTATTGAAAGCGCATTTAAAATTATTTAAATACATACAATAATTGTAATTGTAAGGAATAATTGTCGATAATAACTATGAGTTTAAGGAATTAAGCTTTGTATGTTTCATAGGAATATGTATCTGACAAATCGGCGACTTGGGTTACATCTATACACGATTTTAAACGTCAGAGAAATAAAGGCAAGTCTTCTCACAATGTATGTACGTGATGGAAATCAAATGTTTTGTAAAAAACCAATGTTTCTAATAAAATTTGTTCCTGTATTATCTACCACTCAATATATACGAGGGCGGTCCGATAAGTACTTAGCCTACATAAGAAAAAATAAAAATTTTGGAAAAGTGGTGATTTATTTTTCAACATAGTCTTCTTTTAGCTCGATACACTTGAACCAGCGATTCTCCAACTTCTTTAACCCGTCTAAAAATACGTTTTCTCGAGGTCTACAAAGTAGGCTTCCGTGGCGGCAATGACCTCCTCATTCGACTCAAATTTCCACCCAGCGAGTGACTTTTTCAAGTTTGGAAACAAAAAGAAGTCGCACGGAGCCAAATCTAGAGAATACGATGGATAGAGTAGCAGTCCGTAGCCCTATAGACCAATTTGGCCGTGGCGACAACGGAGGTGTGAGCCGGTGCATTGTCACGGTGGAAGATCAGTTTTTCTTCGTCGAATGGGGCCGTTTTTTCTACAATTCGACATCGAATAGTCCCAATAATTTGGCATAGTAGAGCCTTGTGATCGTTTTACCTTTCTCCAGGCAGTCGATGTTGATCACACCTTGCAAATCCCAAAAAACGGTGAGTATCACCTTTGCGGTCGATAGGACAGTCTTCGCCTTCTTTGGAGCACGTTCGCCGGGTAAAATCCACTGTTTCGACTGTCCCTTGTTCTTTGGCGTGTCCCAGTGTATCTATGTTTTGTCAGTGGCTTCGAAACGATGCAGAAACTCCTTCGGATTGCTCTTAAATAGCGTCAAAAACTGCTCTGAAATAGTCTCACGGTTGCGCTTGTTGTCCGGAGTGACAAAATGCGGCACCCATTGTGCCAAGAGCTTTCTCATGTCCAAAATTTCATGAATGGTATAATCCATTTGGTCTTTTGAGATGCCTATTATCTTAGCTATCTTACGCACCTGAAATCGGCGGTCTGCCATTACGATATCGTGGATTTTTGACACGTTATCCTCCGAGGTAACCGTTTTCGGGGCACCTGGGCGTGACTCGTCAAAAACCGATGTACGTCCATGTCGAAACTCTTAAACCAATTTTTGACGATCGTTATCAAAGAACAAGAGTCACCGTATACAGCATCCAAGCGGTCTTTGATTTCGCTGCGCGATTTCCCTTCCAAAAACAAGAATCAAATCACCGACCGATATTGCTCTTTTTCCATTTTTCGAAAATCCGTGGACCCGCCCGCTTCCACGCGCGGTCAAAACAAAACCATAAGTCCAATTCGGCTGAAATTTTGATAGTAGCTGTCTACAAGAATGCACTACACGATGGTTTATTTTTCTTGTGATAGTGATGCCACCGGGCGGAGAGGCTAAGTACTTATCGGACCGCCCTCGTATATGGACAATTTGTAAAGCGCCGTTTACTCATAACATGACCTCAAGGGCGCCGTATATCGTATCCATCACCCGAAACTCCCAGCAAAAAGGTGTGTCTTCAGGCCTCTTTTAAAACTCTCCATTCACCTCCTCTCGCAGACACAGAGGCAGCTTGTTCCAACATGTGATATGCCATCCATCGTGGATGTCTTGAATTTTTTTTTTCTTCGGAGTGGAGCAACTTACATGTTCATTACGTGCAGTTGATCCGCAGGCTACCCCACTTATGGGATATGCTGTGATGGTATAGTAAGAAGTAGAGTAGCATTCGATACATATTTTACTTTACAACAAAAAACAATGTGTAGATTCGGGCACCCAATGAAATAGTTACATTTGATTTGGGTATCCGACATGTATCTGATGAAAATCTCATTGAGTGTAAATACTTTTAAGTTAACTATTTCCCGCTCTATCGACATTCCGATGTTAAATTAATATGGTTAATAATTAGTTAACAGTGCCGTTATACATGTCCTCAAACAAGTTGAGAAAACTGAAAGGAAATTGGACTTGACTTAAAGTTAACACGCAATGTTTAATATTCTTACACGGTCAATGTTGAAATGGTAATTAACTGTGACATAACATCTAAATTTAATTATGAAAGAATGTGTTGAGTTCAAAGCGAAATATTTAAACAACTTGAAGAAATAACTATAAGGACATAAATAAACATTAAAAAGATTAACAAATTAATAAAAACAAGTAAAAATACAAAGAACACCGTTGACTTTCACTGCTTATTTTTTTAAATGACAGTCTTTGGCAGTCTTTTTTTCAGCCCCAGACTTTTAGAAACTGAATAAAAATATAAAGACAGACTTCTTCAGTGTTCAGACAGTGTTTTTTAATCACTTTTATAAATTTGTAAAAATGAACTTCCACAGTGTTAACATTAACAAAACCAAATCTATAAAAAAAAACTAGTCTTCGTATGGGATTCAATGTGGTTAAAACAAGGCAGTAGCTTGGAATACCAAATGTAGCGGCACGAGAAGAAGAAATATTTTGAAAACGTGGATGTTGGATGTTGAGTGGTATGAGCATATCTCAAATGATATTGTGCGCCAAACTCACTCAGTAAAGAAAGGTGTTAATTTAGTTTCTGTAATTCAGGTAAGACGATGGTCTTGGCTATGTCATATTTTGAGAACGTCAAATGAAAGTTGAATAAACAAACATCTCTTTCCTCTACAAGGTTTACAACACTGTCTCTATGACAATGACATCAAAACACTAGGAATATCGTCTGAAGAGATGACACAATTGGCGCGAAGATGTTCTTATTTACGCGATTTCCACCGTATTCCCCGGGAGAAGTGCTGGAGAAAGAAAAGATAAGATTATTTTTAAAACATTGTAAATTAATTATGACCAGAGAAAGGAAATGAGATGACAAGATATTTTTATAATTCATTAAGTTCTTTAAACTATGAAGAACATAATATTTCGTATTGTGACAGACTTAGACATGTTATAGAGTTGTATAACCGATTTAACTAATTTAAGAAATAATTGTAAAGACTTGAAACTCTGATGAAAAATATTACAATGAAAATAGGAATTAGCAAAAATAAGTAAAGTAATTCAAATTACTTTCAGAAACAGCATCACGCCATTTCCCACAAGTGGAGTAGCCTGCGGGCCACGAAATAAACATAAAGACTGTCCTCTTCGTGCCATAAAAAGATGAAACACTCAAGATGGGTCGCATACCTTGCAATTCATGAATTAAATAAGTATGTTTAAATGCCTCTTATAATGATGTTTTGCGAATAGCTTACTTTTATTGAACACTCGAAAACTGACCGAACCCGACCAGCCTTAGCCGATTCGTAAGCATCGACACACCTTTCCTGTGCCCTTATAAAAGTATTTTGCACAATCTTTTAGATGTGCAGATGACGTGTCTGTTAAATAATTTCCATTACATCTACACTCACCCAGGTGTGAAAAATTTACTAAAATGAGAATAACAACACTTTGGCCACATTACCGAAAAACTTCAAATACCTACCACAATATTCCAATCACTCATATTCAAATCACTAAATGCAAAAACATACATTAAAAAATTATCTTGCTTATTTCATTCCAATCTAATTATTCGTAAACGAGAAATATAATATTAAAATTGAAACGGTCTATATAGTAATACACAATTAAAAAACGCCCATATTTTAAGTACATTAAAGTTATTGAAAACTAAATTCAACGAGCTATAAAAAAATAATAATATTATCAAAAATATATTACGTAAGTATAATAGGAAATAATAATTAATAATTTTAAACACTTATTGAACGCAAATTTATAATTATAAAGTTGAGCGAGATTAATAATATAATTATTTTAGTTTATTGAACGTATGTTTCTACAAGTAGGTATATATGCGGTAACAAATGCCTATAATAAGACTAAGTAATTCTATGTAACATACAAGATATAAACTAATGAATGAAATTGTTTGATATAAGATATTATGTATTTAAATTAACCACAATACTACCATGCACATAAAATCTATTAACAATAGACGTATATGGTACAGTATATATTATATAATTGTATATACATCAAAGATAAATTTTGTCAAATTTTTAAGACATGAAAATATCATATAAAGCATAGAAAATGGTGGTAAAATTTGTTTCAACTAGGTATATCTCAATGTGTCGTGGTTCGATGGAAGAAACACTTGATAGTGATAATCTCGCCACGGCATATCGTCCTAGTATATTAAATTTTATATTGTTTTAAAAACACTGTTTAATAATGATGATGTGCAAAAAGAATAAATAAATAAAAGACAGCGTCACCTTAAATGTTTTTTCAAAATAGACTTAAAGCCCACAAACACATCCTTCCTGCGAAATGTGCTTTGATTTATAATGAAATCATTCCTTATAAATGATAAACGATTAATGGAAACAAAAACAAAAAACTAAGAGTTATACTGTGTACTTTTATTCAGTGACCAGGTTTTGACATGTTATGTCATTTTCAAACTTTTTCAAACTGAAAAAGACATAACATGTCGAAACCTGGTCACTGAATAAAAGTACACAGTATAACTCTACAAAGTTTTTTGTTTTTATTTACATTAAATTATGGAGTTCCACAAAATAAGCAGTTAAAAATTCAGTAAACGATTAACATTGGGTTGATTGGAAGAAATCACGCCTCTGCGATAAACTCGCCCTCTCTATTTGTTTTGATTGATTATATTTATTTGAAATGAATTTTTGTGTTAATTTGCTTGTAAACAATGTACAGTGAAGAATAAATAAATAAAATAAACTATCTAACAACAAACATTAATGTAGAATATTTGATTTTGACATATAAAAAAACATGTTATGATGAATTATGCGGATCATAATATTTTGACGGATGGACGCATTTTCATTACGAAAATCGACGAGGGTGTACAAATAATTGCACGAATGTGATGGAAGCAAATACCTACCGCATGTAAGAAGTTGACAATGATATGTAAATAAGTAGGTTATAACATAAATACCTATTGTATTTTATAAGTAATCCATCATGGACATCTAGCGAACAAGGTAGTGCCGGACTCCTACCGGCTAAAACCGCCCCTTTCTTCACCTACATAGTAGTGTACCTGCCTCTCGGCTTAACCACTAACTGTGTGTTTGTCAATTTCTTTACCGGAAATACTGAAGCTGAACAAATACTGAAAGTGAACCTAGAGCCGAAAAACCTAATAGTCAAAATGCTGGAAAGTCTTGACCACTGGAACGCTATCAGTAATTTCGCGGAGATGGTCATGAAGACTAAAGAGAAAGACGAGTTTGACCGGAAAAGAAATGTTATAAGTTACTGGGATAGTTTTAAATAGTCAATACACTCGCCCTCTCGTACGAGATGCAGATCTATAATAATGTGTATAAACTTTCATCAATGAATAAGTTTCCTTATTATCAATACAATATCAAACATTCCACAACAGTCTATTTGATGGTTTGTGTGTAGACATTTCTATACAAATTGCTAAAGAGGTTTAAGTTTATTGCTTTGAGATACTGTAAATGTTATAATGCACCAAATATTTGCAATGTTCATCATAGTTCTAACATAAAGCAATATTGTGAAATAAACTAATAGGTCGCTAACAACCAAGCGAGCCAGAGATTTAAACACAACCGAGCTTAGCGTACTGCGGATAAAAAAATTCAACAATTTATAGCAGTAGCAATTCGATGTTTTCGTATTAAATTACAACGTTTTTTACAAATATTTGCGAACCTATGTGGGTTCATAGCACATACGCGAATAACGTTTCAGTTTTTCATTCAAGAGATCCGTGCTTCAAATACCGCCGGTATCTTCTCCATTTTATCGATAAAAAATACTGTAATTAGTTTTGCTTAGGACAATTGTACGTTTATCCTCTGAACACGATTTACATGCGTAAAGTTCCACCGCAATTTATACAGTTTTTTTTTATGCACGCTTCAAACACAAAGATCGCTGTATACAAAATTTACTGTGATGGACCAACAAGCTAACGGCTCAAATGTCTCGTGTCGAGTTGAGTCTCCAATAGATAATGCTCCATTGTCCATACTCAAACTTAACTATTGGTGCGGTTGTCTTCGGTCTAAATGAGAGATGATTACAGTCAAATTCGATTGATACGAATTGGGTTTATACGATAATTCGTGTGTAACGATAAAAAATAAAAAAATGTGATTTATAATCGGATATAAAATAAAAGTACCTACTGTTTTACGTTTATAGTAGTAAAAACAGAACCAGAACACTAAATTTTTAACTTATTTTGATAAATATGACTTTAGCTCAAACCTATGATGTATTTGTTATTAATTTGCGTACATTATACAGTTGCTTATTTCCCTCAAAATAATACATGTAAAACAAAGTACTTTTCGAGACATTTTCAAACAATTCAACATTCAAAGACTTTAAATGTTTTTTTTTATTCAGACTCTCTTTATTAAAATCGTCGGGTAATTCATGTGCACAAAAACAGTTGCACCATATAAAGTAATAATAAATTTGCAGTTTGGAGCAACGTTATAACCGAATTATATTGCATATAAGCTACGAGATGAATCCTTAGTGCACGAATAATATTCATAATTAGGTAATAATATGGAAAATGGAACATAATAATAATTCATAGTAATAAACTTATGATTGACGCAGTGTCTTCAGATGATTGTCTATGGATGTAAATCCAAAATGGGTAAGTTGAAATATGTTATTATCAAAATTGGCGCAGAGACGCTCTGAATGGAGGAGGCTGGTTTCTGCCCTGTGCTGATGATGATGATGATGATTATCAAAATATGTCTGAAGATAAACTAACCCTACATGCATCAAATTGTATAACATTTTAAAACGAGGTATAGTAAGTCCGATGATAGAATCTTACACATTAAATCTTAATACTCGTGGCTTGAAATCTGTCGCCGAACTACTCCACTTTCAGAAAACAAATTATTGCTATTTTTTTCGGATTAGTTTTAAAATCAGTCATTAGAATTTTCTTTTCCCTTTTGTATCACTTTTTCAATACTAAGGATAGTGACCATAATTTAATGATTATATAGGCGTCCTTTTGAGACGCACCTCTGTCAAAAAACAGTTCACAATACAGGGTGTTTTGAAAAAAATGTGACATCTTACTCAACTGAAAGATTATGCATGCTGTAGACACTCTTAATTGAGGAACTAATCTTGTTGTGTGTATGTAATTTATGTATTGTTTTGTCAGTTTTCTGTGAATGGATCTATTAAATTAAAAAAAAAACTACCTTAAACAAAACGAAATTGAACAAAATAAAAATAGCAACAATATTGTTAAACTCACAGTAAGTACATGAATGTAGAGAATACAGCGAAAATTTGCAATGCAATGATTATATGTAATTTTATTTTAAAACAAGGAGATAAAACGGATTCATATAAGTATTATGATATCTACATATACTATTGCTAATAGTGTTATTATTAATTCGCAGTGTTAGCAACAACAGATGTCACTACTATGGGCCATGTGGTAGACATGCTGTATATTATACTATGCTTATTACATTATTGTTGCCGCTATTTAAATTTAATTATTATAGTACTGTATTTTCAATAATATTACAATTTCACATTATTATTAATTTAACGAAGATATTTATAAAGCTGTTTATTCATAGAAACAAAGTATCCAGGAAAAAAAAAATATCTTATAATTATTGTAAAAATTTAAACGCGTGCAAAATGTCAAGTAACACCCGATATATTTTAGATTTTGATATAAAATTGTTATGATTTTTTTTACATTTTTTACAACAAAAAAATTAAAAAAAGGTCTCTATTCTTTTCCATAACTTTTCGAGTGTCTAGTGAGAATCAGTTGTTCGAAAAAAATAAACACATTTTACATGTTTAATTCAGCGATAAATAAATAAATAAATAAAACTTTACTGACCATAATTTTACACAAATACATAAACAATAAAATACAACATTACAAAACGTGACAATTAACCAAATTTGGCAAAAAGGCGGACTTGTTAAGCGATGAGTTTTGCCACCCATCTTTCGTCCGTCCTTTCACCCGTCTTAATTTTTTATCGATACGGAAAAATTGCATCATTACATGCAGATGGTCTGCAAAATACTTCACTTGTGGGATATGCCGTGATGGTATAGTAGTAGTAAAAAAGAAAAAAAAAACAGTGGAAAACGCCGTTTGTGAAAAAAAATCGCCTGTTTATGGTAAAAAAAAACATTAATTTTATTTAATTTATTTTTGATTCTTGTATATACATTATTTTTTAATACGAATCTAGGTTTAAAATAAAACCTAATATCTCACAGAGAACAATATGCTCGTTTCGTGAAGGTGGATTAGTTTGACCAATGGGAACGTAGAACACGGAATCTCTCGACTGCAAGTCTCCAATTATTATCATGCTACCAGACACCTCTACATTTGTTCTAGTTTGTATAGGCATATAGTAACCAGAAAAAGGTTTAATATATTTTTAATGTCATATTTTTTCGTTTACAGACTCACACATGACGCGCATAAATTGGATCAGAATATTGTAAAAATTATGGTCACTCTAGTAATATAAATGTTGCAGAGTATATCAATAAAAAACTAGGCATCTCTTTAAAAAGGTGTACCGTTAGCAGGCAGGTACAGCAGCTGTCTCTTTCTTTATGGACCAATATCATTGTAAGCTCCGTCCTGAGTTGTTATATTATTATTATTGTTTATTCTTTTCCCTCTCTGTACGTTTCGTGCAAAATCGTGTAGAGCTCCTTACACATGCAATATATATGAATCATGCAGTAAAAGAATTAAAATGGACATTTATTGAAAATTATTAAGACTTAAATTTTATATAAAATAACCAATATTTTCTAAAAAGTAAAACCTCCATTAATATATTTAATCTTATAAAACCTAGTGAATTTCTAAAAAAAGCTATTTTTTTACATCAAAGTACATCTTTGAAACAAAGTTAATAAATTAAATAAATATAAAATAAAACTAAAACCAATTCTGCTTTCTTGCATATATCAACATGGAGTTACGAAATAAATGTCAACTCAATCAATAAGAAATGAATGCTGTGCGCCGGCGCACCCAGCAGAGACCTGTAATCTTCGTAATACAGGAGAGACGATGGTCCTGGCTGAGACATGTTTTGAGAATGCCCAATGATAGTTGGCCAAAAAGAGCACTGTTCTTCCGTCTGCAAGGGTTCCGTCAGCCCGGGCGTCCCTCTTTCACAATACACCGTTCCTATGACAACGATATCAGAGCGCAGGGAATGTCGTGGAAAGAGGTGACGCAATTGGTGAAGTGACGCAATTGGCGCAGTGACGCACTGAATGGAGGAGGCTGGTTTCTGCCCTGTGCTCCCGAGATTAGCGTTGAGGGCGAGATGATGAACTATTTTTAGAAAATTACCGTTCAGAAAGAATAATCTGGATTTAAAATCAAATATACACCAAAAGTCAGCGATCTACTAGTATCCGGTATCGTGAAGAGTATCATCGAACTCGGGTTTTCCCAATATAATCCAAGACTCTAATTTCAAGCTACCGATAGCCTCTTTGATATTTTAAGCTGTTATTTCGTCAAATAATTCTCACAAAGGCCGTTTTCAATTCATTACCTTCAACCACATGTATGTGTAGATGAAACCGTTCCTTAGTTCTTCTATGTAAGGTAAATACTTGAAAAAATCACCTTTAACTCACCTTACGTGTACTTCAACTCTTCTCTCTTTGTCAAGACAATACAACATGTCCTTATAGTGGAGTCTCTTGTATTTATTCATCACATAAAAACTGGTACAATTTATTATTGTCACTACCTTTGAATAAAACACAAGGGTCATTTCGTGAATAATTTGTGAAAGCACGTGGCTAAAGATGCCAGAAAATGATTCCTTTATAAATAGACCTGTAATGAAACGAAGGCATAGTTTGGACCTTTCTAATACTACCTGGATAACTTACTTGTGAAAGATGCTGTGTTGGTATAAATAGATGATAAACCCTTCACAGTATGTAAGTAATTTTGTAATTTGCGTAATCCACAAATATAAAAATGGTTCAAAGTGACGTAATATTGGATAACACTTCAAGAAATTAGCAAACAAATAACAATACAATATAAACGACGGCGAACAAGCGGCGTACTAATTACGAGAGCAGTTTTCCAGCCAACCATTTAAAAGAAGGAATAGAAGCATTAAAGTCCAAAGTATTAATTAACATTATTAATAATAAGGCTTAAAATTTTAGAGTGAAATAAATCGATGGGTTTTCTGCAAGACAATGACAACAAAATGGAACAGAACATTGTCTTTACGTCAACACGATACTACTTGAATGACACTTTTTTACAATACGCTGATCGCATGATCACTACACTGAGAGTAAAAATTGTTGTGAGAAGAGGTGATATATTCGAGATGTACATAAAGACAAAAATAGAGGACAGTGCATTTTCATGCAAAGGACAATTACACAGTTATGAACAACGACAAAATATCAGTCACTTTATGTTACAGGGAAAATAGAATTATCTACTTTTACTATAACATCACGGCAAATCCCTCATCTGGGATAGCCAGCGGATCAACTGGGTATAATAAACGCGCAGATTGTCCTACCAGTCAATAAAAAAAAAAGCAGGATGGATGGCACGCACAACCTTTGAATTCTAGATGTTACTTATCTTAAACGTGAAGTTTGACGAACACCTGCGTTTAACAGGACACTCAAAAACTTACATAAAAGATTGGGAGACACGGATATACACGGGATAAAAATAATATAAGTCCTTCAGACAATCATTACAGATTTCGCATAAGTAACACCTTTTGCTAACGACACTAAGCATAGCAACAATAAAATAATTCACAAAATATCTAAATATTAAACTGTACGTAATTCTTACAGTAAGCAATATCCAATATGAGTAGGTACATACGGTTAAAGGTAAATACAACATGGCGTACTCAAGTTACCCAGGTCAATTTTACTGGGATATCTAATCGAGTATTCATTGCAACAATCATACACAGAAACATCGGCCCCTTGAGAGGATAAGGCTAACAATCGGATATCGACCCAATGGACGCTTATCTTGCGTTCAAGAATGATACAAATACCATTTCCCAAATATTTTACAACACCGAGAACCGGTAGTACAGAAGAAAATTAGACAATATTAATATTAGTTCTGTACATCTACCGCTAGAAGGCGCCAGTAATGGGATTTCGGAAACAAACGATTGTTTAAGTAATTCTTTATAAATACACTGGTATTCTTTTACATTGAAAAACAAACATAGAGAGACATTAACATATTAAAATACACTCCATTTATGGATACACCAATCTTATGAAAGAATGTAGCAATCAATGAAAAAGAGTTAAAACAATATTTGAATAAGTGAATATTGAATGAAATCTAATAAATAATCTTTCAAATAAAAACCATCAAAGATACGACAAGTTTCGAGTGCATTAGTTTGCAGTGTCAGATGATGAAAAATTTGATAGAATACGCCGATTTCTCTAAAGAAATTATAATAGACATCTATAGGTATTATGGTTCGCAGTCCAGAAGATTGATCTACAATAAGCTTGTCTCTCCTTCTCCATTTTTCCGTCACTGCAAAGTATAAAAAAATTCAAACTTGCGAACTTTTATCCTAACTAATTTAACAAAATTCGTTCATATCTTCCAAACATTTCTTGGCCTTTGCGCTAACTTTCAAAACATTATATTCCGATACATACCACTAACAACGGCTTACTTATTATTTATACATAATATTATTATTGTGAACCGTGTAAATAGTTCTTATTAACCCATTGGGATTGTCAAACGTGTGAACGGGCCCTTCTCAGTTGATAATAATAACAACAACATACAAGAACATTTAGTCAGCATTATTATTTGGTTCTATTAAACTTGTCTATGGAAGAAGAAAATCAATTCAGGGATAGTAAGGAAAGGTCAGTGTATCTATGAAGTGATCTATTGATAAGGATAGTATAAGAAACAGAGGTACAATAATATATCTACTAAAACAAATAGATACGCCGATTTGAATGAAGGCTGTATAATAACTTATTTATTATTCTGTCGTCTGGGTATTAATTTAAGTCTTTGATTTTCGTCGATAATTTTGATAGCAACAAAATGGAAGACAATTGAACTATGATAGTAAATTATAAATAAGTAAGATATTATTATAAAAAATAGAGAATTCAAAATCGGTTTATTATAGGATTTGAAAGAGTAAATCTTCAAACATAAAATTAAAAATATCTGCATAAACAGATCGAATAGGTAAACTGTCTTCTCTGCCAACCTCAAAAAGGATACGGCGTAAAATTATCTTTCTATCTATGTCATCACGGAACTGTACGCAAGTGGAGTACAAGTAAATAAAATGCGAGTAGCGAACATGCCATTCGGGCCAAAAACAAGATATTTTAGGATAGATGGAATGCCCCATCACTAGATTGAAAATATTCAAAGCTTTTGTCAATGTCACATTTAAAAATATGGTATCCTACTACTACTATACCATAACGGCATATCCCACAAGTGGGTTAGCCAGCAGATCAGCTGCATGTAAGAAACATACAAACTGTCCTCTTTGTGCCAGTATAAAATCAAGATATTCAAATATGGTATCCACACCATAAAAAATACAGTCTGCGAATTTCTTAGAACAAGATATTATTGATCTCGAAAAATGTGATTTTTTTTACAAATTTTGTTTCAGACTAATAAACACTACGTGCTTCGAATATCAAAATAGCTAGAATGTTCATAAGAATAATTTATACATAGATATAATATTATTATGAATGCTGTTTATACTATGTATTTGCGTCAATTGTAGAATATTCCACTCCATTTCAAATTCATCAAAAAGAGTGCTAAAGACAATAGAGAAAGTCAAACAAATAATATGCAACTACAAGGTATAATACATACATAGTTATAGTTGTCAAATATGGTGAAACAAAACTATACTATCCCCTTCACCGTATCCCAGGTAGGGTAGTCAGAGAGGATGGAACGTTACACAGCTCCATCCTTGCTGATTTCTTTCGCTTTTTACATATTCATTCAATTAGTCGTTCACGCACAATGATTTTTCTTACTTAACATGCGACTGTCCTTGAGAATTTGATCCACGTGATCAAAACAGACGTTCGCGTTTTTTTTACCCCCTCTTTCAGATAGATAATCCTTTCTTCATTCACTAGCTTCTTATGTCCAAACCAACGCAACTTATTGAAATGTATTCAATCCACAACACTTCTTTCATTCATTCTCGATTCAGTAACGTTTTTTACTTACGTTTTTTTTACTAAAAACGCTTGCATTTTAATATCGACATGAGTAGTATTTTATAACTTTTTCTTCATCTTCTTGATGCTCAGCCCTTGTCTATACACTGCTGGATATGTCCCATTTATTTATTTCTGCTCTCTACCAACGCTCTCCGCGTAATCCTCCCCCCCCCATTTTTTTCCAACTTGTCAACTGTCTCCCCACATTTATTTTGCCTAGATCTAAAGAAACTCTCAAGCAGCATTTGTTGCAGGGTAGATAAGGTGTTGAAAAGGCTATTTCAAATTGGGCTTGAACGTACTTTCATTTAGACTCCAAATACTTTATTTGTATACAATTTTAAATATATTTTTAATTCAACATGAAATCTAGTGCAAAGGCTTCTCCACATGACAGATATGTAGGAATTAGGTTATAAACATTAAACATAGATATATATTAAACGAACTAATTACGCGGTGATAAGTACAATTAGAAAATAAAAATAGGTTGAACTGTTAACTTACGGAATGTTTGAATAAAAAAATATGTATGCAATTTAAACAAATGAATAAATATTTGATGTTTTAATAACGTATTTGAAAACGAGTATAGGATTTTTCATTTAGTCAAAATGTGCGAAAAACCTAGATTTTAATTTTTCTACATTTCCACATATTTATTACGAAAATGTCTGTAACAACATGCATACGAGCAATGAGCCCACAGTTTTGCAATCCTCACATAATATTTTACTTCGTTTGTTAATATGTTTGTTTACATATTCATTTTAATCGCTTTTACCAAGCAAGCATTGGAGAAATCAGTGTTTTCTTAAACTTCATTCGTTTAAGCGTATTCCAGGATAAAAAAGTATTTATTTCTTATTTATTTATAACTGAGAAATCAGCGATACAGCGAAGCCATCTGAAACAAATTCGTTAGAATCGTCATCAGACTAATAACATAAAAGAAATCATATAAATTAAAAAGTGGGGTAAATAGCAGAATACAGCATGTAAGGCATGTTGTACTATACTATACTATACTATACCATCACGGCATATTCCCACAAGTGGGGTAGCCAGCAGATCAGCTGCATGTAAGGCATGTTGTCATCTACAAAATGGTGAAATTTAAAAGTGGTGCCATAATATCTCATTACAGAATTTAAGATGATTTTCAAGGTTGTTTTTTAATATGATTTTACTGTGGATTTTTGTATTATTTTGCAAATTTTCTGCCAACTTTATTGTTATATAATGATAGGCTCTCATTCCGTACAAGTGTCAACAAATAAATAAAATATGTCTGATGAGTCATGTTTAACGATTACCTGGCTTTTACAGGAAATAAAGAAACGTACAAAAAAAGTTAGGATCCAAATGTTTGCAGGGAACAAGACGTTGCTTTAATCCGTACTGTCTCTTTTTACAACTGAATATTAATTCCCTCAGCAAGGTCGTGTTTAATTAAGCTAGTTTTGAAATGATAATGTACGTATCTAGTATACGTGAAAAATAAAATTCACAGCGAATAATCCCATTTGAAACGATATGATACTACGAGTATAATACATCAAATTATTATGTTTTGGACTGCTATTATTATTTCTATTGCAAAAGGTACCTAGTACTTTGTAGGCAAACAATCCCACGGGACATTCATTTGCAATGCGAATTTCAACTTTTCAGAACATGTGTTATGCGATTTTTTAAATGCGACATTGCTATTTTACTACAATTCTTCTTCTTCTATCATTGCACTATCAGGTCCCCCCGACGTTGACGGTCACTATGGAGAATGCTTCTCTGTCCCGCGCTGTGCGGACCAGCTCTACCATCTGTGTTATTGCGGTCCATTGCCGTATATTAAGCAGCCACGACATCTGCCTCCTTCCCACTCCACTATGTCCCTCAATTTTCTCCTCTATGCTACAATTGCATCTATAAATAACAATTTTTGATATTTATTAACTTATATCATCACAGCATCTCTCTTAACGGGATGGCAAGTAGGCCAGCTGCATAAACATTGTATATAGGCCGTTAATTTAATATTGACATATAAAACAATTATACTTATAAGGATAAGAAAAGACAACATTTGGTTGGTAGCCTATTTGGTTTATTTGGTAGTGCCCTGGACGGGACTTGAACCCGCAACCTATCCTTAACGCGAGTTGTGCTTTGAAACTTACATTTTGATCGGTACTTAAAAAATTCCAAAAAAAGCATTCCTCATAACACCTCAATGGAATATTTCAAATGTCTTGTTTAACGAACACCTTTCTTATATAAGACACTCGAAAACTTACAGAAGAGTGGGAGATCTTTGCCAATAACTCTACGGAGCAACGTATTTGTGAACAAGAGTTATAAATTAGACATTCTTTAAAAGTGGTTTACAAGAATTTCGCGATCGTGTAGATCGAAGAGCATATTTTGCATATTATAAAGTCAAAACAAAACCGCGAACCGGGAAAACTGTAAAATATGGCGTTCAAAATGATAATAAAAAAATATATGTGTGTAGGTTGTCTAAAAGCTCTTCCAATTCCGCAAATGTCAATAGAGAGAAAAAGAGATCCCATTCAATTCGCGATACGTGTGTTGTGTACGTAGAAAATAAAAGCTCTCAACATGCTCAATGTTTCAAAACATTTTATATTTTGTAATATAAATATATATCTAATAATATGAGTATTTATTATTTACTTTCAATATAGGCATCGGATGAAGATTCTCAATTTGAGGCTTTTTCAAAGCATAGTTTTACGTGACGTTTTTGTACGAAAAATATCGATACTTTTCCTTAGGTGAAAGTTAAGGTATATAAATATAATGTGTATAGACAATTCACACAGATTGGGATAGTTTCAAACTAAGGTATCAATCTTGTATTATGAGTACTAACACGACGATGCACATACATAATTATACATGTAACACCCAGATTATTCATTTTGCCCCGGCAGGGAATCGATCCCAGGCTAACCGAGCGCGAATATTAAAAAATAAATGTGAAATGATTTTATGGAAACGTATTTATGCAATCAATGGGAAAATATTATTCACGATAGTGTATCATGTATCTATACGGTCATTAGTAAATTCATTTTGCTTCAAGATAAGTGTTTAATTCATTGTCATACTGAGTTTTGGAAACTTGAATATTGCTATCTATACATCTATGTATTAGTCTAAGCCGTTACGACATCTCTCACAAGCAGATTAACTGCATTTATAAGAACATGCAGGATCCCCGCATTCATACATTCAGAATAAGTGAAATACCTCATCGTTGAATCAAAGGTGTTGAACTTTTTACAAATATTTCTTTAGAATTTTGCAGCGTGATCGAGAACTAAGTGAAAAGAGTGTGAAATTGTTCATATGCTGGGGAATCTACAGTTATCTTACAGTCAACTAAAAAAATAGTTAAAAAAACTTTTCGGTATACGAACACACTTTATTCATAAAAAATTGTAAGTAAGTGTTACATAATTTATCTTCACTTGTAAAAAATATTAACGTCTGTCTTGTATTAAGACATTTTTCTATCGTTAAGAGAGAAATCAAAACTGTCTGAGACTGTCCTATGAGACAGAAACTTTTGAAGAATATAATAAAAATTATATAAAGAATAAACTTTTTCGCTGATATGAAATATCCAATCTTTTCAAAAAGAAATAAAAAATATATACAAGTACTAAAAAGAATTTGAAGAAAACTACTGAGTGAGAGAATTCTTAATGTGCAGATTTTTTTTTTTAAAGATATATTGGGTTTTTGTTATAAACCCAAATACAACCTTATAAACCTTTCATAGTGAGCAACTAAAAGCTTGTGTCGTGAAAGGGGAGTTTGCCGGGACCTGGTATCGAACCATGGACCCCATGTTCACGAGGCCGAGAATCTACCTCCAGGCTACCGACGAACAAACAAAAATGGGCGTTAATCGTTAACTTAGTTCTAAGAATAACTCAAAAACTGTTAACATTACCATCCACTTCAAAAAAGATTCTGTTAAAACTGAACAAAACAGCATTTTGGATAAACGAAATGCCGGATACAACAGAATCTTTAATTTCCACCCTTTATCTCTCTCTATTATCATAATAGCATATCCTGCAAGTGGGGTAGCCAGAAGACCGACTGAAATTAAACATTCAGCTCAGAACAACCTGAAAAACTTTCCTTGTTAGTAAAAAATTATACATAAAATTTAAATTCACACTGTAACAAATTTTAGAACGAAAAAAAACAACTGACTAACGAGAAATGATCTTATTTTTATATTAACGAGATAACTAACAATAAACTTTTATTAACAGTTTTCTGTTCTGGGTAAAATAATTTTATTAGATAGCAAATTAATAATATTTTTAAGTTTTCAAATAATAATTGGAGATATTTTTAACCACACCGACCTGTGAATGAAAATAATACAAACTAGACATATTACTTTCATTAAATTATTAATTTAAAGAACTTAAAGTTTGCCCTGTTGAAGCGCTTTTTCACGATATTTATGAACATTTTAAAAATGATTGGAGGTATTTTTAACAACACCGACCTGTGAATGAAAATAATACAAACTAGACATATTACTTTCATTAAATTATTAATTTTTAGAACTTTCAGTTTCCCCGTTGAAGCGTTTTTTTCACGATATTTATAAACATTTTAAAAATAATGCACTGAAAAAAGATTTTTCATGTCGCAATAAATTTTCTTCACATCCTTTTTATTTTTCATAACCTGTATAATGATAATTCTCTTTGTTTATTTATTCATCCGCTTCCCAAAATATATCTACGACAAGTATCTACTTAGAAGACATTTCTCTCCCCCTATAAACATATGTACATAATATGTATGTATGTATGTTGTCTTACAGGACTATGTGTACCTATAGATAAATTATCCAAAAACACAGGCAGATAATAAGTTCAGCAATTTTTTAAATTTGCTTATACATGCTTAAATATCTTTTTTAACACTAGATCATCTATGGGATCTCAATGGGATCAGGAGATACAGGGCTTCAGAAATACATACATCATGAAATTGTGTTAAAAAG
Source organism: Athripsodes cinereus (assembly GCA_947579605.1). NCBI lineage: Eukaryota > Metazoa > Arthropoda > Insecta > Trichoptera > Leptoceridae > Athripsodes > Athripsodes cinereus. Next base: position 16,173,119 of record OX388322.1, on the reverse strand, counting down.
GACTATTCCAACAGCGAGTAACTCCTATGAACGAAAGTATATAAAAACTAGCTAGCCCACTGATTTCGTAACAAAACCTGCCACGTGGTGTAACGGCTAACTCAGTTGAAATGCATCACCGAGGTCATGGGTTGGATTCACGGCTGGGTCGCGAAGTTTAATTCGGAATTTCCGCATTCAGGGTTTGATGAAAATCTGTCTAAGTAGAATTGAAATCCGTCAGCCATATTTACATCTTTGTATAGAAAATATATGACTGGAAACAGACTAAATTAGGTATTAATTACATATATGTGGAGATCACTTTCATTAAGTTTATTTATCAATTATTTTAGTACTCTGTGTTCACCACAAAATGAAATTTAATGCAAGATATTTTGTCAGGTATCCATCCAGCTTTAAAAAACCTAATCGCTATAGTTTCATTGTATTTATTTATTTATTTTTCTCATATAGAACAATGAACAGTTTAATAATAATAATACGTAATAGGAGGTATTACATGTTAGGTATAATATGAACAATATAAAGTTATATGCTTATTGTATAGTTTTCGGTCGCAAGACCAAATTTATGATATCACCCTTTCATCTTTTCATATTTCTACGATTTTATGAGATTTTTCCATATTATATCGTCTGACACGTTGGGTAACTAACTTTGAACCGCGTGCTAAAAATAAACCGACCGAAAAAACTTGAAAGCAAAGATTCTTCCTTCAAAAAAATTAAATAGACTTAAAAGTTTTCCTTTATAGCTAAAAATAGTTATGTTTTACATTCTTTCATCCATAGCTTTAAACGTTTTGGCGTACTACAAATATTTTTCATCTCATAATTTATTCATAATATTTTGATGCTTCTCTCAGATCTACAGAGAAGAAAATAGCCCCCTCCGTTCAAAAAAAATATTTGGAATACCCATTTGTGGGATAAACCGTGATGGTAAATTATAAAGGTAGTAGAAACGAAAACACATACGTGACGAGTTTACCACATATTAACATACATTGAATTTCAATGATTATAAACGTAATTAATGGTAAATTTGGTAAGTTGGTCACAAGCAAGAGGTTTGAATCTGGTATTTTTTAGATTATAAGTCCGAGGCTCTAAGCCACCAGAAATATGGACCAATGTAGACCTACAATATTTTTTCATGAATATCTTGAGAAGAGATTATTCGATTGATGACGAGTCGCTCTGTTCACAAGGAGCTGGTTTCTGCCTTGTATTCCCAAGAAGCATATTAAATTATGAAAGGGGGAGAAAAAATTAAGTTTTCAGAATATTATTCAAAAGTTTCTGCACCTCTTACACGGAATCATCCAAATGATATCGTAAAGAAAAATCCATTCGCAGTAACCGTGGATTGGATGGCCGCTCTGGTTGCGGTATATAGGTACCTAATACCGTTAGAGGGAGCAATTCTAAAACAAGTGCAAACGGTGTGAATGTTACGTAACACATATAGTATGTATGTAATAATCATATAACCAATAGTTATAGTATGTGTTACAACTTTTACACACATACAAACAAACGACATAATATAAACACTCTGTAACGGAAGAATGATAATAATAAGGAAATTTTTACACATATGAAATTTAGAACCAATACCGGTCTGATACTCGTCTCCTTGTATATTTGATAGTCCACTAAAGACGACAATGCTTCACAAGAAGTATCGCTCAAGGGATAACAGCCATAGCAATCTACAAAAGAATAATTTGCAGTTAATTTATGAATTTGTGGGCAGTATGGCAAAAGACAATTTGGCTGTGCCATGTTAGGTGTTCTAAACTTTTTTGTAATTGTAGTGTCTTGTTAAAGGAAGCTAACTTTTTTTAAACATCTCTTTTAAGACATTTCACACCTTCAACTAAGCAGTAACAAGATATACTTCTCAATCTTTCTGATTTTATGATATGGAAGGAAAGACTTGCACATACTATGTCCATAACATTTAGTAAGTCCACTAGCACATGTAGAGATGAAATGGTATTAATACTCGTAATTGAAAGACCCAACGACTGACTACCTGGATAGTGCAAAGTCTGGAGACTTCCATAATACCTATTTACGGTATTGATAAACCAGTAGATCTTTGGACATGATCTACGTAGTTTTAAATCACACTTATTTCTCAATGAGTAAAAAGCGCAAATATGATAGCTGAAATTTCTTCTGAAAAGGGTAGCGCCAGTAACATTATGTAAATAATCCACAATTCATATGATTTTATTTTGTAATGAGAAAACACAAAATTTCTATATGATATCCTAGTTTACAAATAATTTTGTATAGAAAATAGGACAAGATACCTAAAGTTATAAAAGAAAGATATACAGGATAAGGCTTGAAGCTAAAAAGCTTTAGAGCATGAAGAGTTTTTGAGTATCGTGTAAAAGTGGATATTCTGAAGACTTTTTTACAAGTGTCTTCCTAGCACTGTCCCAACTTATTGCCACTGAAGGCTGTTGGGGTTGGCTCTTTTCGTCCTAAAGTAATATACTCTTCTGTTCCCTATTTCATCTTCATCCAGGTCATTTCTGCGCAGGATTGTGTCATCCAATGTATTCTTTGGTCTCCCTCTTGATGGATGACGAGGTAGATTTATTGATATGACTTTGTTAACGATGCATTCTGGTGGTCTTTGCCGTATGTGTCCAAATCATCTTAGTTGCCTCTCCTCTTGTTTTCTATTTGTCAGTAATACTCATGCTACTCCATGCCGGGAACTATTTATTTTATATTTCAATGATACACCCGCTGACCACCTTAGCATTCGCATCTCTGCCGTCTTAAGTCGGCTGGTGAACGTGTTATCAACAGTCCAGCATTCAGAGCCATACATTATCATGGGCCTGAATACATTGTTACATGTGCATGTTTATTGCAAATGGATATCGTCCACTAGCTCTTCAACTTGTGGGAAATGCCGTAATGGCATAAACGACATCTCTACATTTATTTTATCCAAAGTATTTGTGAAACTTTCCTTTACGACTCTACTGCAAAAATCGCTCACGCAATAATTACGTTATTGCTATTTTTTTTAAATCGTGTATTTTTATTAAATATATTATATTCGCAAATAAAACTTTACATACCTACTTATGTTTATCCTCATTAATTTCAAAATTTTGCATGGAAACAAATTTGTTATCTTATATGGACAATTCCCACAAACGAAAAATTTAACACAATATATTCTGTCACATTCGAAAAAAATACAGTAGGTAATGAAATAATTAATATTTTTTGTACGTCCGGTTTACAATGTTTGTTCTACGTGACCAGTTTACAAAGTAATGGAAACGCGGACTGTAGTAACTAAATATTTTTTTTGACTAGTAATTAAAATAATATACTGAAAAAATAAATTAATTTAATACCCCAATTTGGTATAAATTCGACTACCACCGGCTATGGATCGAAAAATATACATTACGATGTACTTGCGCCAATCGATACCCGCCACGGAATTTAAATTATTCAACACGTTTCAAATTACAAATATGCACTTTCAAAATGGCGAGTTTTATTTTTTGTACATAATCACATAATACATTTAACACCACGCGACCCTTAGGCTAAATATGTAACACCGGGATAAATGTAGGTACTTATAAAATATATTAATTCTTATTTGAAAATTTATTTTCAGTCCTCAATTTTTCTATTTTTGATATGGAGTGAACGTTATGTAAATCAAAGGCACAAACAAATAGAGATCATTTTGAAAGGTTATTAGGTGTTATGATTCCATAAAAAAAATCTTTGAAACCAGAAAAAGTGTCATCATTTACCATAAACAAATTTGATTGTTAACTATAATTTATAGAATACAAAACGCAGACAATTATTTATTTATTTACGGCTAATTAGCCTTTAACACAATATTTAACATAGGTACAATATAATAAGAAAACCTAGGTACCAAACACAAAATTAACAAATCAATATTACAAACATACATCTATCATTACAATTTTAAAATAAAACAACAGAAAATAAAATAAATAAATTATGAAAGATACATCATCTTTCAATTATGGATGCTAACCCTTTTAGGACAGTACGTAAAAAATTAAGATTATATCTTTGGGAAGTATATTTCCATTATACCTGAAAGGGCTAATTGTTTGACGAAAACTTCTATTCAATAAAACACTCGAAAACTCACAGAGAATAGTGGGGACCTATTCTGATGGATTATCCTTAAGTAGTTCTTCTTGGCTGTATCGTCAAATTTCCACACTTAAAGTGGTTGCATACTTGTATTCATAATAAACAAGTAAATAATAAATTAAAATAAATTCTTTGACGGGAGCCTCCACGGAAAGGATATTAACCCCAAATATATATGGCGAATATCAATTTACACCTGAGATAAACTAGGTACCCCTAGTTACGTGTATGGAGGTGAAAAAGGGGGTATGTTGTTATTGCGTTACATATTGTATCAATTTAGTATATAAAAGGGATGCGAACCAAATGAAAAAATAACCTAAAAGGTTTCTATTAGGTTATATTGTATACAAGTATGTCTATCTATCTGCTTACATAGAGCGAGACATACCACTCAAAACAAACACTATAACAAATACACAGCGACGGTTCCTGTTTAGGAATTTTGATGCGGCGCACTCCCTTTGACCTAGCACACTCCTTTCTTGCCGTGGACCACCCGGCAAACAATTGGTCTCGAACTCTCTACCGTAAGTTTTCGAGTGTCCAGATAAAGGCAGGTGTTCGAAAAAGTAAAATAAAATTACATCTTTTAATTTCAGCGATGAGATTTCCCACTCTTACTGTGTTAGTAATCGAGTATCCTATAAAAGACAGGTGTTCGTGATTACAATTCGAATAAGGCAAAATAACTTCGATTGTAGTTATTAAAGCTTATTTATGTTTATTGATTTACTTAATTTTTCGTCATTGAAGACCATATCATTTTTTGTTTATATTGTATTGTAAACAGATGTAAGCCGTTTCATGAAAAAAAAAAAAACAGCAATGAGGTATCGCTCATCCCATCCATTTTTTCGTTATTAGCACGTAGTTAATTCATTCCATGTAGTAAGTGTGCTGGCTTTCCCACTTATGATAGATAGATAGACCTTTATTCATAACAATAAAAAATGAAAATCAAGAAAAACAAGTTTTTATAATTAATTATAGTTTCACCGGACCCCAAATATTCCAACTCAGCAGCCGCTTCAACATACACGTACACACTACTGAAAATTGAAACATTTACAACAATATAAAATTTCTAGGAGAGAATGAAAAGTTTTACGCACAATACACACTTTATTTATCCATATTGTTTATTTTTTTTTTCACATGTATTTTTTTGTTTGAAACTAATTGAAATTATGTATATATGTATCACTTACATTTTTGAAATATTTTAACGAAAGATAGTGGCTGTCGATAACTTGTTTTCATGAAGTGTTTACCTGAAACAAAAAAAAACACATGAATCAGAAAAATTCAATAATTGGATACAGAGTCGGCAGCCTGGCGAAAGGATCTCGGGATTCCAGGTTGAAAGACTTGGGTTCAAATGCCGTAGCCGCATAAGCATTGTGCTAAATATAATGATGTTTAAGATATATATGGATGGATACATCAAAAACTTACATAAATTTATCTTTAAAAGTATAAAAAATTAATTTAAAAAGTCCTATTTATTGTATTGGTGCACAAGTAGTAAAATTCCATAACTGGGTAAATTGAAATAAGCATTTTGTTCTATTGTAGATTAAACAAAAACAAGAGAGACATCTTTCGACTTCTACGCTCATTATTTGAAATTGATATGATTGGTATTAACCTTAGAAATCGAAAGACGTCTCTCTCGTGTTTGTTTATTCTACAGTAAAACAAAAACGCTTGTTTCAATTTATCCAAACAAGAATAACTTTTGTTATATGTTTAGAAAATAGTTCCAGAAAATCAGCATTAATAATAACTTCAGAGTGATAATCTCGCCACTGCGTATCGTCTTAGTATTTTAAATTTCGTATTGATGTTGTTAAACACTCTTATATTATGATGATGTGCAAAAAGAATAAAACAAATGAATATCATTTTTCTTCATCACGAAATACATAAAATAACCCTGAAAAAATGTGACTTTGAAATCTTTAAGATCTTGTAATTTAAAAAAAATTGCTTAAGGTTGACCACATCTGTTGCTAAAGGGAAAAGGAGGACGTACTGTATATAGAAGAGTTATAATATTATATTGTAGCAAAAAAGACATCTAAAATATAAAGGGATGAACCGTCCCAAAATAACCGCTATTTTTTATCCTTATTCCGAGAGAGTATTAGGAAAATAGAAACCGTTTTCATGAACAACGTTCCGAGACATTTTATGATTGTTCTAATCACTTTTCTTACAAAAAGAAAATACTAAATTGCGATAAAATGAAACAAAAACAAAAAAACTATTGAGATTTATAACAAGCAATACGCGCAATAAAATTATTAAAACGTATTTGAGTACAATTTCATTTTCTGTTTATCTTTTGATCTAAACTCACTTTATAGTAAAACATAGTTCTCAAACATTGTAGTAGGTTTACTGGAAGACATTGCCTCAAGGCAATATGTACGACTTTTGTAAAATTTATAATTGACAATAAATTGTTAATGATTATTATTTCATATCTCATTTATTTAACAAAACAATATTAGATTCTACATTTTGAACACAATATAAGATTAACAATAAAATATAAATATAACATTAAATAACAAAAACCATAAAATATTAAAATAAATTTATATTCAAAATATAGAACCCCAACATTATTCGAGTTGATTCTTCCATGATGTTCTATGAAATAGTACAATCATGGGAGATCACTTACAGAGCTAAAGAGACAAAAACCTTCTTAATATCATGGTGGACGATAGAAGTACGGCCTTCTGCATGCTGTATTTGAGCCTGTCATCTACTCTCAGTTTTCTGAGATTGCTTGACAGACTCTTAGGTATTAAACCATTCACAGACAACACTATAGGCACGATGATTGTGGTAGGTGTTCTCCACGTATCTTTGTTTTCGTGAGCAAGATCAAGATATTTTATTATTTTATCTTGCTCAGCTTTATTATTATTACAATTCTATACTGAAAAAAATAAAGACACGAATTTCATCGTGATTTTATAATTCATTCAAAGAGAAGAAAATCTGTTAATACTAATACCCTTATGACATTTTGGTAAACTCAAAAATATCAGCATTGATTCACGATTGGGTCGCAATCAATACATACTCTTTTTCTTTAACTTTTGCAAAAAAAAATTGTGCCATGTTTTAAATCCAGGATCGGTGATGCGTATAATTTATTTTTAGTATATAACATTTTGTAATGTGTTAGCAAACTTTGCTGGTTTATGTGCCGATTTTTTTTTATCTATTTGTATTACCTATGTATTGTAATAACTGTATGTTTGCGTAAACTATAAAATAAAAATAAAATAAAAAACATAATATAGACTTTTAGTTTTCTAAATAAGTATCTAAAAAAATCGACACAAGCTTTAAGCTTACTACAAATGTGTATAAGGTTGAATTTGGGTTTATAACAAAAACTCAGAAACACTTAAAAAAAAAATGACAGAATTAAAGGCTAAACTATTTTCCAGTATTTTGTGCCAATGATGGAGTAAAAAACTCTTTGAAATAGCTATCAATAACCTCAAGTTGCATCAATGTCAAGTCACATGCACAATGGAAGATATGCCTAACGCCTCTCTAGCTACTGGCTCAGAAATAGAAAAAAAATGTTAATACATAAATAAATGAATAATCAAAGTATTTTTATACGACAATTTGTCTGGTTATCTGTTATATTATAATAACACCAATTAGTTAATTGGCTGACAGCAATATTGATGAAACCTTCGTACAAAAAAATATAGGCATTAAATAACGTATGTAGTTCAGTATCAAAGCTTTGTCGTTTGATGTTAAAATTATATTTGCTTTTTATTTGAATTACATAAGTACACAAAATTTGTAATATCTGCCATAAACGTGGTTTGACCGACCTAACTGTTGGTCTGCTATTTAAAATATTAAATTGGATATCAATTATTTGAAAGCATCAATGATATTATATTTATGTAACATTACGTAGAACGTACATATCGTCCCTCTTCTGACTAACTGTCGTATCTGACATTTTTGACGAAATCTAATTATGATCACAAATGTGTATTTATATGTGCCCTACATGTTCTCACTGAAGATCACACCTCTTACTGTTACCGTCATCCTGGAACAGCATTCTGATTTGTAGTCGTATTTACGAATTACTTTTGTCGTATCTACAAATTCCTGAAAATTTCATCACAAAAATGATTCTGAGATATATCAAAATACCTACAAATAAAATAATGTGACATATTTACACTCTATCATATAACTAGGAGAGACGAAAATATGCAAGGCAAAACACGAAAAACGCTCTCCTGAACAATTTACATTTTAGCAGATACGACTGTTAGTCTGAAGAGGGACGATATGAACTGTGGTGGTGTTAATCGCCTGCCAATCCATGTAAAATATGTATTAAGCTTTTCACGAAAGGAATGCCATAAAATGTTTATTTTATCGATCGCAAAGTTCTAGAAATGCATTCAACACCACCAAAAGGTAAACACAAACGACAATTAATTATTTTTTCTACCGTTCCCTTAGTGCTCAAGATCGTGACCATCAATCATGCAGATACAAACAAGTTTTTCAAGCGACCCCTATCCTTCGCCTTCCGCTGTGCCTCATTCAAGATACGTTCATCTATGTCTCACAAAAATATTTCCATCAACCAAGTTATACGAATATCACAAACAGATGAAATTTTTTTATTTACTTTTGCGTCACGTAAAAAAACATATTTTGCAATATATATTCCATGGACGCAAATCGCTATGGTTTGGTTATATTCATATTCTTCTTGTTATTCCAATTTAAATTTCTTTCGACAAATTTAACAAAAAATTTAAAAAAATGCTAAATGACTTCTTGTTCTTTTTTTCTCTCTCTTTCTGGAACTGCACCCAATACATGAGTGATGCTGCCGTTATCAATCTCGATATGTACTCCTTGTTTACATAAAACTTAAATACATCCATAGGAATTTATACAAAATGCATCTACTACATTCTTTCAATAATATTTTTATATGGATTATGCTAAATAAAAAGTTTATAGATAATAACATATTTTATAGGCCCATTAAATAAGACATTACATTATAAATACATAGATAATAATTATGTAAAAATATTAAAATATTTTAAACGAGCCTTAATAAATCGTGTGCGAGTCTAAATATTTTAAGAGCTATATAACAACTTATAAAACAGCTTATAAAATATGATACCTGTGAGCAGGCTTCATATTATTTCAATTAAATATATAATATGCTTCGATACAGATTTCTGATTAAAACAAGTTGTATAAATTTGGAACACTTAAACATTTGATGACTGAGTTTAATATTTGAGACTTTAACTGCTATAAATAACCAGTGGTGATTTACACATGTGATTCTAAAAAAAATGCTATTTTTTAAATGCAAGCTAAGAACTGCGCTGCGAAGCATAAAGATGAAGTAATAAACTTGAGACTAAACAAGAACAGATATAATTTTAAAAAATAAAAAGATTGCGCTTATCAAAGACATTGTTTCAAGTTAAAATGTGAAGGAAGTGATCAAGTAAAAACCATAGAAAGATAGGAGAGGCATTGGTGGATATCAAAGGAGATGGACTACCTAGTGTTATTGTTCCAAATGATGGGAAAGAGTTGGGTTCATTTTGCTCGAGACAAAGAATGGAAGAGTTTTAAAGATGTCTACCTGTTTCAGAAAAAAAAACAGAGGTAACAGTTGGCAAATAAGTATAAAGTTATTTTAGTAATTATTTAATTGAGATGCCTAATCTCATGCATTTATGCTGTTAATCAATTATATTCCTGGGTTCAGGTACTGTTTTGATTCTAAATTTTATCAAAAGGATTACTTCTTATATCTTAGAAATTGAAGTGATAAAAATAACTGCTATAAATAAAACCATTAACTAATGAACCAGCGTTAATGACGTCAACAACAATTTATTTTAAACATGAAATTAAAATATAAATAGCTTTCTATTCTTAATTTCTTTAAAATCCTGTGGATTCTTAATGTACCTATCTCAAAAAAGATTGTAGTTATAAATACAGATTTCATAGCTTCATCATTTTTTATACTTGGTAATCACATAATGCTATGTTCAAAAAAATATAAGTGATTTTTTTAAACTTGCTGCACTAGTAAAGAACAGTTACCATGTGATTCATAAAATTTTATGTGAGCATTATTATTATAGACTCGGTTTTTTGGATTCATTACATCTCTCTTAACCGTTTACTTTTCATTTTACTTGAGTTTTTTTAGAAATGTCATGAAAAATCATATAATATTTTTAACTTTTAATGATTTTTTTGTACACAATAAAAAAAAATATCTTAAAATGTCCAATTTATAATAGACTTTTAATCTGTTTGAGTAAATAAAATAAATAAATATATATAATTTGATCATGGAATGAAAAAAGTCGACAAATAACAAACGTTCAAAAATAACCCAAAATTTAATATTTTCAAAATAATGTTAACCCATAATGTAATATTAAATTAATTTCAATATTTGATTATCCAATCAAATCGTTGGATATCCTACCATAATATTGATAACACCTATGTCCATATTATTAAGTTCGGTTATGAAGTAAAATAAATTAACTCACTGTAGTATGATTGGAGTTATTCATTTTGTTTGGTAAATTGAATCAATATCATTTCTACTACATCTGATATGGATTAATTAAAATAACAATAATAATATAATTAATATTGAATATTTGATATGAGTAAAAGAGACATCCGAATTGTAAATCTTGGTCGTAGAAGTCGGATAACGGATAGCAGCTCATTTCTACGCTTGTAGTAAATTCTGGAAGAGTTTGCATGTGTTAGCATAGCTCTTGGATGTCTATTAGCATAGCTCTTGGATGTTAGTGGATATCTTCTGGAGATGCTTTTAATATATTAGTACTAGATGTCTCGCAACATGTGTATTGCCAAAGGGAGAAACATTGTGTTTCATTTGTACATGTAGTTATGTAATGCAAACTGTTGGCGAATTGTGTGTTAATGAATAAAAAAATAATAGTTCACATAGTAAGAAAAATATTCTGAAAAGGCTCTCCCTGGCTGTTAAACCGATATGAATTAATAATAATCGGACTATTTATATGTGGCGCCGTTTAATGATCCGTGACCATCTCAAGGGCGCCGTGACTTCTCCCGAACAGTAGCGTTTTCAACTTGGTTCTAAATGTGGTGGTGGACTGATTCTCTCTCAGATCAGTGGGCAGTCTGTTACAGACAGTTCCATTAGTTAGAGCTAATCCTCTTCTTCGCCCTCGCCTTTATCCCATTTACTTGGGGTCGGCTCTCCTAGTCCTCATCTTCCAAGTTTTCCGGTCCCCTGCGTCCTCCGAGCGCAACATTACCTCCTTTATGTCCCTGGCAATTGTGGACATCCAGGTGGTCACTGGTCTGCCTGGTCTTCTGGGTCCTACTTCTACGTCCATTGTCTTTTTGATCATGTTATCCTGTGGTAGTCTCAAGATGTGCCCGTACCATCTTAATCGGTTTTCGGTTATTTTTTCACCGATGGGAGCGACTTTGAAACTACCACGGATATGGACATATCTCACCCTATCCATTCTTGTTACACCACCAGCCCATCTGAGCATTTTCATTTCATTGGTGTGTAGAGTCTGGGCATGATTATGTTTTAGGGCCCTACATTCAGATGAATAAATCATGGTTGGTCTGACCACAGTTTTGTACACCTGACCCTTGATTTTTATTGGCATTTTCTTGTCACACAGTACACCAGAAACAGATCTCCATTTCATCCATCGTGTGCAATGTCATCGTCAATAACACCCTTTGCAGACAATATTGTGCCGAGCTATCTGAAAGATTTGACTGTAGGCACTGGCTCATTCTGAACATGCATAATGTGTGGCTCAGTTGGTCGTTGTCCAGAAAAGTAACATGGCATGTACTTAGTCTTTGTTCTGCCGATTTTCAGACCATTCGTTTCTAAAGCTTAGTTAAAGCTATTAATGAAAAAAAAACCTCTTATATCAAGACACATCCCATCCCTCTTATATCAAGACACATCCCATCCCTCTTATATCAAAACCATCAAGACACATCCCATCCCTCTTATATCAAAACCATCAAGACACATCCCATGAGTGGGGTAGCCAGTTATCTAATTAAATATGTAATAAACATAAAAGTTACCCTCTTCGTGCCAATAAAAAAATTAAGTCAATAATCATGGGTGGCAGAGCGCATCGCTAAATTGAAGATCTAATATATCTTAATTGTGAAGTTTTATGAATACCTGCCTTTTACAGGACACTAAAAACTTACAGAAAAAGTGGGAGACCAATAACTTGCCTGATAAACGATATCCGGTTGTTTGTTCATTCGTTTTATTCCTAATATTTACCGAATTACCTTGTATAAAATTTGTATGTACAAAGTAATGGGTATATCTGATATTAATAATTAATAACATAAATCTGTTAAGTCAATTTATAAATTTTAAGGGACTACACAACATGACTGTAATGTTTGCCAATGTATGATGTAAAATTAATTGGTTATCGAGAAAATAAATTTATTTTTCTTAATATTTGTTTTATTAGTAAACAACTTTTAAAAATGAGTAAACAAATTTCGCATTCTGTGATTAAAGTGGATCTACCTTTCGCATCCATTAAATTTCGAGTCATCGGTCAAATTTGAAATAATATTAACCGAAGCATTATCCCTCTTCTTTTTTCGAGATTCAATTCTTTTCTGGGACCAAAAAGTCTTAGTCAAAAGTCATTAGCCATATTTCGACAGAATACCACGCCCCGAAACACGCAACTCAAACACTAGGCATACATAAAAAAATATGTAGAAAAAAACGTGTATATTATTGAAATAAAAAAGTTAGTAAGTGAGACTCAAAAGACAGACTTAAATGTTTTATTTCATACCTTGTTCATATAATTTAATTTCTAAACCCGATATTACTTAGAAATTAAAGTCAAATACCTAGTTCTATAAGATGTGTACAATCATCATCAAACAAGAGATAGATAACACGCCAACGTTAGATGGATAATACTTAAGTACAAGAAGTGTGGTAGTTCAAAGCCACTTGAGTGTTTTTTAAAAGTTCTCATACATTTACAAGTGTGATGCATCAACAATAGTTAAAATTAATCAAAGCCTAGATTAATATACATAAATAAAAATTATTTCACGTTTTCAATAAGTTGGTAATTTTTTCGATAATTTATGTAATGCATGTAAAAGAAAATGAACACCCAGCTAATATATTTACAAAAAAACTTTTTTTTTTTCAAAACGATGATAAAATCGTTCTATCAATAACAGCACGACATATGCTACAAGTGAAGTAGTTGTATGTAATAAACATCATGTAAGCCATCCTCTCCGAGCCAATAAAAAAATTAAGACATTCAGGATAGGTGGCAAACCTCATCGCTAATGAAAAATGTATTTTTTTATTCGAAACCCCGCCTTTTACTGGACATTCGGAAGCTTAAGGAAAAGAGTGGGACACTTCTTTGCTGGATGTTCCATAGAACACGAAAATCAAAAATTTATTACGAATACAAAATGTCATAATCACCAGAAAATTAAAGATATTAATAAAATATACGTTCGAAATCTAAGATAACTGTCTCAATAGAAAAAAAAAGCTGAAGTGAAAAAGTAAAAGACAACGCTGATTATGTGCTGAAATTATAAATAAATAAAATATGGAAAGTGCTTATGTAGAATAAACAGTTGAAAACAGTTGGTAAACTTTGTGACGGACTCAAAAGAGAATCTCTGTAACATTCCTACGTAACAAACGAGTTAGTTAATTGCTATAATTTTGATATGATTAAAAATATATAATATATTGTAACTTGTAACAGAATCAACAATAAACACCAACATCAAGACACATTCATAGTAGAGAACTAAGGCTGTTATCATATAACTGTTATACATTTCATTATATATAATATGTAATAATTTGATCAAAGATAAGTAGATTCTAGACAGAATGTGAAACAACAGTCATTATACTCGTCATATGGATCATGATTATATTAATAACGTCTAGAAACCTGGTGTGATAGTAATAATGTATCTGTGGCTACGGGAGAGAACAGATACTCCGTAGATCGCACTAAAAGAAGCTGGCAATAACAGGTGTCAAACATAATTATTATGTGTCAAAAGACTTGGTTTACTCTAGTAGTCTTATTAGATTCTTAATCTTAATTTTTATACCTAAAATATTTCATTTGAGAACCTTCTCGAATCGAAGTTCTATTCCCTATAGAAGCTTTGAATTTTAAAAAGGAAAAATGACAAAATCATTCATTAGAAACATCCTTTTTTATAATTAATAAAAATCTATGTTCGGTATGGGTGGTTTAGTTCATAAATCGATCGCTCGAAGCCTAGTAGTACTACCTACAATATTAATATTATATTAATAGTTAAACCACACGGTATTCGTAGAAGAGTAGAACTATTTAGTACAACACACTGTGTCGTAGTTGTAGCTGTACTACCTACGAGAAGCAGTACCAACAAAATAGTGGTCCCTATTATAATCTTGTGGTTTGTATCCATTAACCAAAATACTTGGTAATAGTTAATAATAAGTATATCCTCGTATTTATGGCCTTTAACTTACAAGCGCAAATAATAATGAGCTTACTACAGGCTTATGTATTACTTTATATGAAAAACACACTCTTGAAATGCGAAAGTGGTAAGAAAGGGTCGAGTAAAATGTTTGCCGTGGTATCATTGGAAGAATTACGTCGGTAAGATTTTATACTGTTTGTATTTAACTAGTCATGTATCTAAAATCTTATTGAAAAATTATTATAAGTAACATTATCGAGATTAAAGTGATAGCTGAAGAAAATTATGTCGATGGACTTGAAACAAAACTCAATATATGTAGGCATAAATGTGGACACATCTTCATCATAAGTGAAGTCTTTTAATTGACGACTACAAAAGATTGGTTGAATATTGGGGTTTAGATCAAACAATTCAGGTACCTACTCAAAAACGCAAATCTTCACAGAGTCTAACGACCCTAATTTGCTCTCTACAAAAGATTAAGTCTAATATTTATTCAATTCACTCCTAGAGAAAGTTGCCACAGTTTGATAATTAAAATATCGATCATTTTGATATTATTTACTTAAGGTTAAGTATTAGCATTGTGCTTCAAGTAGGTTAGATTAGCCGCAAGAAATCCTATTTATATATATTTGTTAGTATTTCACAAACTAATGACATTACTGACGACCAAGACCAAATATCACGAACTACTTTCTTTCAGTTCATTGTTATAATAATAATAATAACGATACTACGAAGCTTAAAAATATATGTACTTTGTTACATCTATTATTGGTAAAATATAAAAAAAAGTGGAAAAAAATATATAAACTAGGAGATCTTGAAAAGAATATGATAGAACATAATTTGCCACATTGGTAATTTTGAAGATAAATTAATATAAATACGAAATAATATTCGCCTAAAATAAAAATAAATTTGATTCACTATATCAAGTTCCAAATGGCCGGAATGAAATGAAAAGTCTAAGAAACAAGTAAAAATTCAATATGATGAATAATAAGAAATGGATGATCAGAAAAATATGCGAAATCAGCCAGAAAACCATTTATTTAGGGAATAGCTAAAAAAATACCGACTCAAGAGTCTTAAAAGTTCTTATAATTAAAGAGTCTTAAAAAAGGGAAAGGCGCAAATATTCATACTATTTCAGGACAGGCAACCTGAGGTTGAAAAATATCTAAAAAAAATGTTTATCCTCCAGTCGATGCAGATGATCATATGAACTCTTTCAAAATGAAAGAATAATAAAAGTGACAAAATATACAAGTCGATTTAGACCGGAATCATGAAATGACCAAAGAGTCAGTTTATTTGTTGAAATCAAATGGCGTGTAAAAATTATTCTAAAAAAAAACACATTTCTCGACAGAAAATAATATTACATACTTTCAGTCATTACAAAAATTAATAATAGACATTTATCATTCACTTGGCCAACACATCATCAAACATTACCCATTAATGTGTGTTTGATTGTCAGCTCGCGTGAAAGAGGTCAAATCATAGCACTGCGATATGTTTTATGAGGATTTGTAACATTAACTAAGTACTTTTGTGGCTTGATTGGATCTCGATTATTTGTTTGTCGGAGTTCATACGATGATTGCATTATGGTCGTATCGTGTAAAACGATCATAAATATGAGCTATTGAGACGGCTAAACATAATACTTCGAACAATATGGTCCAGAATTTCAAACCAGAATATGTATGTTACTGTCATATTTCTTGTAGGGGCTAAATGATTAGATGAGAAATACATACCATTCATTACATGTCAGTATGAACTTAATGTATATGGTTTTATTAGTATGAACTAGTCATGTGGTCTTCAAACCTTTTTCTTCTTCCTCAAAATATTCTCTGCTAAGCCATTTTCCCCGTTCTGTTATCTGTTACTTACTGCTTTATTATTCTTATTAACTAACAAACAAAGAAATATTCATAGCATATAAATAGTTTTACAATAAATAAATTATTTCTAAAGAGAGAGGTTGTCAAATTTCGCAAACCACATTTATGTACACCACTGAATATTATACGAGTTCCTTCGTAACAAAAGTAAATCTTTGACAACGTGAAATAGTATACCTTCGGATTGTACAGAACCTTAAGTTGATGAATATAATAACATCGCACGGTTTATATTATTACGAATTAAATTTCTTGAAATCATAAACAATAACATATAATTTAAACAGCATTGTTTCATAACACAATAATCATAATAATATAAATAGGATCATGATACCATTATTAAGGCAAAGGTGTTTGAAGTCATTTGTCAAACTGATACATAATGATAACAATAGTACACGGATCTACCTACTTCTTACAGAAGTGCTGGTGTATGACAATAATAATAATAAGCACATGGAAGATTATGAATAAGTACAATAAGCTTTATTTATACATCTCTGTCATTGTGAAGGGATGAGCTCTGAAAACAATCGTCAAAGAACTTTACAAAATGGTTAAAACCCGAAATATTCGATATATAAAAAACACTTTCTTTGTCCGTCGAACAACGTCTCTTTTCAAACTGCGATAAAGAAAATATAAAAAAATTAACACAAAAATAAGATCATCACCATATTTTTTGGCCAAATCGATTTCAGTAACAAACGAGACAAATGAGAATTCGAGCAACGTCACTCTTCAATTTCACTTTATTTGCGACGCATCGATCCTGCAAGCTTAAAAGAGAATGCAGAAGCATGAGTTACTCGATCAAGATGGTTCGAGGACATCGAAAAGAAAGCAGGTAATCTTATAACAACGATTACAGTTTATTCTTGCTACATTATGTTTTTGAATATTTTGTATTTGAAAACAATATTATTATTGGTCAGTTATTTTTAGCTTTTCGCTATTTCTATTTTTGATGTAAATTATTTGATGTAAATTAGATCGATTCGCTTTTATTCGATTATCAGGTATTGGCCGCATCGAAAATTACGCCCAACAAAACGTTTTGAAGATAATAATATAATTCATTCTATGAGAAAGTTTCTGACAAAGCCATGAATAATATCGAATTTCCATCTCGATTGAAATCTCATGGGGTGTGTGATCTATAGAAATATGAAGAAAGGAGACTCCGACGGAGGAAGTAAAGATATTATTTATCACAAGTGATAAAATATATTATTAAGATATAAATGAAATATTACTTACAATTTTATTTTAATACCTACCAGATAAAATGTACGGTCACAAATATGAAACTCAATATGTATAAAAATTCTTTTTTACGAAGAATGTCAAAACTCCTTGTTAATATTAGTTTACTTCTACGTATCTATCCCTAATTAAATATAATCTTGATGGACAGGGAGAAATAACATTATGTAAACTTGCCCTCCGTATAATAATTTAATTTTTTTTATAAAAAAAATATATATGTATATAAAAAAGATATATCTGCGTTTGTTATAAACCCAAATACAACCTTATACACCTTTCACACTAAGCTAAAAGCTTGTGCCGTGATAATGTATTTTTATTGTAATCAAAGTGCCGTAAACAGTAAATACATAAATTTTAATGTTTCACTCTTGCGTTACAGTGAGACTTGAAAGTTGCAAGTTTGTGATAACCGTCTTAGGAAACTATTAGATCCAAATCATCACATGTCCTTTTTCGTTCACTTTTGTCAGATAGAGTCCTCCCTTCCCTTTGGTATTTTAATAAATATTATTTATTTTATTCTTCACTGTACCTACATTGTTTACATTATTTCAAATCAGTACAAAGTATCATAAAAATATCAGTTATTTAATGTACAGAGGGTGAGTTTATCGCTAGAATGAGACGTCTTCCATCCAACCCGGTTGGAACTGACTTAACTGACTTTACTCAATATTTCCACGGTATTAAGGATGGATCGGCTCTTCAATTACATAACATACTGCTTAAATAATGAAAAACAGCAAGAGTTAATTTCGGTTTGAAATTCCCGCGAACAGATAATAATAATAATATTAAGTAAATGACGTCACCGGTATAAATATTCAGAGCACGAATTCGTGTTATGCAACATAATCCAATTCATGCAAATTAAATCGATAGTCTGGTGGTGTACCAAGATGTAGGTTAAGCGAACAAGTCTCCAACTAAGAGGCTGTGTTCTATTCTATGCATGTCTGCTCTCATTATAATAATTTTATGTAGGTATAATACAGGTGCACAGAATGAGACGATGTTGCATACTTCGTGGTTACGCAAACAAATCTGTTACAACATGCTTTTTAATGCCGATACTTAACGATAAATACAGGTGATCCAAACTATGATGAAGTACTTAGCACTTAGCACCTGATGTCATTAAGATCCTTTTTACTTTCTTTCGTCCTTTAACATTGCTATAAAAATCACAACTAAGTTCACACAATTGTAACATCATGCCTTGCGGATCGAGCCTGTCATCGCACACGCTTTTTATTTCATAATATTTATGCGGTTCTTCATACAAGCTCTTCTGTTCAATGTGTTTAAAGCGTGGCCATGCTATGAGATATTAATATAACCTTACTATTATATTTTGATCCTCTTCATATTCTTCGATCTCTATTGCGACTGGTGCAACACAGGGAGGCGTTTGCGAAAGTGATCGCCAACGTCGTATAAACTTGACAAGGTACACGAAGATTTGATCCACCGACAACAACGTTTCATTTTTACCTTACGTCTCAGTTACAGTTCATCTTTTCTTCGCTCAGCGAAACATACTGACCTTCGATACAATTTGAACAAAACTACTTTATGTTAAAGAACTGCACAAATTACTCAAATTTTGCAAGCACAAAATGCTTAATTTTAAGAAAAAGGGAAACATGGGAAAATGTATATGTATTGAACACGTTAAATATTAAAAAAAAACTATTTGAATTTAGAATTCTACTTTATCATAATAATAATGGTCAGATAATTTAACTAGCAACTCACTTCCAAAAATATATTGTCAATATTTTTGAGCCAAAAGTATAGATCTATTTAAGATTATTTGACAATCACATTATTTCCTCATAAGACCACCTAGTAAGGTATTGACTAAAATCGAACTAATAAGATTAAGGTGAGAACAAAATAATATTATTCTTCGATAAAAGATTAATTAATTTATCGATTACATCAGTATTACAGAACAGACATAACCATTTTACCGTGTGAATAATCAAATTATGAGAAAAGCTATTCTTATTTCTCGATTATAAGTAGGTAAATATTCCATTGTTTTCTAGTAGTACATGTAAAGAAGAATAATAACTAAAACCTGTGATTTTAATAAGTATTTCGATTAACATTTGTTATATTAGAAATCATGATATGGTGTACATATTTCCAATAATTTTCTCATTGTTCGATGTGAAAGAAAAATCTGACATTGATTGGCCAAGGTGTTGATTCATAATTTCAATCCGACTATACAATTGATACTCAAATTATATGAAAAAAACTTTGTATTAACTGACCTCCAAAATTTAAAAACTACACATTAAATATAAATTAAAAGACATTTCTAAAGGGTTCCATTTTCTTTGTTTTTTTTTTATTGAGAGAGGCGTCTTTCGTCTTTATGAGACATTGTCAATGTTTTGAAAACATTTATTTGTGATTTTAATTTGGAATTCTACTACCTTAGCTTCAACACAACGGATAGAACGATTGTCTATTATCTGGCTGAAAAAGTTTTCAATGCTCCTAAATTTATTATCAGTACAGCCAGCGATACAACAGATTCGTTTAGATAGTTCTTTCTTCATGTTGTCAATGAACCATAGAAAAACAATGCTAAAACGAGAAAGTTAGATAATAGAGAAGAAAAAATCTTCACAAAAAAAACAAGCGAACAGTATTCTAGGAAGTAATCCTGTAAACAAGACGAAATAAGAAAATATCAAAATAAAAGTAGAAACCAGCTAACTTTTGAACTTTTGCTGGATGTAGCTTACAAGTATATTATAATACATCTATCAAAGTAGAAAGATATATACCAACTTTGCAATATTTTTTTCTCCTTTTTTTATTCTTAATAATAATATTACTTCTTTGATACGTTATCGCCCTGTCATAATAGTGTAATCCTTCAATACGTTACACAGAAATTTATAGAAGGAAACAACAACGCTACACAAGTTCCCAGCGGAGTTCTTGGTACTACCAGCTAATGGAATTAGTCTCTCACTCATTTCACCCTGTCAATAATTTCGACTGTTAGTTACGCGTAGCTGTTCCGAACATAATAATTTCACGAAGGTATGAAGTATTACCTAATTGAGGAAAATTAAGCAATTTCCATACGCGTTCAATGTTATTCATATTGTTATATTTTCATACATTGTACTACGTGAACCTTTACGCGCCATTAACGAATTCGCGAGAATTTTTGCTATAATATGAATAAGTATCTTTCTGAGAACGTAAAATATTTTGGGAATGTAACAAAGTATGGCCAATTCTGAATCATAAAATAGTTTAGTTGCACTAACTAAGTCAACTAAGTGTGAGGAGATAGTTGAGTCACGATAATTAGTTCTAATTTGTATTCACAGTTTTCCGTACTAATTTAGTTCATTAGTTCATTTTGACACCTTAGTATAAGTATAAATTTCGAGAATCTATGGATTTCGTATTCAGAATGAAATTTTAGTTGATAGCCGACGACTAAAATAAGTTGGATTTGGCAGAATTTTATTCGCGACTTTTAATGTGCGAATATTATTAGTTGCTGTCATTTAACCGCAGAATATTGCTAATTTTGGAAGTGTTAAGTTGTTTTTTTCAATTAAAAGTAAAAATTTATATTTTAGGGCCCTCGCAACTATTAGCATGTATAAATTGTAAAATTACACCACCAAATACGAAGCAAATACGAACGCCAAAATATATAGGCAAATCTGATATTTCACAATTTTCACGAGCGACAACTATTAAATTGTTGCCAGAAGTGTAAATCGGAACGTGAAAAACATTTTGTATTGCGGCATCACTGACTAATATTAGTTTGTCCCATAGATTTTACCGTTTGCACTTGGTGGTTCTCGA
The DNA here is from genome assembly GCA_947579605.1 of Athripsodes cinereus. Lineage (NCBI taxonomy): Eukaryota > Metazoa > Arthropoda > Insecta > Trichoptera > Leptoceridae > Athripsodes > Athripsodes cinereus. The sequence continues at coordinate 16,151,233 of OX388322.1, read as the reverse complement.
GTTTATAGTTGTTTATAGTTCATAACTAATGCTGAATACTACATAATAACTAATATTAATCAACTTTTTAGTTAGTTAGTTCATTAAGATTCAGAATTGGCCTTAGTATAGTGTTATAGAATAATAAATACAACTCTATTATTGAGCACTGTTTAATCTCCACTTTGTTAGGTTAGATACCGAACGTTTTCGACTATACTTGTAGGCATCTTCAGGGAAACTGAAATCTAAAAATTGTGAGAGCTGTTGTTCATGTGGTGAGAAGGGTGCAGGTAGTGGGAGGGGTAATGGTAGATATGGAGGCGGGATGGTTGGCAGGAGTAGTAATACTACCAAAGGAGATGAGGGTGGGATCTGTATATTTACAATGTTTTTCTTATTCCTAAAAATCTCAGGTTTCCAAGGCGTTTAGTGTACCCGCCCCACACACAGAATGTAATACCGTTGTATCGTTTATGTCAAATGTATGGTCATATTCGATACAATGGTCCGCAAGAGTATATTTCTCAATAATATATTTTTATATTTTATTTAATTAAATTAAAAATGGATTTCCACAACGTAAACACAAAAACTTTTGAATTATTAAATACAACTCTATTTACTAAATCTATCTAAATTTACTCTCCTGAAAGTAAAATATTTTAGACATAAGTAAACATTAAAAAAAGAAGCTAAAAATAAAAACAACAAGAAATTGAAAATCAAATCGACCATTATAATATAATACTCTACTTGGTATAATGTGAGAGTACTCTGGACGCCGGCCGACGCCATCCACCGCCCCTCTTCTAGATAAAACAATTGACACAGTAAGTTTGCCCCAGTCAATTGTTGTCGTAGGGGTTGAAATAAAGATGTGGGGGATGAAGTCCATGCAAGACATATACACTCCGAGATTATATAGCATTCTATACAGTGTAAGTCTGCTTTTCTCGTCGATAAGAGAAAGTTTAAAACTAAAGTGATTTTTATCGACAAATGGAGAAATAATGGGAGGTAGATAAGAACGAACATGATTTTGGATTGTGTGAGAATCAAAATAATTTTTTAAACATGAAAATAGCTTTGAAGCAAATACAGGTTTAAATCAACGCCTTTTTAAAGATTAGTGTTAAATTAGTATTTTAATATGTAATATTTGAAACCAATTGCTACAAAATAAAATACTTTCAACTTTTCTATTTTTGAAGAGGAAACACAATGAAAGCTCATTTTTAAGTTTAGCACTGTATTGGTTTCACTAATTACACTTTAGTGAAAGTTATTAATTAGTGAAAGTTATACAGTTTTTCATTTTTTGTTTTTTATTACCTAAATTTAAAATACATTCATTTCAGTCCCATTTTTAGCAAACAACAATAGATGAAGGAGTAGTCTTTTTCAATAATAGGTGTAATAAAAAACTAGGTGTGTAGTCCATTCACAACGTCTGATATAGTATAGATTATGTGATGTCTCGATTATTTGAGATGGGAAAAAATATGGAAAAAGTGAATTCGAGAAATCATTCCAGATACATACAAACACCATTTAGCGTCGAGTACTTTACACAACAACCAAGGGATGTCGTCCGTTTATACAAATGATCATATTAACAAGATACAGGTTGGAAGGGAATTGCTCAATTATTCAAAGGCGGATGAATCCTCCTATGTATTCATGAAATAAATATTGCTCATAAAGAAAATTGTACATAACCTAAAAAATAAATAAACATCTCAATGAAAGGAAAACATACATCTTTGTTTCATTTCTTTTTAGGCTAAATGAATCCATCCATTTGCTACTACTATACGAATATTAATAAATTATACTTCTGAACTTAGCTAGGCAATTATCTTCACAAAAACAATTAATTCGACAATGATAAATACGACAATAAAATTAACATTTGCTTTGCATACTTCTTTGTTGAACCAATCTTCTTATACATTTTGGTTTATGAAATTACAACGTCCGTTTGTCAAAACTACTTTCTGTTCTGACGTAAAAAATATTTAAATAGTTTTATAAAATAAACTTCGCAAAATATTGCATCACATATCAATAAAAAAACAAACGACCCGAAAAATTGTATCAAATTATAATTGCATACAAGTTTTTCTAAAAAAAAAAATGATCGATCTAGAACAAAGGTCAATAAAGATAACGCACACAATACAAGAATATAAAATGAAAAATGTTCGAAGAATAACACTGGGTGTAAACAGATTTTCAAGATATACGGAAAGCCGTCAATGTCTCAACCCTTACAAAGTGACCCCTGACATTCACACAGTAACTTGTTAATGTACAGTTTCCAAAAATAAACAACCACTCAACCACGGAATTTATAATCACTGTCCACAAATTATTCCAAGTATCTGGTTATGAAGTATCGGTTGAGGAAATGATACAATTCTTCCATAGCATTAATATAAATTATTTTGGTCGGAATTAAAATCGACCGACCAAGGGTATTCGTCAAGTTTAAGTGTTACTAGGAAAAAAAAAATACAGAGGAAGGCCGTAAAATTAGCATAGGTGGTGACCCAACCAAATTTATTCGATGCGGAAAATATGGGAATAAAAGAGGGTCAAGAGGATGTCAAATATATTGAACACGTATTCAATGAGAATACTATGCGACAAAATTTTGTCACGGTGGCACATTGGCAAGATTTCATCCTTTCAAAGTAACTTCAGATATTCCCTACAAGATTTACTGACAGAAGACTGATGACATAATTTAAAATCAGAACACACAAAAAAATAATCTCAATAACTTATTTGTTGACAACAACAAAACAACTTCAACAACAGTTGATAAAAATTTATCATTTACAAATTTGAACTGAATCGTTCAGCGATTTTGTTTCCTTTCTAATCTAAATCTCCAATTAAATGTTTTTGGATACGTTAAAATACGCTTGTGAGGCCATGAAAAGTATGATTTTGATCCTACGACATTCTATTGACGCACAAGAAGATAAAAATCACATTAAAAAAACAGAATTACAAGCTTATGAAAGTTTTTTTTACCATGGAAATATATTCCGAATTGTTACAGTTTTCTACCTTCCACGTAATACAATATTTCTCTTTCGATTTATCGAGCCATTCTATTTTTTGCCTATATTTTTCTCCTTTGTAAGACCCAGTATCCTGCGTTATATTAATTTTAATGATGTATTTATAATATTATTCTTACTACAAACATAATTTCAAACCAGTAGGCATGTCTTGTTCCCCTTTCCCCATATCCCTTACCCTTTTCCCCACACCCTCCACCCCCAAGTGATCTCATATGTTTATTTTTCTATCTTTTAGTAATAGTTTTCTTTTTCTAACAATACAAATTTTTGTACGTTTTTTCTTCTTCTTTTCTGCTTTTTATATTTCAAACTGTATTTTGGTATGTTAGCGATGGCTGCTTGTGTGATATGCTAGTGAGAACAGATGAATGAGCGGAATATGTGATACTTAAATAATTTACTCATCTGTGGTACATGTTTGTGGATGACAGCTGAGTTATGAACGTCTTTTTTCTATTTTGTAAACCATATTTATAGTTGTTATCTGTTATGTACTTTTACTAATAAATAAAATAAAATAAAATATAGAGTCTCATACAAATCAGAATAATAGTTAAAGTAGTTTTTTTTTCTCTAAAATTTACCTATAATCATAAAGCAGACAAATACTATAAGATAACATCGACCTTGATATGGAGGAAATACATGTTTAAAACATCTGACAATTCACTGCCAAGATTAAATGGCTTGGTAATCCATTATTCCAGAGGATCTATAAGGGCTTTTACGGCCATCAGGAACAAGTATGTTAATAAAGTAAAGTCAACATGTCAATGTACTTCTTTCTCCCAAGAACCCTATTTTTTCACGAATATAATAAATTTTGATCAAAAGGTTTTTAGTACTCCTGAACGCGATTAAGATTCTTTTTACAGAAATTTATTTCAATCACAAAGTCTTTTAACATGGAAAAGTTCAAACTGTACTCTTTTGGGAAAAACAAAACTAAATCAAATAATAAGTCTTGAGGAGTACAGATGAAATTAATTTATCAAATAAAAAAACATTAATTAAATATAAACGTGTCTAGATCATCCTCTTAATCCGAGTGGAAAATTTTTGTATGCCATCATATTCAAGAGGCTGTTGTCAAAAAAAATGGATGTATTTGGCAGGTTTTACGCACATAAAATTTATGAAGAATACCCTCCATTATCAGTGGAGGTGGTGGTAGTAGTGATAGTACCTGCACCCTCGAATCGATCATCTCACTGAAAAATAAATCGGTCATTACGAAAATTTACGATTTAAGTATTATACATTCATTATAATTTTTTAATTAAAAACAGATCTTGTCTGGTTTCCCATTACTTTTATTATTACGTCCGTGGGTCAAAATAATAAATTATAACATTAAATAGATAGATAAGTTATATGATTATTATTCTTATTATACAATATGCGAGTCCATAATTTCGTGTCCCATGGTGCGATAAAATATTGCAGACTCCCACACTTTTGATTCCTGTAATATATTATGTATAATAAATATGACTTTTTAATAATTTGCTTTGTTTTAAAGACTTGTAATGAATAATGAAGAAGTATCGGACGTTATAGAAATAGGCCTCCGAAAGTAATGCTCACAGTCATAAGTTACATATGTAAAAAACATGTAGTTTTATGTAAATATACCTGAACTAGTGATTTTCTTTGTGATTGTACCTAATTTGTTTTTGCTGCATAGTATGATGCACTTAAAAATAGTGTTTGTAGGTTCATTCATATGTATAAATGATCACGCCGACAAGTCTTCTGATGAGACTTGGCGTGTAACTTTTTTGTTATATGAACTAATTTGTTCCGGGCTGTAAGACCGTGATCTAGAGGGCAGAAAGTTTTCCAACGTATCGCTTACAACTGTGGTAGGCATCATCAGGAGGGAAAGGGTTGGTTTGTATGTCTAGTTTATATGCACCGTAACTGGAGAGGAGACGATGAAGTGACAACCCAAGTTTTCTTCTTCGTTATTGTTTCTCATGAAACACAACTAAAACAGTGACAGTTGAGCTTCCAAGAAGTTTATTTAACGCCGGTTGTGAAAATCGAACATATTATCCTTTTAATACACTAAATGTTATGTTTTAAAATAAATTAGAAAACACTGGATTTGTCATGATGATTTGTCTTTAGACTACCTCAAGGTCGTGGGTGAACAATGCACACTTTGATATGCTCCTAAAGCTATGCTATGTTAAGTATAATAAGAAATGCCAATTAAAACAATGACAATAATTAAAGCTATGGTAATGCCAATAAAAGCTGATTGCCTGTCTTAATTGATTCAAGTTTATGAATAAGACGGATTACGAAATCAGGAGCTTAGCGGTATTCATGTCTCAATTCCAAGTGTTAAATTTGATGCTTAAATAATGCAGTAACTCTCGTACAAGCGATATAATCACAAAATTCTAACTAAAAGCTTCAAGGACGCAGGCATTTTATTATCCTATCCAGTTACCCATAAAAAAATTCTACATGTTAGGTATTTATAGCGCAAGTATGGAAATAAACCTTTGCAACAACCGCTTATCTTTATTCCTATAGAAATAAATAGGTATATAATTGTAACGAGAAATCACAGGCTATTATTAATTTTGAAAATACTTCAAAGCTTTCATTATAATGCATTAAACGCGAAACATGTAAAACATGTTGTATCTAGGTATATACCAATAATTATAAATACCGTACCACAAAAGGGCAAGTGCTCAAAGAAAATACTTATAATACATACATAGTGATAATAATAACGGGTACTCATTATTTATACCTCAAAGGTATTTTAAAAGCAGTTTGTTAAATGAGTGTAAAGCAAAATATTTTATTATAAATCTTCTATAAACGGTATTAAAACAACTAATACCGATCATGATCCAATTATTTTTATTCCGAATAACTAATATTAGAGGTGAACGTATCATAGGTTAAACTCATAACTTAAATTCATAACACTATTCGTTATTTACTCCAATCTGCTTAACCTTACATCCGGTAACTGGATAAATATCCTGCCACCTAAAACTTTTGAAAATAATAATCATCATCATCATCTGCGTCGGTCCCTCAATCCTGAGGATCGTGACCATCATGCTTCGTTCTGTTGACCATCTGTCTCCTTGTTGAGCGATCCTCTGCCGTGTGCAAGGCACCGTGTAGTGAGCTCTAATCATAAATTAAAAATGTATTTATTTATTTATTTATAACTTCCTTTAGAACAAACATTCTATACAGATAATGACAACAATGAAATATTAGACAAAACATAGGCAAAAAAGTTCACCTATATTACCAAACTGAATAGGGACCAACTGAAGAGGGACATGAACTGTGGCCCCTACGTAGAGCTGAAAAGACTGGCTGAGAATAGGGAGGAATGGAGAAGTCAAAACTCGTTGCAAACCAATCCAATGGATTGTAACTCATTATATATATTACCCAAATCAGAGTGTTCAAAATATTACAAATGACGCCAATGAATTGAACCCAATTGGAACATACCACAGAAACATGAAGAACAATGAATAATGAATTTCTAATAGTGAACAACGAATAAAAATGAAAAATGAAGAATTCACAACTAAAATTTGTTTTGTCAAATTCTAATACCAAAATAATGTCAGGGTTTTTTTAAGTTCCTAAACAAGTTTTTGCGAATGCAACCGAAATTCCCTCGGCCGGATAGGTATAGGTACATACACTATCTAGTTTATTTTATTTTGGCATATCGTCTCTATGCCCTCATTTTGTGAGTACTTGGATTCTTTACAAATATTCTTAATTCATCTATTTATTCGTGTATTCATTGATTTATCTGTTTATTTAATTATTCATATATTTATTTGTTCCTCTTTATTATGCATGCGTTTAATTATTGATTCATTGACATTCATTTTTGATTAATAACTTAGTTAAATTATTTATTTATTCATTGTGACTTTGGTAACATAAATTAATCCTTTGTTAATTGTTTATTATTTTTTATACACAGCACGCCTCGATACAGGGCAGCCTTGTGAGGATGCTGCAACTTAATTGTAGTCATATTGTCTCAGATTGAATAAAACGTATCATTTTTAATATGTAAATTTACTTAACATAATATAAAACCTTGCCAAAGTCGCTCCCATCGGTGAAAAAATAACCGAAAACCGATTAAGATGGTACGGGCATATCTTGAGACTACCACAAGATAACATGATCAAAAAGACAATGGACGTGGAAGTAGGACCCAGAAGACCAGGCAGACCAGCGACCACCTGGATGTCCACAATTGCCAGGGACATGAAGGAGGCAAAGTTGCGCGCGGAGGATGCAGGGGACCGGAAAACTTGGAAGAATTGAGGACTAGGAGAGCCGACCCCAAGTAGATGGGATAAAGGCGAGGGCGAAGAAGAAGAAGAATATAACACCTTGCCGGATATCAATAATCCGGTATATGGCAAAATCGTCGAGGATTGATTCAATTCAAAATAGCGAATACATGAAAATATTCGATTAGATGGAGTAGTATTTAAATTATTACATACACTATGTAATTATTGATTGAGATGCAAATGTACGAATGAAGATATTATAATAATTATTAGAAGGCTTTATAGGCAACATCTGCCTACTGAGGTCGATAAAGCTTCATTATTGTGAAGCAGATGGTAATAAAACGTTATAATAATATCATTTTATTTTTAGTAACGGTTTGATTATGAATATGAACATAATAAAATTAAAAATATTATTTGCAAATTATTATACTCGGATTTTCAATGCTTATTCTTCTTTTGGTGTCCTGTCAGGTCCTCTCAACTTTGACTGTCAAAATATTATTTGCAAATTATTATACTCGGATTTTCAATGCTTATTCTTCTTTTGGTGTCCTGTCAGGTCCTCTCAACTTTGACTGTCACTTGAAAGAGAGTGCACCTATCCTGGACAGCTCAAAAATGCTTCACAACACTCCTATTTACTGTTAATTCGTGTATTATGGAGTCGGGAGGTTCACCTTATTTATCTTTGCCTAAATGATTATGTGGATTGATAAATATTTATCACTTTTAAGCACATCAACCATGCACGGATTCCATTATACATGTTATATTCAGCAAAAGGTACACAACTTATTCAGATTTCCAGTTATTTACTAATTGAAATTTCATTTCGTATGATTATATTTTACTTCATCCGTAAAGTCCCCAAAATAGAATAGCTTTTCAACTATTTTCTGCAAAGTATTTGAATGTCCTGTTGACAAAGTATTTGAATAAATTTGAGTCTTTTATGATACATTTTTTTAATAATAAATAATTTTTTCACAAGAAATCACAAAAATTAATAAGTACTATTTTCTATTCATCATCATCATCATTAATATGATCATAATTGTCGTCTCAAAATGTCCGTAATATAATGAAAACGACTCCAAGTCGAAAAGGTGGACCCATAAAAGTTAAGTTGTCTCTATAGCACATGCCAAAACTTGTAGGTAACACATTGTGGGAGAATTGTTTCATTGTAATACTTCCTACCTATACACTACAAAACATGTATCAACATAACTACTACTACAACAAAAATAGTCGCGGTTCCTCCCAAGGAGCGTTGATGCGGCGAGTTCTATTAATAAATTCAAAAATATTATAACCAATGTATAGTGAAGAATAAAACAAATAAATAAATAAGTAGGTACCTATATTGAATTTAATGTTTCAATGTTGACATTGTGAAACAACATTTTAATAATGTAAAACATAAAATAGCACTGTTTTTTGTTTCACATTAATGTATACAAATATACCTGCCACAATTACGCCTAGCGCTTTCACCAATACATTGGCATCATCAGGGCGGAGTATATTCTTATTACATTTCAATTTAATATACCTACCTACAATTTTTTTAAATATACGTACATATAGGACATTAAACAATTCAATTATAAGTTAAACCGCCCATTTTAAAAACCGACAGAATATTAAGGTATAATAATAAAGTAGACAAACGTTTAAGAAATAAACGCGCCGTTTTGTGTAAAAAAAACATACGAATGGTCTTTTGACTACATCACTTATGCCATATGATGATATCTTAATAGCAGTTTCTTTTTCATTTAATTTCACCACACCTCTACTAGGGCAACCCACAAGCCGCCTGTGACTACAAACAACAATATTCCACCTGCCTTTTTGAGATCCAACTACAGACAAGTTTAGTGTACAATTGTTGATATTGTTGGGCGTAGTAACGAAGGTATATCCTTAAGACCATCGTCGTACTGCGTGTGGTAGGTATGTATGTAGATACTATAAAGGACACGTGCTCAACAGAATGTAATGGTGCAGACAGGTGTAAGCCACGAGAACAACATTAAGCAAGTAAGGGTATATTAAATATTATAATTGAGATCACTTACATTTTGATAAAGCGGCGAATATTATTGTGACAAAGATAATTAATATTTATTTATTGTACACTGATTAAAGTAATTTTATACCAATCACATTACTTAAATAAAATCAATACATACAGAGAGCTAGTTTGAAGCAAAACTTTTAAAAGTATTATTATTATCGAAACAATGAAACAGGTGTTTTATTCTACTAAAGATTCTTCAGCATCTTTAGTAGAATAAAACACCTGTTTTATTGTTTCGATATGGAATTCTACTACCTAAACACCGACACAGTGAATAAATATTATTATTATGATCCAGTTTTGTAATTTTCAAAATTTCATGATATTGAGAATAAGCAGCTCTACGCTCAGCAAAGACATCCATCAATATGCTGGATGAGATCAATAGAGCCAACAAGTCCAGTTTCCACGATAGGACTTATGGAGTCGCAGGACCTGTCATTTGGAATCGACTCTCCGAGAACTTTCATAGAAACCAATCAATAACAACGTTCAGAAGCAAATTGAAGACAACACGCTCTTCCAACGTACTTTGCCTTGCTCTTGAGATGGATGCATAATTAAACGGCGCCAAATAAATCATCCGATATGCATACAAGAAGATGGTAAAATCACCTTTTTTTAGACGAACACTATCTAATATTATTATTTATCGTGTCGAAACCCAGAGAAAAAACCCATCAAACTGATCTCCAGTATAGCGCAAAACGCACAGCAGGTGGAGATGCGTCAAAAATATCCTCCATAGTGCAAGTGACAGGGCACAATGGATATTCCAACAAGTAACAACTATCTAATAATTTCAGCATATTAATTATATTCATTGTGCGATTGGGAAAACAATGGTAGTTCTTCATGAAACTGTTTTTAATATTACCAAACCATTACGACATATCCCACAAGTAGGGTAGCCTGCAGATGTTCCTCAAGAAATAAACATGCAAGCTGTTGTCATCGTGCCAACATTTAAATTTCAGGATGAGTGCCAAACCGCATCGTTGAATTTTAGATATAAAATATCTTAATTTAACACCTGCCTTTCACAGGACACTTGAAAAATTCTGGAAAAGAGTGGGGACAACTTCGTTGCCGGGTGCTCCAATGAAATTGTGTTTATGTTTGTAAAAAAAGTCTTCTCACGTTTTATTATGATTCTTGACAGAAAAATACAGAAATTATTTTCATTAAATTAATAAACATAAAACACTTGTATAGAGTGCTTCCACAGTGACTTCATTAATCGCGAGCCGAATTTCAAGAGCTTCCGCTCTAATCATCAGGCTAACGTTACCACTTAACCGCACCGTAATCACCGTCAGTCGACAAAATTAACTATATTTTCATTAACACCAAAACACAGTAAAGACACTTGAGTATTTCAAATGTAAGATAAAAATATGTCAGAGGAGTTAATTTGAATATGAGTACTTTGCTCAAGACAAGATATGTACCTACCTACATATCTCAGAATACCTTTGTTCTAATTTCTTATATCGTGGACAAAGTAAATAAAAAGTTATGCACCAGGGGAAACAGGGGCCACTCGGGAAGATTATGAGTCAGGACGGGCTGCTAAAAGAAAATAAAATTTAAATTTCTAGAAATGCTCACATTAAAATTTCTACACCCCCCCCCCCCCGCCACCGAATTTTCAAAATGGTATAGGAATTTGTAATATTCAAAAACTCCTCGATTTTCTTAAAGAATATTTTCTCACAGTACCTTTTTCTAAAATGTACCGGGTATTTGTACCGATTGTTTGTGTCAATACCGGATACTAAAATTTTTACATGTTTGTTTTTCAACCCCATCGCCGAATTTCCAAAATGGTATAGAAATTTGAAATAATTAAATGAAATAATAAAGAATATTTACTCGAATTATTAAGTATCCGGTATTTTTACCGACCAACTGATTTTCACAGGTATTGACATTTTTTTATTATTATATAATTCGCTGACCAAGGGCCGAAAGCTGCCCGCGGGCCGCGGTTTGTGCATCGCTGTTATACACTAATTATGGTTTTTATCACGTTTCATAATATGTCGTCTTTTATGAAGAAAAAATACTTCTGATACTCTATATGAAATGGACAATTACCAACCTTGACCTGAAATAAATTATGAAAGATATCTTATGGCTTTGTCCAGCAGAATACATTTATTATAGTGCTCAAGTGATATCTTAATTAATATTCAGTTGCCACTCTTCAGGAATAAACAAGGACGGTGTGACAAAGAAGATATTAAAGATAGCTGAGAGACGTGGCCGTACAAGATGAATTGACTAAGTCATATAGACAAGATGAACACGTTTAAAGCATATAGAACAGGAGAGCATGTTAGAGGAACTAAATAAATAAAAATGACCAATTGATATTACAGACTTCTTATACCACCACGTCATAAGTGAGGTAATCAGCGGACTAACAAGTTGTAATAAACATGCAGATTGTCTCTTCCATGCCAATTAAAATAAGACACTCAGGATGGATGGGTGGGCATACCTTAATTATCTTATTAAAATTTTACGAACACCGAGATTTACAGGATATTCAAAAACTTACAAAAAAGAGAGGGAAGTCTGTTTTTTTTTACAGTGGACTAGGTTTCAACTTAAAGGACAAATTACGTAAACAAACCCACAACCATTCTTCGCAGTAGAGATGCGATCGTTGAGTAGAATGGTTGGTAAAACGCTGCGTGATAGAGTGAAGAATGAGGATATTAGAAGAATGAGCGGATGCAAGAAGACTGTTGTGGACAGAATGCGTGTAAATAAATTGAGATGGTTTGGTCATGTGGAACGAATGAAAGAGGAAAGAATGACAAAGAGGATATACTTATCTGAAAGAAAGGGTGCGAGGAAACGCGGGCGTCCGAGAACCACGTGGCTTGATCACGTGGATCAAATTCTCAAGGACGGCCGCGTGTTGAGTAAGAGGAACCGACGTGCGTGTATGAGGAACTGTATGAATGTGGAGGAAGCGAAGGAAGTGTGTAAAGATAGATCTGTTTGGCGTTCCGTTCTCTCTGCCTACCCCACTTGGGACACGGCGTGAGGGTATATAGTATAGTAACCTATCAACTTGATTTGAATTATGTTTTCTTGATTTTGTACTAAAATAAAATGTTTGATACCTAAAAAGTTATTTTTGAAGTATTTTACAACCCGCAGATGATGGCCTGTTAAACTAAAATGTATCAAGAAAACAGAAACCAGTTTTATAGGTTAATTTTATTTGGTAATAAATTCGTATTTTTGTATGGTCCAGTATGGACTTCAAAAAGACAGGTGTTTTACGTACGAGTATGAATGAGACATAATATTATGTGTACATATAAAATTATTTTTATACGTGTTTTGAGGGACATTAGACTTGAGTAACGATGTACAATTCTGTGTATATATGTAATTATAATAAAATTTAATGATTATTACATTTTTTTATTATTTCCATAGTAATAATTAAAGAAATCCGACAAGAACTCTATAAAACCGAGTATTTTCTCCATCAATATCAATAATTTTAATAAACTTGAATACTTCTTAATTAAATTTAGAGTATTTTATATCTATCGTTCACATATAAATTGTCAGAAAAACGCCTTGAATAAATTGGGATTTTTTTTGTAAGTATTGATATGTTTCTGAGCTCCTCTTCTCTCCGCCTTCTCTATCAGGGATACATACAAAAGGATACAGACTTTTACGCTAAATCAAGTACCATCACGATTTTTCCCACAGTTGGGGTGGCCATCGCATGAACTGTAAGTAATAAACACACAAGTTGTCCTGTCTGTGCCAATAAGTTAGTATAATACATAAAATGTTGTGGGTCTGGGTGTTAAATGCGTTTAGTGCATTGTATATGTGTGTATCGTTGTGTTAGTAGTACCCATAATACATGATTCACATGCTTATTTGGGACTGGCTCGATCTGTGTAAATTGTCTATGCATGTTATGTTATATCCAATTTGCCTTGTGATATCCTACACAGTATTGACAATACCAAATAGAAAAAAGACATTCTCAATTCCGAAGAATGAAATGGTTGAAAACAAGTAAGTAAAGCAAAGGATTATAAAAGATAAGTTTAATTGCTCTCAATCTTCAATGTAAGTATCTACAATAATTATTATTCTAAGAAGACAAAGGCATTAGTTTTCAATTTCAAATCAACAGACATAGTTTTAATACTTAAATTTTGGATAAAATACGATACTTTGTAGTGTTATTATTTCAGGGAATTTGAAAAAATGTGGCTATTTATTTATTTATGTTAATCTTTATGTATTTACTGACATTTTCATTATTATTTTGAATGATAAGAAGAAATTAGACTACTCATCTAAACTTTCATAATTATGAGATGATGAAACAATATCTACTTACTCACGAAACGGAGTGACGGTATATTTATTATGTATCAATCTTGCCTCTCGGCTGGCTCATGTCTCGACGTATCGGACGAGTTATAGATATATTTCCGTCTTTACCCTCATGTCGTATCTCGAGCGAGGTTGGCAGTAACCCCAACTGAAATATTCTTTCAGACTTCTTTCTCTACATTCCTACAATTTCTCGTACATCCGTATAATATGTGTATTCACTTATTAATGTACGGCTTCTATAGGTAAATATGTAATTTGAAATATGCAACATAATTGAAATATGAATATAAAAATAAGAAATTCTCTGAATATAAATGAATATGTCACAGACATACCTACAATAGGAAAAATAGATTACCGCAAAAATTTATTGAAAAAGACAGTTGGTACTTCAGGCTGTTTACCGTGAGAAACTGAACTACTTTTGGTGTTAGTAAATAATATGATATTCCAAGTGTTTACATTAGGTAATAATATGTCCCGTCAACAAAGATCGAAGAAGATGGATCGTCTTGATTCCGTAAAACATTTTCAAGATCAATAATAGATTTTACTCACTAATAATAATAACGTGTCAATCCTTATTAATGATCTACCACCATCTTAAAAAATATATAAAAAAAACATTGAAATTAATTTCCTACTAGGTGCTAGAAGTGTACTACGGTAGGAATGAGAGATCAATTAAATGATGAAAATTACTCATCTTCCATTCTTCTTCTTTTCGTGTCGGTCAGCAACGAAAAACAATAAAAACACCAAATCCACATCTACACTCCCATTCCCTCCCAGAAAGCAACGAGCTCTCTTGCAGCTCCCCCCAGGTGAGTTCGCCCCATGAATTCCTACCAGTGACACTATCTGGGAGCCATTGGGCATGTCAGGAGGTGTCCAGTGTCTTGCTCCACTCCACAGTCACACGTCGTGCTCTCAGCCAAACCCCATTTCTGGAGGTTCTTTCTAGTGCGTCCCACTCCTGTTCTGATTCTGTTGAGGGTTTTCCACATCGGCCATGGTAGGTCATACCCATTAAGGTATTGAGATGACCTATGTAGTGCTTTATATTAAGATATTACACATTTTTTCTACTACAATGGAATAAAATAATGTAATTATGGATAATTATTTGGACATATTTTATGACATTTAACTATAAAAACGTCGCATTTTGTCATTTAAAAAATCCAACACCTGGTGGTGGAGTGTCCAGGAAGAAAGTATAAGGGAGACTGGACAAAAATCCATACGTTAACTCCAGCGGCGATGCAGTGGCTTTCTGGACGGGAACCGAGGATTTGATTTGAAATGACTGTTGGACTCAGCAATCTAACTTAAAAAAAAATCAACAGAAGCCGAAGCCAAACAAAAAATTAAAAAGTAAGTTTTTGTAGGTATATAGTATATACATTATTGCATAATAATTATCATCTCTCTTGCTACCTTACTAATTCTCAGTTTGAAGAATGAAGAAAGATTTTTTCTTATAATTTTTTTTGTCCACTCGTCACTTAACGCATCTCATTATTTTTGCCTCATAAAGTGGAACATAAATCTAGAATAATTTTGTTCTGTGTGTTTCATCTATTAGTTTTATAGATCAATGGTAAAAAAATAAAAATAATATTTATATGATGAAAAAAGTATGATTTCTGAGTATCCGAATTTCTCCAGAACAACAATAGAGATGTCAAGTTAGTAAAAAATGAGAGCGGTTATAACCGAAAAGCTTTGTGTTCTTAATGATATTATATTTTAATACATGCCCCAACTACGATACTACATCAAGTACATCAATCAATTTTGTGACAGAAAAAGCTTCTCGGAGACTTGGGAAGCTTTTTCATAAAATTGAAATCAAGCAGTGGCAAAAGTTTCGTCAACATCATATGCGTCAACGAATAAAATAATAAACAGATTGTACCAAGAGATTATCGTGTAAAGGTTTGTGTAGTTATCAAATACTTTTCCAACCTGCATCCATCATCAGTCACCAAACACTTCAACTTGTTTTTGACTACTACTACTATACCATGACGGCATATCTCACAAGTGGGTAGCCAGCAGAACAGCTGCATATAATTAACATGCAACCTGTACTCTCCGTGCCAATATAAAATCAAGACATTCAGGATGAAGTAGCAAACCTC
The DNA here is from genome assembly GCA_947579605.1 of Athripsodes cinereus. Lineage (NCBI taxonomy): Eukaryota > Metazoa > Arthropoda > Insecta > Trichoptera > Leptoceridae > Athripsodes > Athripsodes cinereus. The sequence goes on along the minus strand of OX388322.1, from coordinate 16,135,206 downwards.
ATCGCTGAATTTAAGATGTAAAATACCTATTTTTTTCGATCACCTGCCTTTTACAGGACACTCGAAAACTTACGGAGAAGAGTGAGAGACCGATTCTTTACCGGGTGCTCCACAGGATGTTTTTGACAAGATTCATAAATAAACAGTTACTGCAGCATTTTTACTAAAATACTAACGAAATTTCACAACGAATCATTGGTAAATCTACCAACGATTTGTTTGCAAAAAGTTAAAATTATAGATTCGCACCAATGAATCGTTTGTACTATCTCTGATCCTAATCTGATGTACGTACCAATGATTCGTTGTGAAATTTCGTTAGTATTTTTCTCAGTGTAGTTATTTTATTATTTCAACAGTATTTATTTTGTAAAACTACACATCGATTTATAACTACTGAAAATAATTTATAGTTCGACTAACACTTTAGCTAACTGACCCGAGATTTGACATACGATATCTTTGTCAATTTCAATTTTTTTTCACAACTTAGACAAAGACATCAAATGTAAAAACTGGGTAACCTAGAAGTGTTAATTTCGTAAAAAGTAAAACTCATAATTTCGGACCATCAATCGAAAAATCCTAGTTTCAAATGCTTCTATTTTTACCACACAATCGTATTTTTTTACTACGTTATTTGATTTATCACTCAAATAAATTCGAATTCATTTTATCCATAAAATTGAATCTTAGAATAAAACGAATTTCTCGTTGCATCAAAGATGATAATTTTGTCAACAATACACATATTTTATATTGAAAATACGGAGTGAAAAAAAAATATACCTACAACTATAAAGAAAAGCATTATCAAGATTAATAATAACATCAGAAAAAAATCACTTGGTGAATATGTACTGAAAATATTATTATGTTAAAAGGCGTCCACAACAATTGGATATGTGTGTATTATGTAACTGAAAAAGTTTTATATGTATACATATATAAAGGTATAAAATAGTGGCATGTAACCTCTGTAGTAATAAGTGTGTAGGCCAGGGGTTGGAAAAGGACGAAAATTGTAAAATGGAGTTTTTAGTAAGGGTCTCATATAAATAATAACGTGTATTATGTATATTATGTACGGAACGTCGCATGTAAAGGTGGTAACAACTAATATTGTAACGTGTGTTATTGCTATTTTTCGAATAACGTTATCAAAAAAGCTATCGCTATTACGGCACATAGAAAATTGCTTAATTGATTCAAGAATCTAATATCTAATTATAAACTAGACAATTATTTTTAAGATGCGCCGTTTTGTGGATAAACCACAGCAAGGGCCCATTCAAGAATCATAGCCCCTTCGAAAATATGATATTTAGCCTTGTCTTGAACACCTCCACATTCTCCAGAGTTCGCAAATCATTGTCAAAATCAACATCAAAAATAACTTCAAGTCACATACAAACAAGTCACATACAAACATACCATCACGCCGCTTCCCTCACGGGGTAGACAGAAAGGATCGAGCGCCACTTCCTTCTTAGTTACATGCGTAATATTAATAATTTCATTTAGAATTATGATCAACAGCTGATCGATTGTTTGACTTTCACTGCACCGCCCGTTTTGAGCTAAAAAAATAGCGCTGATATTAAAAGCATCAGCTATTTTTAATCCATATATTTAAAACTTATACTATACTACTATACTATACCATCACGGCATATCCCACAAGTGGGGTAGCCAGCAGATCAGCTGCATGTAAGAAACATGCAAACTGTCCTCTTCGTGCCAATATAAAATCAAGACATTCAGGAAACTAAAAACTTATTATCCATTTAAAATTCTGAATGTCCAATTTTTTCTTAGTACGAAAAGAGTAACTTGCGTGTTTAGGTATTTCAACTGGCTACCCTACTTGAGCACAATGTGGTGGTATGAATGATTTAATTACTACAGCATTATTGAAAATCAACTAAAAACATTGTCGTTGTAAATAACGTTGGTACATGATTTCTACATCGTGTTACCAAGTGATTTCGATATTAAATGACAAAGCAAGTTTTAGAACTCAAAACGTACAAATCACATAACTGTATCATAATATGTTACTGCTTATATGTAACTTTTGATAATCATATCTAGAGCGTAACAGGGTAGGAATGAAAAAGGATAGTGGAAAAAATCTATTACTTAACAAGATATTTGACAAGGAATGGGGCAATATGTAGGACGTATCCATACTTTCCTTACTATAGGCCTATTATTTATGCTAAGTTACGTGAAATGCAGTAGAATTACCGACAAATAAAACAATATAATATTTACTTGATTTCCAGTGCTTTGCCTATACAAAAATAAAGTACTTCAACAAGTGATGAATCAATATGTATATAGGCGACGAAAGTATTTAAATTCAGAACAATATGATTGAAACATACACCTACAAAAAGTAACAAGATAAATATTATTATACCCACCATTTTCATTCGGATTCAGCCCCCACATACAACACTGGGTAGAAACAAACTTAATTACAAATTAACATTGAAAATTGAGCCGCTTATTGCAAAGTAAACAATCGATTATGATCAAATGATAATAAACATTCTCGATTATAACGTTAAGTATCTTAGTATTGAAATAACGGGATAGAGAAAATACATAACCTAATTTATTATCTTTAATAGTACCTATGTATAAAAAGGGGATCGCTGTAACTCCTGGGACTATGTAGATGTGTCAAAACAAATTATTTTCCAATTCCGATGTTGCCGTGAACTAATGCTACTACACCCCTACCATTGTGGCCTTCCATGGGAGTAAGTTAAGAGGGTGAGGAAATTTGAGATTCGGAAGGAAAAACGTATGGAAATTACAAAATTAAATTATCAAAACCGGACGGTACAGGGGAACGATCGATCTAGCGACATTTAAAGGTTCTATGGGAGTTAAACGAAAATATAAAAAAATAAATCTGAAGAGGTTTATTTGAAATTATCACGAATCTATGTTAATTATGAACATAATAGTCGGCCGCAGGATTCAAATCACATTTCTTTAGAAAGTCCGTGACAATACCACCAGGTTGCCATCCTCCTCATTCCGTATTCAGATCTAATTGTTATTTTTTTAATCAGATATTCTATGAATAACAAAATGAAATAATATTTATCAGTTGGGCAACGTGAGTGTATTAACAATGCACGACCGGTTTCGACAACTCCAAATTCGCATCATTAGATGCCACACTATGTATACTTGGGATGACTTTATATAGGTTTGTAAATATGTATTACATATCTACTTACAAAGAATGTTGCTTTTTGGAACACAGGGCGATGATTAACTTATTTTTCTTCACATTATTCTTATTGGCGCTAAAACAGGGATGACTTGAAGATGTATTTAAAATGCCAACGACAGTTACTTTAAATCCTTCCTTAATAGAGTTAGAGATTCCAAAGTAAAAGTGATTAAAGAAGCACATTTTGCTTATTTTGGTCAATATAATCACAAGCATAGACATTAAAAAAAAACTTCAAAAAGGACATTCAGAATGGGTGGAATGCCTCATTGTTGAATTCTAGACGTTGATTTTCTCATAGTGAGGTTTAAAGAATATCTGGCCTTTTACAAATTTACAGGACACAATTAAATATAAAGAAAAGAGAAGTTCAAGTTCTATTCTTTACTGTTACTTCACGGGGTAAATAATGTAATTAATGATATTTAATAGACAATCGCGGGTATAAAGTCCCTCAAAGGTAAAAATAATAAAAAAAGGGTTCCACATCTTATAATAAGAGTGGCCGTTATGTCCTGTGAGTTATTAAAACGAGATACACTGAATATAATTATATATGACAGGGATGTAGGTATAATATAACATTGAGGATAGTAATAATAATATTAATAGTATGTACGTTTCCAGAAGGATTTTTATGTCGCAGGAATTGGAAAACTTTTCACGTACGCATTATTCAAATTATTAATATTTTCAAATCCTTGAACTTTCACCTTGATAAGTTCCCTGTAACTAACGAAATATTATAATGGACTTCGGATTATAATAGAACACACTTTTTTTCTGTAGATTTTTAATGCGCCATGTTAAAGCGCAGTAATTATTCGGTATATTTTATGCAAACAAACAGTTTAAACAGTAGGTATGCATTACAAAATATGAGTTACATAATAAATAAACTAAAACAGTTTGCAGTAATATTACAAGTTTTTAGTATTAGACACATAATATATATTATTTTAAAAGTAGAAAAGTGTAGTTATTTAAAGTTAGCATATATGATTCTTAACAAGACTATTGAAGAAAACAAGATATTTGTAGGAAAAAATAAACTAATAATGGAGCGTTCATAAAAGAGGAAAAGGGAAGGGAAGGAAAACCATTACAGCAGAGTCAGCCTCTTATTTAAGTCTCAAATATTAGAAAGGATTATCTGTGATAGTCTATCATATGTCCATTACATGCAGTGGATTCATTGACTAACACCAATTGTGAGAGATGTTGTGATTGTATAGATAGTTGTGTACACTTTATTGGTGTACAGTTAACATAATTATACAGATTCAAATAAAACTTTGTGATCGCATCAGATAAAGAAATACGTAGAAGATCGGGAGTAGTGGATGTCGTCGAAAGAGTGGCAAGGTTGAAATGGTCACGGGCAGGGTATGTTGATAAACTCAAAGAGCAAAGATGGAAAAAAGTGTAGTAGAGTAAAGACCTCGAAAAGATAAAAGAAGTAGAGGAACACCTCCCACACGATAGTCTGACGACATTAGCTGGTAATTGGTTGCAGAAAGCTCGGGACAAAAATGCCTGGACACATACATATGGGGGAGGCTTAGTAATTATTATGTTTAGTAGTGGACAGGAATAGCTGCACAAGTAAAGTAAAAGTAAATGCTGAACAAATGGTAGTTTTATACTGGATTCAAACAATTCGTCACAGGTGCGTATCGAACGGCTGCCAGTGATGGCCTTCCAGTCATTGCTGGTGTGCTTCCTTCGGACTTAGAAATTCTTGACAGTGTAGCCAGACGTAAGCTCAAGGCGGATGGTAGGGTCAATCATCTCGGAATATCCGTTCAAGCGGAGCCCGGGATAAGAGGTTTGAATAGGGCAATCGGCAAAATACGTGAGAGAACGATGGAAGTTTGGCAAGAGAGATGGGATGCGGGGAGGACTGCCAGGTTAGTCCACAAGTTCCTCCCGGATGTTAGCGAGAGAATGAAGCGGCGTTTTCTGTCTCTCAACCACCATGCTGTACAATTAGTGACGGGCCACGGTGATCTAAAGGGCAAGCTTTTTGAGCTTGGACTAGTGGAGAATCCGTGGTGTGTTTGTGGGACGGGTGCGCAAAGTGCGGAGCATATCCTCTGGGAGTGCCCCGAGATGATGGATGCTAGGGATAGAATGATATGTAATATGAGCGAGAACACTCCCCGACCTGTTTGGTTCGGGGAGGTGCTGCAATGTTCACGGAATCTCAGGGCATTTTTGGAATTTGTGGAGACATGGGTTTCTCGGTGGGATCTCCTGCGTCAGCCGGGTTTACCCCCGACTGAGGTAGGAATGCTCTAGGATTGATTGTTGCCCTTTGCGGCGGGATCTGTTGAGCGAACTCGTTATTTGTTGTGTTTCGTCCTGTCTCCCTTGGTGGAGAGTAGATATGGGAGGGATGTTCCTGTTGGGAGGGAAATGTCTTTTCATTGCGCTGGTAACGGCGACTCTCGAGTCTCACCTTCTGAAAGCCCAATAACAAATCTCTGGACACCTTATTTCGGCCTCTGGTCCAAATTAGATACTATATTATTATAACCATTGATAATTATTGTGCTTGCTTGTCATTTTTATTTATTTTTTTTGGGTTTTTGTTGTTGAGCTTTGTTTATTTGTTGTTATTCATTGTGTTTGATTCGGTTATAATTGCATTTTATCCTCCTGAGAGGGGCATCGAAGACGTAAATGTAGCATAAAAGATTCCCACGAGGCGGTATTGGCCGGCCAGCCCTTCAGGCTGCCCAATGGGGCCCGCCCGTGAGGACTAAAGTTTTGCTTAGAAGAGCGGATAAATAGAAGTCCCCCGACTTCTGAGATATCCGGGTATGGGAGGGAGTCTTCAATGGATTCAAACAAAAATCTACTTTTAAGAAATTATGAAATAATGCATTTTATGTCATCTCAGTACATGTAATATATAAATTAATTCGTGAGAAAAGGCTTGTCAGGAGTTTATTATTTTATCCAATTATTGCCTACTACTCTGCCTACTCCAATAGAGATAATATTATGACATACGAAGGCATTATTATAAACATAGAAATTTTTATTTTTCAGAACGAAGGACGAATGCTATTTTTTGCCATCGCTGTGTTTTGCGTTGGAATAAAAATATAGTTATAACAAAATTTATGGTGTGTATAGAAATAAAACATCCAGGTAAGTAGTTATGATATGTACCAGTGATGTGAACGAATATCTTAAATGTGAACATTCGCGGATGTAAATATTTCAAAGTTATTATTAACATTGAGAAAAATGGGAAAGCTTTTTACATACATACAAAACCATCATGCCGCTTCCCTCGCGGGGTAGGCAGAAAGGATCGAGTGCCACTTTCTTCTATCCTTGCATACATCTTTCGCGTTCGTCAATGTTATATAATTCCTCATGCCAGCTCTTCTCTTTGATGTGCTTAACACGTGACCGACCTGTAGGATTTGATTTAAATGATCTTGGTGTTTGATCCTCGGACGTCCACGTCTCCAGCACCATTCCTCTCAGCCAAATATAATTATCTTCTTGATCATTCTGTAGCTTTTTATCCAGCATAATTATGTTTCGTTTACAAATTACAAAAAATACATATTGCAGGTGGATCTCGAATAATGAGATTCCGTTGCATCGAATGTAAGTTCTGACCAGAAATTGTTCAATGCAATGTGATAAATTGTGATCGCATTTTAACTTGTGTAAATTGTGACGGTTACTAGTAATAAATATATGAATAAACGTTTAGAATATTTACTAATTTTGTGTCGTTTAACTGGATTTGGGCACAGCGTACAGATGACAAAACCAATCAGAAGAACCACGTTTATACGATTTTACATTGTGCAAAATTTAATCGAAAGAAGTATGAAAGACGTCCCAACGCTCAAGAATAGGCTCTAGGCTGGCTCAAGTATATATGGTGTCTTTGGACAACTTTCACCAACTCCGCCATTCTCACTGTCATAATATAAGGTTCATCAAACAGAATATAATATATGAATAAGAATATTCGTCAAATACATCACTCGGTACAAGTAAAAATAAGTCAAACAGTAAATACCTGGTGCTTTTTATAGTATTAATATAAGTATCTATCTGGTTGGATTTTATGTGCGTAATATATTTAAAATTGAAAAATATTTATGTGTCGTAACTGAAACGAAATTATTACATACTCAACATGAGATTATATACCTCGTAATATTGAAATTCATAGCAACTTTTATTTATATTATTTTTATTTATTTTTTCACAAATCATCAAACTGGAAACTTTTTTGATATTATTTTTATTCACATTTTATTCTGTAAGTCGTTTTCATATACAATACAAGCTATTGAAAGGTAATCTTTCATTTTTTTATTCGCTCTTTGAGTTTCTTTTTGATATAGATACAATGAAGCAAACAAGTATGATTTTGTGAGTTATTTTTTATTTCATTTAATACCATACCATACTATAACGTCACATTCTACGAGTGGGGTAACAAGCAGATCAGCTACATGTAATAAACACGCATGCTGTTCTCTCCGTGCCTACGTAAAAAAATACATTCAGAATGGGTGGTAAACCTCATCGCTCAGTTGATATCAACTTCTTTAAAATGCAATAACAGGAAATAATTTAAAGAACAAATGTACCATTATTTTGTTTTGAACCGCCAAAATGCTGTCCTGTAAAAGGCAAATGACTACTTATTTCTGAAACGTCATGTGAGTATAAGACACACAAGAAAATATTTGAAGATCTATTTAAATCAGAGGAGGAAACGAGAGACGTAAATATGTTTAAGTTTCTTTTTTGGCCATCTCCTAACAGTTGGATGGAAGTACGGCTCATTCATATTTCTACACACATCTCTTTCTTAGGTTAGTCTTGCCAGCTTTTTACAGACGACAGGGAACAAAAAAACTTATCTGCGATCGACCTAGTCCTCTTTTTTGTTCCAAGATATTAACATTAAGATTCCGTTTCTACCGCATGACTCGGCCATTACTTCTACGATTTTACAATGGTTATGTCAACCAACAACTTAAACCACACCAGGTAAGAGATCTAGAAAAAGAATTTGTAATAATATGGAGGGATTCGGTAAAGTAGAAAAGCTTTACTTCTTCAGTCTAGAGAACAGTGTACAGTGGATGGCACAGAACGATTTATAATATTTGTCAGGAGATTTTGATGATCAAACATTTCATTAAGATTTGCTCTACAACTCACGTTGAGTCCTAGCTTCCTTAAGAACACGTTCCCGTGACTGAAATTATAACCCTCAGCTATACGTTGATTTATCTGAGATAGAAAGAGAGATGTTAAACAAATGAAAAAATGAGATCGATCGATTGGTGTTAACACCACTACTTATTCATAAAAACGATATCATTAACACCAACATCATTCCATTTACTGCTATAAACACTTCCTGACGTTTATTTACAAGTGATGGAATATTTTTTCAAGTACTTACCCAGTAGTGCCAACAGTATGAACATGATCAAACCCACAATACTTTATTTATCAACCTACAGTAGTCAGTAAGCGATGGCGAATATTAGGGATGAATCACCGTAAAATTGAATTATTGAAAGAGTACCTTTCACACTAGGAGGCGTTAGTTAATTGTTTTTTTTAAATTTAAATGACGCATAAACAAAGTCCTAAAAAATGTACATTTTTTTCGCAATACAAATTGAAGGTGGAAGGAATATTTAAAATAGAACAAAAAGCTGAAGACGATTGGCCATCTACTGCTCGGGATAGAAGGCTTGGAGATCTATTATTTTGTAGGTCAAGGCTCTCTCTACAAGGGTTATTCGGCCATCAGATGTAAGTGAGTACTTACTAAGTTAATTTTATAGCAATAAACCTTTTTATGCTTCAAAAAATGTTACTCTCTTCGTACGATTCGCTCAAAAAATAATATATACAAAGGATTCCTGGAAACGCACAATATATACATTTTTCTTAAAATGACAATGTATCCACATACATTTTTATTTTCAAAAATATTTTTTGCTACGTAATGTAGTAATCCGAATGAGATGATATAGGATGTAACCGTTATTTACTTACTCTACTTGAAATGCTTTATGTTAGATGTTCTCGTAATGGGGGAGAAAACTGTAGTATGTATGTGTGTATTATTTGATGATGGGAAGACGAAGTACGTATGATTTCAAATAAGGTTTATCTCACTTTCGTGATATTCATTCACGATGTAATTTTGCATATTTTACATACTACTAATAAAGCATTGCGTGCTTAATTTTTTCACTTTCATGAAATACGCACATTCATAATGTTGTTATGCATAAACTTATTACTTATAAAGCATTGGATAATACTTTTTAAAGATATAATAATCCAATATTTAGTTTGGAAATTCTATCGAAAAATTGTTTGTTCAATTTTCTTATTCAATATCACAAAATCACTTATTTCAAACAAAACAAATATCAACCGTAAACAATCATAGTTTTAGACAAATAAATATATATCATAATAAACCGAAAAGTTTTCAACATAAAGGAAAAGAAAATAAACGACAAGAAAAAATACACTTTAATAATAATAATATTATGATGGCTATCATCAAAAATAGCTTTTTCTATTTTTACCCCAGTTTCAACAAGATCCAAACTGGACGATATTACGAAATGTCTGAATAATTTCCCCAGATCGCCGCCCCTCGAGAAACTCTTGGAAACTTTGTTCTTACAACAAGTTTATCTTGCACAAAAAAAGGTTCAAAGCGTTTCTTCAAACACTTCGCAAACAAGGGAATAATGAAATATGTTTTTCATAACGTACATTTGTCACGGAGTGGCGCTGGAATATTTCAATAATAATATAACATGTTTTTAAGAATTTTAACATCTCATTCACGAGAAATTCTGTGGTCATAATGGCATAGGTAATGGTTTTAACATGGACAAAATTTGGAGGGCTTCTGGACTCAGTGTCAGGACGAAACGTCGGCAATTCAATGTCTATATTATCCCAATCCTTCTATTTGGCTGTGAGTCTTGTCACCCAATCAAGGCTTAAAAGCGGAAGATACCAAATTTCTAAAATGAATATCTTAGAAAGATTTGGATTTAAGGTGGTATGAACATGTAACAAAAAATGATACTGTGCGCCAGCGCACTCAGCAAAGGTATTTAATCTCTGTACTATAGGAAAGATGATGGTTCTGGTCAAGTCATGTTTTGAGAAAGAGTACTACCATTTCAGCCACTAGAATTCTGACGGTCTGGTCATCCCTCATTGAAAGGTCATCCATTCAATACAGAAAACCAAGAAAAAAATTCTAAGACAAACAAAATAGTAAAAAATAAACAGTACAAACTAGTGATTTCAGAGTGTGGCAGTTCTCAAAACGTCCGCTCTAGGTTACGAAAATCACGTAAAGAAATTTGAAAATCATTGTTCATATTACGATCAGTATGATTTCTATTGAATGGTGACTTATCATTGTCATATAATATTATTACACAATATACAGTTCTAGTACGAATAAAAAAAAAATAGAAACCTTTCTCTTCTTCTTATTCAGAAGTTTAGTTCAAGATAAATTCGATGTATAGTTAATATAATTTGTCGAAATGTATGGATTAAAAAAAAAGTAGAGAACTCGAACAAGAGAAAATTCTTATTAAACTAAACAAAACTTACAAATGAATTAAGAATTAACATAATATGTAATATTATTAAAGAAACTTCCACCTAGTACCGTCACGCGTTAGCATAAACTTAAAAGATATCAATCACAATGCGGCGCTATATAATCTGTTATAAAACAGTCATCGTGTGATCTTGATTTATACAATCAAGAATCGAGTATAATAATGTAGGTATACTAAAACCTGCTCTACATAGATTTATTAGCAAGATTCTTGATTGCACAGAATGCTTAAGTTGAGCAGTAAATAATAATATATCAGCCTCAACGCACTTTACATAGATAATTATTATCATTCGCTCGTATAATAAATCCAAAAAGCAAAGATGTCTCAAGATGCTTTCTAAAGCATTGTTATTCTAAATAAGTTGTCGTTTCGAAATGTCAATTTAATTAAAGCATCTCTAACAAGTCGAAAGACGTCATCATCGCTATTGTCTCCAGAAGAACAATATTACCTACTACTACTATCAAGCTACATGCAGAATACAAAATACTATTTAGTTTCATTTCAGTTCAATCTACTATTTATCTTTATCTTCCACCCTACAAATAATACGGTTGTTGCAGATTTGCAATATGAAATTCGCGTCACCAATTCTAAATTAAATTATTAGCTGGATTAAATTTAAGCTTTATATTAAATTAATTCAGGAGTTTGATTCACTAAAATTCATTGTAAATAATATAAAGGATAAATAAACTTTATATGCACAGAATTTGCTCTAAATTAACACCTGAATCTGAATTAGAAAAAAAAAATATCCCTAAAAGTTTTTATAGTAAAGTGCAAAATTATTGAAGGCTTCTAATATAATATTCAATATTTGTCAGAAAGCTTTCCATTGCAGGTTTTTAGACTGACGAATGACTAATAAACTTTTCAATTTGGATTTATTTATGACAGTATGATCATTGTTTTCGTACTTGGTGGAAGTTCATAATAATAACCATACATTTAAAAAAAAAATGCTCTGTTTTGTGGAAAAACCACCGTAAGGGTCTCATTCATGTAAAATTATAAACAGAAAAACCACTTATTATTAGATCTTTCAAATGACTTCATCGATTTTGAGCTGGCTTTCCAGAGCAGGATTCCGCTTTCGTCATCAGCCTAACGTAAGCCACTAACATTTAGAATAAATATTTAAAATAATAAAAGTTTATAAAGGCTTACACACACACGTAAGTATAAGATTTATGAAACAATATGTCGTAAATTTCAGCGTTTCACGTAAAATACGTATTTCTTAGTAGATTTCATTAAGAGATTGGCGTTAGCTAGATTAGGTATATACATGACGATACATTTTCTTTAACTGAGGTCAATAATATGCAAAATAGACTACTACACAATGTCAAACCATTTATTGATGTTGGTTGAATGTCAACTGCGAATACACATGTCTAGACATTGGATTATGCATAATAAAATCAAACCTAAATCTAAATAATCCAAACATTTGCATATATTTGAATTAGAGCTTACCCATGAATCGTGTTTCTTTTTACTGAAATCGCAAAGAGGTGTGACTGCCATACATACCTGCAAAAAGAAAAATAAATATTTTAATAAAATGCAAAATGACTAAAGTATTTTATGATCAAGAAATATAGAAAACAATGTTATTTTTAATTAAAATTATTTTAATCCATTTCTTAATACTAAAATGTATTTCGAATGACATTGAAAATATTTTTGAAAGATGTCATGAATTAAAGGCAGTTTTTTACTGACAGCTTACAAAAATGAGACGCTGAGAAAATATATCTATCTGCCTATACTATCAACCTTAAGTGGGGTAGTCGGTGGACTTGGTGCATGTGATAAACGTTCAAGGTGCCAACTAAATGTCATATAAAAATGAGACATATAGAATGAGCGATATGCTTTATTTATGAATTTCAGTTTATACTATCAGAGAAAACTATTATTTAATTTATTTCATGAATAATTTATCAGAACAATTGTGGAACAATTGAGAAGCTGAAGATCAGTCATTTTGTAAATAATGTGAATATTACCCAGACATGCAGAAAATAATAATATTGAATAAAAATCAGGCACCCAGGACTGCTTATAACCATCGCGCAGGGTAGGACCGAAGGCAGAAATGGTAGAGGCCGACCAAGAGACGCTTATATGAACCAACTAAAGAAGGACATGAACTGCGGCACATCCGTAGAACTAAAGAGACTAGCTGACAATAGGGAGGAATGGAGAAGAAAACCTAAACTCGTTGCAGACCAATCCAATGGATTACAACTCATTATATATAATACTGGGAATAATCGTAAATGGTGGGTTTACCCTTATTTTTTAGGACATGAGACAATCAATTCACATACTTAACTTAATCCTTAAATACCTACTATCAAGATACTCATAGAAATATTTCTATCTTACTGTTGTAGGATCTAAAATTTAAATTTGTAATTATTTAAACTGTCATTATTTTAAATTCATCTAAATAATAATAACATTTCATCAATGACAATATCCAATTAGTAGGAACTTATCTGAAATACAACTACTGCAATAGACAGATCATTAATTCATCTCTTATCATTTGTCACTCCAACGACGATGTCTTAATTATTATTTTTTCGCTTTAAACAAAAATAAGTCCAAGTTTCTGAAAGAAGAATGTTGAGTAAAAAAATCAATTCAAATTTTGTAAAAGAAGTACGATTTATAATTCAACAAATTGTTTATGAACCGGAGATAATTCATTTCATCGAGAAACTCGTCAAGATCAAGTTATCGAGAATTTCGATATAAGGCATAATATCTGTTTGAAACACGATTTATAGCTCTCGTAATAACAGCTGTAAAAAAGGTTCATAATTTGATGTTCGTTCTTGGATTCAGAACGAATCAAATAACATTTCTTCTAAAATTCAATAATAAAAAGAGATGTCGAACTACCAACTTAAATTATTCTCTATTTCTATCCTTTGAAGCACGTGTTGGAAGTTTATTTGATGTAATAGATAACATAGCTAGTTGACTGGAGATATGTTTATTGTGATATATGTTATAATATATAGACATAAGAATGCACCAATAAGGGAGGTAGAACGTGTGATAGAAACCAAATAAGGGTAGCATAGATATTTTTTAGAGAATTTATCATTTCACCGATAAAACTAAATCATTGGGAATACAACCCTCAAAATATCGGACGGGTAACGTAATGGATTTGCGTCCGGAACGCTTAAATACAACCACCGTCCCGGCCGGAAAAACATCCCCTTAAATTTAAAAAGGGTAGATTAACCCCCTCAGGCTTGCACGGGAATGGAGTTCCGGGATATAGGAAAGGATTACGAAGATAGAAGAATGATAGCGGTGTGTATTTAAAGTAAGAAAATAATAATATAAGAAAAATAACTGTAAAAATAGTTTCAGTCAACAATGTCCATAGGAATTTGTGATGTTTATATTTAGATTGGTATTTTGCACATATTTTTATATAAATGTTTTATGTTAAGTGAAAAGTTTTAATTGCTATGAAATTTAGCTCTGGAATGACTAGCTCTTGTTGCAGTAAATATTAATAATTCTCGACTTCATGATGTCATGAATGCTATGGAAAGCGACGCTATATTATGGAATTATTTCATGATGATGGGTGGAAACAAACAGAAGCATATTTTCTGTTAGATAATCAGAGCTTTTGAAAAATTAATAAAAATTATAATTTACTATTTCGACAGTCAAATAAACTCAAAAGATTATTAATAAGTTAAAATCCAATACTACAAGATTATTTAGTACTTACATATAAAAGATGAGTTGTGAACTAACACGAAATGGAGAAATGTACAAGATGATGAAAAAACTATATCTACATAGAATCTTGCACATTTTATTTAAAAATGTATCTAGACAGGGAAGACTAAGTAAGAAAATTTATAAACTCACAGCATTACAAAATAAACAAGGTAAAACAAAACAACAAAACTATCTCCTTGTTCTCGGCAACCACCGATAACTTTACGTAATACATTGGTACAGTGTAGCTGAACAAAAAAATAAGTACAATATAAATATAAAACTTAAGAATCCTTTCGTCCTTGTGGACAAAATTAATTGTCTCACAAACCGTTACCTACGTGTTTAATAAATAACTAGCCAAGCGTACAAAGACAATACTCGCGCAAAAATTAAAAAAAAACAGGTACTTAAATTTATTAATTTTTTTTATGTAAATACTTTATACAATCAATCAATAACAATGTACAATGTTGAGACAATTTATCACCAATATGGCAACAATTAAGTTGCAGTAGCCTCACTAGGTTGCCTTGAAAATTAAATTAAAATAAAGAAATAAATACAAAACCAATTATTTTCTTAACTATTGAATTAACGTTTAGTTTTGTTTATTTCCTAAAATGTAATCTTTCGACAAGAACCCATCAATAATGTTATTATGATTTTTATTACATATTATGTGCTGTTGTGTTAATAAAGAAAAAATAAAATAAAAAATAAAAAAATAATTTGTAAAAGACAAAAATAAAATAAAAATATGAGATCATAGATCAGATCTTTGGGGACTCCCAAAATGTATTTCAGTATTACTTTTTCTCTTTCACTATAAAATAGCACTCGTATTTCAAAATTTGATAGCTCACTCAAATTCGCCTACCGGTGCTACTGAGAGATAGTCAGACAGTCACTAGCTTCAGAAGCAAATTAAAAACTGAACTCTTCACTGGCGCCCTTGAGACGGTCTAGGGACTGTTAAACGGCGTCAAAAATAAAATAAAATCATCCAAAATCATCATCATCATCAGTCTGGCAATGTCCT
The DNA here is from genome assembly GCA_947579605.1 of Athripsodes cinereus. Taxonomy (NCBI): domain Eukaryota; kingdom Metazoa; phylum Arthropoda; class Insecta; order Trichoptera; family Leptoceridae; genus Athripsodes; species Athripsodes cinereus. The sequence continues at coordinate 16,119,455 of OX388322.1, read as the reverse complement.
TGAAATACGAACGATTTCTCTCTCAGTTAAAATATGTACAGTGAGAAAAACATGTTTTTTTTTTAATTTTACTATGGAATTCTAGTTCCTAAGCACCGATACAGTGAATTCTTTTTAAGGGTTATCAATTAAACAAAATAATGTTTCTTAATCCGTGTTATATTTTGTTCATTTGTTTTATTTTCTGTTAAAGTAGTGTCCACATATATTATCATGCTATATTTTTAAAAGGGTTATCAATCAATCAAAATAATGTTTCTTAATCCGTGTTATATTTTGTTCATTTGTTTTATTTTCTGTTAAAGTAGTGTCCACATATATTATCAAGCTATACCTATTTTTAAAAGGGTTATCAATCAATCAAAATAATGTTTCTTAATCCCTGTTATATTTTGTTCATTTGTTTTATTTTCTGTTAAAGTAGTGTCCACATATATTATCATGCTATATTTTTAAAAGGGTTATCAATCAATCAAAATAATGTTTCTTAATCCCTGTTATATTTTGTTCATTTGTTTTATTTTCTGTTAAAGTAGTGTCCACATATTATCATGCTATATTTTTCATCACCTAAGTTTTCATTCGAATTTTATTACTATACTATACCATCACGGCATATTCCACAAGTGGGGTAGCCAGCAGATCAGCTGCATGTAAGAAACACGCAAACTGTCCTCTTCGTGCCAATATAAAATCAAGACATTCAGGATGGGTGGCAAACCTCATCGCTGAATTTAAGATGTAAAATGTCTTATTTTTTTCGAACACCTGCCTTTTACAGGGCACTCGAAAACTTACGCAGAAGAGTGGGAGACCAATTCTTTACCGGGTGCTCCACGGGATAATTTTATTACCTCCATGAAAATTGTTCAGGTCATTCGCGGCACATGTTGAATATATTCTGTGGTCATACATAATTTCCGTTTAAATCGTTATAAAATAATTTATATTTAGATATAATTTCTTTGTGTAGCAGTGCGCTAAGCAAGTCTAATACAAAAACAAACAGCAGTAGGGTGAACATTTCAAAAAACATTATTTAAAACGTCCTATAAATCGTACCTCCAGAAAACATTTGTTCTTTCCGCTGTAGAAAATTTACAAATACATCTACTACTTACTCATTTCCCTTTTTAGTCGTTTAAGAATTCGTAATAATTTCGTGGTTTTCTTGCTTTAATTAAATAAATAAATTACCTTTTTGCTGCTGCTGTCTCTGAATTCGAGGTGGATGAGACGACATTCGAGCCAAGAAGGTAAGGACCGATCTTAATAGGTAGCTTACTCACACTTAATTATTTAATTTTATATAATCCCTTACTAAAGCCTTTGTATGGAGCATTCTGCTTTATGGTTGTGAGACACGGACCATCAGCAAAGTGAAAACGGACGGTTGGCGGCCTTTGAAATGTGGTGCTACAGACGCATGCTTAAGATCCATTGGTCGGAGCACGTCGAAAACGAAGAAGTATTAACCAGGGTAGGCGAAAAAAGGCAACTCCTTAAGAGAATCAGCCAACAACGAGCTAACTGGATTGGCCACAACATCAGGCACCCAGGACTACTCATAGCCATCGCGGAGGGTAAGACAGAGGGGACAAATGGCAGAGGCCGACCAAGAGACGCGTATATGGACCAACTGAAGAGAGACATGAACTGTGGCTCATACGTAGAGCTGAAAAGACTGGCGGAGAATAGAGACGAATGGAGAAGAAAAACCAAACTCGTTGCAGACCAATCCAATGGATTGTAACTCATTATATATAATTCGATTATGCTCAGGACAAAGGCATCAAAACACATAGGTAAAATTTTATAGGAGAAGCAAAAAACTGTTGGATAAAGAAAATGTCAAATTATTGTCATTTTATTACCATCTTTTTGTAATGTAGTTATTTTATTATGTCATAAAAATTCAAGAGAAAATATTCAGGAATTATCAAGTTATAAGGAAAAAAATTAAAAAAATGTCCTGACAAACTTTAGCAACACGTAAAAGACATATGTATGTCGCATGTTTGGGGTTATGTGGTACCTTTTACCTCGCCGTAAAATTATGTCTGGGTGAATTTTTTTGGTGTTAATAATGAAACTCATGCTGTTTGAGTCCTTTATCCTAATAGATATTTGCAATTAAGTCCTAGTTAAAAAAAATGGCTTTTTCTATAAAAACTAGACGTTTGGGGACTGAATCCTTTTACCAGAATGTGTACAAGACTTGAAAACATGATTGACTTTTGCCAAAATTGTGGTTTGATGCCTTTGTCCTCAGCACAGTCGAATACATGTACGTAGACTTATTGTATTTTAAGAGAAACACTAGAAATTAGCCGTTAATTTATGGACGTAAATAAGGCAAAACTTTTCTGTTATTTATACTAATTTCTTCATTTTTTATTGCTTTATAAAATGTAAAGACTGTTTATGATGACCAATTATAATTTTATTAAATGACATAAAAACTATTTAGTTAATGATATAAATGTATACATTATCAGAAAGTAAAGAATAATTCTAAAATAGATCTCTTGAAACTGAATGTAGCTAATTATTTACGTTGAAAAAGTTGGTACTTATTAAAACTTAATTAACTTAACTTTGAAGCTGTTGAAATGCCAACCTTTTGACAGTATAGGACTGCGCAAATAAAAAGTGCAGTCTTCAATTTACCTCTAAAGCTGGTAAAGCTTTGGTCACTGGTATTTATATAAGTAGTTTTGAATAAAAATGGTTACCTAATTAATTACCTAATGGTTACCTAATGGTTAACATTACAAACCAAATGAAAATCTACAAATATTAAGTGAATCTTTATATTGCCAAAAATTATGCCTTCTTTTCTTAAAGAGTAAAACGTGAAAAATCTAGATCCAAAATCTGTAAAGCTTTGAATGTCGAAAAATCATTTTGTTTAAACTTCGAGAAAGAATGATGCATTCTTTAATTTTTCTGAATAAAAAAACTTTAAAAAGAGTTGGAAAGAGTGTATTATTATTATTATTTGAGCGAAGAATCCAACTTTATAAAATGATTATATGACAAGGCTTTGATTAAAATACTTGAGATTTTTCATCGGGAAGGCGCAATAATAAACGTTAAAAGTTATTCCATTTAATTAGTTACATTTACACGAGAGCTGCAACATTGTATAAATCGTGGAATTCTTCTCAAAGTTCTTTCGACTTCCTGAAACGATCAAGTACGACGAAATAATCGCTTCAAATGCTGCCACAATCGTTTCACATTCGTCAATATTGTCAAGACATCTTACTTTAACGATATTATTTTATAATTTGATAAGGGCGAAGAAATATGAAATTTCAAATGCTAGAAAATTAAAAAAAAATTGAAATTGATCGTTATACTCTCAGTATGCTTAAATAATCTTTCACATAAAAACGTTGGCTGTTCTTTTTATTATTATTTTTGATATTTTTTCAATATAGGAATATTTATTATCTTGCTTTATCCAGAGATAAAGTAATTACTTTAATATGTGGCTATATGTGATTTGGTTTCGAATGCACTATTAAAGTGATTACTTTTTACAAAAACATTGAAATATCATCCAACATATTCGATAATTTAAAATGTAAAATTTTGATATTTATTTTGTATATTTTAATTCACTCGGTTTTCTACTCGATGTTGCTTGTCATTTAATATTATTTAATTTGACCAATTTCGATTGATAGTGTCACACGACCTTTACAATGAATTCACAACCGTGCGACAAAGAACATATTATACAAAGTTTAATTGCTTCTATTTGTTTTATGATATTTCACTCCGGAAGCCTTTTCCGTAGAAATAATAATGGGGATTTGAATCGCAACCCCATTCCTTGTTGAATATTCAACCACCCATCTAAAAAACCCTAAAAGCCTTAAATCTGTAACACATTTACGTGTTCTCCATGTACTCTTTAAATCTCAAAAGATACATGGCGGATGAAATAAAAATAAACAACCAGTAAAGACCTATCCGTACTTTGGTTACTGTTCAAGTATGTACTCATTATTACGATATAAAAGTTTTTAAGAACAGGGGTTGTGGATTTCAAAGTATTGCTAGACATTTTATATACAACTTGTGTTCGAAGTCTCAGAAGTTGGAATGAAAATGGATTAGATAGAACTTACAAAATAAGATGGAATGAAACGGGACATCAATGTTTTTGTAACTTTCTAAAAATTTGTAATTCAAATGCTGCACATTATTTTCTGTACATAATTCTTTCATCCGATTTTTTGAATATTTTTTTCATTAACACAATAATTATTAAAAAAAAATTATTAAAAGGTAAATTGAGTTTGACAAAGACAAAAACTTAAGTAACAGAAATATAAGTTCTTAATAAAAGCTCGTCAAAGACATTGAATGTCGAAACCTAGGTAACTGAAATATAAGTTTTTGGTAAAATTCTACATTAGACTTTAACAAAATAAACATAAATAAGATATAATATTACGTATCACGCATTTGATTCAGGTATGCCACCCATCCAGAATGTCTTATTTTTAGACAAGGCAATGTCTAGCATGGTCATTACAAAAAGTTAGTCTACCGGCTGACCCACTTGTGATAAATGGTATGACTACATGACGTAATGAGAGATAGATAGAATATAAAAAATGACATTTAGGATGCACTAATAATTGTGTCTCTTATAAAGCTTACATGGTACATTGGTAATTAATATTAATTTATATGTATTTTTTTTTTCAATATATTACCTATCTGATTTCTATTATCTACATAGACATTTCTTTTATCTACAAATTATGGGTGTGTTAGGTACCAATATATTTATCTGATTTGTCCAAACAAAATGTCATTGACTACTACTTCACGATTATAATGGAATTTGAACCATTCAAACAAAATCTTCAATCAAAAACCGTTCACCATTCTCAAGACAGAGATGTAATCATTTTATTTATACCTTACCAAAAATAAAACAAGACAAAAGGTATCAAAGGAAGAAAGAGTTCATTAAATCAACACAACAAAAAGATAAAATAATAATATTAAATTCAGGCTTGGTTATTAAAATAATGCACACTTTATAAAGATTGAAAGATCCTTTCAAAACTTTTATTAAATGTTTCAGTCCGTTTGTATGACTACAGGATAAATAGTGCACTCTGTTTGAACTTCTATCTATGCAGCGTCTATACTTGTATTTTTATATCCACTTGCAGAGTTGTCAGAGAAGACAGAACGCCACTTCGAATTAACACAAAAATAGTATCGTTATATTAAGATTCGATTCATGTGATAGTATACTATGTATTAACAAATATATTACGTTTTCATAGGAAAAAATCTTAAACTTACAAAGCCAATTGAACTTATTTTTTGTTTAGCAAATTTAAAGTAGGTACCTTTTAGCATTTCATTGTATTAAATTTATTTAAAACTTCACTAAATGTTCATATGATGATGATTTTAGATGATTTTATTTTGACGCTGTTTAACAGTCCCTAGACCGTCTCAAGGGCGCCGGTGAAGAGTTCAGTTTTCAATTTGCTTCTGAAGCTGGTGACAGTCTTGACTTTCTCTCAATGGCCCCGTTAGGCGATTTCACGTAACCGGTCCAACACCAAAGCTAAAATATGAGTGTCTTTACATGTTCTCTCAAAAATTGTAGTTTTAAAAGAGGGCTATTAATAATGAAAAACAAAGTGGTATTTTAATTGACTATCTGATGATTTTTCCATAAACGAATCCGGGTTTAAAAGCTTGTTGATCATAAAATTATGTATTTACTCTGACTGGTGAATGTAGAAGACAAAGACGCTGCGCTGTCTTTACTATGTACTTGTTCTTCTGTCTATACCTTGAGAAGTAAATGGACAAGCTGAACAAAAGCGCTAAGAGACAAAGGGATGAAGAATTATTATTATTATTAATGAAGACTTTTATGAGACGAATAACTTAAACTCTGTCCTACTCCGGTTTGATCTTAAGGTAGATTAACCCTACATATTATACATGTATGTCTCCTTCTTTTATTTCTTCCTTCAACGCTCATATCGGTAACGTAAAGCAGAAACAAGTCCACCTATTGTAAAAGAATTTTACATCAAATAATTCAGTTTGATAATTGTAGAAAATATCACATAGGTACTATTATACATTAAACATATTATCCAAAATACTACAAACTTAAATAACCTGGGCATTTCTGAAATATCAATTCCTTACTTTAATTTTCACTTATGGAGGCATTTATCAAAGATGCTTCCTTTTTTCCAGATATCTTGTATAATGCATTGACAAAATATCAATGGAAGATCTACTTATTCACATAGTAAATTTCGGTTACGATTGTGAAGGAAAAATTGTAACAAACCAATCAAAATGTTTTAAAGGTAAGATGTCACATATTGCACCCATTATATTTATTTATCCACATTATTTATAAATCAACACTGAGCTTTACTAAGTTTAAGTGAAAATAGAAATACAATAATATTGCTCCCTCTTTTGTACGTGCAATGAACGTGCAATGAGTAACTCAATATAATTATTATATGGTTGTTGTTTTTCGTAATGTTGTTATGTTCAGCACATGCGTGTTTTAATATGTTTGTTGCATACGAACGTTCTCAATAAACACTGCAATTTGACAAGACAGAGGTAAAATAATTCATTCAATGTAAAATAATTTTCCCAATAAACACTGTCATTAGACAAGACAGAGGTAAATGATGCATTTTTTTATGTACATATGTTCCCAATAAACACTGTCAGTAGACATGTGAAAGGTGAAATAAAACATTCTTTAGATGTTATTTCCCAATTAATACAAGACAGAAGTATAATAATACATTTTTTATCTATATAATATGTCTTCAATAAACACTGTCATAAGATTCTCATTTTTCATTAACAACTCTCCCAAGTACAAATTCTCCCTTACTTCTTAGATGCTAAATGGCATCTGTCTACCTACTTTCAATATCATTAAGGAACAACCCACAAGTTGAGGTCGCCAGTGACAAACCGCGTGTAGTAAACATGGTAGTCGTCCTCAAAGTTTCAATAAAAGTTAAGGCACTCAGAATGGGTGGTTAACCTCATCGATGAGTTGAAGATATTGAATGATTAATTCATGTTATATTTACAAACCCAAATATAAACAGGACACTTGAAAACTTACAAAAATGAATGGGAGACCTATTATTTGCCGGGAACCAACAGACTGTGCAAACTCCCTTTTGTATGTCTTCTTCTTCTTCTCTCTCTTCTTCTTCTTCTTCTCTCTCTTCTTCTTCTTCTTCTCTCTCTTCTTCTTCTTCTTTCTTCTCTTCTTCTGTCTTCTTCTTAATTCTTTTCTTCTTCTTCTTTCTTCTTCTTCTCTTCTTCTTCTTCTCTCTTCTTCTTCTCTCTTCTTCTTCTTCTTATCTTAATTCTTCATTCTCCTATCAAAAAATTCTTAATATCTTCACTCTCGCAGGTGTAAAAATCCAGTTAATTGCGAAAACTTCGTTTAACATATATACATATATATATATAACGGCATATCCTACAACTGGGATAGTCAGCGGAATAACTATGTACACGCAAAAAAATCTGACATCGCAAAGGGTTACAATGTGCAAATGAGAATTATCCAATTTGATGTTTATAGCCTGAGTAAAATCGGATAAAATAAAATAACACTTGTATATAAATATCTACCTAATAATATTATAACAGTTATTGTTCTAAGTAATTTTCTTTGTTTAATAATAATATTTGTTTAGAACACGTAACGTTAAGTCATTATATTTAAGTATTATTAAATTCTCGATAAAATATTTAAATACGTACGTTTGATGGTGTGTCTACTTGTTTATCCTTTATAGTTTACCTCAGGATGAGAACGGATAACATAACCTCTGCAAAACTGCTTACATATAAAAAAAAAATTGCAATGTGCATAACTGCTGTCCACACGAGTTTATAAATATGGTACAGCAAAGAATAAAAATATTTCTCGAAATCTGTTAAAATAATGAGAAAATTACCTGTTTACAATTTTATTACCCCTCAAAGCACGAGCTCTGCTCAATTTTGAGGGTAAAATAAAAAAAACCAGATAATATAAGGATTTGTATAATTGTGCTTATTGTATATTTGTATGTGTTTATTATTATCTCAATAAAATATTTGAATTTGAAAAAAAAATTTGAATATTAAAAGTAAAATGAAGCGTTAGAATATCTATCTATCTATACCCTCACATCGTATCTCAAGTAGGGTAGGCAGAGAGAATGAAATGCCTCATATACATGTCCTTACATACATCTTTCGCTTTTATTACATTCATACAATTTCTCATATACGCACGCCAATTTCTCTTACTCAAAATACAGCTGCCCTTCAGATTTGATCCACGTGATCAAGCCACGTAGCTCTCAGATATCCGCGCTTTTTTACATTCCTTTCAGACAGACATATCAACTTCGTCATCTTTTCATCATCCAAATGTCCAAAGGCAATAATTAGAAAGTTATGAATATTTTATTTAATTTCTTTTTCAAATATTGATTTTTCAAAATAACAATTCACTCTAAAAGTAAAAAACAACAGTCAGTGATTTCAAAATTTCATAATGACAAAACAAAACAGATTGCGACAAAAAAAAATTATATCAGCATTTACTACCTTATTTGTGTACATTCTTACAAGTTTCTTAGTCAATTTTTATCAAGAGGGATCTATCCTCTAGGCTATGACCGGGTTTAAAAGCTAGTAATTAATAACTTAAACTAATTAAAACGATATTTTTCATATATGTATCTAAATGAAGCAAAGATATCGCACAAAATAATAATTTTACAGCCATTTATTATCATTACAAGTAATACAGAAGATAACTTCAACAATGAAATTAACTCTCTAGTTACACCTGAAAATATAGAAGATTACTTCAACAATGAAATTAACTCTCTAGTTACACCTGAAAATATAGAAGATTACTTCAACAATGAAATTAACTCTCTAGTTACACCTGAAAATATAGAAGATTACTTCAACAATGAAATTAACTCTCTAGTTACACCTGAAAATATAGAAGATTACTTCAACAATGAAATTAACTCTCTAGTTACACCTGAAAACTGTTATGATATTGTAAGTAGATGCTGTATATAAGTTTTAATAAAATGAAAACTTATAAAAGCGATTTTTTATATACATAACTTTCTAAGAATGGAATAGGATTTTGTAACGAGGAACTTTGACAGCAGCGCTTCATTTTTTTAAAAATATTCATAGTGAATTCTGTTACCTGACGGTACTTTTATGAAAGATGAAAGTTTATATCGAATAAATTTATAAAATGCAGATATTTAGAGTTTCATTAATTCATACCATTATGGCGTTTCTTACATGTGGGGTAGTCAGCGGACTCTATACCAAAATGTTATAAACTTGCAAGTTTTTCTTTTCAGATCAATAAAACTTAAGGGCCTACAGAATGGGTGGTATATATTATCGCGAAATCAAATTTAAATATTTTTGTAAGTATCTATAATATTTTCAAAACTTAATCTTTGACCTGCCAGCTACATTTCACCTCAAGACATTCTTTAACGTCAGCGTTACCTATATGAAGGGTGTATTGTGAAAGAGGAATGCTCCAACAGTTGATCGCTTTGTGGATGCCCTCTTTTTGTTTATTTTTTCACTACATATAATTTTTCACTATAATTTCAAAATAATGCATAATTCGAAAAAGGACATACCTACAATGAAAATATATTAAAGTCATTTTCAAATGAATTGTGGATGTTCAAAAATTATTTACCATCACGGCATATCTCAGAGGTGGAGTAACCATTCATATCAAACATGGAGAATGTGAATGTGAGAGGAGGTGAATGGAGAGAGTTTTAAAAGAGGACTGAAGACACACCTTTTTGCTGGGAGTTTCGGGTGATGGATACGGTATACAGCGCCCTTGAGGTCATGTTATGAGTAAACGGCGCTTCACAAATTGTCCATATATATATAAACATGAATACATCCCATCAATCTCTTAGCAAATTGCGAGTCAATTTTTGACTGATTTTTTTTATTTTAAATAAATAAATAGGTAGGTACTATTCAATCAATAATATAGTAAAAAGTGTTGATAACAATTTATCACCAATATGGTTAGAATTAAATTTAAGCAGCCTCACTAGGTTACCCTGTTTCGATTTCATTTAAGTGTAACTATGCATGTCATAAATATTTTCAAAACTTTTAAAAATTTACAATTTTAGAAGTCGTCAAGAAATAAATTATTGTGCGACAAATAATACTTATAACAAAATTAGACGCAAAATTATTTATTTAACACACCGTAAAATATTCACTTCAACCCCTTCTTTATCTTTCTACGCAACCCTTTAATGACCACAGACCATCGTTTGAGAACATCCGTATCCCAAAAAATGGAACCCTCATTCGCACCTGAAAAATTGTGAATTTTTATGAAAAGACTTCTAAGCTCTGTTTAAAAAAAAATAGAGCGATGAAAATAATTTAGACTCTTTTACTTATTACTTTATTTTACTTTATTTTACTTAACTTCTACAAAATAATTTGATAACATTTTGGTTTTTAATTTTAACGTACTGTGTTGTTAATTTTAATATAAATTTATGATGTGAATTAATAATAATTTATTTAGGGCGTTTTAAATAGAGCTTATTTAATTTTTTTCAACATTCTCTAAACAAAGAATGTTTTGTTAAGAATTAAAATACAAAATGAATATTTATATTCGAAGAATATTTACAAAGAAATTATAATATGGTTTCTAACAGAATCTGTTAAAAACATCTGATGTAGAGAATGCATTAATTTACGAACATTTTTTTGCGCCATTGTGTATATTAGTCTTGCTTGCTGTTATTAGTCTATTCTCCAAAAATTATTATTCCAGAAAATCAAATACATCATAAGAGGTTAGTCGAAAAAGTTTCCATTTTGGTAGCTTTTCATAGATTATTTTATAAGGCTCTTCCCATTTCACTCAAATAAAAAATATATTATTACATGGTTACATTACATTACAATTGGCGCAGAGACACTCTGAATGGAGGAAGCTGGTTTCTTCCCTGTACTCCTGAGAGGAGCGTTGAGGGCGATGAATGAATGAATGAAATATGGTTTTACAAGTACTTTATTTAAAGTGACTCGTGTTTGGACATGTAATGTCTCTTTCAAAATCTTCTCCATCAACAAGGATTTCGATGGCCTGGATGTCTTCTTTGACAAGACACCATTCTTATGACAAAGTCATTATAAGTTATAAGAAGTGACTCAATTAGTGCAGTTACTCTGAGTGGAAAAGAGGTATCAAACAGCGGTCGAAAGAAGAAGAAACAGAGGGAAGAAAATATATGAATATTTTTCAAATAATATGAACGTGTCAAAACATTAACTATTTTGGATTATTTTTATTAACATAATATATGTAGAATTTAACCTGGAAAATTAAAATCCGTTGAACTTTTTAAGCACAAAACTAATTATTTGCATTTTTTCGCACGCGTTCAACTCACTCGTATCACAAGTATTCTTGAATTTTTACGTTTGACCGATAATTATATTATGTTAGGTTAGGGTTGCTCTGGAGTAACTTTATGCTATAGCCCATTTATTGCCAATTATTTTATCGTTCGACCGATCGATGGTTAGGTTATGTTAGGTCTGGTGTCATTTTATGATACAGCATTGTGTACGAAAAATGCAAATAATTAATATTGTGCTCATAGAGGCAACCAAATTTAGATGCACTTACATTTCTCGAGTGAGAAACTTTTAAATTACAATAATAAAGTAAAAAATTATAAAATTAAATTATGATGCGTTCATCCCATCTGGAAGTTTACAGATCTAATTTTCTGATGTGCTTATGTCAGATATCAATTTGTAGTTTATAAGTACGAAAGATGTTGTTGAAACCTTGATATCTACTTTTCTTTAAAGAAGAGTTCTTATAAATAAAATAACTACCTTGAAAACAAAGTTTTGCAAAATATTTTGTATCTGAGATGATGTTTAACTCAAGAACCTTGAAACACAAAAGCCAAGGTAACTAACTATATTGTAGGTAAGTAGAGAAATGGGTTAGATGAAAAGGATGAAGAGGACAGGGCACTACTACCACTACTACTATTAGAACACTTGACACAAAGGACAGAACGAATGTAATATGTAAGAATTTAGAGAATTTTGCGGTTATAATATGAGATTCAGCACCGTCTGGGCGATATGGGCGAATTTCTGTCTGAAAACTTATAATATTATTATTTATATTAAATTTGATAGTCCTACCACAACTCTGATCCTGAAAGTCTACCAGGAAAACCTTAAACTCATATTCAATAGTTTTCCGGACTGAACACATACCTCATAGCTAAATTCAAGACGTAACATGTCCTTTTTTTCGAACACCTGCTTTTTACAGAACTCGAAACGGAAAAGAGTGGGAATCTTTAAGTCAACACAATTTTGAGTATTTGGCCAATGCACTTCAATGCCAATTAAATCGAAAGCAACTGGATCGAATAAATTATACAACATGCAACTGAAAACAAAAAAATATTGTTAATAAAAGTGATAGAAGTATAACACCTATATGAAAACAAAAATTATAAATATGAATAAAAAAATCGGAACATTTGATTTTTCTCTGAAAGAATTGTTTAATTATGAAGCATTTACAGAAGAGGTTTCAAGAGGCTTTTCTGTGATACTAAAATTTAATGCAAAGCGGATAAACTATGGACAAACGAACAAAATAATTGATCCTTTTAATATGTAGAATAGAAGTTCAGTGGGAGTACTCAATTCCGAATTTCTGCGGGCAAACATGTCTGACAATATTACTTTCATAATTGAAATAGTATGGAAGGACAATGTCCGTTGTTCAGCGGAATGTTTGGAGGTTATTTTGTATACAAAGGTCGTCTGTTTATAATCATACTAATTACAAAACATTAAGTTTTGTGTATTAAATTATAAGCCATGACCTTCTCACTCAAATTCTTTGCTATATTACCATGTAGTTCTCATGCTCGCAGCGACTATTAACAAAATAGTTTCAACCCAAGATGTGAATGTTTCATAACGTAATTAATACCCTATACCTAATTCTTTTGTTTTCTGGAAATATTTATGTGATATTTAGACACTTGATCAAATTATCCATGGAGTCTGAAGAAGATTAGGTCTTCTACTGTTTTCTGACAGTCTGTGTAAGTTTTTGTAAAATACCATGATGGTTTAGATTGAAATAGGCAAATCAAAATCTCCATCGTATAGTTTGACTTATTCACGTAGCAAAGTTATTCATGAATCTTATTTACTTTGGGAAGCGTATGCACGTTATAGTAAACACATACTTCAAAATTGCTTAAAGGGAAAAGAAAAATGAGGAAGAATACAATTTAAGATTTATCATTAAATGAGAACAAGCATTTTCTTCGTAAGACAAGCTAAAATATATTAACAGAGGTACAAGAACTAGAAACTATGATAATTTCATAATAACAATAACGTATTGATGGTAGAACTAGATGAACGTTTTGAGAATACACAATAATGCTTCCCTACGAAGGAATAATTTAATACAATTGTGTATCTATTTTGAGAAAGGTTACTACATATTCCTAGTGTTTATATGTTTGTTGTTAGCTTATAGTACTAGGAAAAGAGACATGTTAAACAGGAAAATTTGTGAAATAACCAATTATTATGCATTTCAAAATAACTATATTGGTTTTATTATTGTAACATATATATTGATGTATTCATTTGCCTAGCGACAGATTGTGTCACAAAAAACGTATTGAATTTAAATAGCTCAGTCTTACACTCAATTCATTATGCACGCGTTCTTCACTTGTTCAACATTCAGTTTTACAAAGCAACTGAATCTCGGATGTAATTTTTTTCAACCACACCTTTTTCTTACTGAATGCACCACTTTCCACAATCAATATTCTACCCATATGATACTGCCTGACAATTCTGAAACTTTACCAAAATAATTAGCTATAGATTCGCAATTCTTTTTCCAAAGCCAAATTTAAATTCATTCTTGCGCAAAGTAGATCGCTATTTTTTTCTACACTTTGCACATGATATTTTGTTTTGTTTTACCCCATTCGTACAGTTTCTTATTTATGTAATTAGTTTAGTATCACTGTAAATTCTTTGTCACTCCATTATTATTATTATTATTATTATTCCCTCTTTCTAGAAATTTATTCACAATTATCTTGGTGACTTCAATATTTCACACTCTACCCTTTCAACACATTGTTTATTTCTCACTTGATCTCCACACAGTGTTGTTAGTTCATCATTCAAATTTCCACACAAATCACTCCATGAATGTGTACCTAATATGTAGGTCTGCCTCTTCACGTTATTACGCTCACCATTTTGCGCGACCCTTTCCATCACACTCGACATTCTGACCACCCGAATGTCCCCGACATATCAAGGGTTGAGGGAGTTGGTTAATTAAAGGCGGGTTTGTTGTGTTGTGTTTATCGATCCTTAAAATTTATAATAAATTACACATTCTAAAACATACAATATATTATGAAGTAGGTAAGTACTGTAGTTATTATTATTTCATTGAACCTAAATAACCCCTGAACGTTTGAAAAAAAAATATATGCCACTCAAATTTCGCAAAATAATTAATGATCGCTGATAAAATAGGAGTTGTACAATGATGCATCTGAATTATAAAAAAACATTTTTTTATGATGAATTGATGAAAGGGTGTTAAAGAAAGTATATTTGGTGTGAATGAAACGGTGTAAAAATCGTTTAAATCTAAAAATGATCCGTATCGAAAAAGAGGATCAAATACTTAAAGATGGGATGTTGAGTAAAATCGAATCAAATCGACGTGCGTATTTGAAGAGTCAAATGAATGTGAAGGAGGCAAATTTAGTGTACAAAGACAGGTTTCATACTTCAACCTCTTTTACCACCCCAAAAGGATTGTGACTTAAGAAAAAAGATAAATGAACTTTACAAATTGTTTTTTGATCGATAACATATTGTTTTTTGATCGATTACATATTTTTTCTTCATTAAAAAAATCGCACTGAATCACTTTATTTCTTATAAACATGAAAAACATAAAATATAGATTTTCAAATAAATAGTTTACCTAGTACTTTAAAGATAGAAAGATTTAAACCAGAATCATTCAATATATAAATAAGAACAAGAAATCATTTTATTTTTATTTTATTTATTGGTAAAAAGTACAAAACAATCATAAGCCATTAATATGGTTTACAAAAATTAAAAAAAAATCGTTCATAGCTCAGCTGTCATCCACAAACATGTACCACAGTTAAGTAAATATTTAAGTACCTATCGCGCATTCCACTCATTCATCTGTTCTCATTAGCATATTGCACAAGCAGCCATTGCTAATACACAAAAACAAAGTTTGAAACATATTTTAAGTAAAAATAAAAACTATTAATAAAAGATAGAAAAGAAGATAAAAACATATAAAAACTTGTAATTTTTGAATAAATAATTATTGAAAAAGGAAACTATTAATAAAATATAGGGGAAAAAACATACAAAATCCTGTAATGTTTGAAAAAGATGGAATAAAAAATAATTATAATGATATCTGCAAAAAAACAATAACACTTAAATCTTTCTCCAACAGAAACAACGCGATTACTTATTCCCTTTTACCCTACATTACTAATAATTACATAATAAATTATTTAGCACACTACCTACTTCATACAACCAACAATGTACTTACAGTTTGGAAGGAAATTAACATTTTCTCTTGAATTTCAAGCAAAATATACCTATAATGTTAAATATTAATACCTTCGATACAAAGCGTACAAGAAGAAAGGATCCAGTGTTTGTATTGTACATAGGTACATACATACATTTATTTTATGGTTAGATATGATACAGTTTTTTTTTATGATTTGACATGATGCTGTTGATATGTTGTAATTTTATTATGTGGTTTATGTGACACAATGTGTTTGATTTTTATTTTTATAATTTGAAGTGATGCAGTATATTTTGTTTTTGTTTTGATTTTAATTTGATACGATGGTGGTGTTGTACAATTGTTGCTTATAACTATGTATTAAAGGCGTAAGCCGTATGTATTATTATAAATAAATAAATAAATAAATAAATATATTGGCTGTGTTTTATGTAAAAGGCGAATCAACTGTTTTTGAGTAATCGATTTTATATTATGAAATGAAAATCATTTTTAGTATCCTAAAAAAAAGAGAATATTTTCATGAGAATTAAATATTCTCATTAGATAGCTTTGGCCAGTCGCGTCAATCCCTCACCCTCATTGGCAGGACAAACATTGGTTTCTTAGTAAAGATAAATGATAGTTCTTGACTCGTGTGTAATGGATTCGATCCTGAGATTCTGTTCGTATTTTATTCCGGAAATTTTCGGGATTTAATTTTTCGAAACCCGGGATTTTTGAGATCAAAATCATTTTTAAATAAGTCAGGAATTTGGTACTCATTCGCATTAATGAATCACTGACAGTCGAAACTGTATCTAAAAAAAAGCACCTTTCTAAGTTCCATATCTCACTAGATACCGATATTATGGCAATAGTGACTGATAGCCTGAATGTTATGCTGAAGGTTGGAGAACTTGTTAATCAGAACACCAACTTTGTTTAGCACATGATATTCACTTAGCCGTTTGTGATTATTGCAAAAAAAGAAAAATAATTTAAAACATAAATACATTGCCAAAAGATAAATAAAAACTGATTTTTACATGGTTATAGGCCTTTTTACCACTTTTCCTTACCAATACAATCCCGGGACTATTTCGGGATCAACTGTAGATAATCTCGAAATCTCGGGATTAGAAAAATGGGCCGGGATCGAATACTACAGAATATTATTGAAACAAGAATATATAATTATATTTATACTGTGATTCCTAAAAACTAAAACATATTAGAATATTGGCATTATGATTCTTTGTTACTAAATAAATATTGTTATTGTATTTCCGTATATGGCTGAGAGGGGTGGTGCTCGGAAAGACGCTGTCCGGGGATTAAACGGCAAGACCATATAAACCACATCCTCCATGACGAGCATGTGTTATGTAGGTACATTGAATAGGAAAGCATGCATGAAGACTGGTATGAATGACAGTGATAGAAACGAAAGCCAGGATAGGGGAAAGTGGCGCTCGATCCTTTCTGCCTACCCCGAGAGGGAAGCGGCATGATGTTGATGATGATGAATTTGTATTTTCTTTTATTTAATAAGTAACTATAAAACTTAAGCCCTTTGAAATGGATACAGAGAAGAGCGAGTATGTAGATATTACTCTAAATACGGAAACAATTATCTCGGATGACAAGTACTATTCAAGTTAAAGACGACCGAGGACGATTCACGGTGCATAGTATTACGAAGTCTTCCGCAAGACAGACGGATAAAAGGAATTATTTCAACTTGCTGCTTTAAGATAGAAGACTTTGCACAAGTCTGCAAGATGAAGATATCTTTGTTCTATATTCTGATATTATATACAAGTAGTATTAGTATTACTCCTGTACAGTATTAAAAGATTATTGCACAACTCGTTCTTGTACAGGTTTAAGTCAGACTCATTTTCGTGCAAATTATCAAGAATGTTGTGTAATATTGGAATATGTGAATACAACTTGCGTCTTAATCGCGTCGAAAATCTAATATATGAAATTCTCGTGTCACGGTGTTTGTTATCATACTCCTCCGAAACGGCTGGACCGATTTTGATGAAATTTTGTGCGCTTATCGGGTAAGTCTAAGAATCGGCCAACATCTATTTTTTTATATCCTCAAAAGTTAAGGGTTTACCCCGAATTTTTACTTTTATTTTTTGGATAATTTTTGTTATTATTTTATGGTGAGGCATTAAAAATACATACAGCCCTAAATTTTCACCCTTTCACCATCAACCCCTATTTTTAAGTAGCGATATTAGTAATCTAGAAATAATATTTATGGAAAAACAATGTTTGCCGGGTCAGCTAATATTATGTATATTTTTGAATTCTCAATACACAATGCTAAGAGAGTCGATTTGTTTTCCAGTTCTTCAAAAGAAACAAGGAATTCGCTAATGCATATCAAGGCCCGACAAACGTCATTATTTATATTGTTTACTTGGAAGAAAAAACATGAATTGAACTATACCTGATTATCAAAGGTCAAATAGTAAAAACAGTTGTTGAATGAGATGTTGATGGAACAGGTGGCAGGTTTTATATCTCCGACTGATCTGGCGTAAGAAGAGATTGTGGGCTTTTACAAATCGCATAGGACGGCTCGGTTCATAAGTAAAAGTCAACCTTAGAGAAACCCACTACTGTTAATAATATACTATCACGTTATATAAGGTAGCCAGCAGATCAACTGTATGTAATAAACATGCAACATGTCCTCACCATGCCAATTTAAAAAAAATAAGAAATTCAGATTGGGTGGCAAACCTTATCGCAGAATTTAAGATGTAAAATTTCTTTATATTTCTGTACAAGAGATTCCACTTTGAACTATATCATTTATCCCAGCAATGGATATTCATATAAAATTTTATCATTTAATTAACAAAATGTACATTTTAATCACCAATTTATTGATAAACTTTCACAACAGAACAATTTTGGTTAACAAATTCAAACCATTACATTTTACTATTCTCCTAACGAATTTTACAAAACTGAGAATTAAAAAAATACTTAATTTGTACATATTCAATGTTTTTAATGGCTATCATTTAAACGATCAGCATAATATTGAAGTTTTGTTCAGCAGAAAAATGTATTCTGTCGACAATTAATATATCATTTTGATATGCTACTTATGCCCAGCGAGAAAATTATATTTGTATTGCAAATAATATGATATTGTAAAACTCTAAATTTAATCGACCAGCAAAATTATTATTTGACCAGCATAATGATTATTTGTGCAGCAAAATAAATAAATGAGCAGCAAACTGTGAGCTAATTTTAATTAAACTTGTGAAAGCTAAATTTTTAATCTTGTTTCAATGTTTGTTATAAGTTATTTTTAAGGTATAATTATAACTTTATAAAATTTAATAAATAAATAAATAATAAATCTTTGTATGTAAGTAGCATTTTTTTATGTGATTTTATATGTAGCATCTAGCAACGATTCTAGCGTTTTTCGACATTTCAGTTAGATATTTCGTTAATATAGCAAAGCGGAAACTGGCATTATTTTCGTAGTCATCATTAATTTGGTAAGAAATCACAAAAACTTCATGTGGATCCGAAGGTAAATCGGTGTGTGAAAAATATTGTTTATTTAATATTTTCTGCCGGTCAAATAATAATTCTGCTGCTCAAATAACAATTCTGCTGGTCAATTAATTATTTTGTTGTGCGATTATTTATTAAGCTGTTAAAATTTGTTAATTTGCTGATACAACCAAGTTTGTTTGTAAAACAAGTGTTGCGATTATTTTTTATTTATTGCGGATGAAAACATTGTTTGCTGCGCAAATGACTTAAATGCTGATTTTTTCTTGCCGAACGAATGGATTAATAGCCGATCAAATAATTAGTTCCCGTTTTTAATTAATAATTATTGCATAAGGACCAATATTTTTGAATTCAGTAATATATTTATTTATTTTATTTTTAACTGTGCGTGTACAAGAAATATTACTCAAAAATATTTTCATACTAAAATAAGTAGAATATGTGGAATTCATCTCTCTCTCTCTCTCCCTGGGCAATTATTAATCCCACATGATGGTGGGGTCTGCCATTTTTGTCTTTCGCCGCCACTCGGCTCTATTCTGTGCGTCCTCCGGGGAAGCTCCGCAGTCTCTCATGTCTTGCTTCACAACCTCGCGCCACCTCCGCTTGGGTCTTCCTCGGGATCTACTACCAGGGGCAACCAATGACTGTGCCCTGTTACCTATGTATTCGGGAGGTCTTCTACTCACATGCCCGTACCACCGTAATCTGCTTTCCTGAATTTTGTCGGATACGTCACGTACACCTAGACTTCCACGTATGTACGTATTACGGATTCTGTCTAGCCTGGTGACGCCGCACATCCATCTCAACATTTTCATTTCAGCTGTTTGGACAGCACGGACATGTCTCAAAGAGGTATTCCAGGTATTCAGGTTGGAATTCATCTCTAGATTTTTATTTTGATCACAGTATCTTCCATGAATGGGGTAGCCTTCTGCATATAATAAAGATTCAAATTTTCTTTCCGTGCCTATGTTTTATTTGTGATGATTTATGTATATATTCCTATATACTTATATTACTTATTTTTTACCAAGAACTCCACGCACAAGTCCACAAGATTTGATATTTTGTATAGAAATAAATATTTTTGATAAAATCGTAGTAGATATTTTAGGAATTTTAACGCATCTCTGAGCAAAAGGCAGCACGTCTTCAACCAAGAATTTCCCTCGACTTTCATCTATCGACTTGCTTTACAATTTGATGTCTTGATTTCATCTGGCACTGTGCCCAAAGAATGTCTCAAAGTGAAGTAAATTACACTACCTATGTATTATACACAGTGCTTATACTTGGAAGAGTATGCGGAATAAAGACGTATTGTGGAATTGAGAACTACCCAAATATGGGGCCATTAGTTAAATATGCTCTGTCCAAAGCATATTAGGTATTATTATTATACGCAGTAATCATCCCTAAAACCAAATTCTTGCTCTAATTTGCCGTAATTAGAAATTTGGGGCAATTTAAAGACATAAAACCATTTTAACGTACGTTATTATACTAGAATATACCAGAGTTATACATCCATTAAAAGGTTTATATTATATAATCATAAGTAATATAAAACCACTCTATTAAAGTATACTACCATAACAATATTAAGATATGAACAAACTGCCATAAAAATAAGGTTTAAGTTAATTAATTTTACATGCACTTACAGTGAATACCTACCTTAGCTTTAAGAAGATTAAAATAAACTTGCACATTATTCTCTATTTTGCATTACTAGAAAGCTGCATTATTTTCCGATGCACAAGAGATTATTTATTAGTACCTACTGTATTTTTATTTAAATTTATGGATTATGTACATTTTTCATGGATGAATGGAGTGTCGATACATACTGTGGATATTAGGAAATTTAAAAAAAGGTAGAAAGCTTCTCAGACAGAAAATAAAAGATTATTTCTTAAAAGATACGAAAGTTATGAGTACTTACTTGCACGCATGCAATGCAAGAATGCAAAATAATTAAATCTACAAATTCGTAGTGAAAGGTTTGAAACAGAGTGTCCAATTGCTTATTGTGAGGATATTGTTTGAAAGTCAAATACGACAAAGCAATGTTCAAGGGCTAACAATATAGAAAGCAAAATATTCAAAATAAAGAAAGGAATGTCTGATTAACATGAGTACTCGTCATTTGTTACTATCTACACTACTTAATGACAAGTAAAAAAATCACACAGGTGTTGTAAAATAGATCAATCAAAAAGAAATATCTTTTTGAAGTTTTAATTTTGAGGATAAATGAATATTCAGTGCATACATGTCAATGGTCGAATATCGAAAATATTTTAATTATTTTAATGAATCCACATGTAACAAGAATGGACGGCGTCAAAATCATCCAACACTGTTATAAATACTAGTTACAAGTAACGAATTCTGTTTATTTACTTAATTCTTTTTGCAAATCAACAGTTACATAAGAAAATCATTATTTTAATTAATTACATAAGTTAAATATATTTCTCATTTGTACCTACTCGCCAAACAAACGCGCTATTTACATGTATAATAGGATCATGTGTGCTAAGAGCTAAGCTGTAAACGAAAATGTATGTAAATGAAAATAATATGCTAGACAAACAGAGAGTGAGAGAGAAACGGACAAAGGACAAAAATAGAAATAGCGTTCCAACAACCCTTTATCTTCAGGAGTCCACAAAGACGATGACGGTCAAGGCTCACATATAAGACAAAGGAGAGAATCATTACTGTTTGAGAACAAAGGAATAACAGTGTTTAATTGCAGAACTGAGTATTAACAATTAACGAACTAATTAATTTTCGATTAAATGTTGATTAACTTATAATTTAAACTATATTAATTATATGTCAATAACTTTTAATAATAATTATGTTGAAGAAGGACACCTATAGTCCTGAATACCTGAGTCTAAGAAATGGAATAGTATTGTCGGTGGTCCCCTTTTGGAGTAGAAAGATTAAGGTCGAACATAAAAAATATATAATTAACTTTAAATTTAATCTCAAAAATATTAATTGAAACGACAGGTTCCGTTAAATTGGTCCATAATTTTTTTTTTTGATGGAATGACCCAACAATTTTAAAATGAACCGATACGTATGACAGTTACAAGATGATTAAAAATGCGCCAAAGAACAAACATTTTCCGTTTTTTTTGCTTCCGATATTTGCTAGGGGACCATTTCAAAAAAAAAATACCAACGTTATGAAGTTAATTTTTCGTTAACGATCAATTCGTTAGAATTTTGGTTAAAGGTGCCCTGCTTTGCCTAGTTGTTAGAGAAGGCGATGTATTGTTTCTGGTTGAAATTAGTTTGAAATAATTTGCACATGTGTCGTCAATGTTATGTGTGCGGGAACCAATTATGAAATCTGATCCGACCTCGATAGGATAAAGGATACTATTAAATAATGTTAGGAAAATACATCAACGAAATTAATCCGTAGACCAGACATCTAGTGCTAATGTTCTCCAGATTTAGGTTCCGAAAACGCTATCAACATAATATATTTGTGCTACTACTTACATTTGTAGGTATTTAATTTTGTTGGAATTATTTATGTTGTAAAATTCGATATAAATAAAAACAAAACATAGGGTTTTTGAATACCTACTAAAAATCCAAAATACTGTGAAATGAAAACGATTTTGTTATTTGAATCCAGGTCGCTCAACTATAAAAATATAGTAAAATTAGAACCATTTGTGTTATTCATACAGTATTTGAATATTATTAATTTATGTTTCTGTTTCATTTCTATAACATAAATCCGCCACTGTTTCACTCGAACTTACTTAGGTACCACGTGTTCTGAGTTGTATTTGAATAAAAATAATATGAAAATTCTACAAGTATTTTATAGGGTGCCAACACCTAGTGATCGATGAACTTACCTTTGTTGTAAAAAGGTGCAATCCAAGGTATCGACTATTAATATAATATTCCGTACAAATAGAAAAATACTCTTTTATGAATAAGTGAGATAAGAGTATATACTACCTCGAAAAATGTTTGAAACTAATGGCTATTCAATTGTTCTGGACCAAAACAATCCAATTCAACATAATATAATATATGAAAATTCACACAAATTGAGCTAGTCCCAAACTCTGATATGAATAGGAAAATTCGAAAAAGGTCATTTTTTATTTTGTCCTGGGGCCGAAGACAAACCGTACTTAGCGATCGACTACTGGCGAACTTTTCAACAATCTGCCTACATGTACCGTGTAATTATGCGTCATTGTTGCGGTTATAGTCGAAAATTCGTTTGAAGTCGATCGCCAATTACGGTTTGTCTAGGGGGTCTGGTCGGGATTTGAACCCGGGACCTCGTAACTCAAGGCGTTACCTTTGAGTCACACTGGCCGTCAAATATTATTTCATTACCATTTTTCGTTAGATTTTCTAGTCTGTGTATAAATATCGTTGGGACATACGTACATGCTAGTTGTACATACAGTTGGTAGTTGGTACTACAGAAAGGGAATTGTCCGTAAAGTTTGGTAATTAGCAAAGTATGCATGTTATGTAACGGACACATATATTATTATTATAAGAGTATATTATTGAGTACATATCAAGGGAATTTCACAATTATTATTTTATACTTTATGTGTGGGATTAAATTTATATTACACAATCCAATTAGAATAATATTGTTTGATTAATAATTTTGTAATTTGATTAAAACTTATTTAAAATTATGTACATGTTTAATGAATTAAGTCAAATTTCTATTAAACTATTCTTGAGAACGTCTACTACAAAATCCATAAATCGAACCGCATTCAAAGCAAACAAAAAAAGGACAAGCAACAAATCTGATGAAAAAAAAAACATCTTTGTTTGTTTTGTCTTCCAACAATATTTTTATTTTATTATTTTATACCAATCTAATTTATAAAAATCCGAATCATCATCGGTTAGCACTAAGCTTTAACCGCTTCTCTACGTCTCGACGGCACCCAGGAAGGACTCTGATAAAGTCCACCATTGCATCTGACGAAATGTTGGTGTTTAGAACACTATTACTTTGTAGAACACAATAAAAACCTTTAAAAAAAATTATTCTTGATATATTCAATAACCTTTTGATTTGTAAATGATAAAAAGAATTAACGTCATCATATGAAGGCAAATCCTAGATTCGCAAAGGTAGAATATATAGAAAAACTTAGGTAGAGACAATCCCAAAGTGGGTATGTACATGGTTGAGCGATGCGGTAAAAAAAATGGTAAAAATCTGTTCTATTAAAATTATGATTATTATGAAATATTCTAAAACAAAATGGTAATACTTTGTTCTCACGATAAACAAAACAAAAAAATAAAAACAACAACTCAAAAATATGGCATGTGTACAAACAATATTTCTAAAGCTGGTTAATGCTCGATTATGCAAACAAAATATTATTTTTTCTGAATTATATTTTTAGCAAGTACCTACTTATAACATTACAAATTCTCTTTACCATATATATTCTCGAAACCGAAAAGCTCTCAATTAAAAAAATATGTAATAATTGGAAATCGTTAAACTTGAGTTGAAAACGTGTGAAACTTTATAGAGTAATTACAGAGTAATAAATTATTACTGATTAATTATGATAATTATAATTATGACAAAGCTTTTCTCTTGAATCAAATTTTTCACAAGAGAACCTCCCAATTTTTTTGCATAACAAATAATAACATAAATATACTTATTTATTGAGTCGACGTTTATTTTGTAAAACTCCATGTTTATATATGGAAGGAAAGACAATTGGTTTTAATTTTTCTTAATATTTAATTAAATAGTGACCTGGTTCGAACTTATAATGTCATAAGTTATGTCTTATAAAGTCATATACTTATAAAGTCACAAAGTCCATTGGTTTGACAATGACTTTATAGGTCGAAACCAGGTCACTATTTACTTAATATATAATTAAAAAGTGACCTGGTTTCAACTTATGAAGTCATAAGTTATGTCTTATAAAGTCATAAAGTCCATTAGTTTGACAATGACTTTATAGGTCGAAACCAGGTCACTATTTACTTAATATATAATTAAAAAGTGACCTGGTTTCAACTTATGAAGTCATAAGTTATGTCTTATAAAGTCATAAAGTCCATTAGTTTGACAATGACTTTACATAGATAAATGAGAAATCTTGGATACATAAAGGTATCCACGTCAAAAGTTCCATACTAAATTGAGTTATTTATTTATTTATTTTATTTATTTATTTATTTTATTTACAAAACAGATTTTAAAAGATAAGTCACTAATGTCTACCTAACTGGGCATGAGCCCGTACCAAGGTAGACTGAGCCAGTTTTCACCTTACATTGTCTCAGCGCTCAATTTTCTTTACTTCAGTTACTAAGGTTATTTTCCCTACTTTATTTAATCATAACATAACACACGCTCACGCACGCACACATACATCCACACACACAAACACACTCATCCACATACACCCACACCCACATACATGCATACATACATACACACCCATACATACATATATATATATACACACACACACACACATGTACAGATAACGCCACATATATTCATGCACATACATACACACTCAGTCACACAGGCAGATATGTGGTCAGGGTCTCAGTGTTTCTGCGGCCCAACTGCTGAAGCCATGCCGTGATCCCTCCCCCAATACCAGAAGAAGCCGAAGCCCGGATAACTGTGTCATAAATCTTGTTAAGAATTCTTGTTAATATTTTAGATACAATATGTATCCACGTCAATTATGTAAAACAGAATACAATATTTAAAGTCAAGAATGTAAAACAGAATGCAATATTTAAAAGTAATTGGTAAAATAAAAAGTTTTTAGGTCCCTTCTGAATGTCTTAAGATCTGCAGCTTGCCTGAGCTCAAGAGGTAATCCATTCCAGAGGTTGGGTCCCGCCACAGAAAAGGCTCTATCCCCGTAATTTGTTAAATTTTTCCTCTGCGGAGCTACCAACTCCAAGGACACACTCTGAGCAGATCTCAAGGCACGCTGCCTCATACCTAGATTCTTATAGGTCGAAACCACATCACTATTCAATTAAATATTAAGTATAACTAAAACCAATTGTGTTTTCTTCCATATATATACATATACTAACTAACTAGGTTTTCATTTCGAGCCTTAATCTTCAAAAAAAGTTAAATGAAATAAACTTTGTAAAGCAAAATAGTTTTTTTTTTACTTGAGACTAAAATTTTAAGTGCTGTTTTAATGAGGGAAGCAAAATAACAAATAATTATTCATTATGAAAGATAGGAAAATCATCAGGAATTTCGTAACACGATTCAGTTCATAAATGTTGAAATATGTATCCATCTATACTACGTGTTTTCGCTTAAAATGAGTAAAACAAAATCAATACATAATGGGGGAGGTGTTTGAAATTATCCATAATATGAAAATATAAAATGCAAATTATAGTATCATCGTCATCGCCTCGCTTCGTTTGGTTGATTTGGAGAATTTCGCAATACAGCATCATTGGCAATGTAGGTGTTGGTTGTTGGTCTTAACACTTTAATATATTCCAGAGCACGTTATGCAAAGGTTTCAGATGAAATTGCCCCATAAAAATATTGTATTATTTTCCATAAAATAAGTAAATATTACATTACTGTACGTGCGATACAACAGCTACTAATACTAATACATATATATTATCGTGTGCTTGTGTGAGTTTGCAGGGTGACCGATCAAAAAATATTTCAACTTATTTTTTTCCCTTTTTAACGTTCCCTACTAACTTAAAAACGATTGTTCTAAGTGAATTTGATACAATATTATAAAATTTTAGGTATCTTAAACTAAAAAAAGGTAATTCACTGTGTCGGTGTTTAGGTAGTAGAATTCCATAGCGAATTAAATAAAACAAATGTTTGATTTTACTATTCGATTTATTTGAATTTAAGCGAAATATTCCTTCCTACCAATCCTTTCATAGAAAATGTTCATATTCTAGATAACATACCAAGAAAAATGGTTCCACAATGAACACTTTATTGCTACATACTCGTATCTTTAATTATGTAAATGCCGTGTTGTTTGGCTGTTACATGCTTTGGTAAATCCCTTCTTAATTCATAATTCATGAAAGATTACTGCGAATATTATCACGGTAAATTTATGAGCAGACCATTGATCATCCTTTGAAGGTCAAAGTTGATGAAAATATGCAGGAGATTTAATGAAAAAAATACAATTCAAGAGTTTTTGTGTTTACGCTGTGGAAATCCATTTTTAATTTTATTAAATTAAATAAAATGCGTACTAGATTTGCTGAACATAACAGGGCGTTTAGAGAAATGTCTACATACTCAGAACTACATATTGCGGACCATTGTATCGAATATGAACATACATTTGACATAAACGGTACAACGGTATTACATTCTGTGTGTGGGGCGGGTAGACTAAACGCCTTGGAAACCTAAGAGATTTATAGAAATAAGAATAACATTGTTAATATACAGATCCCACCCTCATCTCCTTTGTTAGTATATCCTACTCCTGCCAACCATCCCGCCTCCATATCTACCATTACCCATCCCACTGCCCCTCCCACTACCTGCACCCTTCTCACCACATGAACAGCTCTCACAATTTTTAGATTTCAGTTTCCCTGAAGATGCCTACAAGTATAGGCGAAAACGTTCGGTATCTAAACTAACAAAGTGGAGATTAAACAGTGCTCAATAATATATTTTTATATTTTATTTTATTTAATTAAATGAAAAAAATTACAAACATATTGTTCATATTAACAATACTTTTGTTTAATAATATAAAACTATGAAAAGTCATGTACATACGCTGTGTATATTTACATTTCTTTTTTTTGCCCTTGAACAGACTCGTATTTTTACATGGGTACGAATTTTGCGTTGCTAGACAGTTGTGATGAAACAAATAACAAGCGTTCTGCGGACCTTAGAAAGTTCAGAAATATTAAAGATAAGGTTCTTAACTTATTATTCACAATGTTATGATTTCTAAAATGCGTCCATGTGGCAGTTTTATATAACCCGACACATTTTAAATTGGTGTTGAAGTAACCTCTTTTCTCGAATATTTCAAGTAAATAAATAGAATCGTTATTCCGACACTTATTAATATTATTACTCAATGTTCCTCTTAAAAACACAGGGCAGAAGCAAGCACTCATGATTTTGAGCAATCCAGCGATATCTGAATTATCTCATCTCTTCCACGGCATTCCATCAACACTTTGAAGTCGTTGCCATGCGAATGGTATATTTAGAAAAAGTTTGTTCAGGATTTCGTATCACAACTTTTAAATATAAAAAAAGCCAAACGCGTATTGTGAAAATTGATTGTCTGTTGGAAGATTTAAAGTTAAATTTAAAAGTCTATCAAATTATTTAGTTATTAAAAAAGCATTTTCAGCTTAAAAAACTCACCAGAAATAACTATGAAAAACAAGATAAGGAAATAATTAGGTAATATTTTCAAAGACGAAGCACACACACACACTCACAAAAAACACATTAAAAGCATGTTCCTTCTAATAGTAAAAACGGACGTTTATGGGTGATATATAAGTATTATTTTCGTGCAGTTAGAACAAAATTTATGGAGCATTACCCGAAAAAAGAGTATAAAATAATTGTAATTATGTGAGACCACTTGGCAATTAGGCGATCTAAAGAAAATACTCAATGGTGAATTATTATTATAATTAAACCGGGTTAAAAAAACACAATTTTTCAAGAAAAGATGTGTTGACGTCTCGAGACCAGCTGACGCATCGTTTGTGCCTATAATTAATTATTACAGTAGTAGAGTACAGTTCCATTCCTTCAAAAATAAAGTTTTTATATCAACTATTATTGTAAATACTGTGCGTAAATAATATATATTTTTTATTTTTCTTAATTTGTTATTTTTTTGTTCTCGTTTCAAAGAAAAACTTAATTATTATAAAGAATAAATTAAATAACATTTAAGTAGTTTTCTGATACAAATTTAAATAGGTAATTCTAAAATTTGCGCGGAAGATTAATATACGGATAACGGAAAAGTAAATCGGTATTTGAAAATAAATAAAACAATTGTTTTATTCTACTATTTGTTTATTGGACGAGAGAGACGTCTTTCGTCTTATTAGGACATTGTCAATCTCAATGGCAATCTGTTAGAGATTGACAATGTCTTAATAAGACAAAAGACGTCTCTCTCGTCAAATAAACAAATAGTAGAATAGAACAATTGTTTAATTTATTTCGCTATGGAATTCTACTACCTACCTAAACACAAACACTGAATAAATCGGTTATAGAACATTGTACACTATATTAAATAAAATGTTTTCATAAATGTGTGTAAAAATATTTTCTGCGGTGTGTATGTTTTTATTTTTTCTTTTCGTCTAAAAATATCTATTACAACAATAACGATAAAATGGGTACGTAATCATAGCAACAACATTAACGACACGTTGTCATGGTTCACGTCAACTTCAGGCAGCAACTGCAAGACAACACTACGACGGCTGACGGCAGAACTAAACACTATGTAAACGTACAAGAGCATTGTCGAGCAAAAAAAATAAAGAATCTTAAAATTATATTCTACACTACTACATCTTTCTCTCTCTCTCTCTTTCTCTCCGAAGGCGCTACAGCCCATATCGAGCCTTGGCCTCCCGCAACATATGCCTCCAGTCCTCAGCGGCCGACTTCCAATTTCCCACCTGGAGAAGCTGCGCCGCATCCTTTTTGACTTCGTCTTCCCATCTCAGTCTGGCTCTTCCCACTTTTCTTTTTTTCCCAGTTTTCCCACACATTACTACATCTAATATATAAAATTCTCGTGTCATGGTGTTTGTTATCATACTCCTCCGAAACGGCTGGACCGATTTTGATGAAATTTTGTATGCTTATCGGATAGGTCTGAGAATTGACCAATATATATTTTTCATACCCCCAATAGTTAAGGATGGTCCACCGCGAATTTTTTTATTTTATTTTTTTTATGGTTAGGCATTAAAAAATACATACAGCCCTAAATTTTCACCCTTCCACCATCAAACCCTATTTTTTAATAGCGATAATAGTAATCTAGTAATAATGTATATGGCAAAACAACGTTTGCCTTATAGATTATACTTTTTAAGATTATTTTTATTTTTTAAAGCATGCATTGCATATTTGCCTGTATGGAAGTGACGCTGCTTTTGACATGAAATTATTGAATCAATCGCTGTCTTGCAGTTGCTACCTGAAGTTGTCGCGGAGCACGACAATGTACCATAAGAAAAAGAAGCCACGTAAATATTTTTGTGAATTAATGAACCTTACCTATAATAATAATAATAAAATATATTAAAAAATACATACGTATTATTATTTTTTATATCTTTTCACTTGTGTAGAAATAATATTATGTAAAGCCAAGAATATTTCTCTCGTTTCTAACTCCTTTAATGCGTTCGAGGCTTTACGTAAAAAAGGTAAAATCCGCAATTACCGTCACGCTTACTTCCTAATACGGCCATATTTTACTTTTGCTTTATTATCACTACCTTTTTTACGTTTCAATTTTTTTGTGTTGTTTTTTCTAAAATAATAACACATTAATTGTTGATCGAAAGACCATTTTATACTTTTATTTCGCCTAATGACGCTCCTCTTTGCAGCAGTAGGAAAAAAAATATGTTTTTCAATTCCCCGTTTGAGGTGCCCCACGTGGAAGACACTGAACAGGCTAAGGGTTGGGGTGACTAGGTGTTAAAGTAACCAGCGGAGGTGGGGCTTTTTGGATGAGGAGGACACTAGCTGTACCTGCGGGGAGGTACAGATTGATTCTTATTTATTGCAATGCCCGCTGATGCGGAATGCATGTAATGAGAGTGAACTATTGATGGCGAATGACAAGGCAATATACGTCGCTGAATACTGGAGTGGCAAAGTCCGGACCCGAAAAGTAAGTAATTCAGAGCGATTTTGAATCGATGATTCGACTGTGTATGTTTTTTTTTAATTTCACAACATTTTTAAGTACTGTTTTCATTGTCACAGAAATGGTGTAATTTCTGTAAAAAAAAAAGATATTCTACGCCATAGAAAAAATAACGCATTGAGAACTCCAAAATACCTTAAAAAAGTACGATCCATGATGCCAAAGATCTGGATCTCGAATTTTTAAACATTCACTTTGCCAACACCCCGTAAATTTGAAAAAGTCAGAGATTCTAGAAATAAAGATGAGTTAGGGTCTACAGAGGAAGAGGCTTGAAGCTATTGGCTTTTGATATATCTAAGACAATGAGAAGAAAATATATGGATGAATATACATACAGCATTTTTAAGGTAATATATTTGTTTCCGAGCCAGTTTTCAAGGAAGTACTGTAACCGGTAATGTGAATCATCCCTTACAGGAAACTGTATGAGTATAAAATACTACTATAAACATTACTTTCAGTAGCGCTTTGATTACACTGTTTGCAAAAAGAAATAAGAATTTCTTAATCCCACAGAATAATAATATGATAGTACCTACAAATACGCCTCCTGAAAACGAACAACCAGAACGGACGCAGTGAAAATTTTGAAAGTCACTTTCAGTTTAAGACTAGAAATCTTGAAAAGAAACATTTGGTGTTTTTTACGAGGACAAAAATCAACATGTGTTCATATAAAACTGAATAAACAAACAGAGCGGAAGTTCTTGAAAGCCACAGTGGATATACTATAAATAAGTGGTTTTTTTATAATTAATTCGAGATAACTAGAGATTTTCTTTAGATGCGACGTTTTGTGGAAAAACCAACGTAAGGAACCATTCAAATCATACATCCTGTTGAACAATAGGGATTTTAACCCTTCCTTGAACACCTCCACACTCCTCAGAGTTCGCAAATCATGGGAAATTTTGTGTAACAGCAACGGACCAGCCACACAGAAGGCACGGTCAAACATAGTTAGCCAGACACCCTCTATGCGGCACCACAAGTCTATTGATAGAGTCTGTGTTTGCAGACCTTAGTGATTTTTGCCTTTCCGTTGCCTCCTCAGAAATGCAGAACTCCGAGATGTACACCATATTTCAAGTGAATTGGGTATCGAAGCCAAAATTATTGATTTCTAATATTTTTTTATGAAATTTAATGTATGGCGAATATTAAAAACAATCCCACAAAATTTTGATTCATGTATTTTATTTCATTTTCAAAGGATATTCATACATTTACGAATGATCAAGGTTACAATTGTAAAAAGAATATCATATTCAAATTCAAATTCAAATTCAAATATTTTTATTAATCAAAAAAATACATGCAATAAAACAAAACAATAACATAAGACAAAGTAATAAATTCAAGTACTCCCCAATTTGAGCATAGCTCGTGTTTTGGGGAGGAGTAAACTACATACATATAAACATATTTTGTTTTATCTCAACCCTATATCTTAGGGTAGAAACAATTCATATATACCCAATCAGTCCACCTATAAAATATGCGACAAGATAAATAAAAAAAAAAACACATAAATACACACAAAAAATAAAAATAAAATAATAATATGATCAATATTTAACCCGAACCAGCCCAATGATGGCCCTAAGAGGTATCAGGCAATCAAGATAAGGCGCTCACACACACAATGCAAGCATACTACTCTCTATACACACCATTGCATTCACACACACATATACACCCTCACGCATACATCTTATATACATAGTAAAAATAAAAAATACTCATATCTCTTTTAGGTATTTTTTAATAAGGTTTTTGACAGTAATTGGTTCAGCATGGATGTCATGTTTATACCTAGAGTATAGAGAATTATACCACCCAACACCCAAGAATTCGTAGTGATGCTGACCGGTAGTCGTACCTTTTCTGGGGACCCTAATCAATGTTGTCTCTCTTCGTGATCTCTCACTCGGAATCACGACATCTTCAGGGTTATATCCGTGGATAAAATAGTCCCTATGAATCTGATAAAGTGCTGCTCTCCTAAACAGTTTGTCAATCGTATGCACCGGGAAGTCGTTGAATACATCGATTGTGGGATAGTCAAAGGGCTTTTTCAGTATAATTTTAATTATCATGCGCTGTACTACGTTTACTGATTTGAGTGTCGTTTTATAAGTACCTCCCCAGCCAACTATCCCATACTGCAGTATTGACTGAACCAGTGCAAAATAGGTCGATCTGAGTAATTTCATTTCAAGCACATCCCTGATTCTATAGAAAATATAAAAGATTTTCCTCAATCTTTCTACTGTTGTAGTTATATGATTTTTCCATCTTACCCCAGAGTCAATCGTAATCCCCAAATATCTAACACTATCCACCCGAGAAATCAAAGGACAGGCACAAGCCACTATGTCACCCAAAGATCCCGAACAATTCTTATCGTGCACTGCTATATCATGCAACACTGGAAGTCCTCTATTATAAAGTGAGAAAACAATATAATTTGTCTTTTCAGCATTCAAAGACAGCAGGTTTTTATCAAACCAATCCTTAAGAATGGCTATTTCTATATTCGTCCTTTTAAACACCTCCTCCCATGTTTCTCCCCTCACGATCATAGCCGTGTCGTCGGCAAAGGAGAGTATTGTAGACATAATCGGCAGGGAAAATATTTCGTTCACGTAAATAATGAACAAGATAGGTCCAAGTACCGTGCCCTGAGGTATTCCGAATTGTGTAACCCTTTTGGGACCAATTGTTGTATTTATCCGCACATGCTGTGTTCTATTTTGGACAAAACTTCGGAACCATCTCCTAACACTACCACATATGCCAATCCCATTCAATTTGTTCAAGAGGCCGACATGACTGACGCTGTCGAATGCCTTTCTTAGGTCTATAAAGACACCCAAACACTTCTCACCGGTATCCAGTGCTCTGTACACTACAGAAGTTAGCCTAGATATAGCATCATCCGTACCAACACCCTCCCTAAAGCCAAATTGATTTGAGGCTAACAATCCCTCCATTTTAATAAAATCTATGAGTTGTTTCTTCACTATCTTTTCAAAAATTTTTGAGACATTTGATGTCAGGGTTATAGGCCTATAATTAGACATATTGGATGCATCTCCGGATTTATGTATTGGTGTTACCAATCCTACTTTATATACCTCCGGAAAAACACCATTATTCAAGCTGACATTGACTATGTGCGCTATTGGCCCCGACAAAGACGAAGAATTATGCTTTAGTATATTCACAGATATTCTATCATAGCCCGGAGTAGACCCACCCCTCATATTTTTAATGATCCCTGATACTATCTCGGAGTTTATCGGCTTTAGGAAAGCGGAGTTTATTGAAAGTTGAATTTAATAATAATTTTGTTTAATGATATTATCTTTTTCTTTTTACAAGGCTTCGATACCTATTTCTTTTGATAAAGCGAAAGGGAAAAAATCATAAAGGAAATCCTAGTACAGCAGCGCGCCTACATTTTTTATCCCGAATAAATTAAAACGCCTCTGTAAACATGTGACGAAGACAAATTAAAAGAAATACATAGGTAGCAAAAAAATGAGAGAAAATGAAAAACAGGATAAAAAAACGTATTTACACGTATCTTTTTGATCGCAGAACAAATAATACAATACTTAGTATATATTTATTATGTTGTATAAAACAAATTCTTTTCATGTTAGAATACGTGAAAGAAAAAAAAAACAATATAACAACAGAGAAAAGAAAAGAAAGACGTCAAACCTCGAATGCTTAACACTTCGTGAAAAGCGTGTGAAATATCTCGTCATTTTTTTTTTAATTTTGTAACTGTCAAAACTCGAAAAGCTGTGGATTTAGTACGTATGTGAAATACTTCATGTTATACAGATACGCTAAGTACTTTCCAAGTACTTCATATTAAAAATTGTTGCATTTATCTCACATTTACATAGTTTGAAAGGATCATATTTTTATGCTCCATTTTTGGAATATTTCTCAATTTTATTGCAGGGTTTTTTTTTTATTTTAAATATACAAGTTTTCAATAATCAAGTAATCGTAAATATAGCGATAGTGTGTGAAGATTTTTTTGTAACGTGTGCCACTGTGAATTAATATAAGTACGTCATTGAGTGAGAAATAGAGAAGGGGTGAAAAGAAGCAATGAAATTCTAATGCTCATATAAAAATGTAATGAAATGGGATGCGGAACAACCCTTTTAAGAAACTCATGTCTAGAACAAGATATTCTTCTAACTACTTACTACTCGCAGTAGTAACTGTGTCAATTACCGGACTCGTTGCGAAAAGAGAGTGCGTTACATTATGTGTGTCCCTTTAGGATTGATATGCATACAGTCGAGTTTCGTTACAGCGAACCAAAGAGGACCAATAAAAATATTTCGTTACAATGAAATACATAATTAAAAAATTACTCGTACTCTTGGAAACATTAAGCGTCTTCAAATATCATAAAATTGAGGAACAATCGAGCATTGATTTTTCAAAATATCATTTAAATACAGAGAAAATTTGTTTCAATGAATATCGATCACGAAATTTTCAGTTTAACGAAAGTTTTAAACCAAACTTATTTTTCTAAATTTATTAATTGTGGGGAAAAAATCACAAAATGGAATATTTAAAATGATCATTTGACAGTTGACAAGTATTTTTTAAGTGTTATAACAAAAATAGAATGAAAAATGTCAACGCAGTATTTTTGAAAACATGACACTAAAATATGAGCCGTGCATTTTTTCAATATCACGATATATTTTTACTTGTTTCTTTATAACAACATTTTACTGCATTAAGTATCTGCTAGTAATGATACAATTTCATCCTATTGAAAACATTCATAGTTTACCATACATACTCGTATTATACTACCACAATCTATTGAAATTTTTCGATTGTATAATAACGCACCAAACTGCTTAAATGTTTTGGACTAAATTAAATTTATAATAGTCATAAGTAAAAATGTTAATAATTTAAATGATTTACAACAAGCAAGCAGCATTTCCAGAAATTATAATTATTATGATTTTGAGACGATTGGTGGGGAAAAGAGGGAGGAAGGATAAGGTAGACGAGAGTAGTATAAAGATGAGGTAGACCGAAATTGAATGAGATGAAAGCATTTTTTCATTACTTTATCGTCCAGAAGTCTTTTATTACATCGAGGGGAAGATTAAACGCAATTAAAGAGAGTTTTTCTTGAAGGAAAAAAAATAAAGATAATATTAAAAATATTACTACTTACGATATACAATCTAGTCATTTAATTATTTTATATGCAAACTTTGTGAGTACTTATACATATTTTTTGCTCGTAAATTTATTTGTACTTTTTTTAAGGATAATTTAGCCCACGCTTGGAGTACACAACATTGTCTTTATGATTACCATTAAATTATTAAAATATTTAATTATATTATTTATTCTTTCAAGAGAGTTGGACTTGATAATATTGTGAAACCTTTCAGTGATCTTAATAAAAAAATTATATCAATCAAGCCATTAATTATTCTTTAAACGTTTTTTTCCATTGCTTTTATTATCTTTAGCTTAAAACATCGTAACAGTTTTATGCAAATGCGAGGTGCAAATGTGTATCGATCTAGTACGAGAGCATTCGGATAATAAATTATACACAGTTTGAATTTCACAAAGAGTTAATTCTATGATGCTCATCTATACCACCACGGCATCTTTCACAAGTAGAGTACCTGCCTTTTAGAGGATACTTGTAAACAAACAGAGAAGTTTAGGATGTCCCTTATTTGCTGGGGATACTATGATTTCTCATAATCTTCAAAATTTCATTGCAAACCGATTTTGTATTATTATTTTGGAACTAATTTAGATAGGTACTCCAAAGAGACATTCGGCTTCGGGCGACAATAAAATAAACTAAGCATTGTCATTGACAAATAAAATAAACATTAGAATTGTCATTGACATATAAAATTAGATTCATTGATCAACCTTCACTTATTATGATATCACAGAATGGGAGGAGACGAAGTGTCAATATCTGAATAAGATTTAATTAACAGTATAATTAAATAAATTTGATAACAGTGTTAATTTCCCTTGGAATTTAAACATGACGATCAATTTACCCTTTTGAAAGTTTCGAAGGCAAACCCTTTGGGAAATATGCTATGTTATCGTCGATACTACATATTATTATAACCTCCACTACTACCCAAGCAGCGCAGCAAAGAGAACAAGAAATAAGAAGCCAATATTGTGGCAAGAATTTCCAGAATTTAGCTAACCACTAACAGTGGTACTCCTGCCACTTTGTCAGGGGTAAGCACGTATGCGGTTAATGAGAGCAGCTTTCACAAAACTTTGGATATGCAAAAAATGAAAAAGAACCGGTTCCAGATTTAATCAAATATTTTTTTTACATATCTGACAACTGTTACTCCAAACATGAATATTTCTTATGATATAAATGCTCCACCATCTTCCATATAATAAATGGTGTAAACCACATGAATAATTGAATTTCAGTTACTAATCACTGATTCTCACTATTTGTTATACCGAAGTGATGTATTTCACTTCTCCAAAACATTGTTTTTTTTTATATAGTTGAGACTGATGACGAACACCGCAATTGATAAATTCATTGAAAAAAACATTAACTTAACGTATCCATGCTTTAATAAAATTGTAATCAATGTTTATTCCAACGATCCAGGGTTTAAATGTTCACATTGTGAAAAAACTTCTTTTTTTTCACTATTGATTTTATTGCTGGAGCGCTTAAGTCAAATCAGAGCCCGTAGACAAACCGTACTTAGCGATCGACTACTGGCGAACTTTTCGACAATCTACCTACATGTACCTTGTAATTATGCGTTATTGTTGCAGTTATTGACGAAAATTCGTTTGTAGTCGATCGCCAAGTGCGTGTTTGTCTAGGGGCTCAGTTTGACATTTTCAAGAGAACTTTCTCTCTTAAAGTTATCTTACGTAAGGCGAAAGTGTTTGGGAAATAAAATTAATTATTTATTCCAAACTTAAATTCATTCATTGTTAATTTGATACATAAATGACGATGAGGATGATTCTGGATGATTTTGTTTTGACGCCGTTCAACAATCCCTAGACCGTCTCAAGGGCGCCGGTGAAGAGTGCAGTTTTCAATTTGCTTCTGAAGCTGGTGACAGTCTGATTAATTCCACGTAACCGGCCCAATGACACCAAAAGCCCCCTCATAGAAGTTAGACTTACCGGCTCTATTGGGATCAGTAAGTCTATTCACAGCCAGTACCGAAGAGCGCAGAGGTCTTCTAATGTTCAAGTCAAGGAGACAAAGCTCTGTATTAAATATTATTTGTTTAATGATAAATACTACAAGAGAAACAATTTGAAATAATAAGAAATATAAGCTGTTTTGAATAAGTCATATTATTATTTGCCAACGTCTGTATTGTACGGTGATATCTCCTGGGTACTGAGACTAGAAGGGATACAATAAAAAAATATACAGCAATTTAGATTCTGTTTAAACAAGAGTAGAAATAATACAGCTACTAGCTATTGTAGAAATAGAAATGGTAGAAATAAATCCAAATATCGTTATTACGAATACCGATTTAACGAAATTTCTGATACAGCAAAATGATACTTCTGCATGATCTTATTTGTACCTGCCATATAGAAATTATGGATGGTCGTGTAATTATAATTTGTACGAAACAAAAATTTTTATCACAACGAATACAGATATCGATTAAATTTTGATATTATTGACCGAAGGTACTTGTTGGAAGTCCATTTCAAGGTGAATTGAAACAAAAACATTATTTAGTTAACTTTCACGTGGCGTGATTATTTATCTACGCTTACTTATTCGGAGACTCAACTCCATCTTCAGGTAATTTGTAGAAAATTAAACTTTTCACCTTTTTTTAATCGCCTGAAGATGGAGGCGAAAGTCTCCGAAAGTTTGTAAGCGTAGATAATAAAATCACGTGGAGGTAAACTAAAAACTGTTTTTTTTTCAATCCACAGATATTGATAGTTGTTCAATATTACTCTCACTATAATTATCAATATTATTTACAGATAGGTACGAAGAGTTAGCACTATTGTTTATTCAACGGAAAAAAATATATTTGTCTGAGTACCACCTAAATAATTTTTCACAATATTCTATATTTTACAGTTTTTTGACATCGTACCTACAAACACAACTAAAGAAAATATTATAAACTATGTGACCCGAATTTAAAACCACATTTTTTATCTTCTTCTTCCTCATAGATACCTGTAATGTTCGAACACTTGCATCTGATATCAAAGATGGACAAAAAGGTTAGTGGAGTGGAGACCTCGTGAAAATAAAAGTAGAGGAAGACCTCCAACTCGTTGGTCAAACGGCATTAGAAGACTCCCTGGTAACTGGTTGCAAAAAACTCAGAACAGAGAGGCCTGGAGACATGCGGGGGAGGATTATGTTCAGCAGTGGACAGGAAAAGCTGGATAAGATGAAGAGATGAAGATTCAATACAACGAAATAACTTAAACGGTCCCACAAAGTTCGTTTCAAGGAGATTTGATTGTAGAGTAGTACAATGTGGTTTGTTAGGTCGACTTTTCCCAACTGGGAATAGCGGGACTTCTCATTCTGTAAGTATAGATGTATGTACGTACCTACTGTTGTTATTATGTTCTACACAGGATTATGATTAGTAATTCGATAACACAATGCTGGTTTTGCTATTATTATGTGTTTGTTGCTTATTTATTTCGACTGGTGAGGTATTTATATCGCACTCCTTTTCGCAAGTTTTTGAATGTCCTGTTAACGGCAGGTGTTCGAAAAATAAAGTGTAAAAACCAACTTTAATTTAGTAATAAGTCATGCCACCAATCTTGAATGTCTATTTTTTTGTTGACACAATAAGGATAATTTGCATGTTTATTACATGTAATTGGTCTGCTGGCTACATCACTGAGGAATATGCCGTGATGTTATAGTAGTTGAGCTAGATATTCATAAATTTCGCAATAAAGCAATACACTTGCCTTCTATATACGACATTTTGAGGATGGTGATTTTTTATACTGCCAATGATTAATGTGTAAAGGTGGAGTTAGTCCACTTGCCACTCCACTTGTAGGAAAAGCGGCGAATGTATGAATGAATGTATGATTAAAATTGTAACATATTTCTATTTTAATAAACAATATTGTAGAAAAAAATTTTTTTTTTTATTTCATAATGGAATTCTACTACATTAACACCGATACAGTGAACAGAGTAAATGTGTATTTTTAACATGCAGTTTTTCCGCTGGTAACCTCACTTGTTTATGCCGTGATAGTGTAGTAGAAATAATAGATTTCTCACTGTTCTCAGTTTTTCATATTGAATGTACAACGCTGTTAGTCCATAGAACTGCTCCTTAGTTCGCTGCACCACATTTTATTCAAACTGCATAATATCTATGAAAATTGCAACGAATGTATGTATTTAAAAACTAAACCAAATATTAACCCATTGTACTGAGTTTATTATTACATGTTAAGTAGGCAATGAGCTGAGGTGGATCAACCATTTAAGCCCAAGTGGAAAAAGTCTACTCATTTATTTCCATTTGAAATTTGTCGAAAAAAAGTTTTATCACATGTAATATGAATGAAAAATAATCTTTCTTACCAATCAAAATAATTTGACGATAAATAAATTTATTTTTGCTAAAATCTCCAAATAATTCTTGTATTTTGTGCGTAAACATTCATAAACATACATGAACAATTACGACTTGATAAAAATATATTCTTCTCTTGTTTAACCAAATGTTTTTTTTTCTATTTTTATGAGCGTTTTTATTCCTAAATTTAATATTCAAAGTGTAACGTCAATATACTTATCAAACTACAAGACCACAATAACAGAAAAGACAACATTATACCATACACCGTCAAGTACTATTCGAATATTTTCTTTAAATTTAATTTCAATATTCCGATGTTCACAAAGTTCTGACATTTGAGCAACAATTTTAGATTATTGTACCATCCCAAACCAAAATATGTATCGTCGTACTGTGCTACCGATGTCATAATGCGATAATAATACATTCCTGCGGATGGAATTTTAAAATTAAGAATTCCTTACATATTTGGAATTTGTCCTTTTTCTTAAACACATATTTTGTGGTGGAAACAACAAACTCTTTAAATATTTTCACCGTTGGATATTCCATGGTTTCTTTAAGATTATCTTTAATAAACTCTATTGATAATTTTCCAGGAAATAAACAATATTTATATGCACTGAAGAATACAAAGAGAATCAGGGCAAAGT
The DNA here is from genome assembly GCA_947579605.1 of Athripsodes cinereus. Taxonomy (NCBI): domain Eukaryota; kingdom Metazoa; phylum Arthropoda; class Insecta; order Trichoptera; family Leptoceridae; genus Athripsodes; species Athripsodes cinereus. The sequence continues at coordinate 16,077,790 of OX388322.1, read as the reverse complement.
ATACAAATTTCGATTGATTAACTTGCAATCTTTAACAAAAAATATAGAACATTTTTCTGACCCTATCTTCGGTAGATTGGATGTCGTCCTTACACTTGAGATGAGAATCTATAACAATCTTAAAAAAACATAGTTACGCCACTGATTTAGAGAGAAGTTAAATATTATTTCTGCACTATTCAACTTTAATGGTATGAACAAGAATAGTACTAGTGTTTAAAATAGTGAAATATGAACATAAAAGAATAAAGAAACTGTGTTTACACACGTTGTACACGTATTGTAACTTGTACTTGTATATATAATTAAATACGCAAATATGAAACCCCGTTTCAATGGAGTCCTTTCTTCTACAGTTATAATAATACAATATAGAAATGAGTATGTTTGCATAAAATTGTGTAGATTTTATTCTCGTATTCTGTTAATTGAATAAAGAATGCATGTATTTTAGAATTATACATATTTTATTTGAATGAATATTTTTACAAGGTTGAATTCTCTGTAAAGAAAGATCTCTTATTATTGTCTGTGAATTTTCGTGTGTCCTTTTAAAGACAGACTTTTTGTAAAATAAACCAAAATGCGACATTTATCATTTTTAATTCACTGATGATGTGATCTAGCCGTCCTTAATGTCTTATATATTCTATCTTCATGAGTACAATATGAATGTTTATTACACGCAAATATTATCATATTTATTAATAGAAAAAAATACACGTTCCTATAACTGCAACGTATAATCGGAACAAGATAAAAATTAATACAAATAAAAGATTACAATTAGTACAGCCATGGAGCATCCGGTAAAAAATAGATCTCCCATTTTTTTCCACAAGTTATCGAGTGTCCTGTAAAAGGCAAAAGTTTGAAGAAGAGACATTTTACATCGATGAGTTTAACCCCGCTTGTGGGATATACTATTATGGTAGATATAATGCAGAAGAAGAAGTACCTAGTACAATAATAGAAGATTAGATAGAACTAACATATATGTTCTTCGCGTAGGTGTTACTGTAGAAGAGGGTCTATCGGGCTGTAGGGAACCTTATGTAACATTCATATTCAAATGTTCCTAAAATAAATCTATGTTTGTTTAATTATAATAGATAATCTGTATCAAATTCCATATACTACTAATGCTATCTCATCACGGCATATACCGCAAAGGGGGTAGCCAGCAGCCTAACTGCATGTACTAAATATGCAAATTGCCCTATCTATGCCAACAATTTTTTATAAAATTCTATATATACACTGTGTCGGTCAATAAAACGTATAGTAGAAAAAACCATTTGTTTTCTATGATTACCTAAATACAGACACATTTATTTTGTGCCTTGATACATTAATGCACAACATCAACCTTATAATATGTGGATGAGTATTCGATTCAATTTGCTATTGTAATTGGTTTTCTTCGGTACATTACCGAATAGTAATGTACACATATACCTAATAAGTTTAGTGTAGATATATGAGTATGTCAGTCAGTCATCATTGAATTATTTCTAGGAAATTTATTTACGATTGTCAATCATAATTTACGAGAGACGATGATGTGTCATCGCAGCATCGATGTCATGTCAACAGGATAGAATAGGAGTAGGACAACTTTATTTTAGAAAATAAAGTGCTTCTACATCATCGCGGCATATCTCACATGTGGGGTAGCCAGCGGTCTAACTGTACATTATAATCAAGCAAATCCTCTTCAAAGTGCCAAAAAATAAGTTATTACTCATCCTAAAATTTAGGACGGGTGGCATATTTATTGATTTTAAATAACAATGACACCAACCATCATTGCAGTGTTTACCTTTTCGATGAGTAATTTATATCTTATCGCTGAAATGTAGGTGTTATTGTCTTACAAGTGAGGTTTTACGAACACTTGCCTTTTATATGACGCTCGATAACTAACAGAAAAGAGTTGGAGACCAATTTTTTACCAGGGATTTACAGGTTTTAGTAACACCTGTCTTTTACAGAACACTTGAAAATTTATATTTAAACGAGAACTCCAAGGAAAAAATAAAGTTACATCGATAAAAAAGTAATTTTATTTATTATTTATTAATTACGTTTTACAGGGATACAAACAGTCATAAACAGGTAACAATAAACAGAATCATATAAAGCCATAAGTAGACCAGTAAAGTCCCCTATCATTACCAATATGTAATACAAACAATGAATGCAACAACAGTGCCACACATGTAAATTTAAACAATCCTAAGCATGAGACAAATACAAAAGAATAAAATTAAATTTAAAATTCGTAATAAGATTAATTAATGAACATGCAAAACAAGCAAGATAATTTAAAATATCCACAAAAAATATAAATATGTAAAGATACATGTAAGAACTTAAGAATATAAAGGAATAAAAATATAATTACAACAACAAATACATAATAAAATGGTTAAAATATACAAATACATAATAAAATGGTCAAAATATGCGAAAACATAAAATAAAACAAAGATTATTACAAAAAATGAATGATAAAAATTTACTAATGAGATCTTAGAGTACGTGGGTGCACATTAATGTAATAATAATTTATGCAATGATATCAATCAATCATTCAAGTAATGTGGCATTAATTAGAATAATCGCTCTTTAGCGACAAACCGCTTTACCTATATATGAGTAATAATTTCGCCACTGTAGACCTTCTTAATATTAACTGGTTTGTACTGTTTGAGGACGGTATGCAAAAGGAATTCATAAATAAATAAATACCTTGTATAAAATCTTTGTCTATTTATCTGAATTAACTTGAAAACAATATTGGCACCAAACTATTGAACAGAGTACGTCAATATCGATATCACTGTCATAAAAATGAATAAGGTAAATACTTTATTTTAGTATTAATATGTTTAATGTACAAAAACCATACCTACATAATTTGAAAAAGCGGAGTATACGAGATAATCATCGATCATATTCGATTGACAAACCGTAGTTTACCGACGCCTGCTAGAGAAAATAATGCCATAAAATATATGCAGTACACACGTCACTTTATAAGAGGTTCGATGAATACCAAAAAGCAGGAACTGTGAAAAACATGATTAAAAATTTCTGAACAAAAAAATATAAAATCTTAACAAAACAGTTGGAATAACTAAAATATTTTAATGATAAACATACCAATACAGATATTGAAATGCTATTCGAATTTAATGGATTTTTCACATTTGAGTAAGCGAAAAAGATCTTAGAAAAATTGCTTAACAAGAACCTCATTTTCACAACCAGCAGATTGTGCCAACCTATTTAAGAGAAAATATGAACATATCCGAGACGAGAACCAATGTCAGATTGACTGGTCAGATCCTCGTGGACAATTTTTTCTTTTTTTTTTTCTTGTGTCATGAAAGGGGAGTGTGCTGGCACCTGGTATCGAACCACGGACCCCTTGTTTACGAGGCCAGGACTCTACTCCAGGCTATTATAAAGATGGTTGCTTTTAGTTGATGTATATACTCAACAGATATGGAAAATAGTGATTCGAATTGAAATAATTGGTAAGACCTGTGGACGTATCATGGATAAAGTGCACTTAAACCAATCCAAGCTGATTCGTAAGCATCGGAAAACTTTTCCTGCTTCCTCCTATAGGAAATTTGCACCATCTGGTTCAGTAATATTGTGAATTCACATATATATAAATATATGGACTTGCAAATCAATATGAAATATAAATTGAAAATTGCGAAAGGTCAACGACCGAATCAAACATACAAAAAAGAAATGATTTTATTCAAAGAAAAACTTCGTATCTTGCAAGTAGTAGGTAGATTGATAGATCACGTAGATGTATTTTGAGGAAATTAGCTACTATTTCTCGTGTAAATTAACAAATCAGAAGCATAGTAATTATCTAACAGCGAGTAAAATAAAATAAGAAAAAATAACGATAACGAGAAAAAAGAACTTAATCTAAGGTAATAATTTTACATTAACATTAATAGCTTGATATGGAGGGTCTGTGCATGATGATAAAAAAATTATCCAGAATATTTTTAAAATAATTTCGTAAATATAATATTAATAATAATAATTAAAATCCTTAAATTGTGTAGTTTTGCGCTGTGTTCGGTGACCAGCTATAGTCATTTTTAAAAAACGTGTTCACCATTCTTCAGGAATGTCACGTCCGGTTTAAGGTCTGCTCGCTATTCACACATAATAATAGATCGTATTTAGGGGTGTGTGTCTGTTTGTATGTTCATTATAATTTCGATGTAAACGCTCTTGTAGGTAGGTATAATATCGAGTGGGATATGGAATACTGCCTACATGAGCGTATATACCTACAGGCATACACCCTCATGATTAATGTAACTAGCACATAAGTTATCTTTAGGTATTTTTAGCTAGTATGTTTTTTTTTCTTCTTTGGGGGTTTTATGAATCAATGGGGGGAATAATTAAATAAATATGGTAGTGAAAATGGACACTTTTTTTAATTTAAATATAAACTATGAATATGTGCGCGGAATATATAACCATTGGTAGGCACCGAGCAAAATATCCGGGCATACGAGCTGGTACGCCGTATGTTGGCCGCGGTTATTGTTTTGAAAAACAATAGCGGCCTAACGGGACATTTTTGCCAAGCCGACACTAGGACTAGGGGAAGGAGTATGGTAGCGAGGGGTGAGGTACCATCCCCCTAGCCGAGTGGCCATCGGAAAACCGCGAGATCACTTCCTGCCAGTATTCCGTGGAGACAGGTCTACTCCCCGCCAGACGTCGGAGAAGACATCGTGTGCGCTCGTTGCTGGAGCAACGAGGCTAGACGCGGTTCTGTTCCTGCCACGGCCTTGGACGCATGGTGCAGACCTCCTTTGGGGCGGCAGCCGCCAGCCTCGGGGCAACACCATCCTGAGGGCTATATGCCAGGATGCCATCGATGGAGGGATAGCGTCTGCCTGAGTGCCCCAGGCAGAACGATCTTCTTGGACCCCGTAATAACGTAACGTTGAATTTTTGTGTTTATTTATATGTGTTAAAGATAACGTTTAAATTGATTGGACTATAAATACCTACGTGTATGGACTATTTTGGTGTTCTATATAATATATATTTTTTTTTGGAAAGACAATTAATTGAAAAATGGTGTTTAGCAAATAGGAATAATTAGTTAGGTTAAAGATTTATTTTAATTGGGTTTTTTTAATAATATTTTTTTACATGTTTGTTTGTTTTCTTAAATAAATAATTATGTATAATTAAACAATTGTGTTTTACATCATCCGCCTTCACTTCATAGTAATATGCCATAGCTTTTCAACCTCTCTTTATTTAGCTTGTAATTATTATGTACCAACTTTCACTTTGAAGACAATCATATGATATGAGTGAGGATATGGTAAGTATCTAACAGGATTGAGTAACTATTATTTTATTTATTGCTGTCAGCTCTCTTGTTTCCCTCTTCGCCTCCGTTCCAGCTGAGGAAGGCCTTGTCAATTTTGGCGCCCAACGTGGGGCCTTAGCAACAAAAGACACCTCCAGGGGAGTCTAATTGCTAAAACGAACCCACGATTTATATCCCTGGGAGACGAGGTAGCTGGAATGGAGAGAGGGTTTAATTGTAAATTTATTTAATATTTTCTTTTTACATAATGGCATATTACTTTGTTATGTGTTGGCGGTGATGTGAAATGATTTTGGAACGTTTTATTGACTGATATTGTATTTTATTTTGATTAGGTATTGTTGTCTTTATCTATGGGATGGATAAATTAGTTTATGTGTCACCGGGTCGATATGTTATCAAGAAGTTCACTCAAACATTCAGTGGTTGGCTGGATGAGGAACCGGAAGTATTCCTTAAAGCATGTGAGGAATACTGGCGTATGTCCGATGAAGGCGAAGTACCACATACAGTACTTCGTAATTTGCGAGCTAACGCGAGGAAAGCGTTTAACAGCGAATTTTTCAAAAGCCCGTGTAAATGGTCTTCATTCAAGAAGTGGATTATTTACGATTTTGGCATTCGTAATGTCCATGGTAAAATAATCGGGGAACTATATAGCGGAATACAGAGTTATTCCGAAAAGGGCTGTGATTTTGTTTATTTCAAGCGGAGACTCGTAGAGCGGCTTGAGAAAGGCGGCTATCATAATCATATTGATAGATCGCGAATAGCGTCATTCATTGTAACGCTAATGACGCCGTTTTACAGAGAGGCACTTCTTGGTGTAGAAGTACACTCTTTGCAAGAGTTGGAGAACCGTGTTCTTCATATTGATTTCCCCGAGGTGTACCCCGTGATTACACCACCGCTAGCTACCTGTGAGGCCGCTACGGAAGACGTATCTCGGTCAGAGGTACCGGAAGATCAGCCTGATAACATATCGGACCAAATCGTCGATGGGTGCGAAATTGAGGTACCTGTGGAGGAGAAAACTCGCACAGAAGACCCAATAGTGGTGGAAAAGCCAGAAGAAAGCACCAGTCAAGAGGAGGAAAATAAACCTCCTCACGCGCGCGAGTTTCTTTTGTTGTGTATATTAGTGGCGAGTGAGCTCGCACTAATATTATTTTGTTTTCTATGCAGACAGGGCTACTGTATAGTATTGAATTTGTTTAATAAATTACGTCGCCGCGAAAAAGAGTTAAATGAAGAGGTAAATGAAGAAATAAAATCCATCCAGCAAATCAAATACAACAATACATGTTATGTGGTTTATAATCTGTTCAATAATGTGTTTATTGACACAGATTATAGGTGTCTGAAAGCCAGACAAAAGTTTTGGTTATTTCGCTAAAAAAATAACCTGGCGCCTAACATGGGATCGTTAAATTGATTATGTTTTTAATTTTATAGGTATTGAGGTGGGTAGGTACTTAAGAATAAATTTGTACTGTGTAGTAATGAAAACTGTTAAAAATGTGCGGGAAAATGGCTTAAATTTGCTATTTTTAATGTGTATGATAGTAATAATTTGATGAAATGGTGATAATTTAATGTGTAATGTACAAATAGGGAGTGTTTTATAATGTATAGGTATATGAGTTGTTATAATGTTTTGTTTTGGGAAATTAGTGTGATTAATAGTGATTTGCGAACTGTAGAGAGTTGCGCAAAATAGGTATTGTGAAATGGCGCGAATTTGGATGCGCGGGAAATCGAAGCACGAGGTATGCAAGGACCACGTGGCTTGTGGTAGTGTAGAAAAAAAAGCGCGCGCTCTTGGGGAAAACGCGGGAATTTGAATGCGCAGGAGTGAGTAGGTATGTACGGTGATTCGTGAAAAGGTTCGTTTGCAATGCGAGAAAGAGAAAGACGGTGTAAGCGAGAGGTATGTTGGCGAGACAGTATGTAGAAAGAGAGAATGTTACGCTAGGGAGAGTTTGTAAAAAGGGCATGTGTATTCTGGCAGCCTTGTACGGGACGTGTAGTTCCCGGCTTAGCATAGGTGCCAGAGGTACAATGCGGGTTGTGTGGGAGATGCGAGTTTCAGAGGGACGAAAGGGTGTACCAGCTGAGAGCTGGTAGCCTGACCACCTTGAAATAAGGGGTCGGAGTTCCCGGTGATCTGGAAGTCTGAGGTGGATCTGCTAGGAGATGCAGAGATAGGTCGGCGAGAAGGCTGATCGGAGAGGGAAGTTATGAAGTGTGCCAAGACTGCCTGAAGAACGCCATGAGGTATCTGTATTGCGAGTGAGTGGAACGTACAATTACGTACATACCTATCTGTAAGGTTTTGATGTTGATTGCGCAATTGTTTCTTGTAAATTAGATTTGAAATTAAATGTGAGAATATAAAAAAATTAAATGGGTTGCTAAATGAATTTGAAAATGTATTTAAATTTATAATTGTGGGAAGTACCTACCTTACCTATGACGTACCTAGACGGGCGTATGTTGAATTGGTTTTAATAATATTGTAATTATTTTGTTTAATTGTGTGTGGATAACGAGAGATGATATAGTTTCTTATGGATAATTTTTTCATCAAAAAGCAGGGACGATTGATATGGAGGGTCTGTGCATGATGATAAAAAAATTATCCAGAATATTTTTAAAATAATTTCGTAAATATAATATTAATAATAATAATTAAAATCCTTAAATTGTGTAGTTTTGCGCTGTGTTCGGTGACCAGCTATAGTCATTTTTAAAAAACGTGTTCACCATTCTTCAGGAATGTCACGTCCGGTTTAAGGTCTGCTCGCTATTCACACATAATAATAGATCGTATTTAGGGGTGTGTGTCTGTTTGTATGTTCATTATAATTTCGATGTAAACGCTCTTGTAGGTAGGTATAATATCGAGTGGGATATGGAATACTGCCTACATGAGCGTATATACCTACAGGCATACACCCTCATGATTAATGTAACTAGCACATAAGTTATCTTTAGGTATTTTTAGCTAGTATGTTTTTTTTTCTTCTTTGGGGGTTTTATGAATCAATGGGGGGAATAATTAAATAAATATGGTAGTGAAAATGGACACTTTTTTTAATTTAAATATAAACTATGAATATGTGCGCGGAATATATAACCATTGGTAGGCACCGAGCAAAATATCCGGGCATACGAGCTGGTACGCCGTATGTTGGCCGCGGTTATTGTTTTGAAAAACAATAGCGGCCTAACGGGACATTTTTGCCAAGCCGACACTAGGACTAGGGGAAGGAGTATGGTAGCGAGGGGTGAGGTACCATCCCCCTAGCCGAGTGGCCATCGGAAAACCGCGAGATCACTTCCTGCCAGTATTCCGTGGAGACAGGTCTACTCCCCGCCAGACGTCGGAGAAGACATCGTGTGCGCTCGTTGCTGGAGCAACGAGGCTAGACGCGGTTCTGTTCCTGCCACGGCCTTGGACGCATGGTGCAGACCTCCTTTGGGGCGGCAGCCGCCAGCCTCGGGGCAACACCATCCTGAGGGCTATATGCCAGGATGCCATCGATGGAGGGATAGCGTCTGCCTGAGTGCCCCAGGCAGAACGATCTTCTTGGACCCCGTAATAACGTAACGTTGAATTTTTGTGTTTATTTATATGTGTTAAAGATAACGTTTAAATTGATTGGACTATAAATACCTACGTGTATGGACTATTTTGGTGTTCTATATAATATATATTTTTTTTTGGAAAGACAATTAATTGAAAAATGGTGTTTAGCAAATAGGAATAATTAGTTAGGTTAAAGATTTATTTTAATTGGGTTTTTTTAATAATATTTTTTTACATGTTTGTTTGTTTTCTTAAATAAATAATTATGTATAATTAAACAATTGTGTTTTACATCATCCGCCTTCACTTCATAGTAATATGCCATAGCTTTTCAACCTCTCTTTATTTAGCTTGTAATTATTATGTACCAACTTTCACTTTGAAGACAATCATATGATATGAGTGAGGATATGGTAAGTATCTAACAGGATTGAGTAACTATTATTTTATTTATTGCTGTCAGCTCTCTTGTTTCCCTCTTCGCCTCCGTTCCAGCTGAGGAAGGCCTTGTCAAGCTTAATCTACAATAATTGTTAAAAAGGTGAAATGTTAACTTTATTATTGTAATTCCCAAATAACAATGGTTAAAACACGTTAATAAATAAGGTTGTATTTCTTCTCACACTATTTCATTAACTATGTACTGCTATTTGTTGAAAAGCCAATTATCAGTGGCGTGTCTAAAGGGGTATTCACACTTGTTCACTTTCAGTGATCACTTTGGATGATCCTCCAAAATGTAAAAGGTGTGAACAGGCGTTTCATCAATAGTGATCACTAGCAATGAAAGCATTGGATGAACAAGTGTGAATAGACGTGTTCAATTTCGATGAACGGGTTTGACCCTGACACTCTGGATGATCATCCAAAAGGAAGCAATGTGAATGCTAATTTAGGTTTTCATACTGGGTAGGCCCACCCTCAATATAAAATTGTTTAATATTCACATTTTTTTAAGCCTGGTAATCTCAGGCAAAGCCCTGCTTTTTGGCTAGTATGGAAAAAACGAAACTGCCAATTACCCGAATTCAAATATTACGTTAATTTACTAAAAAGCATACAAAAGAGAATATTAATGTGTGAACTCACAGACACGCTTCGAAACTTCGTCGATGTAAAATTATTTATTGCCTTATGAAATGAAAAAAACCATGTTAACTCGATAACTTATTAAAAGGCATGTCTCAGATGAATTTGCACTACTCAACGTACATTGGTGTGTTTATTTATTTTTTCGAAGGGCTTAGGATCGGGACCACTGGAAACATTTCATTAACATCTATACAAAATATGGTCAAGATTCTTAGCACTGAGAGAACGACAGAGAACAGGATGTGAGTGTTTTGTTGAATTTTCTTGAAATCTACGTTTGTTCCTCGGCCTTTCGATGATTTATTTATTTATTTCTTCACATAAACACATTCGAATAGTTCAAAATAATAAGCTGTATAAAGTATACACAGCTTATAACATAGACCCTATATTATAGACCCTAAGCATTTCTGTACTTAAGACTCACGACTAATGTGTTATTTTCGCTTTTTTCGTAACTTTGGCATTTTTACTAATGGCTCTCAGGTACAGAGTTATAAAGTTTGTTTTAGCTCGCCTTTTGTATAGGTATTGATTATATTCAACATGAATGAATTTCTTAATAAGAATGCTTGTCACCAATTTAAAGAAAATAACGGATAGTAAAATAATTATAACTTAATTACTATATTAAGTTACAGGAAGTAAGAATAAGAACACCGCTAAACTTGCACTTAGTTATAGCAGTGTATAGCAGTGAAGACACTGCTATACACTGCTATAATAACTAAATAAGTTATTACATATGAAATTTATTTCCTACTAATATCAGTCTAATTACATTTCATTCAAATAAGTACAATTCAATCACATGCATTACATATCATCAAATGTTATTGTTTTTCATTCTTTATTTGAATCACACACATCTTGCATTCAAAATAGGCGGATACTCTAACAGGGAAACAAAAAACACAAAGATTTTTTGATTCCATTGTTTCCGAGCAACAAATACATACATATTAAAGTATTATTATTATTATGATTAGTATGAAAATACGACGAATATATCTCACGATTTACTTACTTTTTAATTAATCATGAAAATCTCTTTATTGTCTATCTACCTATATTTTATTTAAATATTATCATTAATGACCGGACTATATGCAATTATTTATTAAGGTATAAATATGCAAATGGATATAAAATACGCAATTTGTCAATGGTTTATTATTTAAAATATGTAAGACAAAAATTCCGTTGAGTCTCGAGCAAAATAAAGGTACTTCCACTATACCATCACAGAACATCCCATAAGTGGGGTAGCCAGCGGACAAACTGCACATAATAAACGTGCAAACTGTCCACTCCGTGCTAACAAAGTTAAGACATTATGGATGGGTGGCAAATCTCATGCTGAATTTGTGATTTGAAATGTCTTAATTTTTATGAACAATTTTCTTTTAAAATAGTGTCCTGTAAAAGGCGGGAATTTAAAAATGAAAGGAGACATTTAAACGTTTTCAATTATTCAACGTTTTGATTTGACATTCTGTCCGAATGTTTCATATTAATATGCAACGAAAAGGGCAATCTGTACGTTCACTATATGTGATAAGTCCACTGGCTACCTCACTTGTGAGAAATGCCGTGATGGTATGGATGAATAAATGAAACAAAATAAACCAATACAACGTAAATTGTTTCTTATGGTGTTGTTTATTTTTTATTCTCTGTTCAAAGGCCATCCACTTGTATACGAGTGTTCAGAGAATCGTGTTCGGACTACTCAAGTTCGTCGGTAGCCTGGAGGTAGAGTCTCGGCCTTGTGAACATGGGGTTCGTGATTCGATCCCAGGTGCCGGCAAACTCCCCGTTCACGACACAAGCTTTTAGCTTACTGTGAAAGGTGTATTAGGTTGTATTTGGGTTTATAACAAACCCTAGATATATTATTTTTTTTAAATCGAAATAACGCCATATCTAATGTTTCGCTTAGCCAGGGAAAGATGTTTTAGATTGCGTCTTTTAAGTCTTCATTTTTTTCATAGTTCGATGTTAATTAGATCCTTTAATAAAATATGTGATATCTATAACAATTAGCGGAACTTTTTTCTGTTTTAATTATTAATAATATATTTAACAACATGCAAAAATTATGCAAACGCATATTTGCATATAATCTGTATCTTAGTCATCATTAATACCGGTTATAGGAAGATAGCGCTAAGATCGTATTTGTATCTACTTCTGTTGCTATTAGCATACAAAATGCATAAAGAAAGAGATTTAGCGTCATATGCACCGTTTCTCAACCTTACATTTCATTCGCTCTTTAATGTCTCTCTTAGGAACATGGAGATTAAACAAACAGTGGCTGAGACCGGCTTGTCGGCCGGTGTGGCGCGGGGGTAACGCTCTTGCCTTTGAGTCACGAGGTCCCGGGTTCGATTCTCGGCCAGAGCAAAGTGAAGAATGACCTTTTTCAAATTGTCCTGCGTCTGGGTGTTACATGTATATGTGTGTATCGTCGCGTCAGTACACATAATACAAGATTCATCTTAGTTTGGTACTAGCTCGATCTGTGTGAATTGTCTATGTATGTTATGTTATGAAATAGATATTTTACAATATTTATATTTTTGCGTTTCTTGGCATTGCGTTGCGTGGCATTTCTGTAATTACGCACCGAAATCAAAATAAGTAATCGTTTGTCTAACTGCACTAAGGGTTACAAAGGTATGTAGATTAGGTTGAAATTTCAAATCTTTTTAGATTTTTTTGTTTCATTCATTTGTACCTTCACGGGATTTCCCCATAAGTATGGTAGCCAGCGGACCAACTCCACGTAACAAAAGTGCAAGTTGTCCTCACCGTATCTATAAAATTTAAAACATTAAAAGTGGATGCCATACCTCATCGCTGCATTGAAGATAATCAATGGTCTAAAGGTGATGTTTTACGAATACCTCTTACAGGACACTCGAAAAAAACAAAAAAGTGGGAGCCCTTTTCTTTACCAGAAACTCATCGGAATCTCACATATTCGGATTATATTATTAAAATGCCACTAGAAACGAGCTTATCCATTCGGGGCAATTCTACGCCAACTGATCCACCTATTCATAATACGACATTTCTAAAGTCTTGATATCGTTGTCATTAGAACGGTCTATTCATAATTTCTAATAATTCATAATTTCTAATCATAATTTCTTTTGTAAGGTATCCGTTGGTTATCTTACAAAAGAAATTATGATGTGATCGATACATGGTGTTCAGAAAAGTTCAAGTCTGAGAAACTATGTAAAATATCATAAAAAATATATATAAAAATGGCATGTGAATTGTATTGTTTTACATGGTACTCGTGGGAACACTCTGCTATATTAAATATACCTTCAGATTAATAAATACAGTGTATTACTTAAACACGCTTAATAAAATAAAACGTATAGGTATATAATTACATTATTTTGTAGTTGCAACTAGTTCTCTTGTGCGAATGTCAAGATCACGCTGTCAACGTTCATGACGCATAACATTGTAAATGAGTTTTATTATTAAAATATTAACATTGATATGTAGCTGGTATAAGATATCTAGACAAATCGTTGCCAAGAAAATTGAATTAATAAGAAAATAATAGCATTTTTTAGGTTAGCTAACCTAACGTCCTCCTGGATTCTGGGGAACCGTCGGGCATTTTTATAATCAATAAAAAGTTCCGAAAAACGAATTTTTTTAAATTCCTATACCAGATTGGCCGCCTTAGGCATACAGGAAAAAGAAAACAATAATTAAGTAAATCGAAATATGTAGTCAACTGAACAAGTTATTAAAACATAGCTCGAGAAGATGATAAATTGAAGATAAATAAATAAATATAGTTTTTATTCATAGTATTCAAGTGTTCATGAAAGAGTTGTATTCTTTTGGTATATTTTAAACTGTAATTTTTCTTAGTATTGCCCCAGAACAGATTTTAGTCTAGTGGGCCAATTTATTCCATAATGTTGCTCTTTATGTTTGTTTGTATGCAGTATTTTGGAATAAATAAATAATAAAAAATAAATTTTAAAAAAATCCTAGCGAAGTCCAAATTCGGTAACGAGTGTATCATAAATAAACAGTGCATCGCTTGAACTTCGTACAGTTTCATAGTTTAAAAAAATTGCGAAAACGTAGATAGGATGATATGATCAGCTTACGTCGACTAGACCTTAATAAAACGTTTTAACTACACTAGGACCTGTTTCAATTTCATGTTAAAATAATTATTATATGTTCATGTTTTTAAAAGTAGCTACTCTAGCACTACTTTAATACAATTTCATAATAATAATAAAAAAAATATATGTACATGTGAATATTTATATTACCCGAACCAAGTGAATTAAGGATGATAAGAATATTAAATAAATTACCATGTTTTTAGCCTTGAACAACCCTACGATGTTTATTTTTTGTTTTTTTTTTACATTTATTACTGAACTGGTTATCATCCTTTTAAAATACCTATATGAGATAAATTTTGAGTAATCCGAACTAGGAATGTCGTGGGAAGAGGTAAAGCAATTGGCGCAAAGTCGCCCAAGATGGAAGAGACCGTTTTGCGCCTTGTTTTCCTAGAAGTTTCAAAACTGATTTAAATAAGTTGAGAATTGAATGATTTTTTTAATACATAAATTACGACTTATATAATTCAACTTATCAACCGACAGTTGTTGATGGACGCTCATAACAATAAGATATAAATTTAATTTATTCAGCTTCTCGTATTCATTTATTATTTCGATGAGCTTCGCCACTCACCCTGAATGTCTAGTTTTTTTTATTTGTATGCAAAAGACGACTTGAATTTATGTTACTTACATGAATTACGTCTACTGGCTATCTCACATGTGGAAGAGGCCATGAATAGATAGAGATATAGAACAGTTGTTGCTTTTTTTGGTAGAGAGTCAAAAATTCAAAGTATTTAAGTATTTATTATATAACTAACTTATACAGCTTTCACACTTTTATCCATGTGTCTATGTCCTGGCTTTTTGCAAGAAGTCACCAGCGATCGTTTTAACATCATAAGAGTATCGTCTAGTCTAGGAAGGAGGTTTACCTCAACTCCTTTTGTCTTTAAGAGGTCTCCACTGACAATCATTTTTAGTTTAAAGGATTTGTAAGAGGTTAATTTCGTCCGTCAGCCATTCAAGGCCCGTCCGTGAAGACATTTTTTTTTGCAAATGCAGTTATATTATTATAGAAGTCTTTGATTCCTAAGACATTATAGAATGTGGCAGGTCCTTCCGATATTTTTTTATGCTATATTTTATTTGATTAAATATCACTAATTAACTAAAAAACGTAATATTGACAGATTCATAAAATTAATATTATTTTCCTTGAATGATGTCCAAAATAGATTAAAAACATGATATAAGCCTAATTATTATACAAAATACTATGTAAAATGTCAACATTATTTTTATTACATATAATATTCGTGATATCAAAATTTCGTTCCGATAGACATATAAGGAATCGAGTGTAGGTTGAAAATGATAGTCACATCGCGACAAGTGTATGTACAAGTATTGTGAAATATGCATATTAAAATACAGAATGATATTATGGATTCAAGGCGGCGGGTGTGGCGAAGAGGTAACACTTTGGCCTTTGAGTCACAAAGTCCCAGGTTCGAATCTTGGCCTGGACAAACAAAATAAAGAATGACTTTTGTCAAATTGTTTTGCATCTGGGTGTTACATGTATTATGTATATGTGGTAAGTGCATTGTATGTACCTATTATGTGCATTGTCGCGCTAATATCCATAATAGAAGATTCATCTCTTAGTTTGGGACTAGCTCGATCTAATACGAGAAATCATGTATGAATATTTTTTGTTTACAATAATATTGCGCAGCAAATATTGCTTTTTGTGCACTTAATGTAATAATAGATAAAATATGGCGGTAGAATTACATAATGTACATGAAAAACTGGCTACCGTTCATCCACACCATTACGGCTTTTCCCACAAGTTTGGTAGCCAGCGGGTATACTGGATGTATATACCGGGTCACCATTTCTGTGACTTATAATGTAAACGTTCGAATTCGATGACAAACACGTATCACATCGTTGAATTGATGATATATAAAAAAAGGCTTAAGCCGTATATCTTTTGAATAAATAAATAAATATTATACTACCTCTAACACATGTTTTACGTATTTTTGAATTTTAAAGGTCTCTTATTAATAGTTTAATAGTAATAGAAACATGA
Organism: Athripsodes cinereus; assembly: GCA_947579605.1. Taxonomy (NCBI): domain Eukaryota; kingdom Metazoa; phylum Arthropoda; class Insecta; order Trichoptera; family Leptoceridae; genus Athripsodes; species Athripsodes cinereus. The sequence goes on along the minus strand of OX388322.1, from coordinate 16,061,471 downwards.
AATGATAAAAAAAAACTCCATTAAAATTTGTTATTAGAATTTTAAAGTTTAACATAGAAACTTTAAAAATAATAATAATAATAATAATAATAATAATCTTTATTGCACAAAATTAGTATACAAAGAAGAAAAAACATGGTAACATAACAATAAAATACATAATTTTGTGCAATGGGCGAGTTTATTGCTGAAGCGCAATATCTTCCAACTAACCCATTAAACAAAAACAAATAATAATAATAATATATAAATAAATAAGTAAAACAAAATAAAATAAATTAAGGTATACATATAGATAAATATATAAAAAAACACATATGTACACCAAAATAAATTTACACATAAAATAAGCTACTCAAATATAATACCTAAAAAAAAATACTCATTGATTAAATATTATCCGCTAGACAGGTATCGAATAATCAAACCTTATTACCTATATATTGATCGAATGGATATGTATAAAAGTATCGACGATTTAAAAGCTTTATATAATTAATCGAATAAAAAGTTAAGTAGATACATAAAATGTAGGTATTCTCAATACTGCAAGAGATGGAAAAGAAACCGGTCAATGAGTTGTAATGTATTAAGTATGGTGGCGAAGGTGTATCATAATGATATAGTATTATTTATATAAAAAGAACAAACATACTCGTACAACATGTGTAACGAAAATTGTTCAATGCTAAAAGTGAAAGGTGATATTATCTCTAGTTATCGATAGATAGGTATAAGTATTATATAAAATCTTTATTTATTTATTATTATTTAAGTAGGCAGTAGAGTGATTTTGATATCATGTCTATATAATATCATGTATCATTCATTATTAATTTCATTCATGAATTTGTTAAATTGTATTTATAAAAGTATGTTACACAATGTTTTTCTTCTGCGCTAGGCGAAGAAGAGCGAGATTTGTTTGTTTTGTGGATGTATAGGAGTTAATATCTTCCGTGATATACCTACTTAGATAAATTACCTACACAACAAAATCATACCATATATTTCGATATAAAGCATATAATTATCTTAGGATGCGAAGAATAATATTCAAAAGTTGATATTGGATTAATAAGCTTTCATTCTCCTCAATGTCTCTCGCTGGCTGATGTTTCCTTGGAAATTACTCCCGAAACCATTTGGTAAACCACATGAGAAACAAATAGAAATGTCTGACAATTTGTATACACACTTAAAAACCTACAGCAGAAATACGTGCTTGTGGAATTACTAAGCTCGTGAAACACTACTGTCTCAGAACGGATCATTTGTGTCCAATGAAACACTGAAATTCTTATATATACTAATCTCGTAGATTGAATTTTCAAAATTTTCTTTTGTATCCCGTGGAGAACCCGGTAAAGAATTGGTCTCCCACTCTTCTCCATAAGTTTTCGAGTGTCCTGTAAAAGGCAGGTGTTCGAAAAAATAAGACATTTTACATCTTAAATTCAGCGATGAGGTTTGCCACCCATCCTGAATGTCTTGATTTTATATTGGCACGGAGAAGACAGCTTGCATATTTTATATGCAGCTGGTCTGCTGGCTACCCCACTTGTGGGATATGCCGTGATGGCATAGATAGATAGATAGATAGAATTATTTGACAAGTTTAATCGCGATCTGACAAAAAAAGGTCTTATAGAGGAGGATCAGCCATATGAAGTATCGCGTCACCTATGAAATTCCGTAAAAAGAAGCAATATGCTACAAATACATAAGCATATAGGTATTTAACCGATTTCGGGAATTTTGTAAGGTACTAAGATAAAAAATTGAAACACAACGTGTTAAATTTCTCATAAACGAATGCAATCATGGCACCTTTCAGTCAATAGTTATAACTTACCAAATAATTTATTAAATTATGTTTTGAATTTTTGACACAATGGGATGTTGGATGTAAATTATTAAAGCTTCTTAGATGGATACCAAATGAAGGAAGTCATTTAGTATATCAGACTTAAATTTCGTTACTGGTTTTTGACTTGATGGATACTAAATGAATGAAGACATTTAGTATATCAGACATAAATTTCGTTACTGGTTTTTGACTTGATGGATACTAAATGAATGAAGACATTTAGTATATCAGACTTAAATTTCGTTACTGGTTTTTGACTTGATGGATACCAAATTAATGGGGACAATTAGAATCTCATACTAAACTTTCGTTACTGGTTTTTGACATAATATTACTATCTGCTGTTATATATTATGTATTATTAATCTGTCTGTTTCCAAAACATAACAAAAAAAAATACTCAATTCAAACAATATTTATTGCAATTGCAATTCGCACAGCAAAATGAATTTCGTTTTTTTAACAGTGTAAATAATATATTGGATACTTGGAAACAACAGCATTCGAATAATACCAAATTGACAGTAGGTAATTCAATATGTCATCAATATTGTAGATAAATACATATATATATGTACACGAATCAACAATATTGTAAAATAATACAGGTTTTTTATAATAAATTTAAGATATACAGATAAAGATGGCGATATCTACGAGCCACTATTGAACACAGCATGTACGTACATATTATGTATGTGGATACAATAAAGAGTAGCCCATTCAAGAAACTCGAATAGCGTGGGAGAGATTACATTTTTGGTCTCATGATTGCGTATATATGAAATAATAATCATATTATTATTAAGAATACGTATTTCCTTGTGATTGTTGTTGTACCCATGCCTTACCAATATGATTTATAATGTAATGGTTATGATGAGACAACATTCAAAGTGCGCTGCTTTGCACTGAGTGACGAAATAAAATATATATAAAATATCGATTTATTATACTTATTATTCCATCTCACAATCTCACTTCGTGCAATGAACATACAGATCATCCTTCCCTTACCGTAAATTTATTGTACTTACAAGATGGCTGGCATAATATATCAATTCTGAATTTAAGATGTTAATTGTTTTAGGTATATATGGTATTTTACGGAAAAGTCTTCTTTAACATAATGCGTGCCCTATAACTGGATTGTAACCTTTTATTGACAAAGCTCATTGAAAATTGTTTGGTAGAGGTACTATTTTATAGAATATTTATGTAAATAAAAGTTATCAAAAGCCTAGACCATCCGGAACGGAAGATATCTACTAAGCTTTGCAAATAAATGTCTTAGTAAGATTTTGGATGTGAGAATGTATGAACATGTCACGAATGATGCTGTGCGCCTGCGCACCCAGCAGAGTATAAGATACAGAAGAGAGTGAAGAGACAATGGTCCTGGCTTGGTCATGTTCTGAGAATGCCCAATGATAGTTGGCTAAAAAGAGGTTCTTTCAACGTGGCCAAAAAGAGCGCTGTTCTTCCGTCCACAAGGGTTCCGATGGCCCGGGCTTCCCTCTTTCACAATACACCGTTCCTATAACAACGATATCAGAGCGCTGGGAATGTTGTGGAAAGAGGTGACGCAATCGTCGCAGAGACGCTCTGAATGCATGAGGCTGGTTTCCGCCCTGTGCTCCCGAGAGAAGCGTTGAGACTATCCTTTTCTGAAACCAGAGAGGAGGCGACTCAATAGGCGAAGAAACGTTTGTACTCATGTAGCACATTTTCACCCAGATCTTCTGAGGACCTTCGAGGAGCAAATTTATGTATGTAATTTTTTTTAATGCTCACATACACAAAGGGTATTCAACATCTGTAATGAAAAATTTGTGACAAAATAGGTACAATTTGAATGTTCCCTCTTACAATATTGTGTGGGTATAGGTGTGTTTTCTTATTGCCTCTACTAATTGATAGTGACGTTTTAATATTGCGGTCACAAAAGTAATATTAGAAATTATCAATACATTATACACAGATAACATTAATGCACGTGGGATTTTTTATTGAAACGGTAATTAATTCGCCAAAATTATTGCAAAAAATTAATTGTAAGACACACATTTTCAATCAATACCAAATATAAAAATAATGTCACGACTCATGGTCAACCAGTACCTGGTACTTGACCGAATGTACTTCGGGAATATGTCAACAAAATGGCGTCCGTGAATAAAACATCCACATTTGTTCGTACAAAAGAATTAGAGATTAAGACGTCAGTTGGAAATGATCAAACATTAATATAAACACATTTTTAAAACGAAGCCACGTTCAACCAATATTTGAATTAAAATAACAATTCCGAGTGCACTTTGCTAATATGGCGACAAAATCACATCCACGAGAATAAAGTCAATTGCGTAAGGATAAATACACTTAATTGAGACGGTTTTACATTGTGAAAAAATATGTAAGACAACATTTTGTACTCTTCACGTCACATTTAATTGAATCTTTTTGTTGCAAACGAATGTTTCCGAACGTACATCAGAAACATGTCGACAAGATGGCGGTGGTGGTAATATCGTTAATATTATTAGTATGTAGAGGTGTGAAAGAAAGTGCGATGGTGTTATATTGGGCTCAAATTTTCATTACACTCCAACATTTCCCCGTGGAATCTTTGAAAGTACAGCTAGTGTTCAAACCAGGTGTTAGTAAAACCTCCCGAGTCATAAAATATTTTTATACCTGGTAATGAGGGTTATGTATGTACTCGCTATTCCAGGTTCTGACATAATATTAGTATTACTATTTCTACTATGTACATTAAAGTACTTGCTTACAGTTAAAGGAAAATACTCACGTTCTTCATATTACTTTTATTCTTAGACTCGTTTCACATCAACCTTTTTCAAATTATTAAATATTATTAACTCTGAAAGTACTTTCTGTGGGTTGCTTTTAATATACTAGTCCTCCTTATCATGTAAAGAAAAAAATGTACCTTTGTCTATTTACTCATCTCTCTTTCCCCTCATCCAAAGTGGGGTTGGCAGAGAGAAAAAAAATAACGCTAGAAAAATGTATTAATGGAAACTTCTTTAGTTAGCTATAGTTAGTTATACCATCACGGCATATCCCTCAAGTGGGGTAGCCAGCAGATCAGCTGCATGTAAGAAACATGCAAACTGTCCTCTTCGTGCCAATATAAAATCAAGACATTCAGGATGGGTGGCAAACCTCATCGCTGAATTTAAGATGTAAAATGTCTTAATTTTTTCGAACACCTGCCTTTTACAGGACACTCGAAAACTTACGCAGAAGAGTGGGAGACCAATTCTTTACCGGGTGCTCCACGGGATTTCTCCACGGAACTTCTTTATCATCTTTGAAATCAAAACAGTGAAAAACTTTGATGATTCTAAATATTTTACTTACACCACAAAACAGACGTTTCGTCACTGCTTTCCGCGACATCTTTAAGCTTTTTTTTTCTTTTATGGTATGTATATCTATTGATTGCAGAAAACCCCCAAACCAGCATTTTGTAGTAACCCCAAATACCCTACAAATCACAAATATATAGATTTTACAAACTCGTGTAAAAATTAATGGGCGAATTATATGCGTTGTCACAATATAAAAGGTTTAATCCAAATTAACACATTTAATGCGCAACAGACAAAAAAACGTCGTCTGCATAGCGGGAAGTATAGAACCTAATAATCGACACTTTTGGCGAAATCAGAAACATTTAACAAAAAGGAAACAGAGAATAAGTGTTTATCTTAATAATATCAAGTAGTATTTGCAAAAAATCTTTCTCCCTTACAGCTTCAGCGATGTAGAAATATAAGTAGTTGATATTATTACTACTATTATAAGTTAAATGTCACATAGAATCTCGTCTTTTCATAGTACCTACCTGTGTAGTTGTCTTGTCATAGACATAATATCATTAAGGAAGTAGTACTAATCATAATATTTAGAAGATTAGATTATTTTGAGCCCCGTATAAGTTTATTAATGTCATCGTCTTCTTCTTCTTCTGCTTGTAGTAGATCATTGATCTGTTTGTTCGAAATTTGTTTCCTCTTGCGACACTGAAGACCAAATATCCTTTCATCTTTTAAGTGGCCTTCCAGGAAATCTTCGTCCTAGTGGAGTCTCGTTCGCGGCAATGTGGACTAATGTCAAAGTGTAATGTGGACTAATTAATGTCATGTTGTACCTGTAATAAATACTACATTTCTCATAAAGATTATTAATTTTCGATAACACCGCTACTATATTTTAGAATGACAGCCAAAACTTTGCTTGTAAGTTCTGGAAAGAAGTTGTTTTCATTGATACGTTTGAAATTGTCTCGTGGACCACCTGACAAGAATTGGTTTCCCACTCTTTTTCCGAAGCTTTCGAGTGACCTGTAAAAGGCAGATGTACTAAAAAAATATGACTCAAAGTATTAAGGGACTAATTTTATATTGCCAGATGAATGTATTTTCCATAAAGGTTTTCAATGAGATGTATACAATTTAATTAATCGCAGACAAAAGTCGTCGATATTCTTACATTGCAAGTACAATATCAGACAAAAAGGGACGAATTGTTAGACTCAAAAGATAATGACGAAGTATAGGGTGGAGTGAAATAAATAGTGATAGAAGTAGTATATATTTGTATGTCAGTACGAAACTACGCTATGTCGCGAAACGTCATGTATTTAACATGACCGTTCAACGCTTTTCGGTAAAATTACACTTACTCGCACATTTGTAAAGGAGTGTCCTCTGAAAGGCAGGTGTTTGAAGAAATGAGGACACTTAACACCTTATTTTTAGAGATGAGGTTTGTCACCCATCCTGAATGTCTTACATTTTTTGTTGGCACTGTGAAAGTCAATAAAAAATTATGCCCCATTTGTGGGATATGCCGTGATAGTATAGTTATTTATTTATTTTACATAATAAACGGCTGTATCAGCCTTTACAAATAATACAAATAAAAAGGAACAGTCAAGAGAAATAATGCATAAAGAGAAAAACAATAGGTATACAAAAAGAAAAAGAAATAACATATGTACTACCAATCAATTTCTAATAGGTAAGTACTGGTATAAACAATCAGATAAAAAGAATATTATAGTAGAATAAAAGATGATTGAGTGTCATTTTGGGTAAATGGAAATCCCCAAACTTCTGAGTTATCCGGGCGATTAGCGGGTTTCCTTCAATGCTTTTATTTCCCAATGTTTTCTTTTAATTTGACCAACAGCAAATCAAAATGGCGTCGTTTTAATTTTCAAAAATACGTTTTTATTTGGCTATGTATATGATAAACTTAAACTAAATTATCAAGGTAAGTGAATATGTCGTAACAAAAAATTACAACAAAAATTATAGCACTTTATTCGTAATTCACAGTGGCCAGAGTTCGACGTGGCGCAGTCTCGCTCCCACACACAGATAGGTATATAGTATTTAGAGATTAAATTGATAGATTTGTTTCATTTTGTAGTTGTCAGAGATACTATTCGTGTTTTGAAAGCTCGATTAATGACAAGTGTATATATTTAATGGTTGGCTTAATGCAAACATACACAACAGTTATACGAAAATTCTCAATATACAAAAGCTACAGAAAATACTTCCTAGTGAGTCTAATAATATTACGTACCTATAGTCAGATATAGTACCTAGCACTATAGCGAAAATCTCAATTTCTCTGTTTCTGATTTTTTTCAATGTATAAAATGAATCTGAATTTGAAATAGATCCAAATACACCCTAGGCACCTTCACAGTGAGCAATATATTATGCTTATGTCGTGAAGATGAAGCAAGTGTAAAACGAAATATTTTTTAAACAATTTTCAGAAAATAATTTAAATGCATAGAGTTTAGGTGTACTGGAAGACATTGCCTTAAGACAATATGTACGCTTTTTGTACAAAGAGTAGAAATAAGTCACAACCAATCAAAATACTTCAACACCAGATAAATTCGGTACATCATTTCGATTTTTTAAGTTCAAAGATATTTTCTGATAGTTTATTGTGAGAGAAATTATTTTATATCCATCGGGATCTCATGCATGTGCCGATTAGACAAAAACTAAAGGTACACTTTAATGTCTATCACTGAAAAAATCTTAAAATATCACCCAGCCAGTATTATATTAATGTCCCTTTTATCAATGTGACCAAATTGTTCTTTTCAAAGCGTCGCATTATCATACGAATATTCATTATTTTTAGCCACAGCGTTTGTAAATTAGCATATGTACTTAAAGTTGGATTTACTAATCAAATTAAGAGTGTACTATAACGTTTTTAGCAAAATGAATTATGAAAATTTCATTACGTATAAAAATTGTGATGCTTATAAAAAAATACACAAGTTGAAAATTCTCGTAGTATAGATGTTATATTCCCAAATGAGTAATGAAGATTTTTTTTATGGGAAACGTACCCACTGCGTTATGTAAAAAGCTTCAAATGAAGGTAAAAAAGCTTGTTTACTTGCTACAATTATTTCGGTTTCTTGAAATAATACTAAAGTTGTATTCGGGTGGCTAGAAGATTTCGAATATGACAAAATAATATGCGTATCCTAGTTATATTTATACTATACCATTTGACACATTTTATTTTCTCTTACTAATTTTCGAAACAATATAACAGAAATAGCTTACGTTTTACTACTTCTAAAGTTCCGGCGCCATTTAGACGGGAGATCGCGATCTATTTGAGATCTGAAAAATGAGATCCCAAAAAGATGGTTGCTTCTAAGGTTTGCATAAAGCGTCTCTCGATTGGTGGACCTTAAATCGTGACAGTGAGAATGGTGTAATTGGTGAGCGTTATCCATGGACACCGAAAGTGATCACTTAAGCCAGACTAGAGCCAATTCGTAAGCGTTGGGACACCTTTCTCACTTCTTCCGATTAGATTTTACACAATGTTGCATTGTGTAGACATGGTTCTACAATCGAGGTTTCTGATTGACTGTGTTACCAGGTTTCAACTTATAATTAGCCATTTTCAAACTCTTTTTAATATTTCTATTAATTTAAGTTTAAAACTAATTTGTTGTCGTACCTATTGCAAAAGAGCGTAAATACAAAAGACGCAAGCCCTTCATCGCATAGATACTCTTATCACATATTTAATACCTACGTCTTTAAGGTATATTTAAATAGATGAAAAATTTGAACATATACTAACTTAAGAACTCAACGGACACTTTATCTGCACAACGAACAGATTGTGCTAACTCCCTGTAGTAGAAAACATGGAAAGTGCTCTGAAGCTTACGAATCGGCTAAGGTTTGTTTAAGTGCACTTTCTCGTTTCCTGCCAGAGAAAGACAAAACTCTACATTAATAAGAAATAAAAAGAAGATAATTGAATTTTACCAAGAGGACGGCTTGCGTGTTTGTTACATGCGGCCGATCTACTGGCTGCCTTACATGTGGCATATGCCGGGATGGTATATACAGCATGCATAAATTAGTTTTTTCCAAGAATTTTAACAAAAAACTTACTTGTCGAAACAATGGTCACCTTGATAAAATTCTTGGTAAAATTCAGAGGCTGTATATGAATAAAGATGATTAGAGCTTTCTGGATGAAACCCAGTTTAAGTTAGTGCGTGTAATAATATTACAAACTCGTGTAGGAGCTTGAGTTGTATGTAAGCAAAGTTGAGATACTGCGTAGTAAACGTTGATATTTCAGTTGAAAAATATTATACGTGAGTATTTATTTCAACTAAATTTAGACTACTTTTACCATCAACAAAGATATTGTTGTACGAGTACATCAAAAATCCTTAAACTTATTTGTTTGGTAAAGTTCTAGTCTCTCCCGTGGATTTCTATTACATGTTTCTACAGACCTTATGCCCGTTTTTGTTCCGACTGAGAATGACTTATTATCGATTTACTTTTCCGCACATAATATGTTTGAATTTATATCTTATTGCATGGAGGGCGAGTAAATTGTTTTATAGCGATAATTATGTTCCAACCAAATCGGAAACTTAACGAAATTCATTACGAAAACTTGAAAATTCATTCATGACATGAGGTTTTCATGAAGCCCTTATCAATATTTTTTCACAGATAGACCCTTTAAAGTTTGTAATGGATACCTAGGACTAGCGTTATAGAATACTTTGGGAATCATTGTTGTATGGAGGCAGGGACGATAAGATTATGAAAATCCTTTGTATTATAATAATAATAGTAACGTTCACAAGACCGAGGACGTGTCTATGCATAAAATACACATTTTTTGGAAACAGCAACTTTGTGTATGAGTAGAAGGTTGTCGGTTGTTAGAGAGTGGAAAAGAGGTCAAAGGAAAATTATCCACAAAGATGGTTCATTTTTCATGCATTGACTGCAGCTGGTTTGGAAACATTCTAACATAATAGTGTTGCATGTCGGACTAAAAATGACTAAAATTAGGATACGAAGTAACGGTAGCACTTTAGTAACATAAAACCGTGATAAATAACAGTGAGCGTCACGGGAAGAAGTGAAATCAAATATTGATATTAAACTGTAATGTAACAAATCATCGCACATTCATGTACGACAAAGTATTAACGATGTATTTCATCAAACAAGTACAGTTATATTAAATTATACACAATTGTTGTTCTTCTTTCGCTTTTCAACGCTATTCTCTGAATAACAAAATGGAAATAACTTCCTACATTCAGAGCAATTTTGAGCGAATTGTGTGTCCTTTTCCTTCGACGTTATCAATACCCTAATATCATCGTTTTCATAGGAACAGTATGTATATTGTTCAAAAGGGGATCTATTTTTGATTTATTGAATTGTATTATATCTAATGGAATCATAAACGAACATCATATTCTTCATATTTAGTCAAAATATTTTCTTTTGGTATTTATTGATAGTTATATTTGAATAATTATGCAGTATGAACTGGTAAATCTGTCTCTCTATACCCTCACGCCGTACCCCAAGTGGAGTGTGCAGACAACCGAACCAGCACTATAAGGCTGTTTTAAGATATTTATCTCTCTTCCTCACGCCGATTTCTCTGACTCATCAAGCGGCCATCTTTGAGAATTTGATCGACGTAGTTCGATCCGCGCTTTCGTACACTCCCTCTTTCAGATCCTCGTGGTCATCATCCATTAGCTCTACATGTTCAAGCTATCGCCATTTATTACCACAGTTTGAAAATGGAGTTATGAATTTATTTCAAGTGACTGTAGGTAAGTATTTTAAGTTCGAAATAAATATAAATATTTTAATGTTTACTGGATGCGAATAACAGTGAATTTGATTTCAAAACGGTAGTACTTATCTAGCAGTACAAGCTTGTTTAGTACAATCTTTGCCACGACTCAGAATCTAGAATATTTTATCACCGCATTTTGAAATTGGTAAAATTTGAATATTTATAAAGCTCCCTGATAGAGATGGAGTTTTATAACAAGTATAAATATTGCTACTGCTGGTGATCTATATATATTTTATATTCATACCGTGTACAAGACTTTTTACCATCTTTATTAGTTGTACTTTGATGGGACACTTCGACCTTCTGAACAAGTCATAAATATATAATGATATTTTCAGCAAGATGAAAGAAAAACCATGTGAAAAAAATTATATGTATATTTATAAACATTATATAACTTTAGAACTAAACATAAATTTTGGTAACCAATCAAACTTTTTTCAAGTATAAATATAATCAAAAACAAAATATAAAAAGAACGACAGCTTTTTTGAATAATGGAATGAGATTTATTTATATAAAATAAAATATTGAGTAGGTGGCATTCTTAGCAAGCTAGTTTAAAAAAATACGAGTCCTTAACTCCAGATATCCAGATGGGTTTTTATAATATCCCTTTTTTGTAAGCACGGGTATTAATACCAAACTAACAGAGTTTGATAGTAAATAATCAAGAATGAAATTATCTACATATTTTGGAGTTGTACGAATTTACAATGGTGGTAGACGTGAGTAGATATGGAACTACTACTTGAATTCATCCTAAAAGAATGTAAAATGTTAGAAAGAAAGGTATGTAGGTAACGTGATTCAGTTCAAAGCTTTACATGAAAGGGGAAGTTGTCTGTAGTAGCAGCAGCATAGGTGGATAAAAGTTACAAGTAAATTTACTGAATAATGTATACTAGTATAATATAACCTCTTTTCTAACAATACCAAAAACGTGAAAATTGGATATCATCATTTGCTTCAAAAACCAGTACGTTGAATAATGTTATTATTTTTGATGAAGCTTTACTATTATCGGGTAAGTTGGAAGATATTTAGTGTTAAGTGGTGGAAAAAAACAGTGCTTTGGAATGCTGAGAACTTGGAATTGAAATTAATTCATATATACCTTCAAACACTTTTACACTAAAAAATATACTTGTGACGAGAAGATCAGTGGAGAAAGAAGTTGAACCAGGGATCTCTCGATTGGATGTTCGAAATTTGACCAATATGCTATATTATAATATATTATTATCTATTACAATGTTTCAATCCAGGAAGATACACGATAGATTTAAGTTTACATAAAGGGTATTAGTTTCCATATTTATTGATTGGTAACCTTTCATAATTGATTGTGTACAGCGACAAAATACATTCAGAAAATTAATTGGACAGGCTTTTATTTTTATCATAATAACACATCATTGACAAATTATATTTTTAACATAAAGAAATTAATAAAGACTAAAAACCAGAACGAATAATTTGGTAATGACTCCAACCGAATTGTAAGTCCAATATAATTTCATATTATTCAGTCAAATTAGTCATAGAACTTACTAAACTTGAAGGATACCAATTCATTTTTTTTTAATATGGTAGGGGTTTTTTCAAGACTTTGTCAGGTCTAAAATATATGCAATACACTTACGTTCAAGTGCGAGGGAGACCACTAGTGTCCTTGAAAGTTTTTTTTATTTTATTTTTACGCGGCGACAGAATTGCCATCCACATTTCTCAGCATTATACAACCAGATAAATCTTCATATGATCAGTCATGGTCGCACAAAAACTTAACAGTCTAATGCCAGGAAAAATTCACCTATCTTGATATACATAATATATTATTTGTTTAAATTTTATCATAATATCAAAACTTAATTTATTATTATATATCTAATATTGTGAATTTCTTCATTTATTGATTGTTGGCAGTTATCTTACATTTTATATATTTTAATTGCTTTGTAACTTTTTAAATAGTGTTTATAACATTTTATATATTTGAATTGTTTCGATAACTTTTTTATGTAGTATGATTCGTTGACTGTTCAATTGCGAGTTAATTTTATTGGTTTATTGTATTCATGCTTATTTTTTATTTAATACTGTGTTGATACTTTCTCACATATTATATACTTGATATGCCCGGTATAGTAGGTATTGTGCCGAAAAGTTACCATTAAAAAAATAATTGGTTTTTAGAAAGTTGTACGGGATTTCAATATAAAACAATGCAGTTCATGAGAAATATGAAAATCCCGACATTAAAAATATCCCTGCACTTAAAAGGCACCTGCATTAATAATGTATTGTTTACTAATCTTCGTACCTGCATACAAAATATTATTGTTTATATATATATTAATTGTACCTGCATGGCAACAGGGGTAATAAAGAGAATAATATTGACAAAAGATTAAGGCGCATTCATTATGTATCAACTTCGTTAATTGTTTTTTTAAATTATTTTATGAAGATTCTAGAATGTCTGCGTATTGTTATTATTATTTAGTATCTGCTTGGTTGGATTTTTTTATACCTACGCTTCGAGATATTGAGTGTCGATATCGGTGACATGTGTTGAATTATGTAAACAGCTCTTTAGGTATGAATTATAATTTAATTGTAACATACATAGTTTGAGTATTTAATTATCTACCTAAAGGGTTGTATTGTGACATATGTAATAGATATAAGATGTGTTATTTTGTGTTGCGGAATGGACGCTTGTTATATAATTATTGAACAGTGATAACGGACACTAGAAATATTGTTTCGAAATTAATATCAGTGAAAGAGACACTTTAATTATTTATATGTGAATTAATTAATAATTAAAATCAGTGCATTGGACGCTTCATAACATAATATTTATTTGTAAATATTTATTTCATTATCGCATAATTCTTGGAATGCAGACAAGGGTGCAGGTGTACTCGCAATACAATGGAACTGCGGGAAGGCGTGTACTTGTATTTTCATTGGCCAATCACGGCGCTGCACGTAGATGCATAGGACCAACCCCCTACCCCACTCAAGGAGCAGTGGAGAAATGTCCTTGAAAGATCAGTGAGTCTCCATCAGCCATCAGTGGTGAACAGTCGTTATCAGTGAGTCGTAGCGAGCAGTGAGTCGTAAACAGGCGTCCTTGGTATAAGGATCGCTCCTGCCATCACTCATCAGCTGACCTTCAGAGAGACAAGTGTCTCTAGTCATTGGGCTTCAGTTGAGTTGAGATATTCTCCTCCTGAAGCCATGACGTGCCAACTTCGTACCTGTGTAGGCTGTTAATTGCCTCCAGAAGCCTCGGACGTAGGGCTTCGCCCTACCAGCACTGCGCCCAGGGGCGCCTTCTTCAACTTGTTTTGCCTTTAAGCATTTTCATGCTTGAGGCCCCCTCAACGTGGGATCCGTTTGCTCGTCAGCGTAAAGTGAAAATTTAATTATTTTAAAAGTGCTACGTTTTCGTTTTTATTGAAATAATAATCAAGTGTTTTTTTTTATATTGGGATAATTACGTGTGCACAGACAATACGGGGTAGTGAGTAAGTCGTAGTATTGTGTTGCTGTTTAAACGTGTGTTTGTAATAGTGGTAAGAATTTTTTTATTTTTGATTAAATGTTTATTTGAATCTAAATTTGTCTTTTACACATTTGTCCATTTAATTACAGATAACTTATCGTCTCTTAATTTATATAGCCTCACTGTATAATTTAATCGAGACCATTTTAGTGTTTTAACTCCTGGAGTGCTGTGGGTAGCCCAGTAGAGTCTCAGCCGTTGGCATTTTTGGCATAATATTTTATTTATTTTATCCTCAACCAAAACCATTCTTTCACCCTCTATCTCTCACCCCCCCATATCATATTGGCCCCCTGAACGTGTGGCTCGTAGCAAAAAAATACACATCTGTGTATAATCGCTACAACGAATCTATCCCTGAGATTTTGTAATTAATTTTTTTTGTGATATCGGAGGAGGGTGTATATTTTTTTTAAAATGAACTGACAAGTTATCTGTATGGCGAATGTGTATTGTTTTGACTTTTGGCTTTGTTTAATTTACATGTGTTTATTGTGTATTACGGTATGATTCGATCGATGGATAAGGTGTCGGTTATCAGATGCTATGTGCGCGAATTTTCGCTTTCGTTCGGAGGCTGGACTGACGAAGGCCCCGAACGTTTCCTCAAAGAATGCGAGGAATGCTGGAAGCTTGAGTGGGAAGATGAATTGCCAAGGGAGGCTGTGTATTGCTTGCGCGGCGACGCAAAGCGGTACTGGAAGTCTCTGGGGTTTCGGTATTGTCGATGGGGTGTTTTCAAAGAATTAATTTTGCGAAGGTTTGGTGTGGAAGGACAGATAAATGCGATCTATAATGACCTGTTGACAGTGTGTCAAGGTCGGGATGAACTGGGGAGTGATTTTGTTGACTGGAAAGTCAGGATAAACAATCGTGTAAAAGGGTATGGTCACGTATTATTTAAAGATGAAGGACTTGCAGGTAAGGGTCCAGCAATGAGCGTATGGAAGCAAATGACATCCTGGTATAGGACGAGGATTAATGGTCGGGAATTAGTTAATCTGGAACATTTGCAAGAGTTGGTATGGCGCCTAGACTTTCCAGAATACACTCCGGAGGGACAATCTGAACCTGAGGTGATCACAGAGAGTTATCAGGTTGTGTTAGATAATCTTCCAGACATAGCATCTGTTCGCGATGAGGTTCGGTATGTACCTAGCCAGGACGCTAGGGA
The DNA here is from genome assembly GCA_947579605.1 of Athripsodes cinereus. Taxonomy (NCBI): domain Eukaryota; kingdom Metazoa; phylum Arthropoda; class Insecta; order Trichoptera; family Leptoceridae; genus Athripsodes; species Athripsodes cinereus. The sequence goes on along the minus strand of OX388322.1, from coordinate 16,045,613 downwards.
GGAAATTTTACCCGTAGAGGATGGGGTTACCCTCTCGGAGGAAGAGATAGATGAGGACACCGAACGGGAGGTACTCACACCTCCCTCTATTCACGAATGGGTTAAGTCTTTCGCGTGGGTGTTGAAATCAGTGTTGGCAATGCTGATCGTCGCGGGATTGATCGCGGAAAGCTGCATACGTTTGCTTGTATGTACAGCTATAATTATATTGAGATTCGTGAATAGAAAAATTTCTCGTCGCCGTAGAACAGCGTTGATATTGTTCAAAAAGATATATGCGTCCATCAATCGAATCAAATACCAATGTTATGCTATCGATGATTATTTTTATAATTTGTTCATCGATATGGATTCTCGATGCTTGAAGTCGAGGAGAAAATTCAATCAAGCCAGATAGTCACATGTGTGTGTTAAATGGGATCAGGATTGACTTAGGCTTGTTATAGGAAAAATGTTTTTTTGTTTAAATATTTTTAGATGGTTTGAATATTTTCCGTAAAAATATCTCTGGCGCCCAGAATTAAAATTAAGAAAAGTATAGGTATAGTTTGTGTAAAATGTTTTAATTACGTAGGTAGGTAGGTGCAACTTTCGTTTATGCCTATGTGTGCATTATTTTTTGTAATCGTTGTAAAATGTTTTAATAATTTTGAAAACGGAAAGAGAATTTGTTGTAACCAGCGAGTGTAATGTGAGGAAGAGCTATGTAGATGTTGGATGTGTGAATTATGAAAATATTATGTTGTTTTTCTGAAAAGGAGAGTTGTAGTAGAGGAGAGAGTTGCTTTGTGTGACAGAGATGTGTGAGGGATTCTCAGTTGGCACTGGGAGTTATTCGTAAGATGATGAGTTATTCTGCGTGTTTTGAAGAGAAAGTCTGCGTGTATGAGAAAGATAGTAATTCTGCGTGTATGAAGGATATGTTTTGTTTAGTATGGGATAAGCACAGAGGCGATGAGTGTTCCGCCCTGCTTAGTTCCTCAATGTATTTCGTCGTGAGGACAGTGAGGTCCATGTAAGTGAGTTTTGTGAGGGACAGTGAGGTCCGATGTTTGTGAAGAGTGATGAATGTGCAACTGAGAGAACCAGTCCCCAGTCTGCTGTCACAAAGCATGCTTGATGAAAAGTATGAAGAATGTAATGTTCGTTTCAGATGAAGAGTCACATCTACCATGTTTGTTTTGGTCACATACGAGGGATATGTTTGACGATGTATATTTGTAATTTGAATTGAGCTGGTTTTAAAGAAAAATGTTAAAGAAGAAACGCGTTTATATGTTAATTATTTTATTGAAATGTGTGTGCACCTATCTACTTGCTAATTGTTTTGAATTTTATTGCTAGTCTAGATAATTTGTATTGAATTTGAAAGTTTATTATGTGATGAGTATTGTAAATAATGGATAACTTTTCGTCAAGTAATGGGTGGCGAATTTGATATGCCCGGTATAGTAGGTATTGTGCCGAAAAGTTACCATTAAAAAAATAATTGGTTTTTAGAAAGTTGTACGGGATTTCAATATAAAACAATGCAGTTCATGAGAAATATGAAAATCCCGACATTAAAAATATCCCTGCACTTAAAAGGCACCTGCATTAATAATGTATTGTTTACTAATCTTCGTACCTGCATACAAAATATTATTGTTTATATATATATTAATTGTACCTGCATGGCAACAGGGGTAATAAAGAGAATAATATTGACAAAAGATTAAGGCGCATTCATTATGTATCAACTTCGTTAATTGTTTTTTTAAATTATTTTATGAAGATTCTAGAATGTCTGCGTATTGTTATTATTATTTAGTATCTGCTTGGTTGGATTTTTTTATACCTACGCTTCGAGATATTGAGTGTCGATATCGGTGACATGTGTTGAATTATGTAAACAGCTCTTTAGGTATGAATTATAATTTAATTGTAACATACATAGTTTGAGTATTTAATTATCTACCTAAAGGGTTGTATTGTGACATATGTAATAGATATAAGATGTGTTATTTTGTGTTGCGGAATGGACGCTTGTTATATAATTATTGAACAGTGATAACGGACACTAGAAATATTGTTTCGAAATTAATATCAGTGAAAGAGACACTTTAATTATTTATATGTGAATTAATTAATAATTAAAATCAGTGCATTGGACGCTTCATAACATAATATTTATTTGTAAATATTTATTTCATTATCGCATAATTCTTGGAATGCAGACAAGGGTGCAGGTGTACTCGCAATACAATGGAACTGCGGGAAGGCGTGTACTTGTATTTTCATTGGCCAATCACGGCGCTGCACGTAGATGCATAGGACCAACCCCCTACCCCACTCAAGGAGCAGTGGAGAAATGTCCTTGAAAGATCAGTGAGTCTCCATCAGCCATCAGTGGTGAACAGTCGTTATCAGTGAGTCGTAGCGAGCAGTGAGTCGTAAACAGGCGTCCTTGGTATAAGGATCGCTCCTGCCATCACTCATCAGCTGACCTTCAGAGAGACAAGTGTCTCTAGTCATTGGGCTTCAGTTGAGTTGAGATATTCTCCTCCTGAAGCCATGACGTGCCAACTTCGTACCTGTGTAGGCTGTTAATTGCCTCCAGAAGCCTCGGACGTAGGGCTTCGCCCTACCAGCACTGCGCCCAGGGGCGCCTTCTTCAACTTGTTTTGCCTTTAAGCATTTTCATGCTTGAGGCCCCCTCAACGTGGGATCCGTTTGCTCGTCAGCGTAAAGTGAAAATTTAATTATTTTAAAAGTGCTACGTTTTCGTTTTTATTGAAATAATAATCAAGTGTTTTTTTTTATATTGGGATAATTACGTGTGCACAGACAATACGGGGTAGTGAGTAAGTCGTAGTATTGTGTTGCTGTTTAAACGTGTGTTTGTAATAGTGGTAAGAATTTTTTTATTTTTGATTAAATGTTTATTTGAATCTAAATTTGTCTTTTACACATTTGTCCATTTAATTACAGATAACTTATCGTCTCTTAATTTATATAGCCTCACTGTATAATTTAATCGAGACCATTTTAGTGTTTTAACTCCTGGAGTGCTGTGGGTAGCCCAGTAGAGTCTCAGCCGTTGGCATTTTTGGCATAATATTTTACTTATTTTATCCTCAACCAAAACCATTCTTTCACCCTCTATCTCTCACCCCCCCCATATCATACTTTTAATTACTTTTTTTAATTTTTGATACCATATAATTGATTTTTTATTCTTATAAAAGCTTTAAGCTGTATATGTGTGTGTAAATAAATAAATATGTGCCTAGATATTAATTTATATGTTTGTAGCGTTTATGCAGCATAGTATGTATCCCCATGAAAGTTTATACATTTGTATTATGTTTGCATGAAGTTGATATTGGTTAAATATTTAAATGAGTCAATATTTTTAATGTTTTATTGATTAGTTAAGGTTTTATTTTATGTTCGTTTTGTATATATTGTATGATTATTGTAAAAATATGTTCAAGCCTTACTGATGTAAAAGGCTAAAAGCCGTTGATGATAGATATAAATAAATAAATAATGTTACGGTGTGAATTGTGAAACAGCAACTGCTTTTCTTGTTAATTTTGAAACCAGCTTTCAGAGAAAAATAGTACTACTGCCTTGTTAGTATTTTATTTAATTCGACAATTCTATTTATAGAACCATCCACAAAAACACAAATATTACCTGTAGGTATAATTTGGTACTTCTTTTAATAGAAGAGTATTGAACTTGTAAGAGAGCGGAATGAAATTTACGGCTGAAGAACAATGGTAGGATATTGACAGGTATTTTTCAGGTAACTAAAATGCGATACTCCCTTGAAAGCTCTATTATTAGCAGGTAATAGAGATGTGAGAACTCGGGTGATATTTTTAATCGATGCTGTTTCAATCGAAAAGTTGTTTGAGATTTCAACGAATGACTTATTACAGGTGAATCTAATAAAAATAAATCTATGAGCGAATAAATGTTAAAATATGCCACATGTTTGATCTCTCGTTTGGTCGCAAGATTTCTGACGTAGACGTAGATGTTGTAAGCACAGAAGCTAGGTTCCTAAACACTAAATTCGAGTAAGCTTGTGTTCAAATGAATTTCTATTCTGTATCCTTCTTCGATGGTATAGAAAATTTAAAAAATTACATTCGAAACCTAGCAATAAAAATATTGAAACTCTCATAATTGATCAGCATCACATCAGCTATTTTTTGTTCCAAATCTCTCGAATACTCAAATTAAACGATTTTCTCGATTTCTATCGATTAAATGGAGATATTTCGAACATTGAATAATTCGAAAATTTGAAATACTTATGAGTGTTTGTACATACCACACTGGAGAGTGAACAGAGAAGTAACCTGGGTTATTATTACCTGTAACAAAAAAAAAAGAACATAATTAGACACACGAGACAAAGCATTTGAGAAATTTGATATTATATTTGGACACTTTCTTAAGATAAAAGATGCCAGAAAAGTTCTAGCCATATTTCTTCTGCAATCTAGCTTAACCCTTATTTAAGAAAATCCATCGATTCACGTTAGCTGGACGTTAGACCCGAGACAATCTAGGAGGAAATTTAAAATCACACAGTAAATACCAATTTTAAAAATAAAAAATTGATAAGAATTGACTAAATGACTTGACGCACATATGATGTACTAGTTTTATTATTAAATTTCTTAAATTGTTTTGATTTATTTTATTCAAGTGTACATGTCAAAGTTGTACTTTTTTTGTATTGCCCCAGAACAGACCTTAGTCTAGTGGGGCAATATATTCCATAATATTGATCTTTTTGTTTGACTGTATTTACTGTTTGGAAATAAATATATAAATAATATAAAAACTCAGTACTTCCACTAGTGCCACTATTGATTTGCGTGCCGACTTCCGAAAGTTTCTGCTCTCATTGTCAGGCGAATGTAAAGTGAAACTATTAGGTATAAAAAGGAAAACAAGCATTTCTGTTACAGTTTGAGGAAAATATTTCTGACATCAGAATTGTTTCCCAGTTTGTCAATATAATATACATAACATTTGTCTGACGATGGGAGCTGAAGCTTTCGAAAGCCAGCTCGCAAATTAATAAAATTACTAGTGAAATAAGAAAATATTTTGTTTCATTTTAATTTCTTATGATAATGAATTTCCACCAATAAAATAAACCTTATAATCGTAAATAATGTGTATGCATAAGAAAACAAATGAAACGTCCTCGCTGTCCTAAAAATAATACCCTTTCCTCTTTCATCTGTTTTTTTATAGATAATGCAAATGTACATTTAATATTTTTTTTTAATTTAATGCGTTTGAAGACTACTCAAATTGCACCAGACCTTTCGAATGCTGGAATGACTATAAAATAGTACGTAGTAGCAATATGTTATCCATAATCTTTATTTGCATAATTAAATTAGGACAAGATAGCTCCAAATGAAAAACACTTAGTTCTTCCTGTCTATCAAAAGGAATGTCGAACGAGAGGCAGAATAGAGACATCACTTGTTAAAATGAGAATTAAATAAATTATAGTATGTTTTATTACAAGAGTTTTTGTCAACAGGAAATCCCTTGAGAAAAGTTAGATATTGGGTTGCCTCCTTCTTTGGGAGTTGTAAGAAGGACAAAAGGAATAATTAAATTTTGTAAATGATAATACAGTCCATTTATGGAATAAGAGACTAGAAACAACTTTGAATCTCTTGTCGGCACTAATGAGATATTTCCTGCGCCCACGCGACTTGACGCACTGTGTGAATAGGGCCTTCTATTATATTATTTTACTGCTTGGTTTAATTTCGTTTATTTATGTAGAGTTGAAACAATACCCTAAACTAAAACATACATCACATGGAGTACTGCTTAATTGTTGAACACTTTAGATGACTTGAAATATACCTACTACAGAATCTCGAAAAACTCCTGAGTAATGTGATTTGATTCTACGAATTTTCAATGCGAAAGTCAAAGACTCTACAACTTCTTTCTATACCTACAATTCAATTGCACTTCAACGCTCCGAACTCGCGTACAGGGCAGAAACCAGACAGTTTAATTCATGAACTTGATAAAAAGTGGATATAACAATACAAAATTATATTATATGTGTGTGTACTGTGTTGCTATGGTAACATAACGGTACTGACTGTCTTTTGTTTTGGGCCTATCATGAAACTTCAGTCGGTATGATTCATTAATATTTTTTGAAATATATTCATTAACTGTTATTCTCTCCTGCTTTATAAACAAAAAATAGTAAAATATTCAATCCTGGATAGGTTAAATAAATATAATGTTACTACCATTCTTTTGTTTTGGCATTTTTTTTGCAAAGGTAGCTTAGATTAATATTATTGTTAATAGGGCATCCATAGAAACCTTATATTAATAGTCAAGTTGGCCAGTGGACTAACTCTCACCTTTCTAAGGTAAAAAAACTACTACTACAACTACCACTATACCATCGAGGCATATCCCACAAGTGGGGTAGCCAGCAGACCAGCTGCATGTAAGAAACATGCAAGCTGTCCTCTTCGTGCCAGTATAAAATTAAGACATTCAGGATGGGTGGCAAACCTCATCGCTGAATTTAAGATGTACAATGTCTTAATTTTTTCGAACACCTGCCTTTTACAGGACACTCGAAAACTTAAGGAGAAGAGTGGGAGACCAATTCTTTACCGGGTGCTCCACGGCACCAAAAAAAAAAGCAGCATTCCACAGCCCTACCATATAAACGTGCCTTCAAAAGTTTCTAAAATTTAGCAATAATACCGATGTTTAGAGATAGGACGCCCACACAAGAACGGATCACAATATTATACTTAGCTTAGTACTCCTAGAAAAAGAATTGACATATTGACAAGAGTACTAATAGATATTATATTAGTACATTGTCATTATCACAATTTATCAGATTTTATTGACAAGAGTAGGTACCTACTTATTGAATAAAACACAATATACATTTTTTCGATTTAATTTGAAACTAGGTATATCTTAAACATCTCAGTTGCCACTAATATATGAGATCCAACTCGATTTGAGTACAAAATAATATTTTTCTGTTTTTAATGTTCTTTTTAGAACATGCAGAAGGAATAAATTTCGTGTCTTTTTGATAGGTACACATTTTTATTTCCATCATCTTCGTTATTCACCCTTTAATGTTTTTGCTGTTTTACTAATTGTAATTGATGTGGCTGTGTTTTGTTATTTATTTTATAACTGTATGTTTGTAAGGGAAAATAAATGTTTCACTTGAAGACACCATTTTTTCCATTTAAACTTGAGTTAAACTTATTGTCAATATTTCTAATGTTCTGATACTAAATCGTTACAAATACCGTGTACTGTAAAAGAGGTTATATATCTATATATAGAAAAAAATCAGCATCATCCATTCACAGTCACAATCAAATTACCTCCATTTGCGATATTCATTATGGTCATACGTTTACAAGTAAAAATGGTACACTGTGAAAGATGGTCTTGATGGTCATAGTGAATATATAGGTTAATAAAATAAATTAGTACTTTTTGTTCAATTATCATTAAGAATTCTCAAAACATGACCCAGCCAAATTAAATGTAAACGGACGAGGAAAATAATTTTAATTTTGTGAACAATGTTCAAAATAAAAAATAATACGTTTGCACGTCGTAGAAATCTTTATTACTCTCCGAGGGTTATGAGGGAAGTTGTAAAAAGTGATGTTACAATCCAGGAAGTAACAAAGTAATTTCTCACATTTTCTTTTCCATTTTGATGAACGGCATAAAATAAAACCAAACTTGAATAAGTACACCAGATTTGTATGAGAAGGAAATGACTATGAATTAATAATTAAAACCTCGACCTTTTTTCTAGAGATGAGTGGATATGGAATAGTTTAAGAATGATGCAATCAAAATGTTATCTACAATCAATTAAAATAGTGTTGCTATGAATTAAAATATGAATGTATGGCAACAAAAGATTGAAAATTATGACTGCATGATATCACGTGAAAAATATTTACACAAGCCTGCTTTTCATTTCATTTCCAAACCAAAGGGTGGAAACAAGACTAACATTCAGAATGTTTTTGTACCAACCTAGTCACTTCTTCCTACAACATGCAATTAATATAAAAACAGTGTATTGTGAAAGAGGCTCGTCAAGATGTTAGGAAACTTTTGTTCTAACAACTGTGCTTTTTTTGGTCAATTTTTTTTTTTTTTTAAAAAAAGATATATCTGGGTTTTGTTATAAACCCAAATACAACCTTATACACCTTTCACACTAAGCTAAAAGCTTGTGCCGTGAAAGGGGAGTTTGCCGGCACCTGGGATCGAACCACGGACCCCTTGTTCTGAAGGCCGAGACTCTACCCCCAGGCTACCGACGAACTCTGGTGTTTGAACACGAAATTTGGTGTTCGAAAAAACGTTACCCATATGACAAAAAAATATTAATTAAATAATATTTGCAAAGTGCATAAGCGCTAATTTGATAAAAAAAAATGGTATAAACACAAAGTTTATTCAAGATATTAATAATAGAAGTAAAGTGTTTGTACTATATTTAATATATTTTTATAGATTTTGAGACAACAAAATGTCTACCTCGACACAAAAACGTGAATCACAAACCAGTTTGTTTCGTAAAAGTTACGATCATTTTCTAATTCCTAACACACGTTATATTATAATAATATTTATGAACGAAATAAATTTACGACAATATTTTTAAATGTGTCATCAAACCTGTATATGACAATAATATAAATAAAACTAAAAAAAAATATGTATCTTTTTCCGCCATTATGCAAATTCTTAATGGAGTTACGTGATAATTCACTTGATGTATCATTGATATGTTAAAACTCATATACATTTCAATTCTGATTTATCTATTGATTAAGTGTGTAATTCCTTTATCTATCTATCCGTACACCAAAGGTCAAAAGTTATATTTGGAAATAATATATTCAGATGTAATAAATAAACAAATAAGCAATCGTGTAACATATTTATTTTTGTTTATCAACAAACATGTCGCATGCCATTAATATGTTTTTTTATTTAATAACTCAAATGAAAGTTAGTATTTAAATAAAATCATTACTTCATTTACATTAAATAAAATTATCTATTGGTAAGGTTGTTTCATTAAATAAGGTTGTCCAATGTTAAATATAACTCGCCAAACTCGCAATATAAACATAATCTAAATCTTAACCTCGAGCTCTAGAATTGAGTTTCTGTGCAACACTCTAGAAAGAGAATTATTAACAACATGCACGCTTTACTGCACTTATTTTTTTTTTGAGTTAATTTATAATATAGCGGAACTGTGTTTGTTTTTAATGAATATCTTTAATAATCAATTCCCACATAGATACACTTAAAAATAAAGATAATTTGAATATGTTTTTGATACTAAAAAAACTGTTTCATTACAACATTTATATATATTCTAAAATTATGTGAAGTAATCAATAGTCTCGGAAACATTAAAAAAAGAAAACAAAAAATCTATCCTTGTTACAGCACATAATAAAAAAAACGAATTTGGCGTCTTAATTATATTTTTTACATATAGAAATGATTTTTGTTTTGATATTCTTTTTAATTATTAAATTACCTGGTTTCTACCATAGACATACTAGACTTGCAACGCGATACATTTTATCGGATTTTTTGTGTTCGAACATCGATGACCTTCAAGCATAAGCAATGTATTGTCTTGACGTTAGCGTCAGTTTAAAACTGGATGCAAATTTTGACTGGCTGCAAGACCGATTTTTTCTTCGAATTACCTATCTAATATATCTTTGGTTTCTACTAATAAAGTCGTTGTCAAACTCCTTTTAAGTCTAAACAAAGTCATCATCATCAGTTGCTCTACAGCCCGTTGTGAGCCTTGGCCTCCTCCAACATTCGCCTCCATCTCCCCCTATCTTGGCATGTACTCCCCCAATCCCTGATGCCAATGATGTCCACATCCCTCTGTACACCATCCATCCAACGGAGTTTGAGTCAACCAGCGCTACGTCTACCTTGTGGTCTTGTATGGAGGATTTTCTTTGGCACTCTTTCCTCACTCATTCTCTCCACGTGCCCAGCCCACCTCAGTCTTCCAACTTTGATACATTTTACTATGTTGGGCTCATCGTACAAGTTGTAGACTTCTTCGTTGTATCGAATTCTCCAAACTCCGTTGTCCCGCACAGGTCCGAATATCCTTCTGAGTAGGTATCCTTCTTTCAAATATTAAAAGGGATGCCTCGTCCTTTTTACTCAAAACCCAGCATTCGGATCCAGTACTGGCCGCAGTAGTGTTTTATAAATAGTGACCTTTGTTCTTCTCGACAACACTCGAGATGTTAGATGTTTTTTTAATCCGAAAAAGCATTTATTAGCAGTGAAGATTCGGTGTTTTATCTCAGCGGATGTGTCGTTTCGATTAGTCACCACTGACCCCAGGTAAATGAAGTTGTTTACGCATTCTATGGTATGAGAGCCTATGTTGATTGTGGTCGGGGTTCGGTTATTTGGAACAGTTTTGGTGACTAGGATATATTTAGTCTTGTTAGAGTTAACGAAACAAAGTCACTTTTACAAATTTATAGTTTTACAAAATTAACGTTAACCCAATCAATTGCAATATACTGTACCTAATAAATAAAATGAAATATATACAAAATAAATAAATTTACATAAAATCAATGATATTCCTGATTTAACCGACTGACATTTGTCGCACGTCCAGTTACAGAGGATATCTCATAAAAAGTAACAGAGAAAAATAACAGATACAAAAATACATAATTATTCAAGACACGTCTAGTCCGAATCGTAAAATGAAAAGGGCTAGTAATAATACCTACGTTACATACATAATATTACAGTTGTTACTGTTATTATTATTATTAGTAGCAGTAGTGGTAGTAGTAGTATAAGTAACAACAGTAGCAATAACAATATAATAAGTAATAATCCAAAAGGACCAACAGTGACTGACGAAATAACATACTAGGTACTTGGTAATGTTATGACTATTATGTACAAAATACACACGTATGTGCGTTAAGGTTTGTGGATATAGTAGGACTTTCCCCCAAAAACCTGATTTATGTACTTATGTGAAAAACGTTCGGTATTTATCGGCAATATTAACATCAATTCGAGTGTCCGTTTCTTCTTTACAATTTTCGTGCATTCACAGAAATAAAGAGAAATAACCCCGTATACATGAACAATTAATTATAGAAATATTATATAATAGTATTATGCATTTTCTATGCAGCTAAATATATAAATAAATTCCGGGCATGCTCAATCTAGTACCTACTTAAAATATCTTCATTCATTAATTTATTCATACCATTACAACATTTCTCACAAGTGGGGAAGATAGCGGACAAGCTACATGTATTAAACATGCAATTCATCATCTTTATTTCAATTAAGTTAAGACATTCAAGATGTGTGTCAAACTCAACGCTTAATTAAAGATGTCTTAGAAGTGAGATTTTACGAATTCCCGCTTTTTACAGGACACCCGAAAACTAACTGAAAAAAGTGGGATACTTAGGTATTCTTTGCAGGGGACTCCACGGATTTACAAAAAATATCTAAGTCAGCAGCATCTTTGTAAACAATACAGCATGCATTATTTTTATGATTCAGATAGGACGACATAAACATTACATGTATGAGCCTACTGGTGGTAGATATCGCGTGGCTACACCAAAAGCAGAAACAGTTCTACACGTAAAAGTACCTAAAAGCGGTTTTTTTAATGAGTGAATACATAGGATTTTGTATAACATATTGATTACATCATTAACCCGCGACACACCATACTAACATACATCAAAAATTACAGAGATTGTAGATACGAGTACTAGGAAAAAATAAGTCTGGTATTGCGGCACAAGTAATAGTAAAGCATATTATTATATAATATCAAGTAATAATATTATGTATAAGAATATGAAGGAAAATTTGCCTTCAGCTTCCTCGTTCATCAAAAAGTTAATGTTCAAGAAACAGAATAAATTAGATACTAAATATAATGAAGTATGTTGTCGTATGTAGGTTAAGAATGGCTAGGATTAATGTTCCCTACTGTACCTTTGTACTTATAGAATAACATTAAACCTACAAAACATGCACGAATGGTAAAGAAAAGATTATTTATACAATATTTTAGTTTTCTTTTATCTATTGTAGGCAATTTTTTTTTTAACATGTTTTCACAAGTACCTACATTTTATTTTATTTACAGAAGTATATATAAAAACACTATTTATAGATTAGCCACACTACCCTCATGGCTGTGTTGTGGCCGCAAAGCAAACATTACAATAAACAAAAATACAATTAGAAAATCTCTAAAAAGAACTTTCAATAATCTAACAAATTTAAGATGTAAAATATACCGCATGCATGCGAAAGCATGCATTAAACAAAAAAATATGATACAGATCATGAGCCACTAATAAATAAATACTTCCACTTTATCATACCCCGCACCGCTCAAACACTATAACAACCAAACCAACTCCACAAATCGAAAACATGCACAAAAAAGGAAGGAATAAAAACAGTTATATGGTAAATTTGAGAAGGTCCTCCGAGCCATGATTGTCATCATGGTGTAGCTGAGTCGGCTCATTTCCAAATCACAATGTGTTATTATTATAGGACAAAATTAAAGTGTCGTTTACATGCAAATAGCACCTCAAAGACACTGTACAATGCATCAATTCTAGGACATTGCATCCACGTCATAATATAAATAAATAAAATTTAATAGATTAAAATAGAATTTCAAATACATAAAGGTATCCAAATCATCGTAAAGTGGCCCTGTAGCAAAAACGATAAAACATTAAATTTTTAACAAGTTTGGTACACAAACTCTCAAAACTTGTTAACCCTACGAACATATTGATTTGATAAAATATGAAAACAAATATTAATTACCAATATCAAACTTTAACTTTAAAAAAAAACTCGATTTTAGCTTCATAGTATTCGTTTATAAAAAATGATATTTCTAAAAATCGAATTCGGGGGTGTGTTTGGTACATAAATTCACGAGAATCCTACAAATTTTCATATATTTATTTTAATATTGGGGTAAATTCACGTCATTTCACCAAGCCTAGGTAACCCATCACTTCCGATTTTTATGATTTTTTATTTACAAATTGCTATGACCAAGTTATGAAACCATGCGAAATTTTTTTGGTCTAGGTCAAATACTTTCCAAGTTATCGGGGTTCAAAGTTTACCGGCGAGGTCCGTTTTTGTCATTATTTATTATAAATTAAATCATTATTCGATATTAAAAAGAAGAACACTGTATTTCTTTCACCATGAACAATTTTTGTGTGACAATTCACAGTAAAAGTAACACATCATTTTATTTTTATCTATTTTAATTCTATTAAAATGAACTTTCATAAAGTTATTCCAAGTACTATGCAATCATAGTCGTATATTTTAAATAGGCAACTCAAATGACAGGGAAAATCTCTGAATGGAGAAGGCTTGTTTCCACCCTTCACAGAGTAGCATTTAAGGACGAAAATAAGATTTTATATATTTACATAAATTCTCATATTTCTTCTGCCTACCAATTTTTATGTAATATTTACACGAAACAAATCCACAGTGGTTTCATCCGATTCAGTTAATTTTTTCCAACGACTATTGGGACAGTCAAAAAGCAAAACTCGGTTACTTCATCTTCTTACCCCCACCCCCTACCCATTTGTAAGGGAGGAATGTAAAAGTAGAAACATAATATTATATTATTTTATTATATCTAGCATTTCCCTCGACAATATTATCTTTATGGTAAATTTAATATAATTCATGTCTCTGACGGGGTAGGATTTTAGAATTAGACCAAAAATACAAATTCGACTATATTATATGTATACCTATTCTTGTACTCATAATATTACACCCGTATAATTTAACATTAGATTGAATTATTCGAGATTTTTTATGGGTTTATGTATTTATTTATCTATATCATCAGGGCACCCCTATATATAAATTAGCCAGTAGACGAACTTCATATGATAAACATGTAAGTCGTGCTCTCCATGTTAATTAAAAATGGGTGAACACATCATCGCTGAATTGAAGACATACAGGATGTTTTAGGAATACTTAACTTTTACAGGAAAATCCGACAAGGTTCGTTCGTTCGACTTGTGCCACAAACACCTCGAAGGACCCACAAACTACCCGTAAAGTGCAGAAGTTTGGGGACTTCCATTTATCTAAAAAAAAAAACTAACTCAAAATTAACATAATATAACACTCAAAGACAATTCACACAGATCGAGCTAGTCCCAAACTAGATATGAATTTTGTATGCTATATTCGGTTCACTTGCGCTTTGAACTTAAAAAACAAGCCTCATCCATTCTGCGCCGATAGAATCACAACTTACCATGACATATTTAAAGCTCTTACCATGTTGTCTTAATGATCCCTCTATTATATTATATTTAAAATCTATTAGGTATGAAAATAAATACTAACCACATAATCGAATCACGGTAATCAATCAAACTTACACACTTTAGTCGATTGTGTAAAACACATGTGACTTATAATAATTGTATCCTACATATTATATTTATTTATGTATGTGTTGTTATTAATATCTACATATTTGGGAGGCTAATTAAAAATATTAATAATTAATCTCACTTTCAAAACATTAATAAGTATGAGTCACTCAGCGTGGAATTAAATCGATAATTATTAGTTGGTACTTAGGTACAAAGCAATTAATATAACAATCTTAAGAAATTGTTCGAGAGTTTGTGCGTTTATATCACGTAAAAACCTGGCCATACGAAAAGTAAAGTAGGTAGGTAAGTACGTAGAAACGTCTTATAGAATGATAAAATGAAGTAAACCACAAAAATACATATTTTTCACATTGATAATGATGTTACTCAAGCGTTTACGTTAAGCTTACATTAAATTGGGTTATATTTTTGTGGATTTTATATATCATAACCTGTTGTTTATAATTTTATTAAATAAAATATAAAAATAAATTATTGAGCACTGTTTAATCGCCACTATGTTAGGTTAAATACCGAACGTTTTCGCCTATATAATACTTGTAGGCATCTTCAGGGAAACATCTGATGTTTATAGTTTGACTTAAATTTTTATGGGTACTAATTATTTGTTCGGCTATTAATCTATTCGTTCGGCAAGAAAAAATCAGCATTTAAGTCATTTGCACAGCAAACAATGTTTTCATCGACAATAAATAAAAAATAAGCGCAACACTTGTTTTACAAACAAACTTGGTTATATCGGCAAATTAACAAATTTTAACAGCTTAATAAATACTCGCATAACAAAATAATTAATTGACCAGCAGAATTGTTATTTGAGCAGCAGAATTATTATTTGAGCAGCAGAATTATTATTTGACCGGCAGAAAATATTAGATAAACAATATTTTTCACACACCGATTTACCTTCGGATCCACATGAAGTTTTTGTGATTTCTTACCAAATTAATGATGACTACGAAAATAATGCCAGTTTCCGCTTTGCTATATTAACGAAATATCTAACTGAAATGTCGAAAAACGCTAGTGTCGTTCATTCAGATGCTACATATAAAGTCACATAAAAAGATGCGACATACAAAAATTTATTATTTGAACAAAATTAAAAATTTAGCTTTCACAAGTTTAATTAAAATTTGCTAACGGTTTGCTGTTCATTTATTTATTTTGCTGGACGAATAATCATTATGCCGGTCAAATAATAATTTTGCCGGTCGATTAAATTTAGAGTCTTACAATATCATATTATTTGCAATAGAAATATAATATTCTCGCTGGGCATAAGTAGCATATCAACGTGATATATTTGTCGGCAGAATACATTTTTCTGCTGAAAATAACATCAATATTATGCTGATCGTTTAAATGATCCAATTTTTATTCAGTTCTCTTGATAATGTCAAAGTAAAGATTGAAAAAAGCGCTAAAGTTAAATACCACTGTAAAAAATTAAGATTGTTGTTGTTTAGTAAATTTTTCAAAAATTTAAATCTAAGGAATATTTGAGTTTGTTCGTTAATATGTATGACTAACATCATGTGTCCTTTTAAGGTATTTTTTTGTCAAATAAGAAAAAGTGAAACAAAACTTTCTATATTACTTGCATTATAGTGGTTATGGATACATGGCTAAGATGTGGCTAGTAGCCTAATATTAAGACTTGCAATCGAGAGCGAATTTGAATTTCTAACAGCCAATCTAACTTTGCGACACAATCATACTGTCATTTTGTTTACAGCGAGGACATTTGAGATCTGTCAAGACTTATTTTAAAACCAGACTCTTGAAAAAATGTATCATACATATACGCACATAATGTGACAAGAGAACATTCTTTTCAAATAACGAATGTTGTCCAAAGATTTCGGTATGATTTTCTTAATTTATTTTTAAAATTATTCAATTGATGCGACACTCTCTGAGAGAACCAGGTATAACTTATATCAAAATAGATTCACAATCTAGAATCGACAAATCTTTATAATTTTTTTAATGATTGTCATTATCGATGTCCATGGAAATAATCGTTTATATGTTTTAGAGTAATTATTAGTGTAGCGAAAGTAAAAATATTACTCATAATACTTTTAACAACATCACAATTTATCTATGAAAGTGATTCTTACGTAGGTTGCGCTTGAAATCGTGGGTGTTTGGTATTTAGTTTGTGATTTCACAGCATATACATACATTATATATTACTCCGTTTGTTAATTAATAGATATGAATGTGTATGTATGAATCATCTACGATGATTTCGATAATGTAAAATAATGGAAAAACAATACACTGGAGACAAAGTCTAATCTTCTAAGCCAGTTTCGAACTACTAACATTAAAGATATCTTGGTTTTTGACAAATATGTTGTTTAAAATTTTATGGAAATTAAAAGCATTAGCAAAAGTTTGTTTTTTCTTTTTAAAAAAAATCAATCACTCTTCCATATCATTACTTTCCACAAGTGAAGTAGAAGGAAGTATAACTGCGTGTAATAATCATAGAAACTGTCCTCTCCGTAGCGATAAAAATAAGATCTTCAGTATGGATGGCGTACTTCGTGGCTTACATGGAGATATTAAAAACTCGTCTATTTGTCGATTCCGACACATCTACAGGATACATGAAAACTTATAAATAAAAGTGGTAGACCTTTTCTTTTCTGGGATCTCCATGCAAGAATACATAATTTTACGCTCATGTAAGTCATTTTTGTATAAGTATTTTATGACTGATTTTTTATTATCAATTAATGTTTTTTCCCTAAGCGAGACTGTATATAAGGCTAGTAAATAATAATATGTGCGCTAGTTTAACAACACTCGAAAACTTCATAAGGTGCTTGACCTATTTTTTTACTAGAATAATTAAGGGAGAAAAATAATGCGATGTAAAAAGAATCAACTACGTACTTCCGTTGTAACCTAATTAATTTAATTCTCATAGGATTTTTCAGGGTGTTTATTTTTTTCTGTTATAAAAAAGAATATAAAATTACGGATGCTTTAACCAAAATGGTCGGCATTATTCGGCAGCGACTCTACTATCTTATCTTTATTCTTATGTTTAAAAAAAATATCGCTGTGCTTACCCTATTTTAAATAAATGTACTATACTATACCATCACGGCATATCCCACAAGTGGGGTAGCCAGCAGATCAGCTGCATGTAAGAAACATGCAAACTGTCCTCTTCGTGCCAATATAAAATCAAGACATTCAGGATGGGTGGCAAACCTCATCGCTGAATTTAAGATAATTTAAATAAATGTTTGTTTTGATATTCGATACAAAAATTTTGAAAACGCAGAATGAACTTTTGAGTGCCCAGTAAAATGCTAGTATCTATCTATCTATCTATTCCCTCACGCCGTATCCCAAGTGGGGTAGGCAGAGAGGACGGACCGCCAATTAGATCTGTCTTTACATACTACTTTCGCTTCCTCTACAGTCATACAATTTCTCATGCACGCACGTCGGTTTCTTTTACTCACAACACGGCCGTCCTTGAGAATTTGATCTACATGTTCAAGCCATGTAGTTCTCGGACGCCCGCGCTTCCTCACACCCCTCCTTTCAGCCAAGTATATCCTCTTTGTCATTCTTTCCTCTTTCATTCGTTCCACATGACCAAACCATCTCAATTTATTTACAGGCATTCTATCCACAACACTCCTCTTGCATCCACTCATTCTTCTAATATCCTCATTCCTCACTCTATCACGCAACGTTTTGTTGCGTGATAAAAAATGCTAGTATTCGGATAATAATCTGCTGAGGCATGTCACGTATCTTGAACTTCTTGTTATTTTATCAAAAACGGAGAAGAAAATCCGTATGATTATTAGATGTAGGTAGTTACTCTACTACCTTCCTCATTTCTGGGAGATGCCGTGATGGTAAAATATTAAAAATATTTACTTACTACTACTATACCATCACAGCATATCCCACAAATGGGGTTGCCGCCAGCAGACCAGCTGCATACTTATAATAAACATGCAAGCTGTCCTCTCCGTGCCAATATAAAATCAAGACATTCAGAATGGGTGGCAAACCTCATCGCTGAATTTAATATGTAAAATGCCTTAATTTTCCAGACATCTGCCTTTTACAGGATACTCGAAAACTTACGGAAAAGAGTGGGAGCATAATTCTTTACAGGGTGCTCCACGGGATACTTCATAACCAATTATTACAAAAATAATTAATATCAACAAAAAAATGCTTGTAACAGGTTTATTTCTGCCCTGTGTTACCAAGAGGACTATTTATAAAAAGGGTTTATTAAAATTACAGAGAAAAGTGAAAAAATGTTTAATATTGTTAAAAATACATACCTAGACACCCACATAAAAAATGTTTGAAGTACGGAGTATAAAAACTTTTGTTAAATTGTAAGTACAGACAGAGTCAAAAACATTTAATGGTGGAAACTTTAGTACTTCAATAAAATTAATATCGATGAAAAGTACCTATACTTATCGGAAAAATACTCGAGAACACAACACAGCTCAGCGATATTTTTTTAAACACGACAACTTTACAAAATATTTTAAATGATGAAATTAAATATTATCGAAAAAATTAATTACTTGTAAAAATTAGGTCTCTCACTCTTTTTCGTAAATTTTTAGTGTCCTGTAAAAGAATCTTAAAATATCACGATTAAAACATTAAACATGTTCCATCCGGCGTTGAGGTGCGGCACCCATTCTAAATTTCTTATTTATGTTGACACGAAGAGGTCGACTTGTATAGTCGTTACAAGCAATTGTTCTGCTAGCTTCCTCAGTTGTGGGAGATGACTCGTTTCTACTCTAATCACCATCCGCTACTATCCTCTTTTTTTTTAAAAAAAAAAAAGATCTATTCATTACCAAGACCTCTACGGAACGATAGATATGTTATAAATTAGTTTTTTTTTATTGAACATAATCTCGTACCTATTATAGTTTAATATCGCAAATTGAAAAGATGTGAGGCTGTAGGGTCAGAAAAGAAATCGACAGCTCCATAACTCAACTAGTAGAAATATCTAATATTCGAGAAATCATCATTTTTGTAATTTTGCTATATTTATATTATACTTTAAGAACACAACAGAAAGTGATATATATTTTATAATAATCATACTGTTAATGACATACGTTGTGTTTTTTTTCCCATTCAATGGTCAAACAATTTCAAATATTTATTTGTGATATTGAAAAAAGATACGTACCTACATCGTTTTTTTCCAAAACTAAATAATTTGTAAATAAATTTGGGTTAGTTGAAAGAGATCGCGCATCTGCGATAAACTCGACCTCTGTACATTGATAATATCTTATTTGAATGCATTTCTCTATAAAAAAAGTATGTATTTTGATCAATGAACAGTAAAAAATTAATAATAATGGAAACAATTAATTATGGAAACAAAAAAATGTCAGGTACCTACCTACATAGAAAAAAGTGCTAATAACTGATAAAAAAATCTTGAAGTTTGACACCCCACATACTCCACATACACCCCACATATTTAAGAAAAAAAATTGCAGGTACGTAGATGGAAAAAAGTGTTAAAAACCTCTGATTTGGACCTTAATCAGAGCCACAAATTTTTGCATCAATCAGGTTGGCTGCGAAGTGTAATGGACGAAAGGTCATAATACCACTAAGAAAAATTATGGAGAGAAATTTCTCTCCCATCAGAGGAGAAATTCTCGGAGAAATTTCTCGTTCTCGAGAAATTTCTCTGGAGAATTTTCTCTTCTTACATCACTAATTGTAATACAACTCAACATCATAATACATCATATTGTGTTAGGTAGCAGTCAGAATGCGGAAGTTTTATACCAAGACGTTTTCATTAGTCTGATAACAATAATGTAAAGATATGTAATAGTATGTGTATTGTGGGTATTCTAATATTGTATACAAAAGTAATTTGTAAACTCTACAAATTAAAGGGACAAATGTCTAAAAGGATTTTGTTTATGTCGACTTATGACGATGAGTTTGTATAAAAATAACACTTCAGTCTACACCAATCAGGCAACTCGAAAGGAGAACCAAGTTTACACAATGCAAAATTGTGCGAATTCATAAAAAGTGAGAAAGACGTCTTAGCGCTTACAAATTGAGATGTCCGATTGGTTTTGTCATTTGCACGTTGTACCAATACCTAGTTAATAAAAATTGAATAACGATGGATGATTTTACTTGATATTGACCACAACACTTGTGGGATATTTTGTTACGATAAAGATGGATAAAAAGATTGCCTCCGAAACTAAATAAATGAATATGCAAAGAGGTCATTTTCGTGTGCACCCAAGTATTATTACAAAGGTACAAATCACTCTCAAGCTTAATTTCTATATTAAATACCATTGTGCTATGGTATGATTTAATTTAGTGAAAAAGAAAATTTTCTGGATTTTGAAATAACTCGACAACTTAATAAAAAGGAAATTTTCGACCCACAACAAGTTATAATGTACTTCATTAATAAACGAAATATCTGGATTATGAAAAAACTCGACAACTTAATCAAAGGGAAATTTTCGACATTGATTTATTTACCATTAATTCTCGACAACATAATAATTTAGTATTTCGTGTATTTCTTTATTATTATTTGATATCAACAAACATGAAGTCGGGGTGAGGGGGAGAAAAGAAAGAAATGTGCATTTTCCGGTGAAAGGAAGTTAGGGGAAGGTCTTTGATTAAGCGATATCGGACCCTTTTATTGTTACAAACCACTCGTATGCCCGAAGGCTATCAAACATTCGGATGATGCTTTTGACATTAAATAATCAAATTCAACTAGGTATGTATGTATGCAACAGTTTTTGATGCATCGTTTGTGAAAAGGACATTCGAGAACGTTTGTGTTATTTTTTTCATCTTTACTCTCTTTGGACATTTTCAGAACATGATCAAACTAGGACAATCATCTACTCCATATCACATGTTTGACGATTGCGTCAACGCTCAGCGTAATTCGTGACGAATCGAACCAATACAATATGTTGATGAACATTGAATTGAAAATAAATTTAAATTGAACAGTAAAAATTGAAATAGAAATCTTTTAAACTGAAATGACTTATCCGCAAGAGAAATGGTCGACAGTGGTTGAAAATCAACAGCGAGTGCGACTTAAATTGCGATATTATTTCAAATTAATGCAGGACATACTAAGTATTTATGACCATGGTCTTTTTTTGCAATGAAAATAACTTAATGTGTTATCACGTCATAAATCACAATACATCATATTACTTGGGAGAGTATTCACTATTACTTCCAGTAAGGAATTTCATAATATTAATATTATCGCAAACTGATTCCCAAGTATTAGAAATCAGTGATGAAATAGGGGTGGTTTAACTGGCTACCGATTCTGATACTATCCGGACAATCAGATATTATCTTTTCACTGTCGTTACGTATTTTGTTTATAGTAAGTTATCTCGTGAGCAGTAAAACGAAATATTTTACAAGTGAGTGAAAACGTTCTTTTTATGCTCAATCAATGATTTTCACATGTTTTAATATACACTATATAAAAATATAATTAAATTGTCTTATAGTATGCCAATCGTGAGTTTAACTATACACTTAACGACGAATCGTAGAAGTAATCGATCTGTTAATTTCAAAACAAAAGTTTGTTCCTTCTGACCAAGTAGACCGTCTGACAATTGTCAAATCGATCAAAATGTTTGAATGACAATAATGATATTTTAAATACGTTTAATGGAGGTGTTTTAATATTTAAAATCCTGTGTATTTTTTTATTTATCGCAAGTCATTTTAAGCTTGAATGTAGTAAGGTGAACGTGTAAGCACTACTCTGAATGTTTATTTTTTGATAAATCCATTCGTTTGGGACGAATTCTTTTTTAATTTGCATTTTATGTAATGTTTAGTTGTACTGCCAGATATTTATTTATTTAATTTAATACGCAACTTAGTTTCAAGATGAAAGATATGGTATTATTAAGGTATTTATATTAATGTAGTTACTATGTGGTATCTGACCTGATAAACCGAATAGATCGATTATCGTCTCATCTTTATTAGAAATCGCATATCGTTGTTAATATTAAATATTCGCTTGAATGCATTTAATATTACATCTTCTTAATACGAGCTAGCTAGCTACCGAGCGATATTACAAATTACAACTCGTCGCTCGAGAATTGATTTGTGCAATATGCGAGATGAGATATGATAATAAATATCGGTGATATTCATATTATAATATGATGTGGAAACATTTTTCTAATATTATGATTAATATCAAGGGTTTATGAAAATATTACAGTACCTTTTTAAAAATAAAAATAGTCCTACTTTTGACTTTAGGAATCTGTTACACTTGTCGAGTCATTTTATCTGGTAGACAATATGTGTTGGTACCCATGATACAAATTTCATATCTTAGTTTAAGACTTAAGTTTCTGCTTTTATCCAGCGCAAGAAAATTAACGAAATTTTCGCGACCTACGAGTAAATCCATTTTCATTCAGGATATTATAAATGGTCATTAAACTACAACAAATTCACAATTGAGAAGAATACGACGTCTTAAAAGGTAAGCATTAAAAGTTTAAGATATTAATATACCTACCTATAATTAATACATAAATTGATGTGAAATAATAATTGTAATAAGTGTACCTATAAATTGAACAGTTTGTAATGTTTTTTTTATAATAAAATTGAAATCCTTGTAAGCATGCGACGCTGAATGCGATATACAATGGAACAAAACAATGTGAAAAATATTATTAAATCAGCCTTGTACTGTATTTAATGTGTAAGATTTTTGTTTCATGTGAGTGTTAGATGAAGATTACTACATATCGAACTGTTGGCTGTAGTAAACATGTCAAAAATACATGTAGACTTATACCTATTGCTTTAATCTCTGTTTCCAGTTCAAAAAACAAATCCAATAAATCATGCTAGAAAGCGGAAATTATTGATGTTTTATTAGCAAGTATATACATAGCAACCTCTTTTATATATCCACTTATAGTAGGTACCTACTTATTTTGTGATAGTGTAGGTATTTAAGTTTGGTTGCCTGGTGGCAAAAGGGTATATCCTAAACACAATCACGGCATCATTCATAATTAGAAAAGCCAGCAGATTCACCAGAGATTTAACATCGATGTAAGAAAAGCAAAGAGATTGTTAAATGTTACATAGCCTATTACAGAGCCACTTTCAAATATATTTATTTTAATAAATCTAATGTTTTTGTGTTAACACTTTGATAATGTATTACATATAAACTTTAACTAATTAGTCATCCTGATGATGCCAAGCAGAATCTTTGGCGAAAACTTATTCACTGTGTCGGTGTTTAGGTAGTAGAATTCCATATCGAAATAATAAAACAAATGTTTTATTCTACTAATGGTTTATTATGTGAGAGAGACGTCTTTCGTCTGATGAGGACATTGTCAAACAGATTGACAATGTCCTCATCAGACGAAAGACGTCTCTCTCACATAATAAACCATTAGTAGAATAAAACATTTGTTTTATTATTTCGATTTGGCGAAAACCTTTGAGGTGAATAAATTTAATTCGGAAAGTATACAGTGTTTAAATAATAAAAAAATAATTAAGTATATACTTATTTTATTTAGTAACTAGATAGATTTATATAATCGGCAGACCAGTGACCACCTGGTTGCCCACAATTGCCAGAGACCTGAGGGAGGTAGAGCTGCGTTCGGATGATGCAGGGTACCGGAGAACTTGGAGAATGAAGACTAAGAGAGGCGACCCCAAATAAATGGCATAAAAGCGAGGACGAAGAAAAAGAAGTAACTAGATAGATTGTGGCATATAATTACCATCCGTACTTTTTTTAGAAACCATACAAACAATTTTACTTACTTTGACTCACATAATAAAAAAGTAGATATTTGTCGTCTGATTATATTTTGAGGACGAACTTCTCTTTGATAATGATAACAATATGATTATCAGAAAGTTTTCGTTATAAACTTTTAAGCATACGTACAAAACCCGTATTGATCAAAATGATAAGAAACTTTGAGATATATTATAAATTTATAAGCTTCTCAACGTACATATATGTACAACGTATGTTTATACTGGAAATCGAAACATACATTATACCTTCGAAAATAATTTAATTTGTTTGTCAATGTGTATGTATCTGTGCTATTTGTTATCCTTTATAGACATTTTATCAAATTGCCGTATAATATAAATGTATGAATCTTCTTCTTGTCCTTCCTGGTACTGTCCCAAATTATTGGCGCTAAAGGTTGTAAGGGTCGGCTCTTCTCATTCTGAGGTAATATACCTTTCTGTTCACTATGTCATCTTCATCCAGGCCATTTCTCGGCAGGTGCCTATTCATTGTGTCATCCAGGTATTCTTTGGTCTCCCTCTTGATGGACGGCATTACAATATATGAAAAAACAGATAAATTTTACTCATTTTCTGTAAGTGGTCTGTCAAATCCCTCAGACGTTGGCGATAAATCTGGAATAGGCTTCGCAGTCCCGTGCTGTCCGGAACAACTCCTCCACGCCTCTCATTTCAGGAAATTGAAATTCTTGTAAATAAAATTTGTACAACCTCACATGGAGTCCATGCAAACAATAACTGGTCTGTCACTTTTTCTTGTAACTTAAGACTAAGAGAGAGTTTTCTGTATAAATCAGGTGTATGTAGAACATTCTGTAGAACATTTTCAATTCAGTGATGAGGTATGCCACCCATCCCGAACGCCTTTATCTTTTATTGTTATGAAGAGGACAATTTGAATATTTATTACTTGCAGTTCGTCCGCTGGCTACCTAACTTGTAGGAAGTACTTTTCAATGTTGATTCATGTAAAAAATATTATACTGAATTCCTTATGTCATCTATTGTTATTGTGTTTTTTTTGTCGATTTGACAATTATTTTCTGAGGGAACTCGGGTTAAAAGACAGTACCTATCCACTGTATAAATAAATACATAAATATTTATATAATTTTTTCTTTTCTAAGCTAAAAGAAATTTTTATCCACATTTATGTATCGAAAACCATTCAAATGTGAGTGAAACAAATATAGTCAATCTGCAAAGAAAGTGCGGGAGAAAAAGGGATGTATATAGGCACTTTGGAACAGGTGTCTTACTATTGGCCGTCAGGCGGCAGGTGTTCGGGAAAACATATTCAAATTTAGTACGGCGGGTTCGAAAATTGAATGGCGAGAATTTGGCGGGAAGAATCCTTTACAAAGCCTTGCGTTATTTTTATTAATACTATACACTAATACATATTTGTATATCGGAGCAGAACAACACTATGTCAAAAGACATAATTTTTCAGAATGGTTTTTTGATTTTTTTTTCAACCAATTTGCATTAAGAGTTTTAATCCATAGAGTTCCCGGCAAAGAAGGTCTCCGTTTATTTTCTGGTTTTCGAGTAACATGTAAGACAGGTATTCGTAAAACACGTATTTTTATTTATTTAAAACACACATTTTACATCTTTGATTCGGTAATAAAGTAGGTATGCCACCTATCCTGAATAACTTATTTTTTAATGGCACAAATAGAACGAGCTGTGTGTTCATTACATGCAGTTAGCTCGCAAGCGACCCCACTTGAATAATATTATGATGCGAACTCACGAGTCCGCGAAACTGGTATTGCGTTGATAATAATCGAGTTCGTCGGTAGCCTGGAGGTAGAAACTCGGCCTCGTGAACAAGGGGTCCGTGGTTTGATACCAGGTACCGGCAAACTCCCCTTTCACTTTCGCTTTTAGTAGCTTACTGTGAAAGGTGTATAAGATTGTATTTGGGTTTATAACAAACAAATCCCAGAGATATCTTTTTTAAATAAAAAAATAAAATAATCTAAAGTTACATTAAACAATTTATAAATATTATTCATTTCATAAGAATATAATGAAATGAATTAATATAATTTGAAATAATGTTATTTAAATTAAAAAAAAAATTGTGATCATATTTTATAATCTATACATACCTATCACAAAATATACGTAACGCGTTTATAAAAAAGATTATGACTACAAGAATAGGTACAAAAATCACTTCGGCCAAAATTCGACCTAGCGTAGTTTCGCTTCGACACAAAGATAAGTATCTTGGTACGTTTCTTTTGTTTCATTCTTATTTTTCTTTTCGTTAGGATGATACGCAAAGAAAAATGCTCTGTAAAGAAAAAACAAGGATAATAATGTACAAAAAAAACGCATTTTTGCGAAATGAGTTTCTCTCTCCACAGAATGGATGTGGAGCAGTTAATTATAAAATTGTTCAAATTATATTCGAAAATACACGCGACGCCATTTGCCGATTGAAGCGACGTCTAGTGGTTGTTCGTGTAACTACAGAATATGTTATAATATTTTTAAATTTTCTACTTTTATTGTTATATTGTGCATAATATATATATAACATTCAAATATATTACGTAGATTTTTAGTGGATTCCCTGGCAAGAAATATATTTCCATCTCTTTTCTGTGAGTTCTCGAAATATTTTACATCTTCAATTCAGCAATGAGATATGTCATCCATCCTAAATGTCTCAATTTCATCATTTCGTTATTTTAGAAACATTCAAAATGTCAAATTTGCTTATTTGGAACCAGTTTCTGAACATAAAAAAATTGTTAAATATTTCTTTCTATATTTGATCATCTTTCACTGTGGCGTCACCCATATTTTGGGAGTGAAAATATAATTGGAAATGTCACTTATTTATATTTTTCTTCCATTAGGTTTTTATATAAATGAAGTATTTTGAAAGAGTATTTCTATTAAAACATGTCACATTTTCTTCCAATAAAACTATGCGTATTACTCTTAATGGTAGCATAAACAAAAAATAAATAAAACTTGAATATGTATAAACGGAACTGTACGTACATATTTGTATATTTTCAAAAATAAAAATAAACAAATCTTTTCATGTAAACAAAATTCAGAAAGCCTATCAAGATGAATAATACAAGTTATTCGAAATTCAAAGAAACCAATGCACGATCAAAGATTCGAGTCTACCACCACAGGTATTTGAAAATGGAAAGCAATTCAAATTCTAACATTCTAACAATCCTTGCATAGTAAGTATCTCATAGATTTCCTTCAAAGATTAACTCTTTATCATTGTGTGTGTGTGTATGTGTGTAGCTATTCTATCGATTTCAAAAAATGGAATACATTTCAAACAATGATGGAACAAATTCCTTCGTTTGTAGTTGATTATATTATTAAGGTACAAGGACATCACATCATGATACCTGTATCCATCTCTTTCTTTAAGTGATGAGAATGTATGGGAAGATCCTAAAGTGTGAGCAGATAAAAAGATGTAAGTAGGCTGAAGATGAAAATAAATGTAATAGTTGGAGATAATAAAGTTTCGCAAAAATACCAAGGCTGTTGAAAATTTATTATAATCATATTTAGGAAGATTTACTTAATTACTGAATTAAGACAAAATATTTAGTTTTTTTTTCACTTTCATATTTTGTTAAATGTTACAACAAATATTGCTTCATCAAAATTTCATACCAAATTTTTATTTAACATACCTATTAATTTTTTTTTAAGAATTATAATCAAAAATAAATTAGGTAGGTACCTAGTTAATACACACATTCCAATTTTTATAGAAGCAATTGAACTCTAAATGGACATGACGATAGTTAAAAAATAACAAAATATGATAATGATGGATGACTTGATTAACGCGCCGTTTCACAGTACGTGGACCATCTCAAGGGCGCCGGTTAATAGATCGGTCTTCAAATTGCTTCTAATTCAAATTCAGATTCTAAATAATTCGATCGTAGCGCTGAAAATTTCCATACAAGACAAAATTGTAAAAGTATATTATCTAATATCGTCATGTTGTTATTGTATTTATACGTGTGCGTGTAGGTGGTATGTGTTTGTATGTATGTATAGTGTACGTATATTATTAGAGAAGAGCTTGTAGGGTTGTACTGAATTGATGAAGGAAAACGGCTCAATGTTTGAAAGAGGCGCTACATTAGAATAATGGGCTATTATGTTAACTTTTACGAATAGAGTTGCCGTTTCTGCTCATTCACCTAACCCTACGTATTATATATTATGGGGGATAATATAAACTGCTACGTTCTATTCTTGTATTATTATACAACGAAAAAAACTTAATATATAGTACTTACTCTAAAGATTTCCTAAATTTTCGTAACATATACGTTACAATAAAATAAGCGATCGTACGATAGACAAAAATTCACTTCATAATCGGGAGAAATAAATAATATTATTATTATTAAAAAGAAGTCGTTAAATGTCTTAAAGTTAGGTGATGAATACTTGACTTTACAGGACATTCGGAAATTTACAAATGAGTAAGGAAGAACTATTCTTATTCTTTGAATTTCTTCTTCGTCTTTCATTTCGTGTTGTTGTCAATTAGATATATTTGATTTCAGGAGTTGTTCAGTCTCGTGATGCTGAAGACCAGATACATTTCCGTCTCAAGGCCGTGAATCCATGGGTGTATCCTTTGAAGCGTTAAGAACAATCCTGTTATGAGCCATCCCATCTATATGGCCTATCCAGAGGTCTGAGTCAATAACACATTTTCACGTTACGTTTTCGTTCCGTTAACGTTCGAGTATAGACGAAGTTGCAAGCAAGTGTCAATTTCGTTGCTAAGATACACAATAGTTACAAAAATTAACACTTTGGCGCAACATCGTCTGCATTTGAACGCTAACGGAACGAAAACGTAACGTGAAAATGTGTTATTGACTCAGGCCTCAGAACCGTTTTTTCTTTCTCCATCTCACACGAGTTTCTCGACGTGTCACATATTCTTCGAATCTCAGTAATTGAACCTACTATTTTCTATCATTGTCGAAAACTCTAAATTTTTAATGATTGGCTTTTGAGCAATATTCCATCATCTATATTTTTTGCAGGATCGACAACAACTCTAATTTTAATTAATCTGATTAATCTAATCAATTCTATGACTATAATTTTATCAAATTACCCAAATTAACAAAAAATAACAAATTACACTTTTTTCAAATTTAGAACGGATACCAAAGAAAAACTTATCGATATGTTTAAAAAATTTATCAGAAGTAGTAAACGGTTTCCTTTATTTAACAAAATTTATCGAAAAGATTAGGAATATTGATAGACCATTTCCGGAACTCATCAGTAACCTTCTAGACTACCGCGTGACATCCGTTTTAAATAAATAAATAAGTTGGCAATACCTGTAATTTTTTTTATTTTGTAAAATCTATTTGATAGATATACATGACTGAGAGAAATGGCGCTCGGAAATGTGGCCGTCCGATAATCAAATGAAAAGATCATAATTATAAAACAGTAGGGTTACTCTTCACAAAATCTATACACGATCTTAATCTTAATCATACGACGCGGTAGCGGTAGCGCGGTAATTTTGACCATAGTCCCTTCGTGCGTCGTATGATCAAGATCAAGACTACATTAAGATCGTTTTTAGATTGTGTCAAGAGTAGCCCTGCAGATCCTACGGTGTTATCTTATCCAATGTACCGAGCACGTGTTCGGTACATTGGATAAGAGAGCATGCGTGAGAAATTAGAAATGTATGACAGTAATGGAAGCGAAAAGTGTATGCAAGGATAGGACAAAGTGGGGCTCGATCCTTTTTACCTACCCCGCAAGGGAAATGGCGTGATGGTGATGATGAAATCTATATATCCATTTCATCATGCCATTTCCTTTAGTTGTGTTTGTTAGTGGACTAAATTATGTATTAAATACCTTTATGTCATAGGTATACATAACATCCTCTCTTTGCCTCATCAATTTTCTTTATATAGAAAAACATAATTGATTCCTTCAAATTTGAGCAGAGCTCATCTTATGATAGATTGGGCTGAATTGAATATCCATTCTATCGACATATCTATCCATACAAACATGGCATTTACTACTAGTAAATTGAAGGACCCACCGTCCACCCGGATACCGCAGAAGTCTGGAGACTTCCAAACAAATCTACTACTAGTGTGTTAACCAGTAAAATCACTCTGTGTTGAATATGCAAAAAGTCATCTTTGAAACACAAAAAAAACTAAATGGCTAGCCTCATCATCATAGACAATAAAATGTACACACCTTATCATCCTAGACAATATAATAAACATACAGTTTGATCTCTTGGTGCCATAAAAAGTACATTAAAGATGAGTGATATACCTTATTACTAAATTCATGATGTGAAATATCTTCTTTATTCGTGTCATATTTCAATGCTCATTCTCTCAATATGTTCAAACCGTCATATTCCAGATTCCCACATTAATAATTTTTACCTGCAATATTTTTATTATTTAATAAAATAAGTTAACTATGTAAAAAAAAAGTGTTGCAATAAGCACAATGGTATTGCCAACATCCGGTACATGAGAAGATACCATCAGTCTGCTATTGGAAAATGGCATCCATATTTCATTTAGACACAAGTACGGGTTTGGAATACGTAATTTTATACAATAATACAAAGGTACGTATCTACAATATCTACATGCAAGACCATTGAGTGGCAAAATGTGTGAAGCGTAATGATATCGCGTTGAGATAAAAACCTACTGTTGTCTATCACTGGATGGAACAGAAATTATCTTTATTTTAATTTTGAATTTCGCACGAATCGAAAAATATTCAATTATTTTAAATTCAGAATTTGAATTTATTTTCATTGAAAACAGTCTGTATTTTTTACAGGAAAGGAACGTTTTAGCTTAAAAATTACGTTTGAATCAATAGAACTTCTATCTTCATTTTGAAAAAATACCCTTAACATGACACTCAAAAAACTACTACTATAACATCAAGGAAAATTCTACAAGTAGGGCACCCAGCAGACCATTCGCACGTAATAAACATGCAAGCCGTCTTCTCCGTGCCAACAAAAATCGAGTCATTCAGAATTACACACTCACAAAAACACGCTAAGGAATGTAATGGGAAAGAATATAACTTCTAGTTCTTATTACAATGATTGCGTACCTGTCATGTAAAAAAAATATAATTATTATTAGTCAAGTTTCGAGTAAAACACAAAATATCGTCAGGGATATTAAAAAGGGATATTAGCTCTGGATG
This sequence comes from Athripsodes cinereus, assembly GCA_947579605.1. NCBI lineage: Eukaryota > Metazoa > Arthropoda > Insecta > Trichoptera > Leptoceridae > Athripsodes > Athripsodes cinereus. Next base: position 16,013,817 of record OX388322.1, on the reverse strand, counting down.
TGTAAATGTTTTTAGGACGTCCTGTAAGTCGCAAGTCCGCACTTCAAAAGCTAACCCACTTGTAAAAGATGATGTGACACTATTGAATATACCTATAGATAGTTTGATGTAGAATTCTTCCAACTAACCGGAAACGAAATACTGTATATACGCAGAAAGATAGTGGTAAACCGATATCGCAATAGTAGATCAATATTATACACAAAATTGTATTTGTTCTTTTTTTATTCTTATTCGTATCATCGTATTATCTCGCTCGTCAATGGTAAAGGTTTACCGAAATCGATCGCGATTTTAAAAAATCAAGTAACGGATGTGCATTGTAGAATATTTAAAAAACATTCAAAAAACTTTTTTTATTCATTGATATTGATACGTTATCAAAATAAAATATTATAATACTCGTAATTTATAGCGTAGGATTAAATTACGCGTATAAGAACAGATTTACAAACTCAAAATAGCAATAAATTCATCGCTGAATGGGTTAAAATGAGAAATGACACACTACGGCATATAAAACATTTATAGGACACAATATAGTGTTGTATAAAAATATGTAACTACATTCAAACGTATTGAATATTATTATAAAACTTTATGCATCGATTGTTCTATTGTAGTTCACAACTATTTTCTTATAATAGCACTCGTATATTATGTACAATAAATGGATCATTTTTGCGTATATATGTATATTGGATGATTTATTCGTTCGTCGTTTAATAGAGCATCCATCTCAAGAGCACGAGAAACTGTAATGGAAGAGCGATGTCTCCAACTTATGTTTGATTTGGTATCGAAACTGGACAAATCCATCTGTTGAGAAACGTCCAAAGACCTCGAAAACTAATAAGATAATGACTTACATGGATTTTGTCTGCTTTTTTCTGACAAATTTCGTAAGATTTGAATATTTTGGAATACGTAGTTTTATAGAACGCAACACGATGAATATTTCTGTATACCAATTTAAAACAATATCTTTTTTGGTTTTGTCCACATACAATTCCAAATCACTCTTATAAATTAAAAGTTATTTCTGCAAGCAATTTTGGTTCTTTTGTCCCATAACACTCTTCTCAAGAACGTAGGAGGTAGGCTAACCTAACTTGTTATGTTATTATCAGCCCAAAATAGAAAACAAGACAACTAATGCATTGCATTTTATATAAAAAAAAAATCGAAAGACGACATCATCGAATAGGTAGATCTGTTAATAAAATTAAAAATTGTATTTTTCTCGCATCCCTGTACAAAAATTATATTAGAAAGAGGTTTTAATTGTTATATATTTATTTCGGCATTCTATAAGTAGAATAAGACGTAATGATCAGTTTTGTTAATGAGCTTACTGGCTTTCCCAGTGAGCTGCAAAGCATTATCGAAGCATTCATCTCTAAATTGATTTGGACTCGGCTACAATAAAAATAATTAATGACAAAATGTCGTCAAATCTTCGATCAATAAAACTTATTGAATTATTATTATTATTATTATTATTGTTCAGACTCAGGAAGTTCTGGTAATTATAAAAAAATGCCTGCCTCCAATGAGGATACTATACCTACATAGGTAATAATATATCGATTATAGATTTTATTATTCGAGTTCATATATACATACATAAGTTATGCTTCTATAATTGTATCTTTTAAATACGATCTTTGACGAATAAAAAATAAACTCAATGTCCGAAATATATTTGATGAGTAGTACCTAATTAGTAGGTAGGTAGTATTGTTATTCATCCAAATATTGAGTTCTTTATAAAATGCTTTTTTGGCGAGCCACTTGTGTTGAGAGATGAAAGCGAATTATCACACACAAGTTAGTATAGATTGATAATAGATAGACTAAAGAAACACGACCGAAAACTAACCATGTTTTTTTTTCGACATGTTTCAAAATTATATTAAATCGAATTCTCCTTTTATCAATGTCTGTAAGTTCAAGATATCGGCCTTCTAGAACTAGCGGACATGCTCTACAGTAAAAAATGCTAAGGATTTAGAATACCATTATGACATTTATAAGAATTCGGATTTGGGCGGGACCAGTATTCGGGCTTTGATCCTTACATGATATTATAAAATCTTATATACCGGTTTACGGATTAGTCTTCGTAACATATCAATAATAATTATATGTGTGAATAATAATATCAGAGAGGTATGGATAATACCGAGATTATTATTTACGCATCCAAAAACCGAGAAAACCCGATAGTTGGCCGATTCGTGACACTTTATAAAAAGGTCAAAAAATGAGCACACGTAAATCCAAATGCAACTGTGTAATGAATCGAACATTTTGATAAATTAATTAGTATTGAACAGATGCTCAAGTAATTTTTCTCTTGTAATAATATATTTGTTGTTATACACTTGTTCTAGACTAGACTCGATGGAATCTAAATCAAATTATTGTACCAATATGTACAAGTGTATGTTTTTATTTTTAATGTCCGCTGGTCATATGTCGTACATTAAAATACATATTATCAAGTATAGGTATAAATTTTGTATTAATTTCATATAATATTAATATAGATAGCATATCAAATAAAATGACGTAATGCTTTAATGTTATTGACACTTCAATGATTTCATTATTCGTTTATGTTTTCGGGCATTGTTTTGAAATATACCGAAATCAAAAATACATAATAATTATTGTATTGTGTTGATAATAATTATATCTTAATATGTTTTGAAGTATCTTATTTGATTTCAAATATTATGATAATCAATTGTGTACTGGTGTTCTATAGCAGTGTTCCGCAAAGCGTGTGCCGCGGCACACTGGTGTACCGTGGACATCAGTTGGCGTACTGCGAAAAAAGTCAAGGTATTGTGAAGATAATATACCTAAAAATAGATGAGAGCTATAAGAGCGAGACGCTTTGTTAAATAAACATTGCTTTTTTCTTTGGTGTACCTCTAAAATTTCTTGACTTAATAGGTGTACCTTGAGTACAAAAAGTTTGCGGAACACTGTTCTATAGGATAATTTTGTTTTCTAAAAGCGGGGAAGTACAGAGATCACATCTGTAATATGTCTGTGATCAACATTTTTTGAAACAAACGAAATCAAAAATACATAATAATTATTGTATTGTGTTGATAATAATTATATCTTAATATGTTTTGAAGTATCTTATTTGATTTCAAATATTATGATAATCAATTGTGTACTGGTGTTCTATAGGATAATTTTTTTAGTTTCTAAATTTTTTTATTTCTAAAAGCGGGGAAGTACAGAGATCACATCTGTAATATGTCTGTGATCAACATTTTTTGAAACAAACGAAATCAAAAATACATAATAATTATTGTATTGTGTTGATAATAATTATATCTTAATATGTTTTGAAGTATCTTATTTGATTTCAAATATTATGATAATCAATTGTGTACTGGTGTTCTATAGGATAATTTTTTTAATTTCTAAATTTTTTTATTTCTAAAAGCGGGGAAGTACAGAGATCACATCTGTAATATGTATGTGATCAACATTTTTTGAAACGTTAGCATGACGAATAATTTGTATCAAATAGATACCACGTGTCTTACAGTCTGGCTGTTTTTCGCGAAGACCGTAGGCCAGGCAATGCACACGTGATTTTTGTTTTTTTTTATTTTTTTTATTTTTTTTTTGGTAAAAAGTACAAAGCAGACAACAACTATAAATATGGTTTACAAAAATAAAAATAAGTTGTTCATAACTCAGCTGTCATCCACAAACGTGTACCACAGTTAAGTCAATTATTTAACTATCACAGTTCTGTTTTGACAGTTATATTATCTTTTCATTTCGTTCTCTCGCTCTCTCTATAGTATTTTCTAGAAATTAGTTTTAGTTCTTTTTTAATTTACATTTTATATTTGTGTGTATTGAGTGCCTTATAAATTAAGTTTACATAAATTACTGTAATTAGTTTAATTTTTGTAGTTTTTTTTGTAGGTAACATAAACACTGTGATACTTGGCACAAATCGTCCCACAAGGGACGGGTTGCCGTAATCTTATAAATAATAATAAACACTGTGATTGGTCTAACTTTTATTTAGTTTTAATCAGTAGATTCAAGTGTTGTGTCTAAATAAATTTATAAATGAAAAAATATTAACAAGACTCTACATATTCTGTTAAAAACTAAGTGCCCATGATTCACTTATACGAGTCGGCCTTTTACATGGCACTCGTAAATTATTAAAAAATAGTGAGAAATCCATGTTATTACACAGATATTATGAGTTCAAGAAAAAGCGGTAAAAAATCACCATTATATTATGGCGTGACACATATTATTAATCATTTTCTTCCTAAATTCACAATCTTTTTTAGAAGTTTACTTATGCTTACCATTTTGATAGGTTATAATATAGGTTAATTTTTTAGAGTTTTTAACGATTAATTCCTGAGCAAAAACGGATTTATTAAGCAAGCTCTATTGAACTAGCTCTAAATAATAATAATAATAATAAAGGTACCCGAGCAATGTGTATGTATAATATGTATAACACATGATAATATTAATATATACATGTTGTAGTAGGTACTTTGTAACAAATTCCTTATTATTAGTAAAAAGGTTTAGGCAGAACGTATCACAGACCACAAATTAAATTCCTTCTAAAGGGTGTGAAGAAGGTAAGGTATTACGTGCCTATATTGTACTTCTAACTCTATACACATACATATAATTAATATATTTGTAATATGAAGTACAATGCTGAACACATATACTATGACAGTTTAAGCGTTGCTGTATTGATTTTATCGCTTGTTGAGTATGTAGGTAATGCCCGGAATATCAACGTGCGTTTAGCGCGACCCTTTTTATAAAATCCACCTTAATTTGTCTTATCCAGAAATTAAAATCATTTGACTAGAAAATATAAAAAATAAATAGTGTGACAGTCAGCGACATCTACCAGGCTCCAAATTTAGTAAGGTAGGTATTAGTATTTATTTATTTTTCTTGCACAATTAAATCAATTTGTCGAAAATTACGACTTATCGACTTGTGGAACTGAGGCCTGAGTCAACAACACACTTTCGTCTCACGTTCCCGCTCCGTTAGCGTTCGGGTGCATACGATGTTGCAAGCAAGTGTCAATTTCGTTGCTAAGATACACAATAGTTACGAAAATTAACACTTTGGCGCACCATCGTCTGCACCCGAACGCTAGTGGAGCGGGAACGTGACGCGATAGTGTGTTGTTGACTCAGGCCTCTGGACAGTTGATTAAGTTTTTTTTCTCCCCAAAGCACGAGCTACGCTCAATTTTGGGGAGTAATTGTATTAAGAAAAAAAATGTATTATTTTATTGTTTGATTATTGTAAATGATATTTGTGTTTAATAAACTATTATTATTATAATTTGTAAGGATCCACTTTGATTGAATGTGAAATGTTTTTCTTGATTTTATTTAATAAATAAGCATAAATAATATAAACATAATTCTGACATACATTAATTTATCTACACACACAGAGAAACGCCTACACCTAAACATTACACAAGATAAATTTAGTTTAATGTTTAGGCTTGTACAAAGTTAAGTTCACACCTTTCTTAACATTATTTTGTATTATTATGAACAGGTAGAATTCTATAGAATAATGGGTCATTAAGATACATATTATAGATAGCCCGTGCACACATCTGTTGCTCTGTTCTTTATGATAACATACGTATTGTCTCGTGCAGTAGTAGTAAGAATGTACTATTGCACCTTAAAGTTACTTAAAGGGTTTCAAATGGGTGAGGTAATTATTTTTTTATTCAGACACGCGAAGGATTTAATATTGAATCACGTGGCTGGACCACTAATAAATCTATTCTCAAAAAGGCATTGATGTTGAATAAAAAAAGATCATTTTACTCGACTGATTCCACGGAAAAGCATTTCATTCGAAAATATTGTTCATAATGAGTAACATAATTTATCAAAAAGATATTATAAGTGATCGAGTTTTGAGAACCGGAAACGCTTAGCAGCAAAAAACTGCTTTATATATTGTGCAAAAATGTATAGGTCGACGTCAAATTCGTAGAAACGTGAAAAATAAATTCATTAAATATGTTCAATTCAGTGCTTATTTTTACTATTATAATGTGATATAAAAAAATATTTAAACATGTAGATATTTTTTATCTAATCAGAGATATATATGAAATCCCCATACGTCTTAAGAAAAAGCTCTAAGATTCGTGTGTCCTGTCAGTGATTACATATGGGCTAGAGCAGGCGTCGGCAACCTATGGCACGCGTGCCAGGCTTGGCACGCGATGGGGTTCTGAATGGCACTCTACAGAGTAATCAGTGAAATCGCCAAAATAGAATTTTATGTTATTTTTTTAATAAATGAATCGATTGTTTCGAAAACAACCAAAGTGTCATAGAACTTGTATGAAAGTTTGGTTGTTTTCTAAATAATCGATTCAAATGTGTTTAAAAGATAAATTTGGTATAAAATTCTTCTCCTCTAGAACCCCATTATATAATTTAGAATTAAGGCGGCACCCTGAATCATATTGGTAGAGTGGCTTGGCACACCACAGCTAAAAGGTTGCCGACCCCTGGGCTAGAGACTATGACGCTAATTTGCGAATTTGCGCACATTGCGAACAAACAGAAACTGAGGTGTGTACAGCGTGCCATGGAGAGACAATATAAGAAAAGAAACTATCCGACAAAAGGCAAAAGTCGTCGACATTGTTGATAAAGTCTCCAAGCTGAAATGCAATGGGTTAGTCATGTGGCAAGGCGAGAGGATAGCAGGTGGACTTCCAGAATTCTTGAATGGAGGCCGTGAGAAACCGAAATAAGTGTAGGAAAACTTCAATGACGATATTGTCCAGATGATGAGAAAACGGTGGTATCATGTTGCTCGAGATAGAAAAGTACGGAAAAGTTTAGAAAAGAGGGCTATATCCAGCAGTGGAGATGAAAAGGCTAGAAATTAGTAAGTAAATACATAATGTAGGTATTTATATCACTATTTCCGATGGAAACTGATATTTTAAAACAAGGAAATGTATAACTGGTACAAATTATTTTAAAATATTGAAAAGGGCATTAACATCTGGTCCAATACCTGGAAAAGTACATACATCGATCATCAAAAAAGTATCTTAATGAAATATAAAAATAATTGCTTTCTCCAACAACGCTTCCAAATATGGCAAAGGAAATTGGACATTAGCTCCTTTATAATTATATACATTTTAATGTTTAAATTTGTACCTTCATTGATGGGAGATTGAACGCAACAGTAAAAATAATTTTATATCTTTAGTAGGTAGCAATCATTTGATGCCTTACAATAAATTACTTACTACAAAATCAACTCCTTTGGACCAACTGAATGAGAACAGGTTTTACACCATATAAGACACATACCTACAAGCTTATATATTATTATTATGTTTTATATTAAATCTAGTACGCATTGGATATTGTACTCCCATCAATCCAATCGTAAAGTGTTTAGTGTTTTCATAGTACGTACAAGGGCAATGACGGATTTGTATTATTATAACATCCAATATAAAATAGATTACCTTTAATACTAAAAACATCTACCTAATGTTACATGCCTATTTTGGCTGCCTTTTATGCATGTTGGATTGGTGTTTTGTTGTTTTTTCATTTTTTGTATAACTTTTGTAATAAATGACAAACTTGTGGGCTTGGTATTGTATAGCAAAGGGTTAAATCATGAGTGCGGGTTAGGTAGGATGATGCATTGTCTCTGCTTTGTGATTGCGTGTATTATTTCTGTCCGTATGTATTTTCAAACGTTTTGTAATAATGATAATGAATAAATAAAAATATTTGTTTATTCCATTGTAGGTATGTATGTGTATCGTCGTGTTAGTACCCATAATACAAGAATTATCTTAGTTTGGGACTAGCTCGATCTGTGTGAATTGTCTATGTATATTACGTTATGTTGTTATCGTCGTTATACTTATATCAAATATCCTTGTTATGTTACACCTAATGGAGCCCTTATAAGGAACAGGGCTCCCTCTTTTTACTGTGAGTTCATGAGTGTCCAGAGGCCTGAGTCAACAACGCACTTTCGTCTCACGTTCCCGCTCCGTTAGCGTTCGGGTGCAGACGATGTTGCAAGCAAGTGTCAATTTCGTTGCTAAGATACACAATAGTTACGAAAATTAACACTTTGGCGCACCATCGTCTGCACCCGAACGCTAGCGGAGCGGGAACGTGACGCGATAGTGTGTTGTTGACTCAGGCCTCTGTTCGTAAAACCTGACGTGTAAGACAATTAACATCTACAATTCAGCAATAAGGCATACTACCCGTTCTGAACAACTTACAGCATATTTATTTTTTATTAGCACTTTTATTATGTTTATTATAATATGCAGCTGATCCGCTGTCTACCCCACAAGTGGGATATGTCGTGATGGTGTGGTAGCAATAATCGTACTAAAAACATACACATTTCACGTATCAAAATTGTTAAAAACTTACAAGCAAAATAGATAAATAAGTAAATAAATAGTAAATAATTTATTCAATCAATAAATAACCACGTACAAATGTTGAGACAATATATCACTAATATGGCTAGAATTTAGTTGCAGCAGCCTCACTAGGTTGCCTCGTATAAAAAAAAACTATATTTTATATTTTTTTATATTTTTTCATATCGTCCTTAGGTCCTTATATTGCGGACACTTAGACTCGTCAAATGTAGAATATAATAACCAATGAATATTACAAACATTATATCAAAAAACAAGTCAGTCAAAATTAAGCAACGATCACACAAAACATAAAATATATCCAACCATTAGGATTTCATCAAGTGAGAAAAATAATTAAATAAGTAAAATATAATATGTAGTCGCAAATGTAAAGGGTTTGGATCTACAGCGTCAAACATAGATATAATAAAATTATAAAAAGGTACAAGGCATAAAACAATTAACAAGGATTAATACATCTTACAAAAAAAAAACTCAATGAATAAATCAACCAATTAAATTAAAATGAAAATATGTCAATAAATCAAACAATTTAACGCATGCATAATAAAGATGAATAAAAGAATAAATGTATAAACGAATTAATGATTAAATTAATAAATGAACAAATGAAGAAATAAATAATCTATAAGAAAGAAGACATTGCACCAATTGCCTATACAGGTAAATTGTTTAACAACACACAATGGCTTAAATGCAAAGAGAAGTTATCTTTAACAAATAAAAACACACAAGAGTGTGACAGACCTATTCATTCTATGTCTTTGTCAAACACGTAAATAAGTTCTTATTAAAACTCAACATGTTATAAATTATTGTTTCATTTACAATTTATATGGAGTTTTACAAAATAAACATATAAATAAGTAAATCATTTACGTTTTGATATGTAGCAAATTATTATTATGTAGGTATATTATCTCAACACAGTTTGTAATATTATTACGATATTGTGTATATATTCATATAGGTACGGCCGGAAGCCAAGATCTGACTCTCTTGTGAACCGGTTGTCAGCCTATGACGCTGATGATGTCGTTCATACTACTCTTGTATGTAGCTTTAAGTGTTATACAATACTTATTCTACTATAATATCATATTATATAGCTAAGTTTTATTTTTATTCACAACAACACCACTACCTGATTGATACAAGATAATGTGCTTACACTTTTGTATATTAGTATACATTGTGCTTGTGCTGTATGTGGGGGAAGCGAAAGAGACTCGAGACAGCAGGTTGATGACGTTATTGTATTTTTAATTATATTACTTCGTGGCACATTTTCTTTGACATAAATAATTTGATACATTACTCAACAAAATGATACATTACTTATAAACACAGAATAGTACAAATATTGAAAGAAAATAGTATAAGTGTGATCTTCAATAAAAATACTAACTATACGCTCACGCCGTGTCCCAGGAGAGGAGGGGTAGGCAGAGAGAACGGAAAGCCATATAGATCTATCCTTACAAACTTCTTTCGCTTCCTCCACATTCATCCAGTTTCTCATACATGCACGCCAATTTCTCTTACACAACACGCGAACGTCCTTTAGAATTTGATCCACGTGGTTCTTGGACATCCATGATTCCTGTTTCTCCCTCTTTCAGATAAATACATCTATTTCGTCATTCTTTCATTCTGCATTCGCTCAACACGTCCAAATCAGTATTTATGTGACAAAACAAAAATCAGAAATTTAACTAGGTACTAATAATGTTTATATAAGAATATTCTAATATTCTTTTGTAGTACAAGACACTAAGAGGATCGTATCTAGGGAGGGATGCGACATGTTGCTGTTTACTCTTAACGAACTGTCTTCAAGTTGAATCCAATTACTGAACAAATGAATAATATCAAAAGAACGTAATAATAACGATATTACATAGTTTGATAAATAATAATTATGACATCATTTATTTATGACTGTAGAAATTGGAATCCTGATTTTACTAAGTAAAACTAACAAATTATATAAAGGTTAATGATTTCTTTAGAACATTACTAAATTGTAATTGTATTGTTTCTGGTTATTAACAAGCATTCTGATACAAATAATACTCACAATAATTTTCATTAAAATTAATATGTATTAGTACTTCCGTAAAAAATGTAAGTATGTCCCATATTTTTCTTAATTTTTTTTTCGTAAAAATATGTTTACAAAGTGTATATTATTTTGCCTAATCCCTAATGTGGATTTTGGGCTGTGATCTTAAATATCTTATTATTTATTTATTTATTTATACATTCAACGGCATAAAAGCCTTTTATTACAATGACTCATGTACAAGTAATATAAACAATTTCCCTACATAAATACAAAAACAACAAACAGAGAGTCAGCAAGAAAAAGAACATTATCATAAAGTGAATAACATAATCACAAACAGAACAATAATAATGAAGTCAATACAGCAAACCGTGCTTACAGGCAAATATATTATATTTTAACAATGATAAAATTACGTAAAATATTCGAGTATCTTGTAATAAGCTGGTCTTCGTTAAATATCACGAATAAGATATTAATTTAACATCTTCAATTCAGCGATGAGGTACGATACCCAACTTGAATATATTTATTTTGGGAACAGAGAGGAAGACCATAATGGAAAGGTAAAGAGATATTAACAATAAATTAACATATTTTATTTGCAAGAGGTATAACATTCAGTAAGGTTTTTGGTGGCAATAATGATCCGATATCTTCGCCATTAAAATGCAATAAGTTCACATAATTTTAATTTTTTGAAAGTAACCTTTTTCACATAATTTAAATTTTTTAGGAGTCATAAAGTTTGTCACAGATGTACGAACAAAAATAAAAATAGTAAATGATCTATATTGATGAATATGCAAACGAGTGATATTTTTTTAATGAACAACACGAAATAAATCAGTACGGTAGAATATATTTTTTTTAACTGTAAACTACTAGTTCAACAGCAGAGGCAAAAGTTATTGGTCGTGTCGTCATTAATAAGATTAATGAACCGGTTCTGTCAGCAGTCCCGTGGGACGAGACGGATCCTTCTACCTCAGCTCCCTCCCATCCCTATATACGCCCAACTCTATCGTCTCTATGCAGAAAGTTCACAATTACAATTTTGAAGTTGTTTTTATTGTTAATAATGGTAGCAAACTTCTTCCGTTCGTGGACACGCCATATTTGCCGTTTTGAAAACAAGGATGTACAAAACAAAATCATTTAAAAATATCAATTTTTACAAGAAAAGAAGTGATTGATAGCCTATACTCAATATCATAAATAGCCTAATATCAAAAACAATAGAATATAAAAAAACAATAATTATAACATTTTCATTTATGGTGTGCCACTCATCCTGCATGTCTTAACTTTTATTGGCATGAAGATGACAACTTGTATGTTTGTTACACGTGTTGCAGCCACCCAAGAGATAAAAGTGTTCAGATGTTATGCCTATTTGTAAAGTTTTATCTTAATTAGGTCTTAAATACAGATTATATTTTATCATTTGTTTCACTATGATACTCGTCTATACTTTTTGGTGAAATTAGTATAAAAATTGTTTGAGTGTTAAAAACAGAAAGCCGTTTATTGCTTGAATAAATAAATATAGAAAGGCAGAAAAGTAAATAGAATGAATACATAATCACTCTGCAGACAAATTTAAAACGATTTGAATAAAGAACACAAAAAAACAAAAGATTTCTCCCTCGCTAGTTGTTATAATGGCAAGTAAATAATAATTGTCCTCAAAACGTTTCAGAAGGTACATTTTTTACAAGCGACGGCAGTAAAGGCTATTAACATATCTCAAGGGAGATTATGAATTATGTTCTTTATTACGAATTATGATAGTGACAACCCTGCTATTACTATGACTGCGAATAAGCGGATACAAGGAGTAATATTTGGATGATATCATACAACAATGCATCAAGTCATAAAAATCGAAATTATGGATTAGTCGGTAAAAATCGCGCCATGCGATCAAGTCGTCCTCTGTGTATTGACTGTATTCAATATAAATATATAATTTGTAAAATTGTTTTTACAGATGTCCAGAAAAGAATAAAAAAGTGCCTGAAATAAAAGATTTTTTATGGGCATTTTAACTTTTTATATTGGAATAATGTCTGGCAACAATGTGGCAAACGAAAAAATTTAAATTTTAATGAATTGAGTGTCATAATTCAAACTTAAAAATATTCTTATGCCTTCATGGAATAGTTTCTAACCGAAAAAATAAAACAGGTGTTTTATTCTACTAAAGATTATATTTTGTGAGAGAGACGTCTTTCGTCTTATGAGGACATTGTCAATCTAGTTTCTAACCCGCTAAAGCTGAAAAATTCTTTCCGATCAACGTCAATCCATCCCTCAATCAACCCATATATCGACGATCCAGTTCCACACATCAACAAGTCGAAATGTCATATATTAGAGAAATCACCATTTTGTTATTTTGGTATATTTATATTTAGCCTTAAAAATACAACAAAAAGTGAAATATTCCATATTATAATCACACTATTTGGGACGTTTTGTTGTTTTTGTTCTGTTCAATAGTTAAATAATTCGAAATACTTATTTGTGGAATAGAAAATAGACACTTTATTTATTTTTCATTAATTTAATAATTAATAATATATGAAGGAAACCGTGTATTTTTTTAAGTTATTTAATTATGGAATAGATAGAGTGGAGTTGATTTTATGAATTACCAATAAATCTAAATTTTCGAAAATTTCGACTTGTTGATGTGTGGAACTGGAACGTCGATATTGTTACTTCAAAATATTATTAATATCGTAAAAATAATAACGATCTTTAGAGTGAAATTTTGCGAAAACCGCCTATTTACAGGACACTCGAAAACTTGCATTGAAGAGTGGAATAACTATTACAGTAAATTATATTACAAAGTAATTAGTTAATATTAATAAAATGAATAATATTATTTTCCGCAACAAAGTTGTAATTAAATAACTCTTTTGATGTAGAACGCCACAGCGTCAATACCAGATGATGATGATGGAGTTAGCGGTTCTTCACTTCGACGCCTAATTAATATTGATTCACAATATTTTACAGCGGTTTGTAAATTAGGGTGTGCGTTGACAATCTAAGACTTGTAAAATGGTTAATAACCTTACTGCGGTTACTTTAATATTATTTTTATACATAATAAAATAAGAGTGATAATTTTGCAAGAAGCTACCTTATTATTTTTAATCTGTTTAATTAATTATTAATTAAGGATTATTAATATATTTTGAGCAAAACATGTCCCATAATTAATAATTCGCTCTTCAAACCCTTCCCGGGAAAACTGAACAGCGTCTGATTTTAGCGTTATTTTTTCGTCGTCTATATTCGAACGAGAACGTAGCGTTAAAATGTGTTTTGACTACGGGCCCAGAAACCATCCTACTCCAGCGTCTTTGCATCAACTGAGTCTCATCTTGGATCCTGTTTGAATACTACGATGGATCAAAACCCAGAGCACGAACCACGCTCAATTCTGCGACAAGTTTTTGATTAAATAAATTGATGCTATATTATAAGTGTAATTATTATATTTTCTAGTTTTACTATTAATTATTCGAGTCATATTTAAATCATTATGGCTTGCCTTCCTTGCCATGTCATTCGAAAGGTGTGATGTGAAAGAAGGACTGCCAGGTAGTCGAAAGCTCGTGCTTATTCAATGGATTATACAGTTACAACAAGAAATAACAAAAAAAATACGATCTGAATTTATAAGTAAATAAAATAATTCGGACGGAACAAATTAACATTCCCATTTCTCAACTCGGAACTAATTTTGACTTTGTTGCATCTGCAAACGAAATTAGTCTTTGTGGAGATTAGATAATAACACAACAACTTAGTCCTGTGTGGGGATTATAAAGTAATTAACTATCAAAATCCCCTGCGCTCTGCTCAACAACAATCTCATTCTAATTTAGTTAGATATAATATATTATAATTATTAAGTATCCTTGCAAACACTAAATTCATTTTCAAAACGATTTGCTTTATTAACTATATTTACATAAAAAGAAAAAGCATTAAAAATAAGAAAGTTATGCAAAACTTATTCGATGTTATTCTAAGAAATAGAGATATATTTAGCTGTACTAACGCGGAACAACTGTTATTATAACTCGTGTACCACCATGTGACACTCTCAAACGGAGATTTTAATGTTCCGAATTATGACGGATTAAAATAATTATTCCTCATCAAATTTCTGGCGACACATTATACGGGCCGTAAAACAGCAGCCGCCATTTGGAAACTACATAATTATGGAACGATGTTCACATTAATAAAAAAATTACAAATTTAATAAAATATTGAGAAGTGGAACCATACAATTTATCTGCAAAGCCCAGAAATAAGTTGAGGCTGTTTGGAAGACATGTAGAAGGAATGAAGAAGAATTTATACAAAATAAGCGTGTTAGAAAAAGCGGACGCGCAAGAATCACATCACCCAGGGCTGCATAATTTATCTTCAACGCTCACAAATAAGTTGAGTTAATTTGGAAGGCATGTAGAGAGAATGAAGAAGAAAGTATATCAAATAAGCTAGTTAGAAAAAAAGGACATGCAAGAATCATATTATCATCCGTGTTCGGGTTCTCAAAGACGACCGCGTATCGACTAATAGAGTTTTATTCTTCAGTTCTAGCGAAAACATTAAATAGATTACAGAGTTGTAAACTATTGGAGTAAACTATGTAATAATAAAGCATTCTACATCGTATCATATTATTATACATAGAGTTACATACATCTGATAGATGATATATAATCTAGAAGTTGTGGAAACAGACCACACAAAGCGAGAGATTTCAAACTTGCAGCAGCGAGACCATCAGTAAAGGAAAACCAAAATGCAACGGATTAATGCGCTTTCGAAACTGTGGCAATAAATTATTATAAATTAAATCAACTAATAATTAATGGAGAATTTGATCACATTGCAATCAACTTCAACCAGCATAGTAACCTAAAACAATAATTTAATTATATCATAGTTCAAATCTCATGGTTCTGGTGCCGACGTTATGAATGAGTTTGAGTTGTTGATATGGCTAGTGAAAAGTGGAACGAAAATGATGTTGAGATAAACATAGCTGAGGAAAACCATAAAAATTACATTTTTGCTCTCACGTCATTCATCTTAACACCAATGGGAATCTTGAAATAAGTTGTCTAAAATTATATAGTTTTATAGTAAAACTCTGAGATACCTATTCAATAAACGTTTTCGATATAAAAAACAGATTCTAAAAGAAAAAAATGTATGCGTACTAATATTTTAAAATCAACAAACACAAGCCTTTGGACGAATTTGGTCATCGACACGTTATTCCAAAACCCAGTGAAGTATTTCTTTTTCAATATTCAGAGAATTTAAAATACATAAAGATTGTCTTGCAATTGCAATCACTACTCATTTATTACACAATTACATTTTCCAATTCACTCAAAGCAAACAAGATAGCAAACATAGCAGTACCAAGAAACAAAACATTTAGAGTTACACACATTGCAAGTACTCTTACGTACACTTACATTCATTGGAATCGGTGGTTGAATGGTTCAAGTCGACATTACTTACGAAACTTTAGACCCATCTGATACAGAACGCTAGATTTCTATGTAGGTATGCATTACGTACATATGTGAAGTTTCAAGTTTATTGGGACACTGACAAGGGCGGTAGAGCGTGCAACAATAAAAAGGAACAAGAGGTCGACTTGATTCAATGGTACAATTTTACAAGACTCAAAATTTTTAGTAAACATAATTTAGTCAAGAGAGTTTCCTTTTGATTACGATAAATATTTAGAGGTTAATAATTTATAAAAAAAAAAAAAAAAATAATATACTCCCGATTTCTCCAAAATAAGCAACATGTAAGTGGAGTAATTCGACAGCGGGAAGATTCGAATGCAGGATCTCTAGGTAAACTACGAATTCGGGCTACCGTGCCGTCCACGTCACTTCATCTTGTGAAAGAATACGTTTTAGGAAATATGTTTTAAAAACATTCTATGAAAGTTTTGCAATTAGAATTCGTCTATTTAAGTTTCAGTAAAGAAAATTTTGTGGCATAAGGCTCTAATTCTCTTCCTCTAAACCTTAAATTGAATTATTTACGTATAATTATTGTTAAATTTCCAAGGTTATTTTCTTATGGTGCCACAACCAGAAAGACATTATATTATTTATTCTATTATAAACACTTATCTTCTGGGTAAAACCAAGGGCGTTTACCCAGAATATTTTGAAGGGCAGTGCTGCAACCTAGCAATAATTGGTTGGTTCCCATAACAAATCTTTTTTCAGTTCTCTACTTAAAAAAATTATAGACCATTTAAGCATACATCTATCTTTATTTGATGCATGTATCTTTGTGAATACTCTCCTTTAAATCTGGATGATGTTTTTAGTTCCCGGCATTCTCGGCTTGCGATAAGACTTTTAGAAAATTACCGACTTAACAACAAAGATTTTTTTATTTTCAATTCCTAGCTCTATTTGATTGGTGTAACAATTTGATACAATACTCAACTTTTAACCAGTGTATATTAGGATTGACTTGTAGAGGAGCGGCTGCTCACTTCGATGACTATTTTCTCCATAAATCAATTCAATATTGCCTACTTTCATGCATATTTGCCCCTTCTTAGTGTGGGGGAGGCATCATCTTTTGGTACGCCCATGAACTGAACAAGAGTAAATTATTATCATTGTTGTACTACTATTGATACATAAAACAAGAAATGACTATTTACTCGGCGTCGGCGTCGTTCTTGTCTTTGGTTTATATCCAAATTATATTACATATGTATGCTCACGCAGTATATAATATTTATTATATAAGGGTTCAAATCATAAGAACAGTTGCTTTAGCAATTAATATGTGTTAGGTATTATAACTAATGTCGGCACTCTGTGTGTGATTTGTAATTAAAAATTTGAGTAGCGAAAATTATACTTTTCTACGGAGAACTAAGGCGATCGCACAAACCAGCTCAATCTTAAGCGTTGCAAAGTCTTTCTTGCTTCTAACAATTATTGTATTATGCATAATGTTGATGCATTGTACAAGTATGGTTTTCCGGTTGGGATTGTCAGATTGTTTTTGTTATTTGCACGTTATGCCCTTGACTAGTAAAACAAAAATTATAGATATTCTAAATTTCAGTTCTATACTAGTTCGAAACTCTCGTGAAGATAATATTATATTTCACTGTTATTTTCACAGTTTTACTCATTTTTATACATAAACGAATAATATTGATATCATTTCAGTGACTGTTATTTATAATGACAGCATTAATCTTCATTAACAATGTATTACATAAAGCAATATTGAGAAAGGCTTTACAATACATATTAATTATATAATATTACTATATATATACTACATATTATTATACTTGTACATATTATATTATTATTAGTGTGTAAATTCAAATTGTACATAAACATATCAAATACAGAGAACATTGAGATTGGGGGAATATCGCACATTGTTTTGTTTGAGTCTTTGTAATAAAAATGCTAATAAGTTACACAAGTTTTTGGATATATTTTCTCGTATGTTATAGAAGACGATCCGCATGTTTATTACATCTAATGTGCATTGGTTTGAACAGATTGATTATAGTATCTCATTTTTACCAAAAAATTATAGGAACATAAAAATGACAAAAATTATGATCTTGTATAACATACTATGTCAAGAAATGTTGCCTCTGTGATATTATTTTTATTCTTTATTTACTGTACATTGATTAAAAACAATTACATAATTATACATTCAAGCTAGATATAATCAATATACAGATCGCTTCCAACTAACCCAAAATATTGTAGAAACTGTAGAAACAAGATATTGTAGAAATGATGGTCCTGGCTAAGTCATGTTTTGGAGAATGTTTATGGTAAGTTGCCATAAAAGCACAATAATACCGTCCACAAGAACCCTGACGGCATGGAAGGGCCTCTTTCACAATGCGACGTTTTTATCAGAGTCATAGAAAGCCGTGAAAAGAAAAAACCGAAAATCAATTAATACTTATCGTTCTAACCAGAGAATTTTTGTTTCCAACCAGAGTTTTAGAGAAAGAAAAAACATTTTAATTAAAAAAATCAATGTCGATTTCTGGATAAATAATTTTAAGAAATCTGTTACCAACTGCTTCATAGTCAATACAACATCTAACAAAATATTTTGATTACAATCTTAATTTGATACATTTATATGAAACAATTTCTTCTATGCTATGACAGTATATTATACTATTACGCAGTAAAACAAATTAATTTGGAGACAATCAACAATAAACATAAATAAAACAATACATTAAATAATGATATACTAACATATATACATACCTACAATAATAAGACAGTAGTTGGATCTCTTCGGTTCTACTAGAGATACAACTTATTATGTATGTATATATGTTATTTCAGAATTTTTTATGCGTAAATTGGCATTGATTTTGGAAAAAAATGTTTGTTGATAAAACAACCTTAAAAAGTTCTCTACACTTCATTATTCCAAAATCTTATTATTGAGTAATGAGAATTTACATAGTAAAACTTCGACTGAAACATCTCCTTTAGCATATACCAAATACACGGTTTCTGCCGTCCTCGCAAGGGATGCGGTGTGGTGGGATGATGACGATGAGACTCTCCGTGAATGTAACACACCACTGAATGTAAAATATGAAGTCTTGTTCATAAAGACAAAATCAAGTTTATAACAGACCTCACTAAATGCGACAATATTGTGAAAATCAAAATCGGGGGTATTAGTAATGCACTTATGAATATTGCAGTGCATACGAATAATTATTGGTTTACGACTAATTTTGGTGAACACTTTATTTAGTATTAGATTAAATTTGTAAACTTAGAAGTAAATCGAGTAACACGTTAAGTTTTGTCTACTAATTTTCTCCAACACAAACCTCGAAACAAAAAAAGAGATTTCACACTATTTTTTAATAGTGTGATAACTCTTGTTTTTGTTTCGAATGTTTCGTGGTTAACACTGTGGAATTCCATATTTATTATTAATTTATAAAAATAGAAGAAACATTGTTTTTTCCACTCTATTTCTTAAGACTATAAACGACACTTAAGTGAAATGAATTTCTAGAATAATTAATTATAACTAACGACTCGATTATAGATTTCTAGAAATGTATTTAACGATTTCAAATAATGACCAATTAACGAAAATACACATACATGTACATAATTATACACTATACAGATTTACTCAAAGTACTGCAGTACTGCATACTGCAATGTTCCATATTGTGTCTAGATACAAACATAGTTCAATTCGAGTAGAATTTCATAACATTAGCTATAGTAGAGGTATAGTTATATACTCCTCCCAAGTAGATAAGAACCTCGCATGACCACAGACATCCACAAATCGGAATCAGAGAAGATCTCCTTGTAATTAAACGTATTAGCCATTAATACCTTCATCAGCTGTTGTTCCTACTAATACCAATACTTACTATGTAGTTACTCTAATGTCCTATTCTAGTATTAGACAGCAGCAGAAGAAAGTCGGAATTCCCTATTATTGTCCTATGACTGGCTTAGACTAATCCATTTGCAGTGAAATTTCAATTGAACCTAAAAACTAGCAATTTTTTTAAATTTCTCAACTGTTGTTACAAAATACTATAAAATCACGGCGTATCCCATAAGTGGGGTGCCAACAAAAATTAAGACATGCAAGATGGGTGGTAAACCTCAGTTTAACGCTGAGTTTACAGTACACTCGAAAACTTACGAAAAAGAGTGGGATAGCAATTCTTTACCGGGTGCTCCACAGAAAAAAATATTCCATGGGAATTCACAATTTGGTTGATATCTACTTCAAATTATTGTAGAAATGTAGAGTAGATTTAAGAAATAAATAAGATTGCGTTTTTATGTCCGCACAAAAAAATGTGGCATTAAACTAAAAACAACACTATTGTCAAAATAAGTATATCTATCTATACCCTCACGCCGTGTCCCAGGAGGGGTAGGCAGAGAGAACGGAACGCCATATAGATCTATCCCTACAAACTTCTTTCGCTTCCTCCACACAAAATAAGTCTTTGAATTTAAATTGAATATAAAATATGATTGAATATAAAATGTGATTGATTTACGTAAACTTTACCTATTACATTATTCAAAAAAAATTCATGTAGAAGATTGGATTTCAGTCAGATTCAGTCGCTTAAAACTAAAATTTAAAAAAAAATACTAGGTAAGTATATATATATAATCGTATGGCATGTCAGGCGCTATAAATCATAAAAATCACTAAAAACAAAAATCATAAAAAAAAATGTCAGAGGTAAAATTGTAAAAAAAAAAAAAATGTCAAAAAGATAAAATTGTAAAAAAAAAAACATGTCAGAAAGATAAAATTGTAAAATAAAATACAATCGCAAAATATTTAAAATTTATAAAATGACTCTTGTATCCCTCAGCCAAATTCTGGCTTCGGTTGTCAGATTACTAAAACCTTCCATCACACCGTGGAACCTATAAATAGGGCAATCAGCAACAATATGTTGCGTGGTTTGTGATGTTGCCCCGCAATCGCAGCTAGGGTCGGCAATGTACCCCCATTTATGGCGCTCCGCTGCGCTTCTGCTGCAGTCCGTTCTAATGCGGTTCAATCTCACCCACTCCCTACGGTCCAACGTAAAACCATCAAGTCTTTTGGTTGGGTCTGTTACTAAGTATTTATTTTTTGTGTTTTTACTATCCCATTCATTCCGCCATGCCTGTTCCGCATTGAAGTTACCATTTTCCAGGACCTGTGCTCTGGACCAGAACGGCTTTCTTGATTTTAATCTAGTATTCGGAATGTCTCTTAAGGTCGTGTTAAGGAGAGAGGTGTTGTCGCGCGCCCTCGTCCACTCCCGCAGCGTTGAGGTACTTCTACGAAGGTGAGGAGGTTCGATGTTCGCCAGGACGGGTAGCCACTGGCACTGGGTGGGTTTCAATGATCCGGAAATGGTTCTCATTGTGGTATTGAGTCGGATATCCACTTTCTTAGTATGGGCACTTCCATCCCATACTGGGGCGCAATATTCTGCGGTGGAATACACAAGCGCCAGTCCCGCAGTACGTAGTGTCTCGGCATTAGCTCCCCATCCCGACCCCGCCAGCTTCTGGATGACGTTATTTCTAGTTTTTAATTTACCGCAGAGTGAGTCAATATGTTTCCTATAAGCTAGGGTACGATCAAGAGTGACACCCAGATATTTCGGGTATTCGGTCTGGTTCAAAAGAACTCCCTCAAAAAGCACGTTAATTTTGGTCTTCGACTGCATGTTGTTGAGGTGGAAGATGGAAACCTCAGTTTTATTAGGATTAGGCTTTAGCCTCCAGTCTCTAAAATACGTTGAGAGCCTCTCCAAATCACGCTCCAACTTTTGGGCGCCTGTGTTCAGGTCTTTGTCCGCAGCCAAGAGGGCAATATCATCTGCATACTGGAACATGGTTGACTCTGTTCTGGGTATGTCATGCACGTAAAGGTTAAATAGCACAGGAGCCAATACTGACCCCTGGGGTAGACCATTATTAAGGACCTTGGTGCGACTCACTTTTCCATCTAATGAGACTCTTATGTATCTGCATGCCAACATGTTATCTAAGAGGTTCAGAACTCTACGGCATGGTATGGTTTTAGCGAGCTTTACCAGAAGACCATTACGCCATACGGTATCATAAGCTGCCGAAAGGTCCACGAAGGCTGCCGAGAATTTTAGTCCTCTCTGAAAGCCCGCTTCTATACTGCTGGTCAGAGCAAGCACTTGTTCGCTGCAGTCTCTGCCAGCACGAAAACCCGCCTGTTCGATTGGGACAACTGTGTCTATGGATGGGCCAATTCGCTGTAGTAAGAGTCTCTCCAAAAGTTTGTAGGGAACACATAGCAGAGAGATAGGTCTGTAGTGGCCTGGATTACTTCCGTCTTTACCTGGCTTGAGGATAGCAATAATTCTAGAGTGTTTCCAAATCTTTGGGAGTTTACTTGATCTCATTATTTCATTCATAAGTTTTAGCAACCATTCTTTAGCACTGGGGCCCATGTTTCTAATAAATTCAGGATAAATTTCATCCATACCAGCCGCTTTTCCGCATTTTATATTTTTTAGCGCTAATTCCAGTTCCGTAAGCGAGAAATCCCTGGAAAAGTTGTTGTTGTTGTCCGATGTTTTGGATTTATGATTTTTTAGGTCATAGTTGATCTCTCTAACCCGCTCTTTACTAACAGAGATTCTGGAGGTCGACACCATGTGCTGAACGATGTCATCTGCGGTAACCAATGTAGCTGATGATAGACTTGGGAGTTTAGGTGGAGCAGCTCCCAGTTTCCGTAGTGTGGTCCAGGCCTTTCGGCTGGAATGGCGGAAATCCATGTTTTTCAAACACTCATTCCATCTTTCCTGACGTCCGTGATTTAGGGCCTCTAAGAGCGCATCAGCAACCGTTCCATCGTGGGTTTCTTGGTACCTTTTAAACAGATCTTCGCAGGTTTCATTCCAGGCCGGTATGTATTCCTTACGGTAACCTCGCGGGATATGCTTTTTTCCGTTGATATGACTGCTCCCACAAATCTATCATAGCAGTTTATTTGGCAAGGTATGTATTTTATGACATGATCTAGGTCTCTTGCAAAGCATTCCCATTTAGCCTTTTTAAAATTCCACCTAGGTAGAGGAATTGTGGAAGTAAGAGGGACGCGAATACCGTAACTGACTATAACAGGGCGATGTTGCGAATGGGGGAAATCATCCAACACAATGCGCGTGGCTTTATCGTTAATATTTGTGTTTGGACTCGTCACAAAACTAAGGTCAGGTGTATAATCCTTCCTCCAGCGAGATGAGCGGAAGGTTCCTTTGTCTTTAGCACAATATAAAAGGTCTATTTCATTCAGCTGCGCCCACTCGCTAATGATGTCCCCGTTACGATCCGATCGGTCGTACCCCCATGTTTCGTGGTGGCTGTTGAAATCTCCCACGTACACTGCTGGATGTTCGTAGGGCGGGAGAGGAGGTGTAGGCCATATATCGTTTGGTGGTTTGTATACATTAGTTATCTTGATTTGGTCCACTTCGATAGTGATGGAGAATATGTTGTGATCAGTGCTACAATTTAGGACGTTAATTTTGTCTAGGTTGGATCTAACATAGGTGGCTATACCATACACGTCGCTGTGTACGGCTGCCACAAGGGAGAACCCAGGTATATGTCCTCTCCTGTTTAGGTCCTCATCGTCCTTTGTATGTGTCTCTTGAATTGCTAATACATCTACATTATGTTTACTCAGCAAGCGCGCTAGCAACTCGCATTTGGGCAGGGATATTCCCTCTATATTAAAATGACAAATATTCAAACAATTTTCTATGTTGCGAGTCAAATAGCCCTGAGAAGGACTGTTATTATTATAACTTCTTGTAGCTTTCTTCTTGTATCTCATATTTAGGGTCTTCCGTTTCTTCTTTAGCTTTTTCTTCTTTATAGCGCCTTATTGCTGTGTTGCAGCACCAATCGTTTGTCTGTCTGCTTAAACCCGGGGTAGACCACGTGGAGGTCGACAAACATCCTACCCCTACTAGGTAAGTATATCTCGATGTGTCGTGGTCAGATGGAAGAAATCAATTGATAGTGATAATCTCACCACTGCATATCGTCCTAGTATTTTATATTGAATATTGTTTTGTTTGGAAGGCGTCTGGACTCAGCATCAGGACAAAATGTCGCTTGTTCAATGCGTGCATCATCCCAATCCTTCTATATGGCTGTGAGTCTTGGCACTTAACCAAGGCTCAAGAGCGGAAGATACTAAGCTTTGAAAACAGGTGTCTTAGAAGGATTTTGGATGTCAAATGGTATGAACATGTTACAAATGATGCTGTGCGCCGGCGCACCCAGCAGAGACCTGTAATCTCCGTAATACAGGAGAGACGATGGTCCTGGCTGGGACATGTTTTGAGAATGCCTAATGATAGTTGGCCAAAAAGAGCACTGTTTTTCCGTCCGCAGGGGTTCCGTCGGCCCGGGCGTCCCTCTTTCACAATACACCGTTCCTATGACAACGATATCAGAGCGCAAGGAATGTCGTGGAAAGAGGTGACGCAATTGGCACAGAGACGCTCTGAATGGAGGAGGCTGGTTTCTGCCCTGTGCTCCCGAGAGGAGCGTTGAGGGCGATGATGATGATGATGATTGTTTTGTTAACACTGTTATGTAATGATGATGTGCAAAAAGAATAAATAAGTAAATGAAAATTAGCGCGACGGTATTGACAATATCGCAATATTAGAGTACCTAGTTTATATGGCGATAATAAGACAACGAGAGGGAACTAATCGAGTTTCTGTGTTTCTGCAGGAGTACTTCCTGCTTGAGGATAGTGTATTTAGTAAGATATATAGTGCGCTTAGTTCCTATACAAACATATTCAGTCAGTGGATTAGTCACAGCAATGGGGCGATTATAATCACCATTAGTATAACCGCGGATTGAGATATAAAATAATGTCATCTATTACCTTCACATTCTTGTCTAAATACTACGAAATCACATCTTACATTGCTGCATACATTGAAGGACCCACCGACCACCCGGATAGCCCAGAAGTCTGTAGACTTAACAAATCTTAAATTATCAAATAAAATAAAATAAATATTTATTATTATTTTGTTTTGTGTTACTGTTGAGTAAGACTAACGCACGACCGGTTTCGCGGACTCCGAGTTCGCATCATCAGGTGCTGATCTATATTGATTTTATTTTATTTGATAATTTAAAATGAAGTGTTACAAAGTAAATGCCGATACAATTAATTAACAAATCTCGTCCACACCGAACGCGTCATAGTGGGCAGCCTGAAGGGCTGGCCGGCCAAACTGCCAAAACCTCCGTGTGAAATCTTTTGACTAAACTCCTTCGATGTACCTCTATACGAGAGAAGCAAACAACAGATATGAAACAAAATAAAAGTATACAACAGCATTTTCTAGCCTATTTTACAAATCAAATAAAAAGAAAAAAATGAATAAGTATACATTATTTGAGCAAAAGGGTGAGTTGATGTGTCCAGAAACTTTTCCAGGTATTTAGGTATAAGCCAAGTGAATCACGAGTCTCAAATTAAGAAATGTTGAAAATGTGATGGAATAGAAAAAATATTGAATACTCTATTAAGATAGATCCCTGAATTATCAAAAGCTCAAACCTACAATAAATGTTTTCGTTTCATTAATTAGGTAATATCGTCTGTCCAATGCCATAACTCGAGAAATTGTCATTTTATTGTAATTTGATATAGATATTTGATATACATATTTAACGGTGCACTTCGACCCATTGTCAGCAATGACAATGTGTCGAACATGGCTAAAATGCTGGTGCACAATACCATTCTGGTACCGTCACTTACGTATGCAAGCGAGACATGGACGTGGTTGAAGAAGGACGAAAGTGGAGTAAATGCAGTAGAGATGCGATCGTTGAGAAGAATGGTTGGTAAAACGCTGCGTGATAGAGTGAAGAATGAGGATATTAGAAGAATGAGCGGATGCAAGAAGACTGTTGTGGACAGAATGCGCGTGAATAAACTACGGTGGTTTGGTCATGTTGAACGAATGAACGAGGTAAGAATGACAAAGAGGATAAACTTATCTGAAAGAAAGGGTGTGAGGAAACGCGGGCGTCCGAGAACCACGTGGCTTGATCACGTGGACCAAATTCTCAAGGACGGCCGCGTGTTGAGTAAGAGGAACCGACGTGCGTGTATGAGGAACTGTATGAATGTGGAGGAAGCGAAGGAAGTGTGTAAAGATAGATCTGTTTGGCGTTCCGTTCTCTCTGCCTACCCCACTTGGGACATGGCGTGAGGGTATAGTATAGTATAGTATAGTATTTATATCATGCTTTTAAAACTCAACAAAAGTGAAATATACTATGTAATAATCACACTGTTACAGACATACGCTGTCTTTGTACCGTTTAATAGTGAAACAATTCGAAATATTTATAAAGTTTATTTTAAAACATTAAAATATTTATTTATAAAGGAAAACGTGTACTCTTACAAGTTATTTGTATGTGGAAATGAAAGAGCGGGGCTGATTGTTTGTATTACCAATTAAATCACCATTTTCGAAATTCTTTACTTGTTGAGTTATTGATCTGGACAGTCGAATTATAAGCAGCGATGCTTTTAATATCTATGTATCCGAATCCGATATATCAGAAAGAAGATATTTTAAAAAACGCATATGCCCGAAAATCACAATATGAGTTGACCAAATGGATTAAACTAGTAAGAGAAATCGTGGTGCATTCGTGAGATGTATAAGGATAGATCGAATTGACGCTCCATCATCTCTGCTTGCACCACAAAGAACACGGCATGAAGAGATACCGAAATAGAATTAATATACCATCCTCTGTATGCCATTTTAATTAAGAATTAACTAAGTAACCACTAAATCGACATATCTATTAATTGCTATGATTTCAAATTTGAGATGATTTGTAGACAATAATCCTTTTACAGTAGGTACTCAATATTTCCTTTGATCTACTAATATACCATAACAGCAAAGTAAGTTGTTCTTTAGAGCTATCGAAACAGTAGGATTATTATAATATAATATCGGATTCATTTCCTTAGATACCTAATTATTCAAAATGTAATATAATAGTTACGTAATTAGGAACATAATAATTGATATAATTTACAGTATAACTGTGAATTTCACCTGCTTTTGATAGGTAAAATAGTAAATGGAGAACATTTAGGATATATTACGGATTAATTAATAATATTAATTGTACTAATACGTACAGGTAATTCAAAAGAATATTACTCAAATCTATACATTCCATCACGGCATATCCCACAAGAAACACGGAAGCTTGTGGAAAATTTTAATATTGTTAAAATATGGCATTATTTATAAAAATATCTATGCGTATAATCGTCGGTGACCTTGATCTGCACTCGCCGCATCAGTTTTGATTGATGTAGGAATCACTCGTTCTATATTTGGTTCTTAATAAGAATTCTTGGTTAATTTTAGTTTTTAAAGAATCCGTAGCATTTACATATTATTATGGAAAACAATAAAATATGTATTATACCATCTTCCAGAAATAAGGGAGCCGGTGAAATAAATTAATTTAATAAACTTATCGGCCGTTCTGTCCGTGCCGATAAAAAAACAAGACTTCACTGCTAAATAGAAGATGTTTTACGAATATATACCTTCTTCCACAGGATACTTAAAACTTACAAAAAGAGTAGGAAGTTTATTTATTGTAAAGGACTACACCTAGCACGGTGAACTACAAAAAAAAACGGTCATGGAAAAATAAAAATGTTCGGTAAAAATGTATGCAATTGCAGTTTTGATCGATTTTTTTTATATTATAACTAGACTGCCTAAATTACCAAATAATACACATCGATTCAAGTAGGTAATTAGTTTACAATTTTAAAATTCACCTATTGTACAGTGTACAAGTATAATCAATTGAACGATAATTTGATTACGGATTACATTAGCACACAAACAATTGTACAATTAATGTCATGATTATACTATGTACACAATAATAATAATAATTCACGGATACGCATAGCATTATTATTCTATGGGATATGGGATAATGCCAATGGGATAAAGGGAAATCGATTGACTATGAGTATTTATTTGAAAAGGATTATGAAGGTAATACAATCCAGACAAAATTTATAGACTATTTTATAGTTATTTATTTATTTCTAAAATGCTCCAATATTTTCTGTTAACACTTTTATACTTTTATTTATTTATTATCATAGTGGGGTAACCGATGCATGTAATAAACATACAAAATTTTATATCTAAGATAAGAAAGAAGAATATATTCAGGATGAGTGGCGCACCTCATCAAAACTTTTTTCACGCAATATTATTGAACCATGAAGTCCCTGGAATAAATTCAATCTCCCGAGCTATTCCGTAAGTTTCCGAGTGTCCATATAAAATTACTCGGATTTTTTGATCAGCACCTGATGATGCGAACTCGGAGTCCGCGAAACTGGTCGCGTGTTTATAATGCTCAATGGTAACATTAAATAATAATAGATAATAAATATTCATTTTATTAGATGATTTAAAATGAAGTCTTACAAAGTTAAATCCGAGAGAATCAATGAAATTATTAAACATTTTCAATCCGGCGATGACGCCTCATTCGTTTTATTTTCTGAAAACCTGATTTTTACAGGATGCTCGAAGCTACAGAAATGAATGATGGATGTAAAATTAGGATCAAATTATGTAGTCATTGATTAGCAAATAAAAATCTATTAGGATTAAAGTACATACCTATTTACTTACAAGTTCTCAATGTACTTCTTTCAAGTTGGCCGCATAACTACCTACGCAGTTTAAAATAATAGATTTGGAAAAAAAATGGAACAAAAAAATACAAGGTTGTCACGTGCGCTTGCTTAAGTTATCTCTATAGAATTGTCCCTCGGTGATAAACAATACAAAACAAGTGGGTATTATAAATTATTTCATCATTCTTAAATTTCGATGACAAAATGTTTATGATTTATTGATGTTTGTTCCATTGAGTACTATTTGAATTGATCCACACATGGATTAAACAATACAAGTAAAAATAATGAAATAGGGGGTCAACGCAATCTAATGAAAAGGAGAATAAATAAAAATATTTTTGAGAGGTGTCATTCAAACGTCAAAGAACTCGTTACCAAATAGGGAAAGTACTTAGATTGGAGATGACGAACGAGTCGTCGTTACATCGACTTGTTCTAGTAGAAATACATATAATAATAATAAGAACACTTCATTGATCAGAAAAAAAAATCATGAGCAATTGCCTGCAGGCAATATCTTCCAGCTAACCATATAATAGATTATTCAAAATAATGTGTAACCTAATAAAAGATCTTCTACCTCTATTTTTTAAACACGCGGCTAGGGAGTATAGGGTGGAAACAAACCTCCTCTATTTAGGGTGATTCTGCACGTTTAAGTTACTTCTCCCCAATAAATTAAAAACTCGACACACTGATGTAGTAGATGCAGACGGTGCAGGTTCGAATGGCATGGAAAGAAATGGAGGAGGTCTTCGTCCAAGAATGGTTGAGAAGAGAATAAATTACTTATATTCTGCTATCATTTTTTATAAAAATTGCTTATTGGGAAATGGGATAATCCAGGCCGTTGAAAACCTTGTTCAAGGAAACAATTTGTTTTTTTCTGGCCAACTATCATCGAGATTTCCAAGACGTGATCCAGCCAGGGCTATAACAATGTTATTTTAGAAATGAAACATAAAAAACAAGATAACTTCTTACTTCACATAATAGTGTTTTTTGAACAAATTAACCTCTACTAGATGGAATGCCCTTTAAAATTAATGTCTATTATTCTCATATACATTGAGAAATTAATAAAATTGTGGTCTTAAATAACGCTTTTTCAAAATACAAAAAAAAATAGATATTCGTACGTTGAGCGTTAAAGTTCCAATAGAATTATTATATTTTTAGGTATAAATTTTTGACATTATTTTAAAAGTACAAACATCACTAAATCAACGTTTACCTATGTTTACACTTGCATCCGGCCTTACTATTCAAAATATTATTGTACTAATACAATTTGAACGGACCAGAGGCTTAAATAATAAAAAAATAGTATTAATGTTTTGTTGAATGTTAATAAAACTCTAACCCACGCACGCCTTTAGATTCGATACCTCGCCTCCAGCTATGCGAGTACGCAAGAGTTACAAAGACTACAAGACACAATGAATAGAGAACCTTTTGTTTTTAATAATTTATTATTATAATACATTTGGGCATAGTTTAGAAACATTAAGATCTTATAAATGTTTCAATCCTACAAAACAACATTCATCTTTACTATATTACAAGGATATATATTAGAATATTATGAATGATGTGTAACTTAATTTATCGTCTAATTCAGTATTGCGTCGATACAACCTGTTGATGGTCTCAGTTAAATCAATAATCGCGTATTTTAGGTTAATTTTTATCATTTTTACGATGCGACGAAATTTGACTTTGCAATCAACATCCCTAAATTTTCACTTTTTAAAATCTAATTGATCTTTCATTGGTTTCGGTTTTAGCGATAATCGCGGATATTAGGTTAATAATAATTTTACGATGCGATGAAATTTGACTTTGCATAAAACATTCCTAAAATATATTTTTGAATAAATCTTATTGGTCTTTCACTACTTACATATAATTTGCTTGTACAATTTAAGCGGAGCACGAAAAATTGAGACAAATTAATGATTCAGACAAAATTTTACAATATTTTTATCAGGTAGGTACATATAGAATTTGCATTAAATCATAATTGGTGGCATGCTTCATTGCTGAATTAAAAATAATGAATGTCTTTAGCGCGACCTCTTTTTAAACATACTAGTGGGATACCTAATCTAATCTGGGGACTTCGTGGAAAATCATAATATTGATGACGAGCACAAATGCATGAACTTCAATAAAAAAAATTAAAACTAAAACTATATGATAACACTACTAAATTTTCACATAATTTTTTGTACCATGAAATATTCCGTGACAAAAGTATAAAATTCATTATAATATGTAGGTATTTTTTTTATTTTTTTTTTACGCGGCGGCAGAATTGCCATCCACACTTCTCAGCATTATACAACCAGATAAGTCTCCATATGATCAGTCATGGTCACACAAAAACTTAACAGTCTAATGCCGGGAAAAAATCACCTATCCAGATATACAGGATATCAAAGGATAAGGCTCAGAACGCGGGTTCAAAATATCAGCATTGTGCCTGAAATATCTGTGTTCAAAAACTTTTTTACAATATTACAAGTGTTTATTATAATAGATTTTTGAATTTTAATGTACAAACTAACCGGTAAATCTAATTTTTGTAAATTTTTTAAAGATTACGGAGTTACCCCTGTAGCTGACATGACTAAAGGTATTATATAAACGGACCTAGAATGCCAAATATTTTTTATTTCTCCTGCTAGTTCTGTATATTTACGTATTTTTTCTGTGACGGTTGTTTGTATATTACCTATGTGTATTTGGGACAGCGATGTCTATTAGGTAGGTACGTTATTTTATTACGTTTATCATGTAATACTAAATCGGGTCTATTATGATGTATTTGTCTATCTGTTATTATTGTTTTATCATAATAGAGCCTGTAATTTTGATTTTCTAAAACCGGTTCCGGGTTGTATTTATAATAAGGTATTACATTTTGTGAGTTTAAAAGATTATGTTTAATTGCTAAATTTTGATGTAAGTATTATTTTTGCGACATGATTATGTCTATAAGTATACTCAGTTTGAGAGTAGAACAACCCGAAACTATATGTTGTACAAAAGGATTTTTTATTGAATATTTTTTTTATAGTACGAATGTTAGATTAATCTGTGAATGTTTGCGAGATGCTTGTATGATGTTGAATGCGTGTATCTTTTGATGCAGCATACATGCTTTGAATGTTAAGTTCTTATTAACCTATGATTACACGTATCAAACATCTGTTTCATACCTTGTAATAAATAAATAAGAGCATCTGCCTTTACATAATACCTACTTTCCCACAGCCTACTGTAGATAGAATTTCATTTTCACGGCATACCCTTGTAATGCCGTATAGTGTAACAATATTACTACGATGTTCATACGTTCTCCTGAATAGATTCAATATTCCCAGATTGAATTCTGCATACAAAGTAAAGACTCACTTGCTCACTCACTCTATACAGCATCCTACAAGTAATGCTCTATAATATTACTACTACTACAGACTCTCGTGCAAAGGTTACAACTTCAAATATTGATATCTCCATTACGATAAAAAAAATATTAGTGAGTGCCTAACGAACAAAATCACTCTCAGATTTTAATTATAAGTACTACCTTCTTAAAAAAAATGCCTACGCTTTCGAAATTGCCAATAATTGGTGGCAAATAGTGGCATCCAAATATTGAACAGTTTGTTAGTAGATATTGACACCTTTCGCGTGACATATAGGTATAAGCGGAATCAAATTGAATGCATTGAAGAATTTTGTCCGAGCATAAGCATCCACTGGACATTCTGGCCCAATCAGGACCATCGTCTCTCCTATTACAGAGTTTTGCTGAGTTCGCTCGCGCAGATTATCATTTGTAACATGCTCATACCACCTAGTATCCCAAATTATTCTATGAGATTGACTACAAAAGAGCAAATATCTTTCGTTCACAAATATTCCGACGAATCGTTCCCATAACAACGACATCAGAGTGCTAGGAATGTCATGGGCAGATGTGACTCAATTGGCGCAGAATGGTGGGAGTTAGTTTCTGCCCTGTGCTTACAAGAGGAGAGCATAATTAATTAATAATAATAATAAAATCAGAGCGCCGGGAATGTCGTGGAAAGAGGTGACGAAATTGGCGCAGAGACGCTCTGAATGGAGGAAGCTAGTTTCTGCCCTGTGCTCCCGAGAGGAGCGTTGAGGGCGATGATGATGATGAATAATGAGAGAATGTAAGGTGAAAACTGGCTCAGTCTACCTTGGTACGGGCTCATGCCCAGTTAGGTAGACATTAGTGACTTATCTTTTAAAAACTGTTTTGTAAATAAAATAAATAAATAAATAAATAAATAAATAAATAATAAAATAATTATTTATGTTCAGCAGACATTCAGTCTTTGTCGATAGTAAGTGTGTCATGTGTAAAACCTTGTGAACAAATGAGTCTTCAGGCCTCTCAGGCCTGAAGCCGTCATACCCATTTGACATGTAAATTGTTTAATATGTACATCTAAAATCAACAGCTTTTTTTATTATAATTAGGCAATCCACCCCTTGGAATCAACAGCTTCCTTGAACATTCGAACAATTGAACTAAGGGCATTCCATCCAGCAGGAGATGATTTTGCTCAATAAACATTATTATTTGAAAAGTAATATAACAACAATGACAACAACAACTCTGAATGGAGGAGGCTGGTTTCTGCCCTGTGCTCCCTAGAGGGGCGTTAAGGGGAATGGAATGGAATATAACAACAAATATTAAGTACAATTTTTCATTTTATTTTTTATTTTAAAACTTTGACTCGTATAAAATGGAGTTGTAAAATTTTCTTACTAAGTGTTTATGTATTTCACTTAAGGTTTCAGTGTTGATCCCAGAGGAGAGCCTGTTTGAAAGTAAATAATAGCAAACATTACAATAGCAATAATAGTAGAATAGAAATAGTAAAAATATCTAGTAATACACAACATCATTATTGTACATAGTAAACTCGTATATAAAATAACTGTGAAAAGATTTATGTTCAAAATAAAATTTCTGTTAGGTAGATTGATGAGTCGGGATATTTTTTAAAGACTAATGTTGAATTTATGTTTATAACAAAACACCCACAGTTTTCCGTCAATCTTATTTTGAGTGTTATTGTTAGTGAGACATGAAATACTGTTTTTTATTTATTCATACAATGTTGATGATGACATATCTTGAAATTTTACGAGTATCTATTTTGTTTTGTAAGGTAAAAAGTTAATAATAATATCTTTTGAAGTCTCTAAGGTTTATATTATTTGTAACGCTTCTTATTCGGCAACACTTGAACACATAAAAACGTAAATCCTACGCCTTTTGAATTAAAAAAAAAAACAGTTTTCATAACCAGCACACAATTTTCATAGTACATAAATTACATTCTGCAGAAAGACATGTCACCGTCACAAATAATAGATCTAATATTGAACGAATGTATAAAATATCGAGGTGATTGCTTTTCTAATGGTAATATTTAGAACTTTTAATTTAGAAACCTCGGGCTATATTATGCCCGCTGCTGTCCAACTACACCTTCAAGACACAAGCACATTGTTTACTGTGTGGGTGTTTTGAGTTTATTTAGAACATATTTTTCCCTTCCTCTCAACCCTAAAAATCCTCACCTGCAAATGAATTAGTCTCATCGCCCTTATTCTCTCCTTTCATAGTCTTCTATACAATATACCTACTAAAATATATATTTGTCTAATTATCTTTTACCTGTAATTTCAATTATTGATTTATATTACTTGCTTTATTGATTAACATGTTGTATTTCATAACTTAAGTTGTAATTGGCTTTAATTTTGTTCAATTATATTGTTTTGCTTACTATTTAACATTAGCTGTAATTTATATTTGTTAATATAAAATACTTAAATAAAAAAAATAAAGGTAGGTACATAATGTTTTCCTAAAATTCCATCCAGTTGGTCTTATTGTTTTCTCATATTTATTAAGTACACCACAGAATAATTTAATAGAAACGTATAACCATGTCTAAATACATAAATATTTCATGTCTAAATACACAAGACATCTGCAGGCTACCACAAATGTGGACATAATAAACAGGAGTGCATGAATTTATTTGCCATTCAAAGAAATCAGAGTTGACGAAATATGAAGGAAAACAGATTATAACTAACACAAGTACTAAGCTTAGATACCTACTAACAAAACGAATCAATATAATGATGACAATCAATAGAAATTGTTTTCAAATCAAACACTTCTATAGGATGAGTAGATAATAATTTTGCAATAACAGATACGTATTTTGAAAACATTTGAAGGCGTTCTAAACAAAAGCAACATCTTCTTAAAATGATAACAATAGAATGGAGAAACTGCATAACATATTTATTATTAAGAATCCTAACGTCCGACGTAGATTACAACAGAATTATTGTGTATGGTATTGCGTAAAGTATTACACATGCCCGAAATTAAGTTTTCACCGAAAACGGATTTGAACTTCGGGACTTATTCTACATTCGGCGAACTTTTAAACAAACTAAATTTGATTCATTTGAATTCACAATACAGAAGGAACCATTCAAACAAATTATGAGAACATGCAATTTTCGTAATAAGTCCCGCATTCATATTAATTTTATTTTCTTTTTTTCACATTTTTTTTTTTTTTGTGTTCCTTTTATAATTTCTGTTTTATATTTTACCCTACCTAAACTCACTTTGTATTAAAACATTGTGATAGATTTACAGGTAGACATTGCCTCGAGGCAACATTTACGTCTTTTGTACAAAATTGATTTTTACAACAAAGTAGGTATTATTACAAAGTAGGTAGGTACAATTGTTTTATTCATTTATTCAGTTCTACTCTACTTTTGGAATTTTTTTTTTACAACATAAAATTAAAAATGTATTTGGCAAGATAAACTTCCATGTGTAAACAAATAATTCAAATAATGGACGAAATTACGGTCAACTTTAAAAACAAATTTCGGTTTCGCTGAACAAGTTCGAAATTCCCATCGGTCACACATTTTGTATTATTTTGTTGTATTGTGATCGTTGTAACATCTCTAATTTATTGATGTTGATGTTTTACCAACGTTTCGCCAACGCATTTTCATCCGTTCTCAATGCGACCATTTATAACATATAGAATTAGGTATATCTAATCCTATACAGACAAAGAAGAAGTAGAATCTTGTCTATCGTTGTAAGAAATCAAAAGTCTTTGTCACAACAAAACATTAGTGAGATAAAACATATTTAGAAATGATATCAAAAATATGATCACTGTTTTTTTTTAATTATTATAGTTTTGAATGAAATTTGTTACTTTTAAAACTAGAAGTACTATTTTCGACTCAATTTTAAGTTCTTTATATCGTCGTAGCATATTCAAAAAGAGACATGTGCACACATTTTTATTTGGGCATACTCTTTTAAAATTGTTCATTAAGGCATTAAAATTGTAGTTTGGACTTTCTATTGGCATGTGATATTATTCTATAAGAATTGAATTTTAATATTTCATACTAAGAATCACTTTATAAAATGGTTATGATGTTTTTTTATGAGCAGTTTATTCTGGAAATGTCAAAACATTTATGAATTCACATTTCCCTTTTTGTACGATATATATTATCACGATATTACGTATTGATGTTAAATTTATAGCAAGTTGAAATATAGAAACCAATTTGACCGATACATCAAATTGAAAACTTTAATATCTATCAAAATCGGTATGGTCCTGTAAGAGACAATTCGTAAAACCGAACGCCTTATTTTTTATGACACTTAAAGGACGACCTGCATGTTATAGATACCTACATAGAAATAAACAACGGATAAGCTGACCAATGAGGTATCTATTAGAAGACCTGAATTTTGCGCTTTTGCGATAAACCCGATTTTATTCGCGAATTTCGCACTTTTTTCGTGAATAACGCGAATTTTCACGTTTTAGAAAAGTAAAATCGAAATTTCACTCTTTGCGATATTTTCGCAAAAATTAATATAATATAATTGTATTATTCTTTAAATAATAAACGTTTTAAAAATTAAACCCAATAATCAAGGACTTAGGAAGACATTGTTTCATTTGCTTGTAATTTTTTGAAACAATTTTGAATATTCGTTAAATATAAATTATTGAAGCAAATTATCATTTACAGTGCAAATAGAACTTTTATTTTAAAAACATACATTTTTCCTTTGTAAAAAAACATACATTGTTTTAGAAATAACACTATTTTACTAGAAAAAAACGCGGATTTCTCGAAAACACCATTTTTCTAAAAAATAACACTGACTTTCCAAAAAAAAGAACATCGAAAAATTCAGGCCTCTAGGTATTAGAAACAAAACCTATGGTTATAATTCTAATGGTGTACCTAATTCTAATATAACATTTTGATGTCACTGTAATTTTCACAGTTTCGACACTATTAGTGCTGCCCATAAAGATAATACTAAATAATAATAATATGTGTGATAATTCTATACAATAATAATACTAATACACAAACACATACATGTGATGATAACACCTACACTCAAAAAAAGTTGAAGTTAGACGAAAAAAAAACCTATCCGCCTACAACGTTACAATATCGGCTTTCCCTGGTACATAGCTAATGGTATGAAATACATAGAGGTTCAACTTGTTATATGCGATTATGGTTTGTGCGATATTAAAAACTTATTTACAGAAAAGCAATTGGTAGGACAACTTGTATAATTGCATACAGTTAGTCAGCTGGTTACTCAATTTGTGGGAAATGTTTTAATGGTTTTGATAAAAAGATTTACAGAAAATAATTATTTGTTTGAATAATACTTACTTACTTCCGAAGCCCTTGAAGGATCTTTGCCTCTGAAACAATAGATCCCCAAGCCTTTCTATTTTGAGCAATGAACTGCCAGTCGTCTTTAGCATTGAGCTCTTCTAGATCTCGGTTGTTGCTATTTAACAATCTTTGTCTTGGTCTACCTAACCGTCTTCTGCCCTCGAGTGTACCCTGCATAATATCTTTAGTCGCCCTTACTTTTCCGCATCTAACGCATTTGTTTGAATATTCGTGACTTGAAATGTCCAGATTATAGGAGGATGTCCAAAAATATTGATTTTTGAGCATTTTCAAATCAAAACTGTCAAATTCTTGGCTCCTCTTATTTTCCTTCTTTTAGAGATCAGGGTCTGAATACACAGATATGCTTTCCTTCTACAAATTATTTAATTATCCCTGCATCTTTTTTGTGAAGAACGTGAACAAAGCGATATTCAAATAGACTCGTATTTAGTTTCAGTCATTTACTATCTATGACATGGAAAGGATATCGTACACATTTTCAGTGTTATGCTTTATGGTAGTAATAATACCCTTAACTAGATAAATAAAAGAAAAAATGTCTTTACATGTGATGAGACATACAAATTAGGAACTATGTAAGAATGGACGAGTTGAAAACTAGGATATTGTTTATCACTTAACTAGATAAATAAAAGAAAAAATGTCTTTACGTGTGATGAGACATACAAATTAGGAACTATGTAAGAAGGGACGAGTTGAAAACTAGGATATTGTTTATCACTTAACTAGATAAATAAAAGAAAAAATGTCTTTACGTGTGATGAGACATACAAATTAGGAACTATGTAAGAAGGGACGAGTTGAAAACTAGGATATTGTTTATCACTTAACTAGATAAATAAAAGAAAAAATGTCTTTACGTGTGATGAGAGATACAAATTAGGAACTATGTAAGAAGGGACGAGTTGCAAACTAGGATATTGTTTATCACTTAACTAGATAAATAAAAGAAAAAATGTCTTTACGTATGATGAGAGATACAAATTAGGAACTATGTAAGAAGGGACGAGTTGAAAACTAGGATATTGTTTATCACTGTATTGAAAGTGAGATTTTGTCCCCCAGTTTCTCCAAGAAACTAGTCTGGAGTAGTACTTAATACTAATGTGGAGATTGTATGTTTTATATGTAGGTCGTTTACTAGACAGTATGTTTTCAATCTGACGTTATCTAGTACGATGTGGTTGAATCAAAAGACCTAAATTTACAAATATCGTGTGTATAGAGGTAAGTTGAAATCTAATGATAATAAAATTATACATTTGAACATTCGAACCGTTACAAACTTCTGTCAGAGAAGGATGAGCTGGGGCACAAATTAGCGTTGGAGGAACACCTAGAGATGTTAAGTATGTATATCAAAAAGAAAAATAACGATCTATGATAACAACAAAAAAAGCTAAGCATGTGTTTTATTTAATATCTAGAGGATGGGTAAATATACTATTACTATACTACACTGTAAATATAACTTAACATACTTAATTGTAATAAATTTTACCTTTTTTATTATCCTTTGGTTTACCACCCCTGACAAGAGATTATCTCATACATAAAAGCATTCACGGCATCTCCCACACGTGGGGTAGTCAGCAGGACTAATTGAATAAACATGCTGGTCACTTTGTTTCGTTTCTTCATTTGCCATTACATATTTTTTATAACATAGCACCACTATATACCTATCTGCCAAACGATAAGATCAGAAACTCTTGATAGATACCATTAATTTTTTTTAAAGATATATTTGGGTTTTTGTTATAAACCCAAATACAACCTAATACAACTTTCACAGTAAGCTAAAGGCTGTGTCGTGGAAGGGGAGTTTGCCGGCATCTGGGATCGAACCACAGACCTCATGTGCACGAGGCTGAGACTCTCCCTCCAGGCTACCGACGAACTCGATGTTTCGACTAGTAATGTTTCATGTAAATTAAATAATGCCAAGTGAAATTCTGTACTTCATAATTATAGTGAATCCATTTTCAATCTTTAGCTCCCACCGTGAACCATCGCTTGAACATTATATTTAGTCTATAAAATGGATCATTAATGAAATTAAATGTAAATACTTAATGCAAAAACAATGTGAACTGTGAAATATCGATGATAATTGCTATCCATCGATGTATCATTTCCATCCCTAGTCCTCCATCATACGCAGGCAGTATGTATTTTCGGACAATGATCGTTGAATTGATGATGAAGAAGAATAATATGGTGACAGACGAAGGCAATTTTTCAAAGTTACACTGATTAATTATCGTCCAACGGGTTTTTCACATAAAAATATTTAGCGTCACATACTAGTCAGGTATTCACCTGAGTTATATGAAATAAATGTCATGTATTGACAGATAATGTTTGATTATTGTATTTTGAATAAATGCTAATAAAAATTCATGTATACAATTGAGATAATTTTTTGGTTTGAAGTGACATATCAATTAATTATTATAATAACTGCATTTTTGTCAACGTTATAACTGTTTGCTACAAAATACACATGTTATCCTCTCTATGCGTTAAAATATAATAGATTCAGGAAAGGTGGGATACCTTATGGATGAATTTAAAATGATAAATGTATTTTAAAGCTGGGCAAGGAAAATCAAAGGGCAGAAATTTCTAGACGAATAGGATTGGGATGGGCTGCATTCTCAAAACTTAAATATATATTTAAAAATAATGAAGTCCCCATAAGTCTCAAGAGAAAACTTTACGATTCGTGTGTCCTGCCAGTGATTACATATGGGCTAGAAACTATGACGCTAACACTTGCGAGCAAACGAAAACTGAGGTGTGTACAGCGTGCCATGGAGAGGCAAATGCTAGGTATCAGCTTGAGAGACAAAATAAGAAATGAAACTATCCGACAAAAGACAAAAGTCGTTGACGTTGTTGATAAAGTCTCCAAGCTGAAATGGCAATGGGCTGGTCATGTGGTAAGGAGGATGGCAGATGGACTTCCAGAATTCTTGTATGGAGACCATGGGAGGACAAAAGAAGCGTAGGAAGACCCCAAAAAAGATGGGTTGATGATATTGTCCAGATGATGGGGAAACAGTGGTATCGTGTTGCTCGAGATAGGAAAATGTGGAAAAGTTTTGAAGAGGCCTATATCCAGCAGTGGAGAGAAGAAGGCTAGCAATGATGAATGATGATGATGAAATGTATTTTACATCACATTTTAAAAATTTTACCTTTTACACACACTCGTGTAACTGTAAATGGTGGTGGAGATACTCAATAAAGTAGGTACACTCGATGTATTTTTTCCAAAACAGCGACGACATACGTAATTTGAAAATAATTGAATTTCGAACATTTAATTGAAAGACAGC
Source organism: Athripsodes cinereus (assembly GCA_947579605.1). Classification (NCBI taxonomy): domain Eukaryota; kingdom Metazoa; phylum Arthropoda; class Insecta; order Trichoptera; family Leptoceridae; genus Athripsodes; species Athripsodes cinereus. The sequence goes on along the minus strand of OX388322.1, from coordinate 15,972,590 downwards.
AGCTTACTACACTCAATCTTCGAGATGACAATATAGAGGTACATATTAGGCTATAGACAAGCGACTGGTATCAGACGAAAATTATGTTTTTTTAGTGTGAAAACATCTTAATAGTGGTAGTTGTAATGGTAGTATTGCCAGTGGCATGATAATAATAATATAATGCGGTGGACACGAGGTGTGATTGGAGGTAATTAGGGGAATAAATCTTTTTTAATTGTGCCAACACTGACGTACCGTCCATGTATTATGTTTTAAATGAATCGAACGTTTTGATTCGAAAAAAAATCATTTGAATTCAAATTTCCCATATGATCTGTCAATCACTTTGTGCCATCCTCCCCCCCTCCGCAATTGGGATAACAAAGAATTTTTACTGAAAAGAGAGTCTCAGACTTCCATGTGAAAATCAGTGGTATAAATTTCGCCACCAATATTCCCATTGTCAGGACAAAATCAATAATACGTAATCGGATCAATATTTTACTTTAAAATAAAAATAATAATTCCGACGTAATTCTATTTTCATTAATATGAATTTCATTTAGTTTGTGTTTTAGTACTTGTACGAAACTTTTATTATTGAAGTGAAAATATGTACCAAATTCACGTTAAACAATGAAGGAATGCGATTGAACAATAAATTGATAAAAATTGAATAGATTCAATAAAATATGCACTTGTCCAGCGGCATCAAATTAACTCGTGATTTATGGGAATTGATCCAAGTATTGATCGCAATCGATATAATCATAAACTACACCAAGATTTATGAGTAAGCTATGATCATATACCAATCATGTAGTAGGTATATTAATCACAATGAAGTCCATGGGAAATACTCCACGTACCCACCTCTGTTCAAAATAGTCTATAAATTGGAGCTTCCATACATTGAAAAACTTGACTAGCAGCGCGATATTTTTTTTGGGAAGTTTTGTGTTCCAACATCGAAGTCCTTCAAGCATTAGCTGCGTTAGCAATATATTGTCTTACAAACTTTCTCAACCAACGTCAGTTCAAAACTGGAAGCAAAATTTGATCGGCCGCATGACCGATTTTTTCTTCGAGTTACGTTTTTGTGTATTTTGAATTTGTGAGCTTACATATTATGTACCTTGTTTAATCCTTACAGGATGGGCAATGTTTCTACAATATCTTAAAAATTAAAATACGATAAAGACAATATTGAAACATTCAGAATGAGCGACATATACCTACCTACATCATCGCTGAATGGTAATGTTAAATGTCTTATAGTGATAATTTAAGAATATTTGCACAGGATACTCGAATATTAAGAGAAAAAGTAGGACACCTATTCTATTCCGAACAGTCCACATTTTTGTCGTTGAATATCATATAAATGAAGCGGTTAAGGATAATATGATCCTTAGCGCTTACTCAGGACAATGTCCTGTCTCCTTCATCACTGACGAAGATACATTTATCAGAAGGAAAAAAGAGAAATCTACTTAATATTTTAAAATAAAAAACTATTAGGTACTAAATATTTTAAAAATAAATATCAAACATTTGCCACCCATCCTAAATGTATTGAATTTTCGTTTATAAAGATTGGACAGCTTGTATGTTTATTACATACTGCTAATCTGCTGGCTATCCCACTTGTGGGATATGCCGTGATGTTATAGTAGTAGTTATAAGATAAAGAATCACTAAATAAATACCATTTTATTGTATAATATTTTTTGTTCGATAAAATATTGATCGTTTATTTTTATTTATATATTCTTTAGTATACATTAATTACAAGCAAATTTACACAAAAATACAATTAAATCAAATACAATCACACAATAAAATATACAGAGGGCGAGTTTATCGCAGAGGCGCGATTTCTTCCAACTAATCCAAATTAATATAGAAATGATATTTTCATAGTGCATACACAATTTTATTATTACAATTGTTGGCGTGAATATGTATATGAAAATATAAATAATACTACATTTCACATTTTACTACGTTACCATTATCCGTGAAAGCTTATGACGTCACAATCTTGTCACTCTATTCCATATCACATAGTAGGAACATATACAATTATTATACAGTTATTGATATACGCATATTATAATTTATATCAATTGCTTAGTTCCAAATATAGCTAAAACATCATAATATTAATAGAACCAGTACGGTGAATCTTCTCTTAAATTATAAGGTTGGTCTTATTCGCACGGCGTGCGAATAATATTTCATCCTTATTCGCACACTACCGTGCGAATAAGAGGTAAATATTATTCGCACGGCGCAGCCATATCAAGCCAAAGTGACATACGTCAAGAGAATGATATATTTTTTAATTTTTTTAAATTGTAAGTCTTAATTTCGGCCTGTAACAATCAACATATTTATATATATATCGTAAAACTAATAACTATGTGTATATAGTAATTTTTCATAATTTTATCCGACTATTTGGCGTGTTTTCTTATATATTTTGGCCTAAAAACACTCCAAGTGTGATATTTGTATGAAAAAAATTCTTGATATTTTTATTTGTTAGTGTTAATTTCGATCTGCAACAATCAACCTTTATGTATCTACATCTTAAAACTAATAAGTATGTGTATATAGTAATTTTTCATCCTTTTATGAGACTATTTGGCGTGTTTTCTTATATATTTTGACCTAAAAACACTCCAAGTGTAATATTTGTATGAAAAAAATCTTTAAATTTGTATTTGTTACTCTTAATTTCGATTTCTAACAATCAACCTTTATGTATCTATATCGTAAAACTAATAACTATGTGTATATAGTAATTTTTCATCATTTTATCAGACTATTTGGCGTGTTTTCTTATATATTTTGACCTTAAAACACTCCAAGTGTTATATTTGTATTAAAAAATTGTGAAATTTTATTAATATACCAGTGTCTGTGTCATCTGTGTGTTACCTCCGAGCAGGCGGACCACCTGTGGGTGCGTGGAGCATGGTCCCTCCTCAGAACGGCTTCTTTGGTGGAAACAATGACGTATGCTAGTGTGGGTGCTAGCACGGGGTGCGCTTCAGATGGTTCGATGGTGACCCGCAGCAAAGGCAAGGAGGGCCGTACACTATGTATTGAGCATATAATCTATCGATATCTATCTATACCCTCACGCCGTGTCCCCGGAGGGGTAGGCAGAGAGACCGGAACGCCATATAGATCAATCCTTACAAACTTCTTTCGCTTCCTCCACATTCATCCAGTTTCTCACATATGTTCGCCGATTTCTCTTACTCAACACGCGGCCGTTCTTTAGGATTTGATCCACGTGCTCAAGCAACGTGGTTCTTGGCCTTCCGCGCTTCCTCGCACCTCATCTTTCATACATCCTCTTCGTCATTCTTTCATCTTGCATTCGCTCAACATGTCCAAACCATCGTAACTTATTTACACGCCTTCTATCCACAACACTCTTCTCGCATCCGCTCATTTTCCTGATATCCTCATTCTTCACTCTTTTTTAGCATATTTATAAGAGTTTATTATCATATCTGACACCTAAGAAAGACAATTACCCATAACTGATTTATTTTGAATTATGATATGATATGGTAGTAGTATTGTAGGTACTATTATTTATAAACACTGTGTATAAAAGGCGTAAGCCGTGTATATTATTATAAATAAATAAATAAATTAGGTACATGTTGCATTGGAAATACTCTTAAGAATGGTACAACATTTTCACTAAGAACCAAATAGGATATTATTATTGTAAGTATTAGTTAGGAGAAATTCTTGGAAAAAGGTAATATATAGTACCTATTAATGAAAATTTCATCTTACAGTAACATCTTATACTATACTATACTATACCCTCACGCCGTGTCCCAGGTGGGGTAGGCAGAGAGAACGGAACGCCATGTCGCTCTATCCTTACATACTTCTTTCGCTTCCTCTACATTCATCCAGTTTCTCATACATGCACGCCGATTCCTCTTACTTAACACGCGACCGTCCTTGACAATTTGATCCACGTGGTTAAGCCACGTGGTTCTCGGACGCCCGCGCTTCCTCACACCCTCTCTTTCAGCTAAATACACCCTCTTCGTCAATCTTACACCATCCATTCGCTCCACATGACCAAACCATCTCAATTTATTTACACGCATTCTATCAACAACACTCCTCTTGCATCCACTCATTCTTCTAATATCCTCATTTCTTACTCTATCACGCAATGTTTTACCTACCATTCTTCTCAGTGATCGCATCTCCACTGCATTTATTCCACTCTCGTCCTTCTTCAGCCATGTCCAAGTCTCGCTTGCATACATCAGTGTCGGTACGAGGATGGCGTTGTGCACCAGCATTTAAGCCATGTTCGAGACATTGCTATTGCTAACAATAGATCGAAGTGCACCGTTCACTCTCGCACCAGCCACTTTTCTTTTTTCAATGTCCCTTTCGTACCTACCATCCCTTACAAACATACTTCCTAAATAAACATATTCGTCCACTTGCTCCAAACATCTTATAGTAGGTATTTGTATTTCATTTTTCATTCAATTGCCTTGTCTACATCTATAACCAATCTATGTCCAAGAATTACGTGGCTTGACCACGTGGATCATATTCTCAAGGACGGTCGCGTCTTAAGTAAGATGAATCGGCGTGCATGTATGAGAATCTGGTTGAATGTAGAGGAAGCGAAAGAGATATGTAAGGAAAGATCAACAAGGCGTTCCGTTCTCTTTGCCTACCCCACCTGGGACACGGCGTGAGGGTATAGTATAGTATAGCCTTGTCTACATTTATAATTTAAAATTGTCAGTTCAAATTCTATAAGATGCCATGTTATTGTCCTCCTCCTCCTAAATTTCACAATTTTTTCATACAAATATTAGCCTTGGAGTGTTTTTAGGTCAAAATATATAAGAAAACACGCCAAATAGTCTGATAAAATGATGAAAAATTACTAAATACACATACTTTTTAGTTTTAAGATGTAGATACATAAAGGTTGATTGTTGCAGATCGAAATTAAGACTAACAAATAAAAATATCAAGAATTTTTTTCATACAAATATCACACTTGGAGTGTTTTTATGTCAAAATATATAAGAAAACACGCCAAATAGTCTGATAAAATGATGAAAAATTGCTATATGCACATAGTTTTTAGTTTAACGATATAGATACATGAAGGTTGATTGTTACAAATCGAAATTAAGAGTAACAAATAAAAAAAATTAAAAATTATCATACTCTCGACGTATGTCACTTTGGCTTGATATAGCTGCGCCGTGCGAATAATATTTACCTCTTATTCGCACGGTAGTGTGCGAATAAGGAAGAAATATTATTCGCACGCCGTGCGAATAAGAATAACCAAATTATAATGTGTATTTTAACTAGCTCACTCTACTCCAGAGTATGCACGCCTTTCATTCTTTCATCTTAATAATATTAATGGTTGTATGTAGGTACATCTATCTACGAATTTTACAATAAATTTGAATTGAAGATCTCAAAAAGTGAATATTTAGTGGTGATAAAACAATTGTATCATAATTATTTTTTTTTTAATAAAAGCAGTTACTTACGTTAGTCAAACAAATACAAAAAAATCGAACCCTTGTATGCACAATTTTAAAACCTGACATGAACTAATGAAATAATCACTAAAATTTGAATCTTGAATCATAACGAATGTATCAACTCATTAAAAAATAAATACGTAAATATGCTTTCCGACAAAAAAAAATACTAAAATGGCTGGTAATAATCAGTAAATTTTGGTGCACCCGACAAAGATGATCTCCCACTCTTTTCCGTAAGTTTTCGAGTCTCCTGTAAAAGGCAGGTGTTCGAAAAATTAAAACATTTTACATCTTTAATTCAGCAATGAGAATTGCCACCCATTCTAAATATCTTTACTTTATTTTTGGTACGGAGAGGACGGCTTGTTCGTTTATTGCATGCGACTTGTCAGCTGGCTACCCCACTGGCAGTAGTAGTAGATAATCAATGACGACTATTTAATAATTGTGCGGCTGAGAATAACAATTGCATATAATAAAAAAAAAACTTTTTACAATTTTTTTTCTGAAATAAAATTACATAATTATATTATAAGTTACAATATGAATAAAACAGTCAACGCATAAACTATTGCTTTATTACATGCAGCGCCACTGACCGTTAGAATATTTTAGTGCGAATATGTAGGTACCTAAATCAAAATACCGCTCAAATTTTCACAAGACAGTTCGTATGCTTTCCAAATTATAATGTTCGTGCTACGTTAAATGTATGGGGATATTAATAAACGGGGAAAAAACTAACGCCGCTCAAAGTGTTAGTCGTAATAAAAAGGGATTAGACTACCTTGTTGCATATGACGTACATTGACAGAGACATTTTGACTATTGCGTCTTTTCATGTGAAGGGATTCCCGTTACTAATTGTATTTGAAGGATATCGATGCGAATCATCGCAAGTAGATACCTACTTAGCCCAAATGCATTCCTTTACATCGTGATAAGTTCAAAGGTCAGCCGTATGCGCTAGGTATGCAATGAATGAAATTCTACTGCGTATAAGATGAATCGGGTGAGGAAGGTAATGTGGCACATACTTGCAGCGTGACCAAATTTGGTAGTTTCCTACTTTTTTGGTTGTTTTCGAGGCATTGTCAGCAGTGTAATTTTAAATTATTTGGTAGATTTTGGTATTTTTTGCATGAACTCAAAACAATGCAGTCAGCAGCAGTAATTTTAAATTCTTTGGTAGATTTTGGTAGTTTTTTGCATAAACATACTAGACTTGCAACGCGATACATTTTATCGGAATTTTTGTGTTCGAACATCGATGACCTTCAAGCATGAGCAATGTATTGTCTTGACGTTAGCGTTAGTTAAAAACTGGATGCAAAATTTGACTGGCTGCATGACCGATTTTTTTCTTTGAATTACCTATCTAATACATCTTTGGTTTTTTGGTTGTTTTTGGTATTTTTTTCATGAACTCAAAACAATACAGCTAAGTCGGTAATCGGTAAAAAGAACTCGATACTTAAGTAATAAAACAATGGTCGGCACAAATAGCGTTACGTTGTAGAAAAAGGTAGGTACTGCGAGAAAACCGAGGAGTTTTTGAAATATTACAAATTTCTATACCATTTCCAAAAATTTAATAGTTTTTAGTAATTGTGGAGACAAGCAGTAGTTTTGTAAAATAAAATCTGGTCACACTGCATATTTGGCATTAAAGTGACTAGCAGAAAATAGGGAGGTCAAAACTCGTTACAAACCAATCTTTTGGATTTAAGATACCTGGTAAAAGTAGTAAAATGTCTTTGGATAGCAAATGTAATTTATTATTATTTCGGAGCGCAAATAGAAAATATTACAAGCAATTTAATGAATCAGCTACTAATCGCAACAAAAATAAAATAAAAAAAAACACTTGCCTATATTCTGATTGTTTAATTAAATTTCGAATGCTTCTTCACATTTTTATAACATACAAATGAACGGTCAAATTCTATAGGGTCATATTATTTAATACAGATTATAAGAGTATAATAATATAATATTATTATATGCAAATGTTGATAATCATAGCTAGTACATGTACATATTTTCGTAAGTATAAGATTAAATCCCTCCATTAGAAGGTAGGTACCTACTACTCCTACGCCTCCATAAAGCGAATATTAAATATCATAGTACACACATATGTAATTAGGTAAATACATAAGCTTACATTTACAAACAAACATCTTCAAAGCTGCTGTCACAATTATATCGATTGTACAGTTCCAAAACTCAACAAGCAGAAATGCCTCATATTCGAGATATCCATTTTTGTAATTTTGGTATATTTATATAATCATACTTTATACATACAACAGAAAATGAAATATTATACATGTATACATACACATGGCGGGGTAGGCAGAAAGGATCGAGCGCCACTTCCTTCTATCCTTGCATACATCTTTCGCTTCCGTCACTGTCATACAATTCCTCAAGCATGCTCACCTGTTCAATGTGCTCAACCGTCCTGTAAGATTTGATTTAAATGATCTTGCCATTTTATGCTCGGATGTCCACGTCTCCGAGCACCATACCTCTCAGCCAAATATATCTTCTTGTTCATTCTGTCCTCATTCATTCTTTCCACATGCCCAAACCATCGTCGCTTATTTACATTCATCCTTGTTATTCTACCAACTTTCACTCTAGATTCCTCTCGTATAGCACTGTTACGCACACGATCTCTCAGACTTATAATAATCGTACTGACAAACCTTGCCTTTGTTCCCTTCAATAGTTAGACAATTCGAAATAATAAGTCATGAAAATATATAAAATATATAGGTATATATATCATCACAATTCTCCCAGAAGTAGGGTAGCTAGTAAAATTAGGTCGGTTGGAAGAAATCGCGCCCTTGTGATGATAAATTTGCCTTCTGCATATTGATTGTATTCAAGATGGTATTTTTATGTAAAATTATTGTTTGTAATAAATGTGCAAAAAATTAATAAATAAAAATAGTCACTACGTGCAATAATCATACAGCTTGTCTTCTCCGTGCTAATAGAAATGAGATATTGGGTTGAGTCAGTTGAGTGGTATAGTGAAATAATAAGATCATCAAACACGTATTTGAGACGTTGGGACAGTCCGATCATAAATTATGGAAACTTATATCACGATGCAACGTTTCCCTGTCTTTACGACACACGAAAATAGCAACTTTCATTATGCCGTAAGAATAAGTCGATCGGCGTCGGAATACGAACTGCAGACCTTCCGCTCGAATATCTTCTATCTTTTTGACATTCTAAACAATTGGTCTAAAATAATGAAATTGTTTGAATAATAACTAGAATCCATACGTATAAAATTTCTTTAAAAAACTTTAAAAGAACAGTCTTATTTTAATACCCTCTTAATTTCGTTTTGTTGTTATTGATATTAATCCATCGAAATGTTGAGAATCACTGTGATTGCGATGCCATTGAGTTGGTTGGGGAATATACATACCTAGGTATTGATATTGATTGCTTCTTTAAATGGGATAGTCAGGTTAAGAAAGTGTGTAACAGATTGTACTCCATTTTGGGTAGGTTGTATAGAATCAAATTTTTTGTTCCAAAATCTGTTCTTAAAATCATATACAGATCTTTGGAGGAGTCAGTTATAAGATACGGTTTGTCTGCTTGGGGTAAGACGACACAAACAAACCTAAAAAAAGTTCAAAACAAGCAGAATTCCATAATTAGGTTAATTTCTGACTATATGCCAGGACCAAATAGACATTTTGATGCGTATAAATATTTTGGAGAGTTGAAATTGCTAACTATTCGGGCTATTTTTTATTATAAATTGGGTATGGAGAATTTTCGGGACAATAAATTTAAAAAGAGGTTAATACATAATCATAATACACGGTTCACAAAAAATGAAGGCTTAAAAATACCTAAAACCAACAATAAGTATGGTGATCGCACTCTGGAGTGCTTGGTTCCTAAGTTATTCAATTCGCTGCCACTCTGCATAAAAAAGTGTGACAAAATTGGAAAATTAAAATTATTATTTAAGAATTGGCTCAGAAAAAATAGAAATATGTACATATAACTGTAGTGTGAGTGTTAAATAGATTTGTGGGCATTTAAAGGATTAATAAAGTTGTATTTTAACTTTTTTTTTTTAGTTATAAGCTGGATGTGGAGATGAGCGGAGCCTGTTGACAAGTCATTTCAATGACTTAACGGGCTTCGTTCATTGGTTGCAGTTTTATGAATATATCTTTATATGTGATTTGATAAATTGTAATTGTATGTATAAAATGTGAAATAAAGATTATATATTATATATAATAAAACTATGTAAATTATAGTAGTTAGGTACACGAGTAGTCACAATAAATCAACTCGAATAAGTCACGAAGTTTTTTTTTTTTAAAAGATATATCTGGGTTTTGTTATAAACCCAAATACAACCTTATACACATTTCACAGTAAGCTAAAAGCTTGTGCCGTAAAAGGGAAGTTTGCCGATCGAACCACGGACCCCTTGTTCTGGAGGCCGAGACTCTACCTCCAGGTCACCGACGAACTCGCTATTCAAATTTGTATTTGGGTTTATAACAAAACCCTGATATATCTTTTAAAAAAAAAAAACATATTGTATTGAATTATTAATTCATAAAATTGAAAATAGAGCTCCTATTCGTTCATGCAAATTTTGAGTGTCCTGTAAAAGGCAGCTACTCGAGAAACCCACTTTCGTTTTTTTAACCCACTCACCTCGTTTATCACTCCCAATTCAGCAATCGGGTATAAAAATATCCTAAATATCTAACCTTTATTGGTACGTACAGGACAACATGCATGTTTCTTGCATACAGTTAGTCCACTGGTTAGACTACTTGATGTGGAATGCTATAGATACAAAATATTTGGTGATTTTTAGTTTAAGTTTTCTGAATATCTCAATACGTTATACGTATTCAATCACATCAATAATATATTTTATAAGCAAATACGATTCTACAAATAAAATGACATTAAAAAAAACTATTCCAATTCAAATTGTACAACCTAACGACATTAAAACAAAGGAAATCTTCCAATCATTCGTTTTTTTTTTATATGTAACAAAAAAAACAGATAATAACATTTAACCCTGCCTGGGTATGGTACCTAGGAATATATGTCGTTTTATAAATTACCTACCTGAAAAAACAAACTTAGTTATATTATTACAGGTAATCTTTGCCATATTATCTGAGAGATTACTACGCATACATCGTAGGCTAATAGAGATAAAATTGCGATAGATTCATTGCAATGGTTCTAGGCTACTCGCAAAATGCGAGCTGATTTTACGGAATTTTTAACAACAAGAAAAAATCGATAAAATGCAAAAACTGTTTTATATCTATAAACCGCTGGTCGAAGCAACGCTGTAAATTGGAGAATATCTTCGTTCTCTGGCGCTATTCAGTGTTGAGGTTGAAACTCAACGAAAGATTGTCAACAGTTTTGAACACAATCATAAAGATGGTTGTTGTCAATTGACAAATATACTCAACAGACCTCGAACATAATGGTTTGAAACAGGAATTGGTAGGATTGGTGAACGTACCATGAATAAACTGAACCAGGATAAGTCGATTCGTAAGCATTGAGACACATTTTCTGTTTCTCTTCTATCTTCTATTTAAAATAATAGTTTGCTTTCAATTTATTACCCTTTTCCACAAAGTTTCTAAGATCTCGACTTATTCAAATACTTAACAGCAACTAAAAAAGATATTCTGATTTGTTAGCATTTTGCGAATAACTTTTAGGCTTTTTGCAAGAAGACAACTAATCGGGATTATTAGCCTAAGATATATACATACACTACAACAATATTATACAGCCTATATTCATGGAAACATATCAATATAATTTTATCCTTAACGAACCGTGCAATAGTTGTCCAAGGTAAAGACCCCATTTTTATTCATTTTTTTATCCTGTCCCTTTTTTTATCATCCGAGTCATAAGACGTTATCATTAAAAATAATATACAGCAGGACCACGCTAACTTGTATTATCTATAATACGAATAATTCAGTAAAGAAAAAAGTATGCTCGATGGTAAGAGAAAATCTCGACTACTCTAAAATAAACCTATCTATACTCTCACGCCGTGACACAAAAAGGGTAGACAGAGAAAACGGGACGTCATATTGTTCTATCCTAACACACATTTTTTGCTTCCTCTCTCTCTTAAATTCCATACGAATTCATTCTAAATATAAATTAAAGAACGACTTCCAAACTTTGCGAACATCTTTTTCTCAAAATGCTCTATGTTGAGGATTTATATTTTGTCTCTGGTGTCTTGCTGAAATGTGCCGTCTTAAATTATTTGTTTGACTTTGAAACCGGTGATAATTTTTATTGGTTACATCTCAATACCATTAGCATGTGATTCCATACCTTTTTATAAATCAAACATTGGTCGATCTTACAAGCAATTAGGTAATATATTTAAGCCGAAAATTTAAAGAACTGTCTTCCACAACCTAATTTTACTTATTTTTGTAATTGACCGTCTTTGTCTAAACTATGACCATTAAATATTCTTGGGATATCCAGAAATACTAGTTATCAATGTTCGACTGTATGTAGAGAGAATAAACGATATTATTGTACTAGAGAGTAAGACGCAGTAAGAAAGAAAGAAATGTACCAAAGAAAAGTATAAAAGAAAGGAATCTACGAGTGCTTAAAAAGATAAATGGTGAGCAGACATATAACAATCACTGTTATTTGAGAATTAATAATCTTTACGCTGTTAAATCACTGTAAATTATTATTGTTTAAGTGCTGCAATTTAAACAAGAGTAAGCAATAATTTTATATTCCATTGGAGCGTTCGAAAAAATGTGGTTCAAGAGTAGGTGCGGTTTACTCGATTAGTTTAAAATAGTACGAAACGCGCCAAAACGGCCTGCCGTTACGCATTACGTTGATTCCTCCAAATTCACACAGTTCTTCATACAATCATGTAAACAGGATTACAAATTCACACAGTTCTTCATACAATCATGTAAACAGGATTACAAGTACGCGATCTTGAGAATTTGATCAACGTGATTTTCGCTATCCTCGCTTTCTTACATACGATACATTCTTCTTCTTTCTTTCATCATCCACTCGCTCCACATATCACATTTTATTTACATGCCTTCTTTTCAATACGCTTAAACAAAAATAAACATTAATAAAACTATAAGTTTCTTTAACTAGTATTTATTTTGATATTCATGAAAAGCGATGGAATAAATTTACCATAAACGACATTTTAACTTTCATATGCAAATCAGGTATTAAAATATTATATACCTGTGTAGGTAATAGGTATCGCCGAAACGGCCATTGACCAAACTACGAGATTTAGAGGTTTTTACACCGAAGATGATTTCGCAATATATTCATAATCGGATTACTTTAGCCGTATAAATGTTTAAATATTCAACAGCAGGATCTACATACAGAAACATCGACACGGACCAAAACCGTCAACAAACTATTTTTTTTTTATAAATCGTGGGTTTTATGTTTGCATAACTTATATATTTGAGAGGAATTCATGGGTCTATATTTTTAGATCTATATCATTCGTGGTTATTCATAATGTTCCGTGGTATGTCCTGGAAAGAATAAGTTTTACACACTTTTCTGTTAGTTTTCGAGCGCCTTGTATAAAAGTATTCGTAAAAAAATTACGAGTAAGACAGATATTTAATATTTTCAATTCGGCAATCAGATATGTCATCAATTCTGATGTCTTATTTTATTATAGAACGAAGAGGATGACACGTATATTTATTGCATACAGTTAGTATATACTGTCAACCACACTTGTGGCAGATGCCCTGAAGGTGTAGTAGGTAGCAGTAGTTCTCATATTTTGTAAATAATGCATAGATCCTGTGTATGTGGATTTACAAGCAAAATCACAATTCGCGAACAATGGGTTTTGGACACATTCTAGATATTTGTGCGTAAAATGTTGCAAACATTGATAAAATGTTCTTATCATATTATTTATCCTCATTTAAATTAGGTCGATTAGCGAAGATTTCAAAACATAAATGTACTAAACATTTTTCATTAGCCTGATGATGAGAGCGAAGGCTCTTGAAAATCGGTTCGTTATTAATAAAATCACATGTTATTGAAACGAAAAAAGTTGACTGAATGCGTACATTCTATTTTATAATTCTGTATATTTTTATAATTAATATTCGGATAAAATAAATAAATCATTAAGTGTTTGAAATAAAAATCACAAAATCTACAATGTGATTTTTATCGCAGCCCTATTTTAAAAGGAGGGGAGAGAAAAGAGATAGAATTTATGGAAGCGGAAATACATACAAGACTGATTGGAAGAAAGTACTTACTCAGAGAAGATATTTTAGAATTTTTCAATAGTAATAGTGCGTATGTGTATGTATGCTGGTAAGTAAGGAAGGAAGAAGGGTGCTTATATTTTTACCTTTGATTATATGCCAAGAGGTAATTGGGTATAAAGGACATACATAATGATAAACAAAATATTATAAAAATACAATTATAATGGATACTGGCTGCTTCACTTAGGGGAAAAGTCGTGTTGGTATAGAGCGTGCATGAGGAAGTATGATATTACGTTAGGAGTAAGTGGCGCTCGATGCTTTCTACCTACCCAACAAGAGAAGTATACATCATTTGTAAAACGATTTCAATTTGTATGGACAGTGAAAATTTCATTCAATTAGTTTTGTCATAGTATTCTAATTTATATAATTATCATTGTATTTAACGTGGTTTGGGCATGTTGAACGAAAGAGCGAGGTTAGAATGACAAAGAGGATAGGAGGAGGACTTGTCTGAAAGAAAGGGTGTGGATCTACATACAGAAACATCGACACGGACCAAAACCGTCAACAAACTATTTTTTTTTTATAAATCGTGGGTTTTATGTTTGCATAACTTATATATTTGAGAGGAATTCATGGGTCTATATTTTTAGATCTATATCATTCGTGGTTATTCATAATGTTCCGTGGTATGTCCTGGAAAGAATAAGTTTTACACACTTTTCTGTTAGTTTTCGAGCGCCTTGTATAAAAGTATTCGTAAAAAAATTACGAGTAAGACAGATATTTAATATTTTCAATTCGGCAATCAGATATGTCATCAATTCTGATGTCTTATTTTATTATAGAACGAAGAGGATGACACGTATATTTATTGCATACAGTTAGTATATACTGTCAACCACACTTGTGGCAGATGCCCTGAAGGTGTAGTAGGTAGCAGTAGTTCTCATATTTTGTAAATAATGCATAGATCCTGTGTATGTGGATTTACAAGCAAAATCACAATTCGCGAACAATGGGTTTTGGACACATTCTAGATATTTGTGCGTAAAATGTTGCAAACATTGATAAAATGTTCTTATCATATTATTTATCCTCATTTAAATTAGGTCGATTAGCGAAGATTTCAAAACATAAATGTACTAAACATTTTTCATTAGCCTGATGATGAGAGCGAAGGCTCTTGAAAATCGGTTCGTTATTAATAAAATCACATGTTATTGAAACGAAAAAAGTTGACTGAATGCGTACATTCTATTTTATAATTCTGTATATTTTTATAATTAATATTCGGATAAAATAAATAAATCATTAAGTGTTTGAAATAAAAATCACAAAATCTACAATGTGATTTTTATCGCAGCCCTATTTTAAAAGGAGGGGAGAGAAAAGAGATAGAATTTATGGAAGCGGAAATACATACAAGACTGATTGGAAGAAAGTACTTACTCAGAGAAGATATTTTAGAATTTTTCAATAGTAATAGTGCGTATGTGTATGTATGCTGGTAAGTAAGGAAGGAAGAAGGGTGCTTATATTTTTACCTTTGATTATATGCCAAGAGGTAATTGGGTATAAAGGACATACATAATGATAAACAAAATATTATAAAAATACAATTATAATGGATACTGGCTGCTTCACTTAGGGGAAAAGTCGTGTTGGTATAGAGCGTGCATGAGGAAGTATGATATTACGTTAGGAGTAAGTGGCGCTCGATGCTTTCTACCTACCCAACAAGAGAAGTATACATCATTTGTAAAACGATTTCAATTTGTATGGACAGTGAAAATTTTATTCAATTAGTTTTGTCATAGTATTCTAATTTATATAATTATCATTGTATTTAACGTGGTTTGGGCATGTTGAACGAAAGAGCGAGGTTAGAATGACAAAGAGGATAGGAGGAGGACTTGTCTGAAAGAAAGGGTGTGAGGAAACGCGGGCGTCCGAGATCCACGTGGCTTGATCACGTGGATCAAATTTTCAAAGACGGCCGCGTGTTGAGTAAGAGGAACCGACGTGCGTGTATGAGAAACTGTATGAATATGGAGGAAGCGAAGGAAGTGTGTAAAGATAGATCTGTTTGGCGTTCCGTTCTCTCTGCCTACCACACTTGGGACACGGCGTGAGGGTATAGTGTAGTATAGTATTTAATTATTATCAAACCGATTTGAAAGCTACTCAAACATATGGACTGACATCAACACAGATTGATACTATTAATATTGAATTAGTATCTACATAAAATGAATTCCCATCTTTCATGATAATGCGAAGCTAAAGCTTCATCTAAATCCTCTTTAATGATAGTAAGTATTAGGGTAGGTGGCGGAAAGGACTCAGACCGGAACTTAAATTGAATTAAATATTAAAACTTTTATGAGAGACACTTGAAGGAAGATGATAACTTTGGATAAAGAGAGAATCATGAATAAGGAACTTATTCTAGAAAACTTGATAGCTACTTACTTACTTACACTATAAGAAAATTCACAAACTTTTTAAATCCATGTAAGTATAGATATATAAGCCCTTTAGTTCACTCGGTGTATGTTTGTTCGTGAATTATTTCCTTTGAAAAATGTAGAAAACAAATAGCCTCTTAACAAGAAGTAATATCACTTGTAGATATTACTAGCAGTATTGATTAAAACCGATAATTTAATATGAACTATCATTATAAATTTTATAACATTTTCGGAACTGCTTGTTCCGTCATCAGTAACAATACTATTATTTGTGATGTCCATAATGATTTATAATATATTGTGAAAATTATAAGAAGGGAAATAAAAAACTTTTCATTTCATTTGAGTGGAAAATACAACGTTTCTTTTATTTTGCAGCAATTTATAATAAATATGGAATTCCACAGTGTTAGCCACAAAACATTTAAAGTTATTTTATGATTTATCAATTACCGTAGTTTTAAATTATAGTATATAGGTAGGATATGGATAAAGGCATTTTTGGCACTTTTCGCCAGCCTGATGATGAGAGCGGAAGCTCTTGAAAGCCGGCTTGCGTCCAATAAAAAGTCACCGTGGATATACTATAATTAAGTGTTTTATTTATAATTAATTCAACATGAATTTCCACCAAGTACCGTCGGTTGAAAATATCAACTTTATCTTCTTTATTTATTTTTGGATGTTGATTGTTGTATAGCACGATCCATTTGTTTTAAATTGAACATAAAATATCTGCTATTTGAGCAAAGCCGGGTTTACAAAGTAATGAATATCTTTCATTCGAGGTAATCAGTTTTCAATATTGTCATCTTTTTGTTACAATTTACTTTATTCGTGTAAATATTTCAGGAAATATTTTATATAGGTAAGACTTATGATGGCTTTAGTAAAATTCAACAACAAGAACAATAATATCTCTTAACATTCTACTAAATAATATTATAAGATATAAATTAAATTTATCCAAGCACTTAGATCAATTGTATTATTGAAAAGTTCTCTAAAGCTGAAGTTAGTTATTTCGTTCGTTCGTTTCCTCATCCGAAAAATATAAACGGTTATAATGTTAAATTACGAAAATTTTGTCTGCAGAGTTTCCGGCAAATAATAACAGATCTTCCACTTCACTTTTGCGTTGGTTTTCGAGTGTCGTGTAAAAGACGGGTATTCGTAAAACATCTACAATTCAGCGATGAGGTTTGCCACCCGACTTTAATATCTTAATTTTTATTGGCACAAAGACGAGAACCTGCATGATTTTTACTTGCCTTTAATCTGCTATCTATCTAATTTATTTATTTACTTATTTATCATTCAATTTGTGGGAAAGTCGTGATGGTGTGAATTAATGAATGAAAATTTGGAATTTAATATTACGAAATATTCAATAGTATGACAAATTATATTATGTATAATGTAGAATCGTTAAGACGTGATGAAAACGAAAAGCATATTACCAATCATGGTAGAGTTGTTTAGAAGATTGCTGATATCCCTACAAAGGGAAATGGTGTGACAGATTATAATAAAAAAAAAACAATATTCTCTGCTGGGACCATTACGGTTTTCGGCCAATACAATCGTAGAGAAATATATATAATATATCGATGGTTTAAAGCACAGAAGACACATGTCCACATTTGACATTTGACAGACAGAGAAAACAGGTTTTGAAAGTTTGAGATTCTTAATTAATTCACTAACTTCAAATTAATGCAGAAGGTGCTGAAAATCATAATCTTTGTTCTTTTTTAATGTCATTTATTACTTATTTTTTACTACATTTTTAACCAGAATGCCAAGAATTAGCATTTTTAGATGATGGTCATGGACATGTGTTTGGAAGTGTGATGGAAGTGCCACTCACGGCGACTTTTGGGATGCATGCACAGATGGCACATGTCCGTCCTAAATGGACATATATTTTTAAAAATCTTCATATCTTATGTGACATGTTACATCTGTGCACAAAACAAAGTGAATTTGTGGACATGTGACATTTGGTTTTTACTAAATATTTCAATAATGGTATTAAGATTGTTGGTAATATTTAATCAGGACATAGATGGCGTTGCAACCGATCTTGTACATGTATTAACTCATTTTACCTAAAAAGTGGACATGTGTCTTCTGTGCTTTAAACCATCGATATTTTAGTTCTTTTTTTCGATTCAAATGTGTAACCTTTATGTGCGATATACTGTTTAATATGTTAATTATTTTAAAAATCAGGAAACCAAAGAATGATTGTTGTATCACCAAAAACACAAAATCATCCAATATATAGATATGAAATACCTTGAGTGCGCTTCGACCAATAATAAATTGTTAGCAATAGCAATGTGTCGAACATGGTAAAAATGCTGGTGCACAACACCATTCTGGTACCGACACTTATGTATGCAAGCGAAACTTGGACGAAGTTGAAGAAGGACGAAAGTAGAATAAATGTTGTGGAAATGCTTTCACTGAGAAGAATGGTTATTCACTCTATCTCACAATGTTAAAACATTGTGAGATAGAGTGAATAATGAATATATCAGGAGAATGAGGGACAGAATGCGTGTAAACAAGTTACGGTGGTTTGGACATGTTGAGCGAATGCACGATGAAAGGATGACGAAGAGGATATTATATTTATCTGACAGAGGGTGTGTGAGAAAGCGCGAACGTCCAAGAACCACGTGGCTTGATCACGTGGATCAAATTCTTAAAGACGGCCGCGTGTTGTGTAAGAGAAATCGGCGAGCATGTATGAGTATATAAAAGTAGTGTTGTGGAATTATCAAGAAATCATTTTTCGGAGAATTTTCGGACAATTTTTTATTTTTTTAATTTAACAGTACCTATAATAATAATAAATAATTTATTTATTTAATCAATCAATAACAATGTAGAAATGTTGAGACAATTTATCACCAATATGGCTACAACTAATTATGGAAACAAAAAAATGTTAGGTACCTACATTAGGGTGTCCCTTATTTTTCAAAGTTTTAATTTTACAACGCATAGGCTCTTATTTTGTTCATTTGGTCCTAAAACACTCAAAAACCAATTTTTATCTTATTCGGAACAGTGCAACCCGTGCCGACTTGCACGGAAACATCTTCATACAAGTTACTTCTCAGAGGCGGTGAGTGCCCACTGATATTGTTACCAGTCTCGGTTTTTCTGGTAATTATCGCGGATTTTTTTATATTTCGAAGATGTCAGTAGAACTAAGAAGCAATGTAAAAAGTATTTTCTTGGTTGGTGAAGTAAATCAATAGAAGATAGGTGCAAAATAACCGTCCAATCGTCAAGTTCTCACAGTTCTGTCATTCGACATACGCGGTATTAAGTTGAATGTTAGTGAAAGCAAAAATCTAGTCATTCGCGTATGCATTACATTCTGGGAAAAGGCTACAATACCTAATAGAGCTGTTAATAATCGTGTTCAGAGGCCAGGGGATTTTTATTAAGTCTGGAAAGAGCTGCCAAAAATAGCAAGAAGATTCAGGATTTTCATCGGCACCGTGAGAAGAATTTCCATTTGAATTGGATAATTTAAGCGATATTGTATTCGCCGATGCTCTCAAAAGACTAAAAAACAAAGAAGATAATTAACTATTGTAAAGGCAAAGAGAATCAAGACGTACAGGATGCTTAGCGGGTGTTGTCAAAAAAATTGCTGAAATTGAAAAAAAGCAAGGCTGAAAAAACTAGCAGAAAGGAAAAAGAGATTAAAGCGTATGGTTTCAGAGAGCTTGCTGGCACCTACTGCTTTACACAGCTTTGATACGCCTGAGAGAGCCTCTGTCATCCACATAATTTAAAAATCAGACCTACTGGCGCAATGCATTAAGCACGATGGATGACAAGAGCCATTTACTCATCAAAAATATGTTTATTACAGTCTCAGTTTAAAATGGGCGCTAAGGACAAAGAAACTTTACTAGATGTTTGTTTGTTTATTGTTGTAGTTCATGTAAAGTCCTTGCTTGAATGCTGTTTGGTGTTGAAAGCGCCGAATCAAGACTTGTGTCTTTTAAAAACATTAAGTGGTAACGAAAGAATTGACAAGCTGATTTACAAAGCGACTTAAAATAAATTTAGTCAACATTTTGTGATATTTGTCAAAAGAAATAACAGTCCTTTTAATTTTTATGATAAAATTGATGAGCAGACCAAAGGGACCACTGTAGAAAATTTACAAAAAAAAGAAAGATTTCAGTAAGAGATATGAACAATCGAAGGAACAAATGTCTGGCTCTCTATATGTTAGGTACTAGTGCTCAATTTATTTAATATGTTATACCATGTTCTTTTTATGTATTCTACAAGTAGCCTTAATGTGTTTATAGGAAAATTTTTGAGCTATTTTGTATCCGTCAAGAGCAATGATTTATTTTGACAGCAATTTCCTTCAAGAAGGTATATCTTCGTATAAAGAAATCGTGGCATTTGTGGGAGCTTAAAAAAAGATATCTAGCTAAAAAGCAGTTAATGACACAGCTGAAAGAGCTGCTAAACTAATTCAAGGCTTTCATGGTTTGATAACCGCAGACGAAGAAAAGAATCAGTTCTTATGACGTTGTGTGCATGAAAAAAGAAAAATGTACCTTGACTGTAAAAAAGAGATTTTTTACAGGATATATCCAAATTAATTATTATCAATTTCGTAACTTTTTTTGATAATTATAAGAAATACTCCATATAAATTTGTGCTTTCATCAATATTTAGTTAACATAGTGGTATTAAGTGATGATTTACAGCTAAATTTAAAAGACGCTTTCAGCAGCTTTTTTCTAAAACTTTGAGGCTCTGTCGGCACGGGTTCCAATCAACGTAGAAAGCTTAAATTCTGTATTTGGGTAAGTAATAGGCTAATAAACACAATTAGAGGGTATGCGTTTCAATAACTGAAAAAAAAAATTTTTTGACCAAATAAGGGACACCCTAACCTACATAGAAAAAAGAGCTAATAACTTATGAAAAATCTTGATGTTTGACACCGCACATGCCCATATTTAAGTTAAAAAAAATTGCAGGTACGTACATGGAAAAAGTGTTAATAACCTCTGATTTGGGCCTTAATCAGCCCCACAAATTTAAGGATCAATCAAGCTGGCTGCGAAGTGTACTGGGATAAAGGTCATCTATACCACTAAGAAAAAATATCGAGAGAAATTTCTTTTCCATCAGAGGAGAAATTCTCGGAGAAATTTCTCGTTCTCGAGAAATTTCTTTGGAGAATTTTCTCTTCTCACATCACTATATAATAGTATAACTTGATGAATGTAGAGGAAGCGAAAGAACTATGTAAGGATAATTATATTTATATGGCGTTCCGTTTTCTCTGCCTGCTCCACCTGCGATACGGCGTGAGTAGGGATTGCAATCCCGCACCGTTTTCAATCCCGCGGGATTTCTGCTGGATTGACTCCAATCCAGCGGGATCCCGCTGGACGCACATTCGCATTTGCGGGATCCCACTTTGCTGGATTGCAATCCCTAGGCGTGAGGGTATAGATAGACAGAAATACCCAAGTAAAATTTATGTGCACTCTTTAAATTTGCTTTTACAAACAGAAGAAGGGAATTCAACTCCCAGCCTATTAAAATCTTAATGAGAAAATATAAAAATGCAGAAGGAATTTTTTTTTTAATAAAATCAGTTTAATGATGAAAATATATTCAATATTTTAATATTAACACTGTGTATTCCTATAATATCTACTGTATTCTTGATGAGAAAGAAAAAAAAGCGAGTTACAAATTCTTCTCTTGCATTTTTTATGACGTTCGAAATATACCTAACGATAATAATAATAACAGGTCGTAATCAAAGGCGTTCATATTAGCTTCCTTACGTTAAACCGGTATTTTTAAAATATTTCAAAAATAATATTATACTACAGAATGTGTAACTGAACTTGTCTATCAAACGAAACACTTTATCAATACTTATTCTCAAAAAAAAAATGCTAAAAAAACTTAAGGAGATGGGGGGTCAATATTATTTATTCGAGTTCCAAGTTGTTTTTGAATAAAATTTCAACTTTCAAGTCTTATTTTTCTATGTGTAAATCATCACGGCAATTCCACATTAAATGGAGTGATTAGTTGTCTTACTGCATGCCATAAACATACAAATACCTACCCAGTCCTCACACTGGCAATTATGCAATTATAAATAAGATATTCAAGATGGACGTCGTGCCTCATCATTGCTGAGATGAATCGAAGTTAAACGTATTTTGTAGGAAACAATAAAACGTATGTACAGAAAACGTTGGAAGATCTATTCTATATAACAGGTATTCCCGCCTAATAATGTCTCAGAGTTCATACTTTATGGCGATTATTAATTTAAAAGAGTACATATACCTACCTACTTTCAACTTTTTTCGTCTGACAAGCGATTTCGGATACACTTTATATAGGCGTGTAGGTATATTAACATATTGTACGAGTTACATGTATTTTATCATCATCTTACCTGATATTAAAATAATGAGGGTGGCCAACATCGCCTGACCGCGTACCATATTGACAGGATACCCAGTTAACAGCATCTTGGCTTCCAACATCAGCAAAAAACAACACTCACTTAACCGAGCAGAGAGGACTCACTATTATTACAAACATTTGCAAAAACGACACATTATCATCATTTTATCCACAGCACAATTCGAAATTCAATTTTTCAAAAATCACACATGTGGAGCTCTTTTGTTTTGTTTTGAAAACAATCAGGTTTTATGTGAAAATTTTAAGAATAAATTTAATATTTTTCTTCTTTTGTTTTAGAATCCCACAAGAAATACCAGTATGTTTACAAAAAATGTCGAATAAATAAATGCACAATTTTTACTGTGTGATTATGGTTGTGCAACAATTTTCACAATCGTGTGGAACTTATGAGGTTATTTTATTTCACTTGTTTCGTTCCAAATTCGAAATTATTCAAAACACTGCAATCCAATTACAGAAGAATCCTCGTTATCTGCAGAGCGCTGATTGGAGAATTGGTACAACACTGATTATACATCCAATCGACACCGTCACTGAATTATTACCTTCTATTCCAAAATTTATCTTCACCTCTTTTTAGTAATTTGAATCCAATTTAAATTTAAATATTTAGCACGATTCTTTTAAACTTTTCAAATTATCACGTAGGCAGTCAAAAAAGCCTTTTTTGTAATAAATTGTTTAAATTACTTTTAAATGTGGTTTTAAATTGTTTATATTTTGTTACGATCATACAGTTTTATTTTTTTTTTCTTATCTAGTAATGTTTAACGGCATATGGACATTGTCATTATAATATTTTTTGTATTTTAATTACAGTATTATCAACTATTTGGGATGACAGAATAATCCGACTCCGTAACGCCCACTAAATGTGTCACAACTTTACCAAAACTGATCACAGAAAGTAATCGGAATACTTTACTATCCACAGTTGGACATCACATAAAGTCACAGAAGAGAAACTTTGAAAGAAAAAAGAACTAAAAATAGAATTTAATATCAAAAATAAACACGCAACTTTTTACAAACACTACGATAAATAATGTGCACTTTAGTTATTTTCACATTTCTGTTTTTAATGATTCAACTAATGAAAAGTGTACCTAAATTAATTCCATTAATTTTAGTCCAAGAAACATCCTTTACCATCAAGTAGTTATCATTTTTGAATTTGAGGTATAGGTATATCGGTATTGTTATCAAACCGTATTAAGCTTACAAACAATCACTAAAAACAACACATTATTATGTGAAAGATCGATCCAACTTTTTAAAATTAATTACAAGGAAAGAAGATCCAGTATTTGGTAGATTGTGATATTCAAAACACGTTTTGTATTCGATAAAATATAAAAAAAATAATAATAAAATAAAACAACACTCGCACGCCTTATACCCAAAACCGGAGCACTGACAACAGAACAGTATTATTATAGTAGTAGTAAACAACACGAAATACTTATTTTGATATAAAGCAATTAATTAAAACAATGATTTAAAAAGTATTTAATAAAGATGTTATTTATAATTCACACTTCTTAATTTAATGGCAATGTTATTGTGTAATTGGTTGAAAATATCACGCATCGTTTTAATGATATTTTCTTTTAATACTGCGAACGGAAAAAACTACAAAGATTTACGCGACGTAGCGACAACCCACTCTCGCCGGCGATTATCTGAAACTGCCGTTTGCCGGCAAAGGACCCTTTGTAGAAGAGATGAGCTATATTACAAGCAAGTTCGATTTTTGTATGGCGCTATCTCGTTTCACTGGGGGCGGGTGAAAGGGACGAACTGACTCCCGGACAGAAAATAGGGTTATCACTGAATACTATCTAGCGTCTTATCAGAATCTGTCAGAATTTCATCTTACCAATTGTGTTCATGTTAGATTCTACTCAAGTATACATTTTACATAAATTATGTTAATTTCAAAATTTTGTGATTACTTTATATACTTATATATATTTAGAAAATCAATTACATATTCTAGTTGATTTTTTTTATTTCCAAATTGTACTATTTACATTATAATTTTGAAGCTAGTTAATATGAAACTTATTTACATAAAATAGGTATTAATTAAGAAAAAACTTTCCTCACTGCAGTATGTCACTGATAAACAGGGACGGTTTATCTAAAAAAAAAACAACTTTAATTGCTCTTTGAGAGTACGTAAGTTGATTATTTAATAATTGTAAGTTGGGTAAAATCACGTAAATTTTCCTTGTATTTTGAGCAATAAATTTCAAATTAATTGTTTTGTACTGAATAATGTAACTGAAAAATCATACTAGTATTTTTCTTCAAAAATTCAAACTATTTAGCGTTATTACGTGTTTCGTAGCCCTGCATAAGGCTACCAAACAGAAGCGAGCGTTCCGACGCTTTCCGAGATATTCCGAGCATCTACGAATGGATGCTGCAACGCACGTTTATACAGACGAACATACTATTTATCTGCATTATTACAAAACATTTACGCAACACCATTTTCAAATTTGGCGCCGATTTTGAAAAGTTTGTGCACTGTGTTGTAAATTACACGGTTATTGCTTTACAATTTCAAACGATTTAGATGAATATCTGCGTAGGTTTTAGAGAGAATATAGTAAAGATTCGATGTACCTATCATTTTTGTGGTAAGGATTTTTGAAATTTACTTAGGTGTCTTAAGTTTTAAGAGAATGACATTTAATGTATAAAACTATTTACACATTTACTTTGGAAAACTATCATTCAAAAATTATTACTAATTTTAGACAAACATGGAAGAGACCTGTTACTCTATTTTAAATAATTAATGTTAAATGGGATCCCATTCATGATATGCGGCGGATCCCATACGGTATAGATATATAAAGTCAATATTGTTCACCGTGGGTGCTCGATGGGAATTCAAAAGTATGAATAGATAGATATAACTGAGGAGGAAAATTCTGAATTTATTTTTGTCTGATTCTAAAATATTTAACATTTTTTCATGTACATACATCTTAAGATCGAACTGCATGGTTATTCAAAAAGTAAACAACCTTTGCAAAACAACCATGTTTGTGAACCGTGCAACGAAAAACTTATAAAATTTTACATAAAAATCCATCAAAAAATGGATAGGTCTCTAGATAATGAAAGCCTTTTATATTTTCTATGCAACAAAATTTCATTTCTACAGGCACAAAAATTTCCCCATAACATTACAGACATCTAGTTTCGGCTAATATGGTCATCATTGTTCAAAAAAAATCATTCATCAATCACAGATTAATAATAATAATAATAAACTTTATTGCACAAAATCAATATATAAAGAAGAACAAAAAACATGGTATCACAACAATAGAATTAATAATTTTGTGCAATGGACGAGTTTATTGCTGAAGCGCAATATCTTCCAACTAACCCATAGAACCCAGATTCATATTATGTTTGAAATATGTATTAGCCAGAGGTTGTTAACGTTAATATCAATTCGTCGAATTATAAATCTTCCCATCTCAAACAAAATGTCTTAAGCGTGATGATTCTAAATTATTTAATAGAAAGTCATTCTGAAAAATTGATATCGCATTCAACGGACCAAAAATGATGATTCAATTATAATGTTCGACCTTATCAACGTACTCTGTAGCACCCAATACAAGAGAACCGGACTGACATCCGCTAGGCTTGTGACCCGATCTCACGCGAAGATCGACGAAGTTTAAAAGCGCGCCTAGCAACCGGTCCCGAACTGCGGCGAAGCCTCCCTGGTACTGTGTGAACACTTTCCGAACATGCCCGATTCATATACGAAGTGTGACTTACGCACGACCAAAATAAAACATACATACCTACATTATAATATAAATTATAAATGTTTGTACGTATGTATTATAAAACTTCCCGTATGTACCTATTCCCACTAATGCAGAGAACACGATTTCTTCTTCTGTATAACGAAAGATAGCTATCGATATAAAACAATTAGACAGTAAAAAAAACAATAACATGATTAATGTTGAACTTCTTATTAATTTTTAATGATAACATAATATATAAACTTTTTATTTTTTGTTTTGCAGTTGCTAGAAAAATGTTTAACAAAATTCGGGTATGTTGCAACTTGGAAGATATCACGGTGTTGTGATAAACTTGCTAATTGCACAGAGTTTAACTACATATGATTTGAAATTATTTTTTTATCTTTATTTTAATAAGTGCAACAAAAAGGTTGGGAATAATATTATAAACAGGAAACAGGTATAAATTTTATTTTGTGCGATATATTTTGAAGGATTTTACACAATAAGAGAACTAGCTGCTTGTAATTAACATGCAGGCCATTTTCTACGTGCAATGAAAATAATGCATTTATATATGGAAGAAAGAAAACACAATTGGTATTAGTTCTATTTTGTATTTAAGTAATTAAATTGTAACCTGGTTTCGACTTGTAAAATCATTTTCAAGCTAATGCAAAACTATGTTGAAACTAAAACCAATTGCGTTTTTTGCATACATACATTACAAAATGAACGTCAAACGGCATTTATCAATCATTGATAATTTTAAGATGACAAACCTTTAAACTAGGATAAGTTATTTATATCTCATAAGTATAGGTACATAATATGATGTAAAAATACACAAATCCGAAAATTTACAGAAAAGAGTGGAGACCTATTCAATTCAATGAATTTCACCCAATTCAATGGATTTAATTAATTCATTATGGTAAACAAATGAATTGTCTCTAGTCTTCATCTTCATACACATTTTTCGATTTCATTTTTTTTTACTTTTTTAAACTTTCGCGTAATAATTACGCCGAGCAGATCCTCTCCTTTTCCCCTTTCCCTTTCCCTTCCTACTCTTGTTGTTTGTGTGCTTTTTATATTTTATCTTTTTTTTTTTTATTAAGTATATATTTTATTTGTAATTTTTTTTTTTTTTAGCATCTTGTTTTTATATACTTTAATCTATATGTTTTTTCTATTGTTTTATTTTTATTTATTTTTATTTTTTCGGGTTGGCTGGAAGAAATCGCATATGCGATAAGCCCGCCTTTTGGTAGTTTATTGGACCAAAAACATGTAGTACACATTATAAATATTGATGCCAATAAAGCTTTATTTATTTATTTATTTATGGTATCTCCTACAAGTGGGGTAGCTAGCGGACATTAAAAAAAATATTAATTAAATTGCACAATGTACATTAAAATATAGAGAGACAATAAATTAAGGAATCAACTTTGAACATAATAGCTTTTTAGTCTCTTAATTATTATGACATAGACAATATAACATAATAATAATAAGATTATGTATAGAAGTCACGTTTAGGGAGCTTGTCGTGTGAATAAGATACAAAGCTGTGTAGCGCTATGTACTTGATAATATTATAATATGATTTATTACAGTTTACACATCTCAGTTTTTTTCTCAGACTGGTATTCGACTAAAATGTAATTAATTAAAATGAATTAAAAAAATAATATAATCAAAATTAGATAATCTTACGTTACCATATATTTTGGAAGTAGCAATGGAGAATAGATTCTTAGACGAAACACTTGGACGCAAGCCGCCATGGACTCCCGACCTAAATAGGTCATGGAAAAGATAATGCAAAAATGCTTGTTTAATCTCCATACACAGTCTACTACATATATAAAATCGATTGCTCATGTGTACGCAATGTCTTCCAACTCCAGAACTCTGGTGCTTTATGAAGCAATAAATTTTCGAGTTATGACTATGACTAAAAAATTAATCAACATATTTCAAAATCAACACAGTGTCAGAAATTTAATTCAATAATTTCAAGTGTGATGTTTCATTTCAGGAAATAGTGTTATTTATGTAAATTGTGCTTTAAATTTGATTGAAATATATCCAAACTCCTTGATGGGTATAGCCGTACAATCGGGTTTAAGCAAATTGCAACCACGCATTTCACGATACAACCGTCACTTACTTATTTCCATGGGCTGAATAGCCTTCGTAGAGTTTTAAACGGAGACAAACGATCCCTCCTTTACACAAGACTTGTTTCTATAAGTAGGATCTTTAGATTTAAGTTTTAATGAAATAGTATATACTTATATTGTTATATCTGTATTGTTTGTTGTGTTCAATAAAATTAATATTATTTCACTTATTTTAGAGGCATTAACTATGTAGCAATTTCTAGACATTTTTATATCTATAATAATTCAAGATTTTTTTGTGTTTACGCTGTGGAAATCCATTTTTAATTTTATTAAATAAAATATAAAAATATATTATTTAGCACTGTTTAATCTCCACTTTGTTAGGTTAGATACCGAACGTTTTAACCTATAGGTACTTGTAGAGATGTTTCCCTGAAAATGCCTACAAGTATAGGCGAAAACGTTCGGTATCTAACCTAACAAAGTGGAGATTAAACAGTGCTCAATAATATATTTTTATATTTTATTTGAATTACTATGTTTATTTGTTACATTAATTTAAAATACGCTATCGCGATTTCAAAAGTCTTGAACAGCTCGTCAATGGTGCAAGTGCACTGAAATCGCGATAGCGTATTTTAAATTAATGTAACAAATAAACATAGTAATTCAAGTTTGAATATTTTGTTAATATTATTATTATTTAGAAATTTCAACCAGGCTCACTATATAGTCTTTATTTCGTCAATCGACTTGTATCCGATTCAAATAAGTAAAGGGCCCTAATGTGAATAGGGCTATAGAGCGCACGAAGTAGTTACTGGTAGTAACATTGAAAATCAGGTGACATGTTGATTCTAATCAAGAGAAATGATAATATTTGAATAACTACATCATTCGCATTCTAAAATATTTTAACAAGTCCTTGAGGATTTTGAATAGAACGCAATATATTATTTATCTATTTATCTACCCCCCTCACGTCACATCTCTTGAGTGAAGAGCTGAGAGGGGGAGAGGGAGATATCTATCCTTATTTCACTGAGAAGGAGGTATGATATTATGTGTTTCTCTTTCTCTCAGATCTTCAAACAATTTCTCGTACTTTAAAAAATCACGATTCATTAAATGAAACCCCTTATTTTTTTAATTCATCCCTAAATTTCTCTTATTATTAGCATTATTTTATTTTATTATGAGTTCGATCTCGAAAGGCTGTTTTGGTATCGTTGCCTGATATCAATGTTAAGTATACGACGTTCGAATGATGCTGCTGACTTATTCGGTATTCCAGATGTAAAAATCAATTTTATTAGGTAAGTAAATTGGTATATGATTTTTTTACCTAAAATGTTTTAACAAGTCGACAATTCATTTCGTAAAATAGTATTTAATTTTTACCTATCAAATATAACATTGCCAATTTTTTTAATTTAAAATCTACACATAAAACATGTAGTGTAAGGAAAAAAATGATGTTGAACTATAATAAGTAGGTATGTTGTTAAATTGTATATATCAAATTCTTCGAGTTTTGAAAACTCAACACCCAGCGAGCTCTGCTAACGCATAAAGAAGATAATGTACACACCTACATCTATCTTTGGCGTTTTCAAATTGAACTTAGCCAAAAGTTTTGGTAGTAGTTTCTCGAAAGTTGGGACAAATTCGCATAACAATGTCACCTAAGCCCGTAAGAGAGGAAACCGGGGTACGTTAACACAGCGGTACGTTGACACAAAAAACGAAAATATTTATATTGTAAATTATATGAATATTTTATGATTCCACATAATAGTGTGGAAAAAAAAATGTTTTTTTCTCTTTTTGATGGAATTGTATTTATTTATTTTATTCTTCACTGTAAATTGGTTAAAATATTTCAAATCAGTACCTTGGTATCATAAAAATATCAGTTTTACAATTTCTTCTACTTAAACACCGACAATGTAAATAAATATATTTTTAAGTTACGTTTATACATTCTCCCAATTTATTTATCAAACTTTAAATTGTGGAAAGTTTATGATTTACAAAAAAACTAAAAAAGACTCTTTAATAAATGAAAAATATTTTAAATGCGTCGAACATCTTAGTTTTTTATCCCATTCTTTCTATACATCTTTGCAAAGAATTTGAAAATGTTATATTAAACAGCGATTATAGGATGATTGATGAAAATACCGATGAAAATTAGTAATAGAATATGGATCTTGAAAGAAAACACAGACTTCTAAAATTATTGTTTGACACCAATCACCAGTAGGTATTATTATTATTATTTAATTCAAAAAGTCAATGATTGTTAAAAGTACCCCCGCTTGTCTCCCTCATCAATTCCTTCGAAGTTTAATACGGGTATGCATGGAATCTTCGTCTCACTTTCAAATACAAGTGAAGCGTACTGTACCGACTTACTATTATATTTCAACATTTTATTCTATTTCGTACAATTGAACTCTCGTAGGTTTACTTTGCC
Organism: Athripsodes cinereus; assembly: GCA_947579605.1. Lineage (NCBI taxonomy): Eukaryota > Metazoa > Arthropoda > Insecta > Trichoptera > Leptoceridae > Athripsodes > Athripsodes cinereus. The sequence continues at coordinate 15,941,288 of OX388322.1, read as the reverse complement.
AAACGTAACTTGCTAACAAAGTAAGGCGTAGCAAACGATAAAAAATATTATTGTATGAAAGCATTCACTTAATTACTTTTTTTAGCTGGTGTCAGTTGATTCACTATTGGTTATAACATTTGTCTCGTCTTTTGACCAGTATTTTTTGATCAATCTCTTTAGTTTTGACACATCTTATTTTTTTTTTAATTAGCAATTACCAACTGAAGAGGGACATGAACTGTGTGGCTCATACGTAGAGCTGAAGAGACTGGCTGAGAATAGGGAGGAATAGAGGAGAAAATCCAAACTCGTTGCAGACCAATCCAATGGATTGTCACCCATTATATATACCTGTATTTTTTTATCTTTGCCTCCCTGTCAAGTTCGGGAGCCAGAAGACTAACTGCACGATTATAATAAATAAACAAGTCATCATCTCCAACGAAAAAAAGACATTCAAGATGGGCGGCATATTTCATCGCAAGAAGGTAAATGTATGAAATGCCTTTTACAGGTTCTCTAAATCTTACAGAGAAAAATGGGAGACCTATATATTCTTTTTCGGGAACTCCACGGAGCGATGCAATTATGTGAGTGAAAAGTATGGAAATACTTTTATACTGGAAGTGCGAAACTGTTCCCCCCCTAGCTGTCAAACAAAATTTTAATTGATTCCAAAATTCTTAAAAAAAAACTAAAAGATCGTGCAACATTTCAAAGTGTTAGACCAAATTGGTTTCGGCCATGATTGTAAAATACCTACATAATATAATATTATTGTAGATAGAAGGGTGTTAAACTTTAAAGAATCAACTATCCATACGTTCCACAGTATCCTAATCACGTACAGAATAATGTTCTTTACATACACTGCACTCGAATGGAGCTATTTTCCACAGTAAGCTACTATGTTGCTGACTCTGACTGCAACTTTGCTGGATAAAGATACCACTATGATATTTATTAGATAATACTATTATTAGTTATTCTACTATTTGTTGCGCCTATTTTTTTATTCCATTCTACTCTCTTGAGAGGGACATCCAAGACGTTAATGTAACTTTAAAGATTACCACGTATCAGTCCTTCAGGCTGTTCATTTTACCCATTCGTGAGTATAACAGTTTTGCTTGGAAGATCGGATAAATAGAGTCTCTCGACTTCTGAGATATCCGGGCATAGGAGGAAGTCTTCAATATATATTTGCTGTGCCCACTCCCATCTGTTCCTGGACGAAGACTTTTTTCCTACTACTATCCCACGGTCATTCTTTCATTGTAATAATATTTATTTATTTATTTATTTTATTCTCCACTATACATTGGTTACAATATTACAAAATAAAACAGTGTCATAAAAATATCGGTTATACAATTCAATGTACAGAGGGCGGGTTTATCGCTAAAATACGATGTCTTCCAACTAATATTCTTTGTACGCTTCGGATTTTATACTCCCTAATCTTGATTTTATGAGACTTTTTGATCATTTTTATTTATTTATTAAGTCGTTCCCTTTGAACACTTGTAAATATTCATACAATTATTCATTCTTTGAACAGAAACATATCTTTAATTTAGAACATATTTTTTTGCAAACAACATGCATTATTTTAGGATTTGTGTATTGTAAAAAATATTCAATATTTTAATTTTGACGATACTAATTGACCTGTATATGTTTATTACTGGCTATATCTCTTTTGGGAAAAGTGTAAATGATCTCCTTAAATTGATGGTCTATTTGCATCCCGAGAATCTCAACAAAATAAAAGTAAATGTTCCTTGAACGAGCCCAATTTACGGATATCCACCGATTATCGAGTGATTTGGAACATCTTTATTTTTTAAATTTGGAACATCTTTATTACTATCTCATATAAAATATATCCCCGCGAAAACAGTATTCCGATTCTGACGGCAACTCAGTTGGGGGACATCACATTTTTGGCGTTGTTGCTATACTTTCTACTACCGCAAGAAAGAACACTGTGACGTCACAGAACCTGTCATTAGTCAAGTGGCGTTTGGATTACTGTCAAATTTTGATATTTTAATTTTTCAAATTACAATACTTTATTTCCATGTTACACTGTGACGTCACAGAACCTGTCATTAGTCAAGTGGCGTTTGGATTAATGTCAAATTTTGATATTCTTATTTTTAATTTTTCAAATTACAATACAATTACAAATTACTTTATATCCATGTTACGACTAATAAATTGATATTTAATCAAACTAATTCAATAATGTCCTTTACAATACCTCACCTCTGCAACGTTTCCATTATCTAAATGTTGCCTCATACAATTTGTTGTGTTATAGATATCCAGTCACTTAAACTTATATTACAAACCAATACGTCGATTTTCTATAGATGGTAGAAATAAATATTTAAGTAATACACAGGACAATCTATCTATATGGGAACACCATAATGTTTTTTTGCTCTCGCATAAGTATAATGCACTATTGCACTACTTGCACTGGCAATAAACCATCTTCTTAACTTGTATAAAACATATCCTTCATAAAGATGTCTTGAAATATCTGGATCAGTTAAATAATTATGAAAATCACAGTTTGAAAATGGTATCCAATTTAGAGAGTGATTTTGGGCGAATGTCTCTATCGTGAATTACTCTTACCTTCTTCAATTCTACTTGATCAATCATTTGTGTGCGTGTGTATGTGTTTATAATAGTTTTTTTTTTCCCTTCATCATTCTTATACCTTGGACAAATCTTCTTTTTTTCAATTTTAGGCCGCCTATTGTAGTTGAAGTGTGTGTTTGTTTTGTTTATTTTTTTGAGAAAGAATACTGTTATCACCGTCCCAGAACAGAGCAATCTAGTGGGACGGTGTAATTTCCCTGTCTTGCGAGAATCAATTAGCGACGTACACGGTCAGGCGGACCAGGGGTGGCCTGATATGGGACCCTATTTTTTTTTTTTTTACAAAGACCAACATACCTAATTTATCCATTTTCTGGTCCCTGTGAGGGCTGCCCCTGGCTCGCTCATCTGAGATCCCTATAGGGAGCCCATGATGAGTTTGATAAGAAGAAAGAGTGATATGTGATGTCCATAATAATTTAAAATATATCGTGAAAATTGTCAAATGTACCTATTGTAAGAAGGGAAATAAAAGAATTTCATTTCATTTCATTTCATTTCATTTGTGTTGATTGAAAATCACAGTTTCAAAATGGTAACCAACAATTGAACCGTGGAGTCTCCGACAAATAAAAAAATATTTCCTGCTCGTTTCTGTAAATTTTCGAGTGAACTGTAAAAGACAGGTATTCGTAAAACACTTTGTTTAAAAATATATTCAACATCTTTGATTCTACGATGAGGTACGCTACCCATCCTGAATGACTTAACTTTGATTGACACAAAGAGGACGACTTGCATGTTTATAACATGTAGGTAGCCTGCTGGCCACCCTTGGGAGATATGCCGTGATGGTATGAATGACGACGAAACACAGCAATTGACGATTTATATTATTATTTAAAAAAAAAAAACTTAAAATTATAAACATTTTAGAAGACAGTGAATAAAATAAAACATGACATGACATAACATAACATGCATAGACAATTCACACAGATCGAGCTAGTCTCAAACTAAGATATGCATCTTGTATTATGGGTACTAACATGACAAAACACATCTATATACAATGCACTTCACACATATACATATAACACCCAGATTCATGGCGATTTGAAAAAGGTCATTTTTCATTTTGCCCTAGCCGGGAATCGAATCCAGAACCTCGTGACTCAAAAGCAAGAGCGTTACCTCTGTGTCACTCCGGCCACCAAATATGACAAGGGTTTATTTTTTTAGTAAATTCGCTGTGATTTTTCGTCACCAATCATCGTTCACGTAATAAATTTAATATTATTATTTCTATAGGTTAAACGCAGCAGTCGTAAGATATTATAAAAGATCATACCACTTAAAGCAGTACAACAAGTAAAGTGAAGTGAAATAGTGATTGTTCGTTGTATTGAAGGAAACCTGTTATTATTATTATTATTTATCAGTCAGTACTACTATAGTAGGTACTTGTAATAGCAGTAGCGTCATATCATAGCAGCGATGCGATGTCCAGATATGGTGTGACCACGCGTTATGTCTGCTACTGATAATTATTATGAAATGATGCAGGGCTGTGCTACGAAAATAAATTCAGGTACGTGCATCTCAAAACGTCCAAATACTTCACGACGAATCTTTGTTTTAACATAATGTGTATTTTCTGATTAATGTTCTATTTTTTTAATCGTATTTTACTTAACTAGTAAACAAGTGGATGGCCTTTTAAGTTTGAACACCAAAAAGAATACTTAATATTTATTTATTTAATAAATTTATTCGTTCATTTTTTTTTTAAAGATATACCTATCTGGGTTTTTGCTATAAACCTAAATACAACCTAATACACCTTTCACACTAAGCTAAAAGCTTGTGCCGTGAAAGGGGTGTTTTATTTAAATTTTAAACATTATTTGAGTACTTTGTGGCAAATAGGTACTTTTTTTGTTAAATTATTTATTTATATCAAACTTAAAGTTCCAGCTAATATTACATAATAAACAAAAAAATAATTTTTCTAAATTAAAGACAACAAACAAAAGTTTTTAACATAAGTGTTTTCATGTGTTAATTAATTCCAGGGGTTTTAAAAAACTTCTTGAAATATAACATAGATAAAAATTAATTAAAACTATATTTTTTTATTCTTTTACTTTTGGCGAGGAATATTGACCAAATTAAGGAGGCCACACAGACTCACAGAGTTCACTGCACGGGGCCTTGCACAAGGCAGAAGATTGCTCGAGGTGGAGACAGATGGTCTACAGACCGAGGCATAATGGTCACGATCCTCAGAATTGAGGGACCGATGGGAATGATGATTGAAGTTAAAAATTCTATAGGTAGGTCAATAAAACAGTGAAATGAAAGTATGAAAAAGAAAAACTAAGAATATTGATCTAAACATCTAAATTTCGAATGACTACATCATTTTTAGAAAGCAAAAAATAAATTATACTGTAAATACTTTACGTCCCTACAGGCAGCCCTAGGCAGGTAACCAGGTACTTGAATTTCTGCGTGAACTATTTTAATCAACGTATCGTTAATGATTATATGAATTTTAATTATTTTTGAATAATTGATACTTGTAATCTCAGAGAGAAAATAGTTGACGCGTGTATGTAGAATTCATAATGATTAAAATTAACATTGTACGTGTTAGCCATATAAACAGTTTATTTCCAAGAAACAAAAGACATAAAATCATCTAGTGAATTTGTAGAAATCATTGTACGTGTATTAGTATTACAGTTAATTTAAAAATTTAAGCAATATTCATTTATCATGTTCCCGTACCTAATATTTAAATATTAGATATAAAACCCGCTACATTAGTTTTAAATGATTGAAAACCAAGTGAAATCTTTGCGGAATCAATTATACCAAAATATTAACAATTATCATTTATTCAAAATTGTATTAAAAATACGATGTTTTGACCGCATTTTGGAGTGAAAAGATTTAAACCTGACACGATAACAAACAAATTTATTTTTACTTACCTTATTTTTTAAAATAAAGAATGATAAATTGCATCAATAACGATATGGTCACCTTGCGATTTGACAAGGAAAGGCTATCTTTATAATATAAAAGGCATAATATCCTGTGTAGTTAATAGTGTAGTCCTAGTAAATTATGCACCATTACGTACTTACTTAGGTTAGTACTTACATTCAGGCTCTTGCACCATAACCTAGTAGGATATCCGATTATGCTATTAACTATCAAACCTCATTTTATTTTAAAAGTAAAATTTAACATCTTTTTATTTATATGAATAGCAATCAGAATTCAGGAAGTTATGGGAAATGTATTTCATCGTTTTTTGTATATAGAATGCTCTCTAGTAGGTCGAAGGCTAATAGCGTTTAATGAAGAAATCGACAAAATCGACTTTTATTTTTTAAAAGTATAATTTAACATCTTTTGAATGTGTGTGAATTTGAATAGCAATCAGACTTCAGTAAGTAATGAGAAAGGAATCCTTCACTATTTGGATATGGTCCGCTCTCTTTACCAGCACCATTGAGTTGGTCGAATAAAGACTGTTTGAGCTTGAAGAAAAAAATCATCAAATCGTCATCGTAATAATGCGAAACGTCTATAAAATATTGTTTTTTTTTTATTTAATTTATTTGAAGTGGAATTTAATTAATTTTTTTTTAATTTTTAATTTTTTCAAAATGCATGCATTTGTTGATTATCTTGGATAAAACATTTTCGATTCAGCGATGAACTATGCCACTTGTTTTTTAATTACACTTAGTTATTCTCATATACTAGTTACTACTAGTTAGTAAGATACGCCCCAACGTTTAAGATATGTAGACTATTTTTTTTACAGACCTGTAGACCTGTTTGCTGACTGAAGGCTAATAGCTACTTCACAAAAAAAAAGAATTTAAGAAAAATTGTATTTTTTACTTTTCACTTATTGCCGTCAAAATAACAAGATTATAAGAACAGGAAGACCTTATTATTACTCCTTGCATAACCATCTCCATTCATGATGGATGCCAATATCCACATGAGCTAGATACATACAGCATCTGATGATAAATTGATTATAATATTTTTAATCCAACTTGATGCATAATAATTTCGGATGTCCATTCACGGTAGACCTTCAATTTCCTGTCAAAGGATGTCGCTTTGGAGAGGTTTTTTTTTTCATGTATTACATACTAGCTATATGAACCCGTAGTCTGTCGTGTAGATTTGCAATGAAACCTTACAAAAAAATATTTTATTCAAGTGGTCCTCAGTGACATAGCCTTCATGGATAGATATTTTACACCATTATTGTTATTAATAACTTAATAACTGTAAATTCAACAAAAAATTGTGATTAACATTATTTTTATTTATTTATTCATTCTTTACTGTACATTGATTACAAACAATTAGGTACATAAAAGGTAGGTATACATTCAAATTAAATACAATCAATATACAGAGGGCGAGTTTATCGCAAACGCGCGATCTCTTCCAACTAACCCAATTATGATCATCCTGAATGTCTTGACTGTATATAGGGACGGAGATAGCTTGCGTGATAATTTTATGCAGCTGGTCTACTGGCTACCCCATTAGTGGGATATGCCGTGATGGTATAGTATAGTATTGTAATCATAATTATACCTAGATGTAAGAGCTGATTAATATTACTGTGAGTCACTCTTTTTGTCGTAAAAAGTGACCACAAAATAATATATTAATAAACATACCTAATTATGTAACTACATACAAACAAATGGACGAAAATATTTATGTGTGGATTATTTCTACAAGATTCAATTTACTACAAAAATTACACACACACACTCAGGACCGACTAGCCTCTCATACTTGCTCGCATCCGTCAGATTACATATTATAAGATAAGAAATTATTGTTTTTTTTAAATATATATTTGATTTCCTGTCGATTATTGCACTGCGCATATTATGATTAAAAAAGTAAAGATAATATCTTAGTTAATAGGTGTGCATTCATAAAACCAGATTCTTATTTGGTAGAGCTATTTTTTATGAATACTGAAGTTCTAAATTTAAAATCTCAATAAAGAAATATAGTACGTCCCGTGGAGCACCCGGTAAAGAATTGGTCTCCCACTCTTCTCCGTAAGTTTTCGAGTGTCCTGTAAAAGGAAGGTGTTCGAAAACCATCACGGCATATCCCACTAGTGGGGTAGCCAGCAGACCAGCTGCATAAAAAACATGCAAGCTGTCTTCTCCGTGCCAATATAAAATTAAGACATTCAGGATGGGTGGCAAACCTCATCGCCGAATTAAAGATGTAAAATGTCTTATTTTTCGATCACCTGCCTGAACTCACCTGAACAGCGCTGTACTGCGGATTATTTCGTTTTACCTTAGAAGGAGGCGCCGATGAATATCGACATCTTTTTTAGCGCAAGAAACTTTTCATCTATGAATGCGCACGCATTCATATAATTATTTCAAACAAAATCAATCAAAATACCATAAAAATCATCAGCCAAGTTTTTCGCCAAAAATCTATCAAGATACAAAGAAAATAGTCAGGGCATGACGGAACTGTCAAACATATATTCATAAAATCATCAAATCATTTAGGATCTGTCAAAAAATCATACACTAATTTTGACTAAAATCTATCAAAATACCAAAAAAATCGTCAAATCACGATGAAACTGTCAAATATATTCACAAAATCATCACATCAAGGTAGACCTGTCAAAAAAAAATCATTCGACGAAAAATTTCAAAATACCATACAAATCGAGAAAACATCATAACATAAAATAAAATCACCACATCATGGTAGACCTGTAAAAAAATCTCAAAAAGTTTTGACGAAAATGTATCAGAATACCGTGAAATCATGATGCAACTGACAAACATATTCCTAAAATCATCACATCATTTAAGACCTGTCAAAAAAAAATTCGACGAATAACTTTCAAATTCCATAAAAATCGTGAAATCATGATGGAGCTGTCAAACATATTCATAAAATCATCACATCATGGTAGACCTGTCAAAAAAAATAATTCGACGAAAAACTTTCAAATTTCATAAAAATCGTGAAATCATGATGGAACTGTCAAACATATTAATAAAATCATGATATCAAGGTAGATCTGTCAAAAAAAGTCTGGAAGAATAGACGAAATTTTATCAAAATACCGTAAAATTGATGAAATCACGTTGTAGCAGTCAAAAATATTCATAAAATCTTCACATCATGGAAGATCTGTGAAAAAACTAATCAGAAAGTTTTAAACCAAAATCCATCCACACATCCATTAATACCGTAAAAATCGTCAAATAAAGATGTCACTGACAAACATTTTCATAAAATCATCACAAAATGGTAGACCTGTCAAAAAAATCATAAGACGGAAAAAACTTAAAACCTCCATAAAAATCGTAAAATCATGATGGAACTGTCAAACATATTCATAAAATCACGATATCAAGGTAGACATGTCAAAAAAAGTCTGAAAGATGTAGCCGAAATTTTACAAGAATACCGTTTAATTCTAATAATTAATGAAATCTTCACATAAAGGAAGACCTGTCAACAAAAAAAAAGAAATTTTAGACCAAAATCTAGCAAAAACCCTAAAAATCATCATATCAAGATGAAACTGTGAAACATATTCATAATATCATCTCATCATGGTAGACCTGTCAAAAAAATCTCAGAATGTATTTGACGAAAGTGTATCAGAATACCATGGAATAATGATATGACTGTCAAACATATTCATAAAAACATGATATCAAAGTAGACCTGTCAAAAAAGTCTGAAAGATATACCAAGACAACATTTTATCAAAATACCGTTTAAGTAATTCGAGAAATCACGTTGTAACTGTCAAACATATACATGAAATCTTCACATTATGGAAGACCTGTGAAAAGAGGAATCAGTAAGTTTTAGACCAAAATCTATCAAAATAGCATAAAAATTGTGAAATCACGTTGTAACAATCAAACATATTTATAAAATCTTCACATTATGGAAGATCTGTGAAAAAACTAATCAGAAAGTTTTAAACCAAAATCCATCGTAATACCGCAAAAATCGTCAAATTAAGATGTCACTGACAAACATTTTCATAAAATCATCACAAAATGGTAGACCTGTCAAAAAAATCACAAGACGGAAAAAACTTAAAAAATCCATAAAAATCGTGAAATCATGATGGAACTGTCAAATATATTCATAAAATCTTCAGACCTGTCAAAAAAAATATCAGAAAGTTTTAGACCAAAATCTATCGAAATAGCATAAATATCGTGAAATCATGATGGAACTGTCAAATATATTCATAAAATCTTCAGACCTGTCAAAAAAAATATCAGAAAGTTGTAGACCAAAATCTATCAAAATACAGTAAAAATTGTCAAATCAACATGAAACTGTCAAACATATTCATAAAATCATCACATCGTGGTAGACCTGTCAAAAAAAGTCTGAAAGATGTAGACGAAATTTTATAAGAATACCGTTAAATTCGAGAAATCACGCTGTAACTGTCAAACATATACATGAAATCTTCACAGTATGGAAGATCTGTCAAAAAAATCGCAAGAAGTTTTTGACGAAAATGTATCAGAATACCGTGAAATCATCAAATCACATCATGGTAGACCTGTCAAAAAAATCATTACACGAAAAACTTTCAAATTCCATAAAAATCGTGAAATCATGATGGAACTGTCAAACATATTCATAAAATCGCGATATCAAGGTAGACCTGTCAAAAAAAAGTCTGAAAGGTTTAGACGATATTTTACAAGAATACCGGTAAATTCGTGAAATCACGCTGTAACTGTCAAACATATTCATAAAATCTTCACACTAAGGAAGACCTGTGAAAAAAAAAATCAGAAAGTTTTAGACCAAAATCTATCAAAATACAGTAAAAATTGTCAAATCAACATGAAACTGTCAAACATATTCATAAAATCATCAAATTATGGAAGACCTGTGAAAAAATGGAATCAGTAAGTTTTAGACCAAAATCTATCAAAATAGCATAAAAATTGTGAAATCACGTTGTAACAGTCAAACATATTCATAAAATCTTCACATTTTGGAAGATCTGTGAAAAAACTAATCAGAAAGTTTTAAACCAAAATCCATCGTAATACCGCAAAAATCGTCAAATTAAGATTTCACTGACAAACATTTTCATAAAATCATCACAAAATGGTAGACCTGTCAAAAAAATCATAAGACGGAAAAAACTTAAAAAATCCATTAAAATCGTAAAATCATGATGGAACTGTCAAATATATTCATAAAATCTTCAGACCTGTCAAAAAAAATATCAGAAAGTTTTAGACCAAAATCTATCGAAATAGCATAAATATCGTGAAATCATGAAGGAACTGTCAAACATATTAATGAAATCTTTACAGTATGGAAGATCTGTCAAAAAAATCGCAAGAATTTTTTGACGTAAATGTATCAGAATACCGTGAAATCACGCTGTAACTGTCAAACATATTCATGAAATCTTTACATTAAGGAAGACCTCTCAAAAAAAAAATCAGAAAGTTGTAGACCAAAATCTATCAAAATACAGTAAAAATTGTCAAATCAACATGAAACTGTCAAACATATTCATAAAATCATCACATCGTGGTAGACCTGTCAAAAAAAAGTCTGAAAGATGTAGACGAAATTTTATAAGAATACCGTTAAATTCGAGAAATCACGCTGTAACTGTCAAACATATACATGAAATCTTCACAGTATGGAAGATCTAACAAAAAAATCGCAAGAAGTTATTGACGAAAATGTATCAGAATACCGTGAAATCATGATGCAACTGTCAAACATATTCATAAAATCATCACATCATGGTAGACCTGTCAAAAAAATCATTACACGAAAAACTTTCAAATTCCATAAAAATCGTGAAATCATGATGGAACTGTCAAACATATTCATAAAATCGCGATATCAAGGTAGACCTGTCAAAAAAAAGTCTGAAAGGTTTAGACGATATTTTACAAGAATACCGGTAAATTCGTGAAATCACGCTGTAACTGTCAAACATATTCATAAAATCTTCACACTAAGGAAGACCTGTGAAAAAAAAAATCAGAAAGTTTTAGACCAAAATCTATCAAAATACAGTAAAAATTGTCAAATCAACATGAAACTGTCAAACATATTCATAAAATCATCAAATTATGGAAGACCTGTGAAAAAATGGAATCAGTAAGTTTTGCATACAGCATTTTCGAAACAGCATAAATATCGTGAAATCATGAAGGAACTGTCAAACATATTAATGAAATCTTCACAGTATGGAAGATCTGTCAAAAAAATTACAAGAAGTTTTTGACGAAAATGTATCAGAATACCGTGAAATCATGATGCAACTGTCAAACATATTCATAAAATCATCACATCATGGTAGACCTGTCAAAAAAATCATTACACGGAAAACTTTCAAACTCCATAAAAATCGTGAAATCATGATGGAACTGTCAAACATATTCATAAAATCACGATATCAAGGTAGACCTGTCAAAAAAAAGTCTGAAAGGTTTAGACGATATTTTACAAGAATACCGGTAAATTCGTGAAATCACGCTGTAACTGTCAAACATATTCATGAAATCTTTACATTAAGGAAGACCTGTGAAAAAAAGGAATCAGTAAGTTTTAGACCAAAATCTATCGAAATAGCATAAATATCGTGAAATCATGAAGGAACTGTCAAACATATTAATGAAATCTTTACAGTATGGAAGATCTGTCAAAAAATCGCAATAATTTTTTGACGTTAATGTATCAGAATACCGTGAAATCACGCTGTAACTGTCAAACATATTCATGAAATCTTTACATTAAGGAAGACCTCTCAAAAAAAAATCAGAAAGTTGTAGACCAAAATCTATCAAAATACAGTAAAAATTGTCAAATCAACATGAAACTGTCAAACATATTCATAAAATCATCACATCGTGGTAGACCTGTCAAAAAAAAGTCTGAAAGATGTAGACGAAATTTTATAAGAATACCGTTAAATTCGAGAAATCACGCTGTAAATGTCAAACATATATATGAAATCTTCACAGTATGGAAGATCTGTCAAAAAAATCGCAAGTAGTTATTGACGAAAATGTATCAGAATACCGTGAAATCATGATGCAACTGTCAAACATATTCATAAAATCATCACATCATGGTAGACCTGTCAAAAAAATCATTACACGAAAAACTTTCAAATTCCATAAAAATCGTGAAATCATGATGGAACTGTCAAACATATTCATAAAATCGCGATATCAAGGTAGACCTGTCAAAAAAAAGTCTGAAAGGTTTAGACGATATTTTACAAGAATACCGGTAAATTCGTGAAATCACGCTGTAACTGTCAAACATATTCATAAAATCTTCACACTAAGGAAGACCTGTGAAAAAAAAAATCAGAAAATTTTAGACCAAAATCTATCAAAATACAGTAAAAATTGTCAAATCAACATGAAACTGTCAAACATATTCATAAAATCATCAAATTATGGAAGACCTGTGAAAAAATGGAATCAGTAAGTTTTGCATACAGCATTTTCGAAACAGCATAAATATCGTGAAATCATGAAGGAACTGTCAAACATATTAATGAAATCTTCACAGTATGGAAGATCTGTCAAAAAAATCGCAAGAAGTTTTTGACGAAAATGTATCAGAATACCGTGAAATCATGATGCAACTGTCAAACATATTCATAAAATCATCACATCATGGTAGACCTGTCAAAAAAATCATTACACGGAAAACTTTCAAATTCCATAAAAATCGTGAAATCATGATGGAACTGTCAAACATATTCATAAAATCACGATATCAAGGTAGACCTGTCAAAAAAAAGGCCGGAAAGGTTTAGACGATATTTTACAAGAATACCGGTAAATTCGTGAAATCACGCTGTAACTGTCAAACATATTCATGAAATCTTTACATTAAGGAAGACCTGTGAAAAGAAGGAATCAGTAAGTTTTAGACCAAAATCTATCAAAATAGCATAAAAATCGTGAAATCAACATGGAACTGTCAAACATTTACATAAAATCATCAGACCTGTAAAACAAAATCAGAAAGTTTTAGACCAAAATCTATCATTTTTATTAAAATCGTGAAATCAACATGGAACTGTCAAACATATACCAAAACAAAATCAGAAAGTTTTAGACCAAAATCTATCAAAATAGCATAAAAATCGTCAAATCAAGATGAAACTGTCAAGCATATTGATTAAATCATCACATTAAGGAAAACCTGTTAAAAAAAATCATAAAGTTTTAGACCAAAATCTTTCAAAATTCAATAAAAATTGTCAAATCAAGATGAAGCTGTCAAACATATTCATAAAATCATGGTAGACCTGTCAAAAAAATCATTAGACGATAAACTTTCAAATTCCAAAAAGTCGTGAAATCATGATGGAACTGTCAAACATATTCATAAATCTGTAGACCTGTCAAAAAAAAGTCTGAAAGATGAATACGAAATTTTATAAGAATACCGTTTAATTCGTTAAATCACGCTGTAACTGTCAAAAATATTCATGAAATCTTCACATAAAGGAAGACCTATCAAAATTATCTAAAGTTTTTGACGAAAATGTATCAGAATACCGTGAAATCATGATGCAACTGTCAAACATATTCATAAAATCACGATATCAAGGTAGACCTTTCAAAAAAAAGTCTGAAAGACGTAGACGAAATTTTATAAGAATACCGTTAAAAAGAATAAACAATAAGGAAGACCTCTCGAAAAAAATATCAGATAGTTTAGACCAAAATCTATCAAAATAGCATAAAAATCGTGAAATCAACATGGAACTGTCAAAAATATTCATAAAATCATCAAATTATGGAAGACCTGTGAAAAAATGGAATCAGTAAGTTTTAGACCAAAATCTATCAAAATAGCATAAAAATTGTGAAATCACGTTGTAACAGTCAAACATATTCATAAAATCTTCACATTTTGGAAGATCTGTGAAAAAACTAATCAGAAAGTTGTAAACCAAAATCCATCGTAATACCGCAAAAATCGTCAAATTAAGATGTCACTGACAAACATTTTCATAAAATCATCACAAAATGGTAGACCTGTCAAAAAAATCATAAGACGGAAAAAAATTTAAAAAATCCATAAAAATCGTAAAATCATGATGGAACTGTCAAATATATTCATAAAATCTTCAGACCTTCCAAAAAAATACAGAAAGTTTTAGACCAAAATCTATCGAAATAGCATAAATATCGTGAAATCATGAAGGAACTGTCAAACATATTAATGAAATCTTTACAGTATGGAAGATCTGTCAAAAAAATCGCAAGAAGTTTTTGACGAAAATGTATCAGAATACCGTGAAATCATGATGCAACTGTCAAACATATTCATAAAATCACGATATCAAGGTAGACCTGTCAAAAAAAAGTCTGAAAGGTTTAGACGATATTTTACAAGAATACCGGTAAATTCGTGAAATCACGCTGTAACTGTCAAACATATTCATGAAATCTTTACATTAAGGAAGACCTGTGAAAAAAAGGAATCAGTAAGTTTTAGACCAAAATCTATCAAAATAGCATAAAAATCGTGAAATCAACATGGAACTGTCAAACATTTACATAAAATCATCAGACCTGTAAAACAAAATCAGAAAGTTTTAGACCAAAATCTATCAAAATAGCATTAAAATCGTGAAATCAACATGGAACTGTCAAACATATACATAAAATCATCAGACCTGTCAAAACAAAATCAGAAAGTTTTAGACCAAAATCTATCAAAATAGCATAAAAATCGTCAAATCAAGATGAAACTGTCAAGCATATTGATTAAATCATCACATTAAGGAAAACCTGTTAAAAAAAATCATAAAGTTTTAGACCAAAATCTTTCAAAATACAATAAAAATTGTCAAATCAAGATGAAGCTGTCAAACATATTCATAAAATCATGGTAGACCTGTCAAAAAAATCATTAGACGATAAACTTTCAAATTCCAAAAAGTCGTGAAATCATGATGGAACTGTCAAACATATTCATAAATCTGTAGACCTGTCAAAAAAAAGTCTGAAAGATGAATACGAAATTTTATAAGAATACCGTTTAATTCGTTAAATCACGCTGTAACTGTCAAAAATATTCATGAAATCTTCACATAAAGGAAGACCTATCAAAATTATCTAAAGTTTTTGACGAAAATGTATCAGAATACCGTGAAATCATGATGCAACTGTCAAACATATTCATAAAATCACGATATCAAGGTAGACCTTTCAAAAAAAAGTCTGAAAGAAGTAGACGAAATTTTATAAGAATACCGTTAAAAAGAATAAACAATAAGGAAGACCTCTCGCAAAAAATATCAGATAGTTTAGACCAAAATCTATCAAAATAGCATAAAAATCGTGAAATCAACATGGAACTGTCAAAAATATTCATAAAATCATCAAATTATGGAAGACCTGTGAAAAAATGGAATCAGTAAGTTTTAGACCAAAATCTATCAAAATAGCATAAAAATTGTGAAATCACGTTGTAACAGTCAAACATATTCATAAAATCTTCACATTTTGGAAGATCTGTGAAAAAACTAATCAGAAAGTTGTAAACCAAAATCCATCGTAATACCGCAAAAATCGTCAAATTAAGATGTCACTAACAAACATTTTCATAAATTCATCACAAAATGGTAGACCTGTCAAAAAAATCATAAGACGGAAAAAACTTAAAAAATCCATAAAAATCGTAAAATCATGATGGAACTGTCAAATATATTCATAAAATCTTCAGACCTTCCAAAAAAATACAGAAAGTTTTAGACCAAAATCTATCGAAATAGCATAAATATCGTGAAATCATGAAGGAACTGTCAAACATATTAATGAAATCTTTACAGTATGGAAGATCTGTCAAAAAAATCGCAAGAAGTTTTTGACGAAAATGTATCAGAATACCGTGAAATCACGCTGTAACTGTCAAACATATTCATGAAATCTTTACATTAAGGAAGACCTCTCAAAAAAAGGAATCAGTAAGTTTTAGACCAAAATCTATCAAAATAGCATAAAAATCGTGAAATCAACATGGAACTGTCAAACATTTACATAAAATCATCAGACCTGTAAAACAAAATCAGAAAGTTTTAGACCAAAATCTATCAAAATAGCATTAAAATCGTGAAATCAACATGGAACTGTCAAACATATACATAAAATCATCAGACCTGTCAAAACAAAATCAGAAAGTTTTAGACCAAAATCTATCAAAATAGCATAAAAATCGTCAAATCAAGATGAAACTGTCAAGCATATTGATTAAATCATCACATTAAGGAAAACCTGTTAAAAAAAAATCAGAAAGTTTAGACCAAAATCTTTCAAAATACAATAAAAATTGTCAAATCAAGATGAAGCTGTCAAACATATTCATAAAATCATGGTAGACCTGTCAAAAAAATCATTAGACGATAAACTTTCAAATTCCATAAAAGTCGTGAAATCATGATGGAACTGTCAAACATATTCATAAATCTGTAGACCTGTCAAAAAAAAGTCTGAAAGATGAATACGAAATTTTATAAGAATACCGTTTAATTCGTTAAATCACGCTGTAACTGTCAAAAATATTCATGAAATCTTCACATAAAGGAAGACCTATCAAAATTATCTAAAGTTTTTGACGAAAATGTATCAGAATACCGTGAAATCATGATGCAACTGTCAAACATATTCATAAAATCACGATATCAAGGTAGACCTTTCAAAAAAAAGTCTGAAAGATGTAGACGAAATTTTATAAGAATACCGTTAAATTCGTGAAATCACGCTGCAACTGTCAAACATATTCATGAAATCTTTACATTAAGGAAGACCTCTCAAAAAAAAAATCAGAAAGTTTTAGACCAAAATCTATCAAAATACAGAAAAAATGTCAAATCAACATGTTGATTCATTCATGAAACTGTCAAACATATTCATAAAATCATTACATCGTGGTAGACCTGTCAAAAAAAAGTCTGAAAGATGTAGACGAAATTTTATAAGAATACCGTTAAATTCGAGAAATCACGTTGTAACTGTCAAACATATACATGAAATCTTCACATTATGGAAGACCTGTGAAAAAAAGGAATCAGTAAGTTTTAGACCAAAATCTATCAAAATAGCATAAAAATCGTGAAATCTACATGGAACTGTCAAACATTTACATAAAATCATCAGACCTGTAAAACAAAATCAGAAAGTTTTAGACCAAAATCTATCAAAATAGCATTAAAATCGTGAAATCAACATGGAACTGTCAAACATATACCAAAACAAAATCAGAAAGTTTTAGACCAAAATCTATCAAAATAGCATAAAAATCGTCAAATCAAGATGAAACTGTCAAGCATATTGATTAAATCATCACATTAAGGAAAACCTGTTAAAAAAAATCATAAAGTTTTAGACCAAAATCTTTCAAAATTCAATAAAAATTGTCAAATCAAGATGAAGCTGTCAAACATATTCATAAAATCATGGTAGACCTGTCAAAAAAATCATTAGACGATAAACTTTCAAATTCCAAAAAGTCGTGAAATCATGATGGAACTGTCAAACATATTCATAAATCTGTAGACCTGTCAAAAAAAAGTCTGAAAGATGAATACGAAATTTTATAAGAATACCGTTTAATTCGTTAAATCACGCTGTAACTGTCAAAAATATTCATGAAATCTTCACATAAAGGAAGACCTATCAAAATTATCTAAAGTTTTTGACGAAAATGTATCAGAATACCGTGAAATCATGATGCAACTGTCAAACATATTCATAAAATCACGATATCAAGGTAGACCTTTCAAAAAAAAGTCTGAAAGAAGTAGACGAAATTTTATAAGAATACCGTTAAAAAGAATAAACAATAAGGAAGACCTCTCGAAAAAAATATCAGATAGTTTAGACCAAAATCTATCAAAATAGCATAAAAATCGTGAAATCAACATGGAACTGTCAAAAATATTCATAAAATCATCAAATTATGGAAGACCTGTGAAAAAATGGAATCAGTAAGTTTTAGACCAAAATCTATCAAAATAGCATAAAAATTGTGAAATCACGTTGTAACAGTCAAACATATTCATAAAATCTTCACATTTTGGAAGATCTGTGAAAAAACTAATCAGAAAGTTGTAAACCAAAATCCATCGTAATACCGCAAAAATCGTCAAATTAAGATGTCACTAACAAACATTTTCATAAATTCATCACAAAATGGTAGACCTGTCAAAAAAATCATAAGACGGAAAAAACTTAAAAAATCCATAAAAATCGTAAAATCATGATGGAACTGTCAAATATATTCATAAAATCTTCAGACCTTCCAAAAAAATACAGAAAGTTTTAGACCAAAATCTATCGAAATAGCATAAATATCGTGAAATCATGAAGGAACTGTCAAACATATTAATGAAATCTTTACAGTATGGAAGATCTGTCAAAAAAATCGCAAGAAGTTTTTGACGAAAATGTATCAGAATACCGTGAAATCACGCTGTAACTGTCAAACATATTCATGAAATCTTTACATTAAGGAAGACCTCTCAAAAAAAGGAATCAGTAAGTTTTAGACCAAAATCTATCAAAATAGCATAAAAATCGTGAAATCAACATGGAACTGTCAAACATTTACATAAAATCATCAGACCTGTAAAACAAAATCAGAAAGTTTTAGACCAAAATCTATCAAAATAGCATTAAAATCGTGAAATCAACATGGAACTGTCAAACATATACATAAAATCATCAGACCTGTCAAAACAAAATCAGAAAGTTTTAGACCAAAATCTATCAAAATAGCATAAAAATCGTCAAATCAAGATGAAACTGTCAAGCATATTGATTAAATCATCACATTAAGGAAAACCTGTTAAAAAAAAATCAGAAAGTTTAGACCAAAATCTTTCAAAATACAATAAAAATTGTCAAATCAAGATGAAGCTGTCAAACATATTCATAAAATCATGGTAGACCTGTCAAAAAAATCATTAGACGATAAACTTTCAAATTCCATAAAAGTCGTGAAATCATGATGGAACTGTCAAACATATACATAAATCTGTAGACCTGTCAAAAAAAAGTCTGAAAGATGAAGACGAAATTTTATAAGAATAACGTTTAATTCGTTAAATCACGCTGTAACTGTCAAAAATATTCATGAAATCTTCACATAAAGGAAGACCTATCAAAATTATCTAAAGTTTTTGACGAAAATGTATCAGAATACCGTGAAATCATGATGCAACTGTCAAACATATTCATAAAATCACGATATCAAGGTAGACCTTTCAAAAAAAAGTCTGAAAGATGTAGACGAAATTTTATAAGAATACCGTTAAATTCGTGAAATCACGCTGCAACTGTCAAATATATTAATGAAATCTTTACAATAAGGAAGACCTCTCGAAAAATTATATCAGATAGTTTAGACCAAAATCTATCAAAATAGCATAAAAATCGTGAAATCAACATGGAACTGTCAAAAATAACATAAAATCATGATATTAATGGAGACCTGTCGAAAAAAAAAGTCAGAAAGTTTTTGACCAAAATCTATCAAAATATTATAAAAATCGTGAAATCATGATGGAACTGTCAAACATATTCATATAATCATCAGACCTGTCTAAATAAAAAATCAGAAACTTTTAGACCAAAATCTATCAAAATAGCATAAAAATTGTGAAGACAAGCTGAAATTGTCAAATATTTTCATTAAATCACGTTATCAAGTTAGACCTGTCAAAAAAAAAAGAAAGATGTAGACGAAATTCTCTCAGAATACCGTAAAATTCGTAAAATAACGATGTAACAGCCTAACGATGTAACAACATATTCATAAAATTATCACATCATGGTAGACCTGTCAAGAAATCTTTACAATAAGGAAGACCTCTCGAAAAAAATATCAGATAGTTTAGACCAAAATCTATCGAAATAGCATAAATATCGTGAAATCATGAAGGAACTGCCAAACATATTCATAAAATCATTACATCACCTGTCAAAAAATTAGAGGACAAAAAACTTTCAAATTCCATTTAAATCGTAAAATCATGATGGAACTGTCAAAAATATTCATAAAATCATCTCATCATGGTAGACCTGTCAAAAAAATCTCAGAAAGTTTTTGACGAAATTTTATCAAAATACCGTTAAATTCGTGAAATCACGTTCTAACTGTCAAACATATTCATAAAATCATCACATCATGGTAGACCCGTCAAAAAATCTCGGAAAGTTATGACGGAAGTGTATCAGAATACCGTTAAATAATGTCTGTCTGTCTGTCGACTGTCAAACATATTTATAAAAACATGATATCAAGGTAGACTTGTCAAAAAAGTCTGAAAGAAAGACCATATTTTATCGGAATACCTTTAAATTCGTGAAATCACGTTGTAACTGTCAAACATATTCATGAAATCTTCACATTAAGGAAGATCTGTGAAAAAAAAAGTCAGAAAGTTTTTGACCAAAATTTATCAAAATACCGTAAAAATCGTGAAATCAAGATGAAACTGTCAAAAATATTCATAAAATCATCTCATGGTAGACCTTTCAAAAAATCTCAGAAAGTAAATTTTACAAGAATACCGTTAAAATCGTGAAATCACGTTGTAACTGTCAAACATATTCATGAAATCTCCACATTAAGGAAGACCTGTCAAAAAAAAATCACATGTTCCAGACCAAAATCTATCAATATACCGTAAAAATCGTCAATTCACGTTGTAACTATCAAACATATTCATAAAATCATCACATCACGGTAGACCTGTCAAAAACAATCGTAAAATAATTTCGACATAAAACTTTCAAAATACCATAAAAATCGTGAAATCATGTGGTAACTGTCAAACATATACATAAAATCATCATATTAAGGCAGACCTGTCAAAAAAAATCAGTAACTCTTAGACCAAAATCTATGAAAACACCGTAAAAACCGTCAATTCACGATGTAACTGTCAAACATATTTATAAAAAAACATTACATTACGGTTGACCTGTCAAATAAATTCAAAATATTATTTTGGAAAAGTCTTTCGAAATACCATAAAAATCATCAGAGCATGCATGTTGGATATGGTTCATCGGTAGAGATGCAACGAATATTCGGCAACTTTTCGGTATTCTGCCTATTCAGCAAAATTTTTACTATTCGGCCGAATACCGAATATTAAGTATATTATTCTTGCATTATTGATAATCGGCAAATATACTATTCGTTGCATCTCTAGTCAAACGTATTCATAGAATCATCACATCTTTGATTTTGTCATGAGTAACCCTTATGGACCTACCTTATTAGATTATGGCTATCATTTAAACGATCAGCATAATAATGATGTTATGTTCAGCAGAAAAATGTATTCTGCCGACAAATATATCATGTTGATATGCTACTTATGCCCAGGGAGAATATTATATTTCTATTGCAAATAATATGATATTGTAAAACTCTAAATTTAATCGACCGGCAAAATTATTATTTAACTGGAATAATGATTATTTGTCCAGCAAAATAAATAAATGAGCAGCAAACCGTGAGCTAATTTTAATTAAACTTGTGAAAGCTAAATTTTTAATCTTGTTCAAATAAAAAAATCTTTGTATGTAGCATCTTTTTATGTGATTTTATATGTAGCATCTGAATGAACGACACTAGCGTTTTATGACATTTCAGTTAGATATTTCGTTAATATAGTAAAGCGGAAACTGGCATTCGAAGGTAAATCGGTGTGTGAAAAATATTGTTTATCATTATCATTAGATCAATTTTCTGCCGGTCAAATAATAATTCTGCTACTTAAATAACAATTCTGCTGGTCAATTAATTATTTTGTTGTGCGAGTATTTATTAAGCTGTTAAAATTTGTAAATTTGCCGATATAACCAAGTTTTTTGTAAAATAAGTGTTGCGCTTATTTTTTATTTATTGCCGATGAAAACATTGTTTGCTGTGCAAATGACTTAAATGCTGATTTTTTCTTGCCGAACGAATGGATATAATAGCCGAACAAATAATTAGTTCCCTTAGATTATTACTCTTGACATAAGGATTGGAAGACGAAAGCTAAGTTAAAATCTATAGTTTATACTAGTATAATTACCATCGTGACATTATTCTCAAGTTGGGTAGTCGATTCACTTATTGCATCTAACAGGCATACGGGGCATCCTCTTCTTGCCACATCAAAATAAGAGATACGTAATACGAGTGACATAATAATGTCTTTTGAGTTACGGGTTATGGATGTTATGATCTGCCTTTTACAGTTTTCTCTTAATCTTCCTCAGAAGAAAATACGGTACAAGGTTGTCTGGCTGCCATGCCGATATATGTTTATTATATCAATGTGTAAAAAATGCAAACATGAAACCATAAAATAAATCTCATACTTACGAACGTTTCCACATTCATAATATCATAAAACTTTGGTACTTTTTTTACCCTATCAATAAGATTCAGAAACAATTTTTTTTCGGGGTAAGAAGCTTTTCTTATTTCGAAATAAAACAATATTGCCAAATATTCATGAAAACGTAATGTTCCTGTTTTATGTTATATATTTCTACGGAGGGGTTGAGTTGAATCCTGCGGCTAAAGTCCCTGGCTCCTTAAATAATAAATAAGAACGATGACGTTCGTCTCGAGGGATGTGCATAAACACATCGAAGTATTCATAGATAAGTTTATAGATGATGAAATAAATCACTTCTTTGCAGCTGAGTACGAGTTTTACCCGTGGAAAAGGTAAATGTTTTTGTGTCTTCACTGCGACATCACTTTGGATTGAATATATTGAACATTGTGTCAGCAAAATATCGTCAAAAGTTTCATTTATACACTGAGAAAAATACTAACGAAATTTCACAACGAATCATTGGTACGTACTATCAGATTAGGACCAGAGATCGTACAAACGATTCATTAGTACGAATCTATAATATTAACTCTTCGCAAACAAGCTGTTGGTAAATTTACCAATGATTTGTTTGCGAAGAGTTAATATTATAGATTTATACCAATGAATCGTTTGTACGATCTCTGGTCCTAATCTGATAGTATCGTACCAATGATTCGTTTTGAGTATTTTTCTCAGTGTAGTGAATTGAACTTGTGCTAGACTTCTGCTATTTTTATTTTACTGTCATTAAATCTCATAACAATTTATTTTATTTTATTGGAACATGTTACCTATTCTAGTTTACTAACTAAACTAACTTAAATTGATAGATGAAGTAATAATACGCTGTTCCAAATCTTAGAGTCTGATGATCAATAGCAATCAAATGAATTGAGAAACTAACTTCATACCCATAAATTATTTCGTTTACTTAAATCCTCGCAAATGAGTGGATGGTCTTGAGAAGAATAGAGTAACTTTAAAATTAAATAAAATAATAACTTATTATACAGTTGACGTTATTTTTACAACTGCGTAAAGGTGTTTTTGCATGAATTACATGTTTGTTTTGATCAATTAAAATCCAAATGAATATGTACTGAGTATATTAATAATAAATAATAATAAGCACTTTATCTTTTTTGTCTACCCCGCAAGGGAAGTGGCGTGAATGATTTTCTGTCTATATTCTATTCCAACGAAACTTAACAAAATGTCCTAAGAAGACGATAGATGTCAATTATATTTTGAACCACTCTAGATTAATCATTCCAATTGATCACACTCACCGATTGTCAACCTATTGTAATAGGTATTAACTATGTAGGTATGTTGTATATGATACACATACATAAAATATGTGAACTTTCCTTGAGGAGTGCACGATACAGAGTTTAGACGCTTATGAATTGACTCAAGGCTTAGTTTCTTAACCGAGTACTTTTGTACTCTTTAAACCTAGGTAACATTCCCAATTCCTCTGTGTCATGCTTATCACATGACTTGAAATTTTTGAATATACCTATATTTTTATTTATTTTTTTATTTATTTATTCTTTACTGTACATTGATAAAATACAATTACATAAAAGGTATACATCAGTTCAACTCAATATTTTTCCACTATTGAAATCAAGTTTTTGAACGATTTCATGCAATTCCTGTGTTTTCAAATTAGAAAGACATCATCTGTTGTAGTTCAATGGAAACAACTACATATATGATTGACATCTACACTTCTAGTAAGTAAAATCCAGTTCCCGACATCCAATTGTGTCAAAAAATTCATGACATAAAGACGATAGATATTATAATTTAAAATCGATGTTTTTTTATGTTGTACACCATTTTAAGTCCTACTCATCCCCAATATTTTGACTAAAACTACCCTTATTATATTTATATCTCTGAGATATAGTATCTTTTCCATATCAATTCACCCCCCACCTTCAGGATTTCCGCCCTTGCAGCTGATGCATTACTGACGAATTTCACTATTTTATGTATTGCGTTTATGGGAAATTTAGAAAAAAATCTGTGAAATATTGTACGTCGTTCAATGTTTTTTTGCACTCGTTTCTGAATAGAAATGGCATACTTTACACGTTTTATCGATTTTTATCGTTCGGTCGGAAAATGTTAGAATTTTTTTTCAGATATGTGCGTACTCGTATTAGTTACATTTGTAGGTTAAATTAGAGTTTGGGAATTAAAGTTTTAGGTAAAATTAGAGTTTGTCTTCTTGTTCTTATAGTGTCGTGTCAATGCCTCCCTAACATTGACTTTCATTTATGACGAATGGTTCCTATTTTGGGTCTTTGTAGGGTTTTAAGCTAAGAAATATACATCTATATTTTCACAAAATACGCTACAAATGGCTCTAGGATAATTATATGCATGCATATGCATGAACAGGTTATTTTCTTACATTAACTTTTTAATTTGACTACAATTTGTTTGTTTGGCTGTTGTTGCCGATTGCCATCTGACGCACAAAAATCTGACAAGGAAATAATAGCGGTCGAGTGTGACCTAGAAGACCAGGTAGACCAGTGACCACTTGGATGTCCACAATGACCAGGGACCTGAGGGAGTCAAGGTACGTTCGGAGGATGCAGATGACCGGCAAACTTGGAAGCTGAGGACTAGGAGAGACGACCTCAAATAAATGGGATAAAGGCGAGGACGAAGAAGAAGAATGCTGAGATTATCACTTTTATTATTTCGTGTTTCTAGATAATCCCTTTTTACCAAAAACATTCCCATTATAACAAAAGGTAATAACATACAATAATCCTCGATCCCTTTTATCTCCAACGTGCGTGTTCTTCGAATTTATTGTGATAATTATATTTCCATTACTTTTCCAATAATAAAATACTTTGATTAATAATATTTCTATTGTTATTATGTATTTGAAGCGCCCTAACTGGTCCATTGTAGTATAAATGTATTATACCATCTCATATAAGTACTTATTACAAATAATATTATCTCCTTCTCTTTCATATTGATACTTCTTGCTATTGTAACATCAGAAAGAGACAATACTTGAAATTAATGGTCTTTTCATATTGCATGTTATCAGAGTTGCATGTTTTATTATACTATTGCAATTCGATTTGATATAGTAAGATCTTAATAATAAATACAAGGTTTCTTCTTATGAATGTAAATAGAGAACATACATTTTTCATATAATAATATATTGTCATTTATTTCCCAGAAAAAATTACAACACCAAATATATATTTCACAATTTAAATTCGATTTGATATAGTAAGATCTTAATAATAAATACAAGGTTTCTTCTTATGAATGTAAATAGAGAACATACATTTTTCATATAATAATTTATTGTCAATTATTTCCCAGAAAAAATTACAACACCAAATATATATTTCACAATTTAAATTTATCTTCATTTATACTACCTCACTGGGTTTGCACCCAGTTATAGAAGAACCTAAAACCATGGGGTCTGCGATTTTTAGATTCGGTAATATAGAGTGCAATATTTAAGTTCTGTGGCAGTGTTTAAGAATTTATTTTGTTTTATGAATATTTCTTCAACATTTCATGGTAGATTTTTTACTTGTAGAAAGAGTATAAAAAATGAAAACACTTAGACGACACGACCTAAAAAAGTTTTTTCTCTTGCTTAACATTTCAGTCATTTCTCTAAGGTAGGCATTTATCATTTTGCCACGGGAATTTTATGTTGAATATTTTACACAGGATTGACATATTTAATAATTAAATAGGCAGAAATTTGATGGAAATTTATTACTATATGTACATTATATAAAAGAAAGTATGTTTTATTCAAATACTAGTGTAACTTGTAATATGATCAGGGAATTTGTTCACTCTGAGAATAAATTTTGTTTTATCACATCGGTACACAAACCAATGTGTACCGATGTTTTGGTACCTACCTACACTAAAAAAATAAAAATAAAAGTGAGTTTGTATGAAACATTAAATATCTACAGAAGTTAAGACATTCAGGATGGGCGATATACCCTATCGCTGAACTGAATATGTTAATAGGTTATAATTGTTGGAATAGGTAACACATTCCTTCTATGCAACAAATTATTATTATTCCAAAAATATCACACTGCATTGAGACCATAACAGCTTTTGGCCAAGGCGGTCTCAGCAGGAAAAATGAAAAAAACAAGAGAAATAAACAATTAAACAAAAAAAAAACAAAGAAATGCCAAGTCAAAAAACAAAAGATATCATCAAAAAGAAACAGAATCAAAGGAGAATCTTTATCCTGGCGATAAAGTCATTGTATGTTATGTTGAAAATATCGACATGAGCATTCAAATCATTAAACAATTTTATAGCCATTATAGGGATATCGACGACGTAGAAGCCCTTGACCTCGCCCATAGCCAACTGCTTTGAGGCAAGATTTTGGCTTGCAAGAGTGGATTAATAAATTTTCGATGAGATATTCGTGAGTAGGTATAGTAGCTTGATTGTTTCTTTTGAAGTGCAGCAAATAAAGCACATCACAAGCATCATTGTTTATGCTATCATTGTAGTGAATTTGTAATTATCACTAAGTGCAAGTAGGTATACATAATAATTTTGTATACATAGGTAATTTGGTACACATTTGACGAAATTAAATTGTCAACATAGCCTCGTAAAAATAAGCAGGTGTCGCAGATATCAATACCGAATATTATTATAAGATATCAATAATATTATATTAGGTACCTACCTACCTATATTTTCTTTGACGATTTTTCAATCAATTTCATGGGAATTCTCACTGAGAAATTTTATAATAATATATGTTACCTATACCCCCTAAACACCCCCGCAACCCCTACCGATTCCATTATATATAATATTTAAATCTTTATGTATTATTATTATTATTATAAGTCAGAGTGGAATTTTTAATATTTTTCCACCTATTAGTTACCAAAATTCTACCTTTAATTTCACAATATTTTCCATTTGAATAATTTTCTTCCTGACATTTCATGTACCTATATTTTTGATGATTACCACGGGTCATAGCCATTAATATGAAATTTGATAAGACTGTTTATTTATTCTTTTGCATATCATCATTATATATTTAGTAGAGTTAACAAAACAATATAAAAACGCAAAATGCTTTAAAAATATGCAGTGGTTAGATAACCATTTTACAGTGATTTCTTGAATTTACCCACGCCATTTTCACATATATCTACCTAGTTAAAACGAAATACACCAATACAATTTAAACAATAATAGGTATATGTTTAAAGAAAAAATAAATTTAAAATATAATTTAACACACGCCCAACACGAAAAAGCAAATGTAGGTTGGAGAGAGGGGGTATTTAATAAGAATTTTACTAACACAAGTCTTGCAGTCTTGCATTGCAGGGATATGATGGGATATTTATAAATATATTTTTTTGTTTTCCACTGTATTTGTTTAGAACTGTAGTATAAGGTATTTATTTTGTGTCACCGCTAAGTGTGTGAAAACTACGTCAGTTCTTCGCGTTTTGTCAGAATAGCGCCATTTAAGCTTTTTGTTTCTCATACAAGTACAATTTTTATTTACACAACTTTACAATTGATAAAATTAATAACTAGAGTATAATATCTAAAATTGTGAAAACAGACTACTAGGATATATGTCTAAAAGTGCAAAAATAGAAAAAAATCTTAAATTTTTACTTATGTTTATTCTCAAAGCGAGGCTTAGTGCTAAAATATAGGATTAATAAACAGTATACTTTGCATGTATAGTAGATAGCTACATACATAACCATTGATATTGCCTCAAAAGTTCTTTCACAAATATTTTCAAAACACAGGCATTTTTCATTATAATACTTCAAAATATTATACTCTACCTCACTTAATAGCTGGTAGATTTTACTTAATACTTTTGTATAGGTACTTTGCCACAAGAGGGTAGCCGGTAGAATGGTGTTGTTATTATTAATGTGTACCCTACCGTAGATAGATATAATAATAATATACAACATAGTGTTCTGAAGAAAAAAAGCTAATTGTGCGGAAACTATTTTTGTAAGGAAACGTCTACAAGTACCTACATACTACAACTAATAATGGATAGTTCTTGTGTACAGTAATGACTGCGTCTATAATAATTTATAACAAGGTACAACATCTCCTTTCTTATATTTTATTATACACATGATACTAATATTATTTATTACCGATAGAAGACAATAATATTTCTACGAAAATTATACCTACATTTATTTCTCTATAAATTTTATTGAAATTAATAAATATTAGGTACATGATAATATGAAATGTTCGTCTTCAGTAATCGATGGCCCGACGATGCTAGAGTTTTGTTTAGAATTTTGAGATCTGGAGTTGGAATCCTTTCTTTCCCACCTTTATGTCTGAAGATTATTGTTTTCTGTTATCATCACAGTTTCACATCCAAATGGAAATTGTTTTTGGTTATTAGCATAACATATGTATGGAAAATGAACACTGATTTTGGTTAGTTGAAAAAGATCGCTCCTTTGCGATAAACTCTGTATGTAGACTGGACGCTCATCTTTTTAAAATCCAACTTGTTGAAAGTCCATACTGCGAGTGCGGCTTGGACGAGGAGACGCTTGACCATGTTTTCCTGGGGTGCCCTATCAGGGATGCGTATGATATTTTCGTTGATGCTCTTCAGAACGATTGCCAATTTCCTTTGAGTATTGAATCATTGCTGAGTATGACATCCGAATCAATCCATTTGTCCCTTCTCAAATCAATGAAGGCCAATTTCATTATTCTGTGATGACTATCTTCTTGACTATTTAACTATATTTGGAGACTGTTCTTGGCACAAATCATCCTCGTAGGATGCTATGCCATAAATAAAGAAAAAAAATGATTATAAATACCTAATTTGAATGCATTTCTTTTTAAAATTATATGTAATGACTAATTAACTGAATAGAAATCAAGTTAGTCCCAAACTCAGAATTATATCTTGTATAATGGGTACCAACGCAACAATGCATACATAGGTATGTATAAT
Source organism: Athripsodes cinereus (assembly GCA_947579605.1). NCBI lineage: Eukaryota > Metazoa > Arthropoda > Insecta > Trichoptera > Leptoceridae > Athripsodes > Athripsodes cinereus. Next base: position 15,911,151 of record OX388322.1, on the reverse strand, counting down.
GCACCAATTGAGGTGATCTTTAAACTGATCATAAAGTCTTGGACTCAAACCATTAAAAGGTTCGAGAATCGAACTTGGGTTCTCGTGACTCATATTTTTTTTCTGAATACTCGTGAAGGAGTGAATGGTAATAAAATAATTTATTTTATTTATTTATTAAAAAACAAAATATGACAATACATTTACCTAACTGAGCAGCCCGTATCAAGGTCAGTTTTTAACATTACTTTTTATCAGCGTTTTAACATTCTTTACTTCACTTTTTTTTATAGTTTAGTAAATGCAATTACAAATAATGCCCTCTGGTGAGAAAATGTTGATTTACTTTACAAACAAAATTCCACAAAAAATGCTAAATGGTGTATTATTATTAATAATAATAATAGTAATGAATGTTTGTATATATGTATGTATGTAAGTAGGTAGATATAATATCTGTTATATTTAGCCATAGTGGAGAAGAAGTCATGAATTTACCTTTGCTAATGGTTTCTCGGTTGAAATTAATAGGAATCTGTATCCTGTATTTTGTACAACTGCTATTATTTATATCATACTTATGTACATACACTATATAGGTACGACATAATAATTCCCATTTTGCTATGTTATTATTATCAACAACCAACAATATATACATAAATACACTGCTAAAACTAATAATAATAATAACCAAATGTAAAGATACTTTGAGTTTTACGTAGGTACTTTTGCTTGTAGATTAAAAGTAAATATTACTATGGAAGGATACAAATTATATTTGCCAAGATCTATATAATTTAATATACCTGTGATTACTTTGTTATTAGTAGCTGGTCTTGGTCTGACCGACTTTCTATTGATTTTTCTTCTTCATCTGGTGTCAGATTTGTAGGTTAACTCTCCGCGAAAGGACTGTAGCCAAAAATACCGCGCAACCACTACCGCGAGATTGATATGCACGTATTTTTGATTATAGTCACTCGCACCTCGTAGAATTAAGATTAAGACGAGATTAAGATCGTATTTAGATTGTGTCAAAGGAACCCTGTGGTCACTCTAATATTGACAATCTCTTCGGAGAAAATGTTCAGTTTGAAACAGCTCAGCTTTCCTTATTCCTCTCCACTTGTGTATGTTATGTGGAGCCAGGAAAATATTTCTTTACTATCTCTTCGATTCTCTATATTGCTCTTAAAGACGGCGTTTCTTAAATGTTTTTTGTCTGAACACATGATCCACAACTAGGAGCAGTAACCAGGAGTAGAGGAAGACCCTGATGAGGTGGAGGGATGATATCATTCGACACGCTGGGGTCAACTGGATGCAGACGGCGCAGAATCGAATGACGTGGAAGGAAATGGAGGAGGCCTTCATCCAGGAGTGGACGGGAGTGGGTTGAGAGGAAGAAAAAGAAGAAGAACACATCTAAATTAGGAAAGCCGAGACCTAAAACAGGTCTTCACTTTTGAAATGATTAGGTATCTACTAAAAATACCAGATATGGAAATTTGACATCTAAAAAAGGGTTTTCACCTAAGAAATGTCCACTTAAAATTATCAACTCGAGAAAATATTGTTTAAAAAAGTCGGTGAGATTCTAAAATATCTCCAATTTCTATACTAAAATGTGAAAGAAAAAACATTTTTTAATATTTATATTTTATGTAGTCCAAAGATACTAAAAACTATAAAGATTTCAAAACTAACTGGTATAGTTCGAATCTAATAAGTATCGGATATACAATACAAAAGTGAACGGACTCTAGCAAGTATTATTAATATATTTCTGAAATAAACACATTTTCAAAATAGTTTTAATAAATGACTTCCACTGTCAATATTAATGTGACAACGACTGTTATTCCCAGACAAAGTTAAACCGTTGCATTTTAATGTAATTAGAAATAATAATCGCATTATTTTTCATAACTTTATAGGAGCCATAAAATTTTATGTAAAAAATTAATTCAATTTGCATCCGTTCGCTTCCATTTTCAGCATCCATTGAATATACCTTTATGTATTGATATCATATAGTTTGTAGACAATGTACCTAATAGGTACGGATATGTCGGCAGGAAAAGAAATAAACGAAAAAATATTCAACATCTTGACATAAATATTTGAACCCGTTCATAAATACGTTTGTATGTCCATTTGCTTTTGAATCTTGATATCAGCTTTTCATAGGCAAGAAAATGGGAAACTGTTTGTATGTATAAACTTTGAATGTATTTCTTGATCAAACATATTTTGAACTACTACAGATTTCAATCATTCCAACTGATCACACTCATCCATAGTCAACCTATTTGAATAGGTATTAACTAGGTAGGTATGTTGTATATGATACACATACATATGTGAACTTCCTTGAGGAGTGCACAACACAGAGTTTCAACGCTTATGAATCGACTTAGGCTTCGTTAAGAGTACTCTTTAAACCTAGGTAACATTCCCAATTCCTCTGTGTCATGCTTATCACATGACTTGAAATTTTTGAAAGTTGTATATATGTTACAACTCAATATTTTTCCACTCTTGAAATCAAGTTTTATACGATTTCATACAATTTCAGTCGATTCATAAGCGTCGAAAATCTGTGTTGTGCACTCCTTAAGGAAGTTCACATATGTATGTGTATCATATACAACATACCTACCTAGTTAATACCTATTCAAATAGGTTGACTATGGATGAGTGTGATCAGTTGGAATGATTATTCTGTAGGAGTTCAAAATATGTTTGACATCTACACTTCTAGTAAGTAAAAAAACCAGTTCCTGACATCCAATTGTGTCAAAAAATTCATAACGCATTTCTAGATATTTAGAGTGAATGAGATAAATGAAGGATACAAATCATAGGGGTGCCCTCGCCGATAATACCTCGATGATCTATGCGAGGATATGAACTGCCGATCGTACGAAGAATTGCAGAGGGTCGCACAGGAAAGAGTACAATGGAAAGAAAGATGCAAGATTTTGCTGCAAACCAATCCACACGATTGAAAATAGAGAGAGTGGAGAGAAAGAATAAAATAAAAAGAAGTATCCAAGAATACAGAACTATAAGCGATAAATTTCGTAAAGAAAAACTCACCCAAAGTAAACTCCAAAACTGAATTTTTCTTCTCGCGACCTATCGATGGACGCATACATTTTTTTTTTTTCTTTTTTTTTTTTTTTTTAAAAGATATATCTGGGTTTTGTAAGAAACCCAAATACAACATTATACACCTTTCACAGTAAGCTAAAAGCTTGTGTCGTGAAAGGGGAGTTTGCAGGCACCTGGCATCGAACCACGGACCCCTTGTTCACGAGGCCGAGACTCTACCTCCAGGCTACCGACGAACTCGACGAATTCATCCCGTTATTTCTTTGGGAAAATATAATATTCCTATCTGTACTACCCACAAATGGGGTAGGTAAAGAGGACGGACCGTCATATTGATCTATTCTTACATACTTCTATCGCTTTCTTCACATTTACAATTACAATTTGCCATACACGCAAGCCGATAAATTTTATTTTCTACTTCTAGGTACGTTTTTTGTTTTATTTTGATTATAACTTTCAAGCGTAAGCCGGGGTTTATATCTAGTGTATATATAAAATAATGACATATAGCTCTTATGATTAATGACCAAGATTCTCCGCTGTTTACTGGGTGTTGTTGGTCGTTGAGGCGAGTCAAGTATCTGTTTTTACTAAGCAGTGGTCACTCTTTAAAATAACTACGAATTCGACAATCATTTCACCAGGAGGCACTAGTAGTAGTAGGATGTTTAAAAATATGACACCATGAAAGTAAGAAATTCAAAATGGGTGGCATACTTCGTAACTAATTTAAAATGTTCAATGTCTTATTCGGAATGCTTAACGAATATCTACCTCGAAAAATTTACTCGAAAATATACAGAAAAAAATGAAACACCGGATTTTTGATGAAAGACAAAGAAATTCTTCACGGATCAAATATTTTACAATATGAGGACGATGAAGTTTTATCTGGTTTCTTCTGGGAATTCGAAAAATCACAGTTAAAAAATTGAAATCACATTTTCGGAGAGTCAAATAAAATAATGTTCAGGTTTGTATATAGTAACTAAGTATTTCAATATTAAGTAAAAATTCATATAACAAATGGCTTCCGGATGACTCTTACTATGCGCTTTGTGCTATGAACTATTTACGCGCATAAAATTGGAGAAAAAAGAACGATACATGCTGGTTTAAAAATCGTTCCCATACATTATTATAACATTACAAAAACTGTGCACTTTTAATAAATCAAAATTTAGTAATGGACACATCTTGCATTAATATTATACTGACGAAAATAAAAATATTGTCTTTAATTCAGCGGTGTAGTATCTATACCGTCCGTTTTGAGTGTTTTGTTATTTTGGCACGGAGAACATGACCCGCGTGATTGTTGCATACAGTTGGTTTACTTTCTAGTTTCTACCTAACTCTAGTAACATATTTCACTAACTTTAATACATGTATTACAAAGTTTAGATATTCTATCATTGGAAGGAATCTAGAAGATGTAAATGACTCCTTAATCCTTAAACCAAAAGTTCCTACTAACTAATTATGGTTGACCAGTCCTTCAAACTCCCTACTGGGGACCATCAATGAGAACTTAAGTTAAGCTTGGAAGAACAAATAAGTTGGAATCTTCTGATTTTTTATAATCCCGGTTCTTATAATTATTATGCTCTAACTGCAGTACTAACTAACTATTACAAGTGAAGCACACACATATTTTATTATAATAATTAATTTTAATTTTTTTTACTGTGGATTTGTTTACCTGTTTTTATGAAATACTTTTTCATACTTTAACATGGAAATAAAGGGTCCCTTTACATCTTTTTACTACTGAAGAAAAGGAGTTTTAAGTATTTATATTTATTTCACATTTTTTATGTTATGTTTATTACTCTCTTCCTATTGATTTGTAAAAGTTATAAACCCAAGTGTCATGTAAAGGACCTACAGGAGATGTGGAAGAATAAAAAGCAATAAAGAATAAAAGTGAGTCTTCAGTGTGCTGCCCAATCAGTAGGAGATGACGTGATGAAATATATTTTATTCCAACTTAAGGTTGTATCACTTTTTAATTCTCTGACTATAGGTACATATCTATTCAGTGAACTATAATGTTTTGGCGAGCCTCTCATCGAGCGTCGTTATGTTATGGTCGGCCGTAAAGGAAAAACATTTGTGATGATATTATTATTATTTATGATGAAATGAGAAAGAGAGAAAGAAAAAACAGAGAAAGAGAGATGATGAAGACCTTGTGTTGTTGTTATTGTGAGAAAATGGAAAGGGAAAATGAATTTTTCAGTAAGTAAGTATTAAACACAGAGACGGTACTTGAATTTTACGGGCCCAGAAAAATTATATTTTATTTAAAGCCCTCGAGGTACGTATTTATATGCATTTTTAGGCCTTGTACGAGTTTCAGATTACAATAAAGTTTAATTTGATTTTATTCAATATATAAACACAATAAATGACTTCATGATAATATTGCAAAAGTAGGTAGGTTTTTAAAAACGCAAAATATTTCTTAAGTTGGCGACAATTTATGTTGAGAGAATGACGTCATTTTGCCCGTACAAATGTTTACGCTTCCAATGTTCTTCTTATTGACTGGACTTCTTAACTATGTATTTGCAATGAACATATCCTTAACGTGACCCAAAAAATTTCATATATCGATACCTTAATTCGCAGATTGGGTAACTCCATTTTTTGACAAAATGACTTAATGATGCCATAATGTTGACTGTATTCCAACACACATGCTAGGTAAATTTGAAGAATCCAACTTTATTACAAATGCCCTAAAAAACACCTCAAGAAAATTGGGTAACTCCAATGTTAGTATTTACAACGCTGCAAATTGGGTAACTCCACCATTCTGTATGGAGACTTGCGAGAGATAGGTTGTGTATTAGGAATATTTTACAAAAAAGTGGTTTTGGATATCTTATCCTGTAAAAAAATGTTAGATAACTGTAACCATAAGTATCAGCTTTATTTTCTTAAATTTTTTAAAGTTTTTTTTATCATTTGCTCCTTATGTGATGTAGTTAATATGTAAGGTACTCACATTTTGAATAATGCAACTTTTGCAGGAGTTACTACGTGGAATTTAATTATTACTGGATATGTTTGCGCACAAGTTTTCAAGCTGATTTACTAATATTGTATTGTTTTTTAACACAAATTATGTTATTATTTTTTAGTCAAATAAAAAATCTAGGTTTTAATACTTAAATAAACGACTTTATTTTTTGATATATTAAGATTTGTTGAATCATGATTATTTTTAAATAAGCTCAAAATCCGAAGAACTGAACGTGTATCTACATACATTACCTACTTATCATAAGTTTAATTTCTCGACCGACGGTTCTTGGTGGAAGTTTATATTAACAATTTTTAAAATGAAACACGATATATAGTTATTCCACTATTGACATTATTTATTTTGCGAGCCGGCTTTCAAGAGCTACCGCTCTCATCGTCAGGCAAAAGTGAAATGTTTACTCATCATTTTATAGATGAATAGCAGACTAAAGACTATGGTTAAATTAGTAACTGAAAATTGAAGAAGTGAAGAAAATCGTATGAGTGAAACAAATCCCAGAAATCATGATTTTCTACAAATTTATCAAAGACAATTCGAATTTTTATAATGGAATTGGCCCATCATATTACTTGATAGTGGTAATCTTGCAGAAATCCAAAATATAAATACCTACTGATGATAATAATTTAGATAATAATGCTACACAAGGGATATTGTTAGATGCACAGGCTAATGCTATTGATCATAATAATGCAACAGAGAAGGGAAGCATAAGAGTCAACATCTCGTTAGTCCCATATTCAGAACATTCAGATTCTGATGAAAACTCTGAGACTTCTCTTGGAAAAACGATGAATCATGGAGTAATAAAAATTTAAAATTCAAATTTAAAAAATCAAAAAGAGGTGTGATAAACTCGCCCTCTGTATATTATTATTTATAAGATTACGGCAACCCGTCCCTTGTGGGACGATTTGTGCCAAGTACAATATTTTTAGAATATAACACGTAATATTAAGGCATTTACTTATAAAATAATAAAATTTCTTTTGGCGGATTTTAAAATCTTGAGATATACAGAGAGGGCATCAGTGTGCAAGAGGCAAGACACTTTGATCGGATACTGGACTTCAGCTATCTCATAATACAAGTCGTAAGAGTCTCTTATTGGGCAACCGACCTCTGTATATTGATCACACCTAATTTGAATGCATTTTTTTTATAAAATTGTATATATTGTGATCAATGTATAGTAAAGAATGAATGAATAAATAAAATAAATTGCCTCAAAGGAAGAAAATCCTTGGCCCAAAAAATATTGTCTGCTTAAATAATCTAAACGAGACTGAAAATATCTTCACGAAAATGGACTCAGGACTACCACGATATCTAAAATAATGCTCCACACGAATTATTATTTTCACATTTTGTCACTCTTCATTATTTTTGTCTAGCTATCAACGAGTATATCGCTAAAGGTGCAACTTTTTTGTTCAACTATGTTCAACTCCGTGATACAGGATAGACGATGTTCCAGGCTGGGTAATATCCTGAAAAGGCTAATTGGCCAAAAAGAGCACCGGTCTTCCGTCCGCAAGGATTCGTCAGCCCGTGATTTCCCTCTTTCACAATACACCGTTCTTATAACGACAACAGCAGAGCGCAGGAAATATCGTAGAAAGAGGTGACGCAATTGGCACAGAGTCGCTCTGAATGGAGGAGGCTGGTTTCTGCTCTGTCCTCCCGAGAGGAGCGTGATGATGATGATGATGATGTTGAAGTATTTATCCTATATATTTTATATTACTTCAATTTAATTTGATTTTCATATAAAACACTTTAAAAATAACATTATTATGAGACCAAACAGTATGCAATACTTATAGGCAAATTGGGTAACTCCATCAATTATAGCATTTATTTTACAAAATCTATCACAGAAAATTAGGTAACTCCAAAAAAAGGCTACAAAACCATTATAAACATAATTATGTCATGGTTATTGTGTTACGAACATGTATCTACATCATGTAGATATTTTAGAATAAGGAAAATAATAATAATAATATGCATAACAAAAATATTTAGTTTTTTGTCCGCCCTGTAAAGTAGCTATTTTGGAGTTACCCAATCTGCGAATTAAGGTATCGATATGTATATAACTTAACGATGAATCGATATTTTTATCAATACCAGCTTTGTACGGGATACCAAAATAATTGACTAACTATTGACTAACTGACTAATATTTTTTTTTATTAATAATATAAGGTAAGTCAAATCATTACTATCCTATTCCATCGCATTTCCTGAGACGAAATGTTTTTAAGGCCCCTTTGACATGGGGCCCGTGCTTTTCTTTTTGTTTGTAGCACCTCTGATACTGAAATAACTGGAGGTATTATAATGTATATTATGTACCATGATAATGTGTTCTCTGTATTTCGTCTTTGTAAAAACAATGAGTAAAAAAAAAAAAGATATATTATAAGATTTCCTTAAACCATATGGTGCTGTAAATAATAAAAAATTTAAAAAATAGACGCGTCTTGAGTTTATAATGCATATCGCAACTAGATGTAAGCCCTGCTTTCCTCAGAAAATAGTTATCATCGCCATCTATCGACAAATTTTAAAATCTATATTCACACCAAATTTCCTAATATATTATGTACATATTATTGGTTGAGAAGGAGACATTAATTGTTCAACAATGTGCACAAAAAGCTGGTTTAGGATACTTTATTTCTTTATTTAATACAGTAAACGGCCAAAGGCTTATAACAAAAAAAAATATAACTCCTAATTTGTAAAACAAAAATGTAATATAAGTTTGGAGTTTGCATAAGATAAGTTAGAAATAAATCAAAATACACTTTACAGTTAGCAATATGCTTGTATCGTTAAAATGTAGTAGATTGGCAGCTGGAAAAACCCAATGTCTACTATCAATCAGAGAATCTAGCTTTAGTTTACTGGTCAACTCGAGTAATTTATTTATCTATTTACTTTGCTGTACATTGATAACAAACAATTAAGTAGATACTCATTTATTCATACCATCACGGATTTCTCACAAGTGGGGATAACAACAACAAATTATACATACAACAAACAAAGCTACATTTGCATTTAATGTAATATTATCAAATAGAGGACGAGTCTATTGCGAAAATAAGATTTCTTCCAGATAACCCATAAAGTTACGTACCTAAAATTGATTGAAATCAGCAAGCGAAATGGTTGTATGCACCACAATTATGCAGTTGACATTTTGTATGCACCACAATTATGCAGTTGACATTTTGTATGCACCACAATTATGCAGTTGACATTTTGTATGCACCACAATTATGCAGTTGACATTTTGTATGCACCACATTTATGCAGTTGACATAAGAATCGCCCAACTTCTTAATTATATGATCATGGGGTGGAGACGTTAATTAACATTTTCAAATGAAACTTATTTACCAAAAAAAGATTCATTTGCTTAGCATCATGTTAATAAATCTTCAGTAAATATTAATAATATTTTTGATTTAAAACCACTCTAGATTAATCATACCAGTTAATTCTACTCACCGATAGATAACCTATTTGAAAAGGTATTAACTAGGTAGGTATGTTAGATATTATGTGAACTTCCTTAGGAGTACAGAGGAATTGGGAATGTTACATAGGTTCAAAGAGTACTCTTAACCAAGCCTTGAGTCGATTCATAAGCGTCAAAACTCTGTAAGGAAGTTCACATAATTATGTATGTGCGTCATAAACAAGATACCAACCTAGATAATACTTATTCAAATAGGTTGACTAACAGAGAGTAGTATTAACTGGAATGATTTCTAGAGTGGTTCAAAATATGATTAACATCTACACTTCATAGCAAGTAAAATCCAGTCTCCGACATCCAATTGTGTCAAAAATTCATAAAATAACTTCAGCTAATAGCAAATGTACAAATATTCTAGTTATTTCTTTCGTTAATTAACGTTATTTTAAAACTATCGCCTCCAGTAAATATTTGTTTTGATACAATAATGTTTCTAATTTGAATTTATAAAATTCAAAAACTGTTTAATTTTTTTTCTAAAAGAATATACTTATTCCGAAACGAAAACATAGATGAACAAATTATTTTTTTCTGCGTAAAAAGGTTTTTAGTGGAAGGAAAAAAGTTTGAGGCTGTTTAGATAAAATTGTTGTAGGAAGGAAAAATATACGTATAAAATAATGTACCTACATTGTACCAACCATTCTATTACGTATCTCAGTTAATAACAATTCTTATCATTAATCCGTCAAAAGCTCGTCATTTTTATAAAAAAGGCATGGTACTGTCGTATAAACTATCCGTATATTAAGTATTAATAGAAATTAATTTTTTCACATATTTTTCACATTTTCAGAAGTTCACATAATATCTAACATACCTACCTAGTTAATACCTTTTCAAATAGGTTATCTATCGGTGAGTAGAATTAACTGGTATGATTAATCTAGAGTGGTTCAAAATATGATTAACATCTACACTTCATAGCAAGTAAAATCCAGTCTCCGACATCCAATTGTGTCAAAAATTCATAAAATAACTTCAGCTAATAGCAAATGTACAAATATTCTAGTTATTTCTTTCGTTAATTAACGTTATTTTAAAACTATCGCCTCCAGTAAATATTTGTTTTGATACAATAATGTTTCTAATTTGAATTTATAAAATTCAAAAACTGTTTAATTTTTTTTCTAAAAGAATATACTTATTCCGAAACGAAAACATAGATGAACAAATTATTTTTTTCTGCGTAAAAAGGTTTTTAGTGGAAGGAAAAAAGTTTGAGGCTGTTTAGATAAAATTGTTGTAGGAAGGAAAAATATACGTATAAAATAATGTACCTACATTGTACCAACCATTCTATTACGTATCTCAGTTAATAACAATTCTTATCATTAATCCGTCAAAAGCTCGTCATTTTTATAAAAAAGGCATGGTACTGTCGTATAAACTATCCGTATATTAAGTATTAATAGAAATTAATTTTTTATAAAAATGACGGATTTGATACAGTATTTTTAGGAATTGTTATTTACCTATTGAGATACGTAATAGACCTGCAAGTAGACATTTTTTTTAAAATTTAATGAAGATATAAAAGTGTCTACCTAAGGAGAGTCTACAAAAATGTGTAATATTGTGGAAAAACTTAATAACAGAATCTTTTTCGAAATCGACTAGATCTTTCACAACCGCAAGTGAATTAATGAATTTCATAAACAATATCTTCTAGAGATGAATCTAGGCTTGAAATATGCTACAAAAATCTTCACAGAAAGCAATATTTATTTATTTACGTATACATATGGCACAGACCTATAACTTGCTGAGATACACTCGTAATATATGACCAAAAAAAATAACAACGATATAAAAAAAAAGTTGTAAATAAATGTATAGCACCAATAGACCGACGGTAAACAGCAAACATTAAAATAAATTATGCTTGTAGGATGAAGGTGCGGTAGATCTGTAATTGATGAATTTGAAACTGGGATCTCTCAGTACATTGAAAGTCCGAGACAGACATACAAATCGTGTCATTTAAATGAGAAGATAATGTAGTAAGACACAAAATTGTTTTTAAATAAATATCTAGATTCTTAAAGTGGAGACTATGATGGTGACAAAAGAGAACTTAGTAGATTCTTAGATAGATAACTTAGTAAAGACGGAGTGATGATAATAATCTTTTTACCGGTAGAAAGTGGGTATGATTGGGTTTTGAAATAAATAAATAAAAAGTACGGAAAGGCCTATACCCAGCAGTGGAGAGATAGCAAAGGAATGAAATAAATATTTGAGAATATTCCAGATCTATTGCCTGATAAATAACAACTTACGGAATAATCCTGGCACCAGAGATGTGACGTATTTGAAATAAAAGTATTTAAAATACAAATACAAAATACGTACAAATGTATTTTGTATTTCAAATACCTTTTTGTAAAAAGTATTTTGTATTTTATTTGAAATACTTTTTTTGAGTATTTTGTATTTTACACAAAATACTTTTACAAAATACCTTTTTATTGTTTGAAACAAAATTCTGCCATTAATAATTGATATGCGCGTACGCAAGCTTTTTTTGCCAATTTGTTGAATTACAAATACAACGTTTCCATTAGAGTACTCCATGTTTGAGATATACACACATAATAATGATGATTGAACAAATTATACATGACGCCGTTTAATGTTTCATGGCCATTTCAAGGGCGCTGTGATTTCTCCTGAATGGTAGCATTTTCAATTTTGTCTGAAGGCAATCTATTCCAGGCAGATGACGCTGCGACTCTGTTTCTTCTTTCTGCAAATTAAGAGGTATTTGCCCTTTTGAGTTCAACGAGTTTAAGAAGCTGATCACAGCCTTCGCCACACATTTTCGTCAGCGGAACAGCTCAGTGGGTGGTGTGCTGCCTTGTGGACAGTGAGACACAGTTTAAACACCACTATCTCTAGGACTTTCAGTTAGTGTAGACTTCTTAGTAGTGAAGTTATGTGGCAGCTCTTATTCTCTCTGTAAATGATCCGGAGGCAACATTAAAAACCATCTGAAGACGATAAGGAAGAGTCTGGAGCAGTCCTGTATATAATATGACGTTACAGTAGTCCATACGATTTCAGATTTGGATTATCCATTCTGATTTATTTTGTAGCCCAAGTCAGGAATTCTCTTACCTGCTTGATAATACTCAATCCATTTATGACAAATCTCTTCTAACAACTGTACATTTTGTCATGACTTAATCAATTTTTTATTTTTATTTTGACAGTTCTTCCTAAGGGTCATCCTCATTGTCTGCAAGCAATGATATATCGAATCATGTCAACCCTTTCTCCATTTATGTATACTCTTGTCCAGTTTTTCATTCATCAATGGCATTCATCAATTGTCTGCAAGCAATGCTATATCGAATCGTGTCAACCCTTTCTCCATTTATGTATACTTTTGTCCAGTTTTTAATTTCTTTTTCATTCATCAATGGTTTAAATATTAAATACTTTTGTCTTACACCTTGTTCGACTATTTGTAAAAGTATTTTAAAAAGGTATTTTAAAAAAGTATTTTGAAAATACGTATTTTGTATTTTGTATTTAAATACCATTTTGAAAAAGTATTTAGTATTTTGTATTTGAAATACAAAAATTCAAAAGTATTTGTATTTTGTATTTAAATACTTTTTTGGAAGTATTTTGCACATCTCTGCCTGGCACAACCTTAGTTAGCAAAGAGCGCCCTTGAGGTGGATTTTTTTCACAAAACGGCGCTTTACAAATCATCCAAATAATAATTGTAGTTTAAAAACCTTGGATTTCCTCAGAATACTGCACTATTTTCTTCTATTCAAGTACCAAAACTGCAGGGTTACTCTTGACAAAACTAAACACGATCTTAATCTAGTCTTGATGTTAATCATACGACGCACGAAGGGACTATGGTCAAAAACCCACCGATCTGTTTGCGTGTATTTTTGGCCAATAGTCACTTCGTGCGTCGTATGATCAAGATCAAGACTAGATTAAGATCGTATTTAGATTGTGTCAAGAGTAGCCCTGCTGTTGTTGTTTTTAAATAACCATTCATACCATGGAAAATGCAGAAACGTCTGTCTGTACAATAACACCAGACACGGCCTACTCGAAAAACATCTACCGACCATAAAGGGTCGTTATGAAAACCTTCAATCCACATTCAAGTAAATATAGTCCACCGAAGCCTCGCACATAAGAATTAATGTTCATCACCCTTATAGTCAGCCTGTTTAATAAATGTTTTTTCTATTAATATTATTGATGAACATTGTATAATAAGTAACTAGGTACCTGCATAATATTACTATACAAGTAGGTACTTGATATTTGCATCATTTGATGTATGCTCTGAGAGCAATCACTAAATGGCGCCTCCACGTCTCTGAATCAATACAAAATAATCAGCAACCGCTGGCTACCACTCGCATGAGTGCTCACAATCATCGCATGAACCATTTTCACCAACAACACTGAGGTAATTAATGTGTATTTGTTTTAAGGGACTATATAAGGTCCCCCTTATAATGTGAAGTCATGAATTGATTTCTGTGTCATGTCAAATGACACAAGGCGTATTTTTAAGTAGGCATGTTTAAAAAAATTAAGTAAAATGAAAGATGACTAGAAATAAAGATGTTTACAGACTTTTGTCATCAATAATCAAATCAATCACAATTCCCATAAAAATAGAAAAAAAAATCCGTTCAAAATCATCTACTACTACTACTACTTCTACTACACCATCACGACGTATCCCTCAAGTGGGGTAACCAGTAGACCAGCTGCATGTAATAAACATGCAAGCCGTCCTCTCTGTGCCAACAAAAATTAAGACATCACTGAATTTTAGATGTCAAATGTTTTTATTTTTCGAACTCTTGCCTTCTACAGGACACTCGAAAACTTACGGAAAAGAGTGAGAGACCAATTCTAATTCAATACAAAATCACAACACAGAAAGTGACATAAAAAACAATTATCCCCTTTCTGAGAGGAAGATTAGTTAAGGGTTGATATTTATCAGCCCGTTAAGCTTGGGTTGATGGAAATGCGGTTAAAGGAAAGTGTATAATAGCGGCAGTGGTTAATCAAATCATCACCTCACATCATACATCAATGGACATAGGATGATGATAATGATGGGTCGACAGGTCGGCACACTTCATCGTAGGGTGGAGGGTCAATTCTGTATATTGTATACATAGGTAGTAAAGCCAGTCAGATCGTGTTATATCAACCTGCCAAGTGGTGCGAAAAGACAAACTAATACTAATATTGAAGGTTCACAATATAACGTGGATGTTTAAATCATTTAAATCATTCATGCACCATTGAGACAATTTATTGGGATGGGAATTTGAACGTTTATGTCAAAACACGTTTCCAAGTTGTTTTGGAAAACGATAGTTTTATATATAAAGAGTTACAATCCATTGGATTGGTCTGCAACGAGTTTGGTCTTTCCTCTCCATTCGTCTCTATTCTCAGCCAGTCTTTTCAGCTCCACGTATGAGCCACAGTTCATGTCCCTCTTCAGTTGGTCCATATACGCGTCTCTTGGTCGGCCTCTGCCATTTGTCCCCTCGGTCTTACCCTCCGCGATGGCGATGAGTAGTCCTGGGTGCCTGATGTTGTGGCCAATCCAGTGAGCTCGTTGTTGGCCGATTCTCTTAAGAAGTTGCCTTTTTTCGCCTACCCTGGTTAATACTTCTTCGTTTTCGACGTGTTCCGACCAATGGATCTTAAGCATGCGTCTGTAGCACCACATCTCAAAGGCCGCCAACCGTCCGCTGCTGATGGTCCACGTCTCACAACCATAAAGCAGAATGCTCCATACAAAGGCTTTAGTAAGGTTCTTCCTTACGCTTAAATCAATATTTGGGGATTCCAATATCTTCGATTTTTTGTTCAAGGCAATCCTTGCCTGGTTTATTCTGCTCACAATTTCCGATTTGGAGCGTCCATCCTGGTTTATTCTGCTGCCCAAGTACACGAATTCTCTTACTTGTTTGATGCTCACTCCATTTATGGCAATGTTCGCAGTAATTATTAATTAGGCGATAGTTTTATTAGTATGTAAATATGTTTTTAAGAAACCAAAAAGTTGAATATTTTATGAAAGTTGTAACATTTATAAATTTCCGGGTATATGTTTTTACATTGACAATTTCTGGGTTAACAAAAAAGATTAATACATTCATTCAAAACATTATAAAATTAACATCAATATACTTAAAAATTCTCTCAAAGGATGTAAGTTTTCACAGAAGGCGATAGTTGATGTATTTTGGACCAAATTTTATACGAAGTTCTTAAATTTTGAAATGTGATAGATACCATAGTTTTTCTCGCATTTCTGATAACTTCTTTAGGGATATTCAAGATGATTCAAAATCAAAGACTTGTTAAAAAATTCAGACGCCTTCCATTACAATCTCGAAAATATGATTATGTACTTCTTTATCAGAGAGCCATATTTCATACTTCCAAGTACTAGTATTCGGAGATCTCAAGATTTAAGTTATTCTATCATTTTAATTACTATTATTTCTACAAATTAGTTTTTACCATAGATGTCAAACTACAAAGGAATCTACTACTACACAGTTCTTGATTACATAATATAGACAGTACCTACTTTCCTCTGTGGGTGTCGGATAGCAAAGGCATCGGTGTTGCCGTGCTGTTGTTGATAATATAGAAGCCAAAATAAATAAATAAATAAATAATGAATATTTAAACCTCACCACAGAATTAAGTGTTGGGTTCACATTAATTTCAATTGCTAATGTAATTTACTTGTTAATTATATCACTGTACTATAATATTCTGTTATGTCCTTTTGTAGCGCTAATAATTTTACAGCATTTATTTTCTACTTCGAATTTCGAACAGTACAACGAAATGAGTTATGCATCTCGGTATTTGTCATTATCTTTCCACCTTACCGAATTGGACATTTCATTTCAGGATGGTATTCGAAAATAAATGCTTGTTTTGTAGAGAGGTTCGAAATTTTTTGTTTAATTCGTCAAATTATGTTTTTTATTTATTTTGCGATTAATTTTATTTTTCTTATATTGTTTGGTTACCTACCGTTTTAGTTTACTATACTCTCTATTCTATATTGATTCAAACTAAAATAAGAACGTTCCTAAATTTAATAATTAAGGTCACTTGAACTAAAATTCGTATTTTATATGATATTTTAGAGTTTGTAGAATACCAATGTGCACTAACTTAAATTGTAACGTTCCTATTTTAGTTAGTGCATACTAAAAATGAAATAGAATAGGGGGTAATGTCTCTCTAAGTTTGTATATAACAAATATTAAAAACACGAAAATAAAGATTATTCCTCTTAACGAGGATAACGATTTTATCTTCCACGTGCGCATGAATATGTAGCAAAAATCCAAAATATTAGAATCCCCTTATATTGATCTAAGCGTGAGGAAGAATCTCACTAAAGCCTTTGTGTGGAGCATTTTGCTATATGGGTGCGAGACGTGGACCATCAGCAAGAGGGAAAGCGGACGGTTAGCGGCATTTGAAATGTGGTGCTATAGACGCATGCTGAAGATTCATTGGTCGGAACACGTTGAAAACGAAGAAGTGTTAACCAGGGTTGGCGAGAAAAGGCAACTCCTCAAAAGAATCTGTCAACAACGAGCTAATTGGATTGGCCACAACATCAGGCACCCAGGACTGCTCATCGCAATCGCAGAGGGCAGGACCGAAGGCACAAATGGCATAGGTCGACCGAGAGACGCCTATATGGACCAACTGAAGAGGGACATGAGCTGTGGCTCATATATGGAGTTGAAGAGACTGGCTGAGAATACGGAGGAGTGGAGAAATAAGTTAAAACTCGTTGCAGACCAATCCAATGGATTGTAACTCATTATATATATATCTGAATTCTGAAATATATACAAGGTATGGTGAATGTCTTATATTCCTATTTTGCAAAGGATGCGGCCGATGATTGTATTCTTAATTTCCATTTTTTTTTAAATTCATATAACCGTCATTTATACTGGAAATTCATTAAGTGAGCTGTGTGTTCTATATTTAAAATATTTCAACCTTATTCCGTTGACCAACAAGGGAAGGTACCTACTAGATACCTACATCAAACATTAATAACAATTATCTCACTAACAACGCAATTACCTGTTTTTGAAATTAGGTGGTTAATCGGGTCATTTATCATTCTCCTGAATCTGGAGAGTGCAATAATAATAATAAATGTAAACCCGCCTTAAGGAGGACATATAATATTAATTTTATATTTCCTTAACTATCGTGGGGATAGATGGATGAGGCATTCGTTCAGTAGTGAATGGTAGTGGATTGATAATAAAAAAAACTGCATCTATCTGCACTTCCACAACTATATGTAATGAACATACCGGTCGTCTCAACAAAGTTTATTCCATAATAATGAAAATAAAGAACCTACACAATAAAATACCCCTTCGTTTATGGAGTAGGCGTAGGACATGGCAAAATGGATAAAGATCTTTGTCAAACTGTCCTGGGTCTGGGTGTTTCATATAATATTATGTGTTCAGTGCATTGTATATATGTGTATCGTCGTGTTAGTACCCATTAAGATTTTTAATAGGGTGAATAGTTTGAGAGATGCTGAGAACATGCAGGCGGATTTGGACCGTTTGTATTTGTATTATGTAGGTAACAATCTTTATTTGAATGTTTCTAAGTGTGCTTGTATTTCTTTTACGCGTTCTAATTCCCAAATAATGTTTGATCACATGTTAAATAAAGTACCATTAAAAAGATGCAATGAAGTTAAAGATTTGGGAGTAACATTGGACAGGAAGATGCTATTTAGGACTCATACTGATAACATGATTGGAAAATCCCTCAAGCAGCTGGGATTCATTCTGAGAGTCACAAAACAGTTCCAATCAGTCAACACACTTAAGATACTTTACTACACATATGTTCGAACTTGTCTTGAGTATGCCTCAGTTATAATATGGAATCCCCAATATGTAACAAACATAGAAAGGTACGAAAGAGTACAAAACAAATTCTTAAAATACCTAGATTACAGATGTCGTTTGGCTTTTGATAATAGAAAACAGTCAGCCCTTCATCACAAAATCACTACCTTGGAAAATAGACGCACTATTAAGGATATGAGATATGACATATTTACATAAGATTATACATGGTACTGTTGATTCTGATTATCTCATTGGACAAATTTCGCTAGATTGTCCCTTACGAGCAACGAGGAACTCTTTGACATTTAGGCTTCCACGATGTAGGACGAATTATGTTCAAAGTTCCTTAACAAAGAGCATGTAATAATTATAATGTTTTTTTTTTCAAAAATATAGATATATTTCAATGTTCTGCATCTAAATTTAAAAGTTTGGGACTAGCTCGGTCTGTGTGAATTGTCTATACATATTATATTAATTAATATGAGGATAGTATTTAAACGGTAGTGACATATTCCTCATAACATACGGTGAATTTATAAGGAAAGTGCAAACACTATTTTAAATTGTTGAAGGGTGTTTGTATATAGTATATTAATTATATTTAATATTTAAATATATAATTATTATGTATTTAAATAATTTTGCAATCACTAGACAAGATGCACCCCCTCACCCCATATGGCTTCTGTGATATCTTGTAACAGTGTACAGTGAAAGATAATAAAAATAAATTCAACCATAATCATCAATATAATCATATTTTCTAACTGGATACTTTTGGATAACCTTTAGTAGAAATTGACCGAAAATTCAATGGGCATTCAAAAGAGTACTCTTGAGATTGCCCATTGAGGTGGGCGAAAACGTTAGAGTTTAAATAAATATAGTGAAAATATAACAGAGTTTTTAACTATTTTAAATGTTTGTTTTCTCTGGGATCGCATTGGCCGAAGCGTGTGCGTGGTCCCGGTAGAATATGGTGACCCTTTAATAATAATAATAATAGAAAATCAAAAGAATTTTATTTGCCTTTTCCTCTCATTAAAAAAAAATGTGTTAACTTCATAGATTTTGTGAAATGTTCAAAATTAACAATATTCTTGTACAAACACAATGACCTTTCTCAAAAACCGTAAGAGGTAATTTAACCAAAAGTCATAAAAGTAGGTATACCTACATCTTTTCATATATCTTTTCAATACAAAGTAAAATTTGTATTATTTCTATTTTTATGTATGTAGGTTTTTTCTACAAATTTATAATATGTTCTATTATTATGTTCACATTTTAGGCGGGTACACATTTGATGGATTTACTGCCATTTCTCTGCGTTTCCATTCAAAAATAATATTCTTTATTTATGAATTGCCGCCCGTATCACCACAGCACTCTTCAATTGTTAGGCGAAACATCAATAAATAAAAATACTGGTTTGTTTGTAGATAAATTTCGCATACAATAACCAGAATGGTGAAAAAATATCAAAAAAGTCAGGGTATAACTTGTATTAAGCAATATGTTGCAAACTATATATGCAATCGAGAAGTTTGTGAAATGTCTGATACTTCTTGAAATTTCACAATTTGGGAATACATTATAATTAGGTATACCTATCAATCCTCTCTCGTCACATACTTTTAGGGGTAGGCAGAGACGACGAAACGTTACATAAATTAGGGTCATTGAGATTCAGAGTTCGATTCACCAAGTTTTCAATAGAAATATTTCTTGTAAAAATTCGAGATTTGGCGATATTCGGCCATGGCGTGATTTGTATAAAGACATCTAAAAAATATGCATATTTGAAGATCTTTATGCATTTTCTTAATGAAAATTTATTATATACACATACTTATTAGTTTTAAGATGTAGATACATAAAGTTTGATTGTTGTAGATCGAAATTAAAACTAACAAATAATAATATCAAGAATTTTTTCATACAAATATCACACTAGGAGTGTTTTTGGGTCAAAATATATAAGAAAACACGCCAAATAGTCTCATAAAATGATGAAAATTACTATATACACATAGTTATTAGTTTAACGATATAAATATATAAACTTTGATTGTTACAGACCGAAATTAAGACTAACAAATAAAAAAATTAAAAAAAAATTATCATACTCTTGACGTATGTCACTTTGGCTGGATATGGCTGCGCCGTGCGAATAAGACCAACCTTTTCTTAATGTCTAATGGTAAAACCAAGACATTCTGTATAATATGTACCTAATGATCTACGAAAAGGTATTTTAAAATGGATGTAATGGAATAGATAGGTTGACTTTGAAATTTATCAGATGTTTTGATATCTTTATTTATTGGAAATATTATGGAATGGAATCGAAACTTTTAACTATAACGACATTTCTCACAATAGGGTAGTCATAGACTTACTTCCTGTAATAAGTCATCATACAAAGTTAACAATTTAGTTATTTGCCCATAACAATGATATTATTTCGTCAATAAATATCCCAGAGACCTCACACAATATCACAAGGCTTATTTTTTATATTTCCCTTTTTAAACGTACACAATTTGTAAGGGAAATATTGTAAGGCGAGAAAAAAATGGAAAAAGGGAGATGACTGGAAAAATGTAGAATAAAGGTCAGGAAGGGTAGTTTTGGAAGAAGTAGAAGACGAAGAATAGGAATATACAGAATAGAGGAATGAGGAGATAAAAGGAAATTGGGACATTGTCAATGAAAATGTTACGGTCGTCAGTGGTTTTGGTAAAGAATGCTGTAAGGATTTCCGATACCCACGAGTATATTCTTTAAGGACGACGTGGTCCTTTATTATGGTTAATATCTTCTTTTTTTCGATATTTATGTGCATTGCGTTTTTCTTCTGTTTGGTCTATTCATGCGTCCGTAAAGTACACAATTTTTCAGATAGTTTCATTGGGGAATAAATTCTTGATTTTTTTTTTACTTATTAACCTACGTACATTTCTTTTCTATAATATTATAATTTTCCACAAATGAAGTAAATAACACCATCTATGTGCTTTTTAAAAAATATATGTATTAAGGATGTTGATAGCTAGTTGTCTTAAATGTTTTATTATTTATATTACTTACGGCGAGGACGAGCTGTAAGTTCATTAAACCATGTTTTTACACTATTGAGAAATGCTGTGATGGAATAGATTTATTACGATTTATTTATTTATAGAAATTTATTTCATAGACCTGGAACAAACGGTGAAAAGTTTGAACATTGAAAAAAACGGTGAACACTTTGCAACTTTCCGTATAGTAATACCCTCCCAATTGCTGGTAATTTCCTATATTGTACGGATGTATATGTATATATTCGCCTCTCGAGATTAAATTTTAGTAAATAAATAAAAATACAAAAGGATGTTTTGGATAAAACAGACCTAATCTTTGCAAATGTGCCAAAAGCACTAATCACATGATAAAATATGGATATTTATTTTCATAGGATGATGAATCTTAGTCTGCCATTATCAGTACGGCATACGCCAAAAGCGGGAAAGCCACAGGACTAGCTGTATATAAAAAACTTGCAATCTGTCATCACTGTCCCAAAAAATAGACATTCAGGATGGGTGGCATGCCTCATAGCTGAATTAAGTATCAAAAATGTTTTTTTTACACTTACCGGACATTTGAAAACTTACGAAAAAGAGTTGGAGTCGTTGAAGACCTATTCTACGTCGGGCCTGCACGACATTTGAATAATATCCATGCAATTCTGGTACGAAATATGAAGGTTGTCTGCAAGATTCAAGCCACATACATAAATCAATTTTGGTTAGCTGGAAGATATTACCTCTAGGCCAGTGTTTCTTAACCTTTCTAGCGAGTCGCACCCCTTTGAATCTGAAAATATGTCTCCGCACCCCATTGAAAAATATGTTTTAATTTTTTAGTCTAGAAAAATACATATTTTGCGAAAGTTATTGTTTATTGAAAAACATTGTACATTTTCTATAAATACAAAACAATATTATTTTTATTAATGACTAGTCTGTTGTTGTCTGTTCATTATTAGGTATACTGGCGAAGCGAGGTTCCTTTTATGAAAGCCATACGCGTAAGTCATCACTTGCATTTAAGCGATTTCTCGCTTCAATTTTTATATATGGCCCCCTAGTCAAAACACATTTTAGCGTTATGAAGTCGTTCGACTACAAACGAAATTACGACAATCTACCTACATGTACCATATAATTATGCGTTATTGTTGCAATTATAGTCGTAATTTCGTTTGTAGTCGAACGACAAGTGACGCTAAAATGTGTTTTGACTAGGGCTGATGCACTATTGCAGATTTCAAATATTTTATTACAAGAAATTTAATAAATGATATTTAATAATTTTTATGGTTAGGTAGGGGCTTCTCCCACACCCCCAAAAATACATTCCCGCACCCCCAGGGGTGCGGGTACCCCCGGTTAAGAACCACTGCTCTAGGCAAAAAGCTCGCCTATTACTTATGATCTTTTATAACAACAAAGTTTTATTATTATTAATTCATAAGTGTATCAAAGTTACGAATGTCAGGTGATGACAAATTAGCAAGCTAAAAGAGATTAAACTAGATCCTCTCTGCTTACGATAAGGGATGTGTCGTGAGGAGATTGAAAGGTAAACGTACATAAAAAATAGAAATAAAAATATTGATTGAAGCGGCAGACGTCTTAAATAAACATAAACAACAAAATCTCAATGCAACGCTACTAACAAAAACAAAAGAAACGAGTAAAAATTTTTTTTTTTATAAATATTTGATTCTGTTTTTTTTGGATATGTATGTTTGTTTGTAGGTAAATCCATTATATGTAGATGCATTTACCAAATAAGTAACAGATATCTTTTATTTATTTAAATTTGTGTCCATTGAGCATGTTTCTAGAATCTTCACGGAAACTCCAGCAAAGAAGTGGTCTCCCATTCTTCGCAGTGTGTTTTTGAGTTTCTCAAGACAAGTTAGTCGGTGGCCTGAAGGTAGAGTTTCGGGTTTATACACAAGAAAAAGTTCGATCCCAGGTGCCGGCAAACTCCCCTTTCACGACACAAACCCACTGTGAAATGTGTGTAAGGTTGTATTTGGGCTTATAACAAAAACCCAGATACATTTCAAAATCAAATCAGTAATGAGTTATGCCACCCATTCTGAATATTTGATTTATTTTTGGCTCGGAAAGGGCAACTTGTATATTTATTATTGTTAAATATAGATTTCATCATTAACAAGTCAAGTATATCTGCGAAGGCAGTATATGAAATTGGGATCTTTCTATTGAGAATTTAGAAACCCTAGAAAATCAGGCTACCGTCCTATTTAAAAAAAACTAGTGCACAAACAAAAGAGCACGTTCCACGAATATTCAAAATTCAAAAATGGAATAACGACAATATTTGTTCCTCCTAAACAAATACAAGGTATCTATGCTTACCTACACAGTAGATATTCCCTCAGTAGTTATGGAGGTATCCACTACCTATCGAGTACTACAAAATCATAACAACAAGGTATGTTCAACTATACTACTGACTGTCATACTCCAAAACAGGTTAGTTCCATATTATAGGTATACCTATAACTATCTAATGTATGGAAGTTGGTACATTTATATTATGTAGTAGGTCTCAATACCTACGTATTTTATAGTAATAATGTGGATTCGAATAAGTAGGGTTACCATAATATCAATGTGACAAGTGGACGCGTATTTTGAAAACGGTTTATTATTGGCACGGAGTAGACAATTTGCACGTTTATTACATGCAGTTGATCCGCCGGCTACCCCACTTGTGAGAGATGCCTTGATGGTGTGCATAGTTTAAGTTATGAAAAAAAAATACTTTAATTGTGCTCCTCTGACCATTTCATAATTTGTCTTTGTAATCTACGAGATGCCATGATAGTATGAATATTATATATTTATTTATTTTTTCATTCTTTACTGTACATTGATTACAAACAATTACATAAAATGTAAACATTCTAGTTAGAAAACTATCTTTATTGTGAGAATAAAAACCTTTACTCAACTGTATTTGCTGGTTTTAATCAATTTTAAACTTGATGCTTTTAGGTGTTTATTATGCATTAAATAACAGAGTTACCACTCGGTTAAAAATCTTAAAAAAAAATGTATTTAATAACTTCTCTGTGGGGAAATTTAATTGTTTGTATTTTTGTTGTTATAATTTATATAATGTGCCTGTTGGTACATTTTGATATTATATAAACAAAAATAAAAATGATTTGAAATTAGGTAGGTATTATTCTTTTCCACTCAAAGTGGCCCAAATGTACCTATTCATTCGTTAATAAGGGTAACTTGGTAATAAATTATATTTAATATAATAAATGACATGACTTAAATTAAAATGAGTGGAAAGGATACAATTCTTACTCGCATGATGAATCTTATTTTCTATCGTGAATATTAAGTATAATATTATTATGGTGACCCTACTCGTGTACACCTACAATGACTGTTGCTTTATGAAGTGATTCTCTCCTCACAGTCTTCGCTTCCTTTGATTGGTTTATTTTCGAACAGGTGCAACAGAATAACCTCTCGTGATTGGTGGAGTTTTTACTAAAACTTTTTGAATCGAACCTCGTAGTTCAAAACTTTTAGATGTTATTGTAATATTTGAATATTTTATTTACATAAGCATAACTTATTAGCCATATTTAGCAAAAATATTATTTATTTCTGGGATATTTTTTTGGAAGGTTCTGCTACGAAAATCTTAACTAAATACACTTATTTACTCTATCCTTCATTGTTTGATTGTTGATTTGTTGTGAGAAAGAAATATACATAGGTATAATATTTTAAAAATTGGTTTTTAATGCATTTGCCATTCTGACACTATAGATTCAATGGAAGGTATCTCAGACAGTTGTCTTCATTGGTCAGCATCTCATGTAGATCTCTTCAACATGGTTCATTGTCTGGCGTTGAACAAATGACACCAACAAGGCTTCTAAACATCCTATCTGGATGCCCTGGTCTAACCTGAGCCAAAAGGTTTTTTCAGAATCACAATGATGACGACTGCAGCATCAAAAACTTTAAAAAAAAGTAGTGAAAACACTCGGTGGGTGAATTTATCGTGATAATACGATTTTTCCAACTTACCTACCCAAATATGCAATGAAGGTTTTTTTCAGTATACGGTAATGAATACAATAGGTATATACCTAATTCTATGTTTGTATATATTATTGTTTAAAAATACTTTATAAGGCAATTACATAAATCTAACATAAATTTCCTTGCAGGAACCTATAATCGAACCGTTTGAATTTACTTAAGAATCATTTGTGGTACATATTGTTATAGGAGGGAATACTGACTATTTTTAAATAAGGAACACCATAGCCTGTTGGATAACTCCGAGAGGAAAGAGGTTACACACACACATACATACATACACGCATACCAATACTAATAAATATCTATACATGATTACATTCTCATGTACAAGTGCAATCATATATATATATACATAAGTACCAACGCGAATTTATGTCTACATCCTCACGATTTATTTATTTATTCATTCATTAAAAACATCCAATATCTACTTGAAATTCAGCAATGAGGTTTAACGTCCCATTCCGTATATATATTTATAGTGATCAACGGTAAATCTAGATAAAAAAAAAGAATCGTGGTTTGCTTCCATCACATTTACATAAAAATTCCATAAGCGCCTGCGATGATTTCTTTTGCTAAGAATGTGACCTATCTATAGGCATATACCATCACGGCATATCCCAGTAGGGTAGCCAACGCAGCCTATTGCATGTGATAAACATGCGAATGGTCCTCTCCGGGCCAATAATAAAATTAGACATTCTATCGTTGAATTGATATCCATTGTTAAATGCCTAATTCGTAATATTTTACGAACACTCGCTTTCTACAGAACACTCGAAAAATTTCAGAAAAGAAAGGGAGTCCTATTCCACGGAACATACTATTACCCTAAAGCATTTTTCTAGGAACATAGGGAAGAATTAATAAAACAACATAACATAAAACTATATGGCTATGTATGTCCCTCTTTTGTCAACAAACAAAAACCTGTTGAAAATACGTTATTGGTATTTAATGGTTATCTCAAATAATGAAAAGTTTATTTGAACTGCGTGACTAACACGGGCCAGTGAAAATATAAATAAAATTAAATAAAAATCATCGTTTTTTTCTGTCATGTTCAAAATTATTCCTTCATACATTTATGTACAATGTACAGTGTACACAAAAACCTCTACAAACATGCGTAGGTTAGTACTTTCCATGTATTGAATAAATAACAAAAACAAATAAGTAATAAAAAAATAAAGAATAATAATTTTTTACATACTCTCTAGGCACGTGGTACATTTTTGTGGGTGGGAGAGTCTTGTTTACTTTTTGTCGATGTTATTTGATGATTGCCTACCTACCATCAAATATATATTTTAAGAATAATAACACATATTAATGAGTATTTCCAGTAGAGTAAAGACGCTCTAGAAAAACATATTTTAATAGATTCGTAACGATATTTTTTTTATTTTTACAATGTACACAGGATCAGACAGTCAATTATAGAACACGATAACAAATTACAAAATCAAAAGGTGGACCAGTGAAGATCCTTAATTTACCTGAGAGGTCTTAAAAAAATCATCAAAGTTAAAAATCAAATAGTAAAAATAAAAACACTTTAAAATGCATTTAAATCAATAAATAAGATGAAAAGATTCAAGTGAACGAATTAAATAAGACTAAGTGAATAAAATAAGATTACAAAAATC
Organism: Athripsodes cinereus; assembly: GCA_947579605.1. Lineage (NCBI taxonomy): Eukaryota > Metazoa > Arthropoda > Insecta > Trichoptera > Leptoceridae > Athripsodes > Athripsodes cinereus. The sequence goes on along the minus strand of OX388322.1, from coordinate 15,883,669 downwards.
AACGTACGTAACAAAATAAAGTATTGTAAAGTAACAAAGTAACCTATATTTTCTTTAAAAAAGATACATATATCTGGGTTTTTGTTATAAACCCGAATACAACCTCATACACCTTTCACAGTAAGCTACTAAAAGCTTGTGTCGTGAAAGGGGAGTTTGCCGGCACTTGGGATCGAACTACGGACCCCTTGTTCACGAGGTCGAGACTCTACCTCCAGGGTATCTTGAAAAGTTGTCAATAATAATTATTGCGTCGTTTTTTCACCTACTAGTTTAATACAAAGTATGGCAAAAAATGCATCATGAAGCACAGAACTTCACGAAGCACAGAACGATCACGATTCACGACCTAATTGATGCCTTAAGTAAGTACCTTTCATTTAAAGTTTTTATCTAATTTGTTTTATTGAATTTTTAGTATATAATATTTTCTCACACACCCGAACACAGTTATTAGGTACATTGTGGAAATAGAGAATAAAATATACCAATGACATCTTGATCCGATGATATAACACAATTTGCATACAAATAGAAATATAAATTTATCGCGCATACTATCGACATCTATTGATGTAATTTTGAATCAACAATGTATTCAAGCCTCAAACCATTCGAGTGATTTATAGTGTTTTCTGATTTGTTCGGTAGATGCTATTACGTATATTATATAATTATTTTATAATAAAATTGTATATTTTATGATTTTCGGTGTCGGGTGCCTTGCCTGAAAAAGAAAGAAAGAAATCTTTTTTATTGAATTAAATAAAACAAGCGTTTTATTCTACTATTGTTTTATTTGGTGAGAGAGACGTCTTTCGTCTTACAAGGACATTGTCAATCTTTTCCTTATTATTCATCAGGCATTCCACCCAATATTGAGTGATTTTGCCGTTACAAACAATAAAATATATCTACTACTACTACTACTATACCATCACGGCATCCCACAAGTGGGGTAGCCAGCAGACCAGCAGCATAAAATATATAATTATTCATAAAACAGGAAAGAAATTTTAAAATAAATTATAAATAATAAGAGTAGGCACTTTCATACAAATGTTTTTTTTAAAGAAGTTTTCGACTATTTTGGGAATGTGTCTTAAGTAATTACCTCAACCCATAAAAAAAATATTTCTTCTCGAGTCATTCGTGCTTGTAAACAGTCCTTAGCATTGAAGAACATGCCCAGAAAGAAAAAGAGAATGTGGAGGAAGAGATAAAACGTAACACGACATTTACCGAATGTGGGGTAGCCAGGGGACTAAATTATGTGTAATGAATAAGTATTCAGTTCGTTACTGTCTAGTCCGTAGTATAAAAAATAAGACACAGGACAGGTGGCATACCTCGTCGCTGAATTGAGGATGTTTTTTTTGAAGTAGGATATCATAAAAAAAAATGTTAGACCAACCAATGGCTCATAGAGACGTCAACAATATTTAAATGCTCAGATATACTTAATATAGACCATTAAAGGATGACGTCACAGAAAAATCCTTGAGGGGCATCAGGCATCCCAATACAACACATTCACAGTGTTTACGGTGTAATATTAGGTGGGACGCCTAAAGAATAGATACCTAATAATCAAAAAAACTGTCAGTGTCGATTTTGTTATAATTTTGTTGTCTGACTTTCTTTTTTTTCTCTTATGGCATAACATCCTACAAGTATGATTTGCGCAATTTGATTGTTTGCCCCCCAAGCAAAAGCAAATCCATAGACAAGACCACGTGACCTTTAATGGTCTATTGGTTGCACCATTTCTATTTCTATTTTAGTAGCTGAAAAATATCGACAAAACCGTTGAAAAAACGTTGAAATTGACGCTGGCGGTATCGGGGCCCCTTAACCAACGGCTTATACTCGTATATATTTTTCTGCCTGATACACTTGTATTATTGTTAATGTAGGTACTTTTTATTTGCATTGTATATTATACTAGTAGGTACTTACCTATTTGAAATTAATTGGTAGTATGTTATTTCTGTTTTTATTTATTGTTTTTTCTTTATTTATGCATTATTTCACTTGATTGTTTTGTTTTTGATTGTATTATTTGTAAAGGCTGATACAGCCGTCTGTTATATAAATAAATAAATAAATAAAGATGTCGACGATGTTTAAATGCTCAGATATACCTATAATATTGGTAGCCCCATTTCTATGTATTTCATACCGTGTATCTAGGAATAAAAGTCTGCAAAATACCACATTTATGTAATTAAGTTAAATTTATGATTCACCCGCCATTTCGCGCAGAATATTTTCTAAGCATAACATTTGACATCACGTTTGCGTATGTTTTCATTTGAAGAAAGCAATTTCTTTTTTATTATTTTTTCCCCATACACAACAACAAGTTATATATTTCTACACAAGAATATATTACATACTCCAGACAGTATGTGGAAAATGTGCTAGGCTTTGTGAAAACTCGGTATTTTCCCGAATGTTCTAGGAAAAAAGGATTGGAGATAGCTTTACCATTTCACGAGTAAACAATATATACACTTAATAAAAATAAATACATGAGCGCCCTTGCAGTAGTTTTAATCATAGAACGACGTAATTTTCTAGATCAGTATTTTATTTGAGTGGGCCCTAATGGATGCCGAAACTGTAATGAAGAAAAATGGGACACAAATACATCAATCTCATTGAAATAACTTTGTAAAAAAAAACTAAAAGTTAGGTCTCAAGATGGAAATTTTTGTTAGATGGGCCCAAATTTTAGGAATCACTGGTCTAGGCAATTAAAAGATCTCTGGAGAGTGTGGAGGTGTTCAAGGTGTTAATGAACCTATTGTTCAGGATGTGTTATGAGTCTTAAATGGGCTCTTGTGGTGGTTTTTCGACAGAACGGCGCATTTTAAAATGAATTGCCTTATTATTATATTAGATTTTTAAGCCTTGCATTTCAAGATTTGTCCCGTGAGACATAATTTTTTTCGTTACTATTTTTAATAGTATTGCATTTATGTACATACATTGATATTTAAAAAAATCCTCTCTCCTGTTTCGGTACATATTCGTTGATTCTGAATTAATTACGTTAATTACGTTTATTTTATTTGTATCTTTTAAAAAGTAAGAAAATACGGAAAATTTCCGCTACGGACACATTAATGTTCAAGTATTGGTCATGACGGGCGGTCAATTTTTCGCTGAATTATCAAAATAAAGATAAAACTTTCAAAGCTTTTTGAAAAAGTGACGATTATTCAAATCACCCTACAACTTGTACTGTACAGCTTCACAATATTATAAAACCCTTTGGCGCCCGCAAAACTTTTTCTATTACAAAAGGAAAATGTATTATTTAAAGGGTAGTAGAGACCCCTGGAGATTTTTATAGTTGTTATTTGAAATTCATATATTGCAATGCATTGATGACTTTTTTGAAAATTCACATGTGGTCTTGAGTTTTATAAAATATTCCATCTCTTTTTTTGACATCTGTACTAGACAGTTTTAAGGAAAAATCATGTTTTATAATTTCATATTACGAACCTAATATTTTAGGTAGGTAGGTACTTAATTGTAACTCTAGGTTATTTTATTCTTCCCCACATACTTATTTACTTCCAATGGTTGATCAATTTGCTTTACTGTATTTTATCTTTGAAAATAACATGTATTTTCTAAAATTTTCTTTACGATAAGTCATCTTTGAACAAAAAATCAATATGAATCACCTTTCAAACGAGAGATCTAGGATTCGAAACCTGGTGCCGACCAACGACGTACAATAAGCATATTGTTGGCAAAGAGGTTGATTGGAAATGTATTTCGATTTATTACGACTCCTTCTTCTTTACTTGTCTTGTCGAGTCCCCTCGACGTTGAAAATCACCTGGAAGCAATCTTGTCTGTTCTGGGCAGCACGAAACAGCTCATCCACACCTCTCGTCCCGGTCCACTCTGGAATGTTCTGAAGCCAGGAAAGCCGCTTTCTTCCAACTCCTAATTAGGACTCTTAATTCATTTTTTACATGAAAAAAAGTTTCATCCCGGCAGAGAATAGGTCTCCCACTTGTTTCTATAAGTTTTCGAGCGTCCTGTAAAAGATAGGTGTTTGTGAAACATTATAGATAAGACATTTTAGTCTTTCATTCAGTGATGAGTTATGCTATACCCATCCTGAATTTGTTAACTTTATTTTTGGCATAGAGAGATGTTTATTACATATGAAGTTGGTCAGTTGACTACCCCACATGTGAGATATAACGTGAGGGTATAGGAATATAGAGAAGGAGAAAAAAATAATGTTAAAATAAAATATTGAAATGACGAATAAAGACTCAATTAGTTCACAGAGGGTTAAAAAATACACAAAGCTTTAGTAGCATTTGTTCGTAGCAGGATGTATTATATGCGTCGAGATTTCACATTTTAACCCATTCACATATTTCCACAATAGCGCCGGAGAATTTGTTGTACAAAATAAAAATACTATAATGCCTGTTGTCTAAAAAAAAAAACTAGACAATCTGGAAAATGAAGTTTTCTAAAAAATGTTTTCTCATCATATGAATCTTCTAAATAAAAGTAATACAAAGTTTTTTTTCTGTGAAGGTTTGTGGAAATATATTATATTATTATGCTATTATTAAGTCTATTTTTTTCACAGTTAGCAATATGCTTGTGTCGTAATGGTGGAATAAGTGGACAACGGATATATAAAATGCATTATATTCATATAAATACTTCCTTCAAATGCGTCGGAATTTTTATGGAACACAGGAAATGCAAATTCAATATTTACCAGAACAAAATATCCAATGTCAAAGGAAACAACTGATATTGGAGACTGGAAATCTACTACAGAACCTGGTTATCGGAACTAACTGAAGAGGGCTCTGGTTTATAATATGAATATGATATACAGAATGAACCAAAAACCTGCTTTCATATGTTCTGCCTATATATCTATAATAAACAGCTGTGATTCAAGATTTTATAAAGGGGATAGAGGAACTATATGCACATATGCCTACAATTTTTCGTTTTTCTTATGTTAATTTTGCTGAAGTTTTTTATTTTGAATGTTGAATCTCAATTTTTAATAATTTTTAAAAGCAAGACAAGAAAATAAATCTGGTAGAAAGTTCTTAATCAAACAATAGCATAAATATTATATATAATCATGTATACAACTGCAGGTTATCCTAAAAGAACAGAACGGATAGTAAAATAGTATTTCTGAATTTGCTGAAATGTAACTCTATATTTTTAGGAGGAACTGTTAAGCCTAGTATTGTTCCACTTTATCCTCTATAAGTTTGGTCTGACTTCTATGGGAGAGGAGTAGACTGTATCCATCCATGCCATTTTTCCATATTAAGATACTATGTATTTTCAAACTTTTAGGGGGCAATTGTAATCGTTTGGGTTCCTCTTTTTGAACAAGTACAAGATAAACTTCCCTGCAGTATTAGTCTGCAGCTGAGGCTTTACATCAATTTTATGTAAGGCAACAGTTTTATGTATGTAGCTGTATTTTATTGAAAAACACCTACATAGAAAATTTCATTTAGCTTTGGTACCATAGTGCGTTCTATTGCTATAGGAATGTAAATATAACATTAAAGCTGATAATAATAAAACACCTGAAGAATCTCGGCTCAACTTGGCTGAATAGTGAATGGAAAGTCTTCCATATAACAACGAGGATCAGATTATAACGCATACCTGAACATAAGATATTATGTTAAAGATTGATCAAAAAATACTTCAAAGGATATTCCAACATACATAGGTTACATTGTAGAACCTATTGCATATTATATTATATTGGTATTATCTATCTATATAATAATATATATTGTAATATTAGGTTATTGTGTTACCTACATGTGTGTGTGTGTCTCTGTCGGTATCTCAGGGGATATCTGCTGGTATTTCCTCACAATACGAACACATTTCTAGAATGATCGGTATTCTTATATTAGAGGCGATAAAAAGTTTCTGTGCGTTGATAGAGATGTTAATTTTATCGATATTATTTATTTTATTCGATGGTTTTAATATAATAAACAGAACTCATAATTATCCTTACTGTATAAAGATTATTATTATTATTACATAGTATAGTCCTCTCCAATCACGTATTTTATATTCAATGTTAAATCTATTTCAAAGTATTTAAACATTACAATTTTCTAAGGAAATTATAACTTTATACGTATTTATTAGAGAGAAAATTGATTTGAGAATATTTTAAAATCGTAGAAAATAATACCCAAAAAGTCACATGTCCCATTTTGAACGTGCAATGACAAAATGATAAAATGACTCTCATTTTGCTCATTCTGTCATTCTGAAATCAAAATTAAAATTTTCTCATAATGATGACGCAGGAGACGTTATTTGTGCATCGATGTTAATCAATAAGCTGCGGAGCACCCGGCAAAGATTCTGAATCTCTCATTCGTTTTCGCGTGTCCTGTAAAAGGCAGGTGTTCGAAAAAATAAAGACAATTTACATCTCAAATTCAGCATTTAGGTTTGCCACCCATTCTGAACGTCTTACCTTTTAATTTATTAATAAATTTAATATTTTTGTTGGTACAGAGAAGACGACTTGCATGTTTGTTTGACTACCCCACTTAAGGGATATACCATGTAGGTATGTTTATCATTAAAATATTATCATTGTTCCAAAGATTATCACCATCATCAAAACTGATCCATCGATTATTTATTTAAATAATTACATAAATTTTCATTGTCATCTCTATTCCAAGGACTTAACCCTTTGTAAAATACCTGTACCTGTAGGATCCAACATTTTTTCAGCTTATAATAAAATACTTTTGTGCAATTTATAACGTGTGCGTTCCACAAGACTTAGTCCTCAATCATCCTAACGTTCGTTTATGAAATAAGCCTTCAACACATTTGTTACATTTTCATATTGTCGGTACATAACAATACACTATCTAGACGAAGGAAAATGCCTACTTTTATATTATAAATTACCATTTTTTTTTATCATAGACAGTGTTTTGGTACAATGTTTCAAGTCGCAAAATATGCCTACTTTTTTATAAATTACCATTTTTTTTTATCATAGATTGTATTTTGCTACAATGTTTCAAGTCGCAAAAATTCCTACTTTTATATAAATTATCATACAAAGTATTTTGGCACAATATTTCAAATCACATAAATGAGTTACTTAATGCCAAAATTTAAGCATGAAAATGACATCTTTGATTTTCTAAAATATTTGAATAGCTAAGCTAATCATTTCCTTTAATATCTATGTACATGTGTTGTTACTCGTACAACAATCAATGTTTACTCAAAACAAAGCATTGGCAGTTTTTTTTTAAAAAGACATTATCTGGGTTTTTGTTGTAAACCCAAATACAGACGAACTCGAGTTATTATGTTATATTGAAGTTGGTTTAAGACTAGATCAAAAATTGCCATGCCAATACCAATGGCGGAACATTTTTTTTATAAAGGTTCTGTTATCTTGTGAAATAATATTTTGCGATTTGTTCTAGTATCTCCATAAAAAAGAAAAAGATTTTTTAATAAGTTTTCATATGAATTTATTACTATTTGGTCCAACTTAATTTACGATACATACAATAATATTATCCATTATCTATATTTCATACAAAAATTCAAACATGTCATATATTTCTATGGGCAATAAAATAGGTAGGTACCTATTTTAATATTCATATACCCGTACTCACAAACACAGAATAACTATTTTTCCAACCTATCTAAGTAACACGTCACTGACAAACAGAGTTTAGCGTAGTTACGAATTTAGGTCTGACAGACTATTCCCAGTTGCCAATTAACTTTGATGAATAATATGGCATTGCCAATAGAAAAGGAAGTGACAGGTTAGACATTTCACGTTATTACAATTGAATCGGTCATTTGAGAAACCCCATAAGTCAGTTAATATAAACTTTTCAGAAATCGCAAAAAAACTGTTTGTTATAATATTTTGAATGAAATGTTGATATCTTACTCGAATCAAAATGTAACTTACAGTGTATTTTGTTATTATAAACCTTTATTTTTTGTTAAAATAATTTATTTGCATATTAATTTCTTACTTAAAAACCTTTGGCTTATGTTGTTTCTCAAAAATCAACGTATTCATCCCAGATTATTTATTAGTGGTTGGCGTTAAGTTTAGTGTCAGTTATGAAAAGACATAAATGCATTTTGTGAAGTAACAACATAAATCACTGATTTGTGTTGTTTCCCTATTGACTGGCCAAGTTAATCAGCTCAATTTGTATCAAATAGGTAAAAATTACGTGGTTTCTTAATGAAATAACGTGCATGGCAAAACCTGACTTATGGGGTTTCTCAAATGACTGATTCAATTCTCTGTGGATATTTTGAGGTATCGATATTAAATATTTTAGAATAACATTAAGTTAAAATATTATAGAACAAATTGTTTTAATTGAGTAACATCAGGAATAATAATTATTCTTTTCCCATTAAAATATTTTTGGCGAGTACGGCGATTTATTTATTCATAAACAACAAAAAACTTCCGACTCAAAAAGTATTTCCTATCAATTTTCTGTGGTAACTTTCACACAAAAGAGAATATTAAAAGCTTAAAGTATTAAGTATAATAATACACTTCGACAACATTATCGTTATGATACAAGAACTCGACATTAGAGCTTGAATTAATAAGATAAAAGTTTTCAACACTAATCTCATGCTTATTTAATAGCTATTCAAGTTTTTACAAACTTTAAAATTATCTTAAATATGATAATAATATTACTTACAATACTTGTATTATGAATTACGACTAAAACGTTTCATAAAATTACGTAATTGAATTATTTAGGTAACTTCTTATCTTAACAACTAATAATTAATATGAACGAATGTACGTATTGAGCAGTTTTGAAATTTGTGTAACATTTTATTTGCTCGTTTCAACGTCCATGTATCTATAATCAAAATGTGTTGTATGTAATGAAAATATCTGCTTCAAGAGGAAGCAGAAAAATGACTAAAAGCGTACGAAACGGCTCTGACTGGTTTGAGTACGCACTACTCATGTAAAATTTCATCTTGAGTAGTCCTTAATCATCTACTATTTGCTCTCAAATATCACTTTTATGTACCTATCTTTATTTGTAAAAAAAATATCGAGTATCACTTGTTTAATGCACATTTTAAATATACCTTTCTAGAGAAGTCTCTCTCTTGAAAATTTCTAAGACCTATCGTTTTGTAAACGTAAAGTATTTCCTTATATCCAACCCACCAAAATTACCAGCACCTTTTCCAGACTCCTTAGGATCTATCGAAGATTTTGTTGATGTGACATATCTACTTGTTACTGCAGATCTTGGGGTAGTAGACGTAGCACTATTAGCTATAATTGAATTAAAAAGTAAAGGGGCTAAAGTTGTATAGTTCACAGTCAGTTTTGGTTTTGCTTCAATCTTGACTATATCTGGTGAAGCGAGTTGATTATATTTCAAAACATCCGGTTCAACAGTACTCGCAACATTACTGTTGTCAGAATTTTCATTTATGTTCTTCGAAGGTATTCTGGTTGTTGGCTTAAAATACGTCGGCTGTCTTTTATGATTGTGATACTTTGGAGTTGTGCTTACAAATTTTACTGACTCAGCGTCGTAGAAATGAGAATAGGTTTTACTGGCCTCTTGTGGATCATTCGTCGTTGTGCTGTAAACATTATGTTGGTCGCTACCTTCAGCCTGTAATGGACTATAAGTGGAAGACGATCCGAAAAGATAAGTGTTAGGTGATGGCGTGGCAGTTGGAATATATCGATACTGATTGTAAATTAAATTTGAACGTGTTGGTGCCGGAGTATAGAGGTACCCTGGCTTGCTAGTGATAAGAACTTCATTTAATGGAGTGGTTACATAATTTCTGTAATCGAAGGGTGCTTTGGTTGACGAAACATCATTATAGTTGTTATTGTAATCGACATCTTGATAGTCAGCATCTTCTTGACTTGGAACAACGATTCTTCCCAAAGTCACAGCTTTGTTTGGAAGATATTTCCTGTTATAGTCGTTAGCTATATTTTGTTGAACATGTTGTTGATAATTATTTACATCACTTCTTATATTATCATTCCGTTGTGTAGTAGCTTCTGAATCTTCTTCGTACCTCACGTCTGCTTTATATCCCCCATTATCTGCTGTGTATGATACTATCTGCATTCTTCCATCTGGCAACTTGACTCTGTATTCTCCTTTGGTTGCTGATCCAACGTGTCGTTGAGAATGAGAGAAATCGTCCCCTGTTTCGTGGTCCTTGACGGAATATGAAAAGGCGTATTGCTTGTCTTCCTGAAATTAAGAAAAATATAACTAATTAAAATTGTCCAACTTATGAGTCATATGGGTTGAGTCATTTCTTGTTCATGAATGTAAAGGGTGATAGTTCGTACTAAACATTTCGAGGATACCAGAATAGTTATTTTTTTTTTATATTTTGAAGCTTAGATTGTAAACCATGAAAGAGAGATATTAAAAATTATGTGACACTTATAATTTAAGCGTGTTTTTTATGAATAGATATTCATTAGTTTTGATTCGGCTAAAGGTTGAAACTGGCATAAATTGTTTCAGACTAAAAGAATAATAATTATGTCAATGCTATAAATAAGTTTTTATTAATAGAATAAAAAGTATGATCATAAATATTGAATTACTAATAATAATTAAAACTATTGTATGACGATGCTCCCAAATATATTAATCTAATAAACAATTTACAAAATATAATTAAACATAGAATAAGGCTAGTGAATAAAAAAAAAAACCCTGAAAGTCTTCATTATTAACTCGTAATATTTCAGCTGTACAAAATAATATGAACTTGTTGTAAGGCGGCAAATTCAATAGAAAACTTTTTCAATATTCCACTACTAATTGATTCAGAATATTTTCCGCTCGGTAGAAACTTTTTCGAGTACAATCGTTGTCTAGAAAAACGTTGCTTTCTGCTATAACGAAGTTGATAAACTTGAGAAAAATCTATTTTAATTAATGTTATACATGTAAAATAAAATTTTGATGAATTGATCATACTGAGAAAAAAATCAAAAGACAACCATTTGTATAATTATTCCTCAATTGTGTGTCGTGCCCAAGAAATAAAATTAAAAAAAATATATTAAACAATAAGTCACCCAAATGCAAATCTTCAGATGGGTGGTGTCAATATTAAATGGGTTAAACAGTTTAAGCACTTGGGCAGCATCATTATAATTTCATTCATAATTTTTAATTGATTTTCAATGTTTTTTTAATGTGTTTTTTGTAACTATATTTGAATTACTGGGTTTCTACTCTCTGACCCCCATAGTCTGTTGGCTTCCCTCTTGGTGTCTGTGGGGACTGGTCGGCAGCTTTGGGTCTGGGTCTCGGTATATACTTGGGGGGATTGCTGCGTGGGTGGGGATTTGGGAGGTGTGACTCAGTAAATAACACATTTATGCCTGTAAAGGGGCACAGCATTACTCATGTCATTTGCTATTGTGTTTATTTTTAATATATATATGTTGGGCCTGTTGGCGTATGTTTGTGATGAATCAATAAATAAATCATCACTGAAAATCTAGACCCCGAAATAAAAATTAAATGCAGAATAGAAGCAGCTTGTATAGCTTTTAATAAAATGAAAAATATGCCATCCTAGGACCTGGTTTCTGGCTTCAGAACATTCGGGAGAAGACCGGGATGAGAGGTGTAGTGGAGCTGTTTCGTGCTGCCCAGAACAGAAAAGATTTTTCCAAGGTGGTCGTCAACGTCGGGGGTACCCGACAAGAGACGTAAAGATGAAAAAGAAACAATAAATGAATATACTCTCACATTGGTTTGAATGTCTTTAAAGTCATTATTTGAGATCGCTGACTAATCCACAAGTAGGAGTTTGACGAATCTACGTAGTTCGAAGAGGCGATATTCGGGTAGTTATTGTATTTTTATTATTACATCGTCTACTTCTTCATCTATATCACCAGTACTTTAATATTATATTTGGAAACTTCTACCTGCTGTATTTACAGATTACAACTAAAATAGCTAAATATGATCATAATTCATAATTATTATAACATACTGTTAAGATGTTCGGTGAATTTGTAGCCGATAAAACTAAATCGAAATTATGTTTAATGAATTGAACGCCATTTAATGGTAATGTGGATTTATAAGTATCAAATTTCATTATTGTCAATTAATAGCTTAGCATAAGAAAAAATCCCTGAGGTAATTTTAATGCCGCTCAATGTCTTTTTACCAAAATAAGTATTCTAAAAATTCTCTATTTTTTAATGTTTTTAGAATTTTCTGTTGACGAAATATTATTATAAATATGTAATTTTATTTGGGTGCTTAATTTATTTACAGGCAAAATTTCATATTTTCCATAATTCAAAAATTGTAATGAAATATTTGTTAAATTTATACATTTCAAATTTTTTTTAAAGTATGTAAAATATTGATAATATCTTATTTGAATGCATTTTTCTATGGAATTGTGTGTATTTTGATCAATGTACAGTAGGAATGAATAAATGAATAAATAAAGATATGTCAAAATTTCCCATGACTTAAAATATTTTGAATAAGTATGTATTTTAATTTACTTTAATTAAACATTCGATGAATTAGTTTGACGAAAAAACAATTTACGTAAAGCGTCCTTAATAAGTTAGTTTATAGAATGTTTTGTAATTTGGGCGGGAAAGTTTTTTGATAAATAAACATTGATGACAATATTTCCAGAAGTTGCCTAATGATTTCGATTCATAATATATTTTTTATTTTATTTTATGAACAAATCAGCTTTTATGAGTCAAAGGCTGGATACCTACCTACACACTTAGCGGAGTTATGCTGTGTAATGAACACAAAAATGGAGGAAGTTCGTTTCCACCATGTGGTCCGCTCAGATGTTATAGTGATGTCTTATTTCTTTATTCGATATGCAAAAATGATTTATAAATTAAATGTTGAGATGACCGGAATGTTAGGTACCTACCTTTTTTATTTTTTTATTTTTTTTATTTAATATTTATTATTCCAATAGAGCATACAAAATTAACATGAAAAACAATATAATGGAATACATTGCCCCACTAGATTAAAATCTGTTCTGGGGCAATAGTAGAAAAAAAAAAACATACCTACCTATATCAAAATACAATTTTTCAAATATGACTTAAAATACAATTCTTTTATGTAAACTTGAATAAGAGTTAAAATAATTCAAAATACATAATGAAATAGCATGTCATACGTCAAGTCATTTAGAATGTGCAAATAAGATTAATGTAATTACCCATCTTTTTAAAATTAATTGTGGCGCATGGTATTGGATGATAGCTGATCTCTGAATGATTAACCTGTTTTCTTACTTTATTTATGTAGTTATTGTCTGTTTTGTGCTTATATATTTATAAAAAAAAAAAAATTGTAGATTTAACTACTGTCCTGTTTAAAGTTATAGGTTTATTGTATAAAATTGCAATATTGTATTTTTTCTTTATTTATATTTTATAGTTTACGCAAATATACAGTTATAACAATACATAAGTAATACAAATTGATAAAAAAAGTCGGTACATACCCAGCAAAGTTTGCGAACACATAACAAAATAAATCTTACCAAGTACCTAGATACTACAGTGAAAGAAAAAAAAAGAATATGAAAATTTTATAGATACACTGACGAGTCCGATAAACTGTGATACGATGAAACGATAGTGATAAATTCGATAACTGTGAACTGTTTGCGTCACATATTTATATTTAATAAATATTTCATAAATATATTTTTAAAATGTTGCAATGAATACAAAAAAAAAATCAAATAAATAAAGTCAAAACGAATATCATAATACTGTATACAATTTACTTTAATTTTCTCAAATTGCAGAACGTTTAATCACTACGTATGTATTATTATTCGTCGGCCGGTGTGGCGCGGAGGTAACGCTCTTGCCTTTGAGTCACGAGGTCCCGGGTTCGATTCCCGGCCAGGGCAGATTGAGGAATGACCTTTTTCAAATCGTCCTAGGTCTGGGTGTTACATGTATATGTGTTTAGTGCATTGTATAAATGTGTGTATCGTCGCGTTAGTACCCATAATACAAGATTCATCTTAGTTTGGGACTAGCTCGATCTGTGTGAAATATCTATGTATGTTATGTTATTCGTGACATCACGTCATTAACTATTGCCAAAATCGATTCGATTCCGTCAAATGATTTCATCAATTCCATCAAATGACGGGGTGAAAACCAGACTGGTACAAGTGACAAAATGATGAAACTGAGATACACCAATAAATACTATATTTTTGAAGATGTTTATTATAAAATGAAGAAATCACTTGATACATTATTTCGTAGATGGGTTATTCCGTGTCAAATCATCACACTGATTCAGACTTGATGTCTCAAATTTTCATGATTTTTTTATGCAGCAATATATCATAGCATTTCTGAAGCCCTGTATCTCCTGATCCCATTGAGATCCCATAATAGAATTTTGGTATATGTATTAATACGTAACAAACTATTTTTGTCAATTTTTTGGAATTTTAAAAATTGTCGCTTTTTGAAAAATTTAAGTTTCTTAAAAAAAAAATTTTTTTTTCAAACCGTGACCCCTATCCTGTGGCACATCAGATTAAAGCCCCATTCAACAGCTTTAAAACGAGACCTCTCCCAGGTTGATGTCACCACTGGTTGCCAGTCTATAGGCATTCAAAGGTGCCAAGACATGAGATTTTTTCATAAAAATTGTGATTTTTGTAAAAATAATAACTTCAAAAATAATTGTGCTACATAGCTGAAATTTGGTATTTTTTCATAAGTCTATGATATATTGCTGCATAAAAAAAATCATGAAAATCTGAGACATCAAGTCTGAAAATCTCTCAAAATTGTGTTGAATTAACACGGAATGACCCAGATGGCGTTTATGGTCATATTTTTACATAATTTCATTGACACAACGAGAAATGTGTATAAAGTAAAGCAACCACTACAGCATAAAATCTCGTTTTTTTTTTGGAAAATTCACTTGTACCAGTCTGGTTCTCAGTCCGTAAATGTTATCTTGTCGTCAATTCCGTCAAATGTTTTCGTCAATTCCGTTGAATGTTATATATCAAGCCTTTGACTTTCAGACATTAAGTGAACGGAACGTACCTAAATCATTATTGGGTATTATTTATAATTTCTTTGTGTTATGTTGTTTATTTTTTGTTGTTGTTGTAAATTAAGTTTTATTAATTTAGCAATTTCAATCGCCTACAAGTTTTGAACACACGTATTGACGGTAAAAAGGAATTCTTAGTAAGAAGTCTGCCAACTTTATTGTATGTTTAATAGTCTTCTTTAAAGAGAGAAAGGTAGGGATAAATAAATGCTTGAGTCTCTAGGTGGTAACAAAAACACCACGTGTAAGATATTTCTCATATTTGATTCAGCATTGAGGTATATCATTCAAAACCAAGATGGATTATTTTATTCTATTTATTTATTTATTTTATTCTTCTTGCACATCATCATTCATATAACAAAATCAACAAATCAGTTTACATAAGAAAAAATGTGATGATATGCGGTGGCGAGATTATCACTTTATAGTGATTTCTTCTATCTAACCACGTCATATTAACACTAAAAACATCAAAAAATAATAACAATAAAAACACAAAGAAGAAAAATCTCTACATAAATCAAAATAAAAGAAAAAAAATCTACAATTCACACACCTAACACTCCAAAGGGACCGGGAACTATAGGAACTATTATAGGAAGGTGTTAGGGGACGGATGTTAGCACAGAGGAGATAACTTGGAGTTATTTTTTCTACATGCTTTTAGTCCGTTTGTAGGAGACTCCGTGATGATAAAGATATATATGATAAAGAACCATTGAAGATTTTTAGGAGATTTTATGAGAAGCAAACGATATTCTATTGAATTTCACTTGTAAGGGATAAAACATTTAATATTTAGCAATGAGACTACTAGTCACCTATTCTGAATATCTTTTTTTACAGTAAGAGTAAACGAATAAAAGTATAAAACAGAAACATTTGATGTACCTACTTATATATTTAGTGTGTACTTCAGTCAGTAATTTAAATGGAAGAACTATAACGTTCTATGTTCTATATAAATTCAAATATTATGCATAGAATGTGATGTCATAAATTCATTGGAATATTAATTTAAACCAATCAGCGACATTATTGAAATCATCGGGATTGACTGAATATCACATTCCATTTTCAAAACTTTGAAATCGAAAACTTTTCAAATTAGAAGGGAGAACATAATATTACAATGAGACGAGTGCATCTTGGCAAAAAATTTATTATTATTATATTTTCAATGCTATGATATACTGTCTTTATCTTTCATATTTTTAAGCATTTTTATATCTATTATAGCATACATTTAATGAATTAATCATATTTTGAACTAATATTAAAAATATTATCATTATTGATAAAGATTAAAGATAGACCAATGGCGGAGTCAAGGATTTTCTAACAGAAAAAGAATTCCTCGAATCCCACTGTCGAGCTATTCCGTTTCACAATACAAACTACTCTTTAGCGAATGGGTGTCCCAGATCTATTTGGTTTTATCGCAAATCTATAATTACATAGGACATAAAAAATGAATATATAAAAAAAAACTTCTTATGCCGTAAATCTGTGCATAATTCACGATTTCACGGCCGAGCATTAATGGGAAAACCAGGTAGGTACCTACATATATATGTTTTTATGCCGTATCCGTTATTATTTATTTATTAACCATCATATGTTGATAATTGGTAACTAATGGGTATTTTTTGGTCTATTATATGAGTGAATAATTGATTTGTGTTAAAAATTTAGATTTATTTTTAATTAAACATAGGTTATTTTTAAAATTAATAGCCGTGAGAGAATTAAATTTAATCAAAAGTGGAACGAATGATGTATTGTTTACGTATTGTTTATAATATAAATATTGGGAGATATAAAAACTAACAAATTAATAATTATCTAAGAAGTATTACCAAGGTACACTTGTATAATTACATTTGACTACAAAATACATCGCAGAATTTAATACTTTGTAAGCACCTACCTACTTACAAATTTTGAATGTTCGAAAATCTTATACTTAAAAATATTTTTCATTTACGTCATCATTAATGTAACTGTCATCAGAATATAAAAAAATCGGAGAATAAATTCGAAATGGTAAAATAAAAAAAAAACAAAATATAGCGAGTGTTAACTGTGGAGCAACTGGCAATTAATGCTCTTTCTTAAGTTTTTGAGTGTCATATAAAAGGCACGTATTCGTAAAAATTAAGAAATTTCACATCTTAAATTCAGCGATGAGGTTTGCCACCCATCCTGAATGTCTTAATTTTTTGTTGGCATGGAAAGGAAAGCTCGCATGTTTTTCATATGCAGCTGGTCTGCTGGCTACAACACTTGTGGATATGCCATGATGGTATAGTAGAAGTAGTAGTAGAACCGATTGTAAATTTTTTATGAGACATTGAAAATGTTAGGTTTTAGTTTTTCAATTAATTCAAACCCGTTATGATGATGACTAATGATTTAATTTTCACGCCGTTTCGCAGCACTTGGCTCGTGTCAACGGCGCCAGCAAACAGTATAGTCTTCATTTTGCTTCCAATAGTATTTATTGGTTAATTCTTCCTCAGTTGAGCTGAGCCATAGGACGGGACCGACAACACCAAAAGCACATTTGCAATATATCATCTGCTGGTTGTACCACACGATCACCAAGAGTGACAAATAGTATTTAGTATGTATTTAGACAACATTACATTGATTTTACAATATTATTTTGTTTCCTTTCTTTCCATAAATTTCAATAGATAGAAAACATAGTGATGTCTAAGAATTTTATTGAAGCAATAAGCAGCACTCTTATATTAAATTCTCTTCTATTTTCTACACATGTCAGTCTTTGTTCCAATATTATGTATCCGGATTGATGTCTTTCATTTCCTCCATCTGTCAAGTTATATTGGTGTCGCTGTATGCATAATATTATGTATAAAATATTATTATATTATATGTACATTGCTGCCAACTGTCAAATGTCAAAATGGCATCGTTGAAATTGGTAAATGCATAGAGAATAATTCTGATATTATATTATGAATTTACGTTCTATTATCATATTAGATAATATTTTATCGGTAAATGCATAGGTTCATTGATAGTACTATTATCATTATTTAATTGATTTATTTATTCATCAGATTCACAAATATAAAATTGACAAGAGAGACATGAAGAATAAAATAACATATGTATTTTGATTTGGCCAGGTCAGTCCCCCAATTAAGTATGTTTACACTCCACACAATTTTTAGCATGCACAAATAAAGAAAAGTATAACAAACAAAAAAACACCGATCACGACAGTTACATTAAAAAGTTAATAAGTGACGACTTAATTATCATTACTGAAAAACGAAAAAATATACCTTATGTCCGAAAACACAAAATTTGGAGGCAATACTTCTTCTTAACCTTATCAATGAGTCGCTAAAGATATCCACTCCGTCCTCGCAATATAAGTACAAAACATATTATTATAATCTACTAATACTGCCGATTGTATAGTTTTGACCAATATCATTACTGTGTCTGTCTGAAGCTATTAATTTAAGGGTAACATTACTACGTTAGTAGGTACTTCGATTGAATGCAAAATATCGCTGGGTATATTTGCTCATAATATACCTACTACATATTACAATTTCGGATTAATTTTATTGTCATACAAGTATGTAAAATCCAGTATAATACTCAATCAATCAACTATCTACCTAAAAATCTATCTATAATGTACAATTGAGGAATTTTCTATACATCAGTGGAGCAGTAAATGCCTTAACAGTTTACAATGAGCGTTGAGAACGTTTTGTCTGAACAAGAAAATTTGCGACTTATAAAATAGGTATTTATATTTTTATTATTGAAAACACTCCTTTAAAACCGACAACGATTCATTTGTGTTACTTTGTATCTACATATTTATATAGCAATTATACATTTTTCATTGACACTCGTAGATATATCTATGTAGTTGATGAATTAATATGTTAATGACTGGAACTCCTCTCTGTACCATTAAATTTAACAAAAAAAATATATAATAATAACATCAGTTTGAGACAATATAATAGAAATACCTAAATAAATATAAAAAGTGGAAAACTCCTTTGGCGGAGCATAGGTACACCCCGAAAAGAAATATAAAACTAACTTTATCATGAAATAAATTATTCACATACCAAATAATATTTGAATTAAAGGACATTTATGAATTTAGCAAACGATTTATACTTCGATTTAGTTGGATCCAATGCTCGAATAATTTTCCACGTGGAACATTACGTATTGTGTACGTACTGACGTAGATATCTATAGGTACATGTACGAATACAATAATAGCTAAGTATCACTTATTGAAATGCAATTCTAGCTGTCATCACAATGTTCATATGTGTAATGATTTGTGATATTGCCAAAGACTACTACTAGTACTGCGTTTATAATTATAATATAATTGGTACAGACAAAAGCAGACATTTCAATTGGAGAACCATGTTTAGGTATACAATGTAACATTGTGCAAAATCTTATCAGAAGATGTGAGAGAGGCGTCCTAAAGCTAATGAATTAATTCTTAAGTGATCGCTTTCGGTGTTTATGGACAGCATTCATCAAATTCCCCTATCCTCACTGTCACGATATATGGTCCACCAATCGAGAACTGAGGCCTGAGTCAACAACACACTTTCGTCTCACGTTCCCGCTCCGTTAGCGTTCGGGTGCAGACGATGTTGCAAGCAAGTGTCAATTTCGTTGCTAAGATACACAATAGTTACGAAAATTAACACTTTGGCGCACCATCGTCTGCACCCGAACGCTAGCGGAGCGGGAACGTGAGACGAAAGTGTGTTGTTGACTCAGGCCTCTGGTCCGCACAGCGCGAGACAGAGAGGCATTCTCCAGAGTGATCGCCAACGTCGGGGGGACCTGATACGGCACTGATGGAAGAAGAAGAATCGAGAATATTTAATGCAAGCCATAGGAGTAATATTTTTTGGGATTTTCCTATTCCAGATCTCGAATGGAATCAAGATCGGCCGTCTACGTGATGCAGGAATGATTAAGTTCAATACTTTTTCAGCCCCTAGTTCGATCACTCAGCAACGAATATTCGTTACATAATTTGTACGCGACTATTCAATTTATTTAACTTTTTTTTTTAATTAATTCTACGTTATTCGATTTATTGAATAAATAAATAAGAAGTAGTCTCATTATGATATGATTTTTTAGATTAGATAAAAATAGCGAATATGAAGACCGTCCTTCACAATACGACGTTTCTATATAACTATATGAGAGAGTTTTTAATGTGTGGAAAGAGGTCAGTCGGTATAAACTTACTTTAAAACATATTTTCATTCTCATGTTCCCAAGAGGAATGTTATAGCGTAAAATTTAGAAGTTATCTCTCTGTAATCCATTCAAATAGAATGAATTTCTAATTGCTTCACACTTCACTCAATGAATAATGTATTGGGAGACCTGTGTGCAAACTCTAATAATAAATTCACCTCGGTAATGCTTCTAATAGTACTGAACTTTTATTCCATGAACCAATAAAAATGTTCGGCAAACTGCATTGCCGATGGTAAATGAGTCGAGTGTCGGGTGCGATTATACGATATAAAAATAACAGATACTAGTTTTGTTATTTTAATTGAGAACTGCTAAAAATCACTGATCATTGTTGCAATAGCAGTGAAAGAATTATAAATTAGGTTAATTTTGAGAATTTCCAAGTTACTGATAAATGTTTAAGGTGGTAATTTCGTATAAATCAGTTTTCTATGAAAATTAAAAAAAAAAACAATATTGCTTCGGGTATAGACAGAGTTTTAAGAATGTTTCCTACAGAACTAGCCTTCAAAGAAAGATTTCTAAGTAAATATAAATAAAATTAATAAGTTTATTGATGTAAGTAAATACTGTAGTCCATCCAAATGATCCAGCAATAAGTCACACATCATGAGGGTCTAGTATTTTATAGTACGAAGAGGGCAATCTGCATGCACATTACACGCATTTAGTCCGCTGGTTAGCCCACGTTTGGAAAATATCACTATGGTTTATAAAGATGTATTGAGACGTTAATAATTTAAAAGATCTAATTACAATAGTAGGTACATAATAATAAGTATGATTTTGACATTTGATTCAGAACCAGTCTCAATGTATTTAATTGATAAAATATTCTTGCGAGAAAGTAGCAAATTTAGACCGGTTAAATGTGAATCTTTTGCTAAATGTCACACGAAAGCTTTTGATAAAAAATATGTGTGCTACGGATTAACACGCACGTATTGATAAATATATTTTGAGTGCGTCTTCCATGTTCCATCAAATGTTGATCGGTTTTCAACAAATTAGGTCATGTTTTGTGTTATTTGTTAATTTGCCATTCTTAACTACAACTTTTCGACCCGTGATTATAGAAATCAAACACGTTAATAAAATATTACCAACCTATGTAAGTAAATGTTTAATTTAGTATATGTTATAACATTGTGGCGTTATTTGGTAGAGCATGAGAAAAGAATAAATAAAATTAGTAAGAATCTTCCATACAGAATCTTAATTTTCATATTTATCCCAGAGCATGGGTTGAAATTCCTTCATAAAAATTGCAAAAATTATATTCTACGAAACACTCTATATGGACTATTCTGGACTTTATATTATGAATATTTTTAATACAATTTATTGATAATTAAATATAATATATATATATATATAATTAAGAGACAAATCGGTTGTGCATCATATACAAAAAAAATTGTATGAATAGATTAAAATTACCCAACTACATTGGAACATGGTATGAATACAACATAATTAAAAACTTTAAAATCTACATTACGACCTGATCAAATTCCTTCTGTGGGTACCCCTTCCAGACATCCATCCCATATTTATCTTTAATTGTAGTCTCTCTTACTCCTCCCAGACACAACTCAAGACTTCTTCATCCACACAGAATAAACAGTATCGATCTCAACATTTCTTCCAACATAGTACAGCTTCATGCAGTTCAATACATATGTAATTAATGTGATTCCACAATTTATCACGAGTCCATGTCTTGTATCCGACTTAGAATTCTATTCTAAGTGGAAACCAGAAACTATGAAATAAGAACTCGGAACTAGGGACTCGTAACTAGGAACTCGTGACTAGGAACTCGTAGCTAGGACCGCATCTGATTAAAATAGAAATTCAGAATTAAAAGAATATTCCATTCATCATTCAATTATACAATTGACTAATTAAATAATTCGACAACGTTTTACCTACCTTAATGGCGGATTAATCACTAATTCACTGTTATAACATTATATATAAAAATTGAATGAATATCTTTAACATCCGATATGAATTAAAATAAACTTTTTTTATATATTTCACAAAACTAATTTGATTTATACATGTCAAGTTGTCGTGAGAGAATACGAAGGTACGTGCGTTTCTCTATCTAATTCCGCTGAAGAATGATTGTTGCAAATTTCATAGGCGACTTGTGGGTGAACAAAACTTTACCCTCCACACTTCCTTTCCGCAATGTTGCAAACATTCAAAATTCATATTCTTAACAATTTTAATGTGAATTAATCTGTCACAACATGTACACTAAAATGATTTTCACGCCGTGATTTTTTTGTAACTACTATAAAAATGATAACAGCGTTTCATGCGAAAGGTGACTTCAACATTTACGGAAACACCATTTTTTATGTGTTCACTATATTAGTAGTTACTAAATTGAACAAAGCTCTGGAGTTTTAGGCAAAAAGTTGATATTACACCATTCGGTAAGTTTTGAGTGTCATGTAAAAGGCAGGTATTCGTTTAATATCACATATACGACATTTAACATATTTAATGAGCGATGAGGTATGCAATCCATCTTGAATTTTATTTTTTATGAAGTTTTGTGATGTTGATGTTTTGTATGATTTTTGAAGGAGGCGACTCCGAAATTCAGAAGAAGTTTAATTTTTATAAAATTTTGTATAAGTTGTTGATAAATGTAATTATTTTTGCATGTGAAAAATATTAGTGACTATTTTTACGTCACATTCCTAGATTGGCCGCCATATTGCTTACTTTTCTCAATTGCGTGGTTGGCGCCTCGTATTTTTTGTACCATTTTTAAAATCAATTTAATTTAAAATTGGAATCGTTTAAACACCGTTTGCGAATACGATCAAATAATAATAATAATAAAAGGTGAAATATTCTCTCTTCAGATATAATTACTCAGATGTCAATAGACAGGTGTACCATAGTGAGCGTTGAATAATAATAATATTAAGTTGCGTCTTGTGAAAATTAAACTAAAAAAAAACAACATGGTTTGAGGGCCCAGACGACAGACGTCGAATAATTTATGGTACCTAGCAAATGACGATGAGATATCTAATAATATTTTTTTACTTTTTATTAAATTTTGATTTATGATGGAAAATCAGGTCACAGATTAGAAAACCTGGGATGCTGGAACGGGGAGCTTCAGTGGTCTACAGGTCAATTTACAGGTATTCAAATCTCAAGGAAAAATATACTGTGATTGATTCGGTCAACAAAGGAATTCACCATGTCGAAGACAGAAGACGATGGCGAAACCATGACTCTCATTTATAAAAATAAATCTTTTAGAGAGAAAGAGAAAAAAGT
Source organism: Athripsodes cinereus (assembly GCA_947579605.1). NCBI lineage: Eukaryota > Metazoa > Arthropoda > Insecta > Trichoptera > Leptoceridae > Athripsodes > Athripsodes cinereus. The sequence goes on along the minus strand of OX388322.1, from coordinate 15,859,811 downwards.
TTAAAGGTGTATAATAGAAAAAAACTGAAATCTTTCTATCTATCTATTCCCTCACGCCGTATCTCAAGTGGGGTAGGCAGAGAGAACTTGAATAAGAAAACTGAAAAAAGAATTGATATAAAAATGATACTGCTTGGAGAATGTTTGTTTCCACTTAATATTCCCAAAAGGAATGTTACAAGGCGAAGGATAAAATAATAATAAAAGTAATACATACGCTATCGGCATTGTCGTTGTAGTAATCTCCATTATCATCTTCATCCTCACGTTCTGGTGTGTTTTCCACTGTATTGGTCTCCTGCTCCTTCCAAGTCGGGTTGATCTTGGACTTCCTCACGTTCTTGAGTACCTTGTTGTTAGCGTACCTTCCAAGTGCCTGATAAATGGGTGGTACCACCGTTAACTCCTGGAAAAGACAATGAATTAATAAATTAATTAAAAAAGATGAATATTTATTTACAAATGCCAATTATGATGATGTGGAAACTAGCAAATCACCCCGTTTTTGGTATTTTTTATTTTATTCTTCATTGGATACAATATAATACATCGATTCAGGATTTCATAAAATTATCAATTATATAATTCAATGTACAGAGGATGAGTTTGTCGCTTGAATGCGATGTCTCTCAACAAACTCCTAAAAAAGTGATGTTCTATGTGCACGAAGATAAATTGTTGAGAAATATTTGGTTTAATTTTTCATCAAAAAATAATCTTCTTTATATGCACGAGTTATTTTTTTTATAAGCAATGTGAAAAGAGTTCCCTGACGTTGTGCTATGAAGGTTTTAAAATATTTAAGGCACAGTTCCTTGTATTGGTTGTAAAGTTAACATTTTTTAAATAACCCTTTTTTACTTACGTTATTTTCTAAATATCTTGCATGTAAGACACGTCTTTAAATAATTGTTTCAATGTAGTTTGAAAAATAAATTTATTCAAAACATCTTGTAACATTCAAACTGTAACATTTCTCCCATAGTCGGCAGATTTCAGTGACTCTCTCAGGGTTTATCGTTGGGTAAATTTATTGTGGTGGTTGTGCTAAGGAAACACTAGCATGATGTTGTATGATCAGTTTATTGACGAAGAATATGGTTACACAGATTATTATTACACCAAACAAAACAATTCACAGTTTTTAATACTGAATTACATTATTATAGCGACACTCACAGTATTTTGTAGAAGACAAGAGACATTTTTTCTATAGAGCGAGTTCCGGCTATGTCTGTTGTAAGACGAAAAGCAGGAGACTGGCCAAAATGGCTGACTCCCGGAAAAGGATCAAGAAGAAGGAATCTGTTTTTATGATAATAGCAAAAGGTATTTACGATTTCTCTAGATAGGGGCCAGGGCTTTCACAGGATTTCGATAGATGGCAACACAAGTACCATTTTTTGGATATTAAATTATAAGGGTCCCATGACACCATCTCAAGTTGTCTTTTAAAGAAAAAAAATGAATAAAAAAAAAAAGAAAAGTTTCAAAGTCAGTAACAAGAAGGATTCTACAGAACTAAGAGTGTCAAAGATAAGAAAGATTTTACAATACTGTGAGTGTCAAAACAAGATAGATTTTACAACACTGTGAGTGTCAAAACAAGGATACAAATTATCATAACAGACATTAGAAACAAATTCTTAACTAATCCTTACAAATAGACATGTCTCAAGCAAGCAAGGGACCAGGGAGATGCACCGACAGAACAGGTCGCGGATACGGAATCGTAGACAATGTTCTCGCCATACTTCTAGGTAAACCTTTACATGCTTAAGACAAACAAAATTACTAATTTCCTTTACATAATACAATAAAAACCTTCAACAATTTTCCAAACACTTTTCCTTACTCCAAGAGGAGGTATCCATTACAATTATATCTGATCTACCTCTATTATAAGGGCGGTAATCCTTTACCCTATAGCATTTTTCTTTTGTGGAAACTTCCCACCAATTTCATACAGGCTAATGGTTAATATCAGGTACCAAACCTATCGCGCAGAGCTTCTCTAAGCGACCTGTATGAACTTTCTTTGTTTGAGCGTCCTCAAACCTCACTTGGACAATAAGCTTGTCGGGCATTAAAAAATTGATAATTACTAAAATAAATTTGAGTTAGAACTGATTGTATTAGGGTAGGACGCTTAGTCATACCTCTATATCAGTCTAACCCAGGAGATGTACATGGAAGATGGCGAATCATCCAATGACTCCTTAACATTCATACTAGGCAAATAGAAATTACTGTAAGGGTACGCATTCCATACAGTAAAATTGCCGCAAAATGGCCAGCAGGTTCACACCATGTGAGAAACCTTGCCATATAATTTATTTACAAAACCATGCACACTAGAAGTTGAAACACAACAAACTTATTTTAATTTGACTGATGCGACCTTGACCCTCAATTTAAGATTTAGCATTAATGATTTGATAAACTACGGGAATTAGTGGTAGCCTTTCACGCACTTTCATACTTCATCATTTATCTGCAGTTTTTACTTGTATACTTCATTCTTTCGTACCAAGCATTCATCGTCTGCCATAGGTCATTCATCAGTTACCACATAACTCGGTGATTCATGAGTTCACGTAAAATATAAGGAAAATTAACAAAAGAATTCGTATACTTGTGTATACTGGAGGGTCAAAATTACATCAGTTATACAGTACAAAATTCTTTAAAACTAACATGTTGTATGTCTTTTGTCTGCGACAGTGGATGGGTTCAGATTATTGTGAACACGTTGCTACTGAAAACGGCTAGCATATGAGATGATAAAGGCAACTTCAGGCATCCACGGGCGCAAACAAAAAAAAGGTGATCAAACATACAAAAAATATTATTTAAGGGCGCCACAAAGTTCGAACAATTCAAAATTCTCACAGAAGCGGAACCTTGAAGAGCCTCTATGAGATTTCTTAACTAAATGTTTACAATAAGATGGGCTGCAAAAGTTACAAGTACTTGAAGAGTAGAAATACCAAATTTTTGACTATCAACAGTATTATAATTTATTTTGCTTTAAAGAAGAAAGAAAGATAATTCCTTTGACATTACTCTGACTGTAAATATAATTTCTTTTGTGAGTCTAACATTTTTTATTACATACAAAATTCACTATTAACATTGACCTGTGATGTATAGACATAGTTCTTTTTATTCATTAAAATTACAGCCCAAGAAAACATTACATTTTTACATAAATTCTTTACATTACCAAAATTTCAAGTTTCCATTGATGGATTTACATTCAGAATGAAATATAACCAAAGTTGTTACAAAATTTGGAGAAACAGAGACTTGATGAAACGAGGTGCCAATTTTTTTCGAAAAATTACAGATGATTCAGACATTTTGAGATTCTAACGTGGAATGATAGTAGAATAATAAACGGTTCTTCTATATAAGTTGATCCTTACACAGGAGAAATAGAAAAATTGCACATGCAAAACGTTTTGAATTGACGATCTGAAAGAAAATTGGCAAATAATAATCAACAAGACAAAAGATTATACGTACCAATATTCAGCGCTGGATAGATTGCGATGGACTTGCAGGAATTAAAAAAAATTCTTTAAAAGAGGAAAAAAAATTTTTTCCAAAACAAAAAAAAAAGTTGAGAAACAGTGGACACCTTGGTTTGAAAATTGCTCTAGAAAATATGGACTCCTAATAAGAATCCAAAAAAAAATTCCTCAAAGCAAAAAAATGTTAAAAAAAAAGTTTGGCAACCTTTGTAACATCAAATCTCAACAGTTGGGAACCATTGGATACTAAAAAAATGTTTGGAAGTCTTGTCCTTTGATAAGACTCGAAAAAAAAATCAATAACAATTATTTCTTTAAATTGTTAAAGTTTGGAAATCGCTGGAAAGTTTGACATTCCCTGGAAATATCGTAGACATAACATTACATACATTACATATCATATAATTAACAATTCCAGCATATGAGTAAAAGAATTATTGGTAATTATTCAAATCTGTTTTGTTAAGCCTCTTCCAGCAATATTGAGGTCTATGATCATTTCACTTCAAACCATACATAAATACTTCTCCAGCCCGCGTGACACGCACGCTAGGTAGGTACAAGTACAATGAATTTAAATTTGATTTCTTTACTCTTGAGTATATTCAACCAGATATAGAAAAAAAACTTTACTTGGACTATTTCACAAACTGGACATTTATAAATTTACAACTCTTACTTTGTAGATCCTTCAGTGTAGAATCTTACATCAACAAGCAAATAATTCCGCAAATAATTGTAAAATGATCTTAGCTAGTATCACTTGAATTTATGCAAAATTGAAACTGGAATTTTTACAATCTCTTTGGCACAAAAGGCAAAGCATGGAACAACATGTAAAAAAAAAAAACTGTATCTATAGTAGGTATACAAAATATTTCAGTACAAAATGAACACAACAACACCATATTTTTCCATAAAAACCTGTGTAGTAGTCAGACGAATAAGGTTGTCTATTACTAGTGAAGGAAGCATTTATTTCCTCATCCTCAAAACCATCAAGCATCAAGGGTTCTCTGTGTAGATAAAGAAGGCCTCGAAGAAACGTCAGATCTAGATGACAAAACATGGGACATCCTTCTATTGGAGGTCAGGAACCGTCAAGGAAGAAAATTCCGTCATAGACATCCTTCGTAGTGGTGGTAGCAGGCTTCTTAAGGGATTGTAACGTTGGAGATCTTCATCTCATCAGAAGGAAATTATCTGGACGTCTTAGGAAAGTTTGGAGTATCTGTTCACAATCTTGTCAATTTCTCGTTGTATTTATTTCTTAAATTCTCCATTCATTAACAATATCGGGTCGTACTTGCAATATAGCGGATTTCTTTTTGAAGATCATAAATGTATCTCGCATATATTTATTATTAAATCGTTTTTATTTTTAACACTGTTTATAATTCAAATAAATAGACTCGTTCATTCTTTCTTTGTTGATGTAACGGTTTTTTTTCTTATTATATGAGTTTTTTTTGAGGGCGCGCAAATGTATCACGCACTTGATTATTTATTAATTCCCACTTATTTATTTATTAAAATGTTTTTTCTTTATTATTCATAGCACTGTTTATTTAATTCAATTATTCACTGAAGCACCATCATAGTCCTTATTGGTCACGCGGTGAAATTTCTTGAAGAGCAAAGTTGTACCGTCTTGTTGTGATGGTAATGGAATTTCAACCGTTTTTTGATCGAACATTCTAGAGAAGTGTGTGTGTGTTGGTGATGCATGGAAACATGGGTGGGTCACGTGATACGTAACGAACTTATCTACGCACTATTTAATGTTATCATTTATGCACTGTTAAATTCACTCAAAACACAACAAAACACCACAATATTTAGGCATCACGTTGGAGCGCCAAACTGTAACATTCAAACTGTAACATTTCTCCCATAGTCGGCAGATTTCAGTGACTCTCTCAGGGTTTATCGTTGGGTAAATTTATTGTGGTGGTTGTGCTAAGGAAACACTAGCATGATGTTGTATGATCAGTTTATTGACGAAGAATATGGTTACACAGATTATTATTACACCAAACAAAACAATTCACAGTTTTTAATACTGAATTACATTATTATAGCGACACTCACAGTATTTTGTAGAAGACAAGAGACATTTTTTCTATAGAGCGAGTTCCGGCTATGTCTGTTGTAAGACGAAAAGCAGGAGACTGGCCAAAATGGCTGACTCCCGGAAAAGGATCAAGAAGAAGGAATCTGTTTTTATGATAATAGCAAAAGGTATTTACGATTTCTCTAGATAGGGGCCAGGGCTTTCACAGGATTTCGATAGATGGCAACACAAGTACCATTTTTTGGATATTAAATTATAAGGGTCCCATGACAATCTACTAACCTCAACCACATCATATCCAGGCCGTCCGCCATTTCCTAAAAGTTGAGACCTTCTCGCCAGATCCGCGTAAGGATGTCGGTCGAGAAGTGTACGATTCCTCAAAACAGGATAAACAACTCTTCCATTATTAGTATACAGAGGATCTTGATAATCCAAGACACTGTTTGAAGTTGGATTTGGTATGGTGTTAACAACGCGTATATACTTGGGTTGCAATTCAAGATTTGGCCTGGAGCCAAAGATTTGCTTCAAATATCCATTATACGTTTGTTGTTCTACATTGTTACCACTACGATAAGGGTAACCAGCATTTAAGTCTTGTCTCTGATAGTAATTATTACCATTCGCATCATTAACCAAGCCACTGTTTATTAATGCATTTCTGTAATCTTCAACAGTTGCTATTCTTTGTATGTTGGTTTCTACAGCGGCTATTGGAGGTTTTGGGGTCAATATTGAACCACTCTGATCACTTTTTGCTATTTCTTCCAATAATGGACGCGATGTGACAATTAATGGATTTCTTGGAGGTGGTGCGTCTATGTTTGGAAAGATCACTGGTCCTTTTCTGGAAAATTAAAAAAATACATTGTCACATCAAGATAAGTATAATTTGTTATATAATTAAAATATCAAATTGATTGAAGTATGTAATTTTTATCTTAGGATTTAAAGGAATGTAATAAGATTTTGTACGCAAAAAACAGCGTTTTTTTTCATATTCGTTATATCACAGCCAATTGATTAATAAATATCTTGCATGCAAGTTAATCTACCTTATTACTTGATTTCAAAGCTTTAATTTTTTCATTAATATTTTGTACAATATCATAATTTAGCAGCAGAAATAATTCTACAATGAGGCCATCCTAAATGCCTTAGTTTTTTTATTTCCACGGAGAGGACAATACGCATTTTTATTCATGCAGTCAGTCCGTTGGCTACCCCAAATGTGAGATATGCTATGATAGTGTAATAGAAGTACATAGTAGTTTCCTTTGCTTTAAGGCAAAGCACCCGAATTCGAGTGAATTATTTCACAATATTACACAAATCAACATATTCGTATATTTATTCAAGCTACCCTTCTTATGGAATTAACAGAAAGAAAAAGAAAACAGTTTGATTAACAACTTCTTATTAATATTCTTACCTTCCAAACACTTGATTATGCCTCCCAGCAATCTTTTGTATATATCTACTCGTAGCTTCTTCATCAGGATCCTCTCCAGCTTTCTGATATGGATGGGGATTGAAATTCCTAGGGAGAAGGTATTTCTCAGGTGATTTAGTCTCTAAGCTTAGCACTGAACACTTCAAAGTCAAACACAATTGTATTAAAACTAAAACACTTCGTAAATGATTCATTTTGAAACTTGATTATTATTTTATAAGCACTTTATGGAAATTGTGATATTTTTACATTACTTGTCGAGTAACTTGATAGGCAGCTTATTGAGGGTATCTAGAAAGAAAGGGAAAAAAATGAATTATTCGTTGAATACCCACTGTTTTCTTCATTGGATTTTCAGTGATGGCTGAGAGCAATATATTTGATATCAACATAAAAAAAACTTTTAACTTTCAACACTTTATTTCATTATTTGAAATATCAAATATGATAAAAATTTCTTTTCACAATGTGAACACAGAAACCCTAGGTGATTTGTTTAAGATTAATATTTTCAATATTAACATGGTGAGATAACTTAACTAATCAAATTTATTCTATCATCACTTTTAGTCTATTTTTAGTAGGTATCTACTATTCAAATACAAAATTCTGGTATTTATATTATAATTATATCAATTTTCATTTATGCAAGAGTTCTGTTATGTATGTATGTATGCTGGAAGATACACTTCAGATACATACACATAATAAATGAAAAGTTAATACAAATTCAATGCAATACATATCTTTAACATTTTATTACGATATAAGTAGAACTGTGCACAGTTAGTCGAAGATTTTGCTAAGTTAATCTTTAATTACAAACATTGAGTGCTCAATCCCAATACACAAAATATGTCTATTTGTGAGGTATATTGTAATGTGGGTTTCAATTTTAACATTTAAATTTTAAACAGTTAAAAGTTAGTTCCCATCGGGAAAATCCATTACACTGCATCAGCTGCTCATAAAAAATGCTTTATTAACCCTCTTCTCAAAAAAAGTTATGACTTAATTTACCGGAACATGATTAGAAAATGAGTTTAATTCACAATGTATTTAAATTATCACTTGATATTTATATGTAGATCTGCGACCGGTTTCGATACGCTAGTATGGTACTAGCGTATCGAAACCGGTCGCAGATCTACATATAAATATCAAGTGATAATTTAAATACATTGTGAATTAAACTCATTTTCTAATCATGTCGCGTAATTATCACATAGTGAATGCCAAAAACATCGAAAATATTACCGGAACATATTTTAAATAGTTAAAATAAGTCATAGTTACAGGTAGTGGTAGGAAAAAGTAAAGTAGAATGAAAACGGAACTTTTGAATGGAGACCACGTAAAATCATAAGAAGATCCAAAAAGTGATGGGTGTATGATGTTGTCCAAATTTTGTCCAATAGCCATTGAGTCACGAGGTCCCGGGTTCGATTCCCGGCAAGGGCAAAGTGAGGAATGACCTTTTTCAAATTGTCCTTGGTCTGGGTGTTACATGTATATGTGTGTAGTGCATTCTATATGTGTTTATCGTCGCGTTAGTTCCCATAATACAAAATTCATCTTAGTTTGGGACTAGCTCGATCTGTGTGAATTGTCTATGTATGTTATAAAAATAAAATGATGGGAAAGAAGTGGTTTGTGTTTCAAGGAAGATAATGGAAAAAAAACATTGAAGAGAATCGAAAAGTTTTGATGAGACCCATATCCAGCAGTAAGGAAAACGAGGGATTGCATCAGTTGTAGTAATTGCAATTTTTTCGTTAATCGTTAACCCCTGGATTTATCTATAGCATAATACATAAGTATTATAAATAAATAAATAATTTGATTTCAAATAATAATTCACCAACAAACAAACAATAGAGCAACAGTCAGTTTCCAGATCATAATGATATTGTATCCATACTTAGATACATGCTCGATTATTATAATCAGATGACAACTGTATTCTGTTTTACGGTTTCTCGTTTATCGGAAAATGACTTCTTATTATATTGCCCTAGAACAGCAGGGCTACTCTTGACACAATCTAAATACGATCTTAATCTTTTCTTGATCTTGATTATACGACGCACGAAAGGACTATGGTAAAAAACACTGCGCTACCGCTACCGCACCATCGGTATGCACGTATTTTTGGCCAATAGTCACTTCGCGCTTCGTATGATTAAGATTAAGATCGTGTTTAGATTTTGTCAAGAGTAACGTAACGTAGTTGGGTAATCCACTATATTGTGTGAAAATTGTTGTTTTTGTTTGATGATAATTTTATTTTTTTTATAATTAAGTATTTTGATTTTCCATATAGTCTTCAGTTTTTTTTATAGTGAAGATAAAACGGATAGACGAAGACCTCCCACACTATGTTCTGGCGACATTAGAAGAATCGCTGGTGACTACTTGCAGAAAGCTCAGGAAGGAGACGCCTGGAGACATCTAGGGGAGGCTTATGTTTAGCAGAGGATAGGAACAGCTTCATAAGGCTAATAAAGGCTTAGTTTTTTGTTACACTTTTTTAACCTTAGGTTAGTCTATAGTCAATGCCACTACAGATGGGGAAAATTTGAAAAATTTGAAGATTCCAGAATAATAATCCTATAACATTTTCTGTAGGCGTTAGAAGAATGAGAATGATCTATCTATCTATCTATTTATACCATCACGGCATATCCCACACGTAGGGTAGCCAGCAGATCAGCTGCATGTAATAAACATGCAAGCTGTCATCTCCATGCTAACAAAAATTTCGACATTCAGGATGGGTGGCAGATCTCATCGCTGAATTTAAGATGTAAAATGTCTTTATTTTTTTCGAACACTTGCCTTTTACAGGACACTCGAAAACTTACGTATAAGAGATAAAGGAAAAACAACTAATTTATACACGTAGGTATGTATTATTATCTCTGAAACTTACGTGCCACCAATCGCCATAAACAGAGGTTCAGTTGTATCTGACGTTATTTGATCTATATTATTTAATTTTCCGTATACAACTTAGCTTTGTTGTTAGTTTGTATGCCCCGAAGTGATATTCCTAGTAGGTATTATACACACACACACAATATGATAATGATAGAATTGTCGGCCAAAGAGTACAATAATAATGTTATAAGTTCAACTAGCTATTATTTATATGTTGTAGGTATGTACAATTGTACATATTAACTATCTCTATATAACATTACTCTGTTCTATCTCATATAAGGCTATCTATTATTATTATTATTTTATACTATGTATTCGTCCACGAGTGATTCAAGTTATGTAGGTAGGTATACCTATTATAGTTTTAATTTCAACGAATTGTTTTACCTATATACTTGGCCACTTGTCCGATAGAAGAACTTTGTAATAAAAGCTGCTATATGTTTACGAACCTTTCTAAGGCATTACATTATTATGAAATTGTTTGTTATATTTACAGATGTTTGCTGTTACAAAATAGAGCCTTACAAGAAATTTGAATACAAACGTTTTTCAACTACAATTATTGTTTTATTTTTTATCACCATTGCAAGAATTTTGAAATTGATCGTTAATCAAAATATTTGAAAAAATTATGTTCAAGTTACAATGCAGGTGGTCGAATTGTATGATATTTTATTATTTTGGAATAAAAATAATAATATTTTAGATAACTTATTTTGCGACGTTTTGTGAAAAAACACAGTAAGAGTGCACACATATCTAGATATCTAGTGAAATATCTCTATCGATAAATTATTTTCAATTAGGAAGAACTTTAATAAAAACTAAAAATATCCAAGTTTTAAGTATCTAACTAAAAAAAGTGGAGAGGTGCTTATTTATTCAATAATTTATTGCTGTTGGTACGAACACTGTGAATATCTTAAGAGTTTTTTTTGAAAATGATCGTTAAAGTTTGAATGATTATCAAAATGCAAATAATGTTTCTTTTTTTAATTTAGGATTGCTTTGTTGGGTAATGTTATTCGCACAATGTTTTAGAGTTCTAAAAATGGGCGAATTTTAATTAAGAAGACGTCAATTCAAGACAGTTGATATCAATACAATCACTAAAATATATCGACAACGATAAGAAAACAATACTGTTTTATAGTATTATGGATTGAGTATCTGCTTTATAATGCGCATTGACATACGGTCAGTGTTTAGGAAACTAGATCATCTTGGCATTTTACATAATCGGGTCACCGCCCAGTGAATTCGTGTAGAAAAGATAATACTAAGATCGTTATAAGACTAATATTGTCTATACAATCTGAGAAAAATCATTGGAATGTGATCACGGTAAATAAAAAGTCTAAGAAAATGAACCACTTCACTTTTTATAATAATATAGGTTAGATTATTAGTAATTTTGATTAGAATTTTATACATACATACATCTTCTTCCCCTTGTCCAAGTTGGGTCGGGGGAAAGATTAGAATAATTATGATTAGTATATTTTTTTAGAACAGGTAATGAAGGATTGCAATAATTTCCTGTATTTAAATTTTTAATTTGAACAGAGCTTGAAAGTTAGTCAGAAGCCATTGACCATAGGTAAAAATTGAACGAATGGTAACATTTCTTTAAAGATGAATCTAGGTTTGACATAAATCCAAATATGTACATTCTGAACATTCCCAAACTAAGCGATAGCTTGTGATAGAAGTTGGAGTTTGTGGAGAGGAAAAATCCGATTCAATGTCCAAAAATATCTAACCATCTTCATCTTAATCAAAAATTCAAATAATATGTCACATAATCGGAACGAAATCTTGGGACTATGAACACAATAGGTTTATGCATACCCCGTGTTTCTAAAACTGAAGCGAAAATATATAAAAAAAATTCGTTAATTTCGTAAAATATGAAAATATTTGAAAGACGGATCATAAAATAGATATAGAACTTTTATAAGACAAGCAGAACTTATTAAAATTTAAAAGAAGATCTAAGTATTTCTCACGATAGTAAAATATAGTAGGGTACATACTTTAGTTCTTTGCTTATACCTACAATAAACTTATTAATATTATTTTACACACATGATTAAGGTACATCGCATTGTTAATACATAAGTATGTAGTTTAATTACAGGAAAATGTAAATCATTATATTATGCTTATTAATTATAAATATAGCTATAATCCTGGTATAAACAACAATTTACCAAGTGTAAGTGCGTCTTAGATGATTGTGTGTGTTAGCAGGTGTGTGCTTTATTTGAAACAATATACTGTTAAACTTTGTACTATGAATACAATATATTATTCTATTGTTAATGTAGTTACTCCTATGTAGGAGACAAGCATATTATTTATACCGTTGCAGCATGTCTTATAAGTGAGATAGCCAGTAGACTAACTACTACTACACCATCACGGCATATCCCACAAGTGGGGTAGCCAGCAGAACAGCTGCATGTAATAAACATTCAGGCTGTTTTTCTCTGTGTCAATAAAAAAATAAGGCATTCAGTACGAGTGGCAAACCTCTTCGCTGAATTTGAGATGTTAAATGTCTTGAGTTCACGAATACTTGCCTTTTACAGAACACTCGAAAACTTACGAAAAAGAGTGGTAGACCATTTCTTTACCGGGAGCTCTACGGCATAAACAGATAATAGACTAACTGCAAGAAATAAATATGGAACTGTTATCTTAGGGACAATAAGAATGAAGACATTATTGAAATATTTGTTTCATTATAAATATTATGTTTTATAAAATTTAGCAAAAATTATGCGGTTATTAGTGGATGGTATTCACGCATTTTTTTTTTTAAATTAGTATTCTGTACTTTTACGAAATATTTCACTATAAAAAATGAATCAAACAGGTAAAAAATTCCAAAGAAACTGCAAGTGAGAGTAGTTTTTACAGTGTGATGCAAAGAACGTAGATAGCAGAATATGAAATAAAGATTTTCTTGTAATATAAGATCCTAGAAGTGGAATATGTGAATATCCAATAGTAGAGGAAAGTAGACAAATGTGGAATAGGGTTACTAAAGTGGAATACCTGTGTATCACAAGATACAAGTGTCGTCACCTGATGTTTAATAGTAAAAACAAAAACAATACTATTGCATTAATTTTTAGTATTTATAGTGTTTGTAAGCACTACACACATGTGAAGCGGAAATAAAATTTGTTTATTTTTTTTCTACATTATTAAAACTTTTAAGGTAAGATATATTTATCAATTTATTTTCTCATTTTATTTTGTTATTTCCTAAATAATATTAAATATGCATAAATTAAATGTTTCTAATTGCACTTATAATAATTTTTTAGTGAAATTTTGAGATTATGTGAAATGAATTTGTGATGAAAAATTGTTCTTGAAAATTCTAATGTGGAATACTATAGGGGTGACAAATTTGGAATAGTATTCCACATTTGTAACCCATGTACAATACATAAACCACAATGAACAAAATATTACTCAAAAAAGAATGCATTAATATGTATCTATTATATAACTTCAGATGCCATAAAAAATCAACAAAACTCAAAAACAGTGGGATTTATTGCATCTGAGCTAGAAGAAAAATCAAACAATGGGTGCCAAATTACGAATCAAGTCAACTTGGATCGCTTTTTCCCGAAACTGTTGCAGGGCCATCTTCTTCTGAAATATACATTAGTCCATTTCAAATATCACCAGTTCCAACACTCAAAGAAAGGTCTTCTAACAGAGGTAGAAAACCTGGTAAAGCACTTATTGTAACATCTTCTCCCCATAAAAATACTTTAGCAATAAAAAAACAAATTACGTCTATGTCCAATAGAGGTAAAGGAAAAGGAAAGAGAAAAAATAAGAAACGTCCTGAATCTCCTGTTACATCGACAGATTCTGACATCAGTATCCATGATGATTCCTCTAACTGTTCTGAAAAGTTTTTCACTAACGACACTAAATGTATGTTATGTAATGCACATGGCAAAAATGATCAATGGGTGCAATGCTTTATGTGCAAACAGTGGGCAAATAATAATTTTTTTTGGAGATTTACTGCTGGAGAATTATTTGTGTGCGAATTCTGCAGATCTTAATACATAATAATGCTATAATACCTTTTCTTACAAATGGGTCACAAATGTGGAATACCTATTCCACTTTTGTCACCCTTTTCAAAAGCATAAGATTTTTCCCTTTATTCCAATATATATTTTTTAAATTTTTTCCACAACTTATTTTATTCTTTTTGTACATGATTGTCTTAAATAAATGTTCACAGAACATATTTAAAAAATCTGTCTTTTATTTTTATCACCACAAATGTACATTTTTATGCGAAAACTAAATGGTATTCCACATTTGTCTACTCTCCTCTACGAAATCATAAACAAATATGATAGATTTATTATTAAATCTGATTATCTACATATATACTATTAGATTACTGGCTACAGCACTTCTCGAATATGCCATGATGAAATTATTTTTATCTTAAAAATATCACTCTGCACTGAGATCATAAATCAGCTTTAGCAAAATAAAAAAAATAATTGAAAAAAAATCGCAATAGAAATATCATCAAAAAGAAGCAACAGAATCAAAGGAGAGCCTCCATTCTAGCGATAAAGTCATTGTATATTATTTTGAAAATATCAACATAACCACGATAGGAGTAAATGATTATCTAAGAATAGTAATAAATAATCTAGAAATATATTGCTGTTAGTCTATTAGAAGCGTAAAACGAATCAGCGTAATTACAGATACATATGTACTATTAATTATTTTAACACTTGAACACGTTAAAAAATATTGATTCACATTAAAGGTTACTACAATAAAATAGCACTGTTAATTATTGTGAATAAATTAAATAAGGTGTAGTTTAAAACATATATGTGTAAAGTAATATATTATTAATATAAAATAATATTAAATACTACGAACCACAACAATAAGCCGTTTATTTACTTACACGGTCTTTGAGAAAATTACGATAAACATTACTCATTTGCAAAATTAATTTTATTACGAATCAAAATCATATTTGGTTTTGTTAAAATCTAGAAAAAGCGGAATTCATTTTGATCCTTATATTTTTTTTTTCGACAAAAGAAAACTGTTTACCTATTCATCCACAAAGGTTTCGACGTCTCGGACGTCCCTCTTTCACAATACATCATTCCTATGGCAATTCCTCTAAATCACTCGCAAACGAGTGGATGGCCTTGAGAAGAATAGAATAGAATAGAATATGACAATCCCATCCTATGACAGACGCTGTGATTGGAAAAGGCTGGTTTTTGCTCTGTGCTCCCGAGAGGAGCGTTAGAGAGTGAAGAGATAATGATGTTGTCGAATATTAATGTGTAAGCTTTGATAGTGTTATTGTCAAAATGTGTAATTAGTTTACATTGTCGTGGATTCAATTAGGTTTTGCTTGTTAATATATTTGAATGATATTCAAGGTATAAATTTATTTTTGTGTTAATAAATGCGGTTATTTTCCTGAACGGAAGATTTTTTTGTTTGTTTTGGTTGCATGGTGTTAGTGCGATGGCTGCTTCAATTATTGTGAGAGGTGCTGCGACGGAGTACACAAATATTTGCTTGAGGAATTAGAAGGTATTATTTCTACTCTTTGTTCCCAGGACGAACAATGAATGAAGAAAATAGGCAGACAATAATACATATTTGATAAAAAAAACTATAAACGAAAAAAAAAAATTTCGGGCTCTGTGCTATTATTTTATCCGTCCGAAATCCGATCGGGCTTTGATGCTAGGTGATTCATAATATTATAATATGTATTTACATACATTCAACAATGATAAAATTACATACTGTGTATCATTAAACCGGATATAAATAGAAATAAAAAAGTAATTAACAATCGCGATCATTAATCATACTAATAAAAAAAAATAGACTAAAATTATTCCAACTTGTCTTGTAATTACTTTTGAATTACCTGTATACTTACTCTAATTTTAATATAAGTACCGAAATATTTTTTTTTAAATTTCCGGGGTGTCAATCGGTTCATGGCCTTTCCATATAAATCAAGCGAAAGGTTAATCTAAATATTTTTTTACATTTGTAGAAATTATGTCAATAATTAAGGAAACAATGTAATACCTGTACTTCGATAGTTTTCATTGTTTTATTTACATTAACATTTAAGTAAAATAATTATCCTGTCTAGATTATGTATGTTAAATAATATTATGGAATTGTTTCACGTATTTTTGTATAAATTGTTAATATGCGTAAGGTTATATAATATATCATAAAATCAAATGTTTTTGTTAATTAAAATATTTTAATTGCGGTACACTTAATATTTTGTAATTATGACGACTGTCCAGAGGCCTGAGTCAATAACACACTTTCGCGTCACGTTCCCGCTCCGTTAGCGTTCGGGTGCAGACGATGTTGCAAGCAAGTGTCAATTTCGTCGCTAAGATACACAATAGTTACGAAAATTAACACTTTGGCGCAACATCGTCTGCACCCGAACGCTAACAGAGCGGGAACGTGACGTGAAAGTGTGTTATTGACTCAGGCCTCAGCTCCGTAGCTCAACAAGTCAAAAATTTGATATTATTGGTAACACACACACTCAACCAATTCCACAAACAGAAAACTATTAAGAATTCCCTTTATACGCGTATATGAAATATTTAATTATGCGGGAAAAACAATGTACCTTTTTTCAATTCCACAAGTAAATTCGAATTGTTTAAATATTGAACGGAATAAAGACAATGTATGCCTTTAAGGGTGCGATTATTATGGAGCATATTATTTCACTTTCTGTTGTGTTTTTAAAGCAAAATACTGTAAAAATAATAATACATATATCAAAATTACAAACGTTGATTTCTCGAATATAAGACATTTCTACTTTTTGATTCGATGTCTCATCAAACTAAAAATTAAGAGAATTGAAGAAGGTATAAAACGAAGAATATTAAATAAACTATTTTGATGTTTAAGTTTCATTTGGGTATTTTCAATATGATACAGATATAATATTATGTTTGGGGTAATCACTCAAAAGTTAATAAAACAAAATATATAGTTATTCCACTGTTGACTTTATTAATTTGCTAGCCGGCTTCATAACTATATTTCTTGTAACTATATAACTATATTTCTAAATATAACTATATTTCTAATAAATTTTTAATATAGACTTTCACCGAGAACCGTCGATCGATAAATTAAACTACACTAAAAAGTTGTTGGAATTTTCGTAAATATTTATCTATTTTATCTTTACTCCAAACTATTATTATTTTATTGATTATAATGTAATATCTATTAATTTATACTATCACAGCATCTTTCACAAGTGTGGTAACCAGGGGATAAATTGACCTCTCTCAACCACAAAACATACTTAGAATTATGATGGTGTTTGATAATATTACTTTTGTTGCTTGAATCGAATTTAAATTGTATGTTTTTTTTAATTGATGTTTGTTTACGTCACACCTAAAAATCGATTGTAAATTTATGTATTATGCCATAAATTTGAATGCCAAATAACATAGTAATTATGCAATTATTATATTTCTACAAACAACTAATTTTATATGCTTATAAAAATCGAAAATAATAATTTTATTCCGGAACTCTGCGGATAAACAAAAAGATTTTCCATGTTTAAAATAAAAAATATTTAAAAAAAATCTCAGTCGAATCATCTATAAATATGGGAAATTTGTTATTAAATGTAATCAACTTGCAGTAATGCTTAATCAATAAAAGGTACACCTTGAATCAAAATTGATATTTCTCGGTTACCTATTTCGATTAGATATACATATACAATCAGTTGATCATTAAAATGATCAATGATATATCATAACTGCACACATATGTAATAATTATTGTTAAAAAGTATAACAAAACACAGTAGATAATTTGATGTACTGCTTAATTTGTTACACATTATTTTTGATTATTAAAATTGTAATAATGGGTATAATATAAAAAATATATTAATGATATCGATACCTTAAAAGTATGTATATAATACATAGATTATTACGAAAGAAATTATAAATTACCTTCTTAATAATTCACATAACGCATTATGTACCTATGTTATTATTTGTTTTATTGTATATATTATAACATATTATGTCATTGTTAAAAATAAATAAAAGTTTACATATTTGTATTTAAACGTACTTAATTTTGTTACTATTTCATTTATTTAATATGTATTGTGTAAGATTGTACATTTTCTATGTTGTTATTAGTAATGTGTGTGTATAAGTAACAACAGACTGGCCCACACCATTGTGAACTAGAAGTAATCAATCAAAGAAATATTATAATTTTCATTCACACCTTTTAAGGTAAACGCCTCAATGTCGAAAATGTAACAGAAATGTTATTATACAATGTGATGAACTAACAGGGTTGCCAAAAATACAATTTTTGTATTTGTTCTTTATTTCAACATCGTAGGTACAGCTAATAACATTTAACAAAATTTTCATAAAAATAAGGATATTTTCAAACAACTCATACAAATACAACTCTTGGCAAATTTTAACATGAACAAAAATCATAAATAAAGGCCACTAACAATATTTAGTAAAGTCGACTTTGAATAAAACTACAAGTAAGAGACAAAACTACGAGACAAATGCAAAAATAAGAATTCTTGTTTAAATCGAGTTAAACAAAAATTCCTAGTAATTCATTTAGATATGATTTGTACTTATATTATGGATTTTATTTGAATAAATTAAAATGCAAAATGCATATATGAAATATAACGTCTTGTAATTAAGAATCTTTAGGAATATAAAAAAATACAAATTTATATATGTACATGTTCTATTTCCTATATCTATTTGATATTGAATAGAGAGCAATTTGAGCATTAAAAACATATTGGTTTAACCAAACGAGAAACGATTTTTTTATTATAACTCTATATAAAATTTGAAAGACAAAATATGGTTTGAATGAATTCCTTTGTTTTTAAGAAAATCAAAAAAAGGATCGTTCGAAGATCCAACACAAATCGGTCGACAATGTTATTAAATTTTTACTCTTAATTCTTTAACTTTAGGTACACAATTTAATGAAGATTTTTTCGCGAGGGTTAACTTATTTCAACATCTATTTATTTCAATTACAAATAAAAAAAAAATCGTTTTTTTTTAATACGTTTTATTAATTTATTAATTTTGGATAATAACGAAATAAAAAAAAATACACCATTCAGCATGACTTCAATGTAAGATAAAAAGGTTATAAAAAACTGTAGATATTTTATTATTCAAAGAGCATCCAAAGTGAATTATTTCTTACTCTTCGATATTTTCTATAAAAGGTATGAATACATTAAAGGTTTCAGATATATATCTTGATAATAAAAAATGGATAAGTTTATTTTGACAACCCTATCTTGCACCAAATAGTATTTAGATATTAATCTAATTTGTATAATCTAGTCAAATGATCTGAATAAAGTACACGACCTTTTTAGAATAGTTTTATCCCATTGTTGTTAATAATAAGAGTGTACATGCCTTACATCATTAGAATAATAATATTCTACTGCGACTCTCAAGCAATAAAGATAGATATACAAGATAAAATTATCAGATTAGGTGCAGTTAAGTCCTCATAACTCGTCCAAAATTTGAAACTGGAAAAGTTATTTTTATTATTGCTTACTTATTTTTATTTTTTTTCCGATTTCAAGAAGTAAATACCAAAGGCTTGTAGATAAGACTTCACAATATGTGTACATATACTTCTATGTAATCTTATGTGGGATTTTTTTTTCTTCAAGATAATAACTAAATTATATTGAACGACCGAAAACTACGTGCCTCTCTGAACTCTCTGCCTACCCCACTAGGGATACGGCGTGGAGATATATTTATTTATTTAGTTCAATTTTGTACACAACAGATGAAAGACATGCAAAATTTATTTATTTAGAGTAAATACAAATAAAATACGATCATGTTAGCTATAATAACATTCCAACAGTCTTATATCCAAATAGTGCACACTTCAGCAACGACATATAGATAGAGAAATATTTTGAGACTGCCTAATAATTAGTCAGTATTCTCCCGTCCTTTAGTTACATTACAGCCGGCCCGCAGGGTCAAATTTCAGAATCAGTATGACCTTGAAGTACTTGAGAGTACTGAGAAATGCCAACTGGTCTCAGACTCTGTGAAAGGAAATTCCTGCTCTACTCCTCTATACAAAAGGAGGTGGTCGATGCCATTGAATATGACATAGTAGACAGGGACCGACTGTCAGCCGGTATAAGCTAACAACCAACTCTTCTTAACTGAAGATGCTGGAAGGGGCACTCTCTTGTCCGGAGAAGCTAAAATCTTCTCAAAGGCGGATGAACCTTCGAGGTCAACGGCATGAGGATGTGGAATGCAAGGGAAGCTACCACATTAAAGGCTCTCGTAGCATCCCAAAGTAACAACGAGGTATGAAAATGACCAGATCTTTAGTAAAATTTTCCGGAGTCAAAATCGTCCCCCAATCGGATCTCCGGGTGGGGACTGCTCGAGATCTTGTCATTAAGCAGAATACACACAAGAGAGAGGAGGTGAGAAGAAACCGAAACAGCACACAAGGAAGATACGCAACCTGGAACGTCAGAACTTTGCTGCAAAATGGTAAGTTAGACAATCTTAAAGTAGAGATGACGAAAATGAAACTAAGCGCGCTAGGGATCTCTGAAATGAGATGGCCGAACCCGGGAGATATGTGGACAGGTAATTTTCGTCTTATCCATAGCGGTAGTATAGAGGGTAAACCGGGGCAGGGAGGGGTAGGAATAATGTTAAGTAAAGATTTGGGTAGGAGAGTAAAGGGATACGTACACTATGGAGGCAGGATTATTTTAGTCAAGTTAGATACCAAACCCGTAGACACAATTTTGATCCAAGTCTACATGCCAACATCTAGCCATAGCGACCAAGAAATTGAGATTTTATACGAAAACATCCAAAAATTGCTAGATGACACAAAAGCTGAGGAAAATGTTATTGTAATGGGAGACTGGAACGCAGTAGTAGGGGAAGAAAGGGAGGGATCAGTCGTAGGAGCATATGGGTTGGGCACTAGAAATGATAGAGGTAACCGTCTCATTGAATTTTGCGCCAAAAATAAAATGTTTGTAGCCAACACGTGGTTTCAACACCACTATAGACATCGCTATACATGGAAATCTCCCGGAGACAGATTTCGATCACAGATTGATTACATTCTTACGCGTCAACGATACAGGAATCAAATTAAAGACTGCAGGAGCTTTGCAGGTCCGGACATTGACAGCGATCATAATATGGTTGTGGCGGAAACCATACTGAAATTCAAAAGGCTCGAGAAGAGAACCACAAAAAGATGGGACCTAAAACAGCTAAAAATAAAAGAAGTTAAAGAGAAATACGACGAAAAAACTAACATATGCGATTTTGAGAGTAATGAAAATATAGATAAAGTATGGGGCAAAATTAAAGAGAAAATAACCGCAGCGGCAGATGAAGTCTTAGAGAAAAAAAAGCCGCAAGCTAGGAAAGAATGGATTACGGACGACATTTTAGAAATGATCGAAGAAAGAAGGAAGCTAAAGAACTCCAAAACAGAAGAAGGGAAAAAGGAATATAAAGCCCTTAGAAATAAAATTAACAGAGAATCCAAGCTGAGAAAGGAATGTTATTTGCAAGAAAAATGCAAAAATATAAACAGAAATATAAAACAAAGGAAATTTGAAACCGCATACTCTGAAGTAAAGAATTTCTTCAATGACAAAACACAGCCACGATGTGCTATACAAGATAAAAACGGCAAACTGCTGTTTGAGGACGAATTGATCGTAAAAAGATGGAAAGAATACCTAGAACAATTATACAAAGGAAAGAACATAGTCCAAGAAAGCAAAGCACTAGAAGCAGAATATGACGTAGAAAATAATGGAGATGACATCTTAAGAAGTGAATTTGATATTGCCTTAGCAAAGTTGAAAGACGGCAAAGCACCAGGTATTGACCTGATTCCATCAGAGCTGCTTAAATGCGCGGGAAAAGGCATGCTCGATACATTGTATAAGCTTGTCTGCAAAATATATGACACAGGAGAGATACCTGAGGACTTTGCCAAATGTCTGATACGAGCGCTTCCTAAGAAAGCAGGCACTACAAAGTGCGAACAACACAGAACCTTAAGCATGATATCACACGCTTCTAAGATACTCACCAACATTATAATGAAAAGGGCGGAAAAGAAAATAAACGAAACACTTACAGAAGATCAATTTGGATTCCGCAAAGAGACAGGTACAAGAGATGCAATCCTGAGTCTCAGACTTACTCTAGAAAAGAGAATAGCAATTAATAAAAACACATACATAGCATTCATCGACCTTGAAAAAGCATTCGATAAAGTAGAATGGGAACAACTTTTTAACACCCTCAACCAGATAGGAATGAGTTATAAAGACAGAAGAGCAATCTGGAGCTTATACAAGAACGAAATGGCTGTGATTAAAAGCGGAGAGAGCTGTGCAGAAGCAAGGGTCGAACAAGGCGTAAGACAAGGATGCTCAATGTCGCCAGCTCTCTTTAACTGCTATATACAGCGAGCCATTGATGAACTGAGAGAAGAAATGAAGAACTGGACAGGAGTAAAAATAAATGGGAAAAAGGTCGACATGATAAGATATGCTGACGACATAGCACTGCTTGCAGACTCCGAGATGGAGCTGAACGAAGCCTTAGGAAAAATGGAAAGTATACTGTTGTCAAAGTACAACATGAAAATAAATAAAGAAAAAACAAAATGTATGGTCGTTGGAAGAGAGGAAGCGACTGCGAACATTGCCATAAATGGAGTGAGCATCAAACAAGTAAGTGAATTCGTGTACCTGGGCAGTAGAATAAACCAGGATGGACGCTCCAAAGCAGAAATCGTAAGCAGAATAAACCAGGCAAGGATTGCCTTTAACAAAAAGTCGAAGATATTGGAATCCCCAAATATTGACTTAAGCGTAAGGAAGAACCTTACTAAAGCCTTTGTATGGAGCATTCTGCTTTATGGTTGTGAGACGTGGACCATCAGCAAGAGTGAAAGCGGACGGTTGGCGGCCTTTGAAATGTGGTGCTACAGACGCATGCTTAAGATCCATTGGTCGGAACACGTCGAAAACGAAGAAGTATTAACCAGGGTAGGCGAAAAAAGGCAACTCCTTAAGAGAATCAGCCAACAACGAGCTAACTGGATTGGCCACAACATCAGGCACCCAGGACTACTCATAGCCATCGCGGAGGGTAAGACCGAGGGGACAAATGGCAGAGGCCGACCAAGAGACGTATATATGGACCAACTGAAGAGTGATATGAACTGTGGCTCATACGTAGAGCTGAAAAGACTGGCGGAGAATAGGGACGAATGGAGAAGAAAAACCAAACTCGTTGCAGACCAATCCAATGGATTGTAACTCATTATATATAATAATAGCTGGTAAATAGAGTGATGTTCTTCCTTTCACAGTACACCGCTTCACCGCTATTCTCAGGAAGAGGGCTGAAGGGCGATTGATTGAGTTTAAGATTGCCATTTTTTTTTTCTTATTTAATACTTACCATCATCATAGTTATTTAAAAATCTTTCTATTCGAGTCATGGTAACTCTACTGTATTTATTTTGTGTACTTTTGTTCTTTACATAATTATGTCGTATTTAATTATTATGAAATAAATATTTTATTTTAAGTACCTATTATTTAAGAATATTAGCTATTTACTACAATATTATTAACAATTTTTAAAAGAAACCATTGAATTTCTCATTTGAATGGAAGCTTCATAATAATATGATTGTTTGTAATCCATTTAAATTATTTTTATATTTTTTTGAATACTCCAATTATATTTTACGATATTTAATTATTATAATATTCATTTTAATTATATCGTCTTAACGAATTGTAGATGTTAATTGTCTTATAGGTACGTGAGGTTTTACGAACACCTGACTTTTACAGGACACCCGGAAACTCACAGAAAAGGGTGGGAGATCTTTTCTTAACCAGGGACTATATAAATATCTTCAACAATTCAACGAGTATGTACACCGCGAGGAAATGTGCCGTGAGCGGGTTTCTTCGAAGGTAAATGCTTTTCGTTGAGAATCCCCTGTAGCTTCCATTGTCATGTTTGTGTATTCATTGTCTCTTATAATAATATGTTGATTGTGTTTGTTTCAAGTATACTATGTTTTTTTTCAGTTTTTCATAAATAAAGTAAATATAAAGATTATTAAAAAAATATTTAAACACTAACTCTGTTTACTTTCACGAAATTTATTTAATTGGCACTAAAAGGCCTCTCAGACTTAGACAGAAGTCTTTAAAATTTTATTTTTTATTTTTTTAATTTTTATAAAAATGAACTTTTAGAACATTTAAACTGACAAAATAGAGTATCTAAATAAACAAACTAATCTAAAGGTAGTTTTACTTATAGGTAGGTATGTGTGATATGTTAATTTGAAGATTAGGTATGTATATAATTATAAGCTTAATTTTGATAAATATAACACACGTAGGAACCAAGGTAACTGAAAATAAAAACCCATGAAAAATTATAATATCAAGTTATTATTCAAAAATAAAAAAAAAACATGTTGTGAAACATTCCAAATATTTTGTAATATTTGGATAATTTGGCTGTCAGATAGACATTGTCAACACTGAGACAATAAACCCGGCTTTGTTTTCATAGTGTGACGAAATAAATAGTTGATTATTATTTTTTATTAGTAACACAATTACTAATACAGTATAAAGCTTCATAAAGATAAAACCTATTATAATTATTTGGATAAAACAGAAGACAATAGGTAAGCAGGTATAAATACCTCCATCGCGTGCAGCAAATTGTATGAGAAATTGTTATACCCATAATTCAACTAGGCAGTGGCGGGACTAGACATTTTACACCGGTCATATTTTCGTATTGAATATTAGTCAATGATATCAAATGCTGCACACTGTAAGTACGGTCCATTAAAAAATTCAGTCATGTAGAGCAAATAGAAACTAAATTTAAAAAATGGAACAAAAAATAACTGGACCCGAAGTTTAAATCCAAAATGATTTAATCTCAATCAGTCTTATACAAGCGTGGGCTAAAAAAATTGCAAAACGGTCCATTGTTGTATCGATTACAAAAGCCTTGCTTCTATGATAGGGTCTTTGGTGTCACAGGACCTGTCATCTGGAATCGATTCTCGAGGATCTTCATTAAAAAAATCAACAACAACTTCCAAGAGCAAATTGAAGACATCACTCTTCCAATATAATTTCCCGTATCCTTGAGATGGATGCTTCATTAAACGACACCGAATAAATCATCGAACATACATACAAAAGACTTGAAGGACATTGATTTTTTTTGCAGCACGCTACTGTAGGCATACGATGCTGTTTTGCAGTTATGGAAAGTACGCCACTGCAACTAGGTACATATTTTTAACGATACTTCTCGCATTAAATACTCTTGTATAACACATAATCTATTATTTTGTTATGTCAATGAAATATAACAATATAATTATTTAGGTATTTTTACAGTGAAATAGACTGTTAATCATACTGATTATGACGAAAAATTAATACGCACGACTTTTTAAACTTTGCAGTCTTTTTTTATGTTGAGACATTATTCCTGTAGGTTTTCATCAATACAGTGATAAACAAGAACCTAAGTTCGAGTTTGCCCCTTACACAATTTCCAATTCGGAGAAGTCATCATCCCGCATAACGGTCACCATTAGTACGTAAGCTGTAGGTCAATAGATTATAGTATATAGAATTGCCAAATATTGCGCTTGAGAATGAAAGGATACCTGTTGAAACCTTGGTCGTGCGTAGAATAATTTTTAGTGGTACCTATATAAGTAAAGTTTTAGACACCAAACATTCGTAATGATGTTTCGAGTATCCATTAAAAACCTGGCAAGTATTCATAAAACGTAAGACATTTTTAATTCAGCGATGAGACGTATCAACTATTCTCAATGTTATTGGTACGATATCTTGTGTTATTATTAAGTGCAGATATTTCTCTGACTGACTTTTAAAGGATACATTAATTCACTGTGTCGGTGTTTAGGTAGTAGAATTCCATATCGAAATAAATAAAACAAGCGTTTTATTCTACTAATGATTTAATTT
This sequence comes from Athripsodes cinereus, assembly GCA_947579605.1. Lineage (NCBI taxonomy): Eukaryota > Metazoa > Arthropoda > Insecta > Trichoptera > Leptoceridae > Athripsodes > Athripsodes cinereus. The sequence goes on along the minus strand of OX388322.1, from coordinate 15,833,547 downwards.
GTGAGAGAGACGTCTTTCGTCTTATGAGGACATTGTCAATCTGATTTTATATCTAATCTGATTTAATATATAAATAAATATATAAATAAATATTTTTATTAAATTATTTTATTATATTATTATATTATTACATATAAATAAATATTTTTATATAAGTATATGAATATTGTTGTATTTTTAAAATCAGATTGACAATGTCCTCATAAGACGAAAGACGTCTCTCTCACAAATTAAATCATTAGTAGAATAAAACGCTTGTTTTATTTATTTCGATAAGGATACATTAAGGCTTACAAAGAAGGTTCGAAATTTATTAAAAGTGGAAACTTTTTTCTTTCTTTTATGGTGAAAGGTGGACTGATGACAGAGTCTCGGATATTATTATTATTATTATTATACCATCACGGCACATCCCACAAGTGGGGTAGCCAGTAAGCTGCATGTAAGAAACATGCTAACTGTCTCGGATATTAAAGAAATATTTCTGTGGTTCGAATCTTGCTGCTGATTTATTCAATATTTTCAGCATAATATGGAGGATGTTTAAAATAAAAGTGCATTTAAATAAATCACAAACCTTAATCCAATAAAAAATCTAGGTAGTTTTATAAAAAAAACAACGACAGATTATAGTTAGTAGGTACATAGTAGTGTAAAACAATACTGTTTGTTAAGTCGCGTACTCAATAATTTTATTAAGGCCTGTTCACACCAGACATTGCGTATGTAGGTAATATCTACTTATAACTCTCTACCACAAATGCCATATAAAAAAATCTACACTCACATATTATTATTACGGCGCTGTGTTATAGTAATAATAATAATATTATACCAACAAACAACACAATTAAATTTATGTCATTGTGGTCTTTATAATCGTGCCGTGAGAAATTTTAGTACACGCGTTTATTGGAAGGTATAAATTTATTTATTTATATTTTGTTTCATTATTTTCCATTAATAATAGACAGTATGGAATATACTTGTATGTAGTTTTATCAAAGATAATACGAATATCTGTTATCTATATTGTTTCATAGGTAAGGTTAGATGTGCTATAAACATTCTAATAAACAAAATACACCTACTTGTACGGCTTGAGTTTTTCAATATGCCCTTTGGATGACTCACACCACCGGCCACTTGATAAATGGCATTTTTTTTAATCCCATCATTTTAGGAATAGACAAAGCGATCCTCAGTGACACTAGCTTGCTCAAAACTATAAATATTTGACTTGAAAATTCCTGTGTTTTTGCCCTTGCAATCAATATTATTATGTTCTTGTAAAGAACTTTTCGAAAATATTTCGAGTGAAAATTTCTCGTTTTATGCAGTAGTTAATAAGATGATTTGAAAGAGCGAATCATTTTATGAATTGTGCAGGTCGCGATACTTAAAGTTAAGAGAACAAATTGTTACCAAAAAAATACAAAAAAATAAGAAAAGAGAGAAACACAGCAAGCTCAGAACAGAACAGGGAGTTGAAGATCATGGCTGAGGCCCATGCTTTAAAATGAACCCATAATTTCCTAAAATATCACTTATAATTAATATCTACAATTCAGCGATGAGGAATACCACCTATCCCGAATATTTTTACGAATTGTCTTGGAGAGGTTGACTTGCATTTTTATCGTATGCAGTTGATTCGTTGGTTGCCTCATTTGTGGGAGGAACTGTGATGGTATATTGTAGTATTGATTTATTCGACCCGAAATGACTGAAGAAAAAGAAATATGAATAATTTTAAAATCAAATATATCTATATTTATGTAATTTTCTTTTAATTTTAAAGTTTTCTTTTTATTATATTTCTTGATGTACCTTGGTTCGTAATAACTCGTTATGACCGTGCACAAGTTTGCACAAGAAGACAAAGTTCCTGGTTTGTCGTCATCAGGTGAGAGAGGTATGGGAGGGCAGTGAAGGAGTTAGGAGAGTGTTATTATTATTATTGAATATGAAATCAAATATGGAAATTACTATCGCTTGCACTCAGCTATTTTCTGACTTTTGTAATAATAGAATCGATGGGGGCAGACAAACGTAACGCTTGTCACTTTCTGGAAACTGATGGTTATTTTTTTACAATCTCAATCAACTATCATAAAAATTGCACATTGATTATGAAACGAGAAAATGAACTGTTTAGTCTCAAGAGAACGAAATATCATTTTGGATAATCAGATTTGGTAAGTCAAATATCAGATTTGGAAAATCAAATATCAGATTTGGTAGGTAGAATATCAGATTTGGTAGGTAGAATATCAGATTTGGAAGATCTTCGGTTGAGCGAAGACCGCAGTTTATTTTCAAGAATATTAATTTGAAGATGCTTGATTCAATTCACCTAGATTTCATGAAATTTGATAGAACTTAATGTTAACAAAACTACCCCTGAAGAATTTTTAATATTGAAAGTTTTTTATGCTAGGATTTATGTAATAATATCGTAATTTCTTTAAGGTAGGATACAACTGGGAATTTTAGAGTTCGTAATTCAAGATCAACCTAGTAATAATTTACCTACTCTTTTTTTTTTTAATTATTTTTGATTCATATAAAATATATTTTGTTTTGAAATAAGACATACAACATTTTTAACATGAGGCATGTTAGCTGAAAGCCAATAAGACGGGTTGATGTGGTATTCTAAAAATTCTGCACTTTGATAAGCTAGTAGAAATCACCATAGTGATAAGATGAAAGTATAATAATGCTTCCTCTTCTTTCGTCTAAGGTAGAGAAGACAAGCTTCCTCTTTTCAAAGCGATTCTGCACTTATTGAGTTAGCCACTTTTAATGTTTTTAAATGCTTAGGGATAAGCTATGTTTGAATTTATTTCATAAATTTGTGATATCTGAGGAGTCCCCGGCGAAAAATAGGACTCCCACTTTCTAAAGTAAGCTTTCGAATGTGTCCTGTAAAAAAGCGAGTATTCGTAAAAAATATCAGGTATCAAGACATTTAAATTTTCAATTCAGCGATGAGGTGTGCCTCTCATCTTAATTACCGATCTTAACTTTTATTGGCATGGTGAGAATGACTTGCATAGTATTATCACCAACTTTTGGAAAATTCCGTGATGGTAAGAAAGAATGCATATTTTTTTCTTCTTGACGACCTGTCAGATCCACAGATTCCATATCGCAGAAATTCAGGCTTTTGCAGAATACTATGGAGCACAACATCATTTGAGATAATATGTTTATAGTACCATAAAAAGAATTTTTAAATAGTAAGGTATAATTTAAAATAAAACTGTCAAGGTTGTTTAGAAGAAATCTTGATAAACCTCTAGTGAATTATTCACAATTGATTTGTTAACTGTTTTACAATAGAAACTTATTTGTAAGTATTTAGTAATAATTTGATTTTAGATTATAAATTATAATTATTGTCACTGCTAATTGAAAAGGTTTTTATAAACAATAATAATAGTGAATATTGGTTTTTAATTAAACCCCTCGAAGGTTTAAAAATACCATCTGAGAAACATTTGAACCATACTATCAAGGACAGTCGCGTGTCAATGAATTCACTGTGTTCAACACGTGTCTGTCCTCTAGGATCAGGTTGATATGATCTCGCCATTTGATCCTCGGAAGGGCAAATTTTCGAGGTTCATTCCTCTCAGTCATGTATAAGACTAACTAATTCGAAATGGGTAACCAGTTTTACCGCTGAATTTGTAATGTTTTAGTTATGTTCTCTCTATCTATCTTTACCATCAGAGTACCCTTATCAATAATTCTTAATTGTGAATAAGGTGTATAAGGTTGTATTTGGGTTTATAACAAAAACCCGGTTACACCTTTAAAAAAATGGTAGTCAGTGGAATAACTGTGTGTAATAAATACACGGGATGTCAAGATGGGTGATATATTATTTTGACACTGAATAAAAGATGTCTTATGATTAACGAATATATACGTTATGAACAGGACACTAAAAACTTACAAAAACGGGTGGAAGATTCATTTTTTTCAGATACTTCATGGATAATGGATAAAATAAGAGCCGGCCGGTGTTGGCGTAGCGGTAACGCTTTTGCCTTTGAGTCACGAGGTCCCGGGTTCGATTCCCGGCCAGGGCAGATTGAAGAATGGCCTTTTTCAAATTGTCCCGGGTCTGAGTGTATGTGTTTAGTGCATTGAATATATTATGTGTATCATCGCGTTAGTATAGTAAACATAATACAAGATTCAATCTGAGTATGGGACTAGCTCGATCTGTGTGAATTGTCTATGCATGTTATGTTATAATTTAATTTTCAAATGAAGTCAAAGAAACATTCGTCAGTATGACTCTATCGTCATAGTTTCTTAAAATATACACAAATCATCTGAATTCATATAATTTATTATCATTGACAATCTGTTGTTATATGTACAATGTGAACAAATGTACAACAACAATAATTTAATTATAAAGAACAGTCAAATGAAGTATTATTAAGTGATTAATTTTTATTAGTTATTATTTAATACAGTACCTACACTGAATTCACAGCGAATTTTCACAGATAATGAAAAAATAATATTATAACACAATTTATGTCACGAATATGCTATTGTTATTTTAATTCATAACAATTTAATCGATTACATCGATTGAATAGGTAACTAACTACCTATCATAATCGTCGTGTAATCCGTATCGATTCACATCCCTATTAGTGTCGTTCACACGATGAAAGGGAATTATTGTGCACGCAATAATTAATCAATACACACGACAATTTTTGTTTCAGTTTATTGCTCTTTTGAAACGACTGACCGTTCTATTTTTGAAAATATAATATTTTCTATAGAATTTGAAAACAACAGTGGCGGAAATAAATTTTTCAGTTTTGTCATGTTTTTGTCAAGTAATCGTGAGTGTGTCCACGGGCGTAGCCAGGGGGAGGATTTTGGGGGTTCAACCCCCCCCGAAATGTTATTTTTTTACATATTTCATATAATATAAAGGTTTTTTTTTTTTTGAAAGATATATCTGGGTTTTTGTTATAAACCCAAATATAACCTTATACACCTTTCACAGTAAGCTAAAAGCTTGTGTCGTGAAAGGGGAGTTTGCCGGCACCTGGGATCGAATTGATCGAAGGTTATTGCATGATCTTTAAGTAGTTTTATTTTCTTGAACCCCCCCCCCCCCCGAAATGAAAGCCTGGCTATGCCCGTGAGTGTGATCATAGTAAAAAAATAATTTTAGAGTTTGTCAGTTTGTCAAAAGAGGTGACTTCAAGTCTACTGACAAAACAATATAATATGATAAAATATGCATATGTATAACTTAAATTCAGCGACGAGGTATACCACCTACTTCAGGAACATAGCATGATTGTATAGAGAAAAAAACATTGATTACATCGATCGATTGGCTCTATGGTCGATAGTATAATTATTGTTCGATTATCATCCCTATAGTTCTCGTGCGTAGTGAGGGAGTATAGAGTATATTTTAGCTTTTAATTACATATCGGGTGGATTATTATTAGTAAACAATATGAGAACGTAATTAATTTCACTTATACAATATACACAATATATTCCAAAACCCTGTTTGAGTACTGTTAGTACCTACTCAAAAGTACTTCAATATCTTTTCACATTCTTAATAAAATATATTACTTTCTGATAAATAAATCTGCGTTTTACAAGAGTTCAAATCTACAACCAAACAAATTTTGTGTTAGTGTATATTTAGCTACTATCTATTAGTTTGATTTCAAAGCTTTCAAGACAAAACAGGTCTATCTCGCTTTATTTTAATTTTTTTAGTGTCCTGTAAAAGGAAGGATATCGAAAATTCACGTAGTGATTACGTAGTGACGTACGTAGTGACGTACGTAGTGACGAACATTACGTAGTGATTACCTATCCTGAATGGCTCGTTTTTTAACACAATTAGATGAAAGGCTATCCCATTTGTGGAATTATTAGTTAAATATTAAAAAAAACTTTTTTTTACCATACATTAATTACAAGCAATTTTACACATAAATATATGAAAATGTCAAATACAATCAATATACATTTAAAAATCGAGCTACTGACCCAAATTTTAATAAAATATTAAATGTATTTACTTTAGTAGGTACCTTCGCCTATACTACATAATGTTTTTCGTCGACATTACCCCCTATTCTATTTCATTTTTAGTATGCACTAACTAAAATAGGAACGTTACAATTTAAGTTAGTGGACATTGGTATTCTACAAACTCTAAAATATCATATAAAGTACGAATCTTAGTTCAAATGACCTTAATTATTAAATTTAGGAACGTTCTTATTTAAGTTTGAATCAATATAGAATAGGGGGTATTAAGTAATAAATAAAACTAAACTATTCAAAATCAATTAAATCTTGAAAATATTTCTCGAAAAAAAAGTACTTGAATATCTTTATCCGTCACTTCTGTTTAGGTTTTTCAATTACTATTACTTAGAGCCTTGCGGCTAATACATAATATTGTACTAAACGATATATTATTATTGTGTGTATCACCAAGTACCCGTAGTACTTCAATGTATTATTATTATCGATTACTATACCCACCATGTATTTATATTTATTATTATTACGTAGGTACTTGAATACCTACTATTAACAATGATAATAATAAGGATTCTGCACGTGTGACGAATTCTTAATGTTATTGTGTTATATTCTATATAGGTCTGTTATACTTAGTATTAATATATTTTGGTTCTATTAAAGATGGATCTTAAGATTGTGAATATATCGGTTAATTTATTATTCATTAATATTCCTTTCAATATTTATCGTGTTTTATGATTAATATATATTAATAATTTTTGAAAATATTGTGTATATGTTTCGTTAAACATCCGGAATAGAATACATAGAGGACGACCTGCATGTTTATTACATCTGCAATTAGTCAGCTGGTTTACCTACTTGTAGGACATGCTGTTATGAGAGAGAGAGAGAATATGTGTGAAATAAATTTTATTATTATTTTTGGTTTATTTTATAAAGTTTGTTGACTTTGGATTGAGTATAAAAACGATATTAGGTCAATGAACGATGTACCAGATTTTCTGTAAGTTTTCTACAATCTTGACTCTTATCTTTGAATATATCTGCTTTTTACAGAACACTCTAAAACACACAAAAAACTGGAAGACCTCTCGTTTGAAACTCTGGAAATTCCACGTAACACTGAAGGAAACATTAATTTTTCGTATCTTTATGCCGAATTTCTTTCATAAGTTATGCAAATTCCTATCTGTAAATACTTATAAAACTGAATAGAATTATGTATGTCAGAATATATATGTAGAAGAGCATATTATTTTCCAATGCCATAACTTCAAGCGGAACTTTGAAAACTGCGGAACAATGCCTTAGCTGAGATAAGCCACTGGACTGGAGCCAAAATAAACATACAAATTATTTGAATAAATTTATGCATTTATGTACTGCGCTTATTATATTGTACCTACAGGAGCTATGTAGGTACGTTATTACCTATCTTCCCATAATAATAATAATAATACCTAATGCTCTAATTTACAATTTTGTATTTTATACTAATTTTTAATATAAACTTAATCTTCCCAATTTAAACTTGGAATATTTATATAGAGGTGAGGAAATTTAACAGAACTTTGTCACTCAAAAAAAAAAAAACATTAAAGCTTTGATGAATTTTCCGCTCCATTCATGGCAAAGTACCCGAAATCAAATGAGTTATGTATTATAAATCTGGCCGTGAAAAAATAAAGATTAATATGGGTTTGTAATAATTTCTAGTTCACTCTAAATATTCTCACAATAAGCAATTGTAAAAAAGTAAGTCGAAAATGGGATTCGAGCCTAGATCCTTCCGATTCTCTATAATGTCAGAAATTTTACAATCAAGCTATTGATCACTTCAATTTTCTTAAATATGTTTTAATACTTATCAGTTTACAAAAGGTAAGTATATCGTTAATTTTTTGTCTTAAAGAACTATAATATTTCTTTCACCCATCCCTTAATTTCTTTCAAAAATGCAGGTGGTAAACTTGACTCTTCTATTAAGTGATTAACTGAAGACTTAGCCTATATTTATTTACTATACCTATAGCCTATATTTATTTACTATATAGCCTATATTTATTAACTATATATGTAGCCTATATTTATTTTACTCCGCCTGAATCTGAACAAATCTTTTGTCGAAAAATTATACCGATGAAAATTATAGATTTATATTTAAAACATTCAGATATAATTATAATTAATATAGGTATGAGAGTTGAAAATGTATACATAAATAATTTATATATCTTCCTATGCGGTTTGATAGTTTTAAGGGTAAAGTTGAGAGGAAAAGAAGAAAAAAATAAGACATTGACAAAATTCAACAATAAAAAATATCAGGTATAACAGTAATAAAAATAATCAAGAAATTGATAAAAATACTTACGTTAAAAACAAATTAAACTTTTTTCAAAAGACGATCACAAAATCACAGATAAGTGACGCGTTCTAAATTCAAAAGAACCGTTCATAAAATTCAAAAACTAGTTTGAAAAATCAAAACACAATATTCGGAAAACCACACAAAGTTTAAAATTTAAACAACGAACACAATTTAAATTGCGGTTTAGATTATGTTAAAAGTTGACTATTCCGTAATAATTTATAAGGGTTAGTGGTTCATGTGTTATTTTAAACCGAGCTTAACTTCAATGTCGACTTTAGTTGTTAAGTTTATTGTTTAAACTGGGTTTAAAGTTACTAGGGATTGTTTTCGGATTGTTGTTGTTTATACGCCGACTGACTGACCATATACTGAGTGAGATACGTTTGCGATCTGTAATTTAGACACAAGTAAAGAAGTGGTATATTATTGAAGTCTCGTTGTGGGAACATTATATAAGTTACAAGCTGTTGCTCAAACTTTTTTACATTGGTGACCTCACAGTTAAGGTGTGTTTTATTATATTTGAATAATCTCTGAAAATTTTATGATTTTATGATTTCAGATACCGAGTGAACAACAAACACTACGTCTTGAAATATTCATTTATTTGTAGAAATGTGAAGGCAAAGAAAAAATGTATTTAGTGGTAAAATTTCCATGATAGTCTTAAACTTTTGTGCTTAGTAGTCTAAGCATACAACTAGTACTTAGAACATTTGTAGCTGTAAGCTAATTTTAAGTCTGTATTGTCAAAGTTAAGAGCTGGTGTGAATTAACATCCTATGCGCCCTTGAGGTGGATCTGTCTACAAAACGGCGCTATAAAAATCATCCGAATATCATTATTAACGGTTCTACTTAATTTCTGCAAGGATTTTGTCAAGGGGAGTCCTCCAGGCGAACCTTGAGCCTTTCCTAAAAAAGAATTTGCGTGAAGAGTATGGATGACATAGGAACTGACATTTCTGTAACATTCATGGGTGAGGGAGGATGCAACCCTTAAAATATAGTGAATTGAAAATAATAAATGTCATATATTATATGTAAGTGATGTTTTACAATGAAAATTTGCGTAAATAAACAGGAAACCTATTTATTCTATTTGAAGGATTTCATAGAAAAAATGTTTTCCCTTTGATAATATCTTTATATCAAGAATGGATAAACAAAAATATAAAGGATATTTTTCTATTTTTGGTTTTATTCTCATTTTAGATGAAATAAGAGGGCATAATAATATTTCCGTGGAAACATAGTCTAGCTAATAAAAAATATTAATTGGATTTAAAAGTTTGAGAATCATTCTATTATATTTATACAGGGTGATAATAATGTTTTGTACGTACATTATCACGATATCTGTATCATTTGATATAATTTCCCATCGTATCAGGTATCAATGAAATACACGTGTCCCTATACTATACGAGTTCAGCAATAGTATAAGACGCAACTGAATGTGAGAAAGACAAGAATATAATGCGAAAATGTTTAAACAGTATCCTTTATTGTGACAATTTTTTTATAAATAATTAGTTTTTTCGTCATAAAACATCAGAAACAAATTTCTAAAAAACTATCAAAATTCATCCGTGGAGACCCGACAAAGAATTGCTCTTTCACTCTTTCCCATAAGTTTTCGAATGTTCTCTAAAAGCCAGTTGTTCGAAAAAATAAAGACATTTTACATCTTAAGTTCAGCGTTAAACTTTTCACCCATCCTGAATGTCTTATTTATTTGTTGGCGCGGAGAAGACAGCTAGCATTTTAATTGCATGCGGCTGGCCTGATGACTACCCCACTTGTGGGACAGTAGAAGTAAGAAGTAAAAATTTATGGAAAAATGCGAAAATATATGGAAATATTTTTTTATTTGATATGAACAAAAACAAACAAAATGTTTATGGAATGCTTTTTCTTAATTGAAACACAAAATTTAAATATGTTTATTGGTGTATTCTCTTACGAAAATCTTTGACAATGAATGAGTAAACAATTGGTAGATTTTAATATGCTTAGGTATAGAAAAAATGGTTTTTTTTTCGAATTTCCGGGGCGATCTACAAACTTTATCTGCGTTTTGAAATGATTACAAATAAATTCTTAGTATAATTTTGTAGGAGAATTAAAAAGCTAGATGAATTTGAAACTTTGAGTGTGCCATGACAATCCAGTGAACATCGTTGACACTAGTGAAATGATTCACAATGACGTAAATGTAAATGGTCGCAAAACGAAATTACATTCAGCAATGGATTGCGTGTACTTCAATGATAGTTATGTTTAATAATAAGTCTATTATCGTTATTGTTTAGTAGAAAATGTAACAAATTTATAGGTGACCCTGTCATCGTGTTCTGAAATCCTTAATATACCTTATAAATAAATGTCTGTACCGTTTAATTATGCAAATTATTTATATGCAGTAATAATAATAATAAAATTGCATGTATTACGAGTATTTTAGACAAATTGTTTGCAAAATAAAAACAAATTAAAATGTGTACAAGTCTTGAAAAATTATAAATCTTGTTAATCTTGTTAATCTTTTCTTGAAGTTGGAAGGTTAAATATTCTAATTTATAAACACCTTCTATTATTATTTACTATTTTTTCTCATGACTGCAACGCATTTATTGCACATTCCATGGTAAAAATATGGTACAGTTAACTATATTGTAAATTTTATAATAGTACTTACTCCGATCTCAGAACTTCAATTCAGGGTTATGGTGGGTTCGAACCTTTCTAATGATCTGAGAATGTTTAAGGTTTATTTGTATTAAAGATAATCTAAATTCATCACCCTTATTATTAATCTAGATATAATTTTCTTAATCTTTTATTAGACCCAAAGGTCTGTACATGCAGGAAGGTCCTCTTACGATGTGGAGGCTCAGCTGTCCTTCCATCATTTAGAGGGTCTTCCTGGTGGGCGTCGTCCATCAGGTAGTCCATGTAGGACAATATTTGGGATTATGGAATTATTCATCCTCTGAACATACCAGAATCTCCGCCTTTCTCTTCCTCATCTAACAACGTCTCGGACCTCACACATCTCCCGGATCGCAGTTTTTCTAACACGATCTCGTACAGGCTTTTTCCAGCAATGGCTCGCTAAGTTCGCATCTCTGTGGTTATGTAATCACGTATGAAAAATAAAACAAGACATGTGTATTTATTATAGCACAAATTGGGAATACTCTTTTGTGGGTACCTGTGTACAAATTCTTTCCTTTAAATAATTAAGCTTAAGCTCACTGCGTCTTTGTTTTCCTCAAGGAACACCTGTCCATCGCCGCTTTAAAGACATCTAAGCATTACACAGAATAGATAATATAACATTATACTTATATAATATGCTTCGATCCGAATTATTTATTTCACATTTTGTGCAACATTATAATAAGCTATTTATTCATCATTGAATCGACTCCATGTAATAGGAAATAGTTACTGTGTTAAAGTCGATATCTTCAACGATTCGGAGTACAATGTGTGTGTTTTTTTTTAAGTTATTGTACTGTAAAGGTTGTTTAGCCGTATATTGTATTAATAAATAAACAAACATTTTTTGACAACCAGGTAGGAACCAGCTTCATCTGTGTAATTGTGCATTGCAGTTGTTTGTCGTATTTAAAAAAATACAGTGTTAATTAAATTGTCACCGTTCAGAATAGGAAGCATCGTACAACTCTTCAAAACAGAAAAGCACTTCAATTATTGCATACATTCAATAAGTAATTAAATTAATTCTATTATCTTAAACAAACAGATAAATAAATACGAGAATATCCTGGAATTATTATTGTTACCATTCAAATGATTATAGTTTTTGGACATGTCCGCTGTGAATTAAGTATATTTTGATGCCTCTTCAAGGTCTGGGAATTTTAGATAAATTTAATCAAATCGTAGAATTTCCATTGTTAAATATTATTTATATTTTAAGGTGAGTATTTATAATACGTTGTAATAATATTTTTATATTACATCTTTAACAGCATTCATTTTAAAATATGTTATTTTTAGAGAACTTATCGTGTGCATTGAAGATTGATGATTTATGAATGCTATTATTTTCGCCTATACAAGAAAGTGTTTCTGGGTTCGATATAGGCTTTTCCTGCTTTTATAGTTTACATACAATAATCATTAGGTGAATATAGTTATATCATCTGGAGTCAAATGAAGTCTTTAGTCCCTAATTAAACGCTGGTAATCAAGATAGTTAATCTGTACAGTGCCACTGTTAAACAATCGCTTGATAAACTCGATGAAATTGATGAAGAGGGGAATCAGAGATTTCCCTCTAAAAAGTTGGACATATGGGTTAGTCACATAGCAATTCTACTAGTACCTGGTTAAGGTAATTATAAGGATAATATTAGGATCTTAAGATTCATATTTTTCTTGCTTTAGGATCAGGAGAAGATGAACTTCTATTGGAACCTTTATGCCTTTTTATTTGTATCTATTGTGACCATTGAGAATATCACGGAAGAATAGAGAACTACTGACACTAAATCAATCAAATTATCGACTTGCATATTCAGTTTTTCTCCTTCTATCACATTCTAACGCTCCTGTTGAGAACTATAAGCCTTCTTTATCCAGAACGACTCTGTCGTCAGAGTTTCCGATCCTAATATTGCCTAAAAATCTGTTTAATTACCAGTAATTTTCCGGGAATGTTTTTTTAAACTACTTAGCTATTAAAATAGATTAGTGTTAATGTGTTATTGAGTTGTTTGCTATGGAATTATAAATTTTAATGTAGAAATTCAGGATACTGATGTTGTCTCCAATATTAATTTATGCTTTGTCACTCTCTATTAATTATAAATTACCCGTTTAAGAATTAGGACAGTTTCCTTGCTTCCAGGTAAACATTAAGTTATTATATTATAATAAATAATTAATTCGATATTTTAAATTGATGGAGACAAATATTATTTTTAATTAAAGTAGACGCGGTTATTTGAGAAGGTCGTAGAGAGAAGGATTGTTTTGAATCATATGGAATGAAAATATTTGCGCGTAAAGTGAATCAAAATTGATGTCCATGAAAAACGAAAGATATCTCTGTCAATTCAAATCTACATAGTGGAAAAAAACATTGTTTTTTTTAATTTTTGCTTTTTAATAATTGCAAAGATTCGTTAATGTACATAATTTTTTTCCTTCACTGTGTTCTTCCGGAATTAAAAAAAAACAGAAGAAAACGGTTATTCATTTTCTACACTTATTCGATATTACTGCGCACGGGGTATTAAATAGCACAATTCACATTGAAAATATTCAAGTAAATAATATACGAAGTATGAAACCCCATATATAATTGTTTTAATGTGAAATGTATTCGCGATTTTTATTAATTACAAATAATAATTAAAACTGAGTAAATCGGCAAGGTGATTCATATACCGGAATTTTAGCACGCATTAAGTCCGTTCAAGATGTCACTATTTTGCAATTTACTCATAAATTGCTAGTCTTACAACACAGCTTATTCAATTGTATTCATTCATTCATTCATACCATCACAGCATTTTCCACAAGTGTAGAACCCAGCGGACTTACTGCATGTAATAAACATTTAAGTCGTCCTCCCCGTGCCAATAAAAAATAAGACATTCAGTATGGGTGTCACACCTCATCGTTTATTTGAAAATGTCAAATATCATAATACGGGATGTTTTCTGAATACAGGACACAGAAAATAATGGGAGGCCTATATATAACCGGGGACTCCACGGGATAAGTATATTATAAGTAACTATAGTACTTAAAAGCTTTTAGTATAAGAAATTCCATAATATTTTGTTTATGTTTAGCCCATATTGGCCAATATCTTGATAATATAATAATATATTATGTAGAAGTTATACGTTGCTGTGGGCTGGAATCTTGATAAATACCTTATTAACTTTTCAATTTCGTAAAAATATAATATCATTTTTAGATAAAATCTAGATACATTACCGTATGAAATCGAAGCTAGCTTGTATATGGACATATAGAGTCTTTAAATAAGCCATGAGTCATTCCTGTTTCATCCTATGCGAACGAGTAAAATGATTTAACATTGTTATTTTTTTTATTTTTTATGATGAGGCATTAAAAAATACATACAGCCCTTAATTTTCATCCTTTTACCATCAACCCCCATTTTTTCGTCGATATATAATGTATATGGCAAATAAATAATGTATATGGCAAAACAACGTTTGGCGGGTCAGCTAGTAAAACCATAAAAATACTTTGTCTCTTGCTTAATACAAATCCATTTGCTGTCGCCACTAGCCATCGATAAGGAAAAGGCGTGGATGCAAACCAGGGATGTTGCGAATATCCGCATCCGCAAATGCGTAGCTTCCGCATGTATTTGGACATCTGCATCCGCATCCGCATCCGCAATAATCGATGCGGATGTTCATGCGGATGCGGATGTAAGACAATTTGCGACAAGAAAGAAATGGGGCGGGGCCGGCGAATGACGCGTGCCGTTCGCACTTGACATTAACCAATGGGAACGAAAAAATTGGTGACAAGATCCGACACGTTTTTATTTTTGCCGGATTTATTTTATTTTTGCAAATAACAAAAAAGAAAAAAAATATTTCGCCAAAAAATCCATAATATTATTGTAGCAGCAATTTCGTCACATATTTGACAGTGGGGCCTACCAATTAAGATAGTTCCTACTTTTTTTCTATAACATCTTAAACATCCGCATACGCATCCGCGGATGTGAGCCTTCAAAAATCCGCATACGCATTCACATCCGCGGATGTGTGAAAATCGACATCCGCAACATCCCTGATGCAAACAACACAATAAGTAAATTGCAGGTAAAAACAAAGATAATTTGAAATTTCTCGCTGTCTATCTTACCTATTATTGTTACATTGTTACGCACTCGATAAGTCGATACCCACTTGAAGAAAATGTACATTACATTTCTCAACTATTAGCCATTGCACAGGTGTCTTAATATGCAGTAGAATAATGATTATATCAACATGATTACAGGTATTATCCAGCCTTCAGGTATTGATATTATGTGATAAAAAATAATTTTCAATATATTGTATAACTTTTACGATTATAAAACTAATTTGGATACATATTTTCAACATTACGGTTTTGTTTTGTAGACTGCAACACTTTTACAAACCATTGTTACACCCACATGTAAATTTGTATATTTTTAAATGGTTATATTGTTGATTATAAAACATATAGGTAACATAATTCATATTAAAGTTATTTTATCCGGCTTTGCTCGGGAAATGACAAAACATAACATATTAAGATGCAAAGAAAATTCACACAGATCGAGCTAGTCCCAAAGTAAAATATGAATTTTGTTTTACGGGTACTAATATACGATGATATGCATTAAACACATATACATGTAATACCCAGACCTAGGACAATTTGAAAAAGGTCATTCTTCATTTTACCTTGGCAGAGAATTGAACCCGAGATCTCGTGTCTCTAAGGCAAGAGCATTACTTCTGCTCCACACCGGGCGTCAGATAAGCTCTTACAGATAACATAAGTAAGTACCTACTTCTCTAAGAAATGATGAAAATGGGGGAGTTTTTTTTAATTTTGACGTTTCCATGATGCAATATTTTTTGGCAATTATGATTTGACATTTATTCATTCATAGCCAGTTACACACTTCTGACAACTATACAAATAAATACAAAAAATAACAACAATATCACAAGAATACAATGCATTGCCCAGACATAAAATATTTATAATTAAATTTTGCACAGAAGTCTAACTTCTACTATTAGTTTTTTTGCAAATACAACCTTTCGATACTACACACATTTTTTTATCTGTCTCCCAATATACCTTTACTTATCAAATATTTATTGATATTTTGTGTTTTGACAAAACATGCAAAACAAAAAAATCAGTTCCCATACAAACTTGACGACATACTGTCAAAAACTGTGATATCTATCAATATAAAATATAACTTTCTATAATGTTTTAAGCCTGCTGAATGGATGAAGGAGAAAGTATGCAACTCCTTAAAAAAATCAACCAACAACTGGATTGGCCACAACATCATGCACCCATGCCTGCTCATCACCATCACGGAGGGCAAGAGCGAAGGCAGAAATGGTAGAGACCAATCAAGAGACACCTACATATTATATGGACCAACTGAAGAAGGACATGAATTGTGGCACTTGTACGTAGAACTAAAGATAGTAGCAGAAAATAGGGACGAATGGAGAAAAAAAATCGAAACTCGTTGCAGACCAATCCAATGGATTGTTACTCTATAGAGTGGATTAAACTTCGTTTAGAGCGTGTTATTTGATCTGTGTTTTTTTACTAATTACGGTGTCTATAAAGTACACATAAATAAATATACCTATAAGTATTCAAACGGATATCAATACTTATTAGATTAATTTGAGTTTGAGTGCGTTGCTCAACAGCATTTTGATGTATGTACGGTCAATCTCCATACTTACAGTTCATATTATTTTACCGTATGTAGGTATGTATGTTTGATCAAATGTAATATTATAATGTAGATAACTAGACCACGCGTGCGTTTTTCTCAATTTTGTAATATTATTATTTTCAATTTTTGTAACCTTGGCACGAATGCTTTTGTTTCGAATACTTTATGTTTGAAATTTGGGAAATAGTTTATTTATTTTTTCTAGAACTGTCGGCATTCATACCTATATGGTTTTGTTTTTGAATATGTAAACGCAGCTTCGATCAATATTGGTACAATTTTAAAAACGGAAAATTATATTCCTGGTAAAGAATGGATCTCTCACTCTTTTCTGCTGGTTTTCGGATGTCTTGTCTAGAAAGCAGGTGTTCCTAGAACATCATGAAAAAGTCATTTTTAACATTTTTAAATGCTGCGGTGAGCCTGATTTTTTCATCATCATGTAGAGAACGTCCTGCAGGTATTTTAAATGTAGTTAGTATGCTGGCTACCTCACTTCTGCTGTGCACGCCTTGATAGTAAGGATAGTAGTTTGTTTGGCTTTGAGATAAGCAATAAATTTTATTAGTGTTAGTTAAATTAGCACTTAGGTAATGGCTGGCAATTCCCAAATATCTCAGGTTAGTACATAAATTCAGGTACCTGGGAGCAACCATAAATGCCAGAGGGTGATCTCCGGTCGGAATTACCAATCCGCATAGGAGCAGCTAGCGGGGCTTTCAACAACATGAACAAAGTTTGGAAGGCGTCTGGACTCAGCATCAGGACAAAATGTCGCTTGTTCAATGCGTGCATCATCCCAATTCTTCTATATGGCTGCGAGTCTTGGTACTTAACCAAGGCTCAAGAGCGGAAGATACTAAGCTTTGAAAACAAGTGTCTTAGAAGGATTTTGGATGTCAGATGGTATGAACATGTTACAAATGATGCTGTGCGCCGGCGCACCCAGCAGAGACCTGTAATCTCCGTAATACAGGAGAGACGATGGTCCTGGCTGGGACATGTTTTGAGAATGCCTAATGATAGAAAAAGAGCACTGTTCTTCCGTCCGCAGGGGTTCCGTCGGCCCGGGCGTCCCTCTTTCACAAAACACCGTCCCTATGACAACGATATCAGAGCGCAAGGAATGTCGTGGAAAGAGGTGACGCAATTGGCACAGAGACGCTCTGAATGGAGGAGGCTGGTTTCTGCCCTGTGCTCCCGAGAGGAGCGTTGAGGGCGATGATGATGATGATTCTTTTTTTAAATGTGCTAATGGGGTAGCCAATGGAATAGCTCGGGGTATGTAAGGAACATGTATGCCCTTGAAGTGATATTATCGCAACACGGTGCTGTATAAGTTATTGTAATTAATTATTATAGATTTTAAAACCTATTACTTGTACCTAATACAATACCATCACGGCACAGTCATACCATCACGTGCATGATTATTATATGCACTAACTGCATATAATAATCATGCATCTTCTTCCCAATAAAAAAGGGTGACATGCCTTGTCGCTGAATTGTAGATGTTAACTGCCTAATACGTAGTGTATTGGAATTCTCAAGAAATATTTTTTGGAGAAATTTACCGAGAAATTTCTCGGTAAATTTCTCGAAGTAGAGAATTTTCGGAGAATTTTTTTTATTTTTTATTTAACAGTATAATAATAATAAATAATTTATTCAATCAATCAATAACAATGTACAAAGGTTAAGACAATTTATCACCAATATGGCTAGAATTAATTATGGAAACAAAAAAAATTTTAGGTGCCTACATAGAAAAGAGTGCTAATAACTGATGAAAAATCTTGATGTTTGACACCCCACATGCCCATATTAAAGTTAAAAAAAATTGCTGGTACGAACATGGAAATAAAGTGTTAATAACCTCTGATTTGGGCCTTAATCAGCCCCGCAAATTTTTGGATCTATCAGGTTGGCTGCGAAGTATACTGGGCGAAAGGTCATAATACCACTAAGAAGAATTATGGAGAGAAATTTCTCTTCCATCAGAGGAGAAATTCTCGGAGAAATTTCTTGTTCTCGAGAAATTTCTTTGGAAAATTTTCTCTTCTCACATCACTACTAATACGTGAGATTTTACGAACACCTGCGTTTAAAACCACTTGAAAACTTACAGAAAAGCAGACAAATAATGAAAACTATTGTACAAAAATAATAAGATGGGAAACGTTAAAATGTTGGACTTCAGTATTGAAGTGGCAGACATGTTACTATCTTTGCATGTATCTAAGTATATATTTTTCACTGAGTATGTTTTTCAATACTTATATTGAGTAATAGAAAAGCATTGTATGTAGTGAGCTATAAAAACAAAATCGAGTACGGAAGATTAATGTAAAACGTTAAACGTACAAGTACTAGGTACATATTTATTTTTATGACACTAGAAATGAATAAAATAATACATGTCAAAGGTGTCAAAGTTCTTTAGAACATTAAAAGAATAATATTATTATGGTTTAAAACAAAGAATAGAGATGTTATAATTAAATAAATAAACGGAACGTAAATTTACCAAGCATTGTTTTTTTTTAATACGTGTTATTTTCACACTTGACGAAAATTGTATTGCACATCACTGTGATATTTTTGTATTTCATAACAATTTAAATTTATTCGTCCATAAAATCTGTCTCAGGTCAAATATTTCAATGTGCCCGTGAGGTACCAACTCCTTTCCTGAGCTAGCTCTTAATTTGATTAAATTTGCTTCTAAATAGCTACATCATAACTTCAATATTTCAATTTTTTTACTCAAAAATGTAAGGGACAGATAGTCATCTGCCATTGCATTTATAATAAACATGACGATTTTTATAATTGACAGTATTTTATGGAGATTATATGTATACTGATACTTCAATATTTTTATCCATAATAGAATGACTTGATTTACTAATTACAATACATTTAGTTGTGAAACATTGAAGTCCATTGGATGTAAAAGCAAGTTTAACCAAATTAGAGGCTAGATCAGGATAAGCCTTAAACTATAGACACATTAAAATGTTGGACCTAAGTATTGAAGTGGCAGACTTTTTATTATCTTTGCACTAATCCTCAAATTCATTGTCGATTACATTTGTTGTTTTTTCACAGAAATTTCATATAAAATTACTTGTCTTTCCTAGATTATCTGGTAGTTTATGCATTTCAACAGTTCATTTACTTGTTTTTGGCTGCTTACCTACAACATCTTGCCCACCTTTAATCGAAGCAGCTGACAATATGTCCTGCTCAATTTCATTTGATGGTAGCCAAACTTACTGCTTCGTTAGCTACTTAATTTCTGTTTCTAATCAACTAGTCTAACTAGCTGTAATTGTTACAGCAAGTCAGACTTTTGAACCAGCCTGATCAATTTCGCAAACGACACACTGTCTCCATAAAACGGCGCTAAAGGAACAAGTCATCTATCATCACCATCTATGACGTGAACTGTTTCCTGGCGAAAACACTCTAAATGGGTGAAAAGTCAATCAAAATAAGACGAAGAAGATCTGTGACGTGACATGTGTTCTTGATTGATGTTTGATATTTCCTATTGTAAATAGGAGTCCTTGGACTCCTGAAATATCCGAGAAATAAAGCTATTTCCTATTGTAAAAAGAATAAAAAAACTAGTTATGTAAATATTTAACTTTCATCGACAACAGAAAATTATTAATTTTTATTATGTCATTAGTGCAGATTAGATCAACATGTTGCAGTGGGACATCGAGCAGCCACGCTATTCTCACACATAAAAAAGTAAGTAGAAAATTGTCATTACGAAATCGCTTAATTGAAATCGCAGTTAATGGATGTAATCTGGGTGTATTAGAGACGATGTAGGTACTAAAAAATGCATGTATTGTCTTATATGTATGTATACTTCATAGATGTACACACTAATGTATGATATAGGTCTGAAGTGTTTACTTACAGGAGTTCCCACGATGTTACATTGTTTTAGCATTAGTTGTGATTTTGTTAATTAATTGTAAAACTGTGAAAAATAACATATATTATTTTAAAATCAATTTAAAATTCCTTAAGCCTGTATTAAAATTAGAAGTAAGAGAAGGAAAAAAATATTTGAATTTTATAAAAAACGTATTCAGTTGTATTTTCTCAATTTGTGCATTAAATTCGTTCAAATAGTATTAAAATAATACTTTTGGAACTATAAATCAAACAACGCTATTAATGTATTACCATTTTCAGAGTATACAGATAAAGGATCAAGATAAAGGACCTACATAGCCTCCCTGAGGCACTCCTTATTAAGAAATATAAAAATAATATTTCCAATTTTTTTACATAGTTGAACATATTTTCACAGTTTCCCAAAATAAACATTTATAGCTTAATTAATGAAGGTATTTTGAATTTGGTTTTTAAAAAAAAGGAAAAATTAATTATTACAATGATTATAATCAGAGGGTAGCCAGCAGACTTACTATATGTAATTTAAAATGAACAAATAAAACTTAACTAGGAAAATTACATAATTATTTACAATTATTGTACTTATCTATTTCAATTTTTTTTTTTTTCACAGATTTTCACCTGTTACTTTTCCCTATAGTCACTTTTATTTTTACCTGCCACCAACAGACATATCATTTTATAATAATTATTATTTAATACCTACAATGTTCCCGCTAAGAACATATACGCTCATATTATACACAGAAGCCGAGTCATATAACAATAATAATGTTGTGGTATGATTTTTTTAAGAGTTAGGGCTGCACGCAAAACCGTTGTACCTACTACTTGAAATTGCACCATTTATAATAAGTAAGTATTTGATATGGGAATATCACATATCATTACGAAATCATCAATAATTTGGTGCGAATTTATGGATTTTTGTTATGTCATGAATGTGCAGCGAAATAAAAGATATTTACAAGTACTTACCTCATGTCATACATTTCGATTTTTCTCTTCGTTTTTTGCTGAATTTTTGACATGATCTAGTTAAATCATTACATCACCTCCCCACAAGTGGAGTAAATTGCATATTACTTATATTCGAAATAAATATACGTTTCTTCCTCTTCATTCTTTAAGTTCAGGAGTGATGATCTTAAGATGTTGTTATTATAAATGTTGTTATTATATCAATTTCACAGTATGTAGGAAGTATTTAAAACACTGACAATATTATTTTTTATAAAAAAATGGGGAAAAAACAAAGGTACCTATCTCTTTTCCAATATAATTTTTTTATTGAAAATAAACGAAAGTGTTTGTGAGTTTCGATCATTTTGATTCAATATTTTATATTCGCAAAAAAAACAATAAATATGCCACTTTCCTGAATCTCTTCTTTTTTATTGACACGGAGAGGACAGTATGCATTTTGATTACTTGTGGTTAGTCCGTTGGCTACCCCAGTTGTGGGATATGCCATGATGGTATATTTAGTACAGTTGATTCAAATAATGCATCCACGGAGAGTGTTTATTGCAATTGCAAAAAACAGCGACACACAAAGTTTCATAAATTCCTGCTTAATTATATTATATAGGTTCTCAAATTTATAAAAATTAAATAAAGATTCTATTCTCTAAGACAGTTTTAACAAAACGTAAATTTACTCTTCAAAGAATATCATTTATTATTTTTTTATTATGTGAGCACCTTGATTTTTCATTAATACTGCAAAAATACCGTGAACATTGTTCGTAATTCATACTGCGGATGCCTTTTTTTGTATATATATATTATTTTTCCCCATTTATTGTTTACAATACTCGGATAGTTTTACCTATATACCCACAAACCCATACATACATACAAATAAAATATAACAATATGAACATAAGTGGCTTTATGTAATGTAATGAATACAGCATCCGTGTATTTGATTTTATAATATAGCGAATAAATTAAAAATTAATATCGGAAAGAATATCAATTAATGTCGAAGATTTTTTTACAGTTCGTTTTATGTCTGTTAATCAATAATGTTATCTTAATATATAAAATGTTATTTGTGTTTGAAATGTATGTTAATTATTACGATGAAATAAAAAAAAAAATTATTGAGAAAGATGTCTTTTATCTTATAAAGACATTGTCAATCTCTGATTTCGTCTCAATCGTTGGCATTGACAATATTCTTATAAGACGAAAGACGTCTCTCTCAATAAAAAAACATTTAGTAGAAAAAAATAGGTTTATGTTTTTTTTAATTTCATTATAAAATTCTACTACCTAAACAACGACTCAGTGAATGAATCTATTTTAACAAAGGAGCACATTATTACAGTACAAAGGAGTTATAGCACGATCTTAGTTTTAAATCTTACGAACGACAAATTATTATTGAAAAAATACATAATGTGATAAAAAAAAATCAAACTCACAGACCTCACAGTCCTCAAAAATCGTAAAACGTAAAAAAAAACACTAAAGCACAGAATCAGAAACATATACGTGAGACCTGCGATACCGAAAATATTGTTAGATGGGGCAGGAAAAGAAAACGCTACTGGCGCAATCGTGCCAACAGGAACTCGCCAACCTGGAAGACCTACAAAGACTGACAAAGAAATGGCAAGATAGTTGTAGCTCTGTGTCCTAGGATTCCTTGACGCCATAAAAATAGAGCTAGATCTATTTGGCGGCCTTTGAAATGTGGTGCTACAGACGCATGCTTAAGATCCATTGGTCGGAGCACGTCGAAAACGAAGAAGTATTAACCACTATATATTAAAGTATTAACCTATATAACCAGGGTAGGCGAAAAAAGACAACTCTTTAAGAGAATCAGCCAACAACGAGCTAACTGGATTGGCCACAACATCAGGCACCCAGGACTACTCATCGCCATCGCGGAGGGTAAGACCGAGGGGACAAATGGCAGAGGCCGACCAAGAGACGCATATATGGACCAACTGAAGAGGGACATGAACTGTGGCTCATACGTAGAGCTGAAAAGACTGGCTGAGAATAGAGACGAATGGAGAAGAAAAACCAAACTCGTTGCAGACCAATCCAATGGATTGTAACTCATTATATATAGATCTATAGAAAGAGGAAGATGAAGAAGGTTTCATAAGTTCAGTCACTGGGTTATTAGCTAGTTGATTTAATAAAACTGACGCTGATATGACGAGAAGAGTTATTACAAAGTAAACACTTTATATTATTATTACCGTGTCTACAGACTATATTAATAGTAAAATTGTCTTAAGTAACTATGTAATTAAGTATTATTGAGTTTTATGTAGAATTAATATATCCGGAGTCTCATCATGCTGGGAACTATTTTTTTTATATATAAAATAAAGATACTTATCTTGACTATCTCAATAACATCTTGGTTGGCCTAACACAGCTAAGATGGCATGGCTTGGATGGCACAAGTGAGACTTTATCTCGACGGAATATAAAAAGGACTTTTATTGTTGTTAATTTTAACAGAAGTTTGTGAAACAGGCGATATCGTGAGATAAGGAATTCGAAGAAAAATATATTGACGTGAGCAAGTTGAAATTGTATAGCCTCTCAAGAAGCACAAAAGAGATACAACTTTATGATAAATAGATAACAGCTATACCTATATTATCATAAACATAAAACAACTTACATTTCTTTCTAAGGTAGACTCGTTCACTTGGTAAATAATCAAAATGATGAGGGAGATATTTGCGATTTCATGCCGCAATAAAGTATCTCTGTATACATAGACACCGAGGTGTAAGATTTTTGTCTTTGTGAAACGGAAGAGACGATGTTCCTGAGTTCTCAAAAATGGTCTAATTAAATTTGATATCATTATAAAACTATTTTTTCTGGATAACAATAGTGTATTCTCGTAGAAGTCGTAAGTATAGTTTTTTTTTTTTTTTTTTTTTTTTTTTTTTTTTTTTTTTTTTTTTTTTTTTTTTTTTTTTTTTTTTTTTTTTAAAAAGATATATCTGGGTTTTGTTATAAAATAAATGTTTATTTTAAGAGTCGGCAAACTTCTTAGTCAAAGGAGCCTAGAGTAAAAGAACTTATTAGAAGTAAAATGTTGCATTCGAGAAATTTTATGAATAATAATAATAATCGTCCGAACAGTAGCGTCTTCAATTTGGTTTTAAATGTGGTGGTGGACTGATTCTCTCTCAGATCAGTGGGCAGTCTGTTCCAGGCAGTTGGCGCGGTGGGTCTGAAGCTCCTTTCTGCAAATTTTGAAGGTGTTGAAGAGGTAGAGTATGAAATTTCCTTTTATATGATGTAGGTATGTTGAGTATTTTATCAAAGAGCCAAGGAACCGCATGATATTCTGAGCCCTGGAATATTTGAATATCAATCAAATTCGCCAAATATCAAAATCAATAATATCAATTATTTTTATCGAACATGAGCGAAAATTTAACCTATTTTCATGAATGAAAAAAATCATTTTTGTTACCGCTGTTCTACTTCTTTAGTTACATAAAATGTCATTTCGATAATGATATTTGACCTAAATACCATTAAATAATATTTTTCATTAATTTATTTACCAAAAACTATGTAGGTACCTACTGTCATTAATGGTTTAATAATTTCTATTTGATTAATTAAGCGAATAATGGAAAATATTAAAATGGAAATTATAATTATAATATTGAACAGGTCCGTATACAATTAGCTATACATAGAAGTTATACTAGATATAGTATACTTTTATTGGATAAATTATGTTGTAAAAAATCGTGCCAGTTAATGGATTTATTCCATTGATAACGGATGAATAGATAAATTATAATAAGTTATTGATCAAAGATAAATACATGAAGTAAGGCGCAATAGTGTCCTGATGGTTACTATTACTACTATGCAATTACGGTTTATCCCATAAGTGGGGTACTCTATGTAATAAACATGCAGATTGTCCTCTCCGTGACTATGAAAAATAAGGTATTCTGGATGGCTCATCGCTGAATTATACGTGAGATTTGATGAACGCCTGCCTTTTGCAGGACACTCGAAAACTTACAGAAAAGAGAAGAAGACCTATTCTGACACGTAATACAAAATTTACTTTTATTTATTTATTTTATTCTTCACTGTACATTGGTTACAATATTACAAATCAATACAAAGTATCATAAAAATATTAGTTATACATTTCAATGTAAAGAGGGCGAGTTTATCGCTAAAATGCGATGTCTTCCAACTAACCCGGATGAATGAAACAAAGAATGTTCTAAATCACGTGTTTCGTAAGGAGAAATAACTTAAAAGCATTAGGTAACAACGAAATATCGCAAAATATTATGATGCCGGGAAAATCGAAAGTTGTGATCCATATTTTCAGAAAACATTTACTGTGCGTACTTGAGGATATTTAAAAGGATTTTATCATCTTCACGTAATCTTTTCCTGTTAATAAGTATTCAAAATTTTGTAATTATTTTGAGGTCAGTATTATTTATTTTTGAGGAAATACATTCACGGCGAAAAAATATGATAACAATTTTATTTCACAAATTTTGCTAATAAAAATTGTAATCAAAACTATTTATATCTTGCTATATGAGTCTACTATTGATAATCAGATGGTTTGTAGGTATAAAGGACCTTAATGTGACGAATGTTCGATTAGCGAATTACTCAATTTGTATAGAAATATTTTTTTCGCAAATTGTTTAAAATTACAATGCCCCGTTTCTTCAATACAATATCAAGTGTCAAATATTCGTGAAAAAAGTCATTACAATTTGCGAGAAATAACGCGCTAGCTAATCTATATCTAATCTTATTTAAATATAATACAAGAGTCTTAAAAATAAATTTGCAACTTTTCAACTACTCTCGGTCTCGGGAAAAATTAACTCACTTTTGATATTTACTCATCTCATATCTCTTATTAAGACTTATCATTTACGTAATTTCTTCCAGACAACTAGTGCTGTCTCAATTTTGCTGAGGCAGTTTTATAACCAAACCCCGGTTGCGAAAATTCCGTATGAAATTTCGCGTACTGGGAACGAACCCAAGACCTCGACGATGCAAGTCGACTGCGATAGCCGTTGCACCACGTGGCCGGTTTACTGTACATATAGCTTAAATTATACTATGGACAATGTCATCAACTAGGTACTAATCTCTTTTAGGTGCCCTATGGTGTTCCTTTTAGAATCCTAAGGATAAAAATAAGCAAATCAACTATTTATTTATTTATTTATTTCAATTTTACAGGATACTCTCTCTCTCTCTCCCTGGGCAATTATTAATCCCACATGATGGTGGGGTCTGCCATTTTTGTCTTTCGCCGCCACTCGGCTCTATTCTGTGCGTCCTCCGGGGAAGCTCCGCAGTCTCTCATGTCTTGCTTCACAACCTCGCGCCACCTCCGCTTGGGTCTTCCTCGGGATCTACTACCAGGGGCAACCAATGACTGTGCCCTACAAATTTAATTTTAATTTTAATTTTACAGGATACATACAGTTGATACAAAAAATACAATGGTCTATTACATATTTAGCAATAAGCAAACCAGTGAAGATCCCTATATTACCCTTATGTGCTCTACAAAACATACATAACTAAACATAACAGATAAAATCAACAAACAACAATTACAATAGAATAGAGTAAATTATGTTAAGAAAATTAACAGAATAATGCTCACCAAGCAATAATCGCAGGATTAAACAATAAGCAATAAAAATAATACAATGAGTCATGAAAAATAAAATTAAAAATATAAAAATATCATATAAAATCCCTCAAAATTTAAAATTCAAAATTTAACATCATTTAAAATTCAATATTAAAATCTGTCATAAGCAAATAGGAATAATATTATCCAACACATGCAAGAAATTAATTACTACCTATAAAACAAAACATGCAATAGGTACCATATAGAACAAATACTAGACATAAAAAGAATTGATTTAATAATAATACACGACATTAAGGGCATTAAGGCACAAACTATCTATATCATAACGGCATCTTCCACAAGTGGGGTGACCAGATAATTTACTGTGTGTAATAGACATATAGATTGTCCTCATAATGCCAATAAAAATGAGATATAATCGGAATAGGTGGTAAACTTCATCCCTGAATTGAACATGTTGAAGTCTTTTTCGTGACTTTTTATGAATAAATATGTTTTACAGATCACTCGAAAACTTACAGAAAAGAGGTGGAGATGCATTCTTTGCTGAGGGCTCCATGGAATCGCACTACTTAGGTCATATTTCAACGAGTAGGATATTATGTAATATTCTGACATAATAATATATGTAACAAAAATACATTATTTTCTTTTATTTCAGACATTAGTAAATAATAAACACTCTTGTAACTTAATTATTGTTAGAGACATAAGTAACAATGAATTAATGTAAGTACAAATCTTTGGTATTTTTACTCTTTAATTAACTTTAATCAAAATGAAAGACACTATATTAATTACTTAAATTACTACGTACTTAAATCTGATGAAACGATCCTACTATATTTGGCAGTGGCGTACTTTCCATAAATGCAAAAAAGCACATCAAT
The DNA here is from genome assembly GCA_947579605.1 of Athripsodes cinereus. Classification (NCBI taxonomy): domain Eukaryota; kingdom Metazoa; phylum Arthropoda; class Insecta; order Trichoptera; family Leptoceridae; genus Athripsodes; species Athripsodes cinereus. Next base: position 15,805,088 of record OX388322.1, on the reverse strand, counting down.
GTAACAATGGAGTGCTTTCCTTACTTACAAAGTAAAAACACATTCCATAAGGCAGTGATCTTCAACCCCCTAACATCAACTCTTGCGAACAAAAATATAGGCATAAAAACAAGTAACATGTACCCATCAGATCAAAACTAAAAATTTTGCACACACTGTAATTGGCTGTGCTAAAAGTACATATTTGAATTGTGTAGGTTACACAGTTCAAATTCAATTATATTAATAGGAGGAAATGAAAACTCTAAAATCATCAGACAAAACAGTTAGTCGAAATAGTAAGTAAAAAAAAAAAACTAGCGGTAAAGAAAACTTGAGATAGAACGTTCCCTACAAATGTTAATTTAGCTTATTATTATGTTTTTTTCTTAAGAAATTTTAACATTTGAATTTACGATCCTAAAATATTGGTTATTTGGTAGTTTAAACGTCAAAAACTGTTAATGGAATTGATTTGGGGTAGAGAATTTTAGTAATCTGAATCTTTAGCATTGCACACACGACAGATTTTTTTGTACTTAATTTAAATTTGACAATTCGAGATATGAATAATTAATATTCATTACGAAAACGTGACTATAGTAGTATAAAAATCTAGTCCCACCACTGCTATCTGGTATGATAAATCATAGTCAATAATTCACAATTCTTAATACTTACATTTTTCTGTAATTATAGAGAACAATATCACTATCTATCTATCTATATGTTTACTTATCTATCTATCCATGGAATTCTGTACAATAGAAACAATAATAGAATAATTAATAATAAAGTTTCCTCAATTACCAATCATTAATATATCATAAAAATATTACCCAAGTACAACGTTATGGGTATTATTATTGTTTTATGTAATTAGTCCTTTTAAAACTATCGTTCATTAGTCCATGAAACTACCGAAGCATATGGATATTGTGTGACATATTACTAAATTCAAAGAGAATAGATTGACAAATGATAACTTGAAGCATAATGAACTGTAGATGAAGGAGAAAAAATATTTGACAAATTTGCTGTCGCTTTTTTTCATTTTATGAACGTTTTGTCTGAAAGAAGGTGTGTGAGGAAACGCGCGTATCCGAGAATCAGGTGGCTTGATCACGTGGATCAAATGTTAAGATGAGACATCGACGTGCGTGTTTGAGAAATTGTATGAATGTAGAAGAAGCGAAAGAAGTATGTAAGCATATATCTCTATGGCGTTCCGTTCTCTCTGCCTACCCCACTTCGGGCACGGCATGAGGGTATAGTATAGTGGTTTAAGGGTAACATACTATTATTTTTGTTGAAATTAAATTATGATAAGCTATAACTTTTAGTTTGAAAAATCGGGGTTTAGGTATATCTTGCTCTATTTTGTTTTCGTATTTCAAAGGTATTTGGGTGCGAATTTGAGTTTATTCCAAAACAAGATGTTACTGGAAACGAAAAATATTTTTTTTTTTAACGAATATTCTAGAACATTTCCTCGATATTGAATAAAGAAAGACAATGAAGGAAATGAGTACGTAGGTACCTACCTAACATTCCCATTTTTCTCTGAATCAATTATATTATTATTTGAATTGTCTGTTTTATATTGTACCTACTGGCAATGCATCGCGATATGTTCGAAATTTAAATTCCAAATTGATTCGAAATTCGTATACTACAGATTTAAAATTTCCGGAAAGCTCTAGAATCTAGAACAAAACGAGAATTGAGCGGGAACACGTTGCAATTGTTATTGTGTTATTGATACAGAAACAAAACAAAGTAAGTAAAATAATAATAATGGAACACTTTTACATCGTGATTCAAATATAACATTTCTTCCGCCGCATTTCCGTTTTTTAAATCTATGGAATGGAACTGTTTGTATAAATTTGAACATTATTGATATTCAAAAATCAAAGTACAATCGAAATGCTATTAATTAAAACATTTTTTTTTTATTATGAAACACTTCCACTCTAAACAATATAATTACCTATTTGTGTCACAGTATGTCTGTATATGAGTCGACAGGAAGATTCTTTCTTGGTATCTCGAAAATATGATGTAAGTATGCAAAAATAGTACTAATTAAGTCATCGAGGTTCACAATTATCCCCCCTCCCCATAATAGAAGTAAATCCGAATATCTACTGGATAAAACATTTTGGAAATCCTATGCTTATTTGATAAAGCTAGCTGGGAGTCAACCTTAAAGCCAGTCTTTAAAAGTGAAACATTCGAAATGAGAAAAAACAATTTTATTACAAGCTGATGCCTTCTTTTTTTTAAAAAATCTTGGTACCCCTTTGACTAAAATAAATAAAAAAAAAAAACATTCATCTGTTCAGTCATACTATCACGGCATTTCTCAAAAGTGGGGAAACCAGCAGATAAACTGCATGTAACTTGCAACTTGCAACCTACTCTCCGTGGCATAAAAATTAGGCAGTTATTCAAAATTAGGCATTATTAGAGACATTCGGGATCGGTGGTAAACCTCATCACTGAATTGACGATGTGAAATTAGTTAGTTGGAAGACATCGCATTCTAGCGATAAACTCGCCCTCTGTATTGTATATAACTGATATTTTTATGATAGGTACTTTGTAATAATATTGCAACCAATAATAAAATAATGATATTTTTATGATATAGTGAAGAATAAAATAAATGGATATATTATTTCAGCACCGCAAACAAGATAACTGTTTTATTCACCATATATAAACGCAATCGCTAATATTTTTCGCGAAACAATAATCATAGAAGTATTCAACAATAAAAAATAAGTACCTGGGTAGGTACCTACTTATTATAGATAAATAATGTAAGGCTGATCCAGTTATTTATATCTACATAATATACATATAGTCAGTTTCATTCACCATTAGGAACCATTTATACTATTATTAAGTAAAAAAAGTAAGTACATAGGTAATTATTTTATGTACAAAGCGTTATGAAACAATGTTTCAAGCCACACCAACTTCAAACTGAGATAATTGATATTTGCACTATGAGGATGACTAACACGTTTATTACTTCAGTTAGCCTGCTGGCTACCCCATTTGTGGAACAGCGTGATTTTATAAATAAATAGAGTTAACAATAACGATTATACCTACATAGATAGGTAGGGTTGCGAGTTTACGCATAGGTATATTATAACGGGAGATGCGTGCCCGAAAAAACAAGAAAATAATAATTATGCGATCAGCACCCGCAGCAGTCTAGCTAGACGAAGCGAGACGTTACGAAATTATTCTTCTTCTATCAGTACCGTATCAGGTCCCCCGACGTTGTCTATCTCTCCGAAGAATACTTCTTTGTCTCGCGCTGTTCGGACTAGCTCTCCTACCTGGTTTATTCCAGTCCACTGCCGTATATTACTCAGCCATGACATCTGTCTCCTTACCGCTCCAAGACGTCCCTCAATCTTGCCTTCTATTATCAACTGCATGCAGAAGCTGATATTTATCGCCTCGCAGAATGTGAGATATGAGACTTCACGAATCTATTCAATATGAAACTATTTTTCTATAATTATTTTGTGGCTTGATACACGGCTGTCAGAAACATTCCATGTTTAATGATAAGTTAGTTTGTGTGATTGTTACAACAGAATGTATTATTTTGTCTGTGATATTTCGTGACGGGTCTGTCGTGCCTTCGTCATTATTATAACTCTTACAATCAAATTAGTGGACATTGGATAGCTTGTACAATGTAACAGTTCCTTGAACAATAGTTAAAAAAAATAAGTGCCCTTAAAAAAACGATATTAAAAAGGCACAAGGTATTTTATATAGAATACTATTAGATGAACGATATATTATATGTAATGTTTACTGTAACGTACTTGTACGAGAACATAATGTAACTCTTGAATTCCTCAGTACAGGAGCCATGCCAAATTTTGATTAACTGATTCATTAAAACATTTGTAGAATTAAAATTGAAAAAAAATCAAACTTAATTAAAAGAGGTGTCTAGGAAAGTTTTGAGGGGCTTAGGGGCTCAATTTTCCTTAAGAAGTGAAAACGGATTAGATGTGTGCTCGTTAACAAAAAAGACACAAACGTAGTTAAAAACATTGGTAAAAAATCTAAAAATACAGTGCTGTCAATCCTTGAATTGAACCTTTTGCTGAAATAACTTGTCATCCAAAAAACATACTTGTATAATGAGCACATTTAGAAGTCCGTACTAATTAATAAAACCGTTAAGCTCCGGGTCATTTCTTACAACTTACCTAAAATATTCTGACTCCAATGACAGACATATTTTTTTATTAGGTGTAAGTGTTGGGTCAGTTGTAAGGAATCGCGTCTTTGCGATAAACTCGCCCTCTGTATATTGATTGTATGATTGTATTTGATTTAAATGTATTTTTGTGTAAATTTGCTGTAATCAATGATTAGTAAAGAACAAAATAAATAGGTAATAATTTACAATGTAAAGCATAAAATGGCGCAGAATAACACTATTTCAGCATTTGTTTTACAATAATTGTAAAGCTGATGTTTTTTAAAAAGTTGTGTGGCAACTTACTCACCGAGTATTTTTTATCGATTTTATTATTTCATCTTGAACAGCGGATATAATACAATGCACGTACTGTACTTTTAGTTACTTCCCTGAGACACAATGATACTCATGAACTCGGCTCGCGCCTGTCACATTATATCTATACTTACATTACCTACTATGGCTGTCCTATAATCCAATAAAAGAAATTATTAACGAAATTGCACGTCATTACTATTTGTTGACAGTCATTTCATGACGTAATATAAAATTATTTATATTAGGTTTATACTAGCATTAAATCCGGCATTATTAAGGAGTAAGCCACTAATTAAATAGATATTTTAATAATTAATTCACAATTTACGGGGATAATTAAAAATAAAAAACAATTTACGGGGATAGAGTCTTTTCTGTGGCGGGTCCTGGAAGCGGGTCCGGGGATCCTGAAATACACGCAAAAGATGCAATAATTTTGGACAGTCGCGTGTTAAGAGAACTCGGTGTTGTTGTATAAGAATTGTATAAAGTTAAAGGATGTGAAAGAAACATGTTGGCATTTGGCTGCTTCGGCATACCTCGCTAGGGATACCTACCTCGTAAGGAGAGAATTAGACATAAGACAAAAAAATTATCGAAATGCATACTAGAGCCTTCTAGCGGGAGATGTACGGAATTGAACTAATTAATATTCGATCAACCATGATTGTCCAATAAAGTACATTCACTCCATGGATATCGTAATTATTATAGATGGAGCGTAGTACCTACTTAGTAAGATGTATCTACTATCTGCCTACTGTTGGTTGGTGAACCTATTGTATTGTGTAGGTGGTATGATTGTACCTACCTACGAATATTTAACCCTTCTATTAACAATATACGGAGACTGCTCGATATTGGAATTATAGGGCATCGTAATATTTAAATTACAATATGATAATAATAATATTCTCGCTTTAATTTATCCAATAATTAGAATTATGTTTTCCATAAAATAATTATGTATTGCGTATTTTGTACTCGCGTAGATAAATAAATATAAAGCGCAGATAGAATGTTTAAAAATGAGAGATTTAAAAATTAACATCGATGTTCTGTTCTTTCGATGTGTTATCAAAAAGAGTGGAATATAATATTATAAATGATAGCAATAGAAATTCAAACGTAGATACGTACCTTAAATATAAATTTATAAAATTGTGCCTATTTACGTACATATTTATGTTGGTAGGTTTATATATAGATGTGCGAAAAAAGTAGGTACTAAAGATAGATATGGGTTAAGCCAATCTTTAATTTTAATTTACCCCAAACATATTCAAAGTACCAATTTATATTTCTTGTCATGTTAGGGGAGTCGGCAGCGCAAGGATTCGAAATCGGTATCTCAATCAAAAATCCGAAATACTGACGTCAAACTATCAACCAACTCGTTTTTTTTAATATTTTCACAGATTTATTAGAACATAGAACTACGTTTCTTGGATTTATCATAACACGTCATTCCTATGATTGTCGTAGGGAGAGGTGACACAATTCAATCGAGGAGAGAGGCTCTCGAGAGGAGCGTTGAAGGACGAGATGATGATGATGATTCTTGGTTTTTATTGGCATCCCTTTATTCGTACGGTAGGTGTATTCCACAGATTATTATCTTGTTTGATGTAAATAATATTATTATTGTTAAGGTACCTAGGTATCCACTGATTCCATTTTCAAAATATTCCCATCTGACATTAGTTTGTGCTGCATTGACATTATCTATGATTTGGAGATAATTTATGGATTAAAATACAAAATTTATTTAAAAGTTTAATTATTCGGTTTGTTAAAATATACCAATTGAAATTCATACGTAAAGTTCCATTTAATTTTTTTTAACCATTTAACCTTTTTAATTTTTTATCAATAAACTTATCAGCCGCACTTTTCATATTGTAGCTTGTTGCAGGCAATGTAGAAACAAAGGTAGATAATATCTACTCTATAAATATCGCAGTATAGTATTAAATCAATATTGAAACGAGTTCGGAAATTTGTTTTGAGTTAAGAATGAAAAATAACCTGTCAATTCCAATAGAATCAATAGAATGAGATTTTACTTCGATCCGTTCAATTTGTTATCCCCAAAGACGCATAAGGCGTTTATTTATAAAATGGGAGAACTCCACATTTGTATTAAGCTTTTTTTCCTTTATGAACACAGACCTTTAGGTATAAAAGACAGACTTAAATCGATGAGATTTACGTGGGTTTATAGTTTGAATTGGTTCTGTGAATAACTGATAAAATATTAAGTATACCTACCTAATTCTTTTCAAGTATTTACCTTCATTTTGTCCGCAAATTACGCTCATGTTGCATAGTTATAACATGCGCATATTTACCTATTTGTCAGTAGGTAAACTGGAGCTATCCCGATTAGTTTTATTAGAGGTGTGACATTGATTGACGGACTTTTCTGTTTAAAATCTTAATGGAATATTTAGGAGTCGATTTTGATTTCAGTAATCTCTTTTTCATGTTTTTAATATTTATGATATAGGTACTATGAAATTATCGATTTCTTTACATGTGTAAAATAATACTTAATGCTTTGATAAGATAAAAACATCCATTTTTAATATTACACGTTTGAAAAATAATATGGCGATTTGAATTTAGCGGGAAAACAATGTGCAGCTGTGTGGCAATCCTAAAAAAATGACACGACGCTTACATCTCTACCAATTGTGTGCCGGTGAAACATATTTGATATTTACTAAATACATATTAATAAAATAAATTATATTTTTATTTGAATCTATAGAAACAAATTTCATATTAAATTCTTTTTTATCTTTGTATATTTTGTCTTCTTTTTTATTTTACAAAAGTATTTTTTATTATGGTAGCACCATTAAGCGCTGCTGTCAGCGGCGTTCTGACATTTTGTGCATTCGTCGGGGGTATCGTGCGCCTTTACATTTTCTTCTAATCTGAATAAAAATACCTAAAATTATACTGTTTAAACATGGAAAACGATGTTTTGGATGCTTTGAGTGACATAGGGTAAGCGAAATTGATGTATATATTCTGTAATTATCGCTAAAAATCGGCGTTATATTTTGAGGGTTATGGAGTTGGATTAAACTAAAATATTAGATGTGGCATTTACTTAGTTGAAATGTTTTAGTAAAGCACTGCAGTATGTTGTGTTTAAACCGTTAATGGTATTTTTCATTCCGTTAAACGTTTATTTAGGGAGATAATTCACTTTAAAATGAGATTTTAAGGAGGTTAATTTGAGTTATAAATATCCAGGGAATCCTGTAGCATTTAGCAATCACATCATCGATCCGTGCTGATAGTATGTATTTTATTAGCGGAATACTCGATTTTAGACATTTATAGTGAGAAAATATTGAAACTTCACGCAAAATATGGTTTATTTTGATTGAGTTTTCTAAAAATTATTTTATTTTCTTCATCAAAATATCAATTTAAAAAATCAGACCATATGTTGCAAAAGATGTTTTGCACAGTACAACATCAAATTTTATATCTTTTTCTTCCCGAATTATTATGGTATTTCATTTTATAACATTTAATTTCAGTAAATAATTATAATTCACCTGATTGTAGTAGAAAAATTAGGTAAAGAAATGAATTATTAAACATAAATTTATTTCAGTTACAATGGCCCATTACTCAGTCCGGAAGCTTTAGAGAAAGCTCTGGAAAGTGGTCCCAAGTCTACAGACTACACTGGTCTGGTCTACATACTCTCTAATGAAATCAAGGATCTATGCCATTTGGAAGAAGCAGTTAGTGAAACATCTGGACCCGAAGAAGCCAGTCACTTTGTGTTGGAGTTAAGTTCCTTCTTGAAGGAATTGGGATGTCCTTATTTATCTCTAGTGACTGGTAAGTAGCATAATATTAATCGCCCAGTTCAACAACAACTTCCAATCCCGGGTTAATTCTTCCCACTGCCAATTTACTCCGCTTTAATGATACAGCCATATTGCTTATTGTAATAGTGTATTTGGGTTTATTTCACAGCCAGATTCATATTTCTTTAAAAAAAATAATGTTACATAAATTATTAATAAAGATTGCTTTTTATTATACTTCCAATGCCTGAATAGGTCAACGCTAGTTTCATATTGAGTGGAAGATGAGTAGATTTCTTTATTTAATAAATCACATATTTCGAAAGTTATAAAGAAAGAAAATCACATACTTAATGTACATAGTACATGGATCCTTTGTTGTAAATTGAAGAATTGCATTATTATTGTGCAATATCAATTATACATATGAGAATGCTTTGAATTATGCAAATCTATTCTGATAAGATAACGAGGTGGGGTTTTCTAATTAATGAATTATGAAATGATTTCTTCACTTTGTTACAAGATATTTTTTTTACATTGATATAAAAAACAAGTAATAAAATGTATATCTTAATTCCAGGTCACATGTCATCCCGCCTCCAAAGTAGATCTGATAGATTATTGCTGCTAGACTATTTGCTCTCTGAATTGATGACGGCTCGAATGCTCTCTGTTAACAAACCCCAAGAGATAGACACCTTTATGGAAGTTACCATTGTAAGTATTATAATATGATTATTTATCCATTTTGGTGTCATCTCAAATAGGCTAGTCATAGGTTTCACTACAGACATTAAACATGGATAGGTAGTCTTCATGGTTTCATAAAAAATGAGATATGTGGGATGAGTGATAGTTTCTAATTATAAAAATAAGACAATTAATGTATTCAATTCACAGATTATTTATGCTGCAGACTGTATTTTGTAAACATGCAGGCTGTCTTTCCGTGCCAATAAAAAAATAAAGCATTCCAGATGGGCAGCATACCTCGTCAATGAATTACAGATGTTAATTGTTTTATGTGTCTGATTTTAAGAACACCTATTTTGTACAGGATGTTTGAAAACTCACAGAATAGGATAGGATTCCTACTCTTTGCCAGGGACTCCATATTTATGATATGAAATGAATAAGCAAACAGCACATTAGATTATTTTATCTTATCATGATTTAACACTTATTTTTAACATTTGATTGATAACATCTGTTATTTGTATTAAAATTTGCTTTATGATTAAAACCTATGTGTTACGGTTGCTTAAATGCGGCCAAACTGGGTTGGATCAGGTGCCGGTCGTATCTAGATTCTTCCGTCATACTAGATGCTTACGTTTTACTCCAGATTGGCCACTCTAATCCAAGTCTTCCACCACACATATTAAATTTACCTTTACTCTAGTAGTCTGCTCTCTGGTTCACAGAATACATTATTAAGCCTTTATATATTAAATAAATAAAAACAAACAAATGTTGTCTTTCCTTTCAGCAAGAAACACCCACTGCCAAAGATCTGAATACAATACTGTCTGTCCTGAAAATGACCCAACCACCTGCCAATATAGCTACAAATCTTCTATTCAACAAGTTGAAGGAAAAGTTGAAGAGTGTTATACAGCAAAAAGGTAAGTGATTCAAAATTCACATTATGCTTTTTTTAATTACTTCCCAGCAAGTCAGCAACAGCAGGTCAACTTATTGATCAAAAGCTTAGCTTAACTTTGGTTGGTTTCACAATAATAAGATGATAAAAGTGTGGTAAGATGAAAAAAAATCACTTAATAGTGATGATCTCATATTTGCATATTATCATTTTTATATCCCCTAATTGCTTACTTTAAGGGTTGGGGAAATGGGAATTTATTTTCCCAATCCAGCGCTTACAGTATGCCGGTTTCATACATCTAAAAATAAATAGAAGTTTACAGAAAAGATGTCTTGGTCAGTAAAAGGGATTTTAAAAGATCTTTCATGTAAAAAAATAACACATTTTTAAGGCTCATAAGTTTTGAGTTATAGTTATATAAATAAATAATAAATAAATAAAGCTTTATTGGCATCAATATATAATGTGTACATGTTTTGTTCCAATAATTTACCAAAAGGCGGGCTTATCGCATATGCGATTTCTTCCAGCCAACCCGAAAAAATAAAATAATAAATAAATAAAAATAAAACAATAGAAAAAACATATAAATAAAAGTATATAAAAACAAGATGCTAAAAAAAAAAAAACTACAAATGAAATATACTTATAATAAAAACAAGACAAAATATAAAAAGCACACATACAACATGGAAGGGAAGGGGAAAGGTATAGTTATATTGGAGAAAATAAGTACTTTTAAAAAATTACTATACAATAAGATACTAAATGCTCAGTACAATGTAAAATGATGATTCAAAAATTCTTTTTGGAAGACATTACCTACTTTTAAAAGTACAGTGAGATAGGTCTTCAAAAGTACCAAAATGGCCTTACCCAGAAACATAAATTGTTTTCTTAACTCTGCTGTCTAGATGTACAACTATATTTGCTAGCCACTCATCAGGAGTTTGTACTCTGATTTTTAGGCAAATGTGAATTGATGCTGTCATGTTACAAATTTAGTGTACTCAAGAACAATTGATTTCAGGTCCTGAATTAGTTGGTCGTCCACTTTATAATCAAGCTGTGACGGAGAAACAGTGGAAGGAGTTAGAAGAATTGCATAATAAGTTGGTTGAGGAGTATAAGCTAAGAAGAGATATGTTGATCACTCGGTTAGATTGCACCATACAGAGTTTTGAGGTAATAATTTATTTATTCAAACTTTGATATGTTATCTGGTCCTTAGTTTTTGTGTTTGTCATGTTGTTTCTGTTTTTCAGAACAGTTATAATGTTTTTACGTGTGTTTTTTACACTGGCATGGAAAGTTGAGTGAAATAAAAATAACATGACAATGAGTTAAATTGTGACACAATCGAGATTGTCAGTGAAGTTCAAATTCAAATCAATAGACTATTGCCCATCATTTGTATCAATGTTGTTATATACCTTAATACAGTGTGTACTAATATGCAATATCAGGATTGGATCAATGTTTATGTCAAAATTGATTTTTTTATTTCTGTCTATGAAGGTTGTCTGCTCTGTTTCAACAAAAAATGAGACATTAATTAAGGGTGCTATTTCACCTTTTCGCTGAACTGTAGATGTGTACACTATTACACTTTATCCCAAATATATGAATTTCTGGGGATGGTTCATTGAAAAAATATTGGTAATCGTAAAAGTGTTTTAAATTTCTAGTGGAAAGGCGTGAAAAACAATGACAAGCATAGTAAGATTCAGACTGTGTACCGTCCTCTGAGGCAACAGATGAAAGTACATCCTTCCATAAAACTGAGTGACTTCCTGGCATCCAGGACATCTTTACTTGCCATGAGGAAGACTTCTGATGCTGCTGTCAGAATCAACACCAGGAGTGAAGTCAATAAAGTTGTCATAGGAAGGGTAAGATGTTCTTAAAGTTTTGTGCCCAATCAAACAAAAATAAACAAATTATTCACTAAGCAAATAAACATGGTGTTACGCCATTTTGATGTTTATTATTAAAGTAGAGTTAAAACACATCGTAATTTTGTTTGAATTCAAAATGGAATATTTCCACTAATGCGTCGATAAAATGAAAATTTAACATTAAATTGGGTTTCTCAATATTTTCCTTTTTTGTGAGTTTTGTTTTTACAATTAACTATTCTATGGGGTTACATATGTATGTAAATTTAACACATGACACAATCATAAATAAGGCTTAGAAAAGACAATGTCATCTTATGTGGTAGTGCCCCGGATGGAACTTGAACCCACTAAGTTTATGAGAATATCTCATGCTGAAATTTCTTCAACAAATGGTTATGTTTTTCACTAAAGCAATGGTTTTCAACTCACCTGGATTATTACAGTTTCTTCCGAGGGTGATAAAATTGCAAAATTCTTATTATTTTTCAGGTGCCGGATAGAGGAGGACGTCCATCAGAGCAGCAGCCACCCCCACCAGATATGCCTTTTTGGCAACAACAAAGATCTCAGGTTTGTACCATGCATCCATCAATTCACATTCCACGCATACACATTCTTAGTGTAGTCATTACGCACAACTATTAGTAATATTATGTATGTTCCGCACCCTTGCGATGGATGCTCCATTAAACTGCGCTGAATAAATCATCTGACATGCATACACATATTACATTTCAGTTATGTTTATTTTCATCAACATTCTTGCTTTTTGTAACTGTGAAAATTAATTTGTCTTGTCTTTCAATCAATTTGTTTTCTTGTTTTTATGTATGTATAGGGTGGTGGTGGAGGCAGAGGGGGTGGCCAGGCTGGCAGGGGAGGTGGATCAGGGTTCGGGGGAGGCAGTAGAGTGCAAGGGGGGTGGAACCAGCCAATGGACCAGAGGTATAAATATATTTTTTTATTACATTGTGTTTTCTCAATAATATAATTTGTACATTCCTGGAAAGAAAAGTACAAGTTGTCTTGTTGTATACAAATTGAGTAAATTGTCATAGGCTTCTTCTCAATTTGTCCGCATTTGACAGTTTTATTTATAAAAGCCTGTGGTTGATCTCTTGCATGTTCATTGTAATGTATTGTATATCAACAGTTTTTTTATGTATTAGATTATTATTATTATTGGACAATATTAAAGTGTCGTTTACGTGCCGAAGCACCTCAAGGACACTGTACAATTCATAAATTCTAGGACATTACATCCACGTCATATGCTTGTATTCATTTCTGTTGTTTTTAAATTGCTTGATTTCCAAACGTGACTGCATCATTTGGAGTTAAAATATTATTAATGGTCTCATTTATCATTTTGGATGGGTTTTAGGGGAGACCAGAGAGGTGGAAGGAATCAAGGAAATAAGGATGGTGGCAGAGGGGGTTATCAAGGTGGCTATCAGGGGAATAACCAAGGTGGGTATCAAGGTAATAACCAGGGTGGATATCAAGGAAATAACCAAGGTGGCTACCAGAGTAATAATCAAGGTAGCCACCAGGGTAATAATCAAGGTAGCTACCAGGGTAACAACCAAGGTGGCTACCAGGGCAGCAACCAAGGTGGCTATCAAAGCAATAACCGTGGTGGTTACCAAGATAATAATCGAGGTGGCTACCAGGATAACAGAAATAGCAGAGGAGGCTACCAAGACAATCGGGATTCATCAGGAGGCTACGCAGGTAGTAAAACATATGTTGTACAAAATGATCAATACTCATCTAATCCATCCCAGGGCTACCAGCAAGGATATCAATCGAATCAGGGCTATCAACAGTCGTCGTCCAATCAGGGTTACCAGTCTTCGAATCGAGGTAGAGGTGGTGGCGGTGTTAATTATCAGAACGAACACGATGATAGAACAAATACTAATTACGATAGAGGAGGCTCAGGCAGGGGGGGCAGATCCAACTACAATAGAGGGGGTAGACGCTAGGCTCAAGTTTGCTTCATTGACTTTATGATTATAATTAATCTAGCTAATTATTGTAGCTTAATACAATTGTGAAATCGTCTCGTACCTACATTGTCACTAACGCAATAATTCCTATTCTAAAGTTTTATTATTAATATGATTAACTTTCATATTGAAATTGTATCTCATTTTTTTGCCTGTATTATATTGAAATAATAATATGTTAATTATGTGATATTTAAATATATTAAGGTTTTCAATATATTGCTTTCAATTATGTGCTTCCTTCCTTCATGTCAACAAAATTTCCTAAAAGCGTTTCATTAAACAGTAGTCGGTATTAATACTGAACAAACATTAAAATACTCTATAGTGTTGCGTATTGTAGTAAATTTTTTTACAAACAACAATACGAAAAAGACCATTGATAAAATCAATGCGTAAACCAGTAAATGTCCCACAGATTACCAAAGCATTTATTCTTTCATCAATGGTACAAGAAACAAACAACAGTTTATAAACTTAACAATAAGAAAACAAAAAAAAATTAAACCATTTAGTAAACAATGGCCTACAAATGAAATGAAGATGTTGAAAGTATGAGATATTGATGATGCATAAAAAAATAAAAAAAGAGCATGCGGAGCAGTAAAAATAAGCTATTAGTAGGCCAGTAGATGGTCCTATAGAAAGAAGAACAGTAGGTCCCAAGGAAGAATCTTGGGAGAGACAACAAAAAGCTCCAGGAACAACCATAACATTCGGCCTCTGAAGGAGTCTATATCCTGTGAAAAGGTATCAGCATTTTGGAACCGTGTAGCACAGGGAGTATGTGTGATGCATGTATGAATTGCTCTCGTGTAATTGGTGAAACAGGACGGCAATTGACATAAGCAGTTAACGTGTATGTAATGAGTAGGACAGTTGAAGGAGACTGCCCAGAAGCTTAGAGGAATTAAAATCATTATTCAACTATGTAAAAAGATAAGCAAGATCCGTTAGGGTTCTTCGCTTTTCAAGAGTGGCCATCTCATGGTGTCTAAAAGCATCTCCATAAATAACTATCAACATGTTAACCCGTTTAAATAATTAAGGAGTTTGACAAACTTTCGTGGAAGACCCACGATTCTCTCAATACGTGTAGTATACTGAGGACTCCAAATAAAATGAAATTTCCGGGTGACTCTTCACAAAAGTGTAATATAAGATCCTCAATACCGTCGGTGATCTGAATGGTCTGCCAACCCTTAGAATTAAACCAAGCATTCTATATGCCTTCTCCAATACAAAATCTATGTGAGCCATGAAATACAATTTATGGCCCAATGTCACTCCCAGATCATGTATTTCCTCTTTGTTGTACAATTATAATTAGTGCAATACTAGCTGGCCCGGCGAACTTCGTACCGCCTAAGAATCAATGAACGATTTCATACATACATCTTCTTCCCCTTGTCCTAGTTCGGTCGGGGGCCCATTGCCCCTAAATATCTCCTCCAGAGATAACTGTCCACCGCTGCTTCCAGGACCTCTGGCCACTCCAAACCAAGACTTTCAACACATGTTCGACACCTGCCCTATCTTCTGCCCTCTCCCACTGACTTTATGAATGATTAATATTATTAATCTCTTTACAAACTCCCGTAATTGTCAAAGTGTGTCATCGAAGGTATAGTGTAAAAAAATATAATTCATTTGGAACTTTCGCAGTTTAGCGGCCCCACCCGTTGTCGAGTACTTTTTTTCCATAGAAAAAGTAATATTTTCGAAACTTGAGGAAATCGTTGCCATATGGTGAATTATTTTTTGGTCACCAAATTTTTGGGAAATTCTTTTATAGGAAAAAAAATTCGCAACTATGAAACTTGAGCGGCCCCACCCGTTGTCGAGTAATATGTACGGAATTTTAGGAAATTAATTTTCGAAGTGGATTTTTTTGCCGGCAAATTAAAATAATTCTACATATGGCAACAATTTCCTCAAGTTTCAAAAATATTACCTTTTCTATGGAAAAAAGTACTTGACAACGGGTGGGGCCGCTAAACTGCGAAAGTTACATTTTTTTTTTTTACATAGACAATTCACACACATCGAGCTAGTCCCAAACTTAGATGAATCTTGATTATGGGTACTTACGCGACGATACACACATATACAATGCACTATATAGATATATATGTAACACCCAGACCCAGGACAATTTGAAAAAGGTCATTCTTTACTTTGCCCTGTCCGGTAATCGATCCCGGGACCTCGTGACTCAAAGGAAAGAGCTCCGCGCCACACCGGCCGACATGAACAATTTATGTTGAACAATTATACTTAACGCAGATTTGTTTATAAATTATCTGCAGTACGTAATATAATTATGTAGGTACTATTTTTTTTTCAGGTAGATTTTACCTATTCATTTAAAATTTATAAAAATTCTTTCCATGATTTTTTAAAAATTGAAATATCAGAACTACAGATGTTAAATTGTATGGATAACGATTCTAATTTGAGAATGTATAGAAAAATTATCATATAAATAGGCCAATCTATAAAAAAACTTCATTGTTGATTTTGTATAATTCTCCATATTGCATTTTTTTATTGAAATTAAAAATGTATGGCGTAAATAATTTTATTCGTAATTTTTCCTCTCTGTCTGCAAATTTCACTACACAATCTTGCATCAAAACTACCTACATGAACACATTCTTATTTTCATCTTTAATAGCACAATTTTTGGTTCAATAATAATTTTCCATCTGCAAAAATAAAATACAATTTCAAATATAATCTGTGCACGTCCACATTTATGTGACAGAAGATCTATCGATACATAAATATTAGTCGAATAATTCCGTAGTTACATGGCAATAGGTTGTATCTCGCATTTTTTGCGTTTTCAAGTTTGTTCCATAAAATGCTCAAAATAGTGTAATATTTGATGTGGCAAAAGGATTTGTCTCTTTATAGTCAGAATAAAGAGAGAAAAGACGTAACTTATTGACATGTAGAAAGATTGTTTTCATCATCATCATCATCATCGCCCTCAACGCTCCTCTCGGGAGCACAGGGCAGAAACCAGCCTCCTCCATTCAGAGCGTCTCTGTGCCAATTGCGTCACCTCTTCCCACGACATTCCTTGCGCTCTGATATCGTTGTCATAGGAACGGTGTATTGTGAAAGAGGGACGCCCGGGCCGACGGAACCCCTGCGGACGGAAAAACAGTGCTCTTTTTGGCCAACTATCATTGGGCATTCTCAAAACATGTCCCAGCCAGGACCATCGTCTCTCTTGTATTACGAAGATTACAGGTCTCTGCTGGGTGCGCCGGCGCACAGCATCATTTGTAACATGTTCATACCATCTGACATCCAAAATCCTTCTAAGACACTTGTTTTCAAAGCTTAGTATCTTCCGCTCTTGAGCCTTGGTTAAGTGCCAAGACTCGCAGCCATATAGAAGGATTGGGATGATGCACGCATTGAACAAGCGACATTTTGTCCTGATGCTGAGTCCAGACGCCTTCCAAACTTTGTTCATGTTGTTGAAAGCCCCGCTAGCTACTCCTATGCGGATTGGTAATTCCGACCGGAGATCACCCTCTGGCGTTATGGTTGCTCCCAGGTACCTGAATTTACTAACCTGAGATATTTGGGAATTGCCAACCATTAGTGGGGTGTGAGTACTCGTGCATGTACTATTACATATGTACTCCGTTTTACCAGCGTTGATACGAAGGCCAAGGCGCAAGGAATTTTCATAAAGAGCATTAGCGTTGCACTGTAATCCGTCCACAGATGTATCAAAAAGGGCTAGATCATCCGCATATTCAAGATCGTGCAGCACTCCCACAGACGTCTCACTGTTTTCACGCTGTGATAAAGGCACACCGCCAGGGCCCAGAATAGATTTTCTGAGCAGGTAGTCCATAATTATGGCAAAGATAAAAGGTGCCAATATACAGCCCTGCCGGACTCCAGTGGTGATCCTGAAGGTGTCAGTTGGACCACTTGATGTTCTGACAGAACATTCAGAGTCCATATGCAGGGCTTTGATCATGGTTACCACCTTGGGCGGGATGCCATACGCGGCCAGTATTTTCCATATGGTTGGTCTGTGGGGGCTGTCAAAAGCTTTTTCGTAGTCAATGAAGCAACATGCAAGCGGTGAGTTGAACTCTTGCGACTGTTGGAGTACACATCTGGCACAAAAAATTGCGTCCGAACAGGACTTGCCAGGTACAAACCCGCATTGTTGCTTTCTCAGAGATGCCAGCACTGGTTTTTGAATGCGACTCAATATGATTTGTGAGAGAACTTTACCGGGCACACTAAGTAGTGTGATGCCACGGTAATTTCCGCATTCCAGTGGGTTTCCCTTCTTGAAAAGTGTCACGATGGATCCATTTCTCCAATCTTTCGGGCAGAGCTCCTCATTCCACACCTTGTTAAAGAGATGGTACAGTGGGTGGATAAGCGCATTCATGCCATACTTAAGGAGCTCTGCGTGGATTCCATCTTCACCTGGGGCCTTGTTGTTTTTTAGCCTTTTTACAGCTGCCTCAATCTCCTCATGTGTTGGGGGGGTTTCGGCTATCCCAGATACCTGTGGGATATCTAGGTCGCTATCCTCATTGCCAACATCAAAAGGTGAGGAGGGGTCCGGTCGGTTTAGAATGAACTCAAAGTGTTCTCTCCATCTTCCTCTTACTAAGTCAGGGGCAGAGATCAGGTTTCCACTGCTATCATTAATTGAGTCAGCAGTCTTATTCTGACCTCTTCCTCCCAACATGCGGGTAATTTCAAAGAGAGTCTTCGAGTCATTCCTGGCCGCGGCAGTTTGTGCAAGCTGTATTTTGGCTTCGACATCACGTCGTCTGTCTTTGCGCACAGAGTGCTTTACCAGGCGGTCTAGCTCTCTGTACGAATTTCTTAGGGCCTCCAGTTTCGTAGGGGACTTTTCAGCATCTCTGAGTATCTTGACTTTTTGGCGATCTTGAATATATCCCCAGGACTCCATAGACATCCATGGTGGTTTGTTCCTCTCTTTGAACCCAATGGACGCAACCGCTGCAGCCTTCACTACTCTCCGGAACTCCTCCCAGGCCGACTCTACTGAGTCAGTATCGGAAAGATACCGAGAGAGTTCAAATCCTTGGTGCAGCTCAGCCTCATACTTCATGCGAGACCGAATATTCCCCAACCCACAGACGTCAAACACTCGCGGTGCAGCTGGTCTTGCAAATTTATTGAACCTTAGCTTCATGGCTCCGACAAGGAGCTCATGATCCGTTTTCAGGTCCGCTCCACGAAATGTCCTGACATCCTGTAGATCAGAGCGGTCTCGGGCCTTAACCAAAAGATGGTCAATTTGGTTTCTGGTACGTCCATCAGGTGAGGTCCACGTGTATTTGTGGATATCCTTGTGAGGAAACAGTGTTCCTCCAATAAGGAGTCCTTGGAGTGTTGCGTATTCTATAAGACGGGAGCCGTTGTCATTTAGCACCCCCATGCCATGCCCCCCCATTACGCCAGGACCGTTTAGTGGGTCGTTGCCTACTTTGGCATTGAAATCGCCCATCACAACGATCCTATGCCTTTTAGGAATTTTGGATGTGACGGCTGCCAGACAGTCATAAAAACTGTCCTTGACTGTCCCCTCCGCATCCTCTGTGGGGGCATAACACAAAAGTACCGTCAACGGGTCACCCGTTGCCCCCTTGTTGTTTTCATCAACATGGCAAAAAAACTCAAATATTTTTAAACTGCAAGAAATTATTTAGTGAATTTTACATACATCTTGTAGAAGAAATTATTAAGAGAATGTTACATCTATCTTGTAGAAATAATAATAACCTTCATTTTGATATATAATGCTCGAAATTTGGCTGAAATATCTCTTTTGCAAACTTTGTTTTTGCTTTCCTGTAAAATTATGTTTTAGTGAGATACAACCTATTGCCATGTTACTACCGAATTATAGTAAACAAATATTAGTACACATTTCGTTCATATTAGTTATAGTAATTTGGTTCTTAATATAGCAGAACCTACGGATTATTTCAGCACAATGCAACAGGCGACGTGGGGGCGCTAAGAGCGCCATAACTCTCCATATTGTTTTTATTTTTGAAATTAAAAATGTATGGCGTAAATAATTTTCTTCATATTTTTTCTTCCCGTGAATTTGCTAGATGTTTTAATAGCCTATAGTTTATTCCGGGCGGAGAAGAATCCAACAAATCAGAGATCATTCAAATCGGTACAGCCATTCTTGAGTTATAAGTGTTGTAACACACACGACTTCCTTTTATATATTAGATATGCAATAGTTTTTTTTTATTATATTGCATAAAATTGAACAGTATTTTTCACAGAATTGCACAATATATTGCAATAAATACAATGGACATTAATTTGAAAAGGACAGAGGGCAAAAGAAAAGAAAGTTATAATAATTTATCAATTTAATTCCAAAATATTTTACAAAGCTGCTGTAAAATAAGTAATAATAATTATATTAATGGTTATTTTTCTTGTATTACACAACATTTTACAACTATTTACACAATAAATTTAATATCAATATTATAAATTAATAATATATATATGTAGTAGCTGAATTATATAAGAATCCATTAAAAATAATCCATTGAAAGTATGTATAAAAATTTACAAATATCAAGGGTTAAAAAGGATGATTTCACAATATTGTGAAATATTACAGGATGGTGTAATAGAAAAAAGATGGCTTAATAGTGTCACTCTTTTCTTATGGTTTAGTTATTTATCTTCGTTATCTTTGTCTTTAAATAATAAAAAAATCACGCATTGTTGCAATCAATATTTTCTTCATTTTACTATAAATGTATTTGATAAAGATTTGATAAATTTTGGATAATCATAAGAATGAAATAAAATTAAAACAAAAAATATTGCAGATTAAGACAAATTATCTATTACAGTTTAAAGAAATTAATAAAACAAAAAACAATGTTACGAAAAGGAATGTAAGAAAAATAGTAAGATAAAGAAAGTGTGACAAAGTAAAAATAAAATAAACATGTTTTTGTAAGTATAAAAATAGAAAAAGATGTAAATAAAAATATAAAATTGTATGAAATGTTTGAAAAACAAATAAATGAACACAAACCATTACGTAAAAATTCCAAAATGTTTTACAATATTGTGAAATAATTTACGATAAGTATCAGAAAACCTGGCTTTAAACTTTTGGAAAAGAGTATAGTATAGTATTATTTATTTATTGAGTGAGGTGCAGTGCATAAGCAGCACTGCGACCTATAAGATCTATTTTACTTGCCCAACTTGGCTTTTCTGGTTTTGCAAGCTAAAGCGAGCCCTCTAGTCCCAGAGATCTTATGAAGTCTCGGTGTATAGCAAATCAGTTTAAAAAATAAAAATTTAAAAGCAAAGGATATTCTACATGGTGGGATGAATAATGGATTAAATACATAGAATAAACACAAAGCATCCTACTATTAAAAATAACAATTTCTTATTTGAAAATCAAATGACACTCAATTACACCATAAATACGTGATATCTGAATATTTCATAACACAATATTATTATGTTGCAATATTTTTACAACCGTGGCAGCATAATTAATTATATGACTTATTGTAAATTATGGAATGTCAAACAATAAATGTAATATACGTCCAACTCTGTAATACTAAATATAGCATGCTTATTGAAGGAATACTGAATAATGTAAAAGTTATTCCAGCAGATTTTGCTATTTTCAAACTGTACAATGATATAAATGATAATAAATATTGTGCTTTTTTACATTTTTGTCTTGCATAAAATCAAATTTGATTCATAATAAGGCAAATATTTAAAATTAAAATATTAGATTTAATTACATGATAATTTATTGTTACATGCCAAATATGGTTCATATCACACTCGCAATATTTTAACACGCTTGATATTAACATGACATGCACTTTTTTTTTTTTTTTTTTTTTTTTTTTTTTAAAAAGATATATCTGGGTTTTGTTATAAACCCAAATACAACCTTATACACCTTTCACAGTAAGCTAAAAGCTTGTGTCGTGAAAGGGGAGTTTGCCGGCACCTGGGATCGAACCCCGGACCTCATGTTCATAAGGCCGAGACTCTACCTCCAGGCTACCGACGAACTCAAACATTACGACATTATAAACTTTATTTTGTTTGTAATAAGTAATAAAATTTGATGTTTAAATAAAATAAAATCAAATAATAGTTTGAACAACGTTTTAATGTCATTGTGAATGTTTTTTAATGTAATAAAATTTTGTTACATAATATAACATGATCTATATTTGCCATGCAACAATGACAATTGGATATTTTCAGATGAAATGAGTTCAAAATTTATGAATCTTTTAGAACATTTTTCAATATGGCACCCTCATTATTACGTGTCTGATTAACAACCATATCTGGATTTGCTATTGGAGTGAAAAGGCTGAAACCACCAGTCAAACTGTTATTAAAACCAACATTCTGCCCCAAAGTGTTGTTCAAAGCTGTCGCATTTGTGTTTGGTTGGTTTTCTTGACTAGATACTGTAATTGGACTGACTGTGGCATTAGCAAGTAAAGGATTAGCTATAGTCATTGGCACGATAGGAACAGGTTTGGCGTTTGTCGCTTGCTGCGGTGATGGTGTAGTTAGTCTTTGCGGGGAGTTTGTTGATCCGCGAGACGATGTCGTGAGTGGGCTGTCAGATTTTGTGGTGTGCGGTGGAGTCACAGGACCTGAAGAAAATAAATATGTGAAAACTGATAATAGAATCAAACATGAAATATAGTAAATGAAAATAATGGGACTAAAGTATAAGGAGAATTTATTTTAATTTTTTTTGTGAAGATAAACCGACAATTAAAGCAATATAAAATCTGTTTAGTTCTTGGATGCATTTAAGTGAGTATGAACACTCTATAGTTAAGTCTTAGAACATATCTATGTTAAAATAGCTCACAGTTTGGTAATGCAGTTATCTAATGGTTCAATTCTCATGATTGACACATAGCCCTGTTTTCTAATCATATTACACAATAAAATGTTTGTTTATACCTTGTGGATTTCCTAAATGAAGTAAATTGGGTAAGCCAACTTTCAGTTGTGGTCTAGATTCCTTTTCTAAAAATTTGATGAATTCTTGAGCTAATGAATCTGCACCCGAACTTCCACTGCTGGATGAAGACTTAGATCCCAGTCCAGCTCGCTCACATTCTATCTGGTCAAAGTCCAAAACTGTGCTTAGCAGTCGGAGAACCTGACGGAAAGTGAATAAATTTTATGAATATCTTCGATCCTATTGGATAAACACAAAATTTTCTGAAGGATGATATCTCATTATCCAAATATTTATCCAACAACACAGCATTTTTGGAATCTTTCAAACTACTTCTGAATGATTCTGCTGCGAGAATGGAAGAAGTTAGCAATAAGATCCTAACTATGTACCTCATAAAGGAAATTTGGAGAATGTCATAAAAAATGAAATTCTTCAGAGATACAAATATTTCATACTTGAAAAAATACTCAAATGTATTTGTAAATAAAAAAAGTTTGTTTGACACTTTTGTAAAGTACTTTTAAATGTATCAATACTGACCTGTATTTTATCTCCAGGTTTCTGATGATTAGCCGTCTGAATGTATCCCATGAGGAGATTCTTAACCAAAGACTTGTCCACTTTGTCTTGCTGATTAGAAACTGCATCTTTATATTTCTTCTTCCAAACACCGAGTTCATCTTCCAGTTTGGTAACTGAAATCATGTAAAAACAATTGATAAAAAAGATGTATTTTTCTTCTCAAAATATTCATATTAAAATGAGTGGAATTAAAGAGTTACTGGTAATTTTATTCTATCTATTCAAACATGGACAGGTTAATAATATTAATAGAATCTATTCATTAGTTTTTGATTTATGTACTGGAAAATAATGAACAAGCATGACAATATGTTTTGAATGTTGTAGTATTCATGATTTGTGTATTTTGTAGCAAATTTTTTTCATGAAAAGTCTATAAAAACATGCATTTTTATTTATAAAATAAAAAATAAACATTAAAAACTAAATTAAACCTCAACATTCCACAATGCTCGATGCTGAGATACTGGATGCTAGCAGGTGTTACCGATACGATGATGATTTAGTACCTACCCAGATTCAAAGTATACAACAAGCACTGGCGACACGGAACAAATCAGACACATAGACAACCATTCAAACACAACCAATCAAAAAGCCATGAGCAAATCGAATTTAATTCATAGAACATAAAACATTTGTACTGATTTCAAAATAAAAATGAATTCATTTCATTCTTATGACATTTCAACATTAATTGGAACCATAGACATCTTAAAATGGCCATTTTTCATCCATGCATTCAATGTCTATGGTGTGATGTTCCGTTTTTAAAAAAATACACCAGTACCTGAAGTAATACTCAGAATCTAAGCGGTTTATTAAACATTCAAAGATGCAATACTATGGTGACATGCTGTGGATGCAAAGATAAAATGAAAACAACAAAATTAATAATCAAAATGCTGAAAAAATAACAAAAGACAAGTAAACTTAACATCAAATACTAAGCAGGTAACGTTAAGACTTGCAAAAACAAACATTTAAAAATAACTAACAAATAGAATTATTAAAACAAAATTAATCATTAGCAAATTTAATGTTTTTTCCTTTAAATTGATCAAATTTAATGCCTTGTTGAGATAAAAATAAATGACAAAATTTGAAAATATAATTCAATAAATTTATTTGTTACATATGCAAAAAGAAAGCAAATACTGATATCAAAAAAAAACTTTATTGTAAGTTTAAGAAAGTACCTATTTAAAATTACAAAAGCAATCATGTCCAAAATAAAAAAGCTCTGAAAGTCAATAAGTACTACAATATAAGTGAAAAATGATAGATTAAAGAGATTACGAAAAAAAAACAAAAGACAATCATACTAAAAACAAAAGAATGCGAACACTGTGAACAAAATGTATTACAAAATAAGCAACAAATCATGATTAAAGCTAATATTGTAACATTACAAAAGAAAAAAACAAAAGACAATCATATTCAAAACAAAAGAATGTTAACACTGTAAACAAAATGTATTACAAAATAAGCAACAAAATCATGATTAAGCTAATATTGTAACATTACAAAATAAAAAAAAAAACAAATGACAATCATTTTCAAAACAAAATAGATAACTTTGATAGTGTAAATAAAATGTATTATAAGTTAAATAAGTAACAAATAATGACAGATTAAGGCTAATACTACTAACAATATGATAAATCATATTGAAAACAAAATAACTCTGATAGTAAAAACAAAATAATAAACATAAACAAATCACAGATGAAAGCTTAGCTAGCCAACGATAAAACCCCACATGGCAAAATGAGACATGGAATAATTCTCACAGTTTACCAAATGAGATTACATCGTAGACTGCATGTGCGAAGTCAAGGGACGATATATACAACACCAACATTACAAATAACGGTCAATTAAACAAATAGTCACACAAAAACACTTCATCTAATTCAAGTGTGGAACTAACAACAGTTTTGTTTTAGTGTAAAATACAACCAAACATTGTTAACTTCAATGGCAATGGCAATGGTATTAGTGATGTAACGAATATTCGTATTCGCATTCGCAAATATTCGCATATTTCAAAGTATTCGCATTCGCAAAAAAATATGCGAATGTTTTGCAAATATTATTTTGGTAAAAAAGTATCGGATATTTGGTAAAAGTACCCGGTACATTGTAGAAAAAGGTACTGCAAGAAAAAATTCTTTAAGAACGCCGAGGAGTTTTGAAATATTTTAAATTCCTATATCATTTTGAAAATTCGGCGACGGGGAGGTAGAAATATTAATTTTTGAGCAATTGTAGACATTTAAGCAAGTCAATATTCACTATTCGCATTCGCGAATATCCAAAATAACACATTCGTTACATCACTAATATGTATGCATGGGTATTTATTGTATTTTCATTATTATTTCAAAAAGTTTGTTCACTGAATGACAATTGATGTTCATGCTATTTTAGAGGTTAAAAAGTCAATATGCAAATGCACAATTATATTTATGAAATTATATACACTTATATACCTTTTTGAGACATTTATATATTGTAATATTTATTGCAAAAAAACTTGGCCTTTGTGCATAGATCCCGTGAATAAATCTTTTCATTGCCAAAAACTGACATGATATAAAAATATAATGGTATAAAAATATAATCAAGATTCATGAAAATATTAGAAATTTTACTTGTCTTATCTGTTATAGGTTAGGATTAAGCCTAGAAGTAATAAATTATTCTACTGATAAAATATTAAGTTAAGGTGTAGAGCACCCAGCAAAGAATGGTCTCTCACTCTTTTTTATAAGTTTTTGAGTGCCTGTAAAAGGCAAGTTTTGAAAAAATATAGATATTTTACATCTTAAATTCAGCAATGAGATTTGCCATTCATCGTGAATGTCTTAATTCTTTTTTTGGCACGAGAGGACAGCTTGTATTTTTATTACATGCAGCTCTTCTGCTGGCTGCCCTACGTGTGGGATATGCCGTGATGGTATATATAGATAAAATATTAGTTTAAAGAGTTCTAAAAGTGCTCAGACTTAATTAAAAATTATGAACAAGTTACAAAAATATTTACAAAATACTGAGGATGCACAAAAAACAACAACAAACACATCAAATTGTGCCAAGCAAAAGAATGTAGTGTCGATGTTATTTACACAATGTGGTGAGAATGAGTGATCTGATACTGAGTGGTGAACAACGACAAATATTCAAGAGAAGTAAAACTGCTCTCGCGAAAGAATAAACTAACAGATTTTTTTTACCTATTATATACACACATTAAACAAAAATCATTACATCATTTTTATATTACAAGAAAACATGATAGAAAAAATATGATCTGCGAGAAAGATTTTGAAAATTGAAAATTATTACCAATACAAGTTTTTCTTCATCATTTTGTCTGAGGAATCAAAAAACAAAATATTTTTTTTGCTCTTATATATAATTATATTTTGTTTATAAACTGCAATTCAGTACTTATTATGAACCAATACAAACGTATTGATTATTATTACGAATTAATAGAAATGAGAAGTTGATCATAAACAAATGAGTTATCTGTAATGCAAAATTATCACAAAGATTTAAATGAACAGATGAATAAAATCACTTTATTTTTATGCAACACATTGGTTGGTACAGCTGTTGAGTTGCGCATATTAAATGAAGACAATAAAACAATAATCAAAATCTTTCTCATATTTCATGTGTCAAAAAAAAACAGAATTCAAAGAATATTATTAAAACTATGTGATAAAATTAATAAAACAAACCAACAAAATCGAAGATAAAGGAAGTAGTGTAAAATAGTAAAAACAAATTAAACAAATTCCGTGGAACCGATAAAAATGATCCTAGCACCAAGATAGTGTACCCAGACCGCTTGGCTTGGATATCAGATGAAATTCTGGGTGATTGAAATGTAAAACCCCAGAATTACCAGCTGATATTTAGTCAAACAGCCGTTAAACCAATAAAACAATGCAGATGGATGGATATGTGTATGTGTGTGTGGGTGTGATGAGAGGGAGAAAGAGGGTGGGTTATTTCAGTTTTAGTTCAAACAATAAATAGAATAAATAGATGTACATGAAACAAACAATAATATGGTTAGTTAGAAAATGAAACAGTTAATTCAATAATATTGTAAGATTATATATAATTAGAAGCCTTCTGTTCTGTAAGTTTCATTAATTGAGAAAAATACAGTATACAACATCAATGTTAGACTACAAATATATTTTGTTTGTTTTACTTCAAAACATACATCAAACTTACATGCAACAATCATTACAAATGATAAAAGACAATTCAATGATAAACCAGTATCCTTTATAACATGCAGTTTAGCTTCTAAAACATTAACTTCATGTTAAAACTATGATACTTAAATTGGCGTAGCCAACAAATACACGTAGTTAACAAACACACGGTTTCATCCATACACTTTCTATCACTGCATGAATTGTTAAAATATTTTCATTTATTCATTTTCTTACGCCCTGTAGCGCCTACGCCCTACGCCCATTTAAGCCCACACAGGAAACAAATCAATTGAATGAGTCTTTTCATAAAATACAACATCCCTAATGAACTCTTACATCATCATTAGAATAGAGTATAAAAATTATATTTTCCAGGATATCGGGAATTTTCCTAGACATTTTAAGAGCATGACCAAGCCAATTAAAGAACTATCTACATGATTAAATAAATTAAAGAAAGGTGGGCCATTTTTATTTTTATTCTATCAAAATGATATGTCAATACCCGATAGATTGGTCAGTTAATCAAATAGACAGGCAGTTACTAAAATGCCAACATTCAATGTAAAATGGCAGCATTCATTTAGTCGAATCACAATGACGTGCCAAATGTTAAACATTTTGCCTGATCGAAGCTAGCCCGATTGTAGAAAATTAATTTCTTTATTTATTTAACTTTGCGTTAAAAAATCCAGCATTTTTTTTAAAAAAATTTGGGTTTTTGTTATACATTTAAATACAACTAAAGCTTGTGTCGTGAAAGGGTAGTTTACCGGCACCTGGGATAGAACCGCGTACCTCTTGTGCACGAGGCCGACACTCTACCTCCAGGCTACAAACAGACTCGAATTAAATGCTGACATTTAACTAAACGCATAGTCGTCCAGTTAACTGGCCAATTCAACTAAATGGCGGCGACATATATATTTCAACATTTTTAAGTTTTATTCATTCACTTGTGAGAAATATAAATAAAAAATGTTAATAAAACAATAAGTTTGCATGCACTTAGTCCAGAAATGTTTAAAATAATATTCAAAAATGTTTATGAAGTATTAAATGATTGTTTATGAAGTCATACAAATGTTACAAAGTGAAATAGAAATGTAGTGAATGTTACAAAGTATTTAACTGAAAAACATGCACAATTTTTTTTTTCATTATAATACAGAACATGCATTGTATAAATTATCCTAAACATGTCAATACATTTATAATCTTAAAACTAAAACAAATGAATGAATAATTGTTAAAGTACAAAACTCATTGCCAAAGATACTTCAGTAGGTACAATTAAAAATGATTTGAAACATAATTTGTAATTTTTAAATTCCGTTATAAACATCACAGCCTTTCCCATAATCGTGTTATTCAGTAGACTAACTACATGTACATAACATACAGATAATCTATTGCCATAAAAAGCAGGAAAATAGATTCTAGGAATCATTGTTTGTTTGAAATGAGATTTGCCTGACGTTAAATAATAATTTATTTGACTCTAAAAAATAATTAACACGAGACATTTCTATAAGTACAACTAATGCATTCAAAGAGAATTTTTGTTTACTGAAAATAAAAAAAAAGATTAAGAGATAATAAAATTTTGAATTTTTGTAATGCAATGACTTTCCGAGTACACAAAAAAAGATATCATAATTTATTAATCCATCAAATTGAGAATTATATTAGGAAATTTGGTAGCAGGTAATACTCAAATTGCAGTTAGTAACATGCATTTAAATTTAAAATTTTATCACTTCATAGTTATTATGACAATTACGTATTCAAATCAATCAGACAACTTCGATAATTTAAATGATAAAAAAACCTAACCCACCTTGCTCTTTAGCTTCGTGCACCTGAGCTGTCCGTGCGTCTAATTGTGCCGATAATCTTGAAGCAGCTCTCAATCCCGTACTGGAATCTCGGAGCTTCTCCTCCAAGTCTGATATCTGTTTGTGCAGCCTGGTGATTTCCTCTCGGGCAGATTCTAAATCGCGACGGGCCCTGCCTGCCACAGCCTCCCCTTCTCTTTCCTTATCTAGAAATAACAAATTTTGTTTCGACATTTCATTTCACCTTTAAATGCTCCTCCCGGTAGCACAGGGCAGAATTTTTTTTTAAAAAGTTACCTCTAAAATTACTAGAGGCGCATTGCCATTCCGGAAGAAATGATTTAAATTTAAAGTTCTTTTGGTTACTACATTTCACATGCTCTTTCAATGAGCATGCAAAAATGGGGTGTTTGATGGATGGACATCTTTACAGTGACTTCTAATTCAGTACAAAGGTTGATTAGGATAAGAATAAGTAACAATAGAAAATTGAATGACTAACGGTATACCAAAAGTAAAGAAATCATAACTTTGATGAACTTGTTCTTAATATTTAGAAAACCACTCATAGAAAACTGGTTTCTCCCAAATTTCCAACATAATAACTAGAAGTAAGCTTTTGAATTGAATTTCTCACCCATTTGGAATTGTTCAAGAACACATTGTAGGTTTGTGAGAGCTGCCAAATTCTTGCTGTTTCTATCTTCCGATTGACTTAATTGGCTCTGTATTTCATCTCTTTGCCTCTCCACCAGTTTGATTTGTGTTCTCAGTGTTTCCACTTCTTGATTGGCTCTTATACTAAAAAACATAATGAAAAATTAGACATAATTGCTTCATAAACATCCTATTTGTATAATGCTAACAGTATTATTTAGAAGAAAAAAGCAATGTATCCCAATGTTTGTAAATCAACTCAGTCAGATTCAAAGGTAAACTGTAAACAAAATAATCCTACCAAATATTGGACTGTATTTTAAATTCATCCTTGGGATTCTCGGGATCATACAAATATCTGCAACTAATGGAAAGTTTGGAAATGGCATGATAGAATAATAATTAGATACAAACCTGTTAGATGTATAGAGTGTACTCGACTGCTTCACTTTGTCTTCAGCTTGTGTCAATTTCACTTGGGCTTCTTGAAGCTTCTGTTCAGCAGACACCAGCTCTCTAGTGTGCTCCTCTTCCATATCTACTAAATGCTGTCTTAATCTTTCCAATTCCTTGGCCATAGATTGCTCTCGTTCCATGATCTGAAACGCATTTCCCATACAGAAAATATCATAAAAATGATCTGAACTGAAGCATTATGCATTGAACAAATTAGAAGTGTTTGATTTGTTAAATTTTGACAGTGATCATCATTACTGGGGGATATTTTTGAAAATATAAATATACACACCTGCATTTTCTCTTGGGCAAATTGTTTTGTATTTCCTTGCTCCATGACTAAATTCTTTCCAAGAACATCACATTTTTCAATTAAGAATTGATTCTTTTCTCTAAGTTTCTCTAATTCTTCAGATGTGACTCCAGAATTATTGATAGCTTCTATTTGTCTTTCTAATTCTATACATCTATCATTCTTCTCCTTCAATGTTTCAGTTAGTCTAGTCACTTCGTCAGTGGTAACTTGTGCTCCATTATTTTTTTGTTCTCTAGTTGCAGCATAAATTCTTTCCAATTCTTTATACCTTTCATTCTCAGTAAGAAGTATGGAATTTAATCTTTGAATCTCGTTGTGATACGTAACACTTTCGTGATGTTTTTGTGTGACAAGATTAATTAGCTCTGATTTCTCAGTATTGAGTTGATCCAGTTGTTTAAAAGCATCTACTTTCATATTCTCAAACTCTTTTAACCTCTCAGCATTTTCTTCACACTGCTGTTGTAAGATAGTCAAGTTTGATTCAAGATCAATTTTTTCATTCTTTATTTGTTGTAGTTCTATATTTAAGCTTTCCTTTTGTTTCTCTATCTCAGTTATATTAGAATGTAATTTATTTATTTCTTCTGAAGAATCATTGCATATTGATTGCCTTTCTGGTTCACTTGCTAATTCATTATATTTTGTAACCATAATTTCTGTTTCTTTTTGTTGGTTCATGATACTTTCATTAAGAATTTTAACTTGTTCATCCTTCATGACTAATTCAGTTTCCTTAATTGCCAAAGCTTCCTTGACATTACTTAGTTCTTCTGATAAATTATTAACCTGACTTTGCATGTCTATGGAAAGTTTTTCATTTTGTGCTTTCACAACGCACAATTCTTCTTTCTGACTGTTGATGATTTCTAACAGTTGACTAGAATCAGCCTCATCTAATTTATCTTTAGTCAATATCAAATTAAGCTCATCTTTTATAGCTGACAATTCATTTTGCAATGTAGCAATAGTTTCTGACAAAGCAGAATTTTCAATGTTTTTCTTGCTGATTTCTTTTTCCAATTGATCCAATGATTCTTGCAATTCTGCAGTTTGTGCATTTTTACTGTCAATTTCTTGGGAAAGCGTGTTTTGTTTTTCAATAACCTCATTGAGTTTATCAGATTTTAATCTTGCTTCACTCAGAAGTTCACATTTTTTGTTATCCAAGTTACTGATGAATTGTTGAATTCTTATGAACTTTTCGTCCATATGGCTCAAGGCACAATTGTTAATATTTTCAAAATTCTCTGTTAAATTTATGCCATCAATGTCTATACCCAAATTGGTCGATAAATCTTTAAACTGTGTAATGAATTTATTATTGATATTCTTAACTAAGTGTAAGTTTTCTTGTAATATTTTATCTACAGCTAATATTTTGGATTTTGCATCTTCTAATTCTTGACTTTTTTCAGACAAGGTTTTGGCACTATCTATAGCCATGTTTTTGTATTTGGCTAACTCTTCATCAATTTCTTTCAAATGACTTACAGATGATTCGTCTAAAGATGTAATTTTTTGTTTCAAGTCCTCATTTTCTTTTTCTAATTTTTGGACTAAAACTTCCACTTCATTGAAATTGCTTAATTTAGATTCAAGTTCATATTTCTCCACTTCAATTTTCTTAACATAGTCTTCCACTATTGACTTGGTTTGAAGATTTGCCTTGAGCTCACTAATTTCCTTCAAAAGTAAAATTTTGTCATTATCTAGGATTGTAACATCAATTTTACTTTTTTCGTTATCTACTGTAATGGAATGAAGCTGGGATTTAAGCTTATCAAATTCAGAGAGTGTAACTGTTAACTTATGTTGTAGATCAGAATTTGAAGCTTCTAATCTATTCTCTTTAAGGTTTTGTAAATCGACTTGAAGTTGTGAAACTTCTTCTTTAAGTTTATTTCTTTCATCAATAACTTCTTCTAGTTTCTTTTTTTTGTCTTCCATCTCTGATTTGAAACTTTTATTTAATTTACAGCAATCGTCCAGTTCACACTGTAATTTTGCCAAATGCTCCTCATTGTGTTCAAGAATTGGTTCTAGCTTAGAAACACTTTTTAAAGCACCAATTTCAGCAATCAAGAAATCATTATTTTTCTTTAATTCCGAACATTCATGCTCATAATGCGACAAATCACCATTTAAAATTTCCATTTCAGCACTCAATTCATCAACATTGGACTGTAAATTATTAATAGTTCTGGAACTTTCTGATATTCTTATTTCCAATGTTTCATTTTTACTTTTGATATCAGAAAGGTTTTTGCAACACATTTCTGCGAAATTTAAAAGTTCTTCACTAGAGGTTTTTGATGGCTTTTGAATGCCAGAAATATCAAATGTTATATATTTGTCGATTATATTTTTAAAAGAATCACATGGAATAGACGATGTTTTGACAATCGAAAGGCTTTCTAATTCTTTTTTAAGGTGATCGATTTCAAGATTAAGTCTTTTAATTTCTTCATTAGTATTCAATTTATTTTGTAATTCAACAATTTCAAATTTCAGTTGTGCTATTATTTCTTGTGCTTTGGAATCATGTATGGTTTCCATAGCAGTATCGACATATTTAGGGTTATCTCTCTCGGCAAACTTTCTTTCCAATTCAAAGAACTTATTTTCTAATTCCTTATATTTCATAGGAGCGGATTGCGATTTGGCTTGTAGTTCCTCTAAATCATTTTGAAGCCTACTGCACTCCTCTTGTAGTCGGAAATTTTCCTCGCTTAGTTCCATATTCTCCTCTTGAAACTTTTCAGTATTCTCTGTCAAAAGTCTATGTACTTTTTCCAGATTATCATATTTATGATGAAGTATATCTAAATCAGAAACCAATTTCATGTTAGTTTCTGTCATTTCATTCAAGTCTCTACTCTTTTCTTCATTACTACTTTTTAATCTGATTTTGAATTCACTGTTTTCCTTTTCTAATACATCATACTTGGATTGCAATTCCTCATAATTCTTCTGAAGTTCTCTTTTAATAGCGATTACTTTATTCAATGCTATTTGATTTTGATTATCTAAATCTTCAAGACTAAGAGTGAGGTTCTTATTTTCTTCTCTCAAGGTATTCACTTCTTTCTGTAATTCATTTGAATCATCGACATTGTCCGGTGATTCTTTACTACTTTTCAAGTTGGATATTTCATTTTGAAGTTCTGATATCTTTTTGAGTAGAGATTGAATTTCGGGATTTTCTGCGTTTCGTGTACTAGGCGATGTTCCTCCGTCCGGCGGATCCCAAAACCAGCTGGATTCATCACCTCCGCTAGTTTCTGGGTTGACAGTGCCACTGTTGGTTGCTCCATTATTCTGTAAAATAGAAAATAAACTATATTAGCAATCGGAAATTAACGCAGTTGATAAAACCATTTCTGTGCAAAACGTTTATAATAATTAAGACGTTTTAAGTATATGGGTACTTAGAAGTTTCACAATGAAATTAAATGTTTTAATAATGTAGACTTTTATTACTGTACACTTATGCGAATCAGGAAACAAAACCCAAGAGGTACATGCTTATGTACCAACAACGACACATTTGCGATAAATTCGATCCGGTTGTGTTATGCACGAGGTATTCAGTTTGTTGAGCTGTTGTTAGTATTTTGATAAGGATAAGTGTGATAAACTTAAATTAAATATTCTTTACCCGAACATACACCAGTATGTAGGTATTAGACGCTAATTTAATTTCCAACCGATACCAGGTTAACGGCGATTGCCAAGTTTCAACTTATATATATTACATTGTGTCGAGTGGATAAACAAATGAACAATATCCCTAAACTATACTTTATTATCTAATGATATACATTATATTTCTATCATGAGCTAAAGCAATTTAGGGTAAGTCCAAGTCAGGCGGTCCAGAAATAAATAAAATGGTTGCTTGACCATCTCAGAAAAAAATGATATTTTGTATGCTATCACCCCAATATGTTGGTAGTTCAAAATGATAATTATTTTAATTTTATTGGTTTTAGTTTTTGTGTGGCGGCCATATTTGTTTTACTAGGCGGAGACATTTTCGCAGTTTAAAGGGTTTGCGAAAACTTAAATATCTCAGGTCCTATTTATTTTATCAACATGAAACTAATGGCAGCTTGTTTATAAAAATATAAGCTTTAAGGTTGTTTACAAACATTTTCACCTAAATATAATTTTAAGGGATGAAATTTCAGTCTACATTCTTAACTCTCTTTTGTAAAAACTCCCATTTTCACGGAAAGATTTTGGACGAAGGGAAAGAGTCCACACATCAAAACTTTTTTTGACAAACAACTAGGTACTAGTTGTGTTTGATAAACAAAATTTCAAGTCTAAGACTTGACCCCTCTTTTCAAAAAAAAATTTCAAAAATTGGAAATTCTCAAAATTTTCCATTTTCCGAGCTCAATATCTCTGGTGGGGGACCAGATAAAAATTTGAAATATCACCCCATAATAGACCTGTACCATAGTATTATGAGGCAAAAATTTGGAGTTTGAGATTTTACTACGAACAGAGATATGGCAATCACAAAATGTCCAAAAATTAGTACTTCAACGGGCATACCGCATCGGCATAACTATGTATATAGAAAATAAATTTGTATACTAATATTTAATCAATGTATAATAAATAATATTTACAAAATAGAATTCTTAGTATATTACCATGTTATATAATTAAATATCTCGATTGTGTGTGTGTGGGAGGGGCTAAAACTCTGGGAGAACTGGCAGTCTGAATCAAAATAATGCACACTTCAGTGGGTGAATCTTCTTCTTCTTATGGCCCGCTAAACTTGGATCTCGAGGGTCCGAAGCCATGTATGTGCGTCGTCTGTTAAAGTATGGAGGCCTTGTATACCTCCGATGAATGCAAATATAGGACAGTGGTCAGTTATATGCTCCGTTGTTTGGATTTCTCCACATGCACATGTCGGGGAATCGGTAAGTCCCCATCGGTGTAAGTGGTACGCTGTGCAACCGACTCCGCATCTGAGTCGGTTCAGTGTACACCAAAGTTTTCTTGGGAGGAGAAATCCAGATGGTTGTTCGGATGCATCTCTAACTAGTGCCTGGTTTTTTATTGTTGTCAGTGACCACATCTCCCTCCACTTATCATTTATGTGTCGTTTATCTATGTTTTGCAATTCCATCCACACTGGATGTCTTGATTTTAAGCGATATCGTGGTATTTCGTCGATGTCTTCATGGATTGGGAGGTTTGGGTCGTTGCAAATGGAGATTACTTCCTTCTGTAAAGCTTCTTCTCGTCTGAGGTGAGGTGGTGCAATGTTGGAAAGTACCGGAAGCCAAGGTAGTGGAGTTGGTTTGAGCGTACCACTAATTATTCTCATAGTTTCATTGAGTTGCACATCTATGAGTTTAGTATGAGCACTTTTTAGCCAAACTGGGGAGCAATACTCCGCAGCCGAGTAGACCAAGCTTATTCCTGCGGTACGTAGTGTTTGAGCATCGCACCCCCATGATGTACCCGCCAGTTTATGTAGGATATTAACTCTACTCTTCACTTTTTGTTGGAGTGAGCTCAGGTGTGGTTTGAAGGTAAGTGCTCTGTCTAGGGTTACACCTAAGTAGCGAGGGTGGGGCTCATTTTTGAGTCGGGCGCCTGCAAAGTAGACGTCGATCTCTTTATTGGCCTCTGCATTGTTTAGATGGTATGATGTGACCGTGGTCTTTTGTGGGTTAGGTTTCAGTTTATATGCTTTAAAGTATTCATCCAAAGTTATAAGATCAGTGTTAAGTTTTTGGCTAGCCTCTTCAAGAGTAGTTTCTTGGGCAGCAATGGCAATGTCATCTGCGTATATAAATATTCTAGATTGCACTTGTGGGATGTCGGCGGTGTATATATTAAATAACAATGGAGAAAGCACTGAGCCCTGTGGTAGTCCGTTCTTTGGATAGAATGTTCTGCTATAATCCTTACCCATATATACTCGGAAAGACCTCTTTCGGAGCATACTTTCAATAAGTCTTGTAGTAAAAGGGCACTCAAGGAGGTTATACAGTTTAGGTATTAGTCCCTTTTGCCACACTGTGTCATACGCTGCTGTTAAGTCAAGCAGTGTAACTGCTGTTTTCTTTCCTTTTTGATACCCTGACTCAATGTGCGTTGTCAAAGCTAATACTTGATCGCAGCAACTTCGACCAGGTCTAAACCCAGCTTGCTCTTTAGGTAGTTTGGAGTCTATTAACGTTGTCATTCTCTTTAACAGTACTCTTTCGAGAAGTTTATATGTTGTGCTGAGAAGAGATATAGGTCTATAACTTTTAGGATCGTTTGGTGGCTTATTTGGTTTTAATATAGCACTTACTTTTGCTTCTTTCCATGCCTTTGGTATATTTCCTTCTTTGAGGCAATTTGTAAAAAGATCAGCCAGCCACTGACGAGCTTTCGGTCCCGTGTTTTTTAAAAATTCGGGTAAGATGTCATCCTTTCCAGCAGCTTTGCCGGATTTTGTGTTTTTAAGTGCAACATTTATTTCACATATAGTTATTGGTTGAAATTTTTGAGGATTATATTTAATATCTTTTACTATTCTTTTGCTGAATTGGTTGAGTTTATTATCCGCTTCGGGGGTTGGACTAACTTTACCGTTTTTTATGAGGGTAGATCCTATATCAGATGGTGAGACTTTGGCAGGGGCTTTTACGCTATTATTCGTGGCCCCGAGTTTGCGTAGTAAATTCCACGCTTTTCGACTCGAGTGTTGGAAATTCACATTTGTCATGAGTTCGCTCCATCGCTTTTTTCTACCATCATCTAAGGATTGAAGCAGTAGAGCTCCATCTTGTTGAGTGTTTGTTATTTTGAATTTTTTAAATAATTCTTCGCTTTCTTTCGTCCATCCAGGTATAAAGTTCTTTCGGTATCCACGGGGTATGGATTGCTTTCCAGCTTTGAGAATTAATTTGCGGAATCTTTCAAAGTTTTTGATATTTGGTGGAATATTCGGGATTATTTTTTCTATATAATTTATAAATTTTGGCCATTGAGCTCGGTTTAGGTTCCATCTCGGTATTTGGAGGCCAGGGTTTATTGGTAAAGTAATTCCAACTCTTATTATAGTAGGTCTATGTTGGCTATTGGGGAAAATATCAAGTATTTCCTTGGTGTAGCTAATCGGCTGTCCTTCAGAATTTTTTGAGACAAAACATAGGTCTGTGTTAAAATTTTTCTGCCAACGGGCGGATCTGAAAGTTCCTTTATCTTTGGCATCAAATGCTAGGAAGAGATTTTTTGTCTCTGCCCAATTGGCTAGTTTTTCTCCATCTCTGTTATTTCTGTTATACCCCCACATGGTATGGTGGCTATTGAAATCACCAGCATATATTGCTGGGTGTGTATGGACTGGGACTACTGAAGATACCCATGTTTCTGAGGGGGGTTTATAAACGTTAGTTATGTAAAGATCTCTGACCTGTATTGTTGAGCTAAACTGGCCAGTTTCTACAGATGTTGTTTCAGGTTCCAAATCTTGTCTGACATATGACGCAATTCCATGTCTTCGGTGTCCAACTGCATCAATAGTAGAGAGACCATCAATGTTTAGTCGCGAAAAGTTTTCTCTTTCTATGTGTGTTTCTTGTAGGAGAAGAACATCAATTTGATGATCTTTTACAATACGAGTGAGGTATTCTCTTTTCGCGGCTGAGAGGCCCTCCACATTGATCTGCATTATGGAGATCAAGTGGTTGCGGTGACCGGGAGACATAATAATTATTATCTTCGGTCCCAAGTAAATTAGCGGCGTTCGTAATTAATAGATTGAGCACCTCTGTTGGGTAACCGCTAGTGCCTAGTTCGTCTTACACAAAACAAACGCAACACTGTCACTGCGTAACACATGTTTTGCACTATTGTTTTGAGTAGGTAGTCGGGCAATTAGGATGTTATTTATGAATAGGACTGATCTACGGACTGTATTATTTTAACAAATAATACGTCCGAGCGCGCCCGGATCACAGAACGAACTTCGAACATTATATTCACGAAGTGGGTGAATATAATGCATTAAGGCCTAACGCATCAATATATAGTTAAAAGTTGTAGTTAGCTATCTAAAGGATAAATATATCTTATGGATAAAGTGATGGTTAAATTTATTTGCCGCATCAATCTAGAACTATCCAGTGGATAGCTATCCACCAGTCTTAAATGTTGGCTACACTGAAATCGCATGTTTTGTCTATGGTTTTAGCTTGATCTTCGTTTGGCGCCAAATTTGCTCCCATTCCAGCGTATATTTCGTAATAAATATTTATTATTTGCAATTCAAAAGAGATTTTAATTTAAAAATAAATTTGTATAATTGTAAAAATATGCTTCCAGTTAAAAAAAAAAATATTGTTAAATATATTTTTACACATATTACGAAATACTTTGCGTGAAAACAACAATCATAGCTCGAAACATTACATTAGGATTTTATTTTTGTTGTTTTTTAGTTATAATTCCGTTTTCAGTATTTTTTTGTAGTTTATTTATATATTCTACCACATTTTGAATACATTTTTATACAAAATATTATACATTTTTGTTGTTGATAAAACATGCATAATAATTTGATAATGCCATCTACCGTATATACCTAAAAGTATTACGTGAATCGATTCTACGAAAACAAAAATGGCGGTTATGTCATCTTTCCTTCAAAGTAATCACTGCGTTATTTGTAGAATATTTTCTTTGAGATGGTTGAAACAATGATTTAACAACATTTTTAAACATAATACGACATTGTTGAACATCAAAAAATACTCATACTCGATGTATGTAGCAAAAACAACACATAACGCATCCTTCACAGCTGTTCACAAACGACGCCATTTTGATAATTGGGACGATTTATCCCAAGGTTAAATTTTATCCACCACTTAAAGATGTAGTTAAAAATGGCGTCGTTTATCCTAGGGATAGGCCGTATCTTTACATTGATGCGGCAAATATCCTAGAGATAGGCTTATCCTTAGGTTAAATTTATCTATCTACAGATTGATGCGTTGGGCCTAAGTCGATTAATATGTGACATGTTCTTGGCAAAAAGGACATATTATACAAATCTAAAGGCTTACTGTTATACACACATAAAATTTAAAGCAAACTTCTTTCTGGTAGCTAATACATATGGGCATACGCATAGTCTTCAACTAATTTTGGTGTACAACGAAGAGCTGAGAGATAGCCTCACAAAATTGAGGGGTGATAGTGTGATAGCGACCAGTCACAGTTATAAGTTCCATTGGTGCGAGCTTTCTTAGAATGTTCTTCATAGGTACCCAGGTCTTATCACCTCTTGAAATTTTGAACGAGGTTCGTGGTCCAGCTGGCTCATAAAAGTGAATTTTCAGGTCATTGTTTTCGATGCTCACTTCCTCGATAACTCCAAGGTACCATTGCTCTTCATATATGCATGTAACTATGTCTTCTTTCTATAATAGAGGGATAATGAGGCAGTTTTTGACACACGCACGTCATCAAAGTCGTCAGAAATTGAAGTTAGATAGCACCTTATGACTGTATCATTTATCGGAACATATTTGTGGTATGACCGAGTTTTAGCAACAGGTAAACAGCTCTTCGTTGTACACCAAAATTAGTTGAAGACTATGCGTATGCCCATATGTATTAGCTACCAGAAAGAAGTTTGCTTTAAATTTTATGTGTGTATAACAGTAAGCCTTTAGATTTGTATAAAATGTCCTTTTTGCCAAGAACATGTCACATATTAATCGACTTAATGCATTATATTCACCCACTGAAGTGTGCATTATTTTGATTCAGACTGCCAGTTCTCCCAGAGTTTTAGCCCCTCCCACACACACACAATCGAGATATTTAATTATATAACATGGTAATATACTAAGAATTCTATTTTGTAAATATTATTTAGTATACATTGATTAAATATTAGTATACAATTTTATATTCTATATAGTTATGCCGATGCGGTATGCCCGTTGAAGTACTAATTTTTGGACATTTTGTGATTGCCATATCTCTGTTCGTAGTAAAATCTCAAACTCCAAATTTTTGCCTCATAATACTATGGTACAGGTCTATTATGGGGTGATATTTCAAATTTTTATCTGGTCCCCCACCAGAGATATTGAGCTCGGAAAATGGAAAATTTTGAGAATTTCCAATTTTTGAAATTTTTTTTTGAAAAGAGGGGTCAAGTCTCAGACTTGAAATTTTGTTTATCAAACACAACTAGTACCTAGTTGTTTGTCAAAAAAAGTTTTGATGTGTGGACTCTTTCCCTTCGTCCAAAATCTTTCCGTGAAAATGGGAGTTTTTACAAAAGAGAGTTAAGAATGTAGACTGAAATTTCATCCCTTAAAATTATATTTAGGTGAAAATGTTTGTAAACAACCTTAAAGCTTATATTTTTATAAACAAGCTGCCATTAGTTTCATGTTGATAAAATAAATAGGACCTGAGATATTTAAGTTTTCGCAAACCCTTTAAACTGCGAAAATGTCTCCGCCTAGTAAAACAAATATGGCCGCCACACAAAAACTAAAACCAATAAAATTAAAATAATTGTCATTTTGAACTACCAACATATTGGGGTGATAGCATACAAAATATCAATTTTTTCTGAGATGGTCAAGCAACCAGTGCTGGACCGCCTGACTTGGACTTACCCTTTAGTCAAATGTAACGAGTATTTTATGTCTTTATCACACTAATTGAATTTATGAAAGTGTATGACGGTGTTATGAACTGTATTTTTTCCCCTGAAAATGTTATCAAAGAACTGAGCACTGTTAACAATTCCATTAATCAACAACAATTTTCATCTGCATTAAATCAATCACATTCCTGAAACTCTAGCTGACCTAGCTGAAACATTTGATAATGCAACCTGCAGGTATACGTTGTATTTATTCTAGTCCAAGTATATTTTTCAAAAGGAACTAATAACTAATGAACCATTTACTAAAACATCATTAAAATCGTTGAAAATTATATTTTTATAGCAATGGACTCGTGTAGTCACAATAGCTGGTTAATTTCGAAAGCAGTTTAGCTTCAAATTGAAAATTGACGGTTAGCATTTTTTTAAACACTTTCCTATACACAGATGTCAGTATATCACTTACGTATTTTTTTCCAGACAACCAGTGCTGTCTCAATTTTGCTGAGACAGTTCTTTTCCAAACCCTGGTTGCGAAAATTCCTTACGAAACTCCGCGACCCAGCTGGGAATCGAACCCAGGACCTCGATGATGCAAGTCGACTGTGATAGCCGTTGCACCACGTGGCCGGTTATTATATCACTGTCGAATACAATCTTCACTTCTAAATATTTGGGACAATCTAACACCAACTGGTTTGAAGATTTGAGAACTTTATGCTGAGATATAATAAACAAATAATATCAAAACCATCGCACATTTTTTGAACAGATTTGGGTATTCTTGTTCAAACAAACAATAATTTCGTTTGGCTGGCGGTCGTACGTCCGTCGGCCTTTTCTCAAAGTTAAATACACACAGAACACCGGTTTTAAAATGTGTAATATTCTAACAATATTCTCTGGTTTATAAAAAAAGTGAATGGACTGAAGTACATATTACATATATTATATCTACTAATAACATGTAGTGTCAACAGAATTATCAACATGAAATACTGCCTCAGATTAAGTCATTTTATGATAGGAGGAATTATAAAAAAAAAAAAACGGGCGCAACGGTAGATAAGACATCTCCCACGAACATTTTAGAATCATATTTATAGAACCACTGAAACAAAAGGATTCAAACAAGAGTAGAGGTACTTGGTTTCACATGATTAGTGATGGTTTAGTAGGAGTTTAATATGCAGTTGATAGGATCAGCAATAAGAACTTTTGTTTTAAGAGTCTAGTTTGGGCTAAATAAATCTATTGATTAGAATACTTTTTTAGTAATGAAGCTATATCGTTCCTTCATCCCAATGTTTATTCATTCTTTAGTGTAAATTGATTACAAACAATTACATGGAAGGTATACATTCAAGTTAGATACAATCAATATACAGAGGGCGAGTTGGTCTTTCTTCGCTCCTGGCTGTGTTTTTCGATCTATATATCAGTAATGTCAAAGGCTTATAATATAGCCGTTCATTGTATAAATAAAGAAATAAATTGACAAATGAAACCTTCACGATATTTATCGTTGTTAATCCATACATACCTATGGAAGTCATGATATAAATATTTATTGGCACAGAGAAGGCGGGCTGTATGTTTTATTTTTATTTTTATTTATTTATTCATTTATAAAATTATAAAAGTTAAAATTTCTTTTATAATTTATTTACACGTTAATTTCATCTTAATTCTATACTTATCTAGTTATATACATTACAATCATACTTAAATTACTTAACATTGTACAAGTAAAACATGTATCGATTTCTTTTTTTTAACTTAAAAACTTTTTCTTTTTATATACTACCTACATATTATTTGAACTTAATTATATAAATACTCAACTAACTGTACACATTTTATTCTTAAATTACTAACACTCATATACTTTCAAATTTAAAATTTTTGTTTCACATATTGCAAGCATTTCTTCCGAAAAGAGGAAAGACTTCGAGCCTCTTTTAGGTTTGCAGGAAGATCGTTGTATAATTTAATACCTTTATAGAATAAACTATTCGATGTTCCTGTTAACCTTGTTTTTGGTATTCTAAAGTCATTTCCTCTTCTCGTAGGGTACCTATGATGTTCATAATTGTGAGTCAAGTGTTGTCCTAGGTAGCTTGGAAGCATACCTTTTACTATTTTAAATATAAAAATAAGAGTATTCAAGTATACTCTTTGTTTGGCCGTCATGAAGTTTAGTTTTTCCAACATTATTTTAATTTTAGCATATTTATTATACCCTAAAATTCCCCGCATTGCTCTATTTAAAATTTTTTGCATGTGATTAAAATGCGCTTCATTATTTAAAAACAATAGTGTGGAACAATAATTTACATGGGGCATTATAATAGAATTAACAACTAGTTTTCTTGTACTTAAATCTAATTTCTTTCTTATTCTTAGGAAGAAACCCGTTTTTTTACTGAGTTTTTTAATAATATGTTCCACGTTTGATTTAAAATTCAACTTACTGTCTATAATTATACCTAGATATTTCATTTCTTTTACAATGTCTATTTTATCCCCTTGAATACTTAAGGATAGCGTAGTATCCTCCACATACTTACCTATTATCATCGCTTTTGTTTTGGATGTATTTAATTTAAGTTTATTTCTATTAAACCATTCTGCTATAACATTAAGTTCACATTGGATTTTATGTAATCCGTCACTAACACTATCACTTATAATATATATTAGAGTATCATCTGCAAA
The DNA here is from genome assembly GCA_947579605.1 of Athripsodes cinereus. Classification (NCBI taxonomy): domain Eukaryota; kingdom Metazoa; phylum Arthropoda; class Insecta; order Trichoptera; family Leptoceridae; genus Athripsodes; species Athripsodes cinereus. The sequence continues at coordinate 15,760,661 of OX388322.1, read as the reverse complement.
GAGTTTGATTCCACATGTTTTTAAACACTTCACTATATCGTTTATATATATGATGAAAAGCAATGGACCTAGGACTGAGCCTTGGGGAACTCCCAGTGCCACCTCTAACTCTTCAGATACCGTGTTTCCAATTTTAGTCTTTTGCGTTCTTGTACTCAAATATTGTGTAAACCATTTTGCTTCATTTCCTTGTATTCCATATTTGCTCAGTTTGTTTATTAAAAGGGATCGATCAATTGTCTCAAATGCTCGTTTCAAATCCAAAAATACTGCAATCACTATTTTTTTTCTATCTATGTTCTCTTTCCATGTTTATTGCATGCAGCTGGTCTTCTGGCTACCCCACTAGTGTGATATGCCGTGATGGTATAGTAGTAGTATAATATAAGCGACGAAAAGAAAATTCCAGGGCAAAATTCATATTAAATAAACTATACATATTCAAGTTTACGTACTCAACTGACGCGAAAAAAAATTGGAAAAGAAAAACCTAGGAATATGTTGATATGAAACAAACATTTATATATTTAAACTACAACTCCAAGTGGCGCTAATGTACCATGAATTTAGTCACTATACAATACACATATTAAATATGTGGAAGAAATTATTAAGTAGGTACATAATATATGAACTTAGCCACAGTGCACTACATGAATGGATTATACATAGAAGGTAATATAAATAAGGAAAATGGTCGGTGCTATAGTGACCGGTGGCAAAAATATTAGTCACAATATCATTCTGGAACCGTCTCTTATGTATGCGAGCGAAACATGGACGTGGTTGAAGAAGGATGAAAGCGTGATAAATGCAGTGGAGATGCGATCACTGAGAAGAATGGTTAGTAAAACGTTGCGTGATAGAGTGGAGAATGAAAAATATATGAATGAGCGGATGCAAGAGTGTTGAGGATTGTGGATAGAATGCTTGTAAATAAATTACGACGGTTTGGACATGTGGAACGAATCGGTGATGAAAGAGGGGTTGTGAGAAAGCGCGGGGATTCGAGAAACACGTGGAACGAATTCCAAAGGACAACCGTGTGTTGAGTAAAAGAAATCGAACTGCGTATGTGAGATACTGTATAAATGTAGACGAAGCGAAAGAAGTATGTAAGGAAAGATAAATAATTATGGCATTCTGTTCTCTCTGCCTACGCCACTTACGATACGGCATGAAGGTATAGTGTAGTATAGGTAGTAACTATCAACAGATATTGTTGATATTATGTGGGCAAATAATAGGTAAACAAACGAGGGCACCTGGGGGCAACAAACAGAGGACCCATTGTTATTACCATAATACGAGTATATGTGATATTATCACCTATACACACACCTTATCTAATAAAATGAAAGATACATGTATGTATAACAAAATTAAACATTATTTGTGTAAACAAGGACTCTTCGGAGAAAAAAATGGGCTGTTCTTTATGTAGATAGAATATCTCTAGCTTCCTAAACATTCATCCAGTTTCTCATACATGCATGCTGATTTCTCTAAACACGCGGCCGTTCTTCAGTATTTGATACACGTGATCAAGCCACGTAGTTCTTGGACGTTCACGCTTTCTCTATCCGCTCTTTCAGATAAATACACCCTCTTTGTCATTTTTTCATCGTTCATTCACTCCACATGTCCAAACCATCGCAACATATTTAGACGCATTTTATCTACAACACTGCTCTCACTCTCACTCATTCCCCTGACATATTCATTCTTATTTCTATATTCAAATATCTAATCAAACATAAATAATATGATCCCATTAAAATATTTGTGTTAGTTGGAGGAAATCGCGTCTTTGCGATAAATTCGCATTTTGTAAATTGATTGTATTTAATACGAATGCATTTCTGTGTAAAACTAATTGTAATCAGTATAAGTAAATTTTGAACAAATAATTAAAAAATATTACCTACTACAACTTTTTTTTCATCAATGATACGTTTTAATAATAATAAAAAAAATCATTTCCAGTTTTCGACTGAATAACAGTATACTGTATTCCACATTTTTTAAATGAACATAAATACACAAGATCGGGACAGAATAACAAGAACGAAGAGTTTTACTTAATTATTGTTGAATGTTTAACCGCAAGTTTTATTGAATTCTTTATAACATTATTAATAATAACCTTTGGAACTCAAGAGAAGGTGAAAATAACAACAGTATTATATCCACGATAAATAAATAATAAACTTTTAATATTACTAGGTATAATAAAAAATGACCCCGTTTCCGGGGCTCTATGCGAAGACGATTTGACAAAACCGTTGACGCCGATTGTACAATTATGTATGCACATGTTCAATGAACCGACTATACAGAACCGAATTACCTATTTATTATTGAATCGTCGCTGCATTTTCTGCATAGGGGTAGCTGGCAGACGACCTGCATACAAGGACACAAGGAATTTATTTGGATTTTTAGTTGGCTACACTCTGAACATGTAATATATATACACAATTATAATTTATCTAGCGCCGTATTGTGATAATATCACTTCAAGGGCGCTTTACAACATCTAGGATCAACATCCACGTCCACTTTAATTAATTTGATGGTATATATAAATAAAAATAACTACGAAGAACTTTCACAATGTCCCATCGTATAAATAAAGTTAATATTTTTGTGACATTCAAAATAAAAAAAAATCAAATCCATCTCTGTCATTTCATCGTGAATTTTGAACTCTACCGGTGTATGTATATATGCATATATTTACATTATTTTTTACCTATAATCAACATATATTATGAATGTGTTGTTTAGTTACCTACTAGAAAATACTGAATATAAAATCTTATATAGCAATCCACATACATAAACATCACACCACACGACAGTGGCGTAGTGTTGAAAATGCTCAAAGAGGTCTCAATGACAATTATCATCATTATTATATGCAAGCGACCCCTGTTTGTACATGGAATAACGTATCATACAGTTCCGCATTTAAGTTTTTGATTGACAATGATTCCTCTTGGAGATACCTGGTGGATCAACTCAATATTCTTATAAAATTTATTAATGGACAATCTCCTACAATCTGGCTAGTTGACTGAATCTGGCCAACTGCACAGAATTCGAATTGGCCACGATAAATGCAGACACCTCATCAAGTAAAGAGTAAAAAATTACTCTGCGTGATTTTTTCTAACCATCTCTTCAATACTTTCTATGTCGTGTTAATATTACATTTCTTTGTATTGAGTTGCTTTCATTTACAGTTAAGGTTTTAAAATTTATAATGTTCACTTCACTGTTTTAATAAGGTATTATTTACAAGTCTAGCTATCACCACGTATCATACAATACATTATATTATAATATTAAAATGAAGTGTAGAATTTGAATAAAAATACGTCAGAGCTTTGAAGGTAAATAAAAAAAAAATCGACGTGTCGTCAATAAATGCGTGATACGACGAAGCGTCTACATCTTACGTTCAGTCGACCTAGTCTAGTCTCAGATGTGTCATTCAAGAGGAAAAACTATCTTTATATTAAACATATCCAATTATAGACACGATTATTCTACTAAACTATGATATTAAATACCCTTACGACTTCATCAAAATGTGTAGTTTTGAAAAGGGTCACGTCATTTATAATATATTTTAATGAGCCTGCATTGATATTAGTGTTAAACTCACTCAAATTAATTTTAATGAGATTGCTGAAATGTAAATAGACAACAAACCTTGTGATGAAGCTATTAATAAAGTGATATTGATATTAGTTGATTTGCATTCAATCATTTGCCCTTCGAGAAGGCTACAAGATGAAGAGTTAGTTTATTTTGCACCAACTGAGTAACTTCTTCTCGTGACATTCATGTTTTGATATCCACATCACAGGATTGATGTATTATGGAAGACATTAATCTTCAGTGTTGCATATTCTGTTTAATAAATGTATTTATACAGTAATTCAGGAAAATATTGCTAGGAAAAAAGTAAAGTTTTTCAATAAACAATTATCAATGCAAAAAAGTCATTTAATTCGGTTAATTTTAGATTTGGATGCACATTAAATAAAACTATATTTTTAAATTGTATTTATAACTAAAATCGATAAATACAAACATTTCTAATACATTAAATATTCAAACAATAAAAAATACAAGTTTACGATCACAATTTATTGATTGGACAGATACCTAGATGTGTTCTTATAAAATGACTCATGTAAAGTTTTAAACATGCTAGATACAAGTTATTTTCGTCACTTAAAGTAAAAAAACTAATAGAAAGTCAACGGAAGATTTTGAGTAGAGAAAATATATAAAATATACAAACGGAGGAGACTTTGGATCAAGAATTCAAAGCCATCACACACGCAAGATGGCCCGTGGTTTTACAACTTGTTAGAAAAAAAGGAATGATCGAGCCTCAAAATATTAAGTCAAAGGTCTTTGGGAACACTGTTGATATGGTTATTTCAAAAGGAATAATTGAATGAGCTTGTCAGTAGTTGAATGAAAAAGTTTTATTTCTAAAAGCTGGGTATAAGGTTCACGAAATTGTTGTTAACTTACAAAATATACTATAGTGTATAATGCAAAAAGAAGATGATGATGATGTTCGATAATTTGTTTTTTTGGCGTCGTTTTACGTCTCAAGGGCGCTGGAGATATTCAGTTCGAGATTAATCAAAGGATAGGATAAAGGATCTACGTATTTTAAAAGTTTGAGCTGATAAAAAAAGTACAAAACTCAAGAATGTATTTGCTTTCATCGTCTCAAGGAATCTGCTATACGTAAGGTAGCTAGTAGTCATTACAAGTAAGCAGAAATAGTCAGCCCTCTCTATCACACAAAAACTTTAACTAAATAGAGAGATAATAATATATTTGTAATATCGACACTTAACTGTAATGTTAAAAAAACTCGTATGTCATTAAACTCCCATAAATAAAATATAAAAAAGCTATAAAAATAATTAAGCAGTCAATGACCATATGCAAGTAAATAAATAAAATAAAAAAAAACTTTTTTTTATTAAGTTAAAAATGAATGAGAAAAAATATATAATAACATTATTAAAGAAGAAAAATCCCATTAACAAATCCCATGATTATCGTATAACGTCGACATGTATTTGGACAAAAAAAAACACCTTAAAACGACAAAATAAAATTAAGAAAAAAATAATAATACGTATGTTTTGTCAGATCGTACTTTGGACAGAAAGTTTGATACTTCGAAATGGATATTCAGAGAAATTATAATAATAATAATAATAAACATGCGGTTTGTCAAATGTAATGTTATGGAGACAAGTTAACCATATATGTATATTATTACGAGTAACATAATATATTATTAGTTTTTTGTTTAATGTGAGTTTTTAACACGTGCTCTCAGATAGATGGTCCGATCAGTATCGTGTTTTTTTATTATAGTCGGCAGCGGACGTGTTAAAACGCATACAGGTAAACTTCAAAATAGTGGAACAAATTTACTAAAGCCTATTTTATTAACTGGTCGCACTAGCAGTCGAAAAAGTATGGAATATAATGTTTTCTTTGTGGTCATTTTTTAAATGGACAATTTTAACATTTCTTCAGTTTCAACGACAAATTACATATTTAATTATTCAAGTTTCAAACAATTCCGCTTCTGACTTATTCTACCTTCAACAGACAACGAGTTATTGCTTACTGAGGAGGTGTTTAAGGTATAATATGTATGTATTTGGGTTTATTTGTAAGATATAAATATAACTTCCTTCCACTGGTATATCCGAGTTTTGATATAAACCCAAATACAACCTTACACCTTTCACAGTAAGTTAAAAGCTTGTGTCGTGAAAAAGCAGTTTGCCGGTCGTGAAAGGGGATATGTTTTGTGATATTCAAAAATAAAAAAAAATGTTAAATTTTTGTTAAAGCAAACGCCATTTCAACATAATAATATCATGTAAATTTTAAAAAAGGAGATGTATGGTTAAAAGTAATCATCCATAATTATTTTTGACAGTCATTTCGTGTTAACAAATATTTGAGAAGCTTTGATGACAATGACAGTCGAAACCAGGTCACTAATTAATTAATATAAAGTTAAACTAAAACTAATTATGCTTTCTTCCATATATAAAAGTAACTTTAACGAAAAAACTTTGAACGACCATACTGAAAAATGTCATCTCGTAAACAAAGTGTAGTCTCGTAAACAAAGTGTAGTCTCGTAAACAAAGTGTAGTCTCGTAAACAAAGTGTAGTCTCGTTCAGGCACACTGTTAAATTATATCGTAAAATATCTGACATCGTCGATTAGGCAACATGTTTTGAAATTTGTACTTTGACTTGAAAAAAGTTTTTTTTTCTAAGCTCGACCAACTCTACATTGCTAGAAGATGTCGTTTGGTTAAACCCGAGGTAAACGTTTTCGAATACGTACTTACTTAATTTTTTTTAAACAGATAATTACTACTGTAGGGGTTCAAACAGGGAACATGCTAGTGGTATGATGCGGGTTATCAGCAACTCAATAATACGCTAAACACGGCTGACAAAATACCTAGAACACATATGAACAGTTAGTCAGGCATGTTACAATATTAGAATATCACCTATAACAATAATAATTAAGTATACAAAATGTGACGATACTATAGTGCGGGGCTGTAGAGATAATGTATGCCAGGTGAAGAAAGGTTAAGCGACTTTAAACATACATACATATTATATACCTACATAACTTATAATGTACAGTCAGGGAATAAAAAAATTCAACAGGACTAACTGTAATACAATATAATATGTAACTTGTGACGTGGATACCTACATATATATCCAAGATTCTCATTTTATCTATATATTTATTAAGGTATATTTATATTATGACGTGGATGTAATGTCCTAGAATTGATGAATTGTGCCTACAAAGTTCTCGAAGTGTTTTGGCACGGAAACGACACTTTAATTTTACTCCTCACACCTTGTCCCAAGTGTAGTAAGCATGGAGATAGGAAACGTCATATTAGATCTATCCTTAGTGAAGACACACTTTCGCGGACGTTTTTAGTTTAATGTTGTCCAATATGCGAGTAGTCCTCTCCGTGCCAATAAAAGTTGAAACGTTCAGGATGGGTGTCGTACCTCATCGTTGAATTGAATAATTATACTAAACGTGATGTTTTACGAATACCTGTATCTTACAGGACACTATAAAACTGACAGAAAAGAGCGGGGGGCCTATACGTTGCCGGGAACTCCACATGTACGCAATGAATATTCTAAGACAATACTAGTAGGCAAACGAGAAAGAAAGTACATAAATAAAAACACAATAGCGACGATAGAAGGAGTATTGGAACAAACGGCAAAAGTTGAAAACGACTCATGTTGTTCTAAAACAGTGCTCCGCAACCTTTTCTCATGTACGGCACACCAAAATTCTTCCTAGAAATCCGAAGCACACCAAAAGTTCAAATATTTATATAAGTATTAAATTGATACACGAATTTTACAATAAATTTTTCTACGATAATTATTTAATATTAATTATTTTTGTAATATAATAATTATTCTGTACAATATTTTGAAGAATAATTTGTCATTGTGTATGAAATACATAATGAAAAATTGTAAAATTACAAATACATTGTATTTTATTGCGGCACACCTGTATTCGGCTCGCGGCACACCAGTGTGCCGTGTAGTGATGTGAGAAGAGAAAATTCTCCAAAGAAATTTCTCGAGAACGAGAAATTTCTCCTCTGATGGAAGAGAAATTTCTCTCCATAATTTTTCTTAGTGGTATTTTGACCTTTCGCCCAGTACATTTTGCAGCTAACAAAATTTTTTGGGGCTGATTAAGGCCCAAACCAGAGGTTATTAACACTTTTTTCCATGCACGTGCCTGCATTTTTTTTTTAACTTTAATATGGGCATGTGGGGTGTCAAACATCAAGATTTTTCTCAGTTATTAGCACATTTCTCTATGTAGGTAACATTTTATTGTTTCCATAATTAATTGTAGCCATAATGGTGATAAATTGTCTCAAAAGTTGTACATTGTTATTGATTGATTGAATTAAGTTCCTATTTATTATTATTATACTATTAAATAAAAAATAGAAAAAATTCTCCGAAAATTCTAACTTTGAGAAATTTACCGATAAATTTCTCGGTAAATTTCTCCAAAAAATATTTCTTGAGAATTCCACAACACTAGTGCCGTGGCCCGTGGCACACCTGTTGCGGTGCACTGTTCTAAACAACACGAAGCAGTAAGTTATTATAAATATGTACATACAATAATAATATTAATAATAAAATCGTTATACAATTAAATGTATTTGGTGTGAAAAACATCAATAATATCAATAATAATCCGATTGAATAATAAAAATAAAAATTACAATAAAATAATTGATAAAATCGACAACAATTTGTTGTAGCAGTACCTAGTGGTAGGAGCGCCTACATAACAACAAGATGCATTTATGTATAATAATGGTTGTAATAAGAAATAGGTATGATTAACACAACTTCCCATGGAAAAATGCATATATAATAATATTTTAATAACGCAATTCCATGTAATTAACAGTGATATCTTGTATAAGAGGTAGTACAATTAATAATTATTTTTTTAGTTCTGAAACTCGACATTGCTAAGGATCAATTAAACACGTAAAATAAGATATGTACGTAAGGTACGTAAACATACATATTACGGTCGGTTTCACAGAAAAGAAAAAGTCTCTAAAATTTAAGTGCACAAATTTCTTGTAGTAGTAACCATAGTTACTCATAGAATTTTAACATCTCGGAATTTATCTAAAAGAAACTTTATGAACATATAGTGTTGTTAGCGTAACACTTTTTTTCATTAATTACAAATTTTATGAAAATTTCATTTATGTTATAGTATTTCATATAATGCGAACGGATTCGTCAAACTTGTGAATATTTGTGACATTAACGTTTTTATTAATACGATGAAAAGATGACGAAGAGGGTTAATTTATCAAAAAGAGGGGATGTGAGAAAACGCGGACTACGTTAAAAACAACATGGCTTAATCACGTGGATCAAATATGCAAGGACGGCCGAATGTTGATTTAGAAAAATCATCTGCGTGAATGAATGAAAAACAAAAAAAATATTGGGATACGATATTACATTGGTATCATTATTTTATCAACATTAAATAATTTGTCTTTATATTTACATATTTTGCTATTTAAAATTCACAAAGAATAGGGGTTCCTACAGAGGCTATTTCTTTCAATCCTTAATCTAATGACCTATTCTTTAAAGTATATAACATAAATAAACATACGTACGGATCTACGGATCGACATAAATATTAACGTGAAGATTACTAATGAGCCGTTTGCCGTATTGTTGCACTACTGTGCTGTGCTGCTTGAAGTTTAATTATCCGTAAAACAGCTAATATTGCGGATGAGGACTACTCTGATAATGCATTTATATTTGACTTGCTGTAGTCTCTTCTGATAGAGTTATATAATATTATTACATGGGTAATGTAAAGTAATATTTATCTATATTTTGTGCCCAGTGTGTCATGGCTAACTAAGTAGGAATATGCAGTAAGCAGTAAGATGGAAACGATTGAATACACAGACAGGTCGATGACAAATAATAATAATACCAACATAATAATAAATTATTATGTACGTTATTATTATTTTCAATGGTACTGTACACATTAGGTATAAGAGAATTCGGATATAACGAAATTAAAAAAAAAATACTACAAGGTAGGTACTATCACACAAGCAAGGTAGTCAGCAGACCAGTCATATACAATAAACATGCAAGTATTCCTCTTAGTGCAGACAAAAAAAAATTAAAGCATTCAGGATGGGTGCCGAACCTCATTGCTGAATTTGAGACGTAATAAAATGTCTTTATTTTTTTCGAACACCTGCCTTTTATAGGGCATTCGAAAACTTACGGAAAGAGTGGGAGACCAATTCTTTGCTAGACGCTTCACGGAATAATTAATAAAACATATCCCTGGGATCGCATTGGCCGAAGGCTGTAATGGTCCCAGTAGAATATGGTGTCATTTTAATAATAATAATCCCATTAGGGCCATTAGAGATTAGGCAACATCTTGTATTTGTGATTTTGTATTTTATTTTTGTTAAAATTAAATATTGCAGTTGACACAAGGAATGAAACGCCAAAGGACTGCATTATTCAATCGCTATTTTTTTGTACAAATTTTCAAGAAAACAATGTTTTCTAAGTTTCCTCTCAACTCTTCCTGTCAAATTAGCAATATGCACAGAATGCCCGACAAGACAATTATTGCACATCTTATTCGAATTCTAGAAGCTGAAAGTCTACTACTCTATTCTATTTCACGAATCAACGAAATTCAAGTAATTCAAATCAATCGAAACATTGACAATATTCACGACACATAAAAAAAACCTCAATATTGTAAAATAAAACATCAATACTATCTAAAAATGTATTGATTGACAATGTCCTAACAAGACGAAAGTCTCTCTGAACAATAAAACATATAGTAGAAGAAAACATTTTATTTTTTAATTTCTATGAAATAGACGCTTTCAATCGGGATGAAGGATTCATTCGCTGTAAACATACGATTCACAATATCCGTTCAAACAGAGTTCGATATGCCGGTATTAACTCATCGAACGATTGTCGATAATAAGATGATAGCTGATAGCCAATGGTTGTTGCTAGCCTACGTGAGGTATGATATGATAGGTAAGGGATACAATGTCATATTAGCCTTGAAGAAGCTGCTGTGGTCGGTGGATAGATAGATAGAGAGATGTAAAATATCTGATTGATTGGTTAACAATAATTTCATTAATTATTATTACCTACCATCTTAGCAGTACCTACTACTAGCAGAACCATCCGGCTTCACTCGGGATTGTCAATACTTAAAATAGAAGTGTAATAAAGATAATTTTTAATATTAATTGTTCTATTCTTCTATTCACACAATCACGACGTATTTATCCCCAATGTGAGGCAATCAACAGGCCTACTTCAGGCACTAAAAAAAATAGATTGGTGGATGAAAAAATATTCAGGATGGGTGGTTATCTCCTCACGAAGATATTAAATGTCTTATTCGTTGTTTTGTAAATACCTGCCTCTTACGGGATACTCGATAACTTGCAGAAATGAGTGGGAGGCCAACTCTTTGCGGGGGTTCCACGGAAAAGTCATTTTCATCTTGGGATAAAAATTACGTTAAATATTTTTGAAGTCCATTCGAAGACGGGCCTACCTAAAAATACAACTTTATTTCAGAATGAAACGATGTTTTTGATGGTACGAACCTGGATATCTAATAATCCCAAATACATTCAAATAATCTCAAAGCAAACAATAACTTGTGTCGCGATGGTCAAAAAGGCATTTTATTTATTTATGCACATAAAGTAAATATGAAATTTATGGTTGATGTCATTCGACAATATTGAGTTATAATACAAGTAAAACTGGCTTTCAACACAATCATAAACAATGAGATATCACTTTACTAGTACCTCTCTAAATTTTATTGTATTGCCATTAAAAAAAAAGAGTATTAAGTAAGTAAGAATATCATGACCATTATAACTCTTGTAATGAACTGCAAGGAATATATTTCTTTATTTTTCAATGCCGCTAAATATTTTTTTGAAGCTATGTTCATTTTCTATGATAAAATTTTGGCGTTGCTTGGTCAGATAGATAAAGAAGCATAATATCATGTAACTGATTATATATATCTCCACTCCTCCCTATTCTCAGCCAGTCTCTTCAACTCCATGTATGAGCCACAGCTCATGCCCCTCTTCAGTTGGTCCATATAGGCGTCTCTCGGTCGGCCTCTGCCATTTGTGCCTTCGGTCCTACCCTCTGCGATTGCGATGAGCAGTCCTGGGTGCCTGATGTTGTGGCCAATCCAGTTAGTTCATTGTTGGCAGATTCTTTTGAGGAGTTGCCTTTTTTTCGCCAACCCTGGTTAACACTTCTTCGTTTTCGACGTTTTCCGACCAATGAATCTTCAGCATGCGTCTATAGCACCACATTTCAAAAACTGAATAGTTAACACAAATTACCATAGATTGTCAAATGTAAAGAGGAAAACCATGAATTATGAGCGATATGTACTAATTACAAAGTTGTGGTCAATGTGTGATACAAATGTAGGTAAATGGTTAGTGTTCTAATTGACCACAAATTAGTATCGTAGTTCACAGTGGTAACAAAATCCACTGTCAAGTATTGAATTGATATATACTTGTAATGAAAAAGGTAGTGAGGTAGTTGTCCATGGTTTGAATTTTGCTCTTTTTGAACTCGGTTGTGTCCTATTTAAAATTGGAATTCTATATTTTGGAACAAAAGTGTGGTTTTAAGAGGTCAAACCAATTATTTAGAAGCCACTTTCAAACCATCTTAATAAGTGGAATTCTAGAATAAAAGGAACTTATGCATATTACCATCTCGTCCTTTAACGATCCTCTCAGGAGCACAGGACAGAAATTAGGCTCTTCCATTCAGAGCGTCTCTGCGTCAATTGAGTTACCTCTTCCCACGACATTAATAGCGCTCTGATGATTGACTTGCCATAGGAACAATGTATCGTGAAAGAGGGACGTTCCTTGTGGATAAGAGAACACTGCTATTTTGGCTATCACCGGTTATTTTCAAAATATTACCGAATTAAGACCATCGTCATTGTGTATTGCAGAGATCACAGATCTTTGTAGAGTGCGTTAGCGGACAGTAAGTATGTATAACTTGTGACATGTTCATACCGCCTAACATCCAAAACTCTTCTTAGACACTTTATTTTTATATTTATTCTATGCTACTAGATATGGTTAATCTAAGAAAGATTAAGCGCAGAAAACAATAGAAAGTAATGAAAGTGCATACACCATATACGTAGATGAAAGTTGCTTTCGAAACCATCCTATTAGTGCATTATGGGTTTCACAAATGTTGAATATTATTGTAATATAGCTTTTCCGCTTCGAACCTATTAACTGAATCAGTTCCTTCACCCTTTGGATGCTTTTTTATTCTCCAATATAATAGGATATTTAGCTCCTTCTAACACCACCAGATCTGCGAATAAGGCTGCCACCCCTCCGGGTCTGACAGGGAGTTTACGGGTTTGAGTGGTGCGTATCCGTGCATTATGTTTAATTTAATAAAAAATACCAGCTTTTCCGAAATCACCTTTTTTAAAGGTGGCAGCCTTATGCGAGAAACCGTGATAGAATTAATTGCAAGATAATATCAAGATACACAGGATCGCAGTTTGAATAAGTCATCATTCCATTTGCCTCGCGATGTGATATTATATAAAAGGTTATTAAAGATTATAGATTTTAATTCATTGACATTAATAATTATAATATGTAGGTACCTAATTATTGGATTATACCGTCCGTGATAAAGCAATATATCGGTTATTATAATATAAATTATACCTATATCTTGATATTGATATAATCGATATACGTAATCGCAAATAGTGCTAATTTATAGCACGCAGCAAATTATGTAATCCGGTAAAAGATTATCAATGAATAATTATTTTGATAATAATCAATATTAGATAACTATGGATAAAATTTACATCCTTCCTATTTTAAATATCAATTTTGAATAATGAATCAAACAATGAGTATTTATGGGATATTTGTAATAAACTATTTACAAGTAGGTACTGAGCAATATAAAGCAATACATTCTCACTAATCTCTTTCGAAGATTTAATCGCACAATTTTTTATCTAGTTCTTCCATAGTTTTGTTGATTCCATAATATTTTTTTATTATACGAATTTTTCTATTTAATGTGTATTTAATGTGTCCAGTAAATGGACAGGGAGAACTTTGGAAGAGTGATCGCCAATGGCAGGGAAATTAAATATGAGATGTAATAATAAGAAGTTAGTAAATTATATTTTCAGGAAAAATTGCCTATTTTCTGGAAATACCATAGTGTAATTTGAGAAACAGGCACTAATAGATTTAAGACGTCTGTATTTTAAAATTAGATTTTATTGTGACGTGCCAATTGAGGAAACACTTTGGCTAGATTCAAATTAATTTAGAAGGGCTATAAATAAGTATGTTAAAAAAAATAAGTAAGGAAATCCCCACTGATAATAATATTTAAAAACGACAAAACCGAATATTGCCACATAATAAATTTTATTTAGTTGATTGATACAAAGGATTTATTGTTATTTTTAGAAACACATTAAAAAAACTTAAAAAAAATATTGATAAAATTACCTTGTAGAGTCATCCCACATATTATTCGTAAGAAGAATTCAATCACACTCGTTATTAATCTAAAAAAAAAAAACTAACAATCACAACACAACTGAAAAGTCTGTCCCAGTAATCGTCAAGCAAAACCAGCGCTACACGCGCGTCATCACTTCTCAACAGTCACTTTACTACAATCATGTTTTCAATTTTCACACGGCTTGTTAATCGTAAAAGAACAAGTCAATGGAACAACACTATCGGCTTGACATGCTGTTCAACAAGCAAATAATGACGTATCTATGCATTATCTCAATAAAAGGTCTTTGTTTTGCAAAAATAGTAAATACGGCTCCAATTCGAAGACAACTGGGTCTAATGAGTCTGGGCTGGGCAGCATTTGGAAAAACGAAACATATTCTCATCAGTAAAGATATCCCAAGAAACCTAATGAAAAAAGTCTACGAAACATGTATCCTCCCAGTGCCAACATATGGACTAGAAACCATATCGCTAACTGCAGCAAGTGTCCACAAGCTAAAATGCTCACAAAGATCTATGGAAAGTAAGTAATGGAAGACAAAAACCTTAAATAGAATATTATCAAGCACACTTTTTAGTTCACAGAATTTGAATTTAGGAAGCCGATTCCATACCCCGATTTCAATAAAAGTTCACTATTTTGCTAACGAATAAATTGGTACAATGGTAGGAATAAATATTGATCAATATTTTTTGCAAAACGTCAGATTGGCGACGCGGTCTATCGGAGAGTCCTTTCTGCACTGCCAAGTGAACAAAGATGAATGGAATAAATATCTATCGGTTGGGAGATTATAATATCAATGCAAATACATTATTTATTGTATTCACTGTTGACAATAAGTATTGTATTTAATAAATAAAATTTCTTGTTATCCAGAAGGTTGTGGTTTGGAGAGGGACAAGTCATTACATTCCTTTGAATAATGTCTTAAACATAGCATTGTTCAAACATCACGCAATACGCATGTCATTAAGGAAACAAAACATTGTGCGTTGTTTTAACTGATGTAACCGCTTGCAATTTTTTTATGAAATCGTCATAATGTTATCTGTAATGTGAGTATTGATTGTCGGTTTGAATACGTCGACAAAAAGATACGATGCAAATATAGAAAACGTTATTTGGTGTATATCAAATATTCGAATTGTGACCAAGGATTAAGAAACGAATTTCATGGGATGTCGTAATTTGGATGAGTGGGCTCAAAAAGTAAGCGCTGAAAGTATACTGGCTGGTCAACACGGAAAGATCAAAATTACTTATGTAAGGGTGGCAATAAATAGAAGAGGTTGGGTCTTGCAGCCAACAAAAACGAATCTTAAATTAATTTTTCAGATAAAAATCATTAATTTTTCTTATGCTGCGAATAGACGTATCGAACGGAATCAAATAAAAAAGGATACTCGTGCAGTTTACTACAATATGTATGTACACATGAATTGAATTATTCTGTGGACAGTAAAATGAATTCGTTGTTAATATTAAAATAATATTAGGTGTATATATGTAATGAATCTGAATGAAACACTATTATTTTGTATGAATAGAAGTGAAAAATCTATGATACATGCATTCTCCAGGTGATGACATTCGGTCTTGAAACAGCGAAATGGACCACCTATTGGTGTGTAAGACTAAGATGTGTACAAATATCTGTGGTAATGTAAATGCTAGGCACAAGTCTGAGAGTCTAAATAGAAAATGTAGAAATTAGACGTTGAACAAGAGTTGTTGATGTGGTGGACCCTATCACAAAATTAAAATGGTAATAGGCAGGTCATGTGGCTAGATAGAAAACCAATAGATGGTCACCTAGAAACCTAAGATGGATACCATGGGATCAAAAAAGGTCGACCTTAAAAGAAGTGGGCAGTGTGGACAACAATAGACCAAGAAAGAGAAGAATAAAAGACTATAGAAGAAGTCTACATCCAGCAGTGGAGTGATTGAAAAAGAGTACAGAAGTTGAAAAAATCCACGCATGGTTCACAGTTCAAATCAACGAGGTGAATAGCTACTATTCATTCACGATATTCATTATCATAACACTATTTACTGTTTGTACATATTTCGTTCATCCACATTCAACACAATAATGCAAGATGGGTTCAAACTCCACATGTAGAGCTAGTCAGTTGGCAATATTATTTCAATAGGAATACATGATGAGTTTTTCAATTCAATGGCAGAAATCTATGTAATAAGTACGTATAATTAAAAGATGCAGAGAAAACATTGTGATTCTGAATATACATTGGAGAGACGAAGAAACACATAACTGCATCGTCAAATATTGGATGGGAGAATCAAAATGCGCAGACTGCTAATGCAGCGAATTGGTTCAGAAACATATTCTTAAATTTGTAAAGTTAGAATGCCGTATGAAAAAAACATTGATGACGACTTCGAAAATTTGTAAGAACGAAAAAAAATTAAAAGTTGTTACTTCATTTGTATCAAACTTCACTTGTATCAAATTATGGCGAAGTTAACGGGTTGAAAAGATAACATGAAAACGTTGAAAGGAAACATTTGATAGTGTCAAAGAAAAATAATTATAACGTGTTATGGTCATACGTTTTCCAAACGCAGTGAGGTCAACAATCAGTGAGTGAACAACAATAATAAAAATATCAAAATAGTATGCTCCATCAAGTAGTACCTCGATGGAGACGCAATGTAATGGAGTGATGGAAACTGCAGAGCAATAACAAATATTAATAATATATTATTTAAACAACAGGTACTATAGCGAGGGTAATAAAACACGACCTTGTAATAAATAGTAATAAAACGGAGTACGTAAAACTACCAATAATACTCAAATGTCAAGTAACAATAAAAAATTGAAAAGTTTGTAATAAGAATGCACCTTAGAGGGCAGAAAGTCGGAAGCTCGCCTTAGAAAAAGTTGAAAAAAGCAGGTGTGAAACATGTTTAGTAAAATACTTTGTTTATATTGGCCAATTGTCCTGGATGCAGCAATGTAAAGAGGTTTCTGAAAAAAAAAATACTTCGGTGCAATGGGCACAAACTCAACAAGAACAAAGGGAAGAGGTAAGTAGATATACAACGGACCTTACTAAATTATATCATTACTTTATTTGTTAACGCGTGTTAAATATAAGGTTGAGGTATATTTATCAGTCAGTTGCACAGCACACAAAAAAAGAGTCGTAATACCAACATAAAACAACCTAGGGATGATGATTCAGAAATTGTAAGGAGAATATGATGTGACGGGGTACCCTGCACGACAAACTCAGCGTATGCGACTGTGACTCTGAGAATTTATTACATGTCACGTTACATTTACTGGTACTCATACTCTCATAGTTCGGTAACATACACAATATTATTATAGTATCATATTACGAAGTCCCCATCAAGGTGGAAATGTGGATTGAGGACGTTTACCTCGGTTTGCAATCCTATTGTTTCCTGCATTTATTGCAATGCCTTGCCTAGCATTATGATTAGTTACAAGTGTGTGCAATAAAAATGTCATTTTTACTAAGTACTTTTGAATCAAAACTATTATCCATGACGTAAATGCAGCAACGAGGTGGTTTTAACCGGCCAGCCTTTCGAGCTGTCCATTGTGGCCCATTCACGTGAACTTAAGTTTTGTTTGGAAAATCGGATAAATAGAAGTCCCCGACACTGAGATATTCGAGCACTTCAGGGAGTCTTCCATGTTTTCCATACAATAATGAGATTGCTCTAGCTCATCTATTACTCAACTTGCGGACTGTGAAAGGGGGTTGACATAGCTGTCCTTTCAATTAAAGTTATGTCTTATAGAAAAAGTAAAATTTTATACCAACGGTCAATTACTTTCTAATCAAAATAAAGCGTCATAAATCGATTTTAGACAATAAAAATGCTGGCGGATTTAAAAAAATACCTGAGGTTTCGGAAATGAGCAATCTAGAAAATATGACAAAGAGTAATTATAACTGAAATTCATAATTGTAGGAGCAGAAGTTGAAAAATAAATTCGATACACAGCATGGATTTTAAAATTGCACATTCAATATTTAATAACCAACGACTTTGTCAGTACTCGGAGACTTGAGAACATAAGCTTATATTTTGTTAATATAAGCTATGACTATATGATTTACAGATCACAATGTTCACATTGTAAATAGACACATCAGATTAGTTGCTGGACAGAGCAAATAGGTATAATATTATCTACATACACAAATGTTAATCTCAGAGATCACTTAAACAACCTGTCGGTTTGAGACCTTGTTCTTAATTAGTGCCTCGACACTGTATATCTATACTGAATGGAGTATAAGCTACGGTTGATATTATCTTCATTTCAATTGCTACTGTTGTATCATTCAAGAACTCAATGCAAGTGAATGATATGAAACATCGTCATTCATATTTTTGACTCACATTCAGTTTTGGTTTATTCAATCCTAATTCCAAGCACATCTATATTTACTGAATTGTATCACATAGTTACATACAGAAATAGGAGAATCTATTGCACAAGATCGGAAGGGTTGAAAATCCATTGTTTTGCAGGTTAAAGCTCTAGTCTTCGAAATGATGTACATAAAAAACCCATTCCATGACAAAAATCGCAAAAAAAAAACCTTCTGTCAGATATTTAAAAAAAGAGGGTTTATAGGTAATCTGTGCCGTAATCTAAACGAATAACCCTTTACGTAATTTTATTAACTCACTTTTAAGATAATACTTCACCAAGGTTTTGAAGGGCAAATAAAATTATGAAAGAAAAATAGAAAGATAAGATAAGATAGATTCCCATAAAACTACAATTTTTATGATCCGTTGATTAAAAGTTTCTTGGTTATAAAGGATTAATAAACATGTTAGACAGATATCTGTGCAAGGTTCTATGCTAGGAAATCATCATGCAGTTATTACTCAAAGCTAATATTCTCACAGTAACATATCAGAATAGATTTTATGGATAATAAATTATAAGGATTCGTTTAAAATATCGTAAAACTTGCAACATATTAATTAATCTTTCATTAGTTATTATATTATAATCCTGTATGATTATACATATTTCTTCAGTGAATTGAAAAAGCACATATTGTAGTAATAATACCTAATTTCTACCATAGGTTATCCAATATTATCCAGTTAGAGAATATATATTGATGATCATAGTTGTATTCTGAAAGTGTCCTTACGCAATCGTATACGGAACGAAGTAATAAGAGTGCGCTGCGATAACCAAGCACCACTGGAAGAGGAGAACCGCAAACGCAGACTCAGATGGTTTGGACACGTGTGCCGAATGGCCCCTACAAGACTGCCATACCGGGCCCTCTGGAAACAGAGACCACCGGAGTGGAAAACAAATAGAAGAGCTCCGAGAAAAACATGGCTGAAACACATCGAGTCCGACCTTCTCCACAGACAATTGAAGCCCGAGGATGCGAAGAGCATTGCGGCTGACATGAGGAGCTGGTCGGAACTGGTTCAAGACACACGGGGGGCACCCACTGCCGCATATAGGCTCCGTCCACGTGAACGACCTTATGCAGCAAGGGCTCCATAAGTAAGTAAGTATAAGTATTATCTTTCACTGAACACTGATACAAGAGATGTATCATGGGGCATCTAGGTATGAACTGTGGGAGGGGTACGAATTATATTTGTTCCTTTAAATAGTTCAATTTCATTGCATAAATTATGCATTTAAATAATATTGCTATCACTGGACAAGATGCACCCCCTCGCCCCCATATGGATTCTGTGATATCTTGTTGCGGTATACAGTGACGGATAATTCAAATAAATACAATTATGATCATCAATATATATTTTCTAACTGGATTCTATTGGATAACCTAAAGTAGAAATTGACCATTTTGTCTGTAAGTTTGGGTAGTAATGAAATATTTAGGATTAGTTTTACGAAAGTCTCTTTCTTAAATGTTTTGTAGTTTTCGAATTCTACGGGATTTCCCACACCTGCGTGAATGAAGATGTTAACAGTTAACTCAACAGACACCTCATCCACACAACCAATAGATTTAGTAAACTTCCTTAAGTAGGTATTTTTCTTAAATCTGATACTCTGACCCGGTAGTAACAAAAGCAATGAACAAAAAAGTCTTGCTTCAAACTATGTAAAATGTGCAGAGACGAGTAATTCGAATAAAGCATTATTTTCTTGGATAACTTTTCTAGTGTCCATGCAAATATTGAAAATAAAAATAAAAGGAAAAATGTCCTGGCAGCAACAACATCAAAATATTTTGAAATGAGTTACGAAAGACTACTTTATTCTTTATTCTTCAACATCTCTCGGAGGTCCATAACTGGACACTTGGGTTCATCAACATTACAATAATACAACAAAAATGAAAACATTAATACAATAGAAAGGGCTAATAAACACAACATACAAAAAAAATATTGAAAAGTCAAGACACAATAATAAATAAATATAGACACATAAATTCTTTTACTTCAGCACTAAAAGGATGTAAAGGGTCCCTTTAGCACCATGTCAAAGTGCTAAAGTGTCAAACTGCCGATAAAGTAGGTAATAACTACGCAAAAAAAAAACAGAAACACATACCGAGTGATATCAAAGGTGCTGCGCATTGAAACCTTTAACGAAAGCTATAAGTAAACATTATATATTTCGATTGCACAATAATAATTATTAATAGGTAATGAATTTACCTGCGTATGTATTTTTTCAATTGTCAGCAGAGCGGTGGGTATATTATAAATAACAATATAATGTATTGTCATTGCATAATTCATAATGTACAGTTTCATACGTAGGTAGGTACCTCATATATGACAATTATTGTAATGTTGAATGTGTGTATTTACCCAAACGTGTGTTGTTACGTTGTTGGTAGGTACTAACTAGGTAACTTGTAGTGTAGCGGAGGTAGGTACTACTACTGTTGTCGTTTGCGCAGGTAATTTTTCATAATTTCAACGACACACACTCATAATACAGTACATTTATACTACATACATGTCAACAATAATTTCACTTTTTGTATGTAATATCGGTCACAATATTATCATTGCTATTAGCAAACAGAAGTTGTAAACATTTGTATGTAAGTAACTAATATTGCAATGGAAATAGTACCAAGTGCAATAGTAGAAATAACGGTACAATTGCAGAAGGGAAAAAGTATGACCAATTATAAAAAAAAGACATAAGAAACACGGGAGAAAAATAATGAACAACAGAATAAAAGATGCATGCTTACAATGCAAATATGGTAAAGGATCAAACTGAAAAGTATATTGTACATTTATGAAAATTCCGTTTTATTTATTTTTAAATTAGGTATACTTAAATTTAACATACTTTGTTCAGGAAGTTTTGGTCAAATTTCAAAAGCTAAAAATCTAAGGCGTTAGGTGATGTATGTATGTACGTTGGATGATTTGTTCGGCACCGTTTAACGGAGCATCCATCTCAAGGATGGAAGACTATGTTGGAAGAGCGATGTCTTCTACTTGCTCCTGAACGTTGTTATTGGTTGGTTTTTACGAAGGTCCTCGGGGAGTCGGATCCAGGTGACGGGTCCTGCAACACCAAAAGCTCTGTCATGGAAGCAGGATTTGTTTGCTCTATTGATATCGCCCAGCATATTGGTGGAAGTCTGTGTTGAGCGTAGGGGTCTACTTGCGGGTGTTTTGAGAACACAGATATCAGAAAGTGACTGAGGTGCCATATTTTCAGAGCCTTGTACACTGTAAGGCACAGTTTGTATTGAACCCTTTCACCTACTCTTAGCCAGTGCAACTTTTCGAGCCAAGGTGTGATGTGACAACCTTTATCCTCGGGGAAAATTAGCGTTGCAGCGCTATTGAATACCATTTGTAGGTGGTTTAGTTGAATCTGCGGCGAGATGTTGGTGATTGTCAATCTCTGAAGAGGTAGGAGTGGAAACCGCCGATGTTAAAAGTCCGTAATGTTTGTATTATTTTTTCACATACACAACTGTCATTAGCGCGGTTGTATCCGATTCAAATAGGACATAATAGAATCGGATAGACAAGAGTTTGTCGCTGGTGGCTAACAACAGTACAATGATGGTTACGCAATGCACTTTCAGCAGTATAACAAGACACGCGAGGTTAAAAATAATATATAAACTGTAGTCATTATTATTGTAAAATTACTATTCGAATTATTATTATTATTAACTGCTAAGGCCTATTGTTTGTCGAGATAATGGGACGGTGGCAACCTTCACTCGATAACTGAAAAATTTATTGGCGATATGTAAGCGGAGATGTTAATTGAAAAATGACAAGATGAAGTTATTAAGTAATGCTACAAAGCGAAAGAACAGTTCATATTCAAAATCCAAGAGCGATTTGAAAAACATTGCGTTTAATGAAACTTGGTTAATCATTTGATGCTTTCCTTTCTGCTCCAATTTCCTTTCCCATTCCTTTATTCCCTTCTTGATTGGAGATGATTTATTGCACGTGCTTGAGGCTTTATTTTTTTTTTTTCTTGAAATATCTGTTTTTTTTTTCTCGTGTTTACTACAAAATGTTAATGTTGCATTATACTATACCAAATAATTTTACAAAATTTGCTGGTTTATTAATTGTAATTGATTTGTCTGTGTATTGTCATTTGTGTTATAACTGTTTGTTTGTGAAATAAAATAAAAATAAAAAAAATTTCAAATACCAATAAAAATAAAAACTTGTAGATAATAATAATGTCGTTCTTGTCTTGATCCAACTGTGTTGTGAATGAGGATTTTGATTTGTTATATGCACAGTCTCTTCTTCTCCTTGGGCAATTATTAGTCCCACATGGTGGTGGGGTCTGCCATAAATGAATAATATTATATAAAGGTTAATAATGGTAAACGATTGAGATTTAAAGCAATGATATAGATTTAAAGAAATAATAGCATAGGAAGAAAAACTATTTTGGAAAGCATAACACAAGTCTTTTGCCATAGAGATACCCAATGTCAATAATATGATCTGGTACTGTATTGAAAGTACAGGGATTGGTTCAAGTAAGAATTTGGAATCATAAACAAACATCCGAGTCATGATACAGACTCGTACGCACTAATGAATGTATAACAAAAACACGTGGCTGTAGAAAGTGACCTCAAATTGAATAATTTCTCTAAAAAATCTTGAAAACGTATTTGTAATAATAATAAAGTACAAATTGCCAGGCATTGTTAGGATATTCAATTATTACACATACGTGTATTATAATAATACATACATTAGATATTATGTTTCTACTGTTATGTAATAATTATTGTGTTACCATTTTACAAGTTTGTTTGTGTGTACGCTTGTATGAATTATTGCGAGGTGTTGTCGCGTATTTCACCTATTAAACAATATGGATATTGTCGTAATATTAATTTAATTGTACATTATCCATATACATTAGGAAACCTCTTTACACGCCAATAATACAAAGATTATGCAAATAACGTTAATATGTTTTGAAAAATCACGTCATTTTTATTAGGAGGCAGTGCAGATCCTTGAGGTAAACCCCAACTCCAATATCAAAACATAAAAAGTAATAAAATACCTTGCTTAACTGGATGAAATGCAAGTTCATGCTTTTTAAACATGATTGGTATGAGAAGCCAATAGAGATAAAATATATGTAAAGCCAATAGTTTCGACACAGGCACACTTTTAATACCTACCATACTTTCAGTTCAAAGGACACATAATAAAAAAAAATTAACTAAAGAAACAAATAGTTTAAGTCATGCAGTTTTTTAATTATCTAGTGACCTGTCAAGTCAAGCATTAAACAGTTTGACAATGACTTTGTAAGTCGAAACCAGGTCACTAGATTATAAAAAATAGTAAAACTTAAACCATTTCAGTACATTCATATAAATTAATATGAAGTTTTAAAAAATAAAAATCAACTCAATCGATTGAAAAATCATATAAACAAAAACTCTCGAAATCGATTCCGTGAATCATTCAAGAAAGTTGCCGTGAATGTGCGTAATTGAAATAAATTTGATAAACGGCCGTAATTGCAAAAAATAAGTAAAGTTGTAAAAAGATGCTGATTTCTAGTAACGCCGAGTTGTATAGTATGTAAAACACCATACGTTGTACATCTACCGTTCAAGAATAATAGGAATATACCCAATTGGTAGGTATACCTATTCTTAAGCTGAGTAATTGTAAGTACGGAATATAATATGTCTACATACGTATGATGTTAATAATATAGTCTTTTGCTTGAGTAATACATCATTCAAAGTGTTGCAGCCGCCGACGATGTAGTTATTTGTCTAAACAATTATTCTATTCATATCAACAACGCAGGTACAGTACAGTCACACTATAATATTATATTTAATAGGCACCATACAGGTAGGACCAGAAGTAACCAACATGGTGAAGAAATGCCACAGAATGTACATAAAATATTGTCACAAACATGGGAAACAATACCGATGCACACATTCAACAAGTTAAGGATATTACTGAACACCTAACGACACAGAGTTTCTTTAAAATAGAAGCGTGGCTCTTTAAAGCTGTAGTTATTTATTCATTGATCTTTTGACGTTTTGGTAAAACTCCATATTAATTTACGTAAAGAAAAAGAGATGGTACAAGTATAAGTCTAATTTTAGAAAAAAAAAATAGTAAAACTTTAACCATCCGCGTTTTTCTTTACATAAATTTCACTACAGTAATTAGTTTTAAGAAATGCAAACATAACAGCCAGAGTTTTAAAAAGAAAGATAGGAAAAAGAACAATATAGGTTGTACGTAAGAAAATTGAAACGTTAAATTTAAGATAACATGGTGAATGCAAAAAAAAGATTGAGAATTCTAAAATTGTGAACCTCGATACTTTTACGTTCTTTTTCAATCTAAGAATAATATTGCAGTGAGCCCGGTCCACAAAGATCTTGAGGAGAGTAAAGGAGAATATCATAATTTAGCAAAATGAAAATAGTTATTGAATAAAATTAATTGAAACCGAAACAAACCTGACAAATGATACATCGCGAACAATGTAAAGTGTTAATTCATAATTAATATGGAAACAAATGAAACCGAGAACGAGCAAATTTATCAATAAATCATCAGTTGACGAAGGTTGCCTTGCGGTGCCTGGGTGTATTGCATTATATCAAATGGGAGACAATAATAAACTTATCATTATAAAGTAGGTACCTGCAAAGCTAACGATATAATAGACTTTGGAAGGTAAACGTCGAATGCAATACTTGTGATGGCGTGTTCGTATGTTCAAGAATCGTCAGAAAAAAAGCACTTTGAGATTTTTTTGTTTTCTTGATTTCAGAAGATTTCTCGACGTATGCGCAGTAACGCTTATTTTTAGATAATTCCCACAGCTTTTTGATGTTCATGTTATAATGTCACTAGCGTATTGGTGTTCCGAGTTTTATGTATCTATCAAATTACGTCGAGATTGTTAAAAGCAGAGATGTGACGTATTTGAAATAAAAGTATTTAAAATACAAATACAAAATACGTATTTGTATTTTGTATTTCAAATACCTTTTTGTAAAAAGTATTTTGTATTTTATTTGAAATACTTTTTTTGAGTATTTTGTATTTTACACAAAATACTTTTACAAAATACCTTTTTATTGTTTGAAACAAAATTCTGCCATTAATTGATATGCGCGTACGCAAGCTTTTATTGCCAATTTGTTGAATTACAAATACAACGTTTCCATTAGAGTACTCCATGTTTGAGATATACACACATAATAATGATGATTGAACAAATTATACATGACGCCGTTTAATGTTTCAAGGGCGCTGTGATTTCTCCTGAATGGTAGCATTTTCAATTTTGTCTGAAGGCAATCTATTCCAGGCAGATGACGCTGCGACTCTGTTTCTTCTTTCTGCAAATTTAGAGGTATTTGCCCTTTTGAGTTCAACGAGTTTAAGAAGCTGATCACAGCCTTCGCCACACATTTTCGTCAGCGGAACAGCTCAGTGGGTGGTGTGCTGCCTTGTGGACAGTGAGACACAGTTTAAACACCACTATCTCTAGGACTTTCAGTTAGTGTAGACTTCTTAGTAGTGAAGTTATGTGGCAGCTCTTATTCTCTCTGTAAATGATCCGGAGGCAACATTAAAAACCATCTGAAGACGATAAGGAAGAGTCTGGAGCAGTCCTGTATATAATATGACGTTACAGTAGTCCATACGATTTCAGATTTGGATTATCCATTCTGATTTATTTTGTAGCCCAAGTCAGGAATTCTCTTACCTGCTTGATAATACTCAATCCATTTATGACAATTTTCGGCTTATCTCTTCTAACAACTGTACATTTTGTCATGACTTAATCAATTTTTTATTTTTATTTTGACAGTTCTTCCTAAGGGTCATCCTCATTGTCTGCAAGCAATGATATATCGAATCATGTCAACCCTTTCTCCATTTATGTATACTCTTGTCCAGTTTTTCATTCATCAATGGCATTCATTAATTGTCTGCAAGCAATGCTATATCGAATCATGTCAACCCTTTCTCCATTTATGTATACTTTTGTCCAGTTTTTAATTTCTTTTTCATTCATCAATGGTTTAAATATTAAATACTTTTGTCTTACACCTTGTTCGACTATTTGTATAAGTATTTTAAAAAGGTATTTTAAAAAAGTATTTTGAAAATACGTATTTTGTATTTTGTATTTAAATACCATTTTAAAAAAGTATTTAGTATTTTGTATTTGAAATACAAAAATTCAAAAGTATTTGTATTTTGTATTTAAATACTTTTTTGGAAGTATTTTGCACATCTCTGGTTAAAAGGATGATTTGACTTTGGGGGTTTTTGGGATTGGATAGATCATGTACAATGAAAAACTTAAAAATCTGTACATTAGATTGTGAGCTACTAAGTCAGAGACACAATAGGAGAGAAGTACAATATTCAGAATCATTTGAGTGAACAGCAAAATCAGCGGAATTGAAAGGCCTCGCTACACACCCAGATATTTCAGGAGTCACCGAGGCAGTGGGACATGGGGCACAAATTCTAGCAATTTTTTCCATTATCGGTGGATTAAGGCAGAGTTTGAAGAAATTATTGCACGCAAAGTCGGGTAACAAGACTGACGTCAATTTAACATTATTATTTTGTCTACAACTCACTTAAATGGATATAATAATATTGAAGTATTTACTACTACAATGGTGTTTTAAAATAATTAATCACGGAGTCTTGGCAAGTTGCTAGGTGTAAACTGCATTTATTTAAAGCAAAATGATACAAATTATATAATAATAGCATAGCATACAGATATAATTAATAAAACAAGGTTTTATAGATATAGTCATATTTTTCAAAATTTTCGTCTTTTCAAGAGGTGAGAAATATTACTTATTTTTATTTATTTTAAAATTCCCAAATGGGCTAATTCACAAATTAACTGAGGCGTAAATCAGAAATATTCGAATACGTCAAAACGTACATTATTTTAAAAATCATTTATTTGATTATACTGTTGAAGTTCATAAGTAATGCGACCTCTGTGACTTATTGATATACGATTTTCATACTTTCTGGTTCTAAACATGTCAAAGGTCGTAAGCGTTTCAAAGCACATACCGAGACCATTGATGCGTATTTAAGAATAACACGGTACACATTATTAGCAAATCAATTCAAATTTATGTCAGTAAACACAAGATGGCTACCGTGGAAACAGCTGACCTCATCTGTCATCCATGAATGACAAACATTCATCAGCTGGTTATCGTTCGCCATTTTGATCTATTTTACATAATAATCCGGCATTTTGTAAAATGTTCATTACAGTCTATTACAGTGTAATAAATAACTCAATGAATTAGTTGCAATGTATATAGTCAAATAATGTAACTGCTGACAAATAAGAGTGCATACTGTACTCCATTGTTTGTCAATAATACATACGTGTATACTGTGATTTGTAGTTAGTTTGGTTACATAATGATAATATATTGCCACACAGGGCAGGTGAAGGCAAAGTCACTAGTACTGCCAAGCATTTAGCACTTAAACAACGAGGGACCTGAGTGTTAACTACTATCTATTTACAGTTACAACTTAATTTGAAGTAGAAAAATACATAATTTTAAACATGTTCGCACGCAGGTAAGTTCAACAAAAGGAAATGGCATAATGGTTACATGAAGGTGATAAAAAAAAGATAATTTTCAACGGAAACACACACCTAGTTCAATTATCCTAGAAGAATAAAATGAACCGTTAACAAGTTATCATTTTCAGTTATCGCTGTCGTATGCGTTAAATTTCAATACCAAAACATACGTAGGTATGTGCATACTAATCTTATTGTAGAAATAATTATTGTAAAGTTGATATTTTCAACCGACGGTACTTGGTGGAAATTCATGTTGAATTAATTAAAATAAAACACTTATTTGTAGTATATCCACGGTGACTTTTATTGAACGCGAGCCGGCTTTCAAGAGCTTCCGCTCTCATCATCCTGTAATTTCTTTACTTTTCGCCAGCCTGATGATGAGAGCGGAAGCTCTTGAAAGCCGGCTCGCGTCCAATAAAAAGTCACCGTGGATATACTACAAATAAGTGTTTTATTTTAATTAATAATTATTGTATATATGCTTAAATGTATAAATTAAAAAATGCCAAAACGAAGAAAGTCAAAGAGTCAATATCGTCAAAAGGAGACGAGTCAAAGAGAGAAAATATGTTTAAAAGTTTCCTAGATTAAAAATTGTTTTGGTTCTAGCTAAGTAACCTATTTTCATGACATTCCTTATAACCTTCTTTTATTCACTCTAAATTTACACAGAAATTGACAAGCATAAAAATATTATTGTAGTTATAGTTATTTATTTATAAAATTATAAAAATATTTTTTTTTTACAATTTAAAATACAATGTACTACAAACAATATTCTCAAGATTGGCTTCGTAACAACTTAATGCCAAAAAAATATATTAAATCAATAAGTGACATTATTTGAGTTCCTTCGGGAAATTCCTGCGGTTAAAAATAAATATTGATAAGAATTTAATATTGGGAGGTACACGACAAAAAACTGACATTTCAATGTGAGAAATAGAATAATGACACGATGCAATTGATGTTACACAAGACAAACAAAAGGATGAAAAGCTGTAAATGTGATATACAGGCACGACAAAGTATCGGAGTATGTCGTGATCCGGGAGTTAGTGAGTCGTCGCGTCGTCACGAGTGGAACAGTACGGGGCTATCGTTTTACCATTACTACCACCAAAGTTTGTCTTTAATCCATTAATCATTAACTAACGAAGTTGAAATGTGGTTAAATTTTAAAATTTAATGATTACCCACAAAATCGTTAATATTAAATTCCGTTAAATTAAGTCCGTTACCTACTTTCTAAATTTTCTACTCCCGTCGGTCAATTATTTTGGATGCACGTTGAATAAAACGTGATCTCATTCTTTTACAACCCATTATTGGGAAATATTTTGATCCAAATACAGATGTATCTGGGTTTTTGTAATAAACCCAAATACAGCCTCATACACCTTTCACAGTAAGCTAAAAGCTTGTGTCGCGAAAGGGGAGTTTACCGGCACCTGGGATCGAACCGCGAACCTCGTGTGCATGAGGCCAAGACTCTACCTCCAGGCTACCAACGAACTTAAAAATTAAATGGAATCTCAAATTATTTCTATTCTTCGCTGCAATTTTTTTGAAAAGTTCATGTGAGAAGGATTAACGGTAACTTGAGATGGTCACGGATCATTAAACGGCGCCACATATAAATAGTCCGATTATTATTATTATTAACTAACTTGCTTTTAGTATAAAATTAATGTAAAACCCATAAGTAACGAAGTTCTTTTTTTTGTTAACGAACGGACAACTAAGTATTTTTTTTTAATTATTACTGTACACAACTCTGATTATTACCATAAAGTATCATGTTGTTAGTAGCTGTTGTTACCACCTTCTGTCTGACATATTATTATTTAGTACATGTGTACACCCGGGACAGTGTTGATGACCTAAAAGCCGCTTTATATATATAATACAGTAGGTTCCTTCCCATATACACCAGTAGAGTCTCATTATTATTAGTAGTATAAAGAAGTAGGTAATGTGAGAAGATGTTACATATGTAAGTGTATATTTTCTATTTGGCCAGGTTCAAGGCGTAAAGTACCTACACAAACATTCAACTGATCATGAAAAATTTCAAGAAAATAGGTAATATAAGAACTTATTTTAATTACGGAGCATTTAGTGATCAAAATTTATCCAATCACATGGACTTACTGGCCGATTCTGGATTTTAAAATAGTGAGAAACTTGGAATAACAAGAGATCCTGAAGAACTCAATAAATCCAGAATAGAATTTTAAAAAGACATCGCATTCTAGTGATAAACTAACCCTCTGTAAATTGAATTGTATTTCTGATAATTTGGTGATACCTTGTACCTACTGATTTGAAATATTGTACCCAATTTACAGTGAAGAGTAAAATAAATAAATAAATAATAGGAAGGTTACCCTAAAAAAAAAGAGTAAAAAAGTGTTGAAAATCATTTACAATTCCAACAAAAAGTACGGTCATATTTAAATTTGCATTCATGCTTGAAGTACCAATTTGCCTAAAATGATAAAAAAATACATGAACTATTTATTGGTTTGGCAAAACTTTGAGTATATTTTATGAGTCCTAAAGAGCCAATGAAGAAAACGAACTGCAAGAGGCAATAAATAGATTAGGGAAAGCAAGCAATCATCGATTAGTTAAGAATTGAACATACATACATTACAATTATTCAACTCGACAAAGGTATGCTATGTATTCGGTATATATGCAGGCCGTAGAACGGTTTCATGTTACGCCATCATAATAAAACAATACTCCCTACAAGTAATATTATGTCAATATCGTCGGTGAAATGTGTGGCCAGTATTGTGAGTGTGTCGAGAGTCTGGGCGAAATAAGGCATAAGGGGGTTCCGATTACTTAACCAAAGATGAATTAAGGACTGCGTGAAGTTGAGTTAAAAATCAGCGAAAAATAGAAAAAAAAATAACAAAAGTGATCACCAACATACATCAATTGAGGCTGGGCGGGTAACCGGAAAAAGATACAGAGAATAAATAAACGTTAACTAAATATGTTGGAAAAAAAATCCTGAAAGTTTACGATAAAATCATCTAGAATAAATATAAATAAAATGTTACGTTACAACGTATAGGCATGAACAAGATCCATGGCTATACGTTGTAACGTAACATAGTGGCCTATCCTCGATAGATTTAAAATGTAGTGCGCTTAGAATGCAAAGTAAATAAATTGAAAATAATATAATTAATCATAATCAGAAAAATCTTGTAAAGAATTTAATAGTAGACGGCATAAAGATATCGATACAAGAAATTTGAACCAAAATCGGGATGCACTTTAAAAGCTGGGTTGTTTTGATGTTTGATTAAAGCTAAGTAACGCAGGTTTTATATTGGTACACTTCATTATGACACATGTTCTTACCTATATAATGCTGTAAACAATGTGTGCTTTAAGTAAAGCATTGTCTACACATACCGCAGAAAATAATAAAGCCTCGTAGGTATGTCAATCACATTGTGTGTTTATTGTTACAATGTGTATTGCTTAGTGCGGTGAGGTCATTACTCATTGGTGAGACTAGTGCATTATTGCCAGCGAGGTGACAGTTCGCTTAAAGAATGGGTAGATGAGAATGGATTAATGGATTGATATCTGAAGAAGTTCGGCAGAGCAAAAGTGATAATATACAGAAAAACAATAGCTGTTGAAAATTATCTTTGAAAACTGCAGGGCGTGGTCTTGTTCCTATTGCTGCAATAACTGATAAAATTGTAGAAACTTCAATTAAGTTTTTGACTTTTCATCATACAAAGTAGGAAGTTTTGAAAATACAATTTTGTAGTTGGCAAAGCAATGAACATTTTGGACGTTGGATGCAGAACAGAAATATAATATAGAAGCAAATGGAAACAATCTATCATTTGTAGAGAGCAATTTGATTGATTTGATCCACGGCAGAATTATTCGAAGAGATTGGATGAACTGATAACCATGTGCTCTAAGAAAGGAAGCGGACTTTGACTACACTTATGTATAATGTATGAGTGTGAAGACCTATTTCTGGAGAATGAATGAATCTCAAACAAGAATTATTACAATATTTTAAATAATCTACATAAATATACGTGTGTGTGCGAGCAAACAACATGGCGGTCGAGTCGTTGTTCCTTATTCAAACAGTATTATCTAGCGATTTCCGTTTTAGCGGTTATAATTCAGGAAACTGTTATAAGTGTATGTTGCCAGCTACAAACTAAGCTAAAATGTTTAATATTAGTATATCACATTATCGAATCGTGAGAAACGGCATGATTAGGTAAGCAATATTTGATATGATTCTGTTCAACATATACATATTATATGCGCTATGTGGGTATGTGTAAGGAATTTTATCAGTTTTACATGGTACCACATATAAAATACATTTAATATACAAATATGAATTAAATACGAAACATCGAATGTTATCGATGAAAAAAATAAAGGAGCATTATTATAAAAATTGGTTATGTATCGATGAACATTTGACAAATTTTAATTCAAAATAAATGTATTCGAAGAATAAATTGTCCAGTAACATTTAGGTATATTAATTAAATTAAATAAATCATGAAAAATTTTGTAAAGCAAGTTATGATAGAAGACAAAGACATATCAATATAAATTTATATACAAAAAGACAAACTCAAAAACAGGAAACGAGCCATCGATATCTTGTTGGTAATACCAACGAAAAAGAATAGGAGATTGCAGCATTTAAAACGAATGGTTTTGCGGTTTGAAAGTCCCGAAGATAAGAGTACAGTACAACACGTGGACAAAAAACGAAGTTCATTCCGAGAGTAAAGGAAGCAAATTGCAAAATAGGTATGGTGTAAATATTATCTAGAAATAGTATACAATACTAAGTAATCAAAATTACAATCAAATAATACGACTTTATTCCTTTTGCGCACCACTACTACCTAGGTACCTACTACGAACGTTACTCTCGGAAGCACAAAGTGGAAATGAGCCTCTCACACTCACGATTTTGCGCCAACTGAGCCACGTCTTGCTACGATATTCTTTTTTTTTTTCTTATTTTATTTTATTACACCAATAAATAACAAATCTTATACATATTTTCATTGATGCTTCCCAACTAGGTATAACCTGTTCTAGGGCAAACATCTCACAAACATATCAATCATACTGAAACATATACACAATCACAAAAAGCATTCATCTCCTATATTAACACAATCACATTCATAACAAGAAAAACACTGTTGCAAACCATCCATACATGAAACAACACACAAACAAACCATTTCTCCATATAAAACCAGATTATGCTCTAATATATTTTTTTAAAGGAACCTTGCGGGTGTGCAAAAATATTAACAATTTACTCCTTAAACCTTAAATTTAATTTACTCTAACCGATTAACCTTAAATTTAATTTACTCTAACCGATTAACCTTAAATTTACTCTAACCGATTCTTCTATTTGCATTATTTTCTTCAAATAAAAACCTATGAGGCATAATACAGAATATAGATAGGGGCGTTCTTCATTCTGTTTTGGATCATTCTTGATTGAATAAACTCTTTTTGTCTGTCTAATATCTCTAACATGTAAAAGGCTCACGTCGTATACCTATATTGTAGTAAATAAAAAAAATAGTAGAAAAGACTATGATAAGTAAAATCGGTGTTAATATTTAAATATTAATAAAGATTGATAGACAATAACTACCTATATTTATTTAACATAAGTTTTGATAGCCTAAGTGCGATACGTATCGTTGTTCTTCTTTTATTTCTTTGACTAGTAGGTATAAAGGATATGTGCAAAAATAAAATTGTTCAGTACCTACCTACTGTCATTTTAGTCTGACGTGCAGTTTGTAAGTTCGTTTGATCCTAATTTAAAAATTTATAAAATAATAACAATTTCGGAAATATTGTTAAAGAAGGCAAGTTAAAAACGGTAAAATCTGTTATATAATATAATATAAATACCTATAGGTATAATATAAAATATAATGGTACGGAATATCAAAAAAAAAAAATTACATCATTCGAAATAATACGAGTTCCACGCTTCCTTTACACATACTTATTTTGATCAGAAAAGTTTTAATATCACACTCCACACTCATTTTTATTCCATTTTTATACTGTTTTACAACACCATGCAAATGTGATAAAGATAATAAATTGTTAATCAACTTAAGATAAGTGTTCGCACAATGTTTCATCACCTAACGGTAAGGAATGATCCACGTCAACTATAAATTTTATTGCTCCAGTAATTATCGAGTGTGTGTCGGAATTATTGTGTTTATGATTAGGAACATTAATTGCGCATTCTTCATCTCGAGATATTTATCTGATAGCAATAAGTAAGCGACAGGAAATTCAGTACCTACTCTCTAAAGAAACATGAACTCGTTCCCGAATAAAAAAATAATAATAAATAAATAAATAAATCTTTATTGACCATAATTTTACACAAATACATAAACAACAAAATACAACTTTACAAAACGTGACAATTAACAAAATTAGGCCAAAAGGCGGACTTGTTGCTAGGCAACGTCTTCCAGTCAACCCTAAAACATTAACATAAAAAAAAAATAGGTCTATGCCTACCCAAATAATAATAAAAATAATAAAAATTATAAAAAAAAAATACAGGAACCCAAAGAGAAAAAGTTTTAAATATATAAAAATAATTTATACATACATAAATAATACATACATACAATAAATAATAATAATACATACATAAGATAAAATAAAATACTATAATAAAAACAAATTAAACGTATGTGATACATGTGTAATATATTCATTAATAAAATTTATACTTCATACAGCACACTTAAATGGATGAAGAAATTAGCCAAATTTGAATATAAGACCCTATCGTGGACACTCCGACTCCTTATTGTAAGACTCCCTCTCCTTTTTGTAAGTTTTCGAGTGTCCTGTAAAAGGTACATGTTCATGAAACACCACAAATAAGATATTGAAGATAATCAATTCAGCGACGAGTAATATCACTAATCCTGTTTTTTTTTCTTTTACCATGGAAAGGAGGACTTGAATGTTAATTACATACAGTAAGTCTGCTAACTACCCCATTGGTGGTATATGCCGTGATGTTATAGATAGATATAAATCACACAACTATAGTTGAACGAGTAATGATGATAGGTATCTACGTAATATGTTATATCATTGACAAGACGAGACGTCGAGTAGTTATGGGAGGTAGGATAAACAGTGTGATTGTATTAATCTACTTTTATCCCGTATGGTGACAATATGTTACAAACGGTACGGTGATAAAGGCACGATTGTTATTATTAAAATGTTAAACAGGGAGCAGTTAATAAAAAAATAGATACGTTATTCGTTAATTCATTATTAACAGAAAAAAAATTTGAAAATCAAAAGTAAGTCATGGTAAAATTTCTTTATACTTGGAGAGGGAAGGAGATTTGAGATCTTGCTTCATCCGGTGTAAATTGCATCTTGAACTATTTAAAAGTGTAGGAGAGGTTAAAATTTTATAACGTGACAGAATTAATTCAACAAAAGCTCTTTTGAATTAAAATTGGTGCTGAATATTTTTGAAGGTAACATATTAGGTAAAAAGGATTAACATTTTCTGAATTCGATGGATTAATGAGTTAATATTAAAATGATAGCTCTGTACTGTACTTATAATGACGACTCGTTAACTCCCGGATTAATGAATTAATATGCACCTAAAGTGTTATGTTAAAAACATCGTGGTGATAGATAACAAAGACTTGATTGTTATTATTACAGGAATAATACCAGATATTATTATGTCGTCTCGCCCTGTCGCGACTCGCGACAGAGAAATGAGAAAGCACTGACGCGTTTAGTCTTTTCATTGAAATTAATATAAACAATGGACGTCTGTCTTACAATACAACTACAAATTTTATCGAGTAAATACAAGAAAAGACAAAATATGTCTCATGGCTGGGAAATATCAGAGAATGGAGAGATATCCAGAGGATGGAGGGACTGTTTTTATGCAAAATGTCTACTCCATGCCAATAAAAAATTAACAGCAGAATAGGTGGCAAGTCTCAACGATGCATATAAGGTGTAAAATGGACAACTGTCTTTTACAAAAAAAACTCCAAAACTTACGGAAAAGAGTGGGAGACCAATTCATCGCCAGGTGCTCCACGGTGGGAAATTAAAAAAAAATTACGCACTAACTAATAAAATATTACGCAACGTGCGCCACTGTTCAAAAAGCAAAGACGATGGGTGGTCCTCGTGCGTTACTACAACATTTGAGAAACAATGGTTTAGAAAATATTTTCATTCGTAAACAAACACCATTTATTTATTAATATTAAACCCTGGGTAGGTATGTGTGTACCGAGGTACAAAATATCACAATAATAAAAAAAATCATAACACAATCACAGGTATGTATATTGTAGGTATATAATAATATGAACCTATTGTAACCGCGTGCGATATAGTACACTACACCTTATAGTAATAAAAAAGTTGT
This sequence comes from Athripsodes cinereus, assembly GCA_947579605.1. NCBI lineage: Eukaryota > Metazoa > Arthropoda > Insecta > Trichoptera > Leptoceridae > Athripsodes > Athripsodes cinereus. The sequence continues at coordinate 15,723,660 of OX388322.1, read as the reverse complement.
AAGTAATATAATAATGCAGTGAATGCAGGTTGTTAAATTGAAAAATAGTAGCAGCGAAAAGTAGCAGCCGCGATGAAATATGTTTGATTTGGTAACGCCACGATCCGTCAGATATTTTGATCTGTTTTTCAAATTTTGGAATTTTTGTGAATTTAAATTGTTTACACACAACATTGAATGATTCTGCACATACTGATCACAAAAAAATAATAAACAAACATATAATATAATTGATGATGCAATGAGATGAAATGACAAAATATTAGCTACATTACTAGGTTAAATGTAATATTTTATTCAAAAATAGATCGCGCGGAGATGGTGCCTGATGGTAGAGGCTCGGGTTCGATTCCTCACGCTGCCGAAATACTCCAGCCTCACGAAACAAGCATATTGTTTACACTGTGAGGGTGTCTGTGTTTATTTCAAAACCGGGTTATTTTTTTATTGAAAAAATAAATGAAAGATAAAAAAAGATTTATAAATAATAATAATAATATCCACCTGTTACATATACCTGTGATTTTAGTATTTTGTTCCTGTTCTAATTTACTAGCGACACAATACGCAGGTAGTATAATATCACAATAATATAAGTTATTGTTTGCTTAGGACGTTGGACCGAGAACTTATATGAAATGGGTTCATATTATGTATAAGAAATAAGAGTCAGATTACTATTATATTTATTGTATGCATCTACATTTTGGAAGCACTGTCATCGAATATGGTAACACGCCTTCATGATAAGACAGTTCACCTTGTGCTTAGAACAAAGCTATTCGGGTGTGTTTCGGTTTGTTTAAAGTCTAGATTCATCTTCAAACATTTTGATAATTTTGGGTAGTAGGTACCTACTTTTGATGCAGAGTTCCTCGGAATAGAATAGGTCTTCCACTCTTTTCTGTAAGTTTTTAAAACATCACGCGTAAGACATAATGGTATACTTACTTAATCACATACTATAAGACGCATGCATGCCTCACTTGAATACTGTATAATGAAAACTCAATGTTTCTTTTGGGGACACGAATGTGAAACATGTCTGTTTTATTCAGAACGATTCACAATGACATGCCAATATTGATTTTCTATAAAGATTAATAGTATATAATTATCCGGTTCTAATGTAACACCGCACAGGGCTCGATTTAGTTATTTAGCAGCCCTAGGCAAAAATATATTTACCCTCCTTTTAAGTCATGAACATGTTATTACGATTTCCCCACTTTGGCATTGTTGGAACAATTTTTCGTGAGGACCTTTTTTGAGGCCTCAAATTCCGAAATTTGACGATTCCCTGACACTTAAAAAATCAACACCCTCTCCCCCTCCTTCCTCCGTCGTCAAATTTTCGAACTGTATAGGAAATTTGAAATATTTCACAATCTCTTCGGTTTTGTTGAATAATACTTTAAAGATCCAAGGAACTGTTTTTAGTCGCTCTGGGCATTTACCCGGCTCGCTCTTCACCTAGATCGGGCCCTGGCAACATGTTTTATTTATCTTTATATCTTAAGCTTATTATTGTTTTACAATTAAAGATAATAATATGATTAACACATCCGATGATATGACATATTTTAGGATATTAAGATTGTTAATAGATTTCCTTATCAGACAACGTCGTCTGATCTATAAAAACTACCAATTATAAATATTAATGTAGATAATTATCTATAAGTGTGTATAACGTACCTAGAAAATAATCGATATAATTATTTACTTAAACAAATAGATATTGCATTCATATACTTATAATATCGAGGCATCTCTGTCAGGTTGCATTGGTACCTCATCGCTGAGTTGAAGATATTAAATGTTTAACTAAAACACTGTTTAATTTTCACGTATGATTATTAAGTCAATTAATAGTGTCTAAATGTTAATTGCCGAGCGCTTTCGCCTTGCGGCATCTTCAGAGCAAGAGTTACATAAAACTAAAGAATAGAACAAACTAACCTACATGATTAGATTGTTCTATTCTTTAGTTTTAAGTAACTCTTGCCCTGAAGATGCCGCAAGGCGAAAGCGCTCGGCAATTAACATTTAGACACTATTAATTGACTTAATAATCATACGTGAAAATTAAACAGTGTTTTAGTTTAACATTTTTAAAACTCATATTAAAATGAATTTTCACAACGTTAATGCACCTACTTTTTGGGCGTGATATTTTTCAAATGCCTGCCGTTTTACGGGCACTTTAAAAGTTACTGAAAACTCGCAGGGAAGGTTTTGAGATGTTCTTTAATAAGCGGACAGGTCTAATTTCTATTACTACCTGTATTAATGTATCATTAATTTGTAAAAGACAAAAATTTCGCGCGACTAAAAAATGTCGTATTTCTGCGTTAGTAGGATAGTTTAAATAATAAGTAATTATATTATTTAGTCTAGAATGAGGCACCAAAAATGTAGGCGATATTAATTAAGCATTTTCTTTTTTACGTGAAATGTTATATAATAGTATATCTACAAACGCAAATACAAACAAAAAATATACATAAAAACATGCATAAGAACATTGCTTGATACAACAACATCAGTGGATACCTAAACACGTAAGAAAATTACGAGTAGATACATCGGAATTATTGTTTCATACGTTTAGTATAGATATGAATAATTAACACATTAATCTTGAAGATTTTAAGGCGAAAAAGATTTTGTAATTCTTGCAATTTCATAGATTTGTATTCTCTGTTATAAAAAAGAAAGAATAATACAATGGTTCCGGGTGACTATAGAACTCAACCTGTGCCCTCGGGAGGCCCGGGACTTGCGTTTTTCTTTCTTTAGACACAGCAGCTTCAAGATATTTTTTTTTTATTTACAGCGCCATTAAAGGACCAGGTAGAAAAAAAGAAGAAAATAGATTATAATGTATGAATTGATTTTTCCCTATGTTTAATAAGCAAGACTCGGGGGAGTTTATTTCTCTCGAATTTAATAAAATTTAATTGAAATAATATAATCATAAGTCACACCTATGTCAATGTAGGTATTTAGTTATTAAAATATATCTATTATTTTCGTATTCCAAAAACATATAAAATATTGTGTTAAAAAAAAAAACGAAAAAAAAATCGAACAAAATCGAACACCCGAATTATTTAAAAATAATATAAAAAAAACTTACCTTGAAAGTATTTATAGCAGCAGCGACAAATTGAATTTATCGTCAAGCACTGAATGTCGAATAATGAACAAATAAATATATAAGAAAATAAATTTAATTATTTTTTGATTGCCGCGAATGTTCATGTCCACGCGGTGAGAACAATATTATATTATAATAGTGCATAGGTCTTTTAGAGGCTTCAATACAAGAATACTAGCGCAGATCTCCGACCGCACATCACTGAAGGTAAATGATGACTGTTTGCCCGTTGACGGTATAAAGTATAACGTATGAGCGTACAACCGTACAACGCACTGTGCAAGACGCAAAGCCTGAATTCAACTGTATAAACGGTGTTGCTGAAAAATTAAACGTTATTTAATGGTCTTTTCACACTACACTTTATGCGTTGGAGACCAATCACATACTCAACAGATATCACCACTACTTTGATGAGAACGCAATTTTGAATCAACCCATCGAATTATTACCACCTTGTCACAAACTATGTTTCGTGAGATATGTAGATATTAGTTGCTGAAAGATATGATTCTTTTTTATTTCATATACCTACCATATTACGATAATATTACTGTTCCATTTTATTTGTATTTTGATTATGAATGTTTGGAGTAATAATCTTAAGAATCAACTGCGACTCAATAAAGGAAATAAAAAAATAATAACTGCAGTTTCATAAACTATTGATAGTCAGTTAAAATAAACTATTAGTTACGTTCATACTACAACCGAAAAAAGGGGACGATTTTGCGTCTCTTTTTCCCATTGTAAATAATGCAAAAGAAAGAGGTCGACTAATTTTTTTTTCTTTTTTTTCTTTATTTATTTATTTGCCTAATATATTGACATTGATGCAACAAAAGAAAGTGAGAACACTCGTCCACATCGTCTGTTCGGTATATGCGTGCGCACTAATTGTCTATGAAATATTAGATTAAGTTTGCTTTAAGTTTGGTATCCGACGTAGGTTTCATAATGTAAGAAAGAATCACGTGGTTGAACAAAACGATGTGTTAAAAACACGAAATAATTATCTCATAAGGTGGAATAAAAGAGAACTAGAGTGAATTGTGGAATAAATATGCAAAGTTTGAAAAAGGTGTAATTTACTTGATTGTTTACACCACTGTAATTTTTTAACAATTGGTAACTTATTACTAATATTTTTGCGTAAATACAAAGACCTAAATGATAATCGAATCTTTAGATTTCAGTAATGCAAATCCTAACTATGGACTACACCATCGATACTGGCAAATAAAGTAACTAAACGTTTTAAAAAATAGTATATTTTCCAGTTACCCCACTAAGGGAAAACAATTTAGGTAGACAATATAAATGCTATGATCAACATGAAAAAAAAACTCTTGAGTAATTCAAAACATTTAATTTAATTTATTTATTTTTTCGTCACTGTAAATTGGTAACAATGTTTCAAATTTTAAATTGGAATGGACTAATCACAAAATTTATAAGAAATTTGTGATGTAATATTTTATTTTGTTTATCAAAGCTTATTGATTCGTTTACGAGTCTTCGGAGAACAGTTAAACAACAATTGCCTCAGGCTAAAATTTATTTTTGACAATAAAGTGTTTATTATTATTAATAAAACGGCAGACGAGAACTCCAGATAAAATAATTCACTGTTAGTACGTAAAATAATATAAGTAATGAGAAAATTCCATTTGATGGACATATATTTATTTATTTTGATACAACGTAAAAGGGCAATGGACGTAGAAGTAGGACCCAGAAGACCAGGCAGACCAGTGACCAACTGGATGTCCACAATTAACAGGGACCTGAATGAGGCAGAGTTGCGTTCGGAGGATGCAGGACCGGAAAACTTAACCGGAGGACTAGGAGAGCCGACCCCAAGTGAATAGGATAAAGGAGAGGGCGAAGAAGATACAACACAACGGTCTTTTGCAACAATGTCCTATAGCTTCAAATTTAATAAAAGAAGGATTACGTATCTATCTATTTTGATAAATTTTTCACTTAATAATCTACTAGTAATGTAGGAAAGACGTTTTTGTAAATGCACGAGCTTTTCTATAATTTGGAATCTTATATTTTTTTTTTTTATGCATGAATACTTTATGTATATTTGTAAAAATCTGTTGAAAAGCCAAATAAATAAAATAATATTGAATTAAAATAAAATGTAGTCACGAAATAATCATGTTCAAATAAAAACGCGTGATGCATTTCGATGTAATGAATAAAATTGGTAATTAAATACTTATAAATAAGAAAAGTACAAGTACGCCGATAATTATTGATGTAACAAGTCGGCCTATTTAGGAACAATAAGTAAAATCTGCGTGTTTAGATATTTTTCATTTTTCATTTGTATATTTACCTAATGTTCACAGATGTTTAATGACATTAATTGTTCTTGAAACATCCAGGGGAAAGTAGTGAGAAAAACCCATAATGTCAAGATGTTTAATGACAATAAAATACTTAATTAGGTATTTTTGGAGATCCCGGTAGAGAATAGGTCTCCCTCTCTTCTCTGTAAATTTTTGAGTGATCTGTAAGACAATTAACATCTACAATTTAGCGATGAGGTATGCCACCCTGAATGTCTCAACATTTATTGGAACAGAGAGGACAAACTGTATGTTTATAACATATAACAGGCATATCCCACAGCATACAACTGAATGCACAAATACATGAGAAAGAGAGAGGTTGACTGAAATTATTTAGTAAATCATTATAAGTTATAGAAAAGATTATTATCAAATTTAAAACACTGTTTGATTCCATTATCTCAGTATAATCAAACAGTGTTTTAATTTTATAAATATCTTTTAAAATGCATTTCTAAAAAGTACCACTAAAATATATATAGAATATTTATAAGTTTTAGCTTCATCTACGGTAATTGAAAGGAACGTTGTTTACTTTATTGATACGAGTATAATATAGTCTTGAACAGTTAATAAAAAAATTAAAATAATAGTGTACAGAGAGGTAGGATCATAAAACGTTACATTACATACCTACAACAATGCGGTTATGTCATTATTCCACGTAAAGAAATAAAAATATTTCTATTATATCTAGTACTAAATACTAATGAAGGTTTTGAAACTCTTTTGCTTCGCGGAAGAAACAATCGGAGTGTATGTGTGTGTCACTTGTTTGTCGACTGGATTCCGTAGTAAAGTCAAAAGAATTAGCCGAAAGGAGATCGAGATGATGAAGGAAACGTTTAATAGAGTAACAAAAAAAGACAAAGAGTTGTTGAGGTTTAGTGACACCGCCGAATGTGTGTCTGTAAACATCCTCTTCCTATTGTTAATGTAAGAATACAAAACTGATGATAAAGAAATGTAAATCTTGTAATATGGACGAGAGTGAGAGGTATATGAGCACAGCACATTTTTGCTTCTAGATCAGTTTTTGAAGAAATGATTAAACGGATTTTTTTGCATCGATGAGGATTTGCAGACAAACCCCTCAAATATGCTAGGACAAACATTGTATCAATAATAACGGTCGAAACGATAAGATATTATGTATAAAGTTTTTAAATGTAAATTAAATAAATAAATAAAGTTATGGGAAAATCTGGGAACGTCAATCAGTGTGCCGCGACAATATTGTAACGTATTAGTAAGTGTATTCCCAATTCTACATCCAATGGGTTAAATGGAAAAATCATTGGTAAGTGATAATCTCTTCATCGAGTATAATTTTAATATTCGACATTGTTTTATTAACTCTTTTGTACATCGATGTGCAAAAAGTACGAATAAAATATTTAAGTGAAAATAATAATAATTTTGCTTGGAAACTCTGGGTCAAAAGCTTTATCATATTGAATATTATCAAAGATTGATACAAATGTGTTTCTTATTAGGTATGGGAACATATATATTTTCGCTATCAAATAACAAGACGTATTCAATATAATATTTTAGATTACACGAATGTATTATATTTATGTGTTCATGTTCGTTTATCATCCAGGACAGTGGGGTGTATGAAAATAGCTCGTAAAATAATTGTACACCTTTCATATCCTATTCTTGAAGAATGTTTAAAAAATAGCATTTTTAGTCTACGAGGGGTCTAAAACTCTTTAAAAAATGCTGAATTCAAATCTTCACAATCTAACCAATGGGAGCTCGGAAGAACATGCTACCAAACGTATTATTTCATCAGGCAACTTCTCTTGCAAGGTATGCAGAAAGGATCGAACGAACTAACTCTTAGATACCCTTGCATACGTTTTCGTCACTATCATACAATTCCTTATGCATGCTCTCTATGTGTTTATACTACAGAATTGGTTTGTATGATCTTACTTTTTAGGCTTTGGCCGGTGACGCTTTCGAGCACTATTTCCTTCAGTCATGCATATTTCCTTGGCTACTCTGCCTTTGTTTCTTTTTCCAACATTTTCAAACCATCGTGTAGATTATTCTCTTTCATTCTATTTATTAATCCAGCTTTCATTATAAGCAATTTCTAAACTGATAAGTTGACAATGAATAGATACCTATCACATTGGGTATAAAAGCTGATGCGTACAATTTATTTTTATTCATTCGTTACCTACTGCACATTGATTGCAAACAATTCCATAGAAGATACACATTCGAATTAAATATAATCTCTTCCAACTGCCCCAAAGGTACAAACCCAAAAATTATTTTCACTACAAGCACTAGGTACATTTAAACTGTTTGCCAATAGAAGATAAAAATACTTTAAGTAGGTACCTATGTATATTTTAATATATTATTATCAATGTGATAAGGACATTCAGTTCTAAGAAAGGTGTGAAAATGACGGTTATTTGAGCAAACACAGACGTGCATCAAAAATATTAATACAAGGTGACATACATTATATGAAGATTAAAATTATTTTATGTTGTTCCGGCAAAATTCTCCAACAGAACCGCTATTTTACAAACATTTCATTTTAATTTCAGTATCTTATTCCGAAATTAAAATGAGATGATGGCACAATGCAATAGAATCCTGGGGATAAATGGCCTGGATGAAGATGATATAAGAAACAGAAGAATGTCAGAACGAGAAGAGCCGACCCCAACAGCCTTCAGCGGCAATAAGTTGGGACAGTGCCAGGAAGAAGAAGAAGAAGAATTTCAGTATCTCATTTTAGTGAGTATTTCCGTATAAATTTCAGAACAACCGAATTAGTTGGAAGATATCGAAATATAGCGAAAAATTTGCCTTCTGTGTCTATTGAACTATATAACTGATCATTTTACGATACTTTGTTATGATTGAAGTTATAAACCAATGTAAAAAAAAGAATAAAATAAAATAAATAAATAGATTAATTGAGTGTACGAGAAATTGTATGAATGTATAAGAAGCGAAAGAATTATATAAGGATAGATCATGATAGATATGTCGTTCCGTTTTCTCTGCTTACCCCACTTGGGACATGGCGTGTGGGTATGGTATTATACAACATCATATTAATAAACACTTAAACAGTATGAAATGAAGAATACTCAATTATGCAAAAATGTCAATATTTGAAAATATTCTGCAAGATAATCGTTTCGTCTAGGGATCATTTGGACTACAATGGGCTAGTAACATAAAAATAACATGTAATTTGTATTGCTTGACGTTAATTCGATAAAAAAATTAGGCCTTACTTTTTTGGGAGAAAATAATTTTTCTTTTAAAATACATGATTAGTCTTGAACTTGCTAATCAACAGGAAACAGTATACGTATTTTTTTATCGCTTGCATTTTTTAACTCAAATTTGATAGAGTAAAAAAAGGAAGTGTTCCTTGAAAAGCATTTTCCCATCGGCTCTAGACAAAGCTTTTGTAATCAACTAAGCAGGCACAAAACCTTATCATTATACTGTAATATGTATAGCTAAGGAACATACATATAATTATCTATTACAGGTTACACTGGTGGAGTCGCTGTCAGTTACCGTCTAGAAAAGATTCCTTTACATTCTCAAAAGGAACATGGAGAAGGATAATGCCATTTGATATTGAAAATTATAATCAGTGGAATCAGGAAATCAGCGAAATAATAGGTCTGCAGGGGAAAACACAATTAGAGAACTGGAAGAAGCTGTACCTATATGGTACGTGTATTAAATTAAGTATCAGGGAAACATAAAAAAACCCAAGATCATATTTTATGTGTGGTTACATTTAATGTGTGACTTTCTACACGTAAAAATACCAGTTTTATAATATACTCGATGGTGTTTGTGTTTTAATGGCTAATCGTTTTTCTTGGGTTGGTTTGATGAAATCACCCCTACGAAAACTCGTTCTTATTAAATTAATTTATTTAATATGAATGAACTTCTACGTAAAATTTATTTTAATCAGTGTACATTGAAACATGGGCGTACTCAACGAACTGTGGCGGTTGCCCCCCCCCCCCAAAGATCTCAAAATAAGTAAAGGAAAAGTATTGAAATTTGGGAATGAAATGGGAAATTTTTCTTCCCTAGACTGATTATAAGGTAGTTCTCATTGTTCTCGTAGCCAGATTGATTACAAGGTAAAGATCGTTGTACAAAAATTATGAAATCGTGGAATATTACAAAATCGAAAATTCGGCGACATATATGTGTGGAGGCGGGGAGGGGGATAGAAATTCTGCATGTATACTAAAGCAAAATATACAATTTGAGAATATAACTGAAATTCAAAACCAAAATAAATAGTTCTACTTACATATTGGTGAATAGATGTTTTATTTGAGTTGAAAATGTTTCAAGATGCGTGTGGAGGAGAAGACATGCATCTGAGGATTTCTCTAAGAAGGAATGGGGGAATTGATTACAAATTATATAAAATTACCAACTACATACTTAAAATTGTAGTTTTTTTGCACAAATTTTAAAGCATTCTGAAATACAAACATAGTTTTACATTTCATTTATATTATTATTAATATAGATTATCGCACCATGGAAGACTGGGCCCAGTTATGTACACATAGGTGAAGTCTTTAACATTTTTTCATATTATTATAAAGCTCATAATGTTTTGTACTACAAATACGTACCTAGTATACAGTGGTAGCTTTGAACTTTTTTAAAGTAGGTACATACCTACCCAGGACGTTAAGTAGAATTTTAGTTTTCGAACGATTGGTGGATCTTCTTCGGTATTAAAAAAATAATAAAAGATATTTTTTTAAAGTCTCTACTCCCCCTCGATCACGCCAAAATTTCAATTTAGTACAGGAGTACAAGAAAATTCCCGACATGTTCAGTGCAGGTTAGCCTAAGAATTTTTCCAAGCACGTATGTAACTGTTGAGAATGCCTAATGATAGTTGGCCAAAAAGAGCACTGTTCTTCCGTCCGCAGGGGTTCCGTCGGCCCGGGCGTCCCTCTTTCACAATACACCGTTCCTATGACAACGATATCAGAGCGCAAGGAATGTCGTGGAAAGAGGTGACGCAATTGGCACAGAGACGCTCTGAATGGAGGAGGCTGGTTTCTGCCCTGTGCTCCCGAGAGGAGCGTTGAGGGCGATGATGATGATGATGTAACTGTTAAGACATGCGTTTGTATTTAGCAAGTAGGTATGAAAAACATGGCATCGTATGCATTCGGTGCTTTTTTGCAAGTTTGGAAAGTACGCCACAGCTAGTAGGTATATAATATACATACATTTTAACAGCATGCGTTATATACGAACTGTCTAATGTATGTAATATGTAAGTACACCGGAAACTTTGAACTCTATACTTTTTTATTGTTGAATAGTTGAATGACATCTACATACTATTAGTACGGCGGCTGCACATTGAAATACATAATATGTATATAATATATGCGTATATAGCAATAATAAACGAGTACCAAGGTAGGTACTGGTCGATAGCCCGATGGCAACGCCTCGGACTTTCGAATGGAACGTCCAAAGTCCCCTATTCTGACTAAGCAAATCTTTTAATTAAAGTAAAAAAGTGGGTTTACACATAACGAGTCAAAATTATTTAAAAATTTAAAGTTAGTCACCATTTTATATGTAATAATAATTAAAAATAAAAACTAATAAACCTATAGTGCATGTACCGGAGGGCAGAAGATCGTCAGGTAGACTAAGGCGCAAAGACTATTACATAATTATCATCAATTGATAATTGAAGGAGCTAAATGCGGCTAGCAATGCACAGCCCTAGATAGAAAGACTTGGAAATCCATTGTTACAGAGGTAAAGGCTCCACAAGCGCTTGAATTTCAATTTTGAACATTGGAAGTATGTAAGTGGGTAAAAACGAATACATATTTTTGCCTATAGGTATACTATACAGATATTGTAACCTATCAGAAATCAATATTTTTATGCTAAAGATTTATACGTGTTTATAGTGTTGTGGACAGAATGCGTGTAAACAAGTTGAGATGGTTTGGACATGTTGAGCGAATGCAAGATGAAAGGATGACGAAGAGGATGTATTTATCTGAAAGAAGGGGTGTGAGGAAGCGCGGACGTCCAAGAACCACGCGGCTCGATCACGTGGACCAAATTCTTAAGGACGGACGCGTGCTGAGTAAGAGAAATCGGCGTGCATGTATGAGAAACTGGATGAATGTAGAGGAAGCGAAAGAAGTATGTAAGGATAGATCTATATGGCGTTCCGTTCTCTCTCCCTACCCCTCCTGGGACATGGCGTGAGGGTATAGTATAGTATTTATTATGGGTAACACATTCAATTAGGTCCCAAATATGTTTACAGTAAGTAGGTAATATGCATGAATTATATCATATAAGGTGGAATTTGACAGCAGAAAGATATCTCGATAGGTCGAAACAAGTCTTCAGACTACCCAAACTTCTCCATATATTTTTTTTACTTGACTTTATGCACGAAAAAAAAATCATGTAGGTATGTGCGTATCCGATGCATATTATTATTTTTTTCAATAGATACAATTTAAAATCAAGGTCAAAAAGGCGTAGTAGTAACTTTTGGGACACGCAGTTATTTGGGGTCGTTAAAATAATGTGTGAATTAACATAAGGGCGCTATTGTATATTTTTAAACGATTCCAAAAAACGTCATTGAATATTGTTTAAAATCAACTTAATGCATCGATGAAAGAAAACCAGGAGTTTCCAACATTTTTTTTTATTTGAATAAATTTACTTATGTTTTATGTTAAAATTTGTTTATATTTTTAAAAAGACTCTTTAATTAATTTCAGATATTGTGCAGTAATGAAAAAGGCAAGTAAACGTTGATTTACACCCTGTTAGGTTAAATTGTAGTTATTAGGAGCAAAGAAAAAAAAACATTGTTTAGATTCGGCTTTTCTAGTCCTTAATGTTATATGCAAACGATTATTTTTTATCAAATTAGCAGTGATTGCTACTTAAGTTAAAATTCGACAAAACAGAAAGAAATCATCTTAATAAAAATATACCAAAAGAATGCAAAACACACAACACAATTACTAAAATAATCAAGGATATTTATCTTATGGACATATTGTTTAACTATTTGATAATGACTTTGTAAGGCGAAACCAGGTTACAGTACCTACCTATTATTAAATATAGTAAAACTCAAAATAGTTTGTGTTTATTTCCATAGGAGTTTTACAAAATTAACGTCAACTCATTCAATAAATTTAGGATAAATTGTGAATTTGTAAAACAGATTAGTATTTTAATATTCGAGTTCGTCGGTAGCCTGGAAGTAGAGTCTCGGCATCGTGAACAAGGGGACCGTGGTTCGATCCCAGGTGCCGGCAAATTCCCCTTTCACGACACAAGCTTTTAGCTTACTGTAAAAGGTGTATAAGGTTGTATTTGGGTTTATAACAAAACCCAGGTATATCTTTTTTTAAAAAATATATATATATTCATCTAAAATATTATCATTTAATAAACATATAAATGCAAGCAAGCATATATTTAAAAATAAATAATTAACACATCGATAGCAATATTACCGAATAAAAAAACCGTTGATTTAAATATTGAAAAAAGGTTGTTGAGCACTGAACTCAAATTATTTATCCAAGAACAAAATCAACACCCGGGAACACACACAGAGACAAAATATTAAAATGTTGCTACAATAATAAAACAACAACAAAAAGAAAAAAAAATCATAAATAATTTAAATTTCTAACCTGTGAAACAATGGGGTCGTCGTTATTATGCTAATGGACTATTAATTAAAATTCAATCACAACGAAGAAAAAGAAAACAACGAAATAATAACTACCGATAATACGGTAAAAAAAATATAAATATAATAAAAATCCGATATTCCTCTATTGTTAAAACAAAAGTGACACGAAACAAATGAGCGTCGATTTCAGGATACGCATCCCTTTTATAGAATCGGGGACGCTATAGATATTATAATAATATTAATTTATTGTATTCTGTATCGAGCGATCAATAGTTTTATCTACGGCGCTAAATTGATTAGGTTGCCAGGAGATTTGAAGGATCCCATCGAAAAAAGGCCTATTTTGTAATGATTTAGTATAGATAAGGATATTATGATAGTGTGTGACTCATAGTGGGTGAATATTTTGTTGATAGGGGAAATTGAATTATCATTATTGTCGTTAATTTCGTTAAAGCTTATTCCACTCGTCAGCGAGTGAAATATTATATGTAAAAATATATTAAGTTTTGAGAAAAATAAAAGAGCTTACGCATTTGAATGGATTTATAACATCTGTTGAAATGAAAATCTATTGAAAAAGACAGTAGGTATCTACTAGATTGGATTAGGTAAATTTTTCTTAGAATTTACTTTACTTACAAGAGTGAGAAGCCTATTCTTTAAGGAAATTCTACGGGATAAATGATTTAATAAAACCAAGAGGTTAATCGGGATGCAAGAGAATCTTTCTTCCTCGTGTAAAGCTCTGACTCTCCGAAAACAAAACTTTAGAGGAACAATCTCCAAAGAACATATAATCACTGTTAGCATACAAAATCATTGATCCTTCATACCAATATTCATACTTCTTTAGCTAATAATATTTTAGTATTCCTTTAAGTGCAATAAAAAAAAATGTTGCAAGAGACATATCAAATGAAAAATCTGATCTTCATATAATATATTGGACATTTATCATTTCTGTTTGTGTCTCTGATAAATAAATAAATAATTTTAGGTATCTATAGATCGTCCAGGTAAGAGGATAATGATTATTGTAATTGTTTAATACACGGTTAAAATGGACATTATGAAACGGAAGGGAGATGGGCAAAAAATACATAATTAAGGTTCAGAAAAAATATTAATTATAATATAATGTTAGGTTGATAGTTCTACATGTTACCTATATGTAGGTAACATGTGTAACAAAACCGTTATATCTATTAGTTACAATAATTGTAATATCACAACTATGAAAATTATCATCAGAAACTATTTTATTTATTTATTCTTTACTGTACATTGATTACAAACAATTACATAAAAGGTAAACATTCAATTTAGATACTATCAATATACAGAGGGCGAGTTTATCGCAAAGGCGCGATCTCTTCCAACTAACACAATTTTACATAATTTATAACACTATTTTCTTTCCATATACATTTCCGTCAAATCCCGACAGAGAATAGGTCTCGTAGTCTTTTCTGTAAGTTTTTGAATGTCCTGCAAGAGGTAGGTGTTCGTAAAGTATACATCATCAACTTTACATCTTCAATTTAGCGGTGAGGTATGTTTTAATTTTATTGGTGCGAAGAAAACAACTCGACTGTTTATTACATGCAGTTGGTCTGTTTGTTACCCTACTTGTAGGATATTCCGTGATGGTTTAGATAGACAGAACTAAGGACATTTTTGCTAGTTCAAACCGAATTTGGATCAAAACTTAACTTTTTATATAACCGAGAAAAACTTTTAGGTACTCAGGCTTGAATTTTTTTAAATAAAATCATACATTTCCTTTGAAAAAAATCATTAAAAATTCCAATATTCCAATCGGCCAGAAACAAGTTAATATTTCTTTTCTACGACAGTAAAACATAAAAGATGGAAGAAATCACTTTATAGTGATAATCTCGCCACTACACATCGTCCTAGTTTTTTTTTTTAAATTTTATATTGTTTTGTTAACACTGTTATATAATGATGATGTGCAAAAAGAATACATAAATAAATAAATAAAAAATATTACTGGATCGTCTCTTTCTGTGAAAATAAATATGGACAGTTTAATTAGGGTCCGTTTTTTAAATAATTTATTAGTTGTCCCCATTAAACTAAAAAAAAAACAGGTAAACTTCTGGTGGAGATCGAATCGGGGAATTTCTGGGGGCCAAGTCAACCTGACAACCACTGCACCACTATACTCAACAAAATGATAAAGCAATTTTCGCTGGACCCTAGCAAAGCAATTTTGTGGGGCTCCTGGGGGCCTAAAATGGCCACATTGAGCAATTCATCTACAATTCATATTTGGTGAAATGTTGCCGTTAAATCGTTTTACAGTTCCTAATATATTACGATTCATATAAAGTGGCCTTTTTAGCCCCCCAGATCATGGTAAATAAAGACAAAGAGTCTGATTTACAGATATATTAATAAAAAAAGGAAAACTGGACATTTTGTTATCAGGTACCGTTGGTATTGACATTTTTTTTATAATGTAGGTAGGTAGGAAATTAAGATATTCAAAATGAAGACAGAATCGATACCGTTCGCAATGTGTAACCCGCATGTAATACCTATGTAAAACACAGGCCACTCATTCCTAATAAAAATGTGTGTTTTTTTTTAAGTATAAGTATATTTACGACAAAAATAGTAATTATGAAGGTCAATGTATTGAGAATTGCATGATGTGTACACGCAGTGAAAAAAAAAATACGACACGGAGGGGACGTTCTGCATATTGATAATGCAGGTAAGAAATTGTGGAAGGGTCTAAACGTTGTATAATATAGATAATGATTCGGGGAAGCTTTTTAATTACACAATATTTACACAAATAATGTGAAAAAGTGTTATTTGAACTTACCTTAGCGAGAGCATTTAACTTCTCTTGATGCAAAGTCGAGTTTTGTCTTCTCAATGTTTTGATCTGAAAAATAGAAAAATAATAATGGGTTAGTTAGTTATTATACAATTATTTTAAATACAGCATAGTTCTCTGTACATTGATTGTATTTAAAATAATTGTATTTCTATGTAGAATCGCTTGAAATCAATGTACCTACAGTAAGTAAATTAAAAAAAAAACTATAAGTAGGTATATTGAGTACCTACGTTTGATGTGCGAGTGTGGATTTGAACCTCTTTTACAATACAAAGTCATTGTGATAAGACGCTTTTGTTGAGAAGGTGAAGTAGATCGCAGCGGGAGGATTGAATTCGGGATCTCTTGGCTACAAATATTATAAATGTTCTCAGACGGGACATCTACTATTACTAGTATCCCATTACGGCATATCCCGCAAGTGGGGCAGCCAGCAGACCAGCCTCACGCAATAAACATGAAATCTGTCTTCTCCGTGCCAACAAACAATTATGACATTCAGGATGGGTGGCAAATCTTATCGCTGAATTTAAGATGTAAAATGTGTTTATTTTTTTGAACACTGCCTTTCACTCGAAAATTTACAGAAAAAAGTGGTAGACCAATTCATTGTCGGGTGTTCCACAGAATCAGTTAATCTATTTATTTATTTTATGAAAAAGATAAACCTGGGTTTTGTTTGTTATAAACTCAAATACAACCTTATACACCTTTAACAGTAAGCTACTAAAAGCTTGTGTCGTGAAAGGGGAGTTTGCCGGCACCTAGTATCGAACCACGGACCCCTTGTTCACGAGGCCGAGACTCTACCTCCAGGCTACCGACGAACTCAATATTATCACGGCATTTCCCACGAGTGGAGTAACCAGTGAACCCTATAACTGCGTGCGATGAACATTGACATATTGGGTAGACATAAAAAAATCTTAATCCATATCTGTCCTTCATATGCCGCCACGTTTCGAGGATTTGAATGTTCATGATGTTATATAGATATCAACTATTAGATATTATTACATACAGACAGTCTCCTATATATTAGTTATTATAACCATGTAGGTAGGTAAGATACACTGCATATATACCGGGTATTACTATCATTGTACAAATAGAGATAATAATATATCCCTGTATACACAAAGCAAGCTCCCCTTCTTCTTTCCTCAAAACAAACGCTTTATTCTGCTTAAATACATACAGAGTGTTTTTTATCCTTTAGCGACCCGATAATCTGGACAATCCTGTCTGCAAATTTGCCGTTACGACAAACATGAAATTCGACAGCAGACATTCAATGTTCGTTTTGTCAAATTATGTTAAATTTATATGGAAAACGTTCGGGTATGTATGAGAGTGAAAGAATACGTATACTTAGGAATGCGTTCAGGATTTTTTGGAGAAGAGGCAGCCCATGTTCTTAGTAGGTTATATTAGAGTTCGTCGGTAGCCTGGAGGTAGAGTCTCGGTCTCGTGAACAAGGGGTTCGTGGTTCGATCCCAAGTGCCGGCAAACTCCCCTTTTACGACACAAGCTTTTAGCTTAGTGTGAAAGGTGTATATATAAGGTTGTATTTGGGTACAAAACCCAGATATATCTTTTAAGAAAAAAAAAATATATAAATACGGTTTAATTACGTGAAGGAATTTATCACACGATTTTTGAATTTCTAGGTGGGTCAGCTTTCTGTTAACTGAAAGTTTTATGTCTGTATTCAGCCTTAAGAAAGAAGAATGATATTGAGAACGAGGATGGCATATGGTCTTCAAGGATATTGTAACGGAGGCCATTGTAATGTTGGATAATGTAATGTCAGGCCATGGGAGGACAGGAGAAGTATTGGAAAACTCCAAAAATATATAGGCAGAGGATATCGTCCAAGTGATGAGAAAAAGTATTTTATCGTTGTTAGATAAAGAAAAGATTAAATAATAAAGTTTTGAAGACATGAGGGGTAGCAATTGATTAATTCATTCATTTATAGTTTATACCACCAGGAAAAGATTTCCCGCAAGTGGGGTAGCCAGCGTAACAACTGAATGTAATAAACTTGTCAACCATACCCTCCGTATCAATAAACATTAATACATCCAGGATGCGTGGCATCCCTCGTCGCTGAACTGAAAATGTTAAAAAAATGTCTTGTACAGGATATTTTGAGGACTAACATTAAGTTGATTATCACAATTCAAAGCATGTTTTTTTAATAACGTAATCCACCCCGGTTCCACCCTGTATGTGCACCATATTTAACACCTTTTCATGTTAACATTCTGCTATTGGGATTGGCTCATGAATAAACACATAAAATATAATCTAACGCACTCAAATGTATAATTAAGGGAGAGTCCTAGGTTAAAACAAGACAAAAAAAATACTCGGATATTAATTTCAGAGCACTTTGTATCCATCTCATCAGGATTATTGGAACAGTGTCTAGTAATTGGCTGGATTAGAAAGATACACGTATGAAATACAATCATGGTCAAAAGACAAAACAAATAATAAGTAATTTGAGATTCTACAAAGCAACACAAGAAATTTACTGGTTATTAAGTAAGTTGTAGTAATATAGCGATAATCTCATCCTCTGTGTAATGAATTGAACAGATTTTTTTTCAATACTATTAAGGCATCTTCCATAAGTAATGCACAGTACTGGAGATCAGTTTGATTGGTTTTTTCTGGGTTTCGACACAATAAATAATAAATCTCCCATGAGTAGGGAAGACAATGGACTAACTACATGTAATGATATAGGTATGCACTGTCTTCTTCTTGTCAAAAAATAAAGATATTGAAGATAGGTAGAACACTTCACCGCTGAATAGAAGCTGTTAAATATCTTATGGAATGAGGATGATTGCAAAGAAAACAACAGTAATGGTGCATGAAAGGGAAAAAGATTGATGATGAAATATTGTAATAAGTGGACAAATGTATGTATATGAGAAGTTTATTAACGAGAGATGGAAGGTATGGTAGCGATGTTGAAAGAAGAAAAGTTGCCGGCAACAAGTTAAAAGGAGCAATTTGATCAACGGCTGCAAAGAGAAATTACACAATCAAGAGATTGGTGAGCTCGGCTGTCTTAGAGGCAATACAGATGCAAGCGAGCCTTTAACACGGCTGAAGGAGGATGAAAGCAGTATAAATGCAGATAAAATGAGATCATTAAGAAGAATGTGTGGTATAAGTCTGATAGAGCTAACAGTGTAATTGGTGAAGATTGTGGAATGAATGTTGGGAATAACAACAATAATGAAAATGAACTAATTACGGTAGTTTGGGGATGTGGAAAGAATAAATGAGGATAGAAAAACGTAGAAAATATATTTGGCTGAGAGGAATGGTGCACGAAAACGGGGCCGTTTGAGGATTAAATGGCAAAATCATATAAACCAGATTCTATAAGACAGACATAATATGTTGAGTACATTGAATAGAAGAGTAGGCACGAAAAATAATATGACAGCGGCAGTGTATGCCAGGACACATGCTCTCCTAGCACTCAACGAATGCCACTTATACCTATCCTTGCACAAGGAAGTGAATGCAAAGATAGAAGTGACGCTCGTTCCTTTCTGCCTTCCCTGAAAGGGAAGTGGTGTGATGGTAATGGTAATTATTTTACAAATATCTGCCTATACAGGTCATTCGATATCTTACAGAATAGAGTGGGATATTTGTTGTATACCAAGGAATATAATATGGTTAATAATATTACATGGGGTTCGTGGTTCGATACCAGGTGCCGGCAAACTACCCTTTCATGACATAAGCTTTTAATAGCTTACTGTGAAAGGTGTATAAGGTTGTATTTGGGTTTATAACAAAAACCCAGATATCTTTTAAAAAAAAAAAGCATAAGTCTCTTTGAAACAAATTTTGAGGAAAATTTTCTTGAAAACTGAAAAACATTGATGCGAATAATTAACAGTCTACATAATTCTGTTTTTTATAGGTGCACGGTACATACAGTACTAGCAAATGGTAAAATCTGGGCATGTTAATGTAATATTCCTTATATTCTATTGGATAAACTACATACAATATCAATAATCATAATTCTATTTTATTTATAAATATTTCAGTCAGATCCTATGTGTGTTTATATAAGATTATTCAATGGTAAGAATCAGAACAAAAATATAAACAAAATAATCTTTATATTAACTCTCATCTCTTATGGATGTTTATGGACTACTCTACTTACATAATATATTTTTAATGACATTTCAGCCCAAATGACGTCTTCATCACAATGTTTGGCATTTTTTACAGTATTCATACAATTTATTAAGTCATACAATTAGTCATAAAGATTTTATCACACATCTATTAATTCAAAATTAGGTTTTAATTCTTCAAAACTATTTTGGACAATGCAAAATCGTCAGTCACACAGTTTGACATTCATGGATGGGAGCAAAAATGATTCGCTGGGATTTATGTTAGAATTCCATGAGGAACGACTGTTAAAATCTTATGTTTGACATCTGGACTCTGATAAAAAAGTCAGACACAAAACAATGAGTTTTGTTAATTCTACACACTCGGATATCTCAGGAGTCGGGGACTCCTATTTATCTAAATTTGCAAACTCACTTTCTTTTCCTCACGGGCGACCCGAAGAAGAGATCAATGTAAGTCGCCTCTTTGGAATAATAAACAAAAAAGAAACAAAGAATAGCCCACGTTGGGAAAAAATAAAATATTGTGAAATCACACAATACATGTGCGACAGTGTTAACTAAAATAAATTTTTAAAAGAAAAAATAAAACCAATATTATACCTAAAAATTAAACACATTTTATAACACATAGGTATATACAGTTGGTACAGATAACAGAGATAAAGTATCCAGAAACATTTCGGTTTTAAGACAGTGAGCCCAGGGGTCACCGAATAACGGGTTGGTGTGGAAATCTACTTCCCTCCCAATGGGCGTATTCCAACCAAAGCTACTCTAAGACTATGAGAATCTATAAATGTGGAAAACATACGACACACATGGTGCAGAGTTTATTTTTGAATCACAAGGTCCTGGGTTCAATTCTCCAACAGAGCAGAAAAAAAGTGAAATTTTTTCTAAAAAAAACTATATAAAATAATTACAATCAAATAGAATGATATCCTAAGATTGTCCTGACAATTGCCGGGTATAGATCTAAGTAGTTACTATTAAAATAATAATAAAATATTCATATTCCCAGGACATATTATCTTTGTGTACACAACACTCAAAATATCAGACAAGTAACACCATTACATATTACATTATATTATATTAAACCATCACATATTATAGCAAGCAAACCAAAAATACCGAGTAGAAGTACTAACAATTGAATCGGTCATTTGAGAAATAACATAAGTCAGGTTTTTAGCGAATATGATTTTTTTTAATTTGGGTCCTTTTTCTTGAAACGCACGTTATTTCATTTAGAAACCATGTAATTTTTACCTATTTGATACAAATTGAGCTGATTAACTTGGCCAGTCAATAGAAAAACATCACAAGTCACTGACTTACTTTGTTACTACACTAAATTCATTTGTTTTGATTCACAGCTGACACGTAATGCCAACCACTAACGCGGGTGAAAATAATGAAAATTAGTGATTTTTGGTTGTTTAATAAATAATCTGGGATGAAAATGTTATTTTTATGCCCTGAAATGGTGTTCATTTGAGAAACAACATAAGTCAAAGGTTTTGAATTAACAAATTAATATACAAATAAAATATTTTGACAAAAAATAAAGGTTTATAATAAAAAAATACACTATTAGTTATATTTTGATTTGAGTTAGATATCAACATTTCATTCAAATTTTTTTAACAAACAGTTTTTTGTAATTTCTGAAAAGTTTGTATTGACTGACTTATATTGTTTCTCAAATGACCAATTCAATTATTACACCTATAATACACCTTCATACTATAATAATCAAACTGGGGATGGAGACGGGAAAGTCAATTTGTAATAATTATATTATCTACCCTTTGCCCATCTTTTTTAGGGTTGAATATTTATTTTTATGATATGAATTTAGACACAATTCGTCAGTTTAATAGAAAAGTGACATATTTCAAAATGAACAAATTTGACAGTACGTTCATTTAAAGTGTTTTATTTTATTAATTAATATATTTAATAATTTCACATTAACATATCGTTGACTAAATGTTAATGTGGACATATGTTCTGTTCAATTATAGAAAAATGTATTAATTAATAAAATAAAGAACTTTAAATGCACTGTCAAGGTAACATTTAAAAACACATAACCAAATCCAAACAGGGTGTGGCTATGAAGACTCTTTCTCAGGGCTGTGGTTATTCGTAAATCCCCGTGGTGTTGTGTGATGTGGGCACTGTGAATTGTTCGGGAGAGGACAAATAAAGAACAGAATATTTTCAGTTATAATCAAGTATATTGTAAAATGGTTATTGTTTACATGAAAACTCAAACAGATACAAGTACTATCTAAAATGTTCTACTGTAACAAAGATGAATAGGTTAAACTAGGCGTTGAGAGAAAGCACCACTGTATATGTCTACAAATAAAAGTGGGAGAAGTTAGATTACATAATGATGAAGTTCCGGGGCTCCAGGCGAAGGCCTGGTAAAGGGTTCTCCTATATGGCTAGGCGCTCTATGCACGTTCTTGTTGATCACAAGTTAGGTCGTGGCGGAACCGAGGAGGCGGTCGCCTCGAAGCCCTTCCTTAGCCTCTGAATCAGGAGGACTGGGGTTTAATGGAGAATAGTGATAATTTACCCAAACGTCCGTTGTTCACAATGGAGTAATCAAACACTGCGCCGTTAGGCCGACAACGCCCTGAAGGCCTCGTGTCTTTGTTGCTGGCACTATGGACACTGTTCTATCGGCTCCCGGGCACCTACCCTGCTTTCGGCACTTGATCAGACACTCATCGTGTCTTTTCCAGGCACTTTATACAATTTTTGGTATTTATATACTAATGAAACTTGAGGAGCGTAAATCGTCGTGTCCTATTCGCACGCCATTGCAAAACGGAAAGAGGAAGGGGCACATATTTTACCGTTCAATTTAGCATTTTTTAGGTTGGTGTTCCTTACTTGCCCACAGTATTGACAACATTGAAGCTAATTATTATTTGTGGTTTTTGCTTATGGCGGGGAATTTGAATCTTTTTTGACATTTAACTTATTTTCATATGTCAGATGTTTGCATCCTGACACATTCCCCCTTCTCGGAAAAGACAAAAGAAATGAACTCAACCCCTAATGAGTTTAAGCGTGGGTGGTTTCTCTCATTTGGTTACAGGAAATCTATGGACATAAAATTCTTATCAATACAGTATTACAGAGTTCAACAATGGTTCATACATTATAATAGTTACATAGTTACAATGAGCAAATTTTTCAGCTGTTAAAAAGTTTCACATGAAATGTTACCAAAATTTGATGCATTTTCTGTTATCACTCTATGCCTTATTAAATTGACCATTCACTGCCTAGTAATGTGGCAAGCATCTAGGACTTTTTCACTTGTTGGTTATTATTATTATTTTATTTCAAAAAAAATTTCGTTGTGTTCTTCAAATTATCTTCTTTTTATTTTCTTGCGGCTGTTTTATTATTATTGGTTTGTATGGGTGATTTCTCTCAACTAAATTTTCTTTCAATATTACAAAGTTTTTCAATTTCTATTATTTTAAAATTATACAATATTTTTTAAATTTTCTTAAACTTATACATTTTTCAATTTTTTCTTAAAATTATACATTTTTTTTTCTTAAAATTATACATTTTTTTATATTTCTTTTCTTTTATTGTCATCATTTTGACAATCCTTTCCCCCTTCCAGAAGAGAAAGAAAATTCTGATCAAAGTAACAATGGTGTTGGCTTCTCATGGTACCACGTACCAAAGCACAGCACGAAATTACATAAGCAAAACAATGAATTTTCCAACATCTTATGGTTGTTTACCAACCATCCGTGGTGATCAATAGTACAAGGTACTTTTATTGATTCAACACTAAATTTACACAAATTTTTTAACAATGACATATTTAACAATTTTGTAGTTGTTTATCAACCACCGTGTTGATCATTAGTACGGAGTACTTTTAATGGTTCAACACTAAATTTTTACATATTTTACACAATTACAACAATTTTCTTTGTGATTGTTTGTCAATCACCGTGTTGATCACTAGTACGGAGTACTTTTAATGATTCAACACTAAATTTACACAATTTTACAAATACAATTACATATACAATTTCTGTGGTTGTTTAGCAGCCACCGTGTTGATCAATAGTACGGAGTACTTTTAATGATTCAACACTAAATTTTTACACAATTTACACAATTACAAATTTTGTGGTTGTTTCACAGCCACCGTGTTGATCATTGGTACAGGAGTACTTTTAATAATTCAACACTAAAATCTTACATAATTACAAAGACATTTAAATATTTAACAATTAAACAGACAACTCTGGGAAAAACCTATTTGAGCGCCACTTGCTTTTTGTCTCCGGGTATGCAAGAAACCCAATGTTAAGAGAATGCAACATTCTTGTAAAAAAAACAAAAAAAATATATGGGCTCTCAGGTAGATAGCATAAGGCTATCGCCTCCACCCCGACCGTGTGAAAATTCACAAAATTCAATTTTTCTCCAAACAAGTAACTTGTTTGTATCTTCTACTTCTCCTAGTCAGCCATTTGCTTTTCGTCTGGCTAGACTCTAAGTTTCAATTTAAAATAAATATAAATAACAGACCCATTTAAATTTGATCAAACACCTGTAGTCTCCTCATGTAACATTTCTTCGTGAAGGGATCAATTTCATTTTGGAAATGTTCATAAAATGACAAATACGATGCTGTAACAGTCACTTAAGACAACTGTTACAACCCGCACGTCAGGGATTGAAAAAATCTAAGTAATCGAGAAAATTAATGAGGGATGATTAGTTTGATTTAACTAAATCCTTGATATGCCATTTACCCGCTGGTTTTCCATTCATATTGGCGAGTACGTAAACTGTTCCTGAAATTTTATTGACTATCTTGCTTTGGATGAATCTTGGGGCAATTTTGCGGAGAAATAATTTCCTGCATCAGATAGTATGTGATTTTTCCGCCACACAATATCCCCTGTGTTATATTCTACATTTTTCCGGGTAGCATTGAATTTTTCTGCATTCTTCTGAAATGCTTTCAGAAGGGCTCCTGATACAGCTTCATACACAGAAGACAATTCCTGTAGACGTTCCACATGTAGCTGGTGGGTATTTACCTGGGAGTTAACATCCGGCTGAGAGAGGTATTCTGTTCCTACTACAGTTTGTTCGAATCCATGCAGCAGAAAGAATGGGGTGTATCCTGTAGAAACGTTCACAGTGTTGTTTATACTAGCTTGTACCTGAGGCAAAAATTTACACCACGCTCTGTGATCGTTCTGAACGAGAATTGCGATGGAGGTGTTGATGGTTTGGTTATAACGTTCTACTACGTTATTCATGGGGGTGTAAACAGTATTGTAAAAACAGTCGGTGACATTGTGCTTTGCCAAGAAAGCTCTAAATTCCTTAGATATGAACTGTTTGCCATTGTCCATTATGACAGTTCGAGGAATTCCTAGTGGGATAAAAATATTAGTTTCCAATAACTTTATGATGCTTGATGACGTAGCTCGTTGTAGAGGAAAAGTCCAAGAGAATTTAGTGAATACATCAACCACGCTGAGGATATAAATAAATCCTTTATAGCTTTTCGGATAAGGACCTATAAGATCGATGCTCAATGATTGTAGAGGTTTAGAGACATTCTTGGGCTTGGTCATGTGTCCAAGAGAAGGAGCTGTAGAAAGTTTGTACGCTTTACATATAGTACAACCAGAAACAAAACGCTTCACATCCTTGTACAATCCGGGCCAGTAATATCGGGCTGAAAGAAATTTATACGTTTTGAAAGTTCCTGGATGACAAGAGTTGGAACCAGAATGATAGTTGCTTATCACTTGCTGGCGATTTTCCTGTGGGATTACCAACTTCCACGTACAATGAGGACTTTGATTATCTTGGTCTTTGTCGTGACGCAGCAAACAATCATTCTGAATAAGGTAATTGGGAAAACGTTGTGGGTTTTTAATCCATCCTGAAAAAATTCGCTTGTACCATTTATCCTGCGTGTCGGGTACAGAGGCAAGGGTGGAAATAACATTTACTTCAATTCTAGACAAAGCATCTGGGACAACATGTTGAGAACCTTTACGATGAACTACATTAAAATCATACTGAGAAAGTCTGGTTGCCCAACGGGCGAGTCTTCCCGAAGGGTTTTCAAGAGAGTGCATCCATTGGAGACTGCTATGGTCTGTAATTATGGTAAAATGAGCTCCCTCCACGTAGGCTCGATAGTTGTGGACGGAATCCAGGACAGCCAAAAGTTCCCTTTCGGTTACACTGTAATTCCTCTCATGCTTGGTCAGTGTTCGTGAATAAAAAGCTATTGGGTGTTCTCCATCTTCAAATACCTGTGTGAGTACTCCACCTATGGCTACGTTACTTGCATCGCAGTGTATGGTAAATTCTTTCTGGAAATCAGGACATCTCAATACGGGGGCATTAAGCATAGCTTCTTTCAAAGTTTCGAAGGCTCTATCTGCCTCGGCAGACCATACGAAGTTCGACTTTTCTTTCTTGCCTCCTGTCAGTTTGGTAAGTGGTGACGAAATGGTAGAAAATGAATCAATAAAGCGACGGTAATATCCACAGAGTCCAATGAATGACTTGACTTGTTTGACGTTCTTTGGTCTTGGAAAGTTCCGGATGGCACTTAGTTTAGAAGGGTCTGTTTGTAATCCTTCTTTGTTGACTATGAATCCAAGATATTTCAATTCTGGTTTGAGAAATTCGCATTTACCCAAATTGACGGTAAGGCCTGCAGCTTTTAGACGATTGTAGACAGTTCTGAGCAGTTGAATATGTTGGTCGAAGTCTTCAGAGATGATAATGAGGTCGTCCAAGTAACAAAAGACATGCTCTTCCAGTTCTGGTCCAAAGATCTTGTCTACCAGACGTTGGAGTTCTCCAGGGGCATTACGTATCCCAAAAGGAAGACGATTAAAGGCAAACATTCCTCTTCCTGGGCAGACGAAAGCCGTCTTCTCAACGCTATCTGACGTTAACGAAATTAGCCAAAATGCCTTTGAAAGGTCTACAGAAGAAAGAAATTTAGCGTTCCGCAGACGATCCAGGATCCTGTGTACAAAGGGTAAAGGATAGGCATCCGGTTTGGTGACTTTGTTAAGCTTCCTGGAGTCCAAACACAGACGGACTGTACCATCTTTTTTCTGCACTAATACTACAGGGTTACTCCATCCAGACTGCACGGGGCTCACTACTCCCATCCTCAACATACGGTTCAATTCTTCCTCAAATTGTTTTTGGCGAGCCGGAGAAAGAGGGTAATAGCGTTGCTTGATCGGAGGACCTTCGGTGTCGATGTGATGCTGAACTAAATGTGTGAGTCCTAATCCACATTGTTCGTAGGAAATTGAATGAAAAAGAGATTTTGTTTCTTCCAGTATAAAAGTCTGGGAATCGTCAAGCAGATGTGTACTGGAGTCGGTTATGAGTTGATTCTCTGGCACTGTGGAAGCAGATGCTATGCCAATAATGTCTGGAGCCACGCGAAAAGTTTTCCAGAAATCTACTCCTAGTACTAGACCTGGTTTGAATGAAGGAACCACGAGGAAGTCTATGTATCTAGTCATATTATTGTAAGCAACAGGTAGTCGAAGTTGTCCTAAAGGAGGATGACAATTGTTATCCAAGGTTGTCACTAAAAAACTGCAGTTTGTGAGGGTAAATCCAGAATCAACAAAAGTTTTATACCATTGTCCTCCCATGATTGAAACTGCTGCTCCGGTGTCCAGAAGTGCAACAAATTTTTGAGAACAAATTTGAAGTGTAGCATAAGGGCGACCATCCTCGGCCTGGCGACAAGAAGCTTCAGCGAAGGACACAGTTGACAAAAAACAATGGACGTGTCGCAGCCATTCTTTCCACTCCCTTTTCCTTTGTTCCTCAGGGGGTGCGTCCATTGATGTAGAATGACTAATAGCTAGTTTTTTGAAAAGAGGCTCGTTGGCGGGGGTTTTGAGGTGTCCGGTAAGGTACGAGAGTGCTCTTCCTTTGACTTCTGAAACCGCGGGCTTCGCCGGAGTGTGCGTACAGTCTTGTTTTTACAATTCCTGGCGATATGTCCTGGTTGGTGACATTCAAAACATGTTAAGTTAACAGCGGTGGTTCGTGGTTTCGGCGAGTTCTGTACCACTCTAGAAACTTCACTTATCCTAGTGCTCGTTATATTAGGGGTCGGATGTATGAATGATCTCTGCTCCACCTGGAGGCGTCGTTCCATGTATCTGGCTTTATCCAGCAGTTCGTTAATGGTGGTGGACGATGCACACGATATGGTCTCCGTTGCTCTGTGGTTAAAACCGTGACAAATACAGGAAATCAATTCGGACTCGGTAAGTGGGGTGTCCAATTGGGTATTAAGGTCTCTTCCCCTGCGCACGTATGCGGTTGGTAATTCATTTTTCCCTTGAGCAATACATAGCAGTTGTCTCTTTTGGCTTAATTGCGCCAACGGGTCGGCGAATTCGGCTATCAAAGCTTCCTTTAAAAGATTCCAAGATGTAAACTTTGCTTTTTCCTTCCGGTACCAGTCATAACAAGTATCATCCAAAAGGTCGATGAAACAGCGGATTAAATCGTTTTGTGACACACCACGGGCCTCTGATAATTCCTCCACCCTAGTGACGAAATTCCTGATATCATCACTGCTCTTATATTTCAATTTCCATGATTGTAATCCTTGGATACGAGGTTCCTTGACGATGTACCTTATGGAAGGTTGTTTGACCGACGATGGGGAGATGATAATGGTGGGCTGTCTGTAAGTCGGAGTTAGAGACTTTCGATTGCTAACTTCACACGAAGTTACCGGTATGGCGGTGGCAGAAATTGGTTGCATAACGCGAGACGATGCTCGTCGTAGTGGACTGACGGATGTACTTAAAAAGTTTTCCACATCATCTAGTCTTTGAAATGATTCCAAGTCCGTAATATCATGTTTTTCAAGTTCCTCCCTCAATTCCGCGCGTAAGCCTAATTTTATAATCTCGATGACGTCTGCCGTTTCCAAAGGGACCGATAAGGAATTGTTTGTACTTTTGACGCTGTTTACAAACTCTGTTACCGATGAGAGACCTTGTTGTGCCGAATACAATTTTCTTCTAATCTGAATATCTTCTCGTGCGGTGTTAGTACTTCCTGACAGGGTAGGCAAAGTGGTAAGGCGCATGAGCAACTCCTCATTGAAGGCCGCGGCCTGTTTACGCAGGGTTTGCAGGGCGCGTTTCGGTGCGATCCCCCGAAGCGCCAACTCTCGGCTGAGAGTCGTAGCTTTGGAGGCATTAATATCCTGTATCGGTACTCCTTCCATATTGCGGAATTGTGAAAAGGGAAAAGTATTTTTGATGAAAGGAAAGCTTTCGGAAAAGAAAACGCAAAAGCGGAATTTTCCGAAAAACTTTGAAAAACGAAGTGACAAATTTCGAAAAAATTCAAAATGCTCGACGGCAAGAATTTTCAGGGGTAATTCCTGTCCATTGCTGATGAAAGAAAAGCTTTCGGAAAAGGAAAACGCAACAGCGGAAATTTTCCGAAAAACTTTGAAAAACGAAGTGACAAATTTCGAAAAAATTCGAAATGCTCGACGGCAAGAATTCCCAGAGGCAAATTCCTGTCAATTGTTGATGAAAGAAAAGCTTTCGGAAAAAGAAAACACAAAAGCGGAATTTCTCCGAAAAACTTTGAAAAACGAAGTGACAAATTTCGAAAAAATTCGAAATGCTCGACGGCAAGAATTTCCAGAAGTAATTCTTGTCAATTGCTGATGAAAGAAAAGCTTTCGGAAAAGGAAAACGCAAAAGCGGAAATTTTCCGAAAAACTTTGAAAAACGAAGTGACAAATTTCGAAAAGAGAAACTTTCAATTTTGTGTTTCTGAATTCTCACAATTCTCTAAAGGTGATGCAATATCTCCAAAAGTTTTAAAAGTTAGAACAGAATATTTAAAAAATTTATATTTTTTGTGCGCAAATGAAGTTTTTCCATTGAGCGAATTTAAATTTTCATTTACTTTTTCAATTTAAGAAACAATTTGTGAAAAGTATTTAAAAGGATTGATTCGAAAAGAAATTTCAAAAATTTCCGCACAAGTTGCGAAAACCGTGTGATGTCGGCTTTACTAACTATCGTGTGATGTTGGCCTTATGATTTGACGGTTAATGTTACGTACTTCGTTTGCACGTAAACAACCTTTGAAACATACAGATTTACATCAATAATAAAACCTCTTCAACAATCCACACTGCACAACACAAACACGCAACACACTTGGGCGCAAGTGTCAAGGTAACATTTAAAAACACATAACCAAATCCAAACAGGGTGTGGCTATGAAGACTCTTTCTCAGGGCTGTGGTTATTCGTAAATCCCCGTGGTGTTGTGTGATGTGGGCACTGTGAATTGTTCGGGAGAGGACAAATAAAGAACAGAATATTTTCAGTTATAATCAAGTATATTGTAAAATGGTTATTGTTTACATGAAAACTCAAACAGATACAAGTACTATCTAAAATGTTCTACTGTAACAAAGATGAATAGGTTAAACTAGGCGTTGAGAGAAAGCACCACTGTATATGTCTACAAATAAAAGTGGGAGAAGTTAGATTACATAATGATGAAGTTCCGGGGCTCCAGGCGAAGGCCTGGTAAAGGGTTCTCCTATATGGCTAGGCGCTCTATGCACGTTCTTGTTGATCACAAGTTAGGTCGTGGCGGAACCGAGGAGGCGGTCGCCTCGAAGCCCTTCCTTAGCCTCTGAATCAGGAGGACTGGGGTTTAATGGAGAATAGTGATAATTTACCCAAACGTCCGTTGTTCACAATGGAGTAATCAAACACTGCGCCGTTAGGCCGACAACGCCCTGAAGGCCTCGTGTCTTTGTTGCTGGCACTATGGACACTGTTCTATCGGCTCCCGGGCACCTACCCTGCTTTCGGCACTTGATCAGACACTCATCGTGTCTTTTCCAGGCACTTTATACAATTTTTGGTATTTATATACTAATGAAACTTGAGGAGCGTAAATCGTCGTGTCCTATTCGCACGCCATTGCAAAACGGAAAGAGGAAGGGGCACATATTTTACCGTTCAATTTAGCATTTTTTAGGTTGGTGTTCCTTACTTGCCCACAGTATTGACAACATTGAAGCTAATTATTATTTGTGGTTTTTGCTTATGGCGGGGAATTTGAATCTTTTTTGACATTTAACTTATTTTCATATGTCAGATGTTTGCATCCTGACAGCACGTAGTGTAAAATTTGTTCATTTTGAAATATGTCACTTTT
Source organism: Athripsodes cinereus (assembly GCA_947579605.1). NCBI lineage: Eukaryota > Metazoa > Arthropoda > Insecta > Trichoptera > Leptoceridae > Athripsodes > Athripsodes cinereus. The sequence goes on along the minus strand of OX388322.1, from coordinate 15,692,000 downwards.
CTATTAAACCGACTATGATGTTGTCACTCACACACATATTAATGGTAAAAAGATATGTTTGATAATCACAAATCATACTATAAAAGTTCTAGATATTATTCTCATGAAATCAATTATTAATTGCCCACTTTTACAGAAATTTGGTATTTACAAAAATATATTCTAAAATAGCTTGTGATATTAAAAAAAAATTAACAAGTTATATTTTTACACGGAAGATCGAGGGCCGAAGAGAGGTTGGCAGATGTCGCACTCCTGGCTTCAGAACATCTGACAATGGACCTGCGTCAGAACTGTGGGGGAGGTGTTTCGTACGCAAGATAGGAGTGAATGAATGAAAAGTATGTTAAAAAATAAAACATGAAGGTGCTTGATACTCGATATACTACCCTGCAAGAGAAGCAACACAATATTGTATGTATACAATAAATAATAAATATTTTGAATACAAATGAAATTGCTAATATTGAAAATTATTTTGTTGTACGGCATACACTGCCATCTGTGTGAAGAAACGTGAAGCACAACGTGAATAGAATAATAGAAACTGTGTCAATGATGAGAACAACACAAAATGTTTTGTCACAATAATAATATTGAAATTATTATAATTTGAAATATGTAGTATGTACGCAATACTATCTATGTTAGTATATACAACACAAGATAATGGAAACGTGTATTGTAAATAAGGCAGCTGATACAATAACCACAGGAAACTGCATAAAAATACAAACGCTGAATGATGACATACACAGCGACAATTTCCATAATGTTTCATATGAAATACAACAACACAAACACAGAAATGAATAATTATACTTAATTATTATTATTTCGTGCTACTACACACTGTTATTAAAAATTATATTTATACAACCTACCTACAATATTACTGTAAAATAATATATAGTCCTAAATATTATTTAAATGATTTCTATTACACCATTTGATTTGGATGACTTAGATGTTATGAACAAATTGTATGTTTGTCAAGAACAGTAGGATATAGAACAACCTTTTACACCCTTACTACTAGTATGCTCTGTAAAGTGGTAGACATATTAGATTTATTGTTTTATTTCTAGATTATTCTACGTATATTAATCTATACAATTAGCGCATCTCTTACAAGTGAGGTAACTAGTAGACTAACTGCCTTTAATAAAAAGCAAATACTTCTCTCTGTACTAATAAAACAACATTATAGATATACAACTAATTGCTTTGTGAAATTTGTTATTGAAACTGTATTAATGTTCTCTGTGTTTTGTATGAGATTTATGGAGGATTGTTTGTGACCGATGATGTGAGATGGATAATTTAATGAATTATTGTATTGTTTTTACTTTTTTTAGTAATTGTTAATGCTTTGGATTAGAAATTGGTGATTTTATTATTGTGTAGCGTGTGACTTGATGTAAAAGGCACTAGCCGTTTATGTATTAAATAAATAACATTCAAGATTTAATGGGTAACAAATCTCATCCAACAATTGAACGTGTTTGATATGAAATAATAATTAAGGGCAAGATAAAGGGTCGAAAAGGTGTTGGAAGAAGGCAGATAATACAAACACAAATGTGTGTACAGGAAAAAAAGAGCATTGAAGAGCTATTTCAGGCTGCCCAAGGTATAGACATATTGTTAGTTGGATGGGTTAGTTGGAAGATATCGCGCATCAGCGATAAACTCGCCCATTGCACAAAAATATGTGTTCAGTGGTTATGATATCATGTTTTTTTCTCTCCTTGTATACTATTTTTGTGCAATAAAGATTTTTATTATTATTATTATTATTAGACATATTGTCTCAAGTCAATGTCGGGGTATATAAAACAACACGTACAGAAGAAAAAAATAACTTATGTTGAAAAACAACAGTAAGAAGTATTGGGCAACGATGAGTTTGGTTAAAAAGTAAATTTGTTGGTAGGCTGGGTAGTCTGGAGGTAGAGTCTCAGACTCATGCACAAGAGGTACGCGGATTGATCCCAGGTGCAGGCAAACTCCCCTCTCATGACACAAGATTTTAGCTCACTATGAAAGGTGTGCAAGGTTGTATTTGGGTCAAGAACAAAAACCCAGATACATGTTTAAAAATGAAAAAAGAATATTGTCTCACTGTCTTCTTTTACAAATGTTATGGAAATATTATTTTAATTATAATAAGTGATTTGCTTGCTACGTCATGATACTTATTTGACTAGATCAATAATTATGTAAATGGGAAAATTCTATTATGGCACGGAGAAGACAGCTTGCATGTTTTATATGCAGCTGGTATGCTGGCTACCCCACTTGTGGGATATGCCGTGATGGTATAGTAGTAGTAGTAGAAAATTCCATAATGCTAACTATGCTATTAGATTTTTGATATGTTTAAAATTAGGTACACGTACACAGTAATTCATCAATAGAGTATTAAAAATTTGGATCTTTAACGTAACTATATAATCTCCAGCTGTGTTTCCAACAGTAATTTATAATAGTAATCAAAATAAATCATTTTGTTGAATCAGAAGAAAAATTGTTTGTTTTTTATCTTACTACAATGTTAATCTGATTTCTTTCCTATTGGTAATAATAAATATTAAAGCCAAGCAAATAAATATAATGAATTTATTTTCATCTAGCATGGTTTTTATGCACAAAGCAAGTATGTGAGTATAGTAATGTTCTATTTCTCTTTACCATTTTATGCAATGCATTTCCCACAGAGAAAGTTCTTATATTGGGAGAATTTACTAACCTACTTTTGTATCATGACAATATATCTCACAAGTAGGGTAGCTAGCGAACTACTGAGAGAATTCAATATGACAAAAAGTTACATATAAACAAAATAATGACTGAAAAGAAAATGATTCAAAAAGCCTCATATTCTTCAATAAATTAAAACAAGAAATATATATTCATAATATGAAAAAATAATTCCCAAAAAATATACTCATTAAGTTCTTCTGTATGTTCCCACTGCACATATGAATGTAGCATAAATTTGAACTGTGTACTAGATTCTGAATTCGCAAAACACAAATACACTCTTGAATGTACAGTAATGATGAAATGTACAAGTTAAGGAGGCCACTGAATAATATTAAAATTGTGCCCAAGGTTGTGAACAAATAATTCAATCTTTCATTAAAAAAACATTCTATTTTGCATTAATATACAGGTATTCTTACGTATGACTAATATACAGGTCATTTTGTGAATGACAACATGCAAAAAGATGAAAAAAAAAACAAAATGAGATCATCTTCAAAGGACATAACCTCTAAATAATGACAGTTTGTGTCATCTACAAGTATTGTATGTAATTTTGAACAAATACTTTATATTGTTTTTACTCACTTCAGCATCCTGGCTGGCACATAAGTTCTGCAATTCTTTAACTTTTTCATTGGCAGCAGAAAGTTCGGTGAATGGGTCTGTATCTTCGACAATTCCTTCAGAAAAAACTTCATTTGCTAAATTCTTGAACTGACCTTTGAGACCGCTCAAACTCTGGTTTAAATTCAACCAAGACATTTTAATGACTTGTTGAATAGTAAAATTATCTTGACTCTATAAAATCACCATTAAATACGACGCAATAACAACCTAGATCGTAAAAATGTAAACATTGAGGCAAATGACATTACACTCTGCCTTGTTGGCAAAACAATCCGCCATATTTTTCTATGAAGTTTCTTGACAAATTTGACGTTTCTCTTACTGCACTGTAAAAAAATCAAATCAAGGTCCAAAAACTTTGCTGATTCTGAATAAAAAAAAACAGTGTCCCTTCACTTTAACTGCATTTAAAAAATATATCATCTTAAAGTCAAAATATTTATTTATTTATTCAATTTACGGCTCATATAGCCATTTACAATATATATACATATATAAACATACAAATATTATAAAGTTCCGTGTATTTTTAATAGAAATATTTAAAAATATAAATTTTATATCACTTTATAACTATTACATTTGGACGATAAAAATAACCTTTACTCTCCGCTTTTACTTTACTTTACAAAGTTATAGTTTCCATGTAAAGGGGCGTTCACATTTGTTCACTTTCAATGATCACTCCGGATGATCCTCCAAGATGAACAGGTGTGAACAGGCGTTTCATCGCTAGTGATCACTAGCGATGAAGGAGGAAAGAGATTATCACTCGTCATAATTTTGATGAAGGGTCCTTTCACTGAAACGACCATAATTCTATTGTTTTGTTTAATTCTCTATGAATTTGTATTGAATGTCAGAATCATGTACAAAATTATTATGCAGTTGAGAGCCATATTAATTTATTTTAAGCGTTATTTTTCATTTTTGAATTTGTTTAATTATTTTTATACGAAAATACGTCAAACTACATACAACATGAGTGAGAGTATTGTAAGGCAGTGAAAGCATAGGATGAACAAATGTGAACAGGTTTGACCCTGACACTCTGGGTGATCATTCAAAGTGAAGCAATGTGAAAGCTACTTAACTCTTGGGAATCATATCAAAAGAAAATATAAAGACTATTATTAAGTTTATTTTCTTGGAAAAAGCGATTTATTTTAATTAAATAGTATAAAAAAAGTTTTAAGATAATTGAGTTTTAAATTTAAAAACGGTGTAAAAAAACTCAGACCTGAAGATAATAAAATGTTGTTTATTAAAGTTAAATAATGATATATCATAGTAATATTTCTTTGGAAAATAATCATTATTTAATTTTATTAACTAAATAAAAATAATGTAATATAAATGTTTTAAATTAAAAAAATTATATTCTGTACTTTTATTTTTAAATTTTAATATCTTTTATATAATTTCTATTACATTGTCTTTTATATGTTTTTATATCATTGAGATTTGAATGTGTTTGTGTTGTGTTTTCAATTTTATTGTTGTGGAAATTGTTTATATATATATGTTTCATGTAATAAGGGCTTTTTGCCGTAGAATGAATAAATGAATAAATAAATAAAGTAAGTCTTTAAAAATCAGGACTATAATGATCACTTCCACACTACGTTAACAGTCAATAATGATAGGTGTCCAAATGACTGTTTTATTTAACTTCTGATTCTTTAATATTTGCAGCATGAGGAACTTCATCGTAATGAAGTCTCGATTCAGACCTACAAAACTTTTTCAGGAACAGCAGATCGTTATATTTTACTGTTGATATAAGCACATTGCCAAGCTTAACCAGGTAATTTGAATTCACCCTCATTAACTGCCTCCATAGACCGAAAAGAAACTGGTGTGTTGACCACACTTAATTCCCATGGATAATTATTAAAATATCTGTTAAAGATGGGCCGTGGGTGTTCTTTCTGGACTCTAAACTCACGCACAGGTATTATGGGAAAAGGTTAAGTTTTTAGTAAAACGGTTTCAGAAATGCAGTCTAGTCCTTGAACGCATCTTGTGAGCATTAGATGGCATTGAAAGGTTTCGGCCTCAGTCGAGCTCCATGCACATGCTCGGCCCATTCTTCAGGAAGTTCAGTCTTAGCTTTTTGATATCGCTGCTGGTTTGACAGCACGATGGTTGTCAGTGCAAGGCGATGGACATTCATCATTATTGGCGTGAACACCTGTGACATTGATTGTTCTAGCCGTGTAGCCAAAATATTAAAAACGTATTTATCTCGGGACTGCATGCGATATTGCTGAGTTTGTAAACAAGATTTCAATCTACATAGTGACCGAATGGCATTACTAAATTAAGATTTGAATTTTTTGGACATTCATCGTTATTGCAGTGGACCCTTCATGTGTAAAAGACAGTTCACATTGTAAAAATATAAACTGCGTGTTTATATTTTATTTCAGTCATTTTTACAATATTTTGTGTTCAGAGCAAGCAAGAGATGAAAACATATTGTGTACCGACACATTATTTTATTTTATGAGAAATGTTATCCCTGTAGTATTGTCTAAGGGTGGTTTTATTATAGAGGGTGTTGTGTTTTATCAATTAAAAAATACTGAACATGTGAACCGCGCTTTGTCAATCTGGATTGTAACATCGCGGTTTATAAACATAAGCAAAGTTTTTGGGCCTTGCCGATAAATATTTTGGGATTGATTGGAAGAAATCGTGCACAATACATAATCATTTCGCCTTCTGGTAATGTATGCTTCTATCAGTTTATGAATAATTATTACATTGGCTTGTTAATATATATGTACATGTATTCCATAGGTATTTCGGGTCTGTTAAAAAATATTTTGTCTTCCTCTACAAGTAATTTAATAATGTTTCGCTTGGTTTGCTTTTTCCAGATATTTTATTTAAAATAATACCCTTTGATCTTTTTAAAGAATATGATTTTATTAAACGAATTAAAGGTACCTACTTATGTCCATATCTGTGGTAGTTTCAAAGTCGCTCCCATCAGTAAAAAAGTGTCTGAAAACAGATAATATGTTACGCACACATTTTGAGACTACCACAGGATAATATGATAAAAAGGATATTGGACATAGAAATAGGACCCAGAAGACCAGGCAGACCAGTGACCACCTGGAGGACAGGGACCTGAGGGAGGCAGAGCTGCATTCGGATAATGCAGGGGAATGGAGGTCTTGGAGGATAAGGACTAGGAGAGTAGACTCCAAATAAATGAGATAAAAGTGAGGGCAAAGAAGAAAAAAAAAAGGTAGGTACTTATCTACTTACAACAATTCAATGAATACTTACCAGACTTATACCATCTCCCCATGTGTATAACATCAACTCCTATTGAATGATATGGAATCTACTGTCTCATTGCTTATCTTCACTATGCTATTGATCATTTCATTGAGTTTGGATGGGAGTCTAGGTTCGTATTACAAAAATAGGTACAATGGAAATAAAAAGTGGATTATTTTACATTTTTATTTATTTTTCCACATTTATTAAAACGGCATTTTAAAATAAAACAAAATCTAATAAATCATAACGGAAACAAAAGTTTTAACCTGATAACATTCATTATTTTTACTTATGATACCTAGCTTAAAGGCAGTTTTAAAATAAATAGATTTAAGTTCTAATAAAAAAAATAAGAAATAAATGAAAGAGTGCATGAAACATTGTGAAAATGCATACGTATTGAGTGAAATATATAAGTAGCTATTACAATTTGTATTTACTTATTGTTGCATGTTCCTAAAAGATAAATAAAAGATATGAGATTCATAACTAGGTATGTTTCCGTTCAATGAATGAAAGATGCAAACTAATATTTCTTAAATTAGTCAATATGGAAAATAAATGAGAGAAAACTTATTGAATTATCGTTGCGTGAATGCAGAACTATCCTATGTCCAAATGAACTAAACGTTGAGGAGAGTCAATTGAAATAAAGTACAGCGCGGATCAGCGATGACAGACAATGCAAATTTTATAGTTTTGACAAATACCAATATTGTAAGTGTAGCCAGTTTGCAAGTGAGTCTATGAATTACATAATGCAAAACTATCCTATGTCACAAAATAAGACATAGGATTCTTCTGTATGTTAATAAAATACATACCTTTACATAGGTTACTTCTGTTTTAATGTTTTTTTCTTTGTATATAAGGTTTGTACATGGGATACAAATTTGTACTGCATACCGTGAACAAGCATGTCATAAATGACTTTTGGTGGAAAATTTAATTTTACTTAAAATTGGACTTAGGATAGTTCTGCATTCTAGCGACGTTATTCTCATTACCTTTTTTACATTTACAATGGGAGGAGAAGAAAGAATGAACAATTGTTTGTTCGATCACAGCTCTGATGCGGACATTGCTCTTTTTGAAAAATGGGGATCTTTATAGAAACATCAATAATGATACTACCGACGAAATAGTTTGTAATAATTGATGAAAGAGAATAGAAATAATACAATAATTAATATATCACAAGTCTACTGAAAAAAGCAGTTAGCATTTTTTTGGTGTATTAACCCCGTGAGACATTTCTATAAATACAATTTTATTTTTACAATGATATACAAAATAATGTTTTGTATAAGTATAATAATAATAATAATAGTAACCATTAGTACATCATAATATTCATCATTATAATATTATCCAACATCCTAATACAAAACTTACTGTGTAAAACTGTCACTTGAAGATTAATTTCAATCAAATGTTCAACAAAATATTGATGAAGTTCAAAAATATTATTGTTGTTTCGGAAACAGTCATTATCTGCATATCAATTTTTCATTTCATTTCAAAACCAAATACACTAAAAGCGAATTATATTTTTTCTTGCGTTTTTCTATAAGAACCACAATATTATTGAATTGATATCTAATGTTCATTTCACTGTTCATGAATGATCTGTAAATGCAAGTTTGAAAGATTATAAAAATGTGTTTCTTTCAGAATTAATTGTTTTAGTTCTATTTTGTACAATTACTGCAACACATTTTAAAGAGCCATCTGTGTGTAATATTTATAAGTTTTATGGCTGCATCGTATTAGGTGCACATGAAATATTTTTTATCGAGAAATTCATAGATATTTTTCAAAGTTTGCAAACATAGTCAAGACATAAAACTGAAAAAGTATTTTATTGTGAAATACTTAATTATTAATTATTATTAATCAGGTAATAATTCATTGGCATACATTACTTGATTCACAATACTTGCAGGTTTGTCTCCAAGTGACAGTTCATATTATTATTTGTATATTTTTGTAAATATAATAGGTATAATATTATTCCATTATGCTTTTTACTTTCTACTGTTGACTAGACAATCATTAGGTATATTAGAATATTAATTAATTAGTCAGAGATACAGTACGTAGGTAAGTACAGAAAGAATAATATCATCACAACCGCCGAACAATGGCTGGTCTGCATTTTGACAGCTGATCTGTGCAGAAACTATACTGTTAAATCATTAACACAATATAATAAATTAGTTTTGTTAATTTAACACCATATTTAGGTAAATACTATTTCACTCAGTTATTTTGATATACCTAAATATAAATAGCCTTTTTATAGCTTAATACATTAAAATAAAATACAAACATTTTCGGTGATATTGCAGGTCCTCCATTGTTCCACGATTGCCACAACGATAACAATAATAATAGTGTTCAGTAATAGTAGATAATAGATAGGTTTAATAAGAAGATAATAAATACAATAGCTTAAAATAGTAGGTGTAGGTAATACATACTTATAATAGATAATAGGGATATACATATTAATAATAATAACATTTAATTAATAGAGGGATTAAGAAATATAAGAGCTTGATTAAAAAATATTAAAAAAAAGATTGATAAGTACACTAAAAGAGAAAAGGTATATAGAATGTAAATACACAAAAAGAGAACAGAAAAAAGTTGCGTATGTAATTTTAAAAGTGATTTGTTTTTGGAGATTCAAAGCCCTTTGCACATTTTAGTAATATGTGTTTTACATGAACAAAATTACAATAATTACGTACCTATGTAAGAATTTTTTCTCTTATGTATGTAAATATAACTGTATTCATAATTTCACTGTCCAGTTCCGTAACTCAATGAGTAGAAATGTCTTGTATTTGAGAAATCACCATTTTTGTAATTTTGGTATACAGTGGTGCCTCACACAACGAACTTAATTCGTTCCAGGAGCAAGTTTGTTATGCGAAAAGTTCGTTATGTGAAACGCGTTTTCCCATAACAATACATGTTAAAAAAAATAATTCGTTCTGTAGCATAAAATATGCTAAGATGACATAAAAAAGATAAATTTTTTGTTATTATTTTTATTTAGATACATCTAACAAAAACATATTTTTTTTTTATTTTAAAACAGACTAAGTAGAGTCTACCGAATCTTGCACATCTTCATCCATTTTCTGCTTTTTGGCCGATGGTTTCATGAAAAACCTGTCCAAAGTCGTTTGTTTTTCTCTTTTCTCCAACATCTACCGGAAATAACGGACAAGAGTATCGGAGTAAAGATCGTTGATCCTGTTTGCTTCAGCTGAATCCGGATAGTGGGCAGCGATCGTGGAAGCTCGGGCGACTTCGTTGTGTGAAGCGAAGTTCGTTGTATGAATCGTGAAATGAACGAACAGGAAGTTCGTTGTGTGCAGCGTTCGCTGTGCGAGGCGTTCTTTATGCGAGGCGTTCTTTATGCGAGGCACCACTGTACTTATTTGTATTGTGCTTTAAAAACATAACAGAAAGTGAAGTGTACTATATAATAATCACACCGTAAGAAAAGACATACATTTTTTTTGTTCCATTCAACGGTAAAATAATTTGAAATACTTATTTGTGGAATTCAAAATAGGTACCTACATTATTTTTTTTTATTTCATAATTAAATATTTAATATACATATACAGGGAACCATGTATTTTTTATAGTAATTTGTTTGTGGAATTGAAAGAGTAGGTGTATACATATCCTCCCTCTTCTGACTAACTGTCGTATCTGACATTTTTGGCGAAATCGAGTTATGATCACCATTGTGTATTTACTGCATGTTCTCACTGAAGATCACACCTGTAACTGTTACCGTTATCCTGGAAAAGCTATCTGATTTGTTGTCAAATTTATGAATTATTCTAAATAAAATGTGTTGTGTCTACTAATTCCTCAAAATTTCATCACAAAAATGATTCTGAGATATATAGGTACAAATAAAATAATGAAATATATTTACACTCTATGATATAACTAGGAGAGACGAAAATATGCACGGCAAAACACAAAAAATGCTCTCCTGAACAATTTACATTTAGGCAGATACGACTGTTAGTCAGAAGAGGGGCAATATTACAAATTAAATCATAATTTTTGTCTTTTTTTAGTTACGGAACTGGATAGTCAAATTATTGCATTACAGAAAATAACAAGACTACTGAACATTTTTGTAAAAATGTATAATGCTTCAGATAGTAAATATACTGACAGACGATACAATGGGAATATACTTTTTATAAAAAGGATCAGTTATCAACAGTGTTGCCAGGTTCGAACGGTTCGGTATTCTACCGAACCGTTCGGTATTTTAGCACCGTGTTTGGTATGACAAAAATACCGAAGTATGGGCGGTTCGGTATTTTTTTCTGATTAATTTTTCTCCCTAATAAACGACGTAAGCCCTAACTTGAAACAGATAATTTAAACGATAATGGCAGTACCAATGTAGTAATGCTTATGTGGAAAGAGTAGAGTATATAACTGGACGAACAGCCGTAATAAATTAAGTGTGGACATGGTGGAGGCTGAATTATGTATATGATGTAATTTCAGTCTGACATATCGCGAAATGCATGGGGCATTTAAAGCAAATAAGACATTGCTGGAAGCGTGCATTAGTGAGAAAAAATATAATATTTATAAGTTAGGGTAGCTAGTTGCTCTTGTGCAATGGTACTTTGTATTTTAAGGTCATAATATAGATCAACGATTAAAACTTTTTGTGCTCAATGTTCGGTATTTTTTTGGAAAAGACCTGGCAACCCTGGTTACCAACTGGGATTAGCAATATGACTATTAATTTTCAACACATATTAGTGAAATGCGTAAATGGTTTTAGAGTGTTTAAATTTGATTCACATAAAATAAATCTCGGTCATATTAATTCTGAAAGATTACTTCATCAATGAACAATGACATTCATACAAACTAAAAATAAATTAAATTTACTAAGAGTTTAATAAAAGAGAACATTATGTTCAGATGGAAGATACATGTCTTATATTTTTCCTTTTGATACAATGAAAATAGTCTAAAAAAAATTCTTATAAATTCAACACTTTTCGGAAACAATTTTCAATAGGTACCTCCGATACCCTTTGATGATAACTTTTTGTAAAGTTTTTCCAGAGGTAGGCAAACAATAATATGGTACAAGAGGAATTTTTCAAATAAATATAAATACTACAATTTCTTTATTCACTAAGCGCTGAACACAGTTTTGTATCTCCATCATTTTATTAAACAAATATTCAACATTGTTTTGAATAACTTTTAAAATATCTAATTACACATAGTTTCGAATTAAAGAAACACTCAAAACAATTTAATTTCCTTTGTTCGTCTTTCTATGAACTCTCTTGTTAAATAATTATTCTACTGCTTTAAAATCTTTTCTTAATAATTTATAACAAAAATAATCTTACATTATTTAACATTCATTATTACAAAATATTTTGTTGGACATCAGTATCGTAATCAAAACATACATACTAACTTTTTTAACTATAATAATATATATACATTAATATTATTTAAATCATATTGTTTTACATTGAGATCATCTATATTTACATATAATTTTGAAAATCTACTTTAATTTTAGTAATTACACTACAGTGAAAATAATAAATCACATTTATAATTTGTTTTCTCTAACACATTTATTATAAATAGTTACATGTAAGATTTGATTTGACAATGAAATGATAAATTAAAAACTCAAGAAGTGATGAATTTGCCAGCTTGAAAAGTTTAGTAAAATAATATGCATTTCAAAGGAAGACTAATTCAAATAAAATATCATCAACGTACAGTAATACAGGAAATATTTCTGAGGTGATAAAATACAATAATTAATTTATGAGATTAAGGCAAAGTTATTGAAGGTGAAACAGGAGATTTAAACACAGGGTCTCTCAATTGTAAGTCCAAGACTGAAGCATCAGGCAGGAATCTGTAAGGTATTGTATTCTCTTTGACAACGGGCTTCTAAACACTTCTAATTCACTGCTTGAACAGAAATTAAAATAATATAAATGCATTTGATAAAATATATCACAACTTGATACTGTTTTTGATTTAGGAACTTAGCCACTTCTCAAATATGCAAAGAAACTTATAAAAAAAGTATAGTTCCAAGAAAAAAACATGCATCTTTTTAAACTCATATTAAAGATTAGATTATTATTATTATCATAATGTAATAACAGACATATCATTTAATTTCATTCTTCTGTACACAATATTAATAATATGCGGCTAAATAAATACACTTTTGGCTAAATATCACACATTGCCAATTTACAAATTATGCATTATTTAAATCTAATAATTATAATATTAAGTGCATACTATAATCTTGTAGAAATGTATATCTTTTATAATATAAAACAAACAAAATCATAGGAATATTTAACTGAAGCAAAAAGATTTAAACACAACAATTACTTTGTGTCTATTATTTAAAATTTTCATTTCATAATATTTTACAGAAGTGTCGCATCAAAGGATATTCTGGTTAGTTTGATATACGTACAAAAACAATAACAAAAAAACATGATGCAATACAATTGCATTACTTCAATAACATCACATTCTGTGATTTTTCAAAATACGGTTATGAGATTTGCATAATATGGATTCATAAACAAATAATTTGTTTTGAGTAATAAATTTGAACAGTAAACAACAAATACTAAACAAAATTTTGGAGATAATATTATACAACTGAAAAACTATGATTTCCTTTTTATCTACAGTTTTTTTACAAAAATTAAAATAAAAATTTTGTTTTAATTACATTTTAGTGCCATATTATATAATACATATAAATAATAATGTACAATTAAAATATTCATACACATATTTTTAAAATATTTATATTATCAGAGTACATTGATTATTGCTTTTGAACGCACATGCCAATAGATTTTTTCTTTTTTTACAGATCATAAATTATTTTTCTCGTCATTATTTTTATGAATTTTCAAATTAATTAATTAATTAAATTGTAAAATGCAAAATATAATATCTATCATTCAATAGGTCATTTGGACGGATACACTACATCAAAGTATAAAGAATAGCTAATCCTTGAAAATCAATACAATTCTTATTCACTGTGTCGGTGTTTAGGTAGTTGAATTCCATATCGAAATAAATAAAACAAGCGTTTTATTCTACTATTGATTTAATTTACGAGAGAGACGTCTTTCGTCTTATGAGGACATTGTCAACGTCAAAGATTGACAATGTCCTCATAAGACGAAAGACGTCTCTCTCGTAAATTAAATCAATAGTAGAATAAAACGCTTGTTTTATTTATTTCGATTTGAATACAATTCATAAAAATTCTTACTTCGAATCCATAATATCTATGAAGGGAAACAACTCTTGTTTTGCAAAGCATAATTTTGTTTATAACATTGTTTCAAAATTTAAGATTTGTTTGGTTTAATCATTTACCTTTTCTGTTAAAATTTTATTTTGTGAATAATTCAACGAAAGGTTTCCTTTTGTCAGAAATCACAAAAAGCATATTTAATTGACGAAAAAAACATGAATGCTTGAGACAAAATGCCTAATTTTTAATCTGTTACAAATTATATTTTCCAGATAATGGCACACACATGCGAATAGTATATTATTTTATTAGAAAATACACAGTATAAATTACTCCTTTATAGACACCTGTTTGATTAATTATCTTATCTAAAAACACCCATTAATATTTTGTTATATAACCTATATGTACAATTCATAATTTATTTATTTGATCTATTACAGAAACATTACGTAAGAATATTATTATGCATTAAAAAATCTAATTTATTTTTACCAGCAAATATTTTTCATATTTTTGTTGTTGGCAGCATTCGATAAAATAAAAAATTGAAAAATAATATAGAAAATAGACCATTAAAGGTCACGTGGTCTTGTCTATGGATTTGCTTTTGCTTGGGGGGCAAACAGTCAGATTGCGCAAATCATCCTTGTAGGATGTTATGCCATAAGAGAAAAAAAAGAAAGTCAGACGACAAAATAATAACAAAATCGACACTGACAGTTTTTTTGATTATTAGGTATTCTTTAGGCGTTCCACCTAATATTACACCATAATCGTCTGTTGTGTTGGGATGCCTGATGCCCCTCAATGATTTTTCTGTGACGTCATCCTTTAATGGTCTATTAGAATTAGAGTGATTATAATTACAAAATATAAATCTACGAAGTAATATAATTCTATGGAAAGAAGGTAGTTCATTTTCGTTTTTGGTAATAATTTGCTTCTCCAAAACATGAACAATTTTTATCTGTTATCTATGTAGTTCGATATGATATTATGTAAACAATAAATTTGACAGAGATTTTTGTCATTTTAGTACAGGGCATACAAATTTAAAAGTTTATATCAAATATTTTTCAAAACAAATTGTTAAAAATAAGCGTGTTTTCAAATTCTTGCATAATATTCTATAACAGATACACAGACAACTATCTTATTTTGAAAGGACACATTCATCTACTTGTTTAACCAACTAAATATAGTATAAACATTATAATGGTGAAAATTATAAATTAATTGTTCTCTCAAGAAATCCGTATTAAAATTACAACAAACCAATATATCGCTGCATAGATAATTGTAAACTTTTGAACACAATAATTGTTATAACTACTACTATTTCTTCTGAGCCACTCGTTGAGGATATTTTCAGACTTGGAGACTCTTCTAGAAGCTGTGACTGCGAGCATGAAGATAGCTTCCGTGGAGCCTTTGGGATTACGAATGAGGAGGGAATATTCTCCGCTGTGTTGGAGACCAACAGGAACTATAGTAAGTTCTGCCATCCAACAATCTGGAGACGTCGAATTCTGAAAGATTTTAAAAAAGTCAATAAAATAATTTTACAGTTATCATATCTACCTATACATAATTAATTTGATACTAAGCCGGCATGCAATGTTTTTCCAAGTTTGAATTTGTAATTCGCTCAAGTGTAGGTACTCTAAACAGCCTCACAAAAAGTAATATAATTGTACTGTAGAGACGGAGTAAGTCACCATTAAGATTCGAATCCAGGATCTTCGGATTGAAAAATTGAGGCGTAATCATCAGAAAATTGACCATCTTATTTGAAATAATGATTTCACAGTTCAAGCTCCATGATTTATATATCCATCTGGATTATGGCTTTTTGATCTGTGATTTTTTTACTACTAACTTTGTTGGACTGATATAACATGCTTAGAAGTGAGTAGTTCCATCCCTCCCAAGTAAACAGGCTCGGTTTACACTATATTCGGTGTATTTTTAAGCTTAATTTTCGCTGGGGGATCCTTCCTGTCAACTGATCTCAACTGTACTGAACTGCTTCCGCTTAAAAAAAGTTGGGTTTGCCTTTGATCTTAACCTAACCTCTTATATTATTATCATATGTACATCATTTTGTGAAACACGATCATCCAGGCTGCTAGGGAAGAGAATATATGTTCATGATCATAAAAAATGTTCCTTACCGTTGCATTATGCACCACAATACTCCCATGCATGTCGCCCATTCTGTAAATCCTGTTACCAGCTATCCACATCACTCTAATGGGAGCTGGGTTGGCACAGAACTCAGCTGAGAGGTGTGCACTGCTGCCTTCGTTGGCCAGGACTGTCCTGTTGGACGGAAACACTGTTGGACCACCTGAAAAAAAGTATTTTAATGTTTTAATTGTTTTGAGTCATGTGTTAAATAAATAAAAATATCTACGTTACTTTTTGTAAATGCCACAAAAGTTCTATGCAATACGTTAGTTCTCTGGTTACCATACTTATGGAAAATGCTGTGATGGTATAGGTGTATATTAAAAATAGCGCAGGCTTAGATGAGCTTTGTGTTACTTGAAAGAACATAATATCTAAGAATGATGTCCATTTGTCGTCATAAGGACGTTTTTGCTAGTGACTATATTCCATTTTCAAAAGTAGGAGACAATATAATAGTGAGGTCACTTCATTATCTTTTTCGTCGAGTGAAAATTCGTTGTAGAGGATTTGTATACAAAGGTACCTTATTCATTAAAAAAAGGAAAGCAGTCACAAATTATTCCACCAAAATAATTTTAAAATTCTACAATACTGTTTTTAATACGCATATTTTTTAGTTTCCGAACTTTTCAATGAAAAATAAAAAAAACAATAGTGTGTTAAATACAATCGCGAGAAATTAAATTAAAATAATTGAATTATATGCAAAAAATAATAATATAAAAATCCGAATGGCGTAGAACAGTGAAAATAAATAATAAAAATAGTAATAATTCATATTGATAATAATCTTATTAGTTCTCTCTTAATATGGAAATATGGCGTTGTTCACTGGGCAGGGTGAAAAATTTGCACGTTTTTATTTAATTTTTCTCAATTATATTTTTGTCTGTTCTTTTGTACATCTAATATGGATGTCCTCTATAGACTTGTTTATAAAAAAAACAGCGAGAATTATACTTTATTTAGAAAAATGCATTCAAATAAGATATTATCAATCAATTTTACTATCTCCTATAATCTCACGCCTCTCCCAGTTAGAGTAGGCAGGAAAAATGGAATGCCAAGTTGATTTATCCTCACATAATTCTTTCGCTTCCTAAACATTTATCCAGCTTCTCATACATGCTCTCCGATTTGTGAGTATTGCATAAAAATCCAACTGAATAATTCCTAAACACGATATAAATCTTGTCTTGATCTTAATCCAACGATGCGCGATGCGACTATAGTAAAAAATACGTGCATACCAATCTCTCGATAGTGGTAGCGCGGTATTTTTGACTTTGTGCATCGTAGGATTAAGATCAAAACAAGATTAAGATCGTATTTAGATTGTGTCAAGAGTAACCTTGTTGTTTATAATATTTCACGAAATATTTTTTCCATGACTATCACAGAAAACGATTGTTATAAACTTTTCGAGTTGTCACATAAAACCATTTTATACAATGTACCTACTCATAAATGTTTCAGAAGCTGGAATTTTAAGGGGCGGGCAATAGTAATAATTTATCACATTTAGGACATTCAATTTTACAATTATTAGTATGAATAATCTTACGAAAAATCTTATTTTAATGGCACAAAGAGAATTTTCATAACAAGCAGTTAGCGCATTTGCGCCGTGATAGTATACCTACATGAAACGAATTTAGTTATTTTTCGATGTCAATAAAAAGTTTCTCAACTGGACGGTCTTCCATAAAATATGTCCTTCCTGGGCAACACCGAGCTAGTGTAAATTTAAAATAGCACAACATGTCCTCACGCAAATGTGATTTTAATGTGGAGCGCGTGACAAGAATTTAAGATAATCCATGGACCGATTTATCTATATATCACCCCGATCCTGTGCAGATTCTAGGGGTTGATTAATAATAGTAATAAAACCAGACTTGGGTCTTAATTTGTTCATCTGTTAACCGTTAAATAACGAAGATATTTTTTTTACGTTAACAGCAATTTTTAAATGTTCACGTTAAGTTCCTGTAAAAAATACGTTCCTTAAATTAAGGCCATTTACTTATTGATTTGATTCTACACATTATCACGTGTTGAAAGTGTTGAAATACTTGGTTTGGATTGGCCAGAAGTCTTGGAAGCATCGGTGGACAGGGATCTCTGAAGGAAGTACCTACCGAGGCGCAATGGGCTCCCGACCCAACTAGGGCAAGGGGAAGAAGATGTATATATTATGTATGTACATTGTCACAAAATTTTGTTTAGATATTTCTCATGTTTAATATATAAAAAGAAATCACACCATGTTGCAAAAATATTTATATCCAATATATTGGATTACGACGGGAGTAAAATTTTTGAGAAATTTAATATAATGGACTAAGTAACGTACCTACTTATTTTGAAAAAAAAATTAACAATTTAATGAGGACATTTTTATGTATTTCTTTGCCATATATTAATTTATCTGGGGGATCACTGCAGTACTTCCTCTAAAGATCCTTGTCAATAGCAACTGCTTCAAGGATCTCTGGTCACCCAAAGTCTTTTAACATGTATGCACGTTTGATACTAATAAATTATCCTTGCTAGCTTCTCATGGAAGAAGAAGTAATATTTTTTTTTGGTAAAGGATGAATGAGTAATAAAGTTAAATCTTTCATTAACTGTGCACAACTTCAGCGATATCTTACAATGTCAGCCTCCTTTACTACTGTGAGTAGGCACAGGAGCGCCCCTCACTTAACATGACCAGACTATTCTGGTTAAATATTCTACGTACGATCTGTATATTCCTCATGCCCACCCTTTGTACATAATACCCAACTATAGTCCGGGTAGTCAATATTAGGTAGTACGATTTACTTTTCGATAACTTTGATGTTCATTTGTAAAACAATGGATAGTAAAATTTCCTCTTTTTTCCTATTTTTAATTAGGTATATATTCCGGGGAGTATCCGGCAAAAATCCACACTTTTCCGTGAGTTTTTGAGTGTCCTGTAAAAGGTAGGTGTTCGAAAAAATAAATAGATTTTAAATTTTAAACTCAGCGATGATGTTTACCACCCATCCTGAGTGTTTTAATTTTTGTTGGCACGGAAAGGACAGCTTGTATACTTTTTACATGCAGCTGGTCTGCTGGCTACCCCACTTGTGGGATATCCCGTTATGCAGTTATCAACAGTTGAAATGTTGAACTACACGTGAAAATATTTTATTTAAGTATCTAGAAATTCTTAAAAATAAAACACTTATATTAATAGGTACTTCCACAGTGATTTTATTGAATGCAATCCAGCTTTCATGATCTTCTGCTCTCATCATCAGACCAACTTAAAGTGAAGTAATTTTAATACAAGTTGTTATGGAAAAAAATTCTAAACAACTTCTATTAGAAAATAATTTCTTCACTTTACGTTAGCCTGGTGATGGGAGCGGAAGCTCTTGAAAGCATGCTTGCGACCTATAAAGGCACTATGAAAGTATTAAATATAAGTGTTTTATTTTTAATACTTTTTCACAAACTTCCACCAAGTACCGTCGGTTGACAACGTTGACTATCTAGAAATTAATTAATATATTTACAACAGGTATATCTTTAAAAACTATCTAGCATATGGGTGTTTGAGACATTTAAGAATATTTTCAAAATGATCATTGTTTCATTTTTGTATAGTCATGATTGTGACGTGATTTGAAGAACACCTTGTCATGAGTTTGACACAGGGTGACAGTTCATAGGGATGAGGTGGATAGAGGACTGTACAGGGTGTTGTTAGTTACGTAGGTACTGTAGATATAAAGTGTGTTTGGATACTAGGTACTATGTATACATACAAACTGTAATGTAGTACCTACCAAATATAATAACAATGTGTACACAGTAGGTAGATACTTACGCACTAGGTATATATTGTATATGGCTACACTATTTAATCTAAATTATTATGTACATACATACATGTACACTGGTCTGTTATTTCCTTAGAAGTAAGGTATGATTTCAGCAATATAATTAATCTCAATATTTCTTCAGCGGTCACCAACTAGGTAAAATAATTTAAATAAAAAAGATGATAATAATAATATGGACGATTTGTATTTGGTACCGTTTAATGATCCGTGACCATCTCAAGGGCGCCGTGAATTCTCCTGAACAGTAATGTTTTCAGCTTGCTCCTGAATGTGGCAGTAGGTTGGTTCTGTCTTAAATCCGCTGGTAATCGGTAGTTTGCCCCGCGACGCCGAAGCTCCTCAGAGTTACAATCCATTGGATTGGTCTAGTCTCTTTAATTCTACGTTTGTGCCGCAGTTCATGTTCTTCTTCACTTGGTCTATTTAGGTGTCTCTTAGTTGACCTCTATCATTTCTGCCTTCAGTATTGACCTCTGGCTTGGGTGCCTGATATGGTGCCGTGTATTGTGGGCAATCCAGTTAGCTCGTTGTTGCTGTTTTTTTGTTTGTTTTATAACATATTATGGAACCATAGATTTGATCTATGGATAACATATTATTATATATACAACAAGAAAAATCTTACTGGAATCATTACAGCTTCAAGTCAATGCTATTCCAGAAGAAAGTGTAAGGCAATGCCTTTTTTATATTACTTATGGAAAAGTATCGAAAACCAGTGAATGATGCCCAAATTTAGCCATTATCTGTTACAAGTGCTAATCAAGGTCGTAGCAAGCTTTTTTCTTCACTTTTTTATAGCAATACATTTTGCACTTACCGAGTTTACAATATGAGCTCAAAGTGAAAAAGACTATGTAAAATGCGTATCGTTTCATTTTTTCTTGTGGGTAAAATAGGGCAATATCTCTTTTATAAAACATATCAAAAGTATCGAAAACGAGTGAATGATACCTACATTAACCCATTGCCCGTAACAAGTGCTACTCATGGTTGTGTAGCAAGTTTTTCTTCACTTTTTTTAAAGCGATACCTACATTTTTCACTTGTCAAGTTTACAGTATGAGCTCAAAGTGAAAAAAAAAGTAAAATTTGTATCTCTTTATTTTCTCTTGTAGGTAAAATACACAGGTACTAGAATCACGGATTTGATCAAAATAGTGTGTAAGGGAACATAAAAATATTTCAAGTTGGTACTTATCTCACGTTTGATCTAATAAAAAAAGTATGTCGAGCAATCACTTTCACACATCGTAAGGAATAGGTTATAGAGAGTTGCCTACCTCTTGGTAATGATATTATTTCAGTCACAAATCTCTCAGACAAATCGTTTAGTTTTTCCAACTTTACTTTCTAAGCACACTAATATCAAATAACTCTGCTCACTCTTTATCATGTCAGAAAAAAATATAGGTAGTATTATTCTGGGTGAGTAATTCACACACATAAGTAGTAATAATAATAAACATGGTAGAGCAAAAATAAAATAACATAAAATCCAGAGGAAATATATTTGCACATAAATCGGCAGTTTGTAGCAGCTTATTTGTAAGCTCTCTAGTGATGAGTGGGCTAATAATAACATGGGTGAAAATAGCAATCGCTGATATTTTAATCATAACCAATAATGCTTTCGGTCCGAGCATATTTGATGAAGTAAGTTAGTATTCACTGGGATTGTGTTATTTTTAATTAGTTTTCAGTTTTAGGAAAACGATTTGTTATTTTAAATTTGTCGTTATTCAGTTGTTTCTTTACTTATTACGGATGAACCAGTCTTGAAGATAAAAAAGTTTCCTAAACGTCACTAAATTTATTTGTGTTTATTGAAAAAAATACTTCAGCTTTTTTTTCATGACTAAATGATTCTTACAAGAAGTCAATAAACTCGTTTTCATAATCTTGTGTTTCTTAATGAATAAGGTCGATTTTAGCTCGATTATAAAATTTCACAAAATTATTCACATCTACAAATAAATTCTAAAAGGTAGAATTTACATAAAGTGACGGAAATGATAGAACGATGGATGTGTAAAAAATAACCATGTATTATTATTCCATGATTTCAGCGTGTATTCCAAAAGATGATATTACGAGGTAAGCTAATTCAGTTAATTTTATAAGTTATTTTTCACACTGTTATTTTTATAATAAGCATCTCTGAACCACCCACGAAGTTTTGGTTAGTATTATACTGGTGTATGAAGTTAAGGATTGGTTGGTATGAAGATAACTTAATATTTTATTGCTTGAACGTGACGAGAAGTGGAACGGTCAGGTCATAGCTAGTTAGTAACTCATGTTATGAAGAAAACAACTACGAGACAAAAATGTTCATACAAATATAACCCCTAAGGTATTAGAGTATAAAGTTTATATTTTCATTAATTAATTTTTGTGTACTGGTTGGTTCTGTATCAATTCAGTAGAGTTGACAACCTCCTGGTACGCGAGCTGTGATTAATTATAATTATTGTTGGATGGGACAAGGGTGGAATCCTTGATTAATTGATTTCACATTTAATTTACAATTCATTACGTGGACAATATAAATTAAAATAAAACCATTGTTATTATTTTTACGTAACAAAACAAAATGTAAATTTTAGAAATGTGAATTTTTTGGTTAATTGTTTTATTAAGTTTTGAAAATGTTTGAATTCAGTTGTAAAATTTTGCAATTTATGAAATTAAATTTGTTCTGATATTTGACATCTTGTTCTTAATTTAATTTCCAATTGTCGGACAGCGCAGTTTTTCCAGAGTTGAATTTTAACTTTCTGTATATAATTAAATAAACGCCCTTGGAAATACTCCACAAATATCGAATTATTAGAGAAATATCCCTAAAAGCACGAGTTCTTCGCAATTTTTATGTTAAAATAGGAAATTATGTATAAAAATTGTATAGTTGTTTTTAATGTATGTACCTATATATTTTATGTGTATAATATTATTTCAATAAGCAATATTTGAATAAATTTGACTATTTTATATCGATATTTATTGTCATATGACATTTTATCTTTTATTACTTTGATTTATCAAATTTTATCCAATCTCTATATAATTTAATAAAGGTAATTGTTTTATTCTATTTCTATCGTTGTTTTGTTCAACTTACTGCAATTTTGTTACATCTTAATGTTTGTTTTTTTAAATTTGTACCAATTCACATTTTATTATTTTTGTCTGTCAAATTGTGTTTTTTTTACTTTGTTATATGTTTTACGTGTAAAAGGCTCACGCCGTGTGAAGGGATAAATAAATAAATTTGGATTTAAATATAAACACGCCTAAGATTCATATTTTCAACTAAATCTTCACGTTAATAAAAAGTACTACTTTTTAATTTGATTTCATAATGCTACCCAAAAACTGAGCAATTTTTCTAAATTTGTAATTTAAAAACATTCCACGAAATGCACAAAAGTACATACATACATCACGCCGCTATCCTCGCGGGGTAGGCAGAAAGAATCGAGCGCCCCTTCTATCCTTGTATACATCTTTCGCTTCCGTCACTGTCATACAATTCCTCATGCATACTCTCCTGTTCAATATGCTCAACACATGACCGTCCTGTAGGATTTGATTTAAATGATCTTGCCATTTAATCCTCGGACGTCCACGTCTCCGCGCAACATTCCTCTCGGCCAAATAAATGTTTCTCTGCACAAAAGTAAGTTATTAAAAAATAAATACACCTTGATTCTGATTATATATTTTTTTTCGAAATAACCGGTCTAAATATTGAACTCTTGTACCTATAGTTGTTGAGAAAAATGAACAAATACATACTTATCTGATCAATGTGTCTATTCATTTTCACAAGCAAGAGATAATAAAAATGTTTTTAGATAATGATTTTGTTTCATATCCTGTAAAAATAAATATTCCGTGGAGTTTCCATCAAAGAGTGGGCCACGCACTTTTTTGTACTAGTTTTCAAGTACCCTGCAAAAAACAGGTACCTACTCGAAAGACATTTCAAATCTTCAATTTATTGATGAGGAATACCACCCATTACGGCTGTCTTATTTAATGTTGACACGTAGAACACAACTAGCATGTTTCTAACGTCTAATTAGTCTCCTGATGGTTACCCACTTCTGGGAGATACGATGAAGGTATATATAGATAGAAAAATAAATCAAAATTGTTATCATATTTAATGGAATCTTAACCTTTTCGGACTACCGTGTAATAAATCAAATCTTTTATCAATTCAAAAACATTGTTGATTGACAAGATTTATTACATTTTGTGGTTTCAAAATCTCTTTGAATGTTGCGAGTCGATTTGTCATGAATATTTATTATTATTTGTTTTTAACTGGATTTCCGACAAGAATTAAATGGATTATTTCTGAAATTGGTTTGATTAAATGATACTCATAATTTGTTTTGGATTAACAATTGAACCTTTTAATCTATGACTTGTATTTATTTCAAACAAATTTTAAGCCAGTGGAAGTGATTATATTTATAATTTCTGTGAAGCTGAAATGGTAACAAATAAAAATAACATTTATGAAAAACTTTTGCTTTTGAAAGTTGAGCTTTGTTTTTCCGTCTTTAAATTCCTGTTAGCTATATTATGACCTTCCTTGGATAAGATGCTATTTTCTAGTTCCATGCTAGGTACTATCGATATCGGATATTGCGCTTGCACCTTCCCGATATAGGCTCTATGAGGTTATATAAATATTTATTTTTTATTCTTTACTTATACATTGATTACACGCAACTTTACATAAAAATACATTGAATAAAATCAATACTTCGAGAGTGAGTTTATCGTGAATCAGAATCAGTTGATTCACTGTGTCGGTGTTTAGGTAGTAGAATTCCATATCGAAAAAATAAAACAGGTGTTTTATTCTACTAAAGATTTTATTTTGTGAGAGAGACGTCTTTCGTCTTATGAGGACATTGTCAATCCAATGTCCTCATAAGACGAAAGACGTCTCTCTCACAAAATAAAATCTTTAGTAGAATAAAACACCTGTTTTATTTTTTCGATACAGAATCAGTTGATTAAAATCTGCCATGAATATAAGTATGCAATGAGGTTTGTTTCTTCCTAATTTTCCTAATTTTCCCAAAAAGTACGTCAAAAGTGAAATAAGTTGAAATAACTTTATTTGTCGGATATTTATCAAGGAGTCCTATTTATCCGTTTAGGTGATAATTTATTTATATTTCAACTCTCTCTAGTGTAGTACCACTGTGCCAGTGTTGGCATCTCCGACAAAAGTGAAATAACAGAATTATAATATATTAACAACAATGATAGATATTCAAAAATTTTGGACATTATTTTTATGACATACAATCATATTTCTAAAAGCCGCTTAAAGATTATTATTCTGTAAATTTTAGCAAATTCTAAAATTCAAATATGAACCGTTCCTTCTAAAACTCAAATTCAAATGAATTCGAAGAGAGATAAGACCAAATGTTAGAATAATAATACATGTAGAATGTACGTTATACTGTATAGCATCTACCCAGCACACAGATACCGTGTTAATGTTGCCATTAAATAATATTATCCGCCGACAAAGGGTTAACTACTATCCATAGATAAAGACAGTAACAATATAATATATGGAGTGCCTACCTAGTAGGTTCCTACTTTAATAATGAAGTGTATTATAAAATGGTTCTGAGATAAACATTTTACCTACGCGTCTACTTTTTGTCATCACGTTGACTATCTATATGAACATCATATAAATAAAATGTCTGATAGTACTAACTAAAAACAAAAATGTTGTTTTTTTTGCCCACAATTAATGCTACACTTCTCCTCTTTACGAAAGACTATTCATAAGAGAGCAAAATCAGAGCGTTAAGAATGTCGTGGGAAGAGTTTTGCTCCTAGAAAGAGCATCAAAAAATGATTTGATTAAATGTGATTATTATTATTACACTACCAACGACATCTATTGTTTTGTGTACTCTACAAAGTTTGATATTTGAATTTTTCAAATAGAATAACAATTGACTAAGACAAAAGTTTATTATGGTGAAATCATTTCTTAACAATGGCAATACTATATGAAAATAATACAATCAAAACGAGTAGCACCTTGATGATACTTAATACAACTACCATGCAATTAAAATTTACTATTCTCTATGGTATCCTTATCAAATAGGGTTGAACAATACATTCATAATGAGATCGATTAATTCAGTAAATTTCTTTAGTCGATTACACGATATTACACCTATAACGCATTACCGCCAATATTATACAGAAAAAAATTGGCGTCGTTTGGAAAGGTGATTACCCCCGATCAATACATATCATAAAAATTCATATTCTAATTAAAATAAAAACGTTAACATCAGATGTTTTAGGAATGGATGGAATAAGGAATTAATTTCTTAGTTCCTTGATCACTTCCGTTTCCATTGATTATATTGATAAGCGCATTATTATTATGTTTTGTTACCAGTGTATTTTTTAAGCAAATTAGCTCAATTGATTTATGTGTAAAAAAACTAGGTTTTCATCATGCGACATCAAAATTCAGAAAACGCAAATCATTGATATTAACATAATTTTAAATTAAAAAGCAATAAGTAAGTATATGGTAATAAACAAACATTCTTATATATATCACGATATAAATAAGAATGTTTGTAAATAAAAGATTTATGTTAAATCGATGTTATAGTAAAATTATCTTTCGACGATGTGTGAACATCACTAAAAACTATGAACGAGTGCCTATGGTCCCATTCTATTTAATACGAAGAAAATAATTACGTATGTTAAGGGTAAATTAATTTGAATTTGGAACACTAGAACTATTCAAACTTTAAATAAAACAATCATGGCCATACATATGTACTATTGTACATACTGTATTTAAATTTCGAATAATAATATTCTGTTATTATAAACTTGTTCTATTATGCGTTCGAAAATTGAGTCACATTTGGTGGAATGAATATTAGAATGTTCTTTGTAGGTTTTGAATTTTAATGTCGATATTTAAAATCACATTGTTATTTTGTATATATAATATATATATATATATATATATATAAATTTTGTATATATATAATAATATTCTGCATTAAATATTTTTAATGCAGAAATGTCAATCATAATATATAAAAAAGAAAACCAATTTTAAGAGAAAAATAAAATAACAGAGTTCTCTGTACAAAGTAGAAAAAGAAAATCAAGTTGATGAAATTCTACCATTTGTCACATTCTCATAACAAACTCTTTGTTGCAAATTGTTCACATATACATATATACAAAATATTTCTTATAGATATAGTATATCCTTTAAGTTTGAACGAGAAAGAGATTTGCTCAAGTTTATGTACTTTTTAATACTAGGATAAGGTACTTTGGTACTTCATTTTCTTAATCTGAAAATAATGATTTTGATAATTTTTGAATGAATTCGAATTCATTCAACCGTCGTTAGAGTACAGTTCCAATCTCGAACGAAATGGTATGAATTATAAATAAAAAAAAAACCTAAACTTTATCACGGTTTTCCAAGGTTTTTAGAAATCATAATATTAGTAGGTACAGCTGGGAAACTATTAAATAATTCAGGTAAATAAAATCAAGATATATATAATCTATATAAATAAAAATGAGTTGACCATGTATGTTCCCCCATAACTTGAGAACGGCTGAACCGAATTGGCTTATTCTTTTTTTGTTGTGTTCATAATTATCAGGAGACAGTTTGCAAGACAGAATTTTTTAGGAAAATCCAACGAAAAGTCGGAAATTCGTATTGTATTTTTGTATGAAAGTGACGTTTGTATGACAGTTCCGCTGTCAAGTGTTGCAATAAAGAATTTTTTATGAAATTCACCCTGGCGATGCCGGGTAGGAACATCTAGTAATATATAAAACTGGGGAAAAATGATATTGTGCAAGAACATAACACATATTTGATAATTTTGTCAAGAATTTGATTATTTTTGTAGTTCAAAAAGTTTATGGTGGCGTGGAAGACTTTCTTTCTTTATTTATTTATTTATTTATTCATTTACATGGTACACAACAGATGAAAGACACATAAATATAACATGTAAGCGACAAAAACATTCCAATAGTCTTACATCCAAACAGTGCACACTTCAGCAATAACACACAAAACTATCATAGAAAATCTTACACACAATACATTCATTCACAATACATCCATTCACCCAATTTCGCACACATAATACATTCATTCGCACAAACACATTCACACTTCCTAAATGTATGCAATAACAATACAAAACAAACTCTAAAAAAAGGAAAATCAAAAACTTTAAAAACAGACTAAAAACAAATACTATCCCAACACTTTTTTTCATTTTTTCGTCTCATTCCACTCTCAACTTCCTTCCTCACAAACCTGACGTTATTGGCACTTTAAAAAGGGAATTGGGAAAGGGGGGGGGTATTCGGCTCACCTCCGAGACAGGCCCAGGACCAAAAACGTGACGACCGATAAGCCACAATGTACACAATCCCATAAGAGTTTATTGAGGAATTTTCTAGGCATCAAACAAGTGTACTGAAATATTTGGTTTGGAGTGGTCAGAAGTCTTGGATGCAGCAATGAACAGGATTATATGAGGAAGTATCTAGGCATAATGGGCTCACGACCTAACTAGAATAAGTGGAAGATGTAGGTATGTAATATTCTAAAGCTATTTCTGTCACAAAATTTGCTAGGAATGAAAATGTTTATTTTCTCGCTATTTTTAAAGAAGGAACGTTAAGTCGTGAATGAAAAATAAAATAAATTAACAAAGTATCAAAACATATTATGTTTAGAATTTAAAGAGCTTATAAAGTATTTAATTAAGTACCTGAAATTCAAATTTGTGAAAAAATCCTCAAAAAAAAAGAAAGTTGGCCGACAATGTTACGCGTAAAGAAATAAAATGACAAAGTTTTGCAATAAATATGTAAATGTGACGAATATTTCACGAATATAACTCAATATATCATAGCAAAATATGGAAGAAAAACCTTAGCAGCTACCAGTTTGATACATTACGCGGTAGGACGAAAAAAATCTGTTAACAATTTTATTTCAAATCGAAGTGTGGAACTGGAGAAGGTAATTTATTAAGTTTTTGCAGTTATTTCATTTTTTATTACCATCGATGGATATCACGAATGTGTTATCCAATGAAAATTTTAAATGTTAAATTGTCTTCACATTTACTATGGTAGGTATAATAAAAGTAAATGTTTTGAGCTTATTTCAATGTGTTAGAGAAATCATAGTTTTGAATATTGAGTACTGATATATTCTAAAAAGAGGTAAGACATTCGTCAAATGAATACATAAATTTGTGGTGTAGAGATCATGGACTCGCAAATGAATACATAAATTTGTGGTGTAGAGATCATGGACTCTTAGTTTTCTTAGACATTCGCAAATGAATACATAAATTTGTGGTGTAGAGATCATGGACTCTTAGTTAATCCAAGTAAATCACAAGCAATTATTATCGGAAGTCCTAGGAGTCTGTCTTCTCTTACTTCACTCGCTCCTTTGCCATCTTTAGTCTTAAACGACTCAACTATCCCATTTTCTGATGTTGTTAAAAATCTGGGTTTGTTCTTTGATTCCAAGTTATCATGGTGGAAACAGGTCAACATAATCAGTAAAAAAGTATTCGGTTCACTGCATTCGCTTAGGAGATTGCAGAATTTCCTTTCAGTAGACACAAAAAAGCTATTGGTTCAATCTTTGATTCATCCCCTATTCGACTATGCGGATGTTTGTTACTTGGATCTGTCGATTGAAGGTTTAAATAAGTTGGAACGTCTTCAGAATACTTGCATTCGATATGTCTTCGGTCTCAAGAAATACGATCACATATCTGAATATCGTGAACACCTTGGCTGGAAAACTATTCTTCAACGCAGAAATGCTCACACTCTTTGCCTTCTTTATAAAATTTTATTTGATCCCAACACTCCATTATATTTGAAGGAAAGATTTGAGTTTTTACACTCCCACGGACTTTCACTACGATCAACCTCCAACAATCTTCTAGTGATCCCGTCACATCGTTCGAGCTGTTACACCGATTCTTTTTCAGTTCATGGTGCTAGGTTGTGGAACCAGCTTCCACTAAAAACCCGAACTTGTACTTCTTTTTATAACTTCAAGAAAGAAGTTAATGGTTGCTAGTCTTCCGTCTCATCTACTTGTATAGAGGTTTCCCATGGTTTTAAATCTTTTTTTTGTATATTTATACACAATGAGCAATCCTGACCCATTCCTACCACTTATCCTATTCCCGTATCCCATCATCTATGTCGTGTCACGTATCCGAAATTGTTTTATATTTGGGTAGTTTTATATATGTATGTATATATATTAATTATATTTATTTGTTTAGTATTTATTTGTATGTATATATCTTCAATTATTTATTTTATTTATTTATTGTTTTTATTTTAGTTTTTGTTTAATGGGTTAGTTGGAAGATATCGCGCTTCTGCGATAAACTCGCCCATTGCACAATTTTTTTTTTGTATAGTTAAATTGAATTTTTTCATTTGTTGTTTTTTTGTGCAATAAAGTTTTTTATTATTATTATTATTATTATTCGTGATACATCGTCAATGTCCTACATAGGATGCTGATGATTATGGTCTTAGAATACGGAAGATGATTTTTATGAACTAATAAACTATGTACGTACTCAATACGGTAATTTATTAATTTTAAATATTCACGGCGAGCCTTTTACATGTTGAACATAACACAAACAAATTCTCATTCACAACACAGTTGGAGCAAGACAAGAACACTATTGACAAAGAATAAAATACAAATGAGAGTCAAATTATTATATTAATAAATTTAGTCACATTATACTTAGAAATATTTTATTCAGACTTTTTTGTAGCGTAGGATTACAAAATACCTATTACTGAAAACAAAAGCTGTCTAAGTATCTCAGATTAAATTACTACTCGCGAACGCAAAAGAAAGTGTTTTGTTTCATTCAGTAATGCTTTTCTAACAGAGATGGTAGATACTCCTTTGTGATGAAGGGTTTTCTAAGCAGTTTGTAGTGTAGGCTATAAATAGATTGTTCTATAATATTGTATAACAATAAATAAAATATTGTTATTAATAATAAATAAAGGAGATTTGGACATTCTTCCTATAAGAATCATATAAGACGTGAACAAAATTAAAATGATGAAAATTAAATTATTAAAGTCATGTTTTGCCAATTTTTCCTCAAGTTTCTGCTTCAGATATAATAATAATAATAATATCTATTACTAGCTTTCAACCCGGTTCTGTTCAGAGACTAACCAGTGAACATTGCCACATGACGATCAAAAATACATTTTGTGAATTTCCAAAACATTTTCGGTGGCTTCGACTACGTCGGGAGAATAATTTTAAGAAATGCTATCACAATATTTAGTTATTCTTTACTTTGCTTTGATTTTAAGCAATATTACATAAAAAATATATTCAAATTAAATAAAATCAATGTACCTACAGATGGTAAATTTATCGTACAGGCGCGATTTTTTCCAACTAACACAAAACCCATTTTCTATGACATGTTTTTTAATAAATGGATAGGCGCTTTAAAATTTATTGATGAGTTTCTATTCGCTTATGTCACGCAATAGTAGGTACGTGAGTTGTGTTGTCACATCTGTTTGGAGCTTGTTAAGTTTTAAATATTTCTCGCCAATAGCACTAGATGACGTCATCAAAATTATTCTATTGCTTACTATTTGGTTAAATAAAAAAAAACAAATAAGGGGGGATACAGGAACACACTCAACAAATGCAAGTTTGGATTAAGAGCATTAGATTTCTTATTACTTTTGTTTATTTCAAAATCCACAACGCTTTAGACCAACATTATTAACAACCGAAAAATGTAAGTGACAATATAAAAACAGTACGTTATAAATGATAAACTTAATAAATAAATCTTTATTGGGCAAAATTTAACATAAATATATAATAATAAATAACATAAGAAGAACACGATAAATAAACAAATTTAGACCAAAAGGTGGACTTGTTGCTAATATACCTACACAAAAAAAAGAAAAGAAATTTATTTTTTGTACACAAAAAAAAAATATTCTCATAAACGTGTCTTCAGCGAACATATAAATATACCTACACACATATGAACATATTAAAATATTTATGTGGGGATTAAGATGATGCTCCCATACCTGTCGTAGACATGGAAATGTTTACATATTCTGGTGGTGTTTTTCCGCTATACTTTATGCACCCCATGAGAACAAGTAGTAGGTAGGTACTACCCAGAGGTAGTCGTGGATAGAAAGTGAAGAGGTTCACGATTATATTATACGTAGGTATCTAAAGGGTGGGAAATCTTACTAGAAGCTAACCACCTCTTCAACAGCTATTGATGAAGGGAAAAAATAACATAAGATGTGTACCTAGTATAAAAGTAGGTATTATATAACTAGGCTTATCTATTTATGCTCGAATTTTTTGTATAACTCCGGAGTTACGATTTTGATTAGGATGTTGCGAAACAACAAAATTTGACTACTGATTGTCCACAATAAGAAAATTATGGTACAATATACAGATGCGTGTGGCATACTATTTGGACACTAGACCATCAAAAATGTTAAAATTCGGTAAAGCAAGTGACTTCAGGGTAACTTTGAGACTGAAAATACAAGGCTTAGGGCACAACTGACATTAATATATAACACACTGTTACGAGCTGCTTAGGAGAGACAAGTTAAAACAACTGACACGAAGATGGATTTATCAAATAATTAGGAAAATCTATAGGTAAACTGAACCGATACCAATATTTATTTATTATTTTATTACTACACTTGTTAAGCTTTTTTTAACTGTGGTATATATTTTATTTTATTTGTATTCTATATAAAATGTATTGTCAAAGGTTTTCACATCCCACCGTCAAGTGTGGGGTAAAGGTTTAATTGAATTAATTCAGTTGTATAATTTAATTGAACGTATAATTACATTTGTTCAAGGAAATAAATACAATTTATTTTTCATTATATACCTACTTAACACATTTTTTCCAGAACTATTTTAGCTTTTCTATTGAATTCTAACTCCGGATTTAAAAATGTTACGGAGTTTCGAATTTCTGTGTTTTTGAGGTTACTATAAGCCTTATAGGTACAACTTCTACATTTTTAGTGCCTACATAGCACTTATCGCCTCACGTATACAGTTTACAAAGTCTTGTTGTTGGCACTACTATTATATAATAATATATATTATTGTATATACTTGTACCTTTGTGTGAAAAGAAAGTTACAATACTTTCATACACGTACAAAATTCCTGTATTGTACCTGCTCGAACAAATTGTTAAGTTTTTTTATAAATATTACGCTTTTGTTAGCACATTGTACCTATTGATGTAATACTTCAAGAATATTAATGTAGCTTTACTTTTATGTGTATTGTTGTAAAAGTGGACGGTAACCCTATAGAAGTGTGTTTGACTTCAAAGTTGGAGATCTGTGTAACGAAACTTGTTGGCGTAAAGTGAGTTACATATAATCCAAGTGTAACCTCACGGGCGAGTTCCATTGAGCAGACTGATGGGCTGATCAGCCAAAACCACTTCGTGAGAATCTACATGTTTTATGGTGGCTTACAATTTATCAATTTATCCTCTTTCAGGAAAAATTGATAAGTTGTAAGCTACCATCGCTCTATTACCACGAATCATTTCTTTGTTATGCTTATTCCTATTTGTATAGTTATGTCTAATTGTGACTATCTCAGAGTGCAAAACGATAATACTGTTAAAGCTAAAAAAATTAAAATAGTTTCTCTTTACCAAATATTTTTCCCTGTTTCCAAATAATAATATTATGATAAAAGTTTATCTTGGAAAATAACTTCAAAGATGAAAAAGTATCGAATTCTGAATAGCTAAGAATATTTTACATAAAGTTAATACTTATCTTCTTTTTTCTAATCTAAAAACTACGATAATATACATAAAATAATTTAAGTACTTTCCAAAAGATCCGATTTTTTTGGAGGATAGAACTAACAAAACCAATAATAATGATAAAAACTATGAACCACCGTATAAATATTTGTGTTGGTTTTTATATATATTAGTTAGAAGAAAAATTATTTTATTAACTCAGTTTGAAACAATTCGCTGGTGACATTGTTTTTAGACAATTATCCATGTGTAATATTTTATTTCAGAAGTGACAAATATTGTTATGCTAACAATTTTTTTATAGATAATGAACAAATAAATATCTTAATAAATTGTCGTTTTGATGTTTCATTTACTTGACATTCTTTGATTAAAATAAAAATAAAATTACTGACACCATATCCGAGTTTTCAAATGAAAAACGTGATAACTGAAAACGGTGGTATCTTTGAAAAATGTATTTCAAAATATGTATAACCTAAGTTGATAAATAAAATTGTAAGCATTAATTGACATAATTAATAAACCTTTGTAGTGCGAGTCACGGTTCGGAGTATTCTAAAAACAAGGAAAGACAAAGTCTTTGCAGACAGAATGTAGACACGATCGGTTCCGCACCCAATCAGAAGATTACAGAAAAAAACATTGACGGAGATCCACTGACCACGCACCAATTACTTAACCCGAGGGTGGCCAGACAGGAGCCGCCCGTGAAACACTTCTCAAAATATTAAATCCAATCTAATCGCTCTATAACGATCCTCCAAGGAGTCTTGGACACTGAATAAAAACCAGCTTCCTCCATTCAAAATGTCCACGACATTCACAATGCTCTGATGTCCCAAAAATGTAAAACGTTAAAATAATAGTAATTTAATAAAATTAAAAATAATAATATTTGTATTCAGGAGAGTTAATAAGATACTATTACTTTCAGAGCATTGCTAGGTTTAAAGGTTATTTAATAATAAAAGTGAGTGAAATTCTTATATTCCTTCGCAAGACTCTTCCGTGCAATAATAAACTACTCAAGTACTCTGACTGACTAGGGTGGGGTGGAAATTTTTCTTTCTAAAGTGACGTTAAACTTTATAAAACCCCCATGGGGCTCGTGCCAGAGACTTGATGGATTATATTCGCCGGTAAGACGCGATGTTTCTTCACCACTGCCGAGTTATTATTCTTATTATTATTATTATTATCTTCAATAAAAAAAGAAAAGAGAAAGTATCCTATTACTTACTGTGTTATTTTTTTTCCTCTCAACACATTTTAGTTTTTACCTGATGTGAATATTATTACGAGTATTGTGGTGTAATATTATTTCACTCCATCTTATTATTATGACAATAATCGTGTCACCGCGAAATATGGAAACTGGAGGTGAGTATTGGTATTTACCATGTCGTCATGATAAAGACATTTCAGATCGTCAGCTCAGCGATGAGATATGCCACCTATCCTGAATGACTTCGCTTTAATTGGCACGGAGAAGACAACGGACTAACTGAAATAAACATGCAAGCTGTCCTCTCTGTGACAATGAAATTAAAAACATAATTTTCCATGAATAATATCATTTAATTAAATTTTTTTTTTATTTAATTTTATTTATTCAGTAAGGATCAGACAGTTGAAACAATTAGTATAGACATTAAAAGACAACAATGAACCAACCAATTAAGATCCCCTTTTTACCAATCTAATAAACATAAATTTGAGACTTAAAATGATAAAACACATTTAAATGTAAAAAAAATGTGAAAATGTAAAAATGTGTAAAATGTAAAAGTGTAAAAAAAAAAGTGTAAAAAATGCAAATAAATGTAAAAAAATATAAAAATGTATAAAGTGTATAAAATGTTTAGAGTGCAAATAAATGTAAAAATGTAAAAATGTACAAAATGCAAAAAATGTAAAAAAAGCAAGCATAAGTACCTACTTATTAATTAACTTTCATGATGATATGGTGTACTACGAGTACTTCATATCTTTTTTTTTAATACAAATATCATTGATTACAAAGAAAGTACTAAATTTATTTGATTAAAAACAACTACTTAGTAAAAAGTAAAAATTAATATTGTAGAATATTAATTCCGTAGAGTAATTAAGATTCACAAACTAAGTACCTATTATTGAATTACCTACCTATTAATGAAATGGTAAGTAATGAAACTATAAGGATGTAAGGTAAATACCTTAACAATTGACAAGTTTACTGGTGTAAAGTGATACGTGGAAGCTCTGGCAAAGAAAAGGTCTTGAAATCTTTTCTGTAAGTTTTCTGGCGTCCTGCAGAAGGCAAATATTCATAAAATGTTACGCGTATGACATTTTCATCTTCAGTTCGGTGATGAGGTACATACTGCCTGTTCTAAATATTTTAACATTTATTGGCAGGTAGGAAATGAGTTGCACGCGTATTAACTATAAGCTGCAATTGATTTGCTAGCTAACCCATTCAATGCCGTGATGGTATGAATGAATGATTATACTCTTAACTTTTTTGGAATAACTTTGAATATGGACTTCACTTTTTCCTCAAATCTGTATTATGAATACACATCATTCACTTGACATGTTATAAATTAATTAAATGAATATTATGAATCCGATGTAAGGTATAGAATAATTATATAATAATCTATCTTTTTATTGAATGCTCCCCTTTCACGGCACAAGCTTTAAGCTTAGTGTGAAAGGTGTATAAGGTTGTATTTGGGTTTGGGTTTGGGTATGTATGACAATATCTTCACACGTGAACTGAATGGTTGCACTTTGTTAAAGACTTGAATTGGTAACAACAAATGTTAGGAAATTGCAGTGTTTTTTGTTGAAATATACCTATTGCTATTTGTATTTATCATTGATATATTTATTTTATTTTGTGTTATTCTGTGTCTATTTTATCTGTAATTTTTGAACTGATCTATGTTGATCTGTATTGTTAAAGGCTTTGCCGTTTATGAGATGAAATAAATAAATGAATAAAATCTTGAACGAACTTTAGGAACCCATTCTCGCTACGTACGGTTCATCAAGTATGAATCAAGAAATTGAATATTTATTATTCTATTGCATTATTTCGCTGTGCATATAAGGAAATTATGTGCAACGTCATTTAAAATAACAATAGTTTTTTTTAACAATGAAAGTATGAATTACAGAACTGATCTGAGCGAGCAGTTAAATATTTATGTTATGAATTTTTTGACACAATTGGATGTCGGGAACTGGATTTTTACTTACTAGAAGTGTAGATGGTAGATGTCAAACATATTTTGTACCACTCCAGATTTATCATTTGAATTTATCACACGCATCCATAGTCAATCTATTTGAATTGGTATTAACCAGGAAGGTATGTTGTATATGATACACATATGTGAACTTCCTTAAGGAGTGCACAACACAGAGTTTCGACGCTTATGAATCGACTTAGGCTTGGTTAAGAGTATTCTTTAAACCTAGGTAACATTCCCAATTCCTCTGTGTCATTCTTATCAAATGACTTGAAATTTTTGGAAGTTTCATATATAGTTCAACTTTGTTAAATTTCCACATTGAAATCAATATTTATACGATTTTCCTAGAATCAATGTGCTTTCAAACTGGAAAGACATTTGTTGTAGTTCAATGGAAACAACATTGGAAGTATTTTATTTTTGCTGATAAATCATTCAACAGGAAATGTTTTCTATATAAAATAAAAGTCTATAATTTTGATCCTTTAAGCATCAATAACTAGTCAGTTTACTTTAAGCTTATCTATAATTAATAACTGTCTATAAAAACCTTGACATTTTTTGTAATTTTATGTTTGCTTCATAATTCATATAATTATTTGATACCAGCAGTCGGGTTTATTATCGAATTCGCTTTTTGAATTGTTAATTTTTTCATATATTAAACGATTGATTTTATTTTCTAAAGATGGCTTCAGAGTACAAAACTGACACAAAAAATGTAGTAGTGATTTATAATAACAATCTATGGTTGGAAGTTTTTGAATCTATAGTCTACATCAATTATTCAGTATTCAGTTTGGCGTTTTACAGTAGACATGGAAATAAATACACAGTTGCATCAAACTATTACAAGATGTACATGTGTTTTTTAATGCTTTTGGACATTTCAAGACTATTATTTAATTATATTTTCAAGTGGGAAGATAAAATGTATATATACAACCAAATTACTTATCAAATATTGAATTTTGTATTGGGCATCGTTATATCGTATCATCACGTAATTCATAAGTTAAATAATTTCAACGCAAAGAGATCTATTAGAATGCTGAAATATTTCGATGAAATGGAAAACTTATTTCCTAATGTGAATAGTTTTTTGAGGAGAAAGCTTTTATTTAATATAGCTCAGACAATTATTATAATTATCTTCGTGTCTGTTTTAATATCGGACACTTATAAATTATCATCTGTTATAAGCATATGGTATCTGCTGCAAATATTATTATTTTTGTATTTTCATGGGCTAACATTTATAATGTATATTTTCCAGTTTTGTTTAATAACATATGTACTAAATTCTAACATATGTATGCTAAATGTTCTCATGTCTAGAAAATATAAGAATAGTACAGCTTTTGAAGAAAACTTTTCAACACGACTTCAAATGTTAATATTCAAGTATTATTTTAATCAAAACACTTCATTTGCTATTCCTCTGGATACTTTAATTAAATACTATACTAAATTAATCAAATCGTTTGATGGTTGGATTAAAAAACATACATCTGGGGTAAGTCAGTACAGAAATAATTTCCGACTTTTTTATTTAGTGTTTTTATGTTCTTTTTTGACCATCTGAAAATTAAAAGTACCTGAACTATATTTTAAATATTTTTTTATTTTTTTTTTACATCATCACATTCTATAACTACTCGTATTATTGAATTTTTGACTATTTTATTTGAAGCTTTGTGGTTAATGTTTTAAGTTTTAAGTATTTCTTCACGGAGGATGGACGTAGTCCGAAAAGCTTTTGAAAATATATAATACTTTAAGTGAAAGACACAGTATTTTAATTTAATTTAAACAAACTAAATAATTAATTATGACGAACTTTCACAATGTTTGCTCTTCGAAAACAAATAAATTATTATTTAAAGATTTTTAATTCTTGATTTTATTTTTTAATTGTACGATGTGTTAATGTGAATTTATATTGTATATATTTTTTTGAAGTCTTGCTTATATTTAAACATGTAAAAGACTTGCGCCGTATACAATTGTAAAATTAAAATAAAATAAATTTGACTTTCTAGCTGACCGTACACTTCAGTTTCGGAGATATTTTGATGGAAATAGCATGAGGGACACGTTATAAAATTACGATTCAATTAAATAAATTATTGACTAAGTTTGTTTTTGTTTCAGGTTATCCTGACTTTGGTTTGTACACTGACATTTTCAATATGTGCATTACCAAACATGATAA
Organism: Athripsodes cinereus; assembly: GCA_947579605.1. Classification (NCBI taxonomy): domain Eukaryota; kingdom Metazoa; phylum Arthropoda; class Insecta; order Trichoptera; family Leptoceridae; genus Athripsodes; species Athripsodes cinereus. Next base: position 15,652,425 of record OX388322.1, on the reverse strand, counting down.
ACTCTGTAAGTATCAAGTTTTAAAAATTCTCATTTGTAATTATTGTAAAGATGTTATGTAAGATGTAAAGATTATTATATTAGATGTTCACTCATTCTATCCACCCGAATACAATTATTTTATCTGATCAGAAACATTACGTTACTCCTTTTAATTCTATACAAAAGGACTCTGTTTTAACCGCGCCAAATTTTTAGATGTCTTACTTTCATTTCTTCTTTTTCTTGGGCTTTTATCACTCTCACAGCCATGATAATGTGGTTTGTCTTCTTTTTATCTCTGTATCTCTCTATCGTTCGGACCCTTCTGGATCAAGTCTCGCATGTTTTCCTGACCAAATCCAACCACCTGCATTTGAGCTTTTCACTAGGATTCTCAATTAAACTTTAAGACATTGCGACTTATTTACCACCAACTTTGACACTTTTCTAGACACGTAAACGTACCATTGCAGCTTATTTTCCTGGATCTTTTCTGATGTATCACGAAAGTTTTGCTACATTATGATTTTGTGTAGGTATTAATTAAAATGCCCTTCTTACAGATTCACTTTGTGATGCCGACCTATTTATTTTGGTACATTATTGTTCACTTACTATTGGTTATTACTACCCATTCATGTGCTAGTCTTTACAATGAATACAAGAAGACCAGAGTCATCATAAGTAAAATTTTACTTGAAATACCAGAATCAATTGGTAAGTTGAGATAAAACAAGTTAATATCATAACGAAAATATTATGTATGTATGTATGACTTGTGTTAGCGCCATTTGACAATTAGTTAACCATCGGCTGCCAATGAATTGTGTACTCGTCAATTTGCCTTTTTTTTTCTTTTAAATTAGTTAAATATTGCGTCTGAGAATGGCATAATGCTTGTAGAAACTATTCACTGTGTCGGTGTTTAGGTAGTAGAATTCCATATCGAAATAAATTAAACAAGCGTTTTATTCTACTAATGAGTATGACTATCATTAGTAGAATAAAACGCTTGTTTTATTTATTTCGCTTGTAGAAACCTTGGTTTGCACTTACGAACAAATAATGGTGGTTTTAGAAAAAAAATATACCTACGACTTCAAACATTCTTCAAAATGTTAGGTACTTACCAAATCAACAAATACTGTATAAAATTAATCTTAAATATCACCAAATAAATGCTCTACACACTAATCATTTTCATTCATTTCACTTAACCTGTTGTAGAGATTTTTTTTATTGTGTTTCAGAAAAGAAGAGACTTCGTTCATTCAGCAAATGGTTAAGTAATAACGAATTTTATAATGCAAACTACACGACATCTCCTATTCACATTTCTTTCATTTACAATGTATTTGCAGTAACGGTGTATTACAGTGCCGTATTCTTAATAAATACACCTTTGTAATTTAGGCTGTAGTTAGATGAACTCATAGACCTTTAATGAGCCCATAGACCTTTTTATCTCTCTGTTAAGCAAATTATAATTGAGATATTTTGTTAAGCAAATTATAATTGAGATATTTTGATACATTAGATTATAATCGCTTTTTTTAGTTAAGGAAAATTTAATGTTTTTTGAGATTTCTGTTACAATGTTAGTTCCAGATGTTTTTCCTCAGATAAAATTTGTGTTTTTATGATTTTTTCTAAATGAAGAATATCAATCTCCAACCAAAAATTGTTTGAACATAATAAAAAAGGGAAATATAATTGAAAATTATAGTTAATGATATATTGAAATAAATCAATTTGAATTTGTTCATCACTTTGAATCACAAAAATAATGGCCAATTAAATAATATAAAATTGTAAAGTGGCGGTGTTTAGGTAGTAGAATTCCATAAAGAAATTAACTATTTTTTTTTTCTACTATATTGTTTTCTACTAAAGTGTATTTAGGATTCAATATAAAAGGAGACACCACTGAAAATTCTCATTAGACATATATTAAAATAAATCAATCTGAATTTGTTCATCACTTTGAATCAGAAAAATACTAGCCACTTAAAAAATATAAAATTGTAATGTGGCCAGTGTAAATGATATAAAAGGAGACATCAGTGAAAACTCTTATTAGTCATATATTAAAATTAATCAATCTGAATTTGTTCATCACTTTGAATCACAAAAATACTGGCCAATGAAATAATATTAAATTGTAAAGTGGCCAGTGTACATAATATAAAAGGAGACACCACAGTAAATTTTCATTAGTGATATATTGAACTTAATCAATTTGAATTTGTTCATCACTTTGAATCAGAAAAATACTGGCAAATTTGAAGATTTTGAGTTGGCATTCGTATTTTTTTTTATTTCCCTGGTATGAAAAGAAGGTGTGACTTAGACATGATTTGACATACCTAGCTAACAAATAGGTATCTCATTTTTTTCAATACATATTTTTATTATCTTGTATTAAATATTTATCACAAAAAAAATGAGAAATAAATTAAAGTCATAGATCAATTTTCATACACAAAGGACAAACTATTTAATATAATTCTAAGTTGTGAATTTCGCTTTGAGCGATAAACATGGTGAAATAAAATAAGATTATAAAAAAATGTTTTGTTTGCTTGAATGTCACAGACAATGTTAAATACTATTTAATTCTTTTAAGTACTTTTGTTTTTGAAACTATATTTTGTTTTATGAAGTGATTTCAATTGTGAAAATGTCTTAGAAATGTGCCTTTCACACCATGAGATATGTATCGGAAATTTGTCTGTGATTTATGATACTGAACATATAAACGTCCTCTTTTTGTTATAAAATTAATAAGATATTTAGTATGGCTGTCATTTTTTTTTTCGTCAAGTTTTTGAAACTATATTTTGTTTTATGAAGTGATTTCAATTGTGCAAATGTCTTAGAAATGTACCTTTCACACCATGATATATGTATCGGAAATTTGTCTGTGATTTATGATACTGAACATTTAAACGTCCTCTTTTTGTTATAAAATTAATAAGATATTTAGTATGGCTGTCATAACATTATTTTATTGTCGACTTGAATAATATATTCAATGTTTTAAATGTGGTGTTTAAAAAATATCCACGATTCAGGGGCAAGTTAAATAAAAAGACATAATTCTATTAAGGAATCCACAAATTCGAATTAGAATTTTTATATGAATCTATTAATAGATTCCTAAACCTAATACGAGTACAAACATTTGAAATTGCAAGTAGGTTTATTACATATAAATTAAACTCAGAGGTAATACAATCTTCCGTGCAGCACCGGGCAAAAAATTGGTCATGTTAGATGATACAAATCTAATCTATAATAAATCAATACATTTTTTCGAACATTCGTTCAGTAGTAAAAAAATAGTTCATCGTATGCGCACCGTCAATTTGTCTGAAATTAAAATCTCAAATCTCACCTTATGAAAAAACACCTAAACGCTCACCTTTGAAGATTATATTATCTTATTTTGGGCCATTGGCAGATGATTCTAAGGAATGAATGACATTGTGTGAAAGTACTGGAAAATATTGCTTTGTATTATTAATTCTAAAGTGACGACTGTTTTTTGAATGATAAACACTTATATAACTTACTAAACTTTTTCTAAGAATACAATTTCCAAATACGAGAATATGACATCTGCAAAAGAGTTAAAAAGGTAAAATTTTATTTCTATAAAGTAAATATTTCAACAAAATACTTCTCTCTCTATCATTGTCAAAGCGAAGGATTCCAAGGAGACAAGCGAGGACGTAGAGAGTGGAATTAAGAAGAAAGTTAATCTGAGAGTGGTATAGATAGGATTAAGATGACTTCTAAAGATGCTATAGTTATTAGTCTGCCTTCTGAAGAAGATTAAAATATGCTAAAGAAAGAGATTGATAGGTCGGTGGAGGGACTCGAAGCGGTTGGCGAGAACACATGTGACGACAGAAATATGTATTTTTCAAAATTTAGTATACTACTACTACTACTATACCATCACGGCATATCCCACAAGTGGGGTAGCCAGCAGACCAGCTGCATATAAAACATGTATAACGTAAATCTCTAAAAAAGCTTATTAGTAAAAACGCCTAGGTAAGTCTTATTATTACATCCTCCATAAATACCTACATAAATAAAATATTTATATATTTATTTATTTATTTACTGTATATCTCGTCACGCAATTTTTGTAGTAATCATTTCTTTTACTTAACGTACATTGATTATAATTTTGTTATTAATTCTTAGATAGGTAAGCCTCGATTTTACTCTAAAAATATAGTCATGATAGAAATGTATATTAGGTAATAGTAGATACTTTGACATCCCGAATAAAATACATCAAAGATGCCATAAAAAGTTGGACGGTTTTACCATTACTCAATTTTATAACAAATCTAAATTGCTGGGGGATGAATCCAATAAATTATATCGTAATAGGTCATCAAGTATTTTTTTGGAATTTTTATACAGTTTTATGACTGGAAATATAATGAAAATATACGATAGTTTCCAAAATTTCATATACTTACGTATAATGGTTTCTACCTTATAGATGCTAAGATAAAATATTATTTTTTACTTAAATCTAATAAATGATGAAGTGTTTATATAGAGAACCATTTACTATACAATGAAAAACTGTTAGAGCGTGATATTACCTACGAGGATAACATGAGAATGTTTGTTATCCAGATTTTTACAATCCCGTAATTCTGATTTGGATGTGCGTCGTGTGAAATGGTAAGTAAAATATAAATGTTAATTTGTAACGTTTTCTGCAAAGCGTCTAGAGCTGTATATTGTCGAATGATAAAATTAATAATTCTTTGAAGGTTCCACCTTCCCTATATTTGATGCAAAATGTACCAATCGATACATGCACTTATATTACAGTTTGTCATATAATGACTAAAAATGTTTGAGATTGACTATGTCCTTATAACACGAAAGACATCTCAGTAAAAAAGAATATAGTAGAAAAAAAAATTGTTTCTTAATTTCTTTATGGAATTCTACTACCTAATGAAAACAGTGAATAAATAAAGAAAACTTGTTCAAAATCGTAAAAATTTTGACATTAAGCGATTCATTTGCAGTGGAGTTGAGTTGTACATTTATGTACATATACATATAAATACATTTATACATGTAACGGGACGTAGTCTATGTTTATAAATACAAATTTAATGTACTTATTGTACTATATATATTATATTTATGTTTGTATTTATTTCAATATTAATTGTTCCTATACATACATAAAATCGGTTTCTGATGCTAAAGTCTTTACATTTATGATTACAGATGCTAAAGTCTTAATGATTTAAAACCAATCAGAAACCTCGATTGGAGAACCATGTCTAAACAATGCAACATTGTGTAAAATCTAATCGGAAGAAGTGAGAAAGGTGTCCCAACGCTTACGAATTGGCTCTAGGCTGGCTAAAGTGATCACTTTCGGTGTCCATGGACAACGTTCACCAATTCCACCATTCTCACTGTCACGATGTAAGGTCCACCAATCGAGAGACGCTTTATGCAAACCTTAGAAGCAACCATTTTTTTTGGGATCCCATTTTTCAGATCTCAAATGGATCGTAAAATAGTTTATTTGTTAAAATAAATAAAATAAATATAACTGTACCTACCTATAAGCTTTTTTAAATTTGAAATAATAAAAAAAATATTATTCAGAAGTTACTTAAATTTAAAAATAGTGGAAATTGTACTCGCTTCGGCGGTACATATACTAAAAAGCAGTGGAAATCCAAAATTTGAAAAGTTTTATTTACCTATCAGCGGCATTGTTATGAAAAATCTACTACAAAATATTAAAATAGGTGTCTCTCGGAATTGTGGAATTGTGTTTGTGAAGTAAAACAAATAGTCAGCTTGTAAAATTGAGTTTACTTTTCTGGATGATACAAACGTGGTTTACAAACATTTGGTTGTTAGTTGCAATATCGTTACATTTATGTGATTTTTATTCTGAATAAGATTGTATTAAATTGTAAATTTAATATGCAATTGTGCAATCGATTCTCCTGAGCTGATTGAATTAATCCAAATTAATGTCCCCGTCAGAAGTACCAGACAATCTGTAACTTTTCACGAGTCTTACACTAAAAACAACTACACATACCATGCTCCAATAAACAGATTTCACAGACTTGGTAATCTGGTGGGTGAAAGCACTGATATTTTTGCTGACAATTTTCTAAAATACAAATCTGACATTATCAAATACTTGAGTGTACAGACTGACAATGGATAGTTGAGGTTTATAGTTGTTTATTTACGTTGATCTTCTCTGGTATTCTATGCCTCTAACTGGATATGTTCATGTGACTAATTGTTATTTTTTTTTTGTGTGGCGAATTGCTCTTTTAACTACTTGACCTAAACTTATGTTTTTTAATTGATCTCTATTATTTGAAATTTTTTATATAATTTTTTTTATATCAATTTTTTATTAACTTATGAATTTAAACGAATTGACTATTTACTATATTTGACAATTTCATACCACTTTGATTTCTCTTTGTAATGTCTTGACCAAATTTTTAACTTATGAATTTTAACTAACTGACTTCTTACTATATTTGACAATTTTATACCACTTTGATTTCTCTTTGTAATGTCTTGACCAAATTTTTAACTTATGAATTTTAACTAATTGACTTTTTACTATATTTGACATTTTTATACCTTTGATTTCTCTTTGTAATGTCTTTACCAATTTTTTTAACAATTTTGTATCTTTTTTTATAAATATAACATGATTAATGTTATATTGTCTGTTAAACTCTCGTTTCTTTAGTCTAATTGTTTTGTGTCTTTTTTGTAACAGATCTTTCCTTTGTTTACATGTTTTGTATGTATACAGAGGTTTAACATGTTAAAGGCTTTGACCGTAAATATTTGTAAATAAAATAAATAAAAATAAATAAATAAATTACTTCTTTTTTAATAATAATAAAAATATTGTAATGTTACATTAAATTATTAAAATAAATGAAACGTATACGAGGGCATTGAGTTTGACCATAAATAAAAAAAATATGCGTAACATATAGTCGATATTTTTGACCAACGGTTCTTGGTGAAAGTTCATGTTAAATTATTCAGAAATAATACATTTATTTAGTACTTCCACAGTGACTTTATTAGTGGTGAGCCAGCTTTCAAGACCTTCCGCTTTCATCATCAGGCTAGCGTAGTCACCTTAAAGTAAAACCTTCTTAAACCTTCTTAAAAGTTCTTGAAAGCCGGCTCACGACTAATAAAATCCCTGTGGAAGTACCGAATAACTGTTTTATTTCTGAATAATTATTGTGGGTAATATTGTTATAAATAAATATTTTTCAAAATTTCGCAACTTACCTACAATAAAAATCGGTCAATTTCTATTATAGGTTATCCAATGGTATCCAGTTAGAAAATATATATTGATGATCATTGTTGTATTTATTTTTATTATCTTTCACTGTACACCGTCACAAGATATCACAAAAGCCATATGGGGGGCGACGGGGGTGCATCTTGTCCAGTGATTGTAATTTAATATTATGCCATGAATTCATAATTCTTCTTCTTCTTCTTCTGCTTGCAGTAGGTCATTGACCTGTTTGGCCGGAATTTGTTTCCTCTTGCGACGCCGAAGACCAACTATCCTTCCATCTTTTGGGTTCATAATTAATTCATAATTATGCCATGAAATTCGACCATGTACAGGAATACTATACTATACCATCACGGCATATCCCACAAGTGGGGTAGCCAGCAGATCAGCTGCATGTAAGAAACATGCAAACTGTACAGGAATAAATCATTACAAATACAAATTATATTATAAATACAATTCGTACCCCTCACCCATTTCATACCTGGATGCCCCATGATATCTTGTAACGGTGTACAGTGAAAGATAATAAAAATAAATACAACAATGATCATCATCATCTAACTGGATACTATTGGATAACCTATAGTAGAAATTGACCTAAAAATCTTTGTAATAAAACTTCGAAGTGTTATCATAATGATAATAAAATAATTATAATACATCATTATACATTACATCTATTGAGTATTGAACTTACGAAAAAGAATAGAATTAGAAAAGTAGAATTCTAAAATTGTTTTCGATATGAGCTTTACAAAACCCACAGTTGTCAATATCTGATTTCGATAGACAAATGGATGGTGTAGTTCAATAAAATACTTCATTATTTGCATTGTAAACTCTCAGAATTTCCTATTTTGTAAGTTAAGTGTATAGTAGGAAGTTCAATCGAATCGGATCATCTTGTGATTGCTATACGTAGGATTGCTTTACACCTTTTTACACCAGGGAAATATGATTGTTGTTTCAACTTTAGATAGAAGTTATATAATGTTAAATTACATCACTATATAAGGAGAACTCGCTTTGGTATCATGTTCATATGAATAAATCGGAATGAAATAAACTTAAATATTTCTGTTTTTTTTTTATATTTAAATTTATATGGAGTTTTACAAAACAAACGACAACTCATTCAAAAAATTGGAAATATTTACTGAATTTCTGGATCGCAAAAAAATAAGGTTGAGATGTTTTCATATGACCTGTTTGAACAATGATTAGCTACTACTGCGACTATTATACCATCACAAATTATTAATATCCCACAAGTGGGGTATTCAAGAGATTTTATAAACATGCAAGTCGTCCCCTCTGTGCCAAAAAGCATTCAGAATGGGTGGCAAACCTCAAAGCTGAATTTAAGATGTAAAATGTCTTCATTCTTTGAGCAACTGATTTTCACAATACATTTAAAAATTACAGAAAAGATTTGAAGATTCATTCTCAGATGCTCCACGGGATAATAGAGAACAATATTATTAGCGATTTTTTAATAGGCGAGATAATCATGGGATTCACTTTTAAGTATTGAACATATCATCCTAAAACGCTTTCTGTGTGCTAAATACAAAAATATATTAAGATTAATTCTCATGATAAATGGTGAGTTTTATAAAGTAATTTAAAATTAATTTTTCACATCTATTTTCGAATATCTTTTTTAAGAAATAAATTCAAATTATTCTGAAAAAATCAAACATATTATATTTCAAAGCGATGATAACTCGTTTGATGAATGAGAAGTAGAACCGTATAATAATTTTTAAAATGAAACACGATATATAGTTATTCCACTATTGACTTTATTTATTTTTCCGAGCCGGCTTTCAAGAGCTTCCGCTCTCATCGTCAGGCAAAAGTAAAGACTTTACTTGCACCAAGAATCGTCGGTCGATAAATTAAACTTCAGAACTGTATAATCTATACCTACTTTTTACCACCAATCTACCGACCACTTTCTACAGACCGCTTATATTATTTAGGAGATTCGAAAACCTGAGTAGGAAATTTGTGAGAGATTATTATATTTAGATATTTCTGAAAACTATTTGAGTTTATTCGCATTTGAAAATGTAAAACGCTCAGCTGCTTACATTGGTTATAACGTGCAACGAAATTGAGAAGGAAATACGATGTTGAATATTTTTTATGTCATTATCCATAATATGAGTACACTTAATACGCAGTTCGTTGCATGAAAATTGAAATAAATTTACGAGGCTGATGCAAAGCTTCTTTAGATTGTAGGTACATTGTGTTGACTTGATTTTGTGTCTAGATACATAATATGCACTAAGACACAAAATACTAAAGCCTTTGTATGGAGCATTTTGCTATATGGTTGCGAGACGTGGACCATCAGCAAAAGTGAAAGCGGATAGTTGGCGACCTTTGAGATGTGGTGCTACAGACGCATGTTGAAGATTCATTGGTCGGAACACGTCGAAAAGGAAGAGGTGTTAACCAGGGCAGGCGAACAAAGGCAACTTCTTAAAAGAATCGGCAAACAACGATTGGCCACAACATCAGGCACCCAGGACGGCTTATCACCATAGGACCGAAGGCAGATATGGTAGAGGTCCACCAAGAGACGTTTGTATGGACCAACTGAAGAAGGACATAAACTGTGGCATATACAGAGAACTAAAGAGACTAGTTGAAAATAAGGAGGAATGGAGAAGAAAATCCAATCTCGTTGCAGACCAATCCAATGGATTGTAACTCGTTATAAATATACATAGTATGGTGAAATCGAGCTAAATAAACATATGAAAACTATTCAGATAGCTTTTTCAAACCTTTGAAATACTTCAATTATACTACTACTACTACTACTACTACTATACCATCACGGCACATCCCACAAGTGGGGCAGCCAGCAGATCAGCTTATAAGTGTTTAATTTAATAATATATTCAATTTAGCGGTGAAGTAAGCCACACATTCGTAATATCTTATTTTTTTATTGACACGTTAGTTAATTGTGTGTAGTTTAGAGATACGCTGTGATGCTAGAGATGGATAGAGATATAATAAACATATTTGATATTAACAAAAACACTTTTCACTATTGATGTCTTTTCACAATGTGAACACACAAACTCTAGATCAGAGATATAATAAATAAAGATAATTTTTCATCCTTATGACTGATTTTCTCTGCCTTCATTACAATTTCTTATAGATCCTTTTCCGAAAGTATTGATTTAAATTGCTTTAACTTCATAAGTACCTACATATTTTTAATTTGAAGTAATATTTTTTTTATTCGTATAAATTTGAATTTTTACACCTACGAAAGTGTTTGTATGATATATGTTACGATAGGTTTGATTCAATCGCAAGATATGCATCATTTGCAGGATAAAGAAGAGAGCATTAGGTGTTCTGACGCATACGAATCGGCTTAGGCTGGCTCGAGCGCTCGGAACACCTAATATTGTCTTCAGATCTGTGGAACACCCAGCAAAGAATTGGTATCTCACTACCGTTGCCATTGAGAGATAGTCAGACTGTCACCAGCTTCAGAAGCAAATTAAAAATTGAACCCTTTACTGGCGCCCTTGAGACGGTCTAGGGACTGTTAAACGGCGTCAAAATAAAATCATCCAGAATCATCATCATCCTCACTCTTCTTCGTAAGTTTTCCAGTGTCTTTTAAAAGGCAGTTATTTGAAAACTTAAATACCTATTGAAAAATAAATTTACCGGTGAGGTTTGCTACCCATCCTGAATGTCATTATTTTTAGACACGGAAAGGACGTCTTGCAAATTTATAACATTCAGCTGGTTTGCTACTGATTATTCCGCTCATGAGGAAGTACCATTGAGAATACTCTTCGTGTTGAAATGTAAAAACACACCCATAATCTGTTATTAATCTCTCTACTTCTCCATTCCATTAAGACAATTAATTTCGAATTCAATTCGTACGATTATATTATTAAACTTTTATCTATATATATACAGTTTGTACTTATCAATGGTGCTGTATACTAGCTTTTAAGTTCAGTGTCTCTCGGGGTACGATATAATTATTACATGATTAATTGAAACACTTGTTAAAAAGTGCCTACACGATTACAATATTTTTATGTGCAAATCCACCTACTCAAAAAACAAACTTAATTCAATTTTATCACAATTCAATAATGAATTTAAAAAAAATTTGTTCAAAAAGGATTACATATTGTCATTAAGAAATGTGTTCCATTTAACCTATTATGCATACATAAATTTGTGGCCGCTGCACAACAGATATGCTAGCGAAACTATTGTCCGAAAATCTAGGAAAACATGCATTTTCAGTTTTGTCTGAAGCGTTCTACTTAGGTATTGGAAAAGAAAAATATAGAGGTGACACGAAAACAAAAGAACTTAAGACCGCTTCCACGTAAACTTGGAGACAGTCTGTTCCACAATCTGGGACCTGACAAATAAAATGTTCTTATTGAATTTTTTTTGGCAAATTATGCGAAGAGACTTCATAATTATATTATTAAAATCTGATTCATTTACAAATCTGTTCCACAATCTGGGACCTGACAAATAAAATGTTCTTATTTAATTTTTTTGGCAAGTTATGCGAAGAGACTTCATAATTATATTATTAAAATCTGATTCATTTACAAATCTGTTCCACAATCTGGGACCTGACAAATAAAATGTTCTTATTTAATTTTTTGGCAAATTATGCGAAGAGACTTCATAATTATATTATTAAAATCTGATTCATTTACAAATCTGTTCCACAATCTGGGACCTGACAAATAAAATGTACTTATTTTCTTTTTTTTGCAAATTATGCGAAGAGACTTCATAATTATATTATTAAAATCTGATTCATTTACAAATCTGTTCCACAATCTGGGACCTGACAAATAAAATGTTCTTATTGAATTTTTTTTGGCAAATTATGCGAAGAGACTTCATAATTATATTATTAAAATCTGATTCATTTACAAATCTGTTCCACAATCTGGGACCTGACAAATAAAATGTTCTTATTTAATTTTTTGGCAAATTATGCGAAGAGACTTCATAATTATATTATTAAAATCTGATCCATTTACAAATCTGTTCCACAATCTGGGACCTGACAAATAAAATGTTCTTATTTAATTTTTTTTGGCAAATTATGCAAAGAGACTTCATAATTATATTATTAAAATCTGATTCATTTACAAATCTGTTCCACAATCTGGGACCTGACAAAAAATGTTCTTATTTAATTTTTTTTGGCAAATTATGCGAAGAGACTTCATAATTATATTATTATTCATTTACATATCGGATTCATTTACATTTCATGACTACGGAGCAATTTTCATAAATAAATAAAAAAAAATATTTTCTGTAGGTAGTTTTTTGGTTTCTAATATAAGGAAATATATTATGGTTTCATTTCTATGGCGGAAGTTATTGAACGATTTATAAACAAATAAAGATATATTCATGCGAACGATCTCAGATATTTATAAAGAGTTTTGTTTATTTAATTTGTGGAATGAATGATAATGAATTAGAGTTGAACTGTTGAAGATGAAAAATAAAGGAATGTTTTTACATAAATTTCATTAAAATTTTACAATCCCTCTAATAATAAAAATAATAGGAATGAAAAAAATGTAGAGACTTGTCTACATAACGTTCTGACTGAAGTGGCGGTTGTAAAAACCAGTACCACTCTCGTATCTGGAAGAAGTATTGCTTCCCAGTGTCGTAAAAGGAATACACTTGGGAGCCTACACAGATCTACTAAGATTACCCTTTTTTCATTACGGCATTGTATATGATTGGATTTTTTTACTTATTTTAATTTTATTTACATATATTCACGGCCAAAGCCTTTTACATGTTAAACCCCTGTATACTTACAATACATGTATACAAAGGTACGATCACTTTAAAAAAACACACAAACAATTGGATTAATATAAAACGAGAGTTTAACATACAGTGTAACATTATCAGGTTAATTTTTTAAAAAAAGTACAAAATTGTCAAAAAAAATTTGGTCCAGATATTAAAAAAATAAATCAAAATGGTATAAAAAATGTCAAATATTGGTTAAAAGTCAGTGAGTTTAAATTCATTATTTAAAAAAAAAATATTGATATAAAAAATTACAAAAATTAGAGAATGGTGCTCGGAGACATAGACGTCCGAGGATGTTATGGCAAGATCATTTAAATCAAATCCTAGAGGGCGGTCACGTGTATGCAAAGATAGAAAGAAGTGGCGCTCGTTCCTTTCTGTCTACCCCGCGAGGGAAGCGGCGTGATAGTATGTATGTATGATTTGAATCTCTTATTTTATTATTGGCAAGGAGAAGACAACTTGGACGTTTATTAAATCTAGTAAGTCTGCTGGTCATCACACTTGTGGGATATGCATTACGTTTATTAAATCTAGTAAGTCTGCTGGTCATCACACTTGTGGGATATGCATTACGTTTATTAAATCTAGTAAGTCTGCTGGTCATCACACTTGTGGGATATACATTACGTTTATTAAATCTAGTAAGTCTGCTGGTCATCACACTTGTGGGATATGCATTACGTTTATTAAATCTAGTAAGTCTGCTGGTCATCACACTTGTGGGATATGCATTACGTTTATTAAATCTAGTAAGTCTGCTGGTCATCACACTTGTGGGATATGCATTACGTTTATTAAATCTTGTAAGTCTGCTGGTCATCACACTTGTGGGATGTGCATTACGTTTATTAAATCTAGTAAGTCTGCTGGTCATCACACTTGTGGGATATGCATTACGTTTATTAAATCTAGTAAGTCTGCTGGTCATCACACTTGTGGGATATGCAATACGTTTATTAAATCTTGTAAGTCTGCTGGTCATCACACTTGTGGGATATGCATTACGTTTATTAAATCTAGTAAGTCTGCTGGTCATCACACTTGTAGGATATGCATAACGTTTATTAAATCTAGTAAGTCTGCTGGTCATCACACTTGTGGGATATGCATTACGTTTATTAAATCTAGTAAGTCTGCTGGTCATCACACTTGTGGTATATGCATTACGAGCATTCTGATCTACAGAATGATCAACTGAAAGCATCTTCATATAAATTAACAAAGAAAGCAAAAGAGACCAAGTATATTATATACTTTATCCCATAACCAAGTTTTTTCTTAAATGTCTGCTGGTCATCACACTTGTGGGATATGCATTACGTTTATTAAATCTAGTAAGTCTGCTGGTCATCACACTTGTGGGATATGCATTACGTTTATTAAATCTAGTAAGTCTGCTGGTCATCACACTTGTGGGATATGCATTACGAGCATTCTGATCTACAGAATGATCAACTGAAAGCATCTCCATATAAATTAACAAAGAAAGCAAAAGAGACAAAGTATATTATATAATTTATCCCATACACAAGTTATTTCTGCATTTCTAAATGGGATAGTAAATAATAGAATTTCGAACGTATTTTTTAAGTAATTGTGTATACCCTACAACTATATGTACCTACATATTTTTGCTGTAAGTATTTAGTTTTTTTTATGAAAGTATGTATTTATGTGAAATAAAAAAAATCATCATTTATTTACTCAGAATATTTATTTTATGTAGATATTTTCAGTAATGTATGCTGTTTGAAATCCCAATTACATATTTATTCATACTTTTACATACAGTAAATTTTTACGCGCACACTAAATACATTCCGATATGAATTATGCGCCTTCCACTAAATAACAGATCGGTATAATGCCATAGATCACAGAAACAAAAATATGTTGTAGGTACTTGATAATGACAAATAGTCTTTTTTTTTTAGTTTAACTTACTTAATTTTCACATATTTCATAAAATAAGACAAATGAAAAGTTTTATTATTTTGATAGGTGACAAAAGACCATGTCACATTCGAAATAATAAGTCAAGTCATTGGAATGAGGTGACGGGCCTTAAAGATAATAATTATATTAAAATATGTGACACCACTGTCCGTAGTTGTATTTCACCATTCTGGTGAATTAAATTGTTTCATTAACCCTCTGACCGCTGAGTTCTTTAATCTTTGTCTATTCGCTTAGAATTTATGGCTGACGGGTGCGCGAGTAGAGATAATAATACCGTTACACTAACTTAACCCTTTGGGAAAGCTTTTGTACGTTTTAAATTATTATTATTATGTACTAACTATTATATTATTATGTGTTTTTACTTAATTTATTGTTTTTAAGATTATAAAAAACGTTTTTAGGAAATTAGATTTTACTGGAAGTGCTTCCTAATTTCATTATTTTAATTCATATTTTCAACTAAATTACATTTATGTTCAAGCTAACGAGGTAAACACTAGATGATTATTGCGAATATCACAATATTATTTTGACACACCTCTGCTCAGAGGTAAATTACCATATCGATTGAAAAATTACTTTATCATCACAGCTTATCACATAAGTGGGGTGGCCAGCAGACCAACATGCAAACCTTCCTTTCAGTACCAGCAAATAATTATGACATTCAGGATGGGTGGCCAAAATCCTCGCTTAATTAAAGATGTAAAAAACTTTTAATTTTTAGAGCACCTGCCTTTTACAGGGCACTCAAAAACTCACGGAAGAAAGTGAGAGACCAATAATTATTCTTAACCGAAGACTCCATGAATTTTTTTTTAAATTTTATTCAATGCGCAAATCCACCTATTAAAATTTTTTTGAATACATTATTATAACTTTATTATATTTTTTTTTTACAAGAGGCGTGCATATTACAATAAAGAAATGTCTTCCATTAAACCAATTATTCAGGATGGGTGGCCAACCTCATGGCTTACTTTAAAATGTAAGATGTCTTTATTTTTTGGAGAATCAGCCTTTTACAGGACACTCGAAAACTTATGGAAAAGAGTGAGAGACCAACTCTTAACCGACTTAACTTAAGACTCCATGAAATATGTATATTTAATAACATCATTTACTTTAAATTTATCAAATTTTCGAGCCAGTTAAGCAGAATATTTTGAAATTTTACATTTTTGTAGTATATTTTTAAATACATTAGTTTTCATTGAAGATACTAGTTTGACTTTAAATCAATAAGTGTAGGTGTTATTATCGGAAAAACAAACACCAAAATGAATGACCTAGCTTAAAACACTCGAGTGAATGCTAACAGAATATAAATATGACTGCAATTTGAAAATGTACAGAAAGCGCATGGGTGTTTCAGTTGTGAAAATTCTAAACAAAATTTAAATGGACCACTGTCCCATTACCGAGTTTTTAGAGACTTTTACTATATACCTACCTATAATTAATTATCAGGTTTACAGAAATCGATATAAAAATGTTTAAACTTAATATATTAATCAATGCGTAGGTGCGATATTATTATAAACACTAGATCTTCAAAGCTAACACGCCTTTTAACATTTTTTAATTTACTTTGATTTATTATTTGCACGCTTAAAATAATTTGAGTATTTTCTTTTAACCCATTCGCGACCGTAGCGTGTTAACTCGTAAATACTTTTAGTATTATGGAAACAAAAAGTTTTCTATTTGGTTTATGCGAGTTTCGACTATATTCCTATTTAAACCCCTTCGCGGTGGGTGTCCGTCAACATTGTTACGAACTTTTCCCCTACATTTAATTTGGACCACATACCCTACTGCGCTATGCCAAAAACAAATAAATATATCATCACATGTCATGTTGTAAACTAATAATTTTTTGTTGCTGTTTGTTTTTTCCAAAGTGATATAAACCGCGATGAAAACTTTTTACGGACCGAAACTATCTATGTATAATATAATATTTGAATTAAATAATTTTGTTGTTTTCATAAAGTTGTGTGAAAAAATAAGAGGAAAATAATAAAAAAAAAACAATAAAACTATGTACATTGAACGCACCAAGTTAATGGTATTTTTTTATGTTTAAAAAAAAATGTAAGAGAAATGAACAACTGTTGGATTATCAAACCACATCTGTAGGCATATTTAACTAGCTGCTTAATTAAATAAAATTTAATATAAGAAAACTTTCAACAAATAAATACCCAAACAGTTTTTTATATTATCTGATAAACACGCATGCGACTCAATCGAATTTTTTTCTGTAATTGAGACTATGGCGATTGGAATTTGGAGCGGTGCTGTGAATGGACCCATGTGAGGGCATCCAAGTTAGCGGCCATCTACCAGGGACACTTTGGAAGACCCTCAATGGACTAAGAGTCGGTGTCTAATACCATGGTTAAGTACGTCGCAGTTTATTGGAGTGAAAATATGAAAAGTT
The DNA here is from genome assembly GCA_947579605.1 of Athripsodes cinereus. Taxonomy (NCBI): domain Eukaryota; kingdom Metazoa; phylum Arthropoda; class Insecta; order Trichoptera; family Leptoceridae; genus Athripsodes; species Athripsodes cinereus. The sequence continues at coordinate 15,634,775 of OX388322.1, read as the reverse complement.
AGTTACGGCGGGTTTTGTTTAAAAAAAGTCACATTGACATTTAACAAATTATTAGTTTTCCAAATTCTTCAGGAAAATTGATTATTTGCTACGCTTACTAGTTGATGAACGATGGGATGGTTACCAAGATAATTTATACAAAACAGCTGTAACGCATTATGGTGTTCTGAAATTTAAAGTTAGTTTGTGAAACTCAAAATTCAACATAAAGATAAAATGTTGGATGGTCGAAAATGGATGCTGGAGTCTTATTTTTCAAAAATGTTCTGTTTTCAAATATTCATAATTATTTAAAAAAAAATTCAGGAACTGTAATAAAATTTAGAATGTAAACTTTGAATTGCGCTTCATTGTATTTCATACATAATATTATGTGATACATATATTTCTCATCTACTCTGACAGTTGATGTATTATTAAATTATTTCAGCAAGTTTAGTTACCAAGTACCAGCAGAAGTAGGGAAAGGGTTACTTAGGAATGTAGGTACGAGTATATTGTTATTTCATCATAGGTACATTGGTAATACTGAAACATTGCAACAATGTTAATAATAATAATATTTTATAACGTGAAGGCATCCAATGAAGAAAAAAGCTATGCACTTTATCTAAATTAAATTTCTATTGCTTGTAACATTCTACCTACTTACGTTAATGAAGAAAGTACTAAATTATTATAAATGAAACACTCATTTAGTAGTTCTATTTTAACTTTAATGGTCGCGAGTCGGCTTTCAAGAGCTTCCGCTCTCATTATCAGGTTAGCGCAAAGAATGTATGTAAGTATTTTAAAGTATTTTACTTGGTTTGAAGCTTGACTATACCTACTTCTAAGAATGACTGACTATTCATCTAACTTGTTCTGCAGAGTTTCCGTCAAAAATAGATCTCCTACCCTTTCCTGTAAGTGTCCCTTAAAATACAGGTATTTCTAAAATACTTTCAACACATTTAAGATCTTCAATTCAGCGATGAAGTGTGCCACCTATCCTGAATGTCTTTTATTAGTTGTGAAAGTTGGCAGAGTGATTCAAACAAACTCTGAAACTTTATCATATAATATAGCACCAATGTATATTATGTAATTATTGGGTAAGTATACAAACTCTGTGGAGTCTTTGGTAAATAATAGGTCTCCACTCTTTTCTGTAAGTTTTCAAGTGTCCTGTAAATTATCACGTTTTAAGACATTTGATATCATCAGTTTAGCGATGAGATATGCCACCGTTCCTGAATATCTTTACTTTTATTGGCACGGGGAGGATGTCATGTATGTTTATATTAAGCAGTTGGTCCGCTGGCTACCCCACTTGTGGGAGGCACCACGATGGGATGGATGGTACAAATATTTACGAATAAATTCAAAGCATAAAATGTGTTTTATTACGTCGAAGATTATTCGTATCCAGACTGGATAGCCCTCTTTCACAACAAACTGTTACTATGACAATAAAATCAAATCGTTGGGAATGCCTAGCGAAATAGTGAATCGATTTGTGAAATATCATTTTGAAAGTTCAGGATTAATGAGTTTTGTAAGGCAAAAAGAAAGAAAGAAGAATAATTAGAAAAAGTTTCAGTTACGTTTCAGTAAAAAAAATCAAATATTACCCACATTATAATATGTGAAAATATATAAATCTTTTATTATGATATCAAAAATATAATAGCATATAGAACTCAGGAAATATTTAAACATCACTCGAGCGAAAATCAAAAAATATAATAAAAATAAAGTATAAAGAAAATTGAGAATAATAATAATAAGATGAAAAATACAATACTTAGAAAAGAGCCTACACCATTTTTTTTTGATAAATATTTCCTGAAGTTCAACAAAAGATCTTTCAGTTTTTTTACAGTAAGCCATTCTACGAAATTACTTTATGTAATATATTCATGTATATATATTTGATAAAAGTTTTAGAAGATACTTGTTTAGCAAAAAAATAATACTACACTTATCTGGAATAATAACGAAATAAGCAAAGTTTTTGATTATAAGAAAATTATATACATGTTCGATACTTTGTAATACAAATTCTGATGAAACGTTTTGAAAATTATATTAACTAAGAACGTAATACAGAGACGGTCAAAAGCAATGTCGAATGTATGTATGAAAATATTCTCCTGCATCTTCTGGTCTTTACATTCTATACTTATTGTTCGTGACTGTATAATTGTACTAAATATATGTTTATTGTCTGTAGTGTTCCGTTGACTTGAATAAATAAATAAGAAGTCGTCTTTTATCTTTCTTCTTTTCAAAATAAGCTTCCCTATTCCAAAAATTATCTTTTAAGAGGTTAGTGACATCTAAGAATGGAGCATGCAACATATTACACTGCTTATTTTTTCTTCTTTTTATCTATCTCGTTTAACTTTTTTTATTTATTGTTAGCCAAAGAAATTTATTTTAATATTACTAAAACAGCACAGTAGGAATTATAAAATCGCGTCCTTGCGTGTCACAAAAAGTTAATAGGTACTTATGAAAAAATAATTTATTTTCTATTGGTATTTTCTTCACAATAATCAACACGAGTTTTTTCCATTTATCCATAGCTAAGTCTTAAGCCTCAGAAGAAAATACGAATACATACATTTTATTCCTGAGTATTAACCTCTCCCTTGAGATTCTCAACGACACAAAATCTTTTCATTTCCATTTAAGATAAAGAGGAGATTGGGGCAACGTGAAACTGTGCGATATAAAAACGTAATAAACCGCGAAACTCTTTAAAAAACTTTTATAAAAGCAAGTTTAGTGTCATTTTTACATTACGTGAATTTCGACCTTGATAACAGTACCATACTAGAATTAACTATATTTCTTATTATACATATCTTTTTTTCTTTCTTTTTAATCTTTTTTTATCAGTTTCTCGATATTCTGTTATTCTAAGATACACTTTTATTAAGCCAATTCTTATTAATCAATAGCTTGTGGGATGAAAACACAATAGGTCAGCAAGTGGCATTCGAATCATAGAATTCTTAAATCGTAACCTGTACTATCATAATTTTATGTAACATATTAAACACCTAATTAATGTTATTTTTTAAAAATTAATATTCTGTAATGAGATTTAATTCTTACACTTACATACGATATTTGAGTGGCTAAAATTTAGTGATAAAAAAACTATTTATTAAATGAAATTGGAGATGTTTATTGAATTTAAAATAATTCAAATTGCAATGAGAATTTGAGATGATAATTTTACAATCGTCAAATAGATAAATGATTTACGTTTCAATTTTAATTAATTACAAGTAGGTACGTTTTGATAAAAACAAAATGATAAAATTTGCCCCTGAATGTCAATAATTTCTTACATTCTTTATGATCATGACCTAGAGTTAGAGACGGTCATAAACTTAATCCAATTAATCATAAATGGTAAGACTTAAGTTTATGGAGGGCTCAACGAATAAGAAATGTGAAAAAGAACAAGGTGCCTACTTTATATGTAAATTTTCTCGAGATTTTATAGATCAGTAGTAAGCTCTTAAGTTAATACTTTTTATTCATTACTTTATTTTAATTTTTTATATAATACATGATCGTTGATTGAGCCGTTTCAAAAAGCTGTGATGCAGTTACAAAAACTACTCCGAAAAAATTATATGTTTTCAAATATCTTCATGTGATTTATGTGAATTTATTCACATTATTTCGTGCAGCCTTTGCCAAAGAATCTCGCAATCTTTATGACAAATTAACGAGTGTCCTGTAAAAACCAAGAATTCGTGTACCATCATAAAGAAGACATTTCACATCTTCGTATTACCGATAAGGTATGCCATCCCATCTTGTGTCTTGTGTTTATGCAACGTCTTATTTTTTATGACACAGAGAAGATGACCTGCATGATCATTAAGTGGATACAAGTCTTGTATGAAACGTCGTGCTGGTAAAGATATATTTTTAAAAAAATTCACGATAGTAGGTAAACGTAAGTTTTTCATAAAAAGTTGAAATGTGAGGCAAATTCATGTGCATCAATAAATGTCTACATTTTCAACACTGAAATTTCATTGTTTGTCGTCATATTTCAATTATTAGTCACGTACATGCTTATTCATCTTTTTATATTGCAACGGGAGAGCTTTACCAATAGAACCTGTCAATAAAGATAGCTGAAAGAACCTGTCAATCAGATGAGTGTATTGTGAAAGAGTATACGTTTGAATAATGAATGATGGAGTGACGTTAGAATAGTTTTCATCTGTCTATTAACAAAAGCAACCCGATTTCATAAAACAAAGAACTGCGTAGTAATTATCTATGTATAAATCGTTTTGTTTTGGTTTGGAAACATCAGTATTGATATTGAATTATAATATGCATCATAATACACGCTGAAATATGCGTGCAAATACATATTATTTATTTATTTATTTACAATAATATTCCAACAAATTTGTTGTCATATTATTGTAAATAAATAAGTATGAAGATAATATATTTTATTGGATGACAAACAGTATTATCTGGCCCTATTAAAGGCATTAATTTTATGCGTGTATAGCATATTTATGCTTAAAATATGCAACATATCATACGGAAGTTAAATATGTAAATGTAAGTTTTTTAGATAATTTGTTCGCACCGTTTAATGGAGTATCCATTTCAAGTCATATAGTAATTGCATTTTATCTAGTTTTGTAGTTATCTACATTGTTCTAGTTGAGTTCTGGGATATTTCACGACTGACGATGGCTCTCTATTTTATGTAATGCTCTCGCGTGTTTAGCTCAGTATATCAAAAAATAATGAAAATTATGTATAGTTATAGCAAATCATCTTAAGAATATGGACAGCTGTGAAATCATAACAATAATATTCTGAGATCACACTAGCCAAAAGCCGTAATGGTCCTTGCAGAATTTGATGTCTTTTCAACAACAAAAAAATAAATTTGTTATCTATCTACCATTACCGTTGAAGACAACTGCATGTAATAAACATACCAATTGTCCTCTTCGTGCTGAATTAAAGATGTTTAATATGCTATTATTCGGATGCAAATCTAGTGAGGTAGTATTTAGTGCACAAATGTGAATTTAAATAGTAAAAAAATGTTATACTTTGTAGGTACTGTAAATATTTTTTTGGTAAATAAATTATAATTATTATTCGTAAAGTTTAGCGAACAGTTTTTGATTTGATTTTTTTTTGGGCGACTGATTTGTTCTGGGCCACTAAGGAGCAATTGTGTGAAAAACCATAAAAATAGCTACAATATGCAGGTAAACGCATTTTTTTAAAGAAATCATTGTTGCTTATTTATGACTAGATTATTGTTAATAAAGAAAAGGCTTCTATGATAACATGATAATGAAGCTAGTATGTAGGAGTATGCCTATCATATTACTCGATGTTGTTCGTTGAAGGCCCATGTTACTTAAATAAGTTTCAATTAATATAATGTAATTTGATATCTTAAAGATTTTTTGAGAATTCTACTAAACTTGGTTTATGTAGCACATGTATATATTTGAATATGAAATATGATAGTGATAGAAAGTTATAAAAATAAATCTTAATTAAAACAAGATGATCGGTAGTCTTATGGTGGAGCTTTCGAATTTTAATTGGATGTTGAAGTTTGTTGCCGAAAGTAAAATATAATATTCTGTTTTTAATGTGTAGTACCAAAGAATAAATTTATTTTACTTCTTAGACACAAAAATATTGTTTAGGATGTGTTTGAGTTTATTATAAAACAGATTATTTTTCTTAAAAAAAATAAAGTGAAAGGCACAATCTTTCTTTTTGTAAGTATTGGTAAAATATTTAGTTTTACATTGACTTTAGTAATGAGTTGTTCACGGATTTTTGGTGACAAGCGTGCTACTGACATGAAATTAAACAAGAAGAGAGACAACTAAGATGGTATCGGTATACAAAGCGGAGAAGACACCGTTAACAGAGTCATGTCAATGAATCTCCTTCGACATCCATGAAGAGGGAAACCAACGTATAGGTACCTAGATAGCACAATGTGACAGGATCCTGTGGATGAATGACCTGGATGAATATGATATACGAAACAGAAGAATATACAACCTTAGGATGAGAAGAGTCGACCCCAGCAGCGACCCCGACAAGTTAGGAAAGTGCAAGGAAGAAGTCCTGTTTCATTTGTGTCTTATTTTTAATAGCACGGAAAAGATGATTTGAATGTCACTTAGATGCAAAAAGTCTACTGACTAAGTCACTTCTATAAAATGTAGGGATGGTTTGGACGAATGAACAACACAATAATTTAGAAAAGTCTTTCTGAAATTATTTTTGATTTTTTGCTTTTCGTGTCGCATTGTTGACTTATTTTGTCTTATATATACATAACTCTGATATATTTATGTATAATGAATGAAACGTGTATAATGCTTTTGTCGTGAATTTGTAAATAACTAAATGTAATTAGGCTGTTCATTTTATTCATAGTGTATATTGTAGGGCGTATTGATTGATTGTTAATGAGCATTTTATACTAGAACATTGGTCAGATAAACCCTCGTCATAATATGCAACAATAGAGTAGATTACCTACTTTTGATCTATTGAATTTCAATTTATAAATGATATCTGGTTACAAATAGGAATGTAAATATCGTGATTGTAATAAACGGTACCACGAAAATAAATCCATCATAGATTGACAATGTTTTGGGTTACTTTTAAAATGGTGCCAAAATTTCAATGCCGATTGATATTTGGGCAGAAATATTGTTTCAATTTTTATGAAATGTGATTTATTTATTTATTTATTTTTTTTTATTTTCACAATATTTAGAATCAAACAGTCGTTATACAATATGTTGACAATTAATATATTTGACATGTAGACCAGCGAAGATTCCACTCTTACCAGAAATATTTCAATCTTGAGGAAAAAAAAGTAAAAGTTAAAATGCTCAAAAAAAGTCAAAGTAAATTTAAATTTAAAAACAACGATAATACAATACTTAAAACAATACAAAAACATAAATATAAAAGCAAAAAATCCTAAAATACTAGAAATTAGTCCTTCAGTCACATTAGTCTTTAGATAAAAAGTAAAGTTAAAATTTTCTGAAAAAAGTCAAAGTATGTAAATCTAAAAATATAAAATCTAAAATCCCAAAATACCAGAAATCAAAACAAAACAAATAAGCAAAATCACCCATCCAGTATGAGTTACAAAGCCCAATCAAATACACAGCCATGTACATAATAATGATGTACATAATAAATGCAGACAGTGTATACACTTGTGCAAGGAATGTGACCGATTATATTATTATTTAGCCGATACACACGTTCAAAAAATACTACAAAAGTTGCATATCAACAGGAATATTTATACTCCTATATTTATGCAAAATATATATCATTACCCCAAATATTGACTTAAGCGTAAGGAAGAACCTTACTAAAGCCTTTGTATGGAGCATTCTGCTTTATGGTTGTGAGACATGGACCATCAGCAAGAGTGAAAGCGGACGGTTGGCGCCCTTTGAGATGTGGTGCTACAGACGCATGCTCAAGATCCATTGGTCGGAGCACGTCGAAAATGAAGAAGTATTAACCAGGGTAGGCGAAAAAAGGCAACTCCTTAAGAGAATCAGCCAACAACGAGCTAACTGGATTGGCCACAACATCAGGCATCCAGGACTACTCATCGCCATCGCAGAGGGTAAGACCGAGGGGACAAATGGCAGAGGCCGACCAAGAGACGCATATATGGACCAACTGAAGATGACATGAACTGGACCAAGACATGAACTGTGGCTCATACGTAGGGCTAAAAAGACTGGCTGAGAATAGAGACGAATGGAGAAGAAAAACCAAACTCGTTGCAGACCAATCCAGTGTATTGTAACTCATTATATATATATATCTCCTGCGTAAAATCAAGTGATCTTTCATTAATGGAATGCATGTTGCACATGCATTTCCGATGAAAATTTGATCACACAGTCATTCATATATATATATATATATATATATCATTGTAAACAAAGCCTTGATCAGGAGTAAAATCATGGAATTTTGACATTGATTTCTCATTGTTTTATTATGATGCCTTGTCTTGTATTTAATACATTTAGTATGAATATGCAAAAAAATAACGCACCTTATCAATTTGTTAGTAAAGAAATACATGATTTTGTTGTTTCGTCAAATATTTAAAAAATAGTGATACCGCAGAAACTAGTTATTCTCGAATGTGAAAGGGCGCAATAATTTTTTCAAATGCAAATGTAAAAGAATGATCGAAAAGGTACGTGGAAATGCAGCATTAGAAGTCCAAGACAGGTTTTGAATGAAGTGTATAATCTTCTTTTATTAATAGTTTACAACGTGAAATAATATTATCGATGTGTATATTGACGAAACTATTTTCATTATAATCCCTCGTATAACACTCATTGTAATTGTATTGTTATATGGGATAAATATAAAATATCTATGACATAATTAGATTCAATTAATGTTTGTGAATACTATTTAGTATTATTATTTATTGTGGGCTTTGTTTATATACATACTATTCATTATTAATATGTAGGTATATTGTGAAATATAATATAATAATTAAAGTATTTATGTAATGTGATATACACTAATTAATAGCCAATGGTTCGTTTATTGAAACAAAACATCGTGAGTCTACATGTGAAATTAATACGATGAAGAATTATTTTACCTTGCTGAGGGGATGGTTAAAATATTACCTTTGCAATTGTAAGGATCTAAATTTTGTACTCAATTGGGTTTACAAAATTTTATATTAAATAATTGTAGGTGTGAGATAGACATTCCATCATCCGTAATCACGTCGATCTGAAATCTCCGTGATACAGGAGAGACGATAGTTCTGGCTGGGAGTGCCCAATGATAGTGGGCCAAAAAGAGCACCGTTCTTCCAGACGCAAGGGTTCACTTTCACAATAGGTACACCGTTTCTATTAAAACGACATCGACAGAGCGCAGGTAATGTCGTGGGAAGAGGTGACGAGATTGACACAGAGATGCTCTGAAAAGAGAAGGCTGGTTTTTGCCCTGTGCTCACGACATGAGTGTTGAGGGCGATGATGATGATGATGATTCCATCGTAGTTTGAACGAATGATCTGATGGAACGTATTAAATTCCACTATAATATACCCTATATCCTATAAAAAGGGTAGCCAGTGGACCAACTAAATGCAATAAACATGCACATTGTCCTATCATTGTCGATAAAAACAAGAGACATTTATGATGAGTGGCATGCCTTATTGCTAAATTGTAGATGTTTATTGTTTATACTTGAGGTTTAACGAACACCTACCGTATACAGGACATTCGAAAACTGTCAGGAAAGTTTGGGAGACATAATTAACTGAGGACTCAACAGGATGGAATAATTTGTTTTATAGTTCTGTCTTAGGTAAAAAGACGCTTCTGTACAGAGAAGTTAAATGTAATGTGAATTGTATATGCATGTAATGTTGAAATAATTATACATAAATGTCTACTAAACTTTTGTTGTAAAGTAAAAGTAAAATAAAAAAGTCTAGAAAAAGTATTGAGTTGATACACGATATTACCAGACTGTCAAATTAGTCTGTATTGTATATACTCTTGAAAAAAACAAACTAAATGAAAAAATATACTAGTAACGTTCCCCTTTTGTAAATGTCTTTTTAAATGTTTATTATTTATAGGCTATAAAAACAAACTGAAACACTTTCAAACTTTCCTATTGAAAAGAATAAAATGTCTTGTATTCCCACGTGTCTCATGTTACCCGAGCGTACCCTTCCTTCCAATTTGTCGGTTGTTTTATTCTCGTTGTCGCTACTTCGAATCAATCATGTTGATTGTAATATTTGATGGTAATATTGACGGGAATGCTTGCTATGATAATAATGTAGCGAACTTTCGATTTGTTGCCGACAAACTGGGTGTTTTCATTATAATTTATATTTTTAATAAATATTATTATGCCATCATGGCACATCCCACAAGTGGGATAGCCAGCAGACCAGTAGCATAAAATAAATATGGAAGCTGTCCTCTTCGTGCCAATATAAAATCATGACATTCAGGATGGGTGGAAAACTTCATAATAGAGATTAAACTTTATTATTATTTAATTAATTAAAATTAAAAAAAAAACATCAATTTATGTAGAACCGACGTAACAATATATACCTACACAAATTACAGAATAATGTAAATGTTTTGTGAAAACAAGTGAGAATCTTATTTTATCTATGAAACCTGCTCAGAATTGTAGAGATATTTATAATTAAATTTCGATACGACAAGTGATTCTGTAATCACTTAAAAATAAGAGAATATTAGGTAAGGTATACATTTTGATGGGAGCCGGATAATTTACCGACAACAATTTGCCGACGGACAATTCACCGACAACAATTCACCGAGAGGACAAATTACCGAGAGGATAATTCACCGACAGGATAATTCATCGACGTACATTTCACCGACAGACAATTTGCCGACAAATACAAAACAATATAATCACGTTTTGTAATGTTGTATTTTATTGTTTATGTATTTGTGTAACAACATATTTAAACACCCACTACAAGAAACAATCTGTCTTTTTTAAAAAAAGAACTTCCGAACACGCCAGAATTATATTATTCGTATTTGTCGGCAAATTGTCTGTCGGTGAAATGTACGTCGATGAATTATCCTGTCGGTGAATTATCCTCTCGGTAATTTGTCCTTTCGGTGAATTGTTGTCGGTAAATTGTCCGTCGGCAAATTGTTGTCGGTGAATTTTCCTAGACCCCATTTTGATATGTACTACAAATAAAAAGTCCCAGTTTTTCACAAATTACAAAAAAATGATAACATTTTTGACTGATAAATTTGTGTTTATGAAAAACATAAATACAAACTTAAACTAAGCAATGTCTTACATATTATATAGAAAATATGTAAAGCGCAGTTTACTCATAACATGACCTGAAAGGCGCTGTATTGTGCGTTCATCGTTTGAAACTTACAGAAAAAAACGTGTTCTCAGCTTCCTCATGAAACCCTCTCTATTCGCCTCCTCTCGCAGACCCAAAGGCAGCTTGTTCCAGCATCTGGGACCCGCAACACTGAACGCTCTATCTCCAAAGACTGTCTTGGGAGATCAAGATGGCTCAATTAGTCTGCCTTTTCTTCACATTGTGTCTTGACTTTGAATTGATTCAATAGTAACATTCATATTACGAGTCCTTTGTTCAAACGTCTAAGATTGCTGTAAGACTATCGAAAACTTATCTCTATCAATTCAAAATTAAATAAAAAAAATATAAAACAAAATACAACTTGAACTAATGACAACACCCTCGCGTTATTATTCCAGACTTAAGTACGTGGAACAAAAGTAATACCAAAAGAAAATATTTTTTATTGTATGCTTATTATTCCTTCGATAAATAAACACTTGAATAATAATAATAATAATTCAACAGAATCTTCTATACTCCTTCACTTAACATTCTCGCTTTTTTACTCGTTTTGATCGAAATTGATTATTGTTTGTATTGTGACTCTCGAATATTATTTGTCGACGAGATCTTGACATAAATGTGACAACACAATGTCATTCATCTCTTCGATATAGTAAGCAATTATTTTTAAGAGGAAAATTATTTAAAACGACTATCACTATTCATTTAATTGTAACTTTCTTAAAAATAATCTGCAATTTTTTGTAACCAATAACATTTGTTTTATCATAAGAATGATGATGTAAAATCTTATAAGAAACAAAATGATTATAAAAATGTATTTGATTCAGAAATTTATAAAAATATATTTGTATTACTAAAGAGATTTACTTTATTTATTTAAATTGTCTTTAGGCCCTTATTATGCAGCCACTTGTCATACATGTTATTTTCATCACAAATTTCAAACACTTCAAGTTAAATTAAAAGTTAAATCTTAGTATTTTTGCAGTCGCCAATGTAAAATATTCGGAGCCAGAACGTCAAATATTCAATTAATTACACAGAAAGAACAATTATATCACAAAAAGCAGTTCTATCCCTTTAGTATTTCGTCAATTGTGTAGAATGATTTATCAGCTTAATACGACCAACACACCATCATACTTAGTTTTATCTTTAAGTTTATTATAGAGTCTTACACTAACATAGAAAACTACAATCTAACTCACAGAGCCTGTGTTCTATAGTTCTAATGTTATGCTTTGATCTTGTATTGTAATTATGAAAATCTGACGATTGTCAGATTGTCACTAACTTCAGCAGCAAATTGAAAACTGATCTCTTCACCGGCGCCCTTGAGACGGTCTAGGGACTGTTAAACGGCGTCAAAATAAAATCATTCAAAATCATCATCATAATGAAAGTTGGAAAAGTAATCCAATTCAATACACAAGCAATAGGAAAATAACTCTTTTAATTAAAACTGTGCGTTTTTTTTTATCATAAATTGTATATACCTAACAGACAATGTGATATAATTTTTCTGAGCAAACCTAAGTTTAAAACTAGTAAGAAATAATTCTCAAATTCCAAAATACATAAATGATCAAACTATATCTCGTTGATTATAATATACAAGACAACTTAAACAAAGTACATTGAAGCATCTATTGTGTACAAAATAATATCAGTAATTTTATATGTGATTAAGTTACCTGCATTGTAGATATAAATTCTCCATTATTTGATTTCTCAATCCTTTAATCTTATCAACAACGGAGTAAGGCGTACATTTATTATTACTCTAAATCCCAATAAGTCACAGTAGAGCACTAAAATCGGAGTTAAATGTTATAGTTTGCAATTAAATCCGATATCATTTTATCAGACTTAATCCAATATAATTTACCTACCTATCTATGTTTACTATATAACATTATGTATCTAACTATTTCATTTTCTCTTCACTCTTGCCTTCTTGACGGAATACTAAAATCCATTTTATTACCTTTTCTAATATGGTAGATATATACCTGCAGTTACTTAAGTCTCATTGCAATCGATGGTCCTTTTACGAAGAGTCTAGGTTATTTTGCGAGTTTAAATACCATTGAATACTTTTTTTTTTGACAGAGTAATCGAACACAAGGCTACCCACCACCACCATAACTCTATATTTTTCTTCTTCTTCTTTAATAATTCTGGGTCCACATTTGGATATGGGCCATCGCATTGCTTTTCAACATTTTCTTGCCTTAGGCTAGCTGAACACTCATCCATAAATATGACCTATATTACTGCACTATTTAACTTGATATTAACAATAGTTCTGCATTTTTTCGGTTGCCACTAGAGGGTCATTTTTTTACTTTAAGTAGCATCATTACATTCTTTTTACTTACCTGACCTGCCATTGTGTCTCAACAGTTTTATTGCTACAATATAAACATGAGCTACAATATAAACTACAATATAAGCATTTTGCTATATGGGTGCGAGACGTGGACCATCAGCAAGAGTGAAAGCGGACGGTTAGCGGCATTTGAAATGTGGTGCTATAGAAGCATGCTGAAGATTCATTGGTCGGAACACGTCGAAAACGAAGAAGTGTTAACCAGGGTTAGCGAAAAAAGGCAACTCCTCAAAAGAATCTGCCAACAACGAGCTAACTGGATTGGCCACAACATCAGGCACCCAGGACTGCTCATCGCAATCGCGGAGGGCAGGACCGAAGGCACAAATGGCAGAGGTCGACCGAGAGACGCCTATATGGACCAACTGAAGAGGGACATGAGCTGTGGCTCATACACGGAGTTGAAGAGACTGGCTGAGAATAGGGAGGAGTGGAGAAGAAAGTCCAAACTCGTTGCAGACCAATCCAATGGATTGTAACTCATTATATATATAAACATGAAATTCTTTCATCAACTTTTACTTTGCAAACGGCTTAGGGATTAGGCTTTTGAAAAACGACTAGTAATCGCGAGTAGTCTTTTGTCTACGACATACTCCTTCTCTTTAGATCTTCCTTTCTCATGTTTTTCATCTCCAGACTCCAGATAATAACACACTGTACCTACAACACACATATATTCTGTAATAACAATATAAAGTAGTAGTAGATGATTCTATGTGAACACAATTTGCACTTAACGTAAATAATGTTTCGACTTAAGTTGTCTTAAAAGCGATACAGTGGCAATAAAGTAAAGGGTATTTCTGAAAATCTTGAATTACCAACTAATAAAAAAGATAATATAGCCCTATGAACAAGTTCTATTAGAGTTTATTTATGGATATAACTAGATATTCAGATCATTAGAAATATTTAGAAAAAGGGAGGTAAGTTGACATGAAAATTGACAGTTTTCATCTTATCTATGTAACCTAACAGAATGTTTTTATTTTATTTATTTATTTATTTATTATTTATTTACGGCATAATTACCTTTGATTACAAAATATTATAAGTATAAAGTGCACAATTTTACAAATTATAGGAGTTACAAACCAATGAAAATAATGTTCAATATGTTGTTCAGAAAAATAGCGTATGAAAAAAGAAAAACCAGTCTAAGTCAAATGTTTCCTACCATAGCGCCAAACTGTCTATATGAAACAAAAAATATAATAGGCAGGTACTATGTGTACACAACAAAAATTAGCTACATGACTACTTTGTCTATTGGAGAGTAATGCATTATAATTATTGTTCTACAACGAGAAGGGTAAAATAGTGAATGCCTTCGAGTGAAATAGTGAAGACTTGCTTTAAATGAAGAAGGCTCGTCTTTACCCCGTACTCTCGAGGAGAACGGTTAAGGGCATATACCTATATATACCTAAATTCAAAATTATAACCTATCAGAAACCTCGATTGGAGAACCATGTCTAAACAATGCAACATTGTGTAGAATCTAATTGGAAGAAGTGAGAAAGGTGTCCCAACGCTTACGAATTGGCTCAAGGCTGGCTTAAGTGATCACTTTCGGTGTCCATGGACAACGTTCACCAATTCCACAATTCTCACTGTCACGATGTAAGGTCCACCAATCGAGAGACGCTTTATGCAAACCTTAGAAGCAATACGTAAGCGTTGGGACACCTTTCTCACTTCTTCCGATTAGATTCTACACAATGTTGCATTGTTTAGACATGGTTCTCCAATCGAGTATTATGATTGGTTTTGTCATCTGCACCCAAATCAGGTTAAACAATAAAAAAAAATTAATAAATATTTTAAACATTTCAAAATTATAATATAAGTAATACCGTGTTGAATTTCTATCTCCGAATCTAATATTTATCAAATTATACAGCGTTTACTTATACAAATATGTATTTCATATAAAGCACGAGTATCTATAGGTATACAATATCTTCTCATAATATTTCTTTATGAACATACATAATACATATTCATAAATGGTACTATGTACACCTACGCAAATAGAACCGCCGTGAAACCCTATCTTAACACCAAAATAATTTATCTCAAATAAAATATATTAAGCAATTTAAATATTTACGAACTTAATATATAATTATATAGCTATGTATTTAAATATATGATATCGTATAACGAAGAAGATTTACTTTTGGATTTGATTTCAGGGATATATTATTGTACTCTTATGATTTATGTTATTTTATGGAAGACAATGACAATATTGTGTATATTATAATATTATATAGACAGTACGTTAATAATAATATGCGGAAAATAATAATCGCCAAGATTTATAAGCCAACAAGTAAAAGTTGAAATTATAATATTCTGATTACTTCGCGTCAAATTTTTAAAACAAAATGGCGCTCTACTCAAGTTTCGAATACCTAAGTGGGCGCCTGTAATGATTTTTATAACTTTTTGTTTGCAGAATCGAAAGAACACCAGTTTAATATGTAATAAGTGACTAGATGGAAAATTACTGTGTTACCATAAAGTTGCCACTGCTTATCATCCTTACATTATACATTGACTTCTACATTCAAGAGGAACCCACCTTGCACCCGGATATCTCAGGAGTCTTTAACTCCTACTTAATGTGCATTCACACCAAAATTGTCCTCAAGAGCGGACCATTGCAGAGGCCTGAAGGGCTGGCTTCTACAACTACTACACTATCACGGCATATCCCACAAGTGGTAGCCAGTAGATAATCAGCTGCATGCAACAAACATGTAAGCTGTCCTCGCCGTACTAATAAAATATAAAGACATTCAGGATGGGTGGCAAACCTCATCGCTGAATTTAAGATGTAAATTGTCTTTATTTTTCCGAACATCATCAGCCTTTTACAAGACTCTCGAAAACTTACGGAAAAGAGTGGGAGACTAATTCTTTACCGGGTGCTCTACAGAGTTACCAATTAGAGTTAAGTCATTGTGTATTTTAGCTACGAAAATTGATACTTTCTCGCAAAGTCGTCTATAGTCGAACGACAACATAACGCTTAAATGAGTTTTGACTATGGCCGCAGATATTTAAAGATTTGATATCGGCACAATATGAAAGCATTTTATTGTGCTTCACAATTCACGTAATATATTTTATAAGGCAAAGTAATACAAGAATTCCCCTATTGAAGGTATGGATTTATATTTACATACATTTCCTTTGTTCATTGTTTAACTTCTAACATACTTCTAAAAGCACCACCAAAGCTTTATACTACTAAAGGCAATAAGGCTACAATACAGCATACGTATTATATAATTTGTATTTTTAATACAATGTTTACAAATTATTTGTTCATTAAAAATACGAACAGCAGCGACTTGAGCAAATCAAATAAGTACTAATTATTTGTTGTTTCGTAGGTCCCATTTTCATTTGATCATTTTCGAGTCATTTCTGTTTGGGAGAAAATACTAAAATAATTATATAGGACATCCATGAGGCAAGACCGGAGGTGATGAAATGGGTGTAAGCGCTGGAGCCAAGAGTTTAGAGCAAGGGTGGCCGTTGGGTGTCTACGTGCGGCCCGCGAAGCATATGCTCACTTTTTTTAATAAAAGTCATTACAAATATCCGTTACTTTTTTGAAAGAGGTATTTTGAGAAAATATTCTAAAAGAAAACCGAGGAGTTTAGAAACATTTCAATTTCCTATAGCATTTTGATAATTTGGCGACGGGGAGGGGTAGAAATTTTAAGGTAAAGTAAAATGATCAAATGTTCCATATATGGAGTATACTAGTTTAGAGTATAACAGCTGTTTGTGCGGCCCGGTAGGAAATCTCATTCTGAAATTTGGCCCGGCTGCTGAAAAGGTTGGCCACCCATGCCCCATGCTTTAGAGGATGCGACACAGCCCACACGGGTGAAAATTTACCTACACACAAAGCCACACACTTTAAGAGTTGCACCCTCCCTCACTCATGGATTTTGCAGGAATGTCAGTTCCTATGTCATAAACACCAAGCCACAAGAAAAGTAAATTAAAGTACTCCATTTC
This sequence comes from Athripsodes cinereus, assembly GCA_947579605.1. Taxonomy (NCBI): domain Eukaryota; kingdom Metazoa; phylum Arthropoda; class Insecta; order Trichoptera; family Leptoceridae; genus Athripsodes; species Athripsodes cinereus. The sequence goes on along the minus strand of OX388322.1, from coordinate 15,617,349 downwards.
CTAAACCCTTTTTCTAATCGCCTGATGATGGAGTCGAGAATCTCCGAATACTATTAAGCGAAGTTAATAAAAATCATTTGGAAATTAACTACACACTGTGTTTTTTTCAATTTATCTCACTCTATTTCATTGTTAAATTAATTTAGTAGTTAATTAATAAATTAATTAAATTAAATTAATAGTTAGTAAATTAATGAAGTTAACTACATTCTGTACTTTTTTCAATTTTCAATTTATCTCACTCTATTTCATTGTTAAATTAACTACATACTGTGTTTTTTTCAATTTATCTCACTCTATTTCATTGTTAAATTAACTACATACTGTGTTTTTTTCAATTTATCTCACTCTATTTCATTGTTAAATTAACTACATACTGTGTTTTTTCAATTTATCTCACTCTATTTTTTTTTTTATTTTTTAAAAAAAAGATATATCTGGGTTTGTTATAAACCCAAATACAACCTTATACACCTTTCACACTAAGCTAAAAGCTTGTGCCGTGAAAGGGGAGTTTGCCGGCACCTGGGATCGAACCACGGACCCTTTGTTCTGGAGGCCGAGACTCTACCCCCAGGCTACCGACGAACTCATTTTCAATTTCATTGTTAAATATTTGAGAAAATGCACACCCAATTCGAATATTGCTTCAATTTACAAATCGTGAAACTACATTTGCGTTGATATTATTGACGGAGATATTTTTTATGTATATACACTCGAAAAGTTTTGTGCAATGGGACGGAATGATGATCTAAGCTGTATCATATTTACAGAAGTATCAGAGTACGGTATATCTTCATTTTGGTTTTAACTCTGATATTGTCCTTTTTCCATATACACCACTTCAAAGAGGAAAATGCACCAGTTGCCAGACCATGTCTACGTTGTATTTCCAGAGATGCAGCAATCTTACTCTCTTCCACGGTGGAACCAAGATATGTGAATGAATTAACTTGTTCAATACTTTTTGCATCCAGATAGATACTTCCAATGCTGTTGTACGGCTCAGAAACATGGGTCTTACTAAAAACTGACATTGACAAACTCGAAGTGTTTCAAATGAGATGCCTACGAGAAATTCTGAAAGTGTCCCTACAAGCACCACTGGAAGAGGAGATCCGCAAACGCAGACTCAGATGGTTTGGACACGTGTGCCGAATGGCCCCTACAAGACTGCCATTGCGGCCTGCCAATACCAGGCCCTCTGGAAACAGAGACCACCGGAGTGGAAAACAAATAGAAGAGCTCCGAGAAAAACATGGCTGAAACACATCGAGTCCGACCTTCTCCACAGACGACAGAAGCCCGAGGATGAAAAAAACATTGCCGCTGACAGGAAGAGCTGGTCAAAACTGGTTCAAGACCCACGGGGGGCACACACTGCCGCATATAGGCTCCGTCCACGTGAACGACATTATGCAACAAGGGCTCCATAAGTAAGTAAGTATATTTACAGAACTAACAGAATATTCCATTCTGTATTCTATAAAGGAGCGATCAAGTTCTGTAACTTACGTGAATCAAATATAAAATAGTCAGCATTCCATTCAAAGTCAGTAAATATATAGTTTAATTTTAAGAATAGTTAATTAGATACATATCTACCTATAACATTATTTACACATGAATACTGGCAGCACTCGTCTGTCTATTTAATTTTCAAAAGACAGGCAGATTCTAGTAAAGTATGCCAATGGTAGTGCCTATATAATAAATTCTACAGATATCTATGTGACGAGAGGCGCTTGGTATAAATAATATTGATATAAGGTTAATTAGCCGCTATTGTCGTTGGTGCGGATTAGTTTGGTTCATTGGGAAACCAAGCTTCATAATATTACTTGAAATGTCATGTCAATTAATCTGTATTAGCTTATGAATCCTCAAAATACCGCAATTTAGTAAGACAAATATAATATAATATAACTATAGTATCTGAGAATATTACTTACGTATGTATATTTATATTTTTGGTATTGACACCTCTATTTAATAATTAAACGTTATATTGATGACCTCTGTACGAACTATCATCTATTAACGTGTTTCGGGATAGTTAAATAATATCATTGTCATCGCTCTCAACGCTTCTATTGGGAAAACAGGGCAAAAACCAGCCTCCTCCAGTCAGAGCAACTCTGTGCCAATTACGTCACCTCTTCCCATGAAATTCCCTGCGCTCTGATGTCGTTGTCATAGGAACGGTGTTATGTGAAAGAGGGACGAAGAACAGTGCTCTTTTTGGCCAACTATCATTGGGCATTCTTAGAACACGGCCCAGCCAGGACCATCATCTCTCGTGTATCACGGAGATTACAGATCTCTACTGGGTGTGTCGGCGCACAGCATCATTTGTGACATTTTCATATCATTTTACATCCAAAATCTTTCTAAGACACTTGTTTACAAAGTAAAATAATAGATAGGCTTATTATTAGATAATTAGATAGGTTTATAATTTTTATAATTTAATTTGAGGATGTTACCAAATTCGGATGGAAACAAAATATTCAGTAACACGAAAAAGTTTATAAAATCGCAAATTTGACATTTTAATCAAACTTTTTAGTAATAATTTTTGATATTTCTAGAGAAAACATAAAGAATGTAGATAGGAGTCAATGTCAGTGAAGGAGTCAATGATTAGTTTTGATGAATTGTTTCTTTAGCACCGTTTTACGATCCCTTGATTTCATATTCCTACTAAAACTAGTGATGTTCCTCTAACTAAACCGAAAAGTGTATAATATTGTATTTGGGTTTATAACAACACCCAGATATATATTTAAAAAAAAAACTCACAGATCGGCAGAAAGCCTGTTCTACAATACAAGATCTAATGCTATTCTAAGATTTTTATAATGATCTAATGCTTGCTTACTCTATAGACTTTTAGAATTTTATCTGGGTAAATGCCTCATTGATAGCTAGTAATTAGAATAACAAATGTATTTTCGAACATCCTCATTCTAATTCATTACTTCTACTTCAAGATTAATCGTACAATTTGTATGTAATCTACATGCTCAGTTTAAATTACATATAGGTATCATTTGACGTTTTGTTTTGAAAACAACAAGTACTTACCGCATTTATATTAAGACGTATGAAATAAGTATAGTAAATTTACGATCTCTATACTCACAATACGAGTATGTGAATTGAAAAGTGAACTTATCATAATAATAATCGTCCCTCTTCTGACTAACTGTCGTATCTGACATTTTTGGCGAAATCGAGCTATGATCACCAATGTGTATTTACATATATGTGCCCTGCATGTTCTCACTGAAGATCACACCTCTAACTGTTACCGTTATCCTGGAATAGCTTTCTGATTTGTTGTCGTATTTACGAATTATTCTAAATAAAATATGTTGTATCTACTAATTTCTCAAAATTTCATCACAAAAATGATTCTGAGATACCTATATAAGAATAGATACAAATAAAATAATGTAATATATTTACACTGTATCATATAACTAGGAGAGATGAAAATATGAACGGCAAAACACAAAAAAAACGCTCTCCTGAACAATTTACATTTAGGCAGATACGACTGTTTGTCAGAAGAGGGACCATATCGTCCCTAAAATATCTAGTAATTATTATTTTAAATATAAAATTTGTATTTATATAACTACTTACAGAATTTTAATATTCAGTTCATCAGAGTATCACGTGGAGTATCTTCCCCTACCTATAGATTTTACTCCTTGTTTTCTATGTAGACAACAGATGTTCAAACAAGGATGCGTATTGAATACTAATCAATAGAAAATGTAAAATTATGTTTCATAAAAATAATAACATACACACAAACATATTTTATCTTTAAAGAGAGAAAGAGTTCCTATATATTTACATATTATCATGAATATTCATCTTTATATGATATCAAGGGCGTGTTCAGCTGCCCCCGCCCTAGGTGTTTCAAATAAAAATCTTATGTAAAATAATCGAATTAGACAACTGCCTCACCCAAGTAACACTTGATAAAGTATCATCTCGAACCAAGATACAATAAATCATTTCAAAATTTTAATTAGGTATATGTAGTTGCAGAATATTACAGATATTTATTAATTGTGTCGGTGTTCACGTAGTGAATTCCATATCAATCGATTCATAATGACGTGATAAGTCGAAAGACGTCCCTCTCGTGATCAATTATCTTTAGTAGATAAAAACACTTGTGAAATTTCTTATTTATTTTGTTTATAGGTATATTAAAAACCGACATACACCAATAGTCAATCAATCACATATAGAAAACAACAAAAACAATATTACTATCAAAATGTGTTCTTAATATATACTAGGGCCCGTAGTCAAAACACGTTTTAGCTTTACGTTTTCGTTTCGTTTTTGTTTGAATATAGATACGTTGCGAGAAAGTGTTTATTTTCGTAGCTAAAATACACAAGTAGCTACGAGAATGGATACTTTCTCGCAACGTCGTGTATATTCGAACGAAAACATAACGCCAAAATGTCTTTTGACTACTCTGGAATACATTGGATAAAACGGAAAATCGCGTAATTTCTCTTACGCAACATGCACTGCGATTAAATCAGATATCAATGACTAATATCAATTGAAGTAAGATCTGGTCCTTTAGAAATAATCGTGGATACGCCTATGTACAATATTTTATTTTTGCAACAACAAAATAATAATACATTCTATGCAGACGTGATAGAATCAACTTTATTATGAACTGATTTTACGAGGAGCACGTGAGTTATTATGATACGAGAACGAGCATACTCCATACGACTGAGACTCATAATATAACAATATTATTCTATGTTTGTATAATCTTTTTAATCTAAATTGAAATTCCTGAGAATGAATGCTGCGTATAATGTGTAGTTTGTTGCGAATGGTTGAATATTATTCACCGAAAGGATATGGAAAAAAAACCCTGATCACTCCTCGACGAGTTGATGCTCTTTGAACAAAGACATGTACATCTTTTATTTGCTGATGCCTTTGCTCCTGGCACCTTGATGTAGCTCGGTTTGGCTTTTGAGAATAGTTTGTTGCTCTTCGGGTTAATGCCCGGTTGCTCTGAGGTGTTAGGTTGACCTAGACCTGTGGCTAACTCAGCAATAAACCAATTACTTTTGTAAAAGAGTGCATCATGGTTTCTTATTTCGTTTTTATTGTTTATCATATGTATTTAATGTGCCTGTTGGTGTATGTTTGATTTCAATAAATATGTATAATAAATAAAATACCATATATTATGGAGAATGTCTAAAAAAATGTATGAAGAATGATCATAGTTTGACTGCTTTGATGATTAATAATAATGTTCGAGTAAATGGGTGGGAACTAGCCTTGTTCATTTACAGCGATAATATAGCAATGAACTCAACTTTTCTCACATCATTCTTGAGACAACGTTGCTATGAAAATGGTGTATTGTAAAATAATAATAAAGCTTTATTGACAGAACATAATAACATCATTGTAACACACATAATAAATAAAAACAATGTTCTGTCAAATGGCGGACTTGTTGCAGTGCAAAGTCTTCCAGCCAACCATTTGAAAGAAAAAAAAATAAAATAAAATATACATCCAAATATACACATACATACAAACACACACACATATACACACGCATACACTTATACAGATAAAAATAAAAACTCAAATTAAAAATAAAAAAACAAGAAAATAGACACATACACAAAATATAAAAATGTATAAGAAAAAATAAAGTAGAATAATAAAAATTAAATTAAGTGCGATATCTGTGCAAAGGAGAGGGGAATGGGAAATAATAAACTCTTCCAGAAATTGAGAACCTCCAAGTGAGACAGACAGGTAGGTATGTACTTGAAAACATTTGAGAAATTCTATATACAGCTACAAATAATAATATAGATTTTCATCTCTATTCTCTTTCTGTAAAATTTTTGGCACTTTGATAAACATGTATATAATATGAGAATAATTTAATGTCTGTCTCTCTCTCTCTCTCACTCTATTTCGAACAAAAGGAAAAGTTAATTTATAGGGGAAGCAAAGAAACAATGGAGTAGCAATTATGTGGTTTTGGACGTAATTAGACGGGGAAATTGTTAAATCTCAAAAACCACCCAAAGTTATATAATAATAAACTTTACAATTTATAATAATAATAATACATTTTGATTGGAGTATCTCTATTGTAATTATATTTTTTCATAATTGGTTTAATTATAAGCTATTATTCAAAAGTTTTTGAGATATTTAAATAACACTGCTTTTTCTTTATTTGAGTTGGGGTAATGATAATTATATATTAAATTAAAATATCTATTGTTGCAGTATTTTTCATTTTCAATAATAGTTGCCAAAAAGAGCACTGTTCTTTCTACCACAAGGGTTCCGTACGCCGGGGCGTCCCTCTTTCACAATACACCGTTACTATAATAACGAAATCAGAGCGTAGGGAATATCGTGGGAAGAAGTGACGCAATTGACGCATGAACACTCTGAATGGAAGAAGCTTGTACACCCATGCTGACAGTTAGCAAGGCAACCTTGTAATGTAAGGCAAACCACGCACGTAATTAGAGGCATTCTTAAAAACTTTTTAATAAATTTTGATCAATGAGGATAAAACGTTACAAGGAAAAACATTTTTTTTTTATAAATGTCAAAGGACATTGCATTCTTTGTGTCATTGCGACCATAATTGCTTTATTGTGACATCTCTTTGTGTGACGCTCTCGAACCCTATGTACATACATTATGTAAATTACGATTTGTCTTGGTGCGAGAAGCCTTAACTTCTCGTGTTCAGAAGTGACCCTCTTTAGATATGACATTGACCGCGAGCGAGTGCGTCACATTTACAGATGATGTGGATAGTCGTTTCGCCATCCTCTGCACAAAATCTAAATAAAACCTTGATACACCTTCAAATACGAAGGATGTTAGTATAGAGGTTAAAGACATCCATTTAAAAACATGTGCACTATAAAGGGCTTATTAATTCTATGAATATTTACTGTTATCAGTAGTTTGATTAAACTCTGAATACGAATTTCACTACCAAGCTTATATGCTTTTGAATACTAACAAAAGCTTTTTATTTACTGTTCGTGTTTGTGAGGATGTAAAAACATACCTATCTTTAGATTTTTACTGCCGACGTACTCTACCTTCACGTTACAAGCTATTGCTTAATGTGAAGGTGTTTGGGGTATGGTGTTTGGTATTTTAATATGTCCAGAATCATAATTTATGACATGTTAGTGATCCAGGACGCTTTCATTAAAAAAAAATATTTGGCAGACAGAAATTCGTCACTATTGTAAGTAAATTCAATTCGAAATAATATAGAGAATTCAATGCTGTAGTTTTTTCTCAATCTTTTCGGTCCAAGTGCTTTTTTTAAGATCAAATTTAAAATGAGTACTTCTATAGAGGATGATTTTAATTACGGACCGCAGTTATTAATCAGTTCCCTGAGTTCATCCAAATATGAATGAGAGAAGAAAAAAAAATAATGAAAGTCATAAAGAGAAAACACAAGGACTTTATTTGAGATATAATAAGGTACTAAGATTTTTTTGTTTACAAAGTGCGGTTCAACAGTGGATGAGTAAGTGATACTAATTTATTAAAACTTTAACTATGTGAATAATTTAAGGTTTACAATATCAACATGGAAAATATATTGATTTAGCATGTGGTAAACTTGGTTTAGATTAGAAAATACTTTATTGTTAAACAACATTACAAGTATTTGAGATATTATGACTACTACTATACCATCACGGCATATCCCACAAGTAGGGTAGCCAGCAAATCAGCTGCATGTAAGAAACATGCAAACTGTCCTCTTCGTGCCAATATAAAATTAAGACATTCAGGATGGGTGGCAAACCTCATCGCTGAATTTAAGATGTAAAATGTCTTAATTTTTTCGAACACCTGCCTTTTACAGGACACTCGAAAACTTACAGAGAAGAGTGGGAGACCAATTCTTTACCGGGTGCTCCACGGGATATTATGACTCAAATGATTTTTGAAATATAACAATGACTGACTTAGCTTAGGATTTTCTTCTTTCTTTACCTTCATGATAATACTGCCAAAATCGAATGAGTTATGTAGTTTAGACTCATGAAAAATGCATTCTAATATCGTCAGAATGATTCGTATACAAACTTGCTTTTGAGATTCTTGGTTCAATTTGCATACATCTGAATGGAATACAATAAAGTTTCAAGTTTAATAACATGAAAAATAACAATACAGAAAGAATGTAAGTAATTTTATTTTTGATAACCCCTCACTGCGCCATAAACATTTGTTATTCTGTTTCTTAAATGATCCGTGAAGATAAACGGATATATGTGTCGCCGAGATTCGAAATACGCTATAACACATTTTTGTGATTCGGAGAAATTCGATAAAAACTATTATACAAGTATTAAACGTACTTTCCTGGAGTCAAACAAGTTTTTTAATTATAAGATTGTTACAACAGTTCAATTTTAAAATAAGTTTTGATATTGAATAAAAATAAATTGTAAAATAGCTATTATTGGTCGGTTGAGTTAAAGAGGATATACAAAGACAAACAAAGGTATGTATCGTAATCATTTTATGTTTATTTTTGTACAAAAATGGTGAGTGTTTTGAAAGAAACAATTTTCTCAGGTTACGCAATATTTAATAAGAAATCCAACGTCATTTTTTATTTGGTTTTCTTTTTTGCATTGACAGTTCATACAGATTGAGTTAGTCCCAAAATAATATTGAATCTTGTATTATGGGTAACGCAACGATACACATATACCTATATAATGCACTAAACACTAATACATGCAACACCCAGACTCAGGACAATTTGAATGACTCTTAATTTTGCCCTGGCCGGGAATCGAATCCGGGACCTCGTGACTCAAAGGCAAGAGCTTTACCTCTACGCCACACCGGCCGGCATATATGTATAACTCAATTTTCGTGAAAATGTGTTATAGCGGATTTTGAAACTCGGTGACATATAATATATACTCGTAGTATTGTATGTCTATGAAAGATATTAAAATAATGTTTTATTGTGGTTGTTATATGTATAAAATCACCCATTATTAAAGCAAAGCTATGGAAGAAAAGCTGGAAAAATAATCAGCAATTGACTTGGATTATTCTACTCTTCAAACTTAGCTAAGTACATCGAAATGGTATCGTTAGTGAGCGTACGTTGTTCCTAGTTTAATGACAAAACAATTGTATGTTAATTAATGACATAAAACATAAAAATATTTTAATAAAATTAGACATTCATAAACATGAAAAATATTTAAGTTCACTGTCTAAAAATTATTACAAAATCGGAAAGTAATTTTGTTCGTTACAATAACCTTTGAATAAATTATATAACTTTAGAACATACGTTTGAGAAAACGTCAATATATAATTTGCTTACTAAACAATGTAATTTTTTTTATCATTCATGAAAGTTGATTGTGTTATTTTCTATCTTTATTTATTAAATACACGATCTTCTGATTGAAAAGGTTGTTAAAGGGTTGTACCCTCCCTTACCCGTGGATGTTTCAGGAATGGTAGTTCCTATGTCACTCACACTCATCGTGCAAAATCTTAATTTATATGAGAGGCCTCAGAGATCGCCTGAAGAACTCCCCAACAAAACCTCTCCACAGTTAATTACAACCGTAAATGTTCCTAAAGGTTTTACATTATTTCTTTAAATTTAAAAAAAATCTTTGAAGTAGTAAATTTTAATTATCGGTTGATCAAGTTATGCAATTAACTAGAATGTATTTTATTTTGTATTTTATCATTCAGTTATTGCTAATCTTATCGACTGCGTCAACTAATTTGACTTATATTATTTTTTCATGTAATAAAAACTTGAAGGGTCATTTTAAATGTAATGATAATCAGAACGCTTAGTTTTGCATAACAAGAGTACCATAACAATACATTCCATTTGTTCAAGACGTTTCGGTATTATTTTTATTTTATTATTCTTTGGAAATTACATGGAACAAGACTTTGGAATGGTCCCAACTTTGTGGAAAACGCAAAGAATTATGTACAAGTACCTACAGTTCATTTCCCCTGCACTATAGGGTAATGGGAATTAAGAAAATGGCTGAGGACTGGTGATTCCAATAAGAGTGGCGTGCTTGTTGGCAAAATTTTGCATAATTTCCGCATGATAATATTTTAAAAGTCTTTTTTTACCTAAGGTACAAATTAGATTTAGCTCTAGTGGTTTCAGGCAACAATTTTTAGTAGGCGCAGAGAAAATTATTCAAATAATTAATGAAATAGTTTTATTGATAAATATAAGCCAAAACTTTAATGCAAAAATATTCATGGGTATAAAAAAATAGTCTGTTATCACATATAAATAAAATTTAAGTTATATTTATTCTATAAATTGAATTTATTTATTTCCTAATTCAAGAACAGAGCGAGTACGGTTTCACATCCTGCTGCTAGGCACGCAGTGATCCTCTGAATCTTAAAATTTGTGAAACTCGCTTTATTCTTGATTATTGCACATAATAACGTTATATATGTAGTATGCACGGTAAACAACATAGCATATTATTATATAAATAAAACAAATGGTTGAATTATAAACATTTTCTGTAATTTTTTGATAATGAAATTTATTTTTGATGTGTAGGTATGTAGTTTGTCATAATAATAAAGAAAATCCAAGGGTTGTAAATAAATAAATCAAGGTGTATTATAAAGTTCATGATATTTTAAGATTAATCTTCGTTTTAAAATTTTATTAACACTCTTGTATTATTAAGGATAATTTGTTCAAAATAGCACCACTCAACCTATAATCATTACGACGGTAATCTTCATAAATTATTTTCACTATATTACTCGCAGCAAAATAATACTAAAATGATAAAATCGCATTTATAAATGTTCAAAATATTATATTAATATAAAAAAATAACATATATGTGATCCAGAATTTAAAATATTTTAAAAATAAAATGGTTGTAATTTTGCTAATTCGTTTGCATGAAATCACAAAGAAGGGGTGTAGAGCCGTCTTAATAATAAAATAAATAAAATTTTACTACGTACTTAAACTTTTAAACGTAATTTGACGGCTGTTAGAAATTTTAAAATTTCAGCTGTTGATGATAGTTATTGAGCTATTTGATAATAAAAATTATGTTTTCCATGAGGATGCTTTCGATAGAACCAAGTGGCGAAACAAAACAAGAAAGGCAGACCCCACTACCATGTGGGACTAATAAATGCCCAAGAAGAAGAAGAAAATAATAAAAAATGGTTTATAAAGATTTGATGTTTGAATTTAACATTTACATCCACATCAAATGACATTGTGTAATAATTTTAATTTATTTCAATGTATTTTATACATGCATTTGAAGGGGCAGAGTACCTATTTATGAGATGGAGTTTTTAAATCAAGAGGAATACTCATAGTATACTACGTGTACACGGAAAAAACTCGCTTTTTATGGAGGAGACAAATGTTGAATGGAATAAAATATGATGGTTTCGATTCTAAGAATGGACGAAGCAGGAATAAAAAATGAAAATCTATTTATTCAGTTTCGATTTTTAAATAAAAAAGCAAATAAATCCTTTACTAAAATTAAAATAAATTTATTGTACTGAATTGCTAAAATTGTGATATTTAATGATTATCTTTTAATACCACAAGCTAGATTTACAAAATAATTAGTTTTATTCACAAATTATGATTTATGTCAATTTGATTTATTATTATTGTTACTTATATTCATGAAAAAAAATATTGTGATTTAGAGATGCGCTGAATAAGAGTTTTACCGAGTAACCGAGTACAGGGTTAATGTTTGCCAAACCGAATTTCCGGTCAAGTTACTCGGTTCCATACAATATGGTTTCCAACGCACCACAGGCAAACGAGGTGGAGACAGCCCTCCAAATGATACTTTTTGCTTTTTTAACCTTCGCCTTACTGAAATAAAAAACCTACGCGCGCTCCTAACATGTGTAGTGACTACACATTTTCAAATAAGCTGTTTAAGATAGAAAAAATAGGAATAATCATAGCCAAACCATTCGGACAGTTATAAGTAAAGTATTGTATATGTGTATTGTAATAGGAAATCATAAAAATATATAAATTATTGCTGAAAACGTGAAAAAATAACATTGTCTAGCGCTCATGAACCTAGCGAGAAGACAACTCATTATGAATAGCGAAGGCCAACTGACGGCTGACCGCACGCATAGCGACGCATTGTGCAATCGGCATTCATCGGCAATCATCGGCCGATGATCCGACATACATTTGCGTAAACTGCAGTGGTTGCAAACTATTTAATATGTTATTTAATTAATTTATTTATTGTTACACAATTATAAAGACAATCAATGCATAGAAAATGGATTATCCAACCTGTTCTAGGATTTAGCTAAGACAAAATATATGTATGTACTCATATCAAGATTATAATCAAAGTAAATGAAAAATTAAAGTATAACCAGCACATATAATAGTCCATACAACAGTTCAAAAAAAAGAACAGGCAACTTACAAACTTACAGATAAAAAAATGATTTACAGAAAATAGATAAAATTAAAAATCATTTTAACCGTAAAAGTTATAAGCAGTAATAGATACAATAAGATAAATAATTTTATAACTTAGTTCCAAATGTCTCTCGAAGAATCCGCACTTTTATTAACTCTTAAATAATTTTTTTATTTCACAATTAATGATTCTGGATATAATTTAACTCAAAAATTAGACTTAAATTAGACCGGTAAATTTATATATTAAAATTCAAAAATCTATTATAATATTAAATACATGGAATATTGTAAAAAAAATTTGAACGCAGATATTTCAGGCACGATGCTGGTATTTGTACCTGTGTTTTGAGCCTAATACTTTGATATCCTGTATATCTGGATTGGTAAATTTTTCGCGGCATTAGACTGTTAAGTTTTTGAATGATCATGACTGATACTGATAATATGGAGACTTATCTGGTTGTATAATACTGAGAAGTGTGGTTGGCCATTCCGCCGCCACGTAAAAAATAATATTATTACGTTTATGTTTATTTTAATTGTAGATAATAATATTTATTTGAAAGGTTACCTACATAATAATATTTATTTTAAATGTTTATATAATAATATTTATAAATAAATCGCTAATAAATCCATAAATAAAGTGCCCTCACAAAGAAATGAACTGAAAAGTAACGTTATATGATATACACCTTTCCCTCTTATGATACAATAATATGAAAAGTTGGTATTTAGAATAATGTAAAATGAATACCTACCTAGTTATAATTATTGAAATTATTATGGAACGGAAATAATAAATCACTTTGAAACCTCTGGATTTAAGTTTAACTTCGGAAGTAAAATAATATATCTCTATTGATAAAACACGACTTAGTGCTATTTCGCATAGTCATTCCACAGCACAGTTCGCGAGAGCGAGACGTAAATAGTATTCACTATCTATCGACAACAGCCGAGTACGAGCAGTCGAAGACACGTGAGATACAGTATTAATACATCGCGCATTTGATTGTATTAGTAAGATATTTTGTTTGTGTTTGTAATTTTATTTCCATTCTCCAAAAAATGTCTTTGAAATAGTCAATAAGTTCCAATTATTGTCAATATAATTTTTTAGTTCGATGCGTAAATATATGACTGAGGATTACCTAGAATCTTGACCTTCTATTTATTGTACTTATTGAAATATTAATTATAAACAGAAGCATGTGTACTGGCTACACATTTTAGTACGGCGAAAGTTAAACAGGTACGTACATTATTTTATGTTTGTTTTTGATAAATAATCACTACTTTTCTGATAAACTATATTTACACCGAGCACTCGGCATTTAGCCGAGTAATTCCGCCAAGTTCAAGTACAACAAAAAGAATATACCAGCTATCGAGTAGTAACCGAATACTATGTGCATCTCTAGTGCGAATTATTATTTCAATATGTTATTTAATGAATGAGAACATTGCACTGTGATGTTTCCAAACTAATATGATTTCTAATTAACACGATTTCTTGAGTCAATGACGATAACACGAAAATAATATATTTATGTTATATATAGGTATTATATATATGACTTTGATAATTCAGATAACATAATCCCCTTAAAACCATAGTACTTCAGAAACGAATTCATCCAGTCAGAAGATATATTCGTAATGGAATTATTATTTGAATAATCTTGTTAGACAATTCCCTTACGAAATAATATAATTTTATTTATACTTATATTGTAGGGACTCAGGAGGGATTTGTGTTTTCTATTTCATATTCAATCTTTGAATTTAACTAAGCTTCGAGGGGTTTCAGTAACCGAAAATAAGCCCAAAAATAAAAGATAAATTATTTTCTTGAAAACGTCATTTTAACCTTTGCTTGAAGGTCAAGAAACAAAAATACGTTTTAATTGAAACTTTATTTGAAATGTTGAAAAAATAGAAAATATCTCTCGTTCCCATTCATCCCTCACAAAATCAGGATTTTCAAGATTATTTTTGAAGAGATAAATTAAAGACAGTCATGCTCGAGAAACAACAAAAGAAATATTATTTATAAACCTTCTGTAAATAAAGATATTGTGAAAAAAGTAATGCTTCTTGGTATTGCTCTCTTTTTGTTGTAGAAAAATAAAACAAATTACATTTTTTTTGACACGTCAAGCAAACTGGAGAGTTATTATAATATAAATAATGAGTTTTTGGAATCGTATATTTAATCTGGACCTACAACAAAAGTACAAGTTTTATTTGGGAGAATTTCGTCAAAAATCTAATTGCCTTTTCCTATTTTTCTTCATTTCTCTATCTCTGAGATATTTTTTATGATTTCTTATTCTTACGTTTTCTCTGGTAGAGGCTAAATTGTACATAAAATGAGAACGAATGTTTGGAGAGTGCCTTTCGTATTTGACTGAAATTTTCAAACCTACATTTGTGAAGATAAATATTTATTATATGACATGTTTTTTAAAATGTTTTAACATTAAATATCTCATTAATAATTTAAATATAAACTGTAATGAAATTTAATAATATTGATGTAAACCAATGGTAGATAAATCCAAAAATTAATGGATTGGAAACTGATGACGCGGAGGAGTAATGTAAAAAGACAGCCGACAAGATGGAGGGACGATGCAAAGAAAAATAGAAACACCAGATAGAAGGTATTAGAAAAGGACAAAGTTGAGTATCGTGCTCATGAAGAGGCCTATATACAGCAATGGAAAGACAGGAGCAGAAGGAGAGAAAGAGGAAAAGGAGTATCAAATCCAATCTAACATGCTTTAATCAAAGCACAAATGTTAGAACGTCTCCTAATTATTAAGTTTAAAGAATTTATAGTATTGGTGTTTTTGTGAAACTGAAGCCAATAATAAATTTTGTTAATTGGCCATAGAATAATAAGTTAATATTCTATTTTTATTATTTCATGAAAGCTCTTTTTTAAGACACAAAAGTAGCTTTTCTATTTATAAAGGAAATTCTGATTGATTTCCAAATAATTAATAGTTGAAATGAACTTTATATAGAAAGCTTAGAATAACTAGCAGATTTCAGTTTACTTTGATGAAAAAATTTGTTATAAATTATTCAAATATAATGTTTTGTCAAAAATCTACGGTCCACTAATAATTTTTTCAACGTATAAATAATTTATAGAAGTGGCTGTTTTTTAATTCGAATCCTCTATTTCATATCTCAAACGGATTACCTTATAATATTTTAGAGACACATTTTTTTTCAATTTCTCGTTCTGTTCTAATAATACCTACTCAACATGATGCGCCTGATAATCGGCAATCTCTGTTCTATAAATACTCAATATGATGCGCCTGATAATCGGCAATCTCTATAACAATTCAATTGGAAACGTAACTGTCTATTACACTCGTAAAAGAAACCATTAAATGGTGTTGTAATAATATCTATCGAGTCGTAAAAGAAATTGAGCGTTATAAATTACCGTAGAAAATAATGTTATGTTACGTGAAAGGTTTTATGGATTATTAAAGAAAGTATATAAAAAAAAAAACCGTAATAATGTCTACCCTAAAAGGAGATAGATAGATGAGTTATATTCACTGCATCGGTGTTTAAGTAGTAGAATTCCATAATGAAATAAAAAATAAATGTTTCCTTATATACACTATACAGACTTATATTGAGAAGGAAGTCTCTCGATTTTCAATGACATTGTTAATCAAAAGAAGTGTCTCTTGATAAAAATCAATAAAGTAGAAGAAAGCATTTGTTTTTAATTTCATCAAGATACATAAAGGCTACAATATAATAAAAAAACTCAATTTTTCAATACCATCGCGTTATATCTCACAAGGGGGGTAGTGAACAGACTAAATGAATATAATTAATATGCCAGTTGTCCTCTTCGTATCAATAAAAATGAAAACATTCACGATTTGGCTGGTGTGGCGTGGAAGTAACGCCCTTGCCTTCGAGTCACGAGGTCCCGGGTTCGATTCCTGGTCAGGGCAAAGTGAAGAATGACCTTTTTCAAATTGTCCTGAGTCTGGGTGTTGCACGTATATGTGTTTAGTGCATTTTATATATTTATGTATATCGACGCGTTAGTACCCATAATACAAGATTCATATCTTAGTTTGGGACTAGTTCGATCTGTGTGAATTGTCTATACATGTTATGTTATGTTATACCCCTACACCGCTAGATCAAAGATGGTAAATGTTTTATTTAAATGTTTAATTACCTCATGCCTTTTATAGGGCACTTAATATCTTACAAAAAAGAATGGGTGACCATTTCTTTACAGGGGACTCCACGACTTAAAGAAATATTACTTATACATAATTCAATGGCTTTAAATGAATGATCGTGTTTCGTTATAGATAGATTGATATCAACGAGTTGATAAACTAATAAATATCAACACATAATAAGCCATATCTGTATTTCTCAACATGGGTTCGTACCGAAGAAATCAACTAACACTAATCTCTTGGAATTTATCACGTGTATTTCAGACTCCTTAGATCACAGGTTTCAGATTGATGCCATTTACACCGATTTCAGTAAAGCATTCGATAAGGTTAACCATCGGATGCTTTTGTCGAAACTGAATGGATATGGTATACACGGGAAATTACTTAACTGGATTAAATCTTATTTACAAGATAGATCGCAATATGTAGTAGTTGATGGATTTGATTCACCTCCTTCGTTGATTTCTTCGGGGGTTCCCCAGGGATCTCATTTGGGTCCTCTGTTTTTTCTTGTATTTATAAATGACCTGCCCAGTATCTTAGACTGTCATACATTGTTATATGCAGACGATCTAAAGATATACCTCCCTGTTGGTTCGTTGATTGATTGCCATAAACTACAAAACGACCTTTGCAAATTAACAGAATGGTGTGAGCAAAACGAGATGGTTCTAAACATAAAAAAGTGTCATAGCATAACTTTTACAACTAAGAGAAATCCCATTTTATTCGATTATATGTTGGGAGGAGAATCTCTACAGAAGGTGAATGAGGTACGTGACTTGGGTGTGACGTTGGACTCCAAGCTTAGTTTTCGAGCTCATTACAATGATATTACAATGCGGGCAAATAGAAAGCTTGGATTCATTAGTCGTATTTCACGTAGATTCAAAAGAACGGAGAGCTTTCAGGTTTTATATTTCTCACAAGTTCGAAGTATATTGGAGTATAACTCACTGATATGGTCCCCCATGTACGAAGTGCATATCAATGGTCTGGAAAGAGTTCAAAAACGCTTCATAAGAAATTTGTCTTACAGAGCTGGACAGGGTAGACTTTTGAGAAGTTATGAGGATCGTCTCTCTTTTTTCAAGATGGATAGACTAAGGGACAGGAGAATACTTGCAGACCTCACTATGCTCCACAAAATTGTCAACGGTAAAGTGGATACGGTATCAGTCAGTTCATTGAACTTTTACGCGACAAACCCCCGTCTGCGTAACGTCAGAACTTTTTTGCCAGACAGACATAGTAATAATATCAGCCAAAACAGTCCTATCAGCAGAATGTGTAAACTTTATAATGTTTTGTGCACGCATCGCGTGGAAGGAGTGGATGTCTTTAGTGACTCCCTAACGGGGTTCAGGAAGTGTGTTGCTGCCAACTTTAATGTTCTTGTAGGTTAAGTTTCTGGGTTTAAATTAATTGTATAATTGTATTTTTTCATCTATCCTTTTTATAGTGTGTTGTTTGCGGTAATGTGAGTCTGTTTTACTGGACTTGCATTGGTTAGTTTTTACCCTTATGTTTCTTTTTTTTTGTATAATTTTGTTTGAACGTGCATGATGTAGACACGCTTAATTGGGGGGTTGGCCTGGCCGGATCAATGTGTCTTTTTTTCTTATTTTATTAATGTTTTGTCAACTCTCTGTGTGTGTCTCTGTAGAATAAATAAATAAATAAATAAATAAATAATAGGAAAATATTTACCAAAATACGACACCAAGTTGACTGAATTTCAAAAGACCTCTCGATATGTGATACTATGCTTTAAAGCTCGACATTTATAATTCAAGTATGGTACTGATAATTTGTTTAAAACGAAAATATTTAGTGGAAACAACGTAGTCTCAAAAATTGGTGTCTATGAAGAAACAACCTACTAACAGTTTTTTTTAATTAATCGCACAAAATATTTCTATCTATACCATCACGGCATATCCTACATGTTGGGTAGCCAGCAGATCAGTTGGGTAGCTGCATGTAACAAACATTGTCTTCTCCGTGCCAACAAAAAAATAAGATACTCTAGATGGGTGGCAAACTTCATCGCTGAATTTAAGATGTAAAATATCTTTATTTTTTCGAACACTTGCCTTAAGCAGAACACTTAAAAACATACGAAAAAGAGCAGGAGATTAAATATTTTATCGAGTTCTCCACGGAATGCACTTCACAAAATATTTCTCTTTGCTACAAACATATTTTACATACAATATTTGTTTTTTTTACCTGTGACAAGTATTGTATGTTCTCTGAGCACTTGCAGTCGTCCCTGAGTTCCTCTAGAAAGACCCTCGCAGCGATACTGACCAGCTTGTTGATATAGCAGACCACGAAGACTGAGCGCTCCGTGTGGTGCCTCTGAACCGGCTCCAGACCATCTAGATCCAGACCAGCGACCCCAACATCCTATACTTCCTGAAATCAAAAATAGATTCATAATTACCTTCATTATATGCGTATGCGTGTTAGAATGAATCATTGTTTAGTTTAGACGAATCAAGTAGTAAAGAAACATGAAAAACAGTGCATATTATTCATACTTATATCTTTTGAACGTGTTTGTGAAAAATAAGATGGTATATTTTATTTTATTTGTTTACTTAAATAATATTGGTATAAAAATTAACTGATTTTTCGATAGCCATCTAGGGAAAGCTCGAAGGTCGAAGAGTTGTTGAAAAGTGGATCATTTGGTTCCATAATGTATACGAATGGACATATAATAAATACAGAGCGTTAAGGAGCTATTTCGGGATGCTCAAGATAAGGAAGCATTCTTAGAAGTGATAGTCAACGTCGAGGAATCTAACAGGACACATAAAGAAGAATTTTAAAATTATGAATGCTTTCAAAAAATCTACAACAAACTTTAGTTCGTAATGATTCAATAAATAATTACCAATAAAAAAATATATCCAGAATCACAACAAATTATATTATTTTTACAATACGAAAAATATGGGTTATTAAAAATAAATATCAATATATTTTCTTCGAGAAGATTTTCCCTAAAGATGACATTTTTCTTTTTGATTAGTCCAATTAGGAGAAAATAAAATACTTATCTCTGAGTTGAACGTACGAAATGAAATGTTATATATTATTTTTCGTTGTTTTTCAAAGAAAAAAACAATCGTTTGATTTTGTATATTACCGAAATCAAAATTAATTGAGCTAAATTAAATAACCAATAATGATTACTTGGATATCAATTTAAGAATAATATAAATAACATATTCCATTAAAACTAACTTTTAATAAGTTGCGGCACTAGATATTTTATGTTGGTAATGAAAAAATGTATTATTTCACTTTTTTTTTTTCTTTCAAAATTCCGAGATATTTCACGATTGTATTTATGCAGAATTTCAGAATTTACCTAGCTTTTTCAAACTTTTACCCTCTGTTGTCAAAATTACCACTCTTTTAATTTTTCTTACGCTATTTTAGGTACGTGGTGTCCTTTTGCATGTTCGGAAAGCACGCCACTGTTACTCACTAACTATATCAAAACTTATTTATTTTTTTTTTATTTATTAATTCTTTACTGAACATTGATTAAAACAATTACATGAAAGGTTTAAATTTAAATTAAATATAATCAATATACAGAGAGCGAGTTTATCGCAAAGGCGCGATCTCTTCCAACTAACCCAAATGGCATACCCACAAGTGGGGTAGCCAGCAGATCTGCCGTATATAATAAACAAGATATTCAAAATGGATGGTATCACTCATTGCTGAAATTAAGATGAAAAATGTCTTATATCGAACACCCACTTTTTACAGGATACTTAGAGACTTACGGAAAATAAGAATGGGGACCTATTCTATAGAGGATCCTCTACAATATTCAAATATAATATTTTCAAAGAAAGATTAGCAAGTAAATTATTTACCTGTAGGACATTGTAACTGGACTGCCCCTCCTAAAGCAACTTCAACTTGTCCAGAAGTTGGTTTTTCGTTTTCATCAGGTTCCTCAGTAATTTCCAGTACATCGTCTGTAAAAGAAAACATTTTTATTTTAAATTTGCAACAAAAATCGTGTACTAAAAAGTGAAAAGATATTTAAACTTCTGTGTACCGTATTCGTATACAATCTCCGTGTTTTTGTTGATACAGAATAAGTCAGTAAAGAAAATCTTTACATTGACATTAGTGAGGTATTGAGCAGAGTAAAATAACAAATCTTTAAAAAGACTAAATAAAAAAAAAACATCCAAAGAAGCTCTTGCCCATAACGCAAACTTGTATCATAATATGAAAATGCTTCTGGTTGAAAACAAATAGGTATGTATTGTGTCATATCTATTAACAGGCAATGTGAAGTGACTTCTAAAAAGTGATTTATTTTTAATTAAAGAATTAGTTAATTATGTACTACAACCACTTTAATTTTTTAAAAACACTACCGGTTTCAACGCTCAGATGCGTCATTGACGAGTGTTATACTAAAACTAAATAAATACATACTAGAACTGTTGATGATTAATTAGTTAGGGAAGGGTGGGGGCGTTAGAGTGGGAAAGAGATTGATTCTGAGTTTGCTAATCATCTAATTGAACATGATCATAGTTTTCATAGGGACAATAGTACTTTCAAACATACTAACATTAAAGAATATTTCAAATTGTCGGCTTTAGAAACAGTAGAAATTAACGAAAATTTAAATTTAAAACAAAATATTGTAAATAAAATGTTAGCGCCATACAAGTCACCCTTACTAACAATGTTTCCTATACATAAAAACTCTCCTTGTCTTTCCCACTCTAACGCCCCCACCCTCCCCTAACTAATTAATCATCAACAGTTCTTGTATGTATTTATTTATGTAGTTTTAGTATAACACTCGTCAATGACGCATCTGAGCGTTGAAACCGGTAGTGTTTTTAAAATTTTTTTTTTTTTTTTAGATATATTTGGGTTTTGTTTGTTATAAACCCAAATACAACCTTATACACCTTTCACAGTAAGCTACTAAAAGCTTGTGTCGTGAAAGGGGAGTTTGCCGGCACCTGGTATCGAACCACCGACCCCATGTTCACGAGGCCGAGACTCTACCTCCAGGCTACCGACGAACTCTGGTCGGAGCACGTCGAAAACGAAGAAGTATTAACCAGGGTAGGCGAAAAAAGGCAACTCCTTAAGAGAATCAGCCAACAACGAGCTAACTGGATTGGCCACAACATCAGGCACCCAGGACTACTCATCGCCATCGCGGAGGGTAAGACCGAGGGAACAAATGGCAGAGGCCGACCAAGAGACGCATATATGGACCAACTGAAGAGGGACATGAACTGTGGCTCATACGTAGAGCTTAAAAGACTGGCTGAGAATAGGGAGGAATGGAGAAGAAAAACCAAACTCGTTGCAGACCAATCCAATGGATTGTAACTAAATATATATATATATAAATTTCTTCTATTTAAATTTCAAAAGAAAGTTCTTTTGATACCTAGAAGGTAGTGGTTACTATATTCTAAATGTTGTATCTTAATTTTTGGTTAGTTAAGAGAAGTTGAATTTCATTATGTAAATTGAGAGTGTAGGAATATAATAAAGCTTACATCTAACGTTGAGGAAGTATCCTATAGATGAGAAGACTCCAAAACTATGGTTGGCAGTGCACTTATACCATCCAGAGTGGTCCCTCTTGAGGACTGTGAAGTTCAAGAAGCCATCTTCCGTTTGAGGGACCTGGAAATATCAGTACAACATTATTATTATTATCAAGTAATATGCTCAACAACTTTTGCAAAGTGCTTGAAATTTTCAATTGTATTCACGGTATTGGGACGTATTTTGATTCTGGAATGCGAAATGTCGAAAGAAAATTAAAAGTAAACAAACTTTGATGTTGTGAAAATCTACATTTTTTGATGATTAGAATGACATTCATTTCATATCACACAAGTTTTTAATACCTCTAGATACCTGTTTAGTTACTTTTATTCAATATTTTTAATAACGGGTTTATCCACGTAAGTAACATAGTAATAAATTATGATTAAATTACCAAAAAGTTGATAAGTTTAAAAACACATCACATAAAAATGCGATATAACGTAATATTTCACCCCTATGATATTGTATGTTTGTATATTATAATATTTCGAGTGATGTCATATTTCCACATATGTCGTTAGTAATCTATTTCCACAAATAGATTACTAACGACATTCAATAAACACAAAAGTGGTCCCATTCATATTCTTAAAAATTAAATATTCAAGAAGGGTGTTATATATCATCATTGTTAAATTGTAGCTTAAAAGAAGCATGAAAGAGCGATGCTACTATACTATACTACTATACCATCACGGCATATCCCACAAGTGGGGCAGTCAGTAGACCAACTGCATGCAAGAAACATGCAAACTGTCCTCTTCGTGCCAACATAAAATCAAGACATTCAGGATGGGTGGCAAACCTCATCGCTGAATTTAAGATGTACAATATCTTAACCTTTCGAACAACTGCCTTTTACAGGACACTCGAAAACTTACGGGGAAGAGTGGGAGACCAATTCTTTACCGGGTACTTCACGGAAGAGCGATGCTACAAATAAAATTCTCTGATCGCATTAGAAACATGGAGACACGTAGGAGATCGGGATTTACGGATGTTGTCGAAAGAGTGGCAAGGTTAAAGTGGTCATGGGCAGGACATGTTGCTATACTTAAAGGTCAAAGATGGACAAAAAGGGTAGTGGAGTGGAGACCTCGTGAAGATAAAAGCAGTACAGGAAGACCTCTAACACATTGGTCAGATGACATTAGAAGAGACGCTGGTGACTGGTTGCAGAAAGCTTAGGACAGAGATGCCTGGAGACATATGGGGGAGGACAGGACAAGAGATCAGAGACAGGTTCAGCAATGGAGAGGAATAGCTGCATAAGTAAGTAAGTAAGTCAAATTGGAGGTGGTGAGAGTATGGTACACTGAGAAAAATACTTACGAAATTTCACAACGAATCATTGGTACGTACTTTCAGATTAGGACCAGAGATAGTACAAACGATTCATAAGTACGAATCTATAATAAATAAATTAAAAAACTTATACTTTTTTATACACACTTATATTTTTATTTTTGTAGACAATATTGTTTCGTCTCTTAATGAGACATTATCAATACTAAACTATGCAAAACAAATAATATTCAATTAAGGTGAAAATACAGTGGTAGTGATAGAGGGGTAGTGATAGAGATAAATCTATAATATAAACTTTTCGCAAAAAATCGTTGGTAAATTTACTAACAACTTGTTTGCGATAGGTTAATATTATAGATTAGTACTAATGAATCGTTTGTACTATCTCTGGTCCTAATCTGATAGTACGTACCAATGATTCGTTGTGAAATTTCGTTAGTATTTTTCTCAGTGTAATAAAATATCGTAAACTGCAAATTTATTTCAGTAAATTGTATTGGATTCGAAGCGTATCCTCGAGAACTGTTGAGTTTAGGGAGAATTTGTCCTCTCATAATAATAATATCATTCTGTAGGTAAAACATGTCTATGTCCGTACATACATTCAATGCCATGCACTGTGTTAGTACTCGTACTAGTACTTATGCTCTGGCAACTACTGCCAACTTGCTACTTAATGATATGTTGTAGTAAGTATGAAAAGGAAATATTTTAGTATCTGACTGTCCGGGATAAAAAGTCGTGGTTAAAAAATGAATATAGATATTTCATTGTTAATTTTTCTGGCCATCAATTTGATTCTAAAATTTTATACTTCAATCGCTTTTTGGATCATAGATTATTTGTGTGGTAGATTCCCTGTGTGAGCAAAAATGTAATTCAACCATAAATAAGTATTTTGAAAAAGCAGGCATCAAATATGTTTTTTTTGAGTAATTTGAGTATTTCAGTTATTATTCCAAATCATCTTCTCTGTATTATACAAAATAACAATAAAATTGAAAATTATTTTATACTATAATTTTCATATTATGTTGTAAGATCCAGTACCCACGCAAATACTTGAGATTGTTCTTTTTAGTCTGCCAATCACTACATAACTATGATGTGTATAGTTTTGATTCAGGCTTTTTTTTAAATATGGGTTCAATGTTTTCGATCTTACATTGTTTGTGAAGTTAATAATACGAAAAAATATTGTTGACAATGGACTTACTTTTGAAATTCCTAATGAAATATCTATTTTTTTTTTCAAAATACTAAAGAGGTGGACATTTACTGTATTTTTACTCTATTAAGGTAGTGCCTGTACAAGTGCTACAACACTCCAGGGAAGATGAATAATGGATTTTGAGCAAGAGTTTAAAGATATTCTATTTGTCATGAGATTTCTTGCTATAACTAGTACCTCCATCATTTCTATTGATGTTATATCAACATTTTTCAGCTGCTCTATATGCGTCAATGTTTATTAATAACATTAAAAATAATAATAATAAAAGCCTTTATTGCACAAAAAATCAACAAAATAAATTAAACAATTTAAACTAGACAAATGAGTTTTGTGAGTTTATCGCAGAAGCGCGATATCTTCCAACTAACCCATTGAAAAGAATCAAAAATCAAGAACGTACATTTGTATTTTTTAATTTCACCATTCATATGGAAAATTTACAAACAAACTCAGATAAAAATCTTAAATTATAGGTATTAACGTAATGATACACATGTATAATGCACCAAACATATGTAAATGTAACACCTAGATGCAAGACAATTTGAAAATAGCCATTTTGCATTTTGTCCTAGCCGCGAATCAAACCCGGGACCTCATGACTCAAAAGTGAGAGCGTTACCTCTGCGCCACTTCGGCCGCCTTTGATGAATTATTTTGCAGGAATCTCATATTTTATATTTGATTATTCGCATATCTGTGTAGTATAAAGAGTAATGCAATTCTGCTTGACTTGCTTAATGAACTTTTAAAGGGGACCCTAAATAATATAAAAAACGTTTTTTACTCACTGCTACGATATTTTTAACAGTTATATTTACGCTCACGAAAAGATATAAATATGTAACTAAATTGATCTGAATTTTATTGTCATATGAATGTTGCAAACCAACATTCTTCTTACAGACAAAATCCAGATGCATACCTCTGTGAAGATTCGAATCTCATCCTCATATTCAAAAGTAAGAGACGAAAACCTTCAGCTTTATAAATGATCTATTATGTAACTGTTACAAAATTGCTCAGAATCAATCCGAAATATAAATGATTCACTGATAAATCCGGGGCCAAATATATTTTATTAAAATTTAAAAAAAAGGTTTAAATAGAATTTGATGATTTCGTCTGTAAATTTTAATTATATAAATCGTAAAAGATGCTACGTTTGCTGGAATTGTAAATATATATAGTCTTTAGAATTAAAATAATTTTAACGTAAGTTGTGCTGGCGCAGTTCCCCATGAATAATAGAATTGGAATGAAATTCTTCAAGCTGAGCAAAACGGGTCGAGATTACAAGCATGGTATTATTATGGAAGTAAGTACATATTCCCAGTACAGTTTATGGGTAAGTTGTGATTTAAGGAGCTTATACTTATCTAAATAAGGTTCGATGGAGACGTTCTGAGGATTAATGCTAATACCATTACTTCATTCTTCTGCTGTATTGCGTTATGACTTCTATGACGAATGGAAGGACTATGTGATGTGAAACTCATAATCTTATTATTCTTTCTGGCTTCGGGCATTTGAATCTATGAAACTTGTATAGAGATTCATATTTTCTGGAGATTTCGTTTCAAACTTGTTTGATAACATTCTTTATATTTATTTATTCTTTTTTCACATCATCATTATAATATAATAGTGTTAACAAAACAATATAAAATTTAACAATATAAAACTTACTGAATTATTTATTATTTTTTTTTGACATTTTAATTATCTATTACAATTCATATATATTAATTTTTTTTCTTCTATCTACTTGACATCTCCTTACTGTATCAAAATAATTGTTCTTGACATTTACCAAACCTTTGTTGACATTTACACTCTCACCACAATGTTTTGACTTTTCTAATTGTTTTGTTTTGACTCATTTTATAATTGTTATAGTTTGATTTCCAATTGTATTTTTTCTTCACCAGTTGTTGTTCTGTTCCAACTGTGTTGTAAATGAGAATTATGTTTGTTTTTGTTTTATATTTTAACATGTAAAAGGCTCACGCCGTGGATTTATGTATAAATAAATAAAAAAAAAGACTAGGACGATATGCAGTTGCGAGATTATCACTATCGAATAATGAAGGATCCGAATCAAAATGAATATGATGTTTGCAAAACAGCAAACAAGTAGACCTCTAAAAAGGTGGGCTGATCATGGTGTCTGGCCTCGATTATCAAAAGTAGAAGACATTAGATCTACTCAGGTGTTCAGTTGAAGATTTCATATGGAACAAGTCGTTTTTCTATAGAAGTTGCTTAGCAATAGAATATAGCACTGATCATTCATGTGCATGACGGATATATTAAGGCTTATTATCATAGTCATACTAGACTTGCAGCGTGGTACATTTTTTCGGAATCTTTGTGTTCCAACATCAATGACCTTCAGTCATTAGCAATATATCGTTTTACTGGACGCAAAATTTGATCGGCTGCATGACCGATTTTTTCTTTGAATTACCGATCTAGTATACCTACCTTTGCTTATTTTTTTTTAATTTTATTTATAAGTAAAAAGTACAAAATGGACAACAACTACAAATATGGTTTACAAAAATAAAAATAAGTCGTTCATAGCTCAGCTGTCATCCATAAACATGTACCACAGTTCAATCAATTATTTAAGTATCGCATATTCCGCTCATTCATTAATTAATTAACAAACCTTAATTCATATTAATCTTTTGTATTCCTAAGATACAAGAAAATATTGACAATATGCAATGAAATATTTTCATAGGAATATATGAATAATTAACTTGCGTATTTTCAAGTAGTGACTGTAGAAAAAACAAAACCATCTAGATAGATGAGAAATTGTGTTCATGTTTGACATGTCAGTCTATAAATTTTCAGACAAGTGTTTCAGTTTTTGCATTGACAAGCTACGAGTAGGTATATGCAGAGCAGTGACTGCTGCATCTACTATATCTAACAACGATTCAATCACCCACAGATTTGTTATACCAACTAGCGGTGATTGGCAGTTTTGTCAACTGTGAATAATTGATGAATGATTGGCGGCGGACAGAAAAGAGACAGAGACAATAAAATAACGATTGTTACTTTTCACGTGTGTCATCAGTAAAAATAGCATATAGAAAAAAAAAAAATGATTTTATTATGTAAGTTCTTAATTTGAAGATAATTAATGCATTTTTCTGTACGTATATTCTTCTGGGAATGTGCTTTGGGTTAAGTAAAAAATTGTTTTGAACTTTCTAGTTTCAAATAAGTTAGTATGTAAAAGCACAATAATCTGTAGTTCGATCGATGTCTTATAATATCTGTATGGAAAATTCATGGGAGTTAAGAAAATAATAAATAAATTTTGCGTTATGTGCCTAATTCTGATATAAGAATACTGATAGGTGAATCTTCCCCTGCATTAGAATGTAAGGTTTTTATTTGATCATTATTTTTTTTTTTTTTTTACTGATATAATATGCTGATATAATATACTGATATAATTTTATTGATATAATATGCATACTTATCTGGTATTAGATATTGGATATGGATGGAAATTCATCCGCCTCGTTTAAAATTAATTATAATATAGATAAGACTTACAAGTCTCGTTAATATTTAGGTTATAATTTACAGTTTTTCATGTATTCAACAGATCTGAACCGTATTCACAAATTGTAAGCAATTTTAATCCACAATAACAGCCCAGTAATGCAGAATGTATGATCAATGATACACAACATGACAATACAAACCTGTTTAAAGTAGGTACTTTAATTATTAAATTCATTCAAACTGTTCTTTTCTATTATAGTTTATATCATCTCTATCACATAATTGGGTTACTATAGAACATGGTGATTCATTATAACAACCTCATAGGAAATCAATCATGCTAGGAAATGTATAACTGATTGTATCCCATTCCCAGTCTGTTCTATTCAATGTCTGCTTATGATAATAATTATTACGATAATTACGGGAATTATCATTGCCATTTGGGATACATAATATCTGCTATAATAATTAATTATTAGTATTGAACTTTTGTGATGTCAATTAGATTGTTGTTTTAATAATGTAGGAAATAATAATTTGTTTCATAGATAGATGTTATGATATTATCTGGTTCATACAAAATTTAAGTATTTAAATGCATTCATTCGCTCATAAATTGAATACTGTTAATAAATTTGATTCTTTTGTCTTTCTTAGACAAGATATTTATGCCAATTTTGCAATGATTGTAGAAAAAAATAATCGATTTGTTTTTAGACACCTAAATTGTATAGGTATGTACCAGGTTTTATTTTAATAAGTCGCAAATTTTTTAAATATTTTTTGTACATTCTATAAAAATACCGCTGGCCGCGTGTTGACTAGGAGAAATTGACGTAATGTATGAGATAATATATGAATGTGGAAGACGCAAGTGAAGTTTGTTCATTTTAGCGATAAACTCGCCCTCTGTACATTGAATTGTATAAATGATATTTTCTATGTAAATTTGTATTATTGTAAACAATGTACATTGAAGAATAAAATAAATAAATAAATAAGTTTGTAGAGATAGAACAGTGTAGCGTTCCAAACTCTCTGCCTACCCCATTTGTTACAACGTGAGAGTATAGTAAAGTAAGCACAAACTGGAAGCTCATTTTTTAACGAGATATGAATGTTAACTTTCAATAAGTCAAATTTCAGATCAGAGCTTGAGAAATAACGTTGGAAGATATGATTCACTATTGGAGTACTCTGAATGAAGCAAACAGATATCTGCCCTCTGCTCCAAAGTGGAGGGTTAAGTGGAAGTCAAAATTATTTGTGCAGAGGTTTTTTTTTTATTTTTTCAAATTTAAAAAAAAATACAATAGATATTGCACTTTATCAGTGCAAATAATTAAATTTAAACGTTTTTACCAAAATAGCAAAACGTACATAGATATTAAAACTAATATTTATGAGGGCGTATTTTTTTCATTCTGCTGGCACTTTGCAAACGTGTAAATAAATGCAAATAAATTTCATTAATAGAAAAAAAATATATATATGTTATAACAGCTGGAAACATCATAAAATAAAAAAGGAATAGAAAATACTAGGTTAAAAGTACAACAATGGTCCGAATATTTAACGATAAAATTCTGCATGAAAGAGCACAATGGAGAAAATTGTAAAATTGCGAAGATCTTTATATTATAACATAATGTACGGGAATGCTATATTATTATACTTTTATGTTTAATATAAATCGTTCATATGTAAATAATATGTCTGTATATACACAATATGCTTAAACAATCTTTAGATGTGCACGAGTATTTAGAAAAAGATTGCTAAGAACTAAGCAATATCCAATGATATAATGTACGGGAGTGCAATATTATACTTGTATGAATAATACAAATCGTTCATATGTAAATAATATGTCTGTATATACACAATATGCTAAAACAATCTTTAGATGTGTACGAGTACTTACAAAAAGATTGCTAAGAATAAAACAATACCCAATGGTATAAGTTTTGACTCAAAACATTCATCATTGTAAAAAAACTATATTGTTTTCTACAAATGAATTGCAGAAACTTCTTCTTCTTCTGCGTCGATGTCCTCACTGCTGAGGGTCGTGACCATCCTCTCTCCTTGTCCGTACTACGTTCTGGATTGTAGTCCTCCACCTCTCCCGACACACCGCCGTACGCATTGCTCCAACCACTGATGTACCTGTGGCAGCCTTGATTTGGTCAGTCCATCTAGTGGGGGATCTTCCTCTACCTCTTCTGCCTTCTACTCCTCCCACGACCATCAGTTTCTCAAGGCTATTGTCGTCTCTTCTGGCAATGTGTCCGAAAAACTGAAGGACTCGCTTTAGACAGATGGAGGACAGCCTGTCGTCTACTTTTAGCTCCTTTAGAATGGAGATATTGGTCCTTCTCGCTGTCCAGGGGATTCTCAGCATTCGTCTCCAGCACCACATCTCGAAGGCATTGATCCTTTGCCTTTCACGGGCTTTTATTGTCCATGATTCTCCTCCATACAGAAATATGGGGAAAATTAGTGCCCTAACTAATCGAGTTTTTGTGGCATTGGAGATGTTTCTGTCCTTCCAGATTTTATCCAACCTAGCCATAGCATTCTTAGCCATTGCCATTCGTCGCTTAATTTCGTCAACACATTCTCCGTTGTCTGAGAGCATTGAACCAAGATAAACAAATTTGTGTACAATCTCCATGCCGGACAAGGCGTTAGTCCGTTGCAGCTGGTTGTGCCGGTCAACAATCATTACCTTAGTTTTGTTTTTGTTTATCTCTAGTCCAAGCCTTCTGCTTTCCTGCTCTACTCTCTGAAATATAAGAGCCATCGCACTCTCAGACTTGGCAACTAGTGTTGTGTCGTCTGCGTATCTAAGGTTGGATATGCTTCTGCCCCCAATCTTCACTCCGCCGTCCCATCCGTCAAGTGCTCTCCTCATGATATATTCTCCATAGATATTGAAGAGAACTGGAGACAAAATGCAGCCTTGTCGTACACCTTTCTGGACTTGGAGTTCTGAAGTGGATATGCTGTTGACTCTAACTGTTGCAGAGCTGCTCTGGTATAGTTGTTTTATGAGGCTCACAATATGCGCTGGTACTCCCATTTCTATCAGCACCTTCCCCATGCAGTCCCACCGCACACAGTCAAAAGCCTTAGTGTAGTCGATGAAACAGAAAACCACTGGAGTTTGGAACTCTCTACTTTTCTCGATGAGAAGTCTTATGTTGAGGATTTGCTCTCTGGTTCCCTTTCCTTTCACGAAACCAGCTTGTTCCTGTGGAATCTGTGACTCTAGGTATTGTTTGAGTCTTTGATTGACTATGTGAAGTAGGATTTTGCTTGCATGCGAAATAAGTGAGATTGTCCGATAGTTCTCGCATTTACTTGTTGAGCCTTTTTTATGTAGTGGTATGAAGATGGAGTGGACCCAGTCCTTCGGCCATTCACCGGTTTCCCATATTCTATTACATATCTTATGAATGATTTTGATTCCGTTATCCCCCAACAGTTTAATCATTTCTGCAGGTATGTTGTCAATCCCTGGCGATTTGTTTGTCTTCAGTTTGTTTATCGCTTCTCTGACTTCACTTAGGAGGATGTTGGGTTCATTTTCATTCCGGTCTAAGTCTACCTCCTCCTCGACATTCTCATTCCTATACAGCTCTGCAGAAACTTACATGACACATATTATTAGGGTTGTAACTTTCGCTATTTTCTCAGGTAAGTGAAATCAAATGTTTGATGCTTGATCTTTGGATTATGCTTTGATTGTCCTTTAATCTAATCCTCGAGTGATTGAGCTTTTTTATATTTTGATATTATCAGCCGAACGAAACCAGGTTTAAAGCTTGTAGGTACACAATAATAGTGTAAAGAAATAAATTTATAGTCATCTGGACCGGAAGCTCGAGGGAAATAGTACGAGTATATTATATTGTGTATCCCGGGAAGAGGCTGGAGGCTACAGAGGGTAAACATCTGATAAACCACTGCTGCCTGGTAGATACAATAGAACGGAAAGAAAGTAGCGGGGACTTGGAAAAATTATTATGACAAGAATAGTAAAATTACATATTATTATTATACCTTTAAGTATGTCATTGTCACCACGAGAATATGTTAACAGAGAAATGAATGAATAATAAGATGTAAATTTTCTATTGTATGTATTTAATATTTTTTCCAGTACTCTACCCTGAAGTATTGTTTATATTGTACATCTTACCTTTAGTAAGTCATGGTACGTGTATTATTATCGCATGATTTTTTTTTATAAGTTTAACAGAATGTAAAGTTTTCCACGTATAAATGTTTTACTAGTTATTCTGTGTAGTGATGAGTGTCCACAAATTAAAAGAGATGACGATACTTTTGTTTGAACTTACAATTCCACAGCTCGAGAAAACGTTAGGAAATGAAAGCATTTTCATACACTTCATTGTTAAATGTTACTGCAATGGCAACCGGATAGCCCATTGTCATTAAATGTATTTAACAAAAGAAGTTTCTTTACATTCTGAGCTCGCAAGAGACTTGTTACTGGCATAAAAAGAAAATAGTAGTGATTTTGTAAAAGAATCTAAATATAACTATGTTGAAAAAATTATTAATGATATTCATAGAAGAACTAGATTATTCAGTTGGTATTAAATATAACTGATTTGAATGTATTTCTAACCCATTCTTTACTTCTAAGAGAATGATAAAATTAAAAGAACGATACATAAACATGTCGCAATAGATGAAAATACTCTTAAACAACGAATAAAATAATTTATATAATAAAAATGTTTCATTTTATGAGGAACACATCGTTGTCTAAAAAATAAATAAAAAGCAATTGTGTAGTTAGAGTACAGAATCATGTTGCAACAGCCAAATACAAGAAGCGGTGATGAAATTTATAAGAGACAATAATATGTGGGTACGTTATGTCGCAGAATTACAGTATAGCTGGAAATACAAAAGTGGGTATCTTTCTGCAAGACAATGGAAGAAGTCGAAAGTCGAACAAGAGTCTGGAAAATTATATTACACCTTGTTTCAACTCGGTGTATGTGTCAGGTTGAAATAGAATGTATGTACATGAGATGAAACGAAGTCATTTTGTCGGATACCGGATAACATTCAATGGATAGTTGGGTATCCTGCGAAGTTCTAAAAAATGAGATTAATAAATTCTAGCGATGAATTTTACGTCATTATTATTGCCAACCGACGGTACTTGGGGGAAGTTCATGTTATATTAGTATGGGTTTTTTTTTTGGTTTTCCCGATATCACTCAATGGCAAATGCTGGAGGTGCTTTCTTGAAATCTGCCCAAAACAATATAAAATAAAAATAATTTATCCATTGTTTATTACCATTATACGTATTTGTATATAATTTTTTCACTTTACGTTAGCCTGATGATGAGAGCGGAAGTTCTTGAAATCCAGCTCACGATTAATAAAATCAACGTGGAAGTGAGTGTTTTGATTATAATTAATTTAAGATGAATTTTATGATTTCACTTATTTCGAAAGATTTGCTATGTTTTATCTGTTGTTAAAGGCAGAGGTATAATAATATACACCATTAAAGTTGCGATGGCTGGGTCACGTTCTCCGCATGCCAGAAGACAGAATACCACTTAGATCTTTGGAAGTTGTGAGAGAGGGCAGAAGACCGTTGGGCCGCCCTAGAAGAAGCTGGCAAGGGCAGGTATCAAACTTGTTTGTTGAAAGGCTTGGTTTGGAGTGGCCAGAGATCCTGGATGCGGCGGTGGACAGGGATCTATGGAGGAGGTACCTAGGCGCAATGGGCTCCCGATCCAACTAGGACAAGGGGAAGAAGATGTATGTATGTACCATTAAAGGTTTCGTCCTCTAGACAGATTAATGCGAAAACATCTAAAATATTTTACTTGTTGATAGACATATTTGTGTTGCCAGATGAGCATGGAAACTAAATAATTATATTGTTGATATAATAATGAAACATGGTCTTAGGCATGTCAAAAACATTTATTTAATCATGGTGTCTGTTTTAAATTCATTTTTTCAACTTTTTTTTTTAGGAAAGTATTATCTGAGCGAAGCCTAGTATAACTACTCTAGTTGTGAAAAAAGGAATTAATAATTCAATTCAAAATATTGTACAATTAAATTTAAAGTTAGATCAATTGTGGTCAATAATAAAAATTCAAAACGAAAAAATTGTGGACAATTCAGTTTCCCGTCGGATATTGATTTACTATCCGACATCAGTTTTCATAAAAGTTTTGACCGAATATCAGATAGTCACCAGACACACATATATTTCATTTCTAGTATGTGCAATACTATTTTTGCTGGAAATAAAGCTGGAAATACAACAACTTGTTTTCATCTATAACATTTCCAGAGATTGCAATCATCAACTACTCTCCTTAACAGGAACTCTCTCGTTGCATCTCACTCCTTATATTATTCTCCTGAAATTAGTTTTGTGTCTTCAAAAACTAATAAATGAAATAAGCTGTTTTTATTGGTTGGAACATATGTAAAGATTATACAATAGACTAATAATATTTATTCATACATTTACTTATACAAACTATAACATAATTTGACCTGCTTGAATAAAATAAGAAAAAAATCATACTACCTAGAGAGGAAGATAAGAAGATAATGACTATGTAATCGGCACTCGCGAACATTTAGACAATGAATTTAATGTTTAAATCAATAATGCGTCGACCTTTCACAAAGTTTTTTTATTACTCCTAGGACGTCTTAAAAAACTTCATGAACGTTTCAATACTAAACAACATGTCATGCACAAAAATGATTAAGGCCAAAAAATGGATGAACATTTATTATTGTCTTCTCATAAATGCTCTCAATAGAAGAAACTGGGCACCAATTAATATGAGAAATTATATCATGTGTTTAAGGATATCTGAGCTATTTGGTGCCTTGACTACCCTTGAGGTCATGTTATAAGTAAACGACGCTTAGCAAACTGCCTATTTATACATGTACCTATAAATAAAACAAAAAAAAATTATGGAAATGTAATAAATTATATATTATTTTATTTAATAGAAAAAGCATATACGAGAACACCAATTTTATTCAAATTAAATATGTTTCAAAAAATTATATCACTACACTAACAAACCATCAGGGCATTTCTCACAACAAGGATAGCCAGCAGATCAATTGCATGTAATAAACATGCGAGCCGTCCTCTCCATGCCAACAAAAAATAACATTCAAGATTGGTGACAAACCTCATTACTGAATTTAAGATGTAAAATGTCTTTATTCTTTTGAACACCTGCCTTTTACAGGACACTACTCGTAAACTTACGGAAAAGAGTGGGAGACCAATTTCGGGTGCTCTACGGAATGCAGTATAAGTATATTTTACATAATGACTTGAAGATTTCAATTATTCATGTTTCTTTTACTGACACTAATTATTATTACATAATATTCGCAAACTTTATTGATTACGTATTGACATAATGTGTTATCTTGTAAAATGTGCTCGCATGACTGTATATTTGCTTGATAAATAAATAAAATGAAATAAAAATTGTACAAGTAAAGCATGTTACATAATAAGTATATCTGTTGTGAATTATTCAAAGTTCATCGGGTTGGTATTTAAAAATGTTAAATCCTTCCGAAATGTACCTTTATTGAATTATATCAATAAGCTGTAGATAAATGGAAATGAAATTTATTTTTTATAATAAATTTTGAAAAAGAATCCTCGCTTCAGTGAACATGCTACAGAATATAATGAAATATAATATAACATACCTATATACTATAGAGCTGGTGCATATAAATGGATGGGAGAGAAATATAATATGCGAATAATTGAAACTATGTGATAAAAGATAAGCAGTACAAAGGTTAATGTTTTGTTACGTTTCATCGAAACCCATTGAAAAAAAATACAGAACTGTGATTCATAAAAAAAGTATATTGTACTTCTATCTATCCTCGTGTTATATCCCAAGTGGGGTAGGCAGAGAGAAATGAACGCAATAAAGATCTGTCCTTGCACACTTTTCCTCTACAATCATGGAACCTCTCATGCACGCACGTCGATTTTTCTCACTCAACACACGGCCATCCTTGAGAATTTGATCTACGTGATCAAGCCACGTAGTTCTCGGACGCACACGCTTCCTCACACCCCTTCTTTCAGATAGATACATCCTCTTCGTCATCCTTTCATCGTGCATTCGCTCAACGTGTCCAAACCGTCGTAACTTAACATAAGATACTAAACATGGTGAGGTATATCCACATATCTTGAAAACCTTATTTACATTGCAATGAAAAAATACCTCAACCATACTTGTGGGAGATGTTGTGTTGGTAAATGAAGACAAATCTACTTCTACTGTTACAAAATCAGGACATTTCACACAAGCGGGATAGTTAGTAGAGTAACAGCTGCAATCTATAATAAAATAAACATGCATGTCATCCTTTCTGCGTCAATAACAATAAACCATTCAAAATAGGTGCTATAAAACATCATCGATAAATTGAAAATATTGTATGCTTCCTATTACTACTACTAACTACACCATCACCGCATATCCCAAAAGTGGGGTAGCAAGCATACTAGTTGCATGTAATCAACATGCAAGCTATCCTCTCCGTACCGAGATATTATAGAAAGGTGGCAAACCTCATCGCTGAATTTGAGATGTGAAATGTCTTTATTTTTTGTAACACCTGCCTTTTACAGGATACTCGAAAACTATCGCAAATGAGTGAGATAAAAAAAACCGGGTGTTTCACGGCTTAAGTGTGGTTTCTTGTATGTTTCCAATATAAGATGGAGAGAGCTTTAAAAGAGATCTGAAGACGCACCTTTTTGCTGGGAGTTTCGGGTGATGGATGCGGTATACGGCGCCCTTGAGGTCATGTTATGAGTAAACGGCGCTTTACAAATTGTCCATATATATAAAACGTATAACATATAAATACCTTTCTTTTACAGGGCACTCAAAACCTCATAGAAAAGCGTTGGTGACCTATTTGTTGCTGGGAATTTTAGAGGTTTGTTAAAAAGCTAGTCAAACAACATCCTTAACATCTATATTTTCGAATCCTGACGGTATGAAATCCAGAAAGCGGGGCGGTATTATGGTAACTACGACATACCATAAACGCATAATTTGCATAGAGTCTCGGAATATAATCCACAATTTATTTCCATATAGATTAGGTGAACACTACTGTGTGCAGAACTTGCATATGTATTCTATTAGATGTAGAAATAGTAGTGTAATATATCGTATCTCGTGATTGTAAAACTTACTCCCAGAAAACTGTATAAAATAATGCCATAAGCGAATAAAGTAAACACATAATGAAATACATAATATATTGTCTACATCATCATGGTATATTCCACAGATGGGGTAGTCGGCAGATTGACTACGTAGCCACTTAATCTTATCCTTGCATACA
The DNA here is from genome assembly GCA_947579605.1 of Athripsodes cinereus. Lineage (NCBI taxonomy): Eukaryota > Metazoa > Arthropoda > Insecta > Trichoptera > Leptoceridae > Athripsodes > Athripsodes cinereus. The sequence continues at coordinate 15,579,365 of OX388322.1, read as the reverse complement.
CCTTTTGCTTTCCTCCCAGTCATACAATTCTTCATGCATGTTTTCTTTTTTAATGTGCTCACCACATTTCCGTCATAGAGGATCTGGTTTGGACTAGGATTAAATGGTATTGCTATTTAATCCTCGGACGGCCACTTTTCTTGGCACCATTCCTCTCAGACATATATTATTTTAGTTGTCATTCTGCCTTCATATATTCTTTCCACGTGTCCAAACTTCCGTTTTTCTTATCATTCCTATATTTGGATAATTTGGGTAATCGATTTCTCGTAACGGTCAACATTGACAGTCTTGTATTAATTGACGTTGCAAGTTAACCTTGTATGTAGGTGCTGCAGATGATCGGGGCTTTAAGTTGCACATATTTTTTTTGAAAATACAGAAAATAAATTTTTCGTTGTGTTGTGATATAAGTATTATATTAAGTGAAAATGAGAAATATGAAATGATCTTTACAAAACTAAAAAATATGACGGCTTCATTAATATGTCAACAGCCAGTACCTACAAATATACCAACACTAGACTAACGAGTTTTTGTGTTTGCACTGCCTACTTTATATTATTAATAATATTCAGTCTAGGTATCGTGTGGTTATATGAAAAAAATATGCAAGAGTATTCGCTTTTCCTTCGTAGACTAATTAGCATTCTATACGGAATGGAATAAGGTGACGGCATACATGTCGGAAGTTGCGAATTACAATATATTAATGTCGCAGTTTCTCAAATATGCGTATTTGCCACAATCATGTATTTATTATAGGACAATAATTGAGTCATATATGTATATTGTATCTTATTTATGTTTATTTTGTAAAACTCCATATTAATTGTAAATGTTACAATAATTTGAAGATTAAGAACTTATATTTCAGTTAGCTAGGTTTCAACATTCTATGTCTTTGTCAAAACTCATAGCATGTCGACTCTAACAAAGATAAAGCACGTTGAAACCTAGGTTAATAACTGATATATACGTTCTTATCAAAACTTTACAAATTATTGTTTCAGAACATGCCACACTTGTTGGAGTGTCCATTGTGCCCTGTCACATGCACTATGGAGGATATTTTTGACACATCTCCACCTGCTGGGCGTTTTGCAAAGTACTGGAAATCAGTTTGATTGTTTTTTTTCTGGATTTCGACACGATAAATAATAATAATTAACAATTCATTTGTACAATATTAACATTGAATTTGATTTGATATTAAATACAAGTTTTTCCCATTAAATGTTCTTTTAAAATTTATTATGAATGGTTCTTTAGTTTCACAAGTAGTCCAACTGAAATAAGTTTTTCTTTCATACGCTTCTCGAAATCTGGTTTGTCCTCTTTTACATGATACTGTGTTTATAAATACAAGAGGAATAATTTTTTAACAAGAAAATTGAAAAGACTGAACTATAAAGTTTCAGAGTATTTGAAAACGGAAGTGCAATAGTATTTTTTCCTTCATTTTTCCGTATACATATGCATCGCGCTATCACCTAATGCATAACCCATGAGACCGACATTCTGTGGTTTAGATATGCACGTTGTTGCAATAATACTTATATTTACATCTACATACAATATGTGTACGGTACCAGGTTGATTATCCATTTCATGTTACTTTATTTTGAATAATGTTGTACAAATAGTAATATTACTTACGTAATAGGAAATCGTAAATCGCTTGGAAGCATTTGAAATATGGCTTCAAAGAAGAATGCTTCGTATTTATTGAACCGATAGGGTCACAAATGTAGAGGTGTTAAGAAGAGCTAGAATAGACAGAGAGCTCCTGTTGGATGTGAAAGAACGTAAGATTTCGTATCTGGGTTATGTAATGCGTGGAGAAAAGTACCACATTTTGCGGTTGATTATGACAGGCAAAATAAAGAGACGTCGGGGGGCTGGCAGAAGGTAGATATCGTGGCTGCGCAATATACGAGATTGAACTGGAATGAGAAGTGTAGAGGACTTGATCCAGAGAGCGCAGGACCGAGAAGCCTATGCCAGAGTGATTCCCAATTTCGGAGGGACCTCACAGGTCACCTACAGAAGAAGAAGAATGGGAAACAGCACGAGAATTCCTATATACTTGTATGAGAAATTTAATAATATATTACATGCAAGTTCAAATAGAAAAAAAATCCAAAAAGAGTCGATAAAATGCTGATATAAAAAAAGGTATGCATTTTGAAATTCTATAGCTTTGACCGATGAAATATCTGTAGATTGCTTGTATAAGCTACAAAGATTCTATTACTACAATTATTATACAAGATATCGTTGATTATATGGATGGAAGGGCTTTGTTGGTATAGATTATTAATGTTAAATATCCTCACAGATCCACTGTGTACATATTTTCCCTTTCTTCCATATACAATTTGCAGAAGGCTTGATAAGTAAGAAAATTAGTTTGACTCTAAATGATTATATGAAATTACATGCTGTGATTGAAAAGGAACGAAATGAAACAGTAATATTTTACTTACATAAAAATATGCTTTCCAATAAGTTTATTCACCAATACACATGACAATAAAAATGTTAGTAATGTGTTAGACTAAAGTATGTTGTTTGCTGGACGTTCAAAAAAGATCTGACCTAGCTAATTATTCATTCTCTTCACAAGCCCTATTTGTTAAGGAAATAGTTGTAACCTTACATTAGAAAATATTCATCGCCATCTACCTATAATTGTATAAAACTCATATCTAACTAGCTACCGAGGTGTTTAGTAATTATCTTCGATATGTGCTTCTCGATACTTCAGGTAGATGTCGCCACAATTATATGAACCATAAAGAGAATAGCTTAACAAAAAGGCTGAAATCTGAGCGATAATTGATAGATGCATTCATCTTCCTGATTACTTGTTATGTAATACGTAAGCTCTGTAAGTATAGATAGCTTAATTGGCTATGTTTATTATCCAATTAAGTTTCATTGCACTTTCAAATTGTTGTTGGAAAAAATTACTGGTGACTGACATTATAAATAATAAATACATCTTCAAACAATCGAGTTTAAATACACTGAGCCCAGAAGTAACCAAATTTCAAAGTGGTGTGGAAACTTATTTCTCTTACATAGGGGACATCCCAATCTATACAAATCTCCACCAACGGAGACAGGATACACAAGACGATGATGTGAGTTAGTCAGCATAACCGCTATGTTAAGCAAGAACAACTCTCAGACCCCTACGTCAGTCGGGAATGGCTTTCGAGAGAATTGTAAAATTATAAAATAAAAAGCGTAAAGCATAAAACTGGATATTTAAATATGTCGAATTTTGAAGAATCAACTATGGAACAGTTCAGGTGATATTATAGGAACTGACATTCCTGTAACATTCATAGGTGAGAGAGGGTGCAACCCTTAATGTGTATGGAACAGTTTCCTGACATTTTTAATGTTTTTAAAAAGATGTACATATTCTACAATGCACTTCTGTCACATGATTGTATATATCGCAATCGTGCGTCCAATTTCAGTAAACCATTTATTTATCTTACATACTTCTTACAATTCAGAACAAAGTTAGCAGTTACAAATCTAGTACTCATTCAATAGTTCTGATTTTTGTATTTATAGTTATTTACCAATGTATACCTACATTTACTCATGTTTTAAAGTTGATTTTGAGTTACGGTCCTCAAATTTTCTCCACATCAGTATCGATCTTCAATGTTTGGCATTCTTCCACGTTCTCAGCAAATAGTACATTGTATATAGTGGTGTCCAGCGTCGTCGCCGTACAGGCTTTACGGAATCTCAGTAGCGTACGTGGTCACACGGAAATGAATTATTTTTCCAGTGGAATTTGTAAGAATTGCCAACTAAATTTATGGTACTACTAACATAACTCAAAAATATAAAGTCCAACAAATAAATTGCCGCTACGGGAAATTACATTTTCCTCCTGATATAGGTACTTACCTAGAGCGTGTCCACTTACAACGTTTTCCCCTTACGTGTATTTTTCTTATTTTTTCGCCCTTAATCGCCCTTATTGGAGACACAGAGTGGAAACATCCTCATCTATTCAGATCGAAACAGTGTACACGTTACATATATCGTCCCTTTTCTAGAGGTAGAAATAAACAAAACAATTTTTTTTATTCTCTAATTCGATTTATCTACGTCTTCCGTCTTGTTAGGACATTGTCAATCTGATCTAAGCATATTTATTTATTTATTATATATAAGCAACAATGAGTGACATGATAGTTGTTACCTTTGCGTCACTCAAAGTTCATATGTATATATATATATATATATATATATATATATATATATATATTGTCGTAGTTAAAAATAACAATAGATAATTATTAGAGTATTCCATATTAAAATTTACTTAGTTACCATTTGACTTTTTTTTGAAGGAAAGAATTCCCGCAAATATTAAATAAAACTCTATTTTGACTTCCGTTAAATTTCTCTATGTTGAACATCCTGTAACTAACTTCACTTGTCCCCTGCCCCTGGCCTCGGTAGCACCCGTCTGACGCTTTTGCGTTGGGCGGTGGCTGAACCGAAAAGGAATAACTTGTGTTAAAAGTGCTAAACAATAATTGAAACCTGTATCAAAATAAACTGTACATAGTGATAAGTGACTTGATTAATTTTAACTTAGAATTTGTTGTATAATATTAAGTGCTTGTGTAAAATGTAACTGTGTGTCTGTTTGTGTTGAACCGGACAGTAATAATTTGAACCATGAATAAATGTTTTGTTATTTAACTTAACTTCTGTTTTCTTTTGATCTATGAAACCAAACTAAGAACTCTACAATTATCCCTGAACTGAGACTCAAGTTCTTCGACTGAATTAGCTGGACAATGTATAAAAGGGTGGACTGGAGTCAGAGAAAGTTTTGGAGGGAAGTGTAATGGAAAGTAGTTGTGAATAAATTGAGAACTAGTAAATAAAAGTGGAATAATGCGTCTACATAAATGACGCCTGCAACGTGTGGCCAGATTTGGTTTCATAGTGATAAATTCAGTGTAAAAATAGATACAATTAGTTTTGTTATGTGATAACCTAATTAAAATTTCGACGCATTAGAACATTCAAGATGGCCAACGCAATTGCGTTTTGCAACGTATCTTCTCGAGCCACGCCCGAAGACACGGCTCAATTCTAAAACGACTCAACTCACACGGTCAACACAGAACACGCAACGTCATGTTTCGTCTCTCCAACAAAAGTTTAAAAATAACAACGGTTACGAAGAATAAGTGAAAGATAAATATCAATTCTAGTTTTAAACGTTTTATAATAATAATAAAATAATTAAATACAGTTTTTGCAAATAAATAAGTACAATTGTACGTTTGGTACTCAAGTAAAACAATATTAAACAGTGCTAGATGATTTCAAGTTCCTTCGAACAATGACTTCAATGTCTGAATGAAACATAATTCAGACCAAATGTCCAAGAAGCGTTTCTCCAGTTGTTCTGCCTGTGAGGATACCCTGATACAGAGCCAAGCGGTGGATATTTTCAAGAGATGAATGAATGATGAGGCCATGTTCCAGCGTTTTTGATGACCGTAGAGCAGTTCCACTACAGATGTGAATACAACAAATTAATATTCCGATAATTGTTCAACGTTCTTTTTGGTTACGTCATTGAAGGCTAGGTACCAAGGAAGGAAACATCTATTGCGCCTGGAGAATCGTAATGTATTGTTATAGTTCTTTTTCTTTTCTCATCAAGATCCAGTGTGCAATTGGCAGTATTGCAAAGCAGTAATTGATTGTTGAAATGTCTCAAAATTGTACCAATGTTGTTGTGCCTACCTAGCTATACATAATAATAAGTTTGTATGTGTGGTAGCTTCTGATGGGGAATTTCATTTTGATGATAAATTTTTGTTTTGATTTTATCATAAAGGTAGATTTGTGTCCTTGGTTGTGAATATTAAATTCGTTAAAAGAATTTTGAAACAATTAGAGTTGTAATGTTGATTCTATAGAGAACTTTTGAATGCAATATCATCTATGGTTTAATGCATAGTGAACTAGTGCTGGGATAAAATTATTAATACTTATATAGTGCTGGGACAAAGAGTTAAATTAATAATTAATTTTTTTTGTGGAAATAATTTTTTGAACTAAGTTGAAATAAAATAATGTTAACCTTTCACAACCTTTTACGAATTTGAAAATGTAAGTACACTTAACCCTTTGTGGACGTAAGTAACAATTGAAAATAAATGTAAATTTTTGTTTTGTAGCAATTGAATTTTGAACTTGTTGGTTTAACTCTTGGTGAACACGATTGAAATTGTTAACCCTCTACGAACCGCAGTTGAATTTTTTTTGAAGTCAGGTAATTGAAATACAACTGATTTTTTTTAATTTCAAAATGTCTGAATACTTAATTACGCCCATCCCTCGGGTGGAAAAATCGAACACAAAAACATTGAAGCATGCTTTATCCCAAAGAGGAGTAGAACCTGCGCAGTCACTTAATGATCTACGTGAACAATGTAAAATATTTAACAACAAAATTTTAAATGTTCCTCAACTTTTAGAAAATACTACCTTGCTGCATGTTACCAATTCTAGTTGTGCTATCGCTGCTGAGGAAAGTGTCCCCAGTTGCGACCGTTCCGTTACTCATCCTCATGTAACACCTCGAGCTAGATCTACCTATGCTCCAATAAATGTAAACTTTTCGTCATGGCCTATCCCTGTATTTAACGGCAAAGGTGACTTAATCGAATTCTTTACTCGCCTTGAGGAGATTTGTCTTTCTCGTCGTTTTGATATAACTCTTTTACCTACTGTTTTGCCTGAATTTTTAAGTGAGAAGGCACTCACATTTTTCCGAGCTGCTCGTCTCAGTGCTTTGCAATGGGATGAAGTAAAAGCCACTTTCATTGATCGTTTTGATAGCGAGTCCACTACCTCTGAACGTCGTATGAGTATTTGGTGTTCAAAACAGTCTTCTTCTGAAACTGCCTCAGATTATATATCCCGTGTCACGATGATGAATCGCGGTCTTAAGTCTCCCATTCGGGAATCAGAACTTCTAAAAAATAATTAAGAAAGGTCTTTGTACACATTTTGCTGCTCCTATAATTGGTGCTAACCCCATTACTTTAATTGATCTGGAACGAGTTTGTACGAGTTTTGAACGTGTGTCACTTACTACTCCATCTACTGCCACTCAGAGACATTATTAAAGTATAGCTTCAAATTTTTCTCTACATTGCACTTGACTATGCAACAAGTTCGAAAGAGTTGTTTTTTTTTAATTTACAATTGATGTATTAGGTTAAGAAGTTTTAAATCACACTGACCCTGCTTGAGCTGTATGTACTGTAATGACGTCACTGTCAAATGACGTATTGAAATTTCATTGTTTGTGTTGATTAAAAACTTAGAAAATTTGAAAACTTGTAATAATATATAACTTGTCTTGTCGCCATGCCATGAAAATGTATGTACTGTAATGACGTCACTGTCAAAGGACGTATTGAAATTCCATTGTTTTGATAAATAGAAAAAGTAAAATAACTTAGAAATTGGAAAACCTGTAATAGTATATAATGAATCTTGTTACCATATCAGAATAATGTATGTAATCACTACAGCTCAGGTACGTGTAAACTTGTTAATTTTAAGTATGCCTCAGAGGATCTTCGCAATTCAGACTCTGAAGGAATTTTGTAAAAAAATTTAAAATATGAATTTCGTGGCGCTCAACCTTTTGTATTGTGAATTTCTCTCTTGTTTGTGCCTTTGGGTGAATGAGGTTGCCTTTCCATCTCTTAAGCTAGCCATTTCAACATGCAACTTATTCATTAAGATCTGAACTCCCCCACTGGCTCAGGCAAGGGACAATACTTGTTTAATTTTAAGTTAGGATGTTAAGAAAAACCGGATGCAATTTCGACCCTTCCTTATACGAAAGTATAATATTTAGTCGTTTTCTTTTGTAATTGGTCTCTTACCAATCTCCTACTTATGTGGTAACTGTTGTACGTCTTATGATAGATGAAGGATGGAAGGTATAAAAGTATGAAGTATGTCAGATTGAGCCATAAATGTTGAAGTATAAAAGTGTGTGAAAGGTTGTCACTAATTGGGATAGTAGATAATAATTGTAACAATTGTATTAAAGGGTCAAGGTTGCATCGGTAAAAGGAAAATTTTGTAATGTTTAGATTGTTTCAAATTGTCTGGTTCACCAAAATTTTAATGACAAGGTTCTCACTTGGTATGTGAACCTGTTGGTCATTTCGACATTATTACTGTATAGGCATGCGTACCCTATCAGTAATGTTCAAATGTCAAGAATGAATGTTACGGAGTCAGTTGGATGATTCGCACTCTTCCCTGTTCATCTCCGGAGTTATGCTGATTTAGAGGTGTGACTAATCGTCTCACCCTATAGAAGGTCAAGCATAACTCGAATTTAGTTAAGTTTTTTTTTTAAATTTTGTATTTGCTCGTCTGGAACCTCCTGTGGTCGCCAGTCGGAGCTAGCCCGACAAGCCATTGTCATTGTAAGAGATTGAGGACGCTCAAATGTTACGTACAGGTTCGCTTGGAAAAGCTCCGCGCGAAAGGTTGGACACCTGATATATGTCGTCAAGCCTGTGCAAGATGGGTCGAACACCCCATGGAAATAACATGTTTAATTCAATAGGGTATAGATTGCCGCCCTTAGAATAGAGGTAGATCAGGTATAATGGTAATGAGATTGGTAATTCAGGTATAATTGTTGCAAGATTGAAGGTCGGATTGACTACCCCCCTTTATTTTATTGTCAAACTATGTATTCTGAAATTACTTGGGTGTTGGGTTGTTGTTTGAGGGTTATATTGTTGAAATTGTGAAAATAATGTGTAATATTGTAATTGTTGTCTTGAGTTCGTAATGGTGTGCTTGGAGGAATGTCGAGGGTATTGTCTACGATTTCCGTATCTGCGACCTGCCCTGTCGGTACATCTTCTTGGTCCCATTATTGGCTCATGACGTGTACATTCCTGATGAGGATTGTAATAGAAGGTGAAATTAAGTACAAAAACTTTGTAAAAAAAAAAGTATTGATATATGTAACTCATGATTGATCATCATTAATTCCTGTAATGTCACTGTGCAACTGTAATTTTCCATTGATGTGTTGATAGTCTCTGTAACTGTAATTTCCACTTTGTAACGTAACAATGAGACTTTTCTTTTTTTTAATTTTTTTTCTTTGTGAAATGACTTGAGATGGAATGTCGTAGTTAAAAATAACAATAGATAATTATTAGAGTATTCCATATTAAAATTTACTTAGTTACCATTTGACTTTTTTTTGAAGGAAAGAATTCCCGCAAATATTAAATAAAACTCTATTTTGACTTCCGTTAAATTTCTCTATGTTGAACATCCTGTAACTAACTTCACTTGTCCCCTGCCCCTGGCCTCGGTAGCACCCGTCTGACGCTTTTGCGTTGGGCGGTGGCTGAACCGAAAAGGAATAACTTGTGTTAAAAGTGCTAAACAATAATTGAAACCTGTATCAAAATAAACTGTACATAGTGATAAGTGACTTGATTAATTTTAACTTAGAATTTGTTGTATAATATTAAGTGCTTGTGTAAAATGTAACTGTGTGTCTGTTTGTGTTGAACCGGACAGTAATAATTTGAACCATGAATAAATGTTTTGTTATTTAACTTAACTTCTGTTTTCTTTTGATCTATGAAACCAAACTAAGAACTCTACAATTATCCCTGAACTGAGACTCAAGTTCTTCGACTGAATTAGCTGGACAATGTATAAAAGGGTGGACTGGAGTCAGAGAAAGTTTTGGAGGGAAGTGTAATGGAAAGTAGTTGTGAATAAATTGAGAACTAGTAAATAAAAGTGGAATAATGCGTCTACAATATATATGAATACATATATATTCCTTGCAGCACCCGGAAAATAATTGGTTTTCCACTCTTATCTATAAAGCCAGGTGTTCAAAAGATAATGTCAATTTATATCTTAAAGTCGGCGATGGGGTTTGCCACCGATACTGAACGTCTTATTGTTTGTTGGCACGGAGAGGACGGTTTGCATGTCTATAACATGCAACTTGTGGGATTTGTCGTGATGATATAGTAGTAGTATAGTAGGCATATAATAATAATAATAAATAAATTTATTTCCAAAATATAAAATACAATTATTTTCTATAAACAATAAAAATACAATCATTATAATATTCTACCTCCCTAGTAGAGATATCTCGTGTATAGGGAGGGAGTACACATAAGCACCTACACATGGCGTCACATCTTCAATTTTTGAAAAAAAAAATGTGTACGATTAATATATTTATTATTGTCATAGATTGCTTTATCATAGTTGAAATCATCATAAGAATTAAAAATCATCTAATTTTCCATAGCAATTCGAAAATGAAAATTCTTGAAAAAAAGTTGACTTTATTAATGACTGCACGACCATATTTTCTATGATTTAAAAGAAAATTTTGCATAACCAATTAGTTTTATAAAGCGGAGTATTTAATTCTCATAATATAATATACCTACCAACTTTATAATAAAACTTTTATTAAAAGTTTTTTACTGTACCAATTGGAAATAAGATCGATTCATAAACGTGTCTTCATTTTTCAACCCCAGAGGCTTATTAATCAGGTGAGATATCAGAAACTGGGGCATCATCTGAACTTTTCATTTCCTATTTCCTCTCTTTTTCTGCTAGCAATCTTCAATAGAATTCATTCTAGATACGTTTTACTTCCCCTTTCAACATTTATTCTTCCAATAAATTATTATTAAAAATAATAATCAAAGATGTGAATATATTTTTAGAATGAATGTACCGTTTGATCAGAAATGTTTCATAATAAAAAGTAAACTTTAAGTCACGAAACCGAAAATTGTGTTTCTTTGGAGACGAATTTGGGTTAGTAAATATAATAAGTTACAATCCATTGGATTGGTCTGCAACGAGTTAAGATTTTCTCCTCCATTCCTCCCTATTCTCAGCCAGTCTTTTCAGCTCTACGTATGAGCCACAGTTCATGTTCCTCTTCAGTTGGTCAATATACGCTTCTCTTGGTCGGCTTATGCCATTATTGTGCCCTCGGTCTTACCCTCCGCGATGGCGATGAGGTTGGGTTAGTAAAAAAAGAATTTACAAGAAAACGTCCTCACAGTATGTAATATGCTAGTATCGTGAAGGTAGAGTTAGTCAGAAGCGGAAGTAATCGATCCCTAGAAACCGATCACTTTGATTTTCCTCCCTTTATAAACAATCAGTCCAAAATGTGCCAATGCTTACATTTGTGCAAAAGTTTATTTTTTTATAAATTTTCTACATATAAAATTTGTTATATAATTTACATATCTTGCCCTGCACTCGTGTAAATAAATAATATTTACTGAGTCAGCCTTTTAGAAATAATAATAATGCAAAGTTTGACTTCATTTCGTAAAACGTTTTCAGCGGGAGCACCTTTATAAAGAATATATTATTTTCTTAATCAAGTAAGGAAAGTCTGGTTTAAAATAAACGAGAAGATTTTTCAGATTCTTGGTCCATAAACCACGTCAGTAAACCACAACCCAGAGAAAGCATTTGTACCTTTATAATATAATGTATGTACTGGTGTCTTTGATAGTTTTCAGTAGAGAAGAAATGGACCATGATTTGACTGGATAACAGATATTCGGCTAGATCCTAAACCAGATATGCTGATATTTGGTAACTGTTTTGTAACCTAGGTCAAACTTATCTAGCTGTGGCGAGTGGCGAGTATGAATATAAAAATTTAGCCTAATTTATTTAAATTGAGTATTTAATTACTTTATTATGCGGTCACACTGCCAATATTTTATTTTGTCTAAATAAACTGGTTTTTCTAGGAGTTGTACAATACAATATAAGTTGGGTAAGTCGGAAGAGATCGTACCTATGCGATAAAATCGTCTTCTGTATATTAATTATATCTAATTTGAATGCATTTTTCTATAAAATTGTATGTTTTTCGATCAACGTATAGCAATAAATGAGTGTCAATTAGAGTTGGGTATTAACGATCAACAAATTGTTTTTCATTATTTTGTGTTAAGCTTTAAACTGAATCTAATTTCTCAAATTGTACCGTTAACTCCTGTGAAAACAAGTTTCTGTTGAATGAAGTCTGCAGTATTTACTTTTTAAAAAAGCATCTGGTGAACTTTTTGTAAATATTCATAGTATGCCGAGATATATATAAATTAAATTTACATTCAAATTGTCAACAGTTTATGTCAATGAAAAATTGATTTCTATTATCCGGATAGTAAATCTAGCCCATATATCCATTCCATCCTTAATATTACAGGCAATGACAATAGTAGCTGTTTCTTCTCTCCCAGTTTTACGGCTTCGACACTTTGTTAGATTGCTTTTCACACATCTGTCCTTAGATTTTCTCTAATATATTTCACCGTCGAAGCATCATTGCACTTTATTTCACTTTTATATTTTGCTGATTCAAATAATATGTATTGTGCACACTACCTTTAATAAATCCTTAAAACTAAAATGCAAATTGAAAATTCACGTAACAATATGTCGTGCATTTGATAATTTTTATACAGATATCGATATATGAATAAATTGTATTATTTGATTTCAATTAAATGAAAACGGTAGTAAACAAAATTTTATAATTTTAGCAGAAGAAATTCAACAAATAAAATTTCTTGAGTGTATTGAACAGAAGAGTAAGTATGAAAATTTATACATTTAAAGGTGAAGAATGTCCTTTTTCATATTGTCCTGAGTCTGGGTGTTCCATGTATTTGACGTTTTTAGTGCATTGTATTTATGTGTATCGTCGCGTTAGTACCCATAATACAAGATTCATATCTGAGTTTGGGACTAGCTCGATATTTGTGAATTGTCTATGCATGTTATGTTATGTAGAATGGAAACGAAAAGTATGTGAAATGACAGGAATAAGAAATATTCGATTCTTTCTGCTTATTCCGTAAAGGAAGCGGTCGCTCGTGATATATTTTGTAAAAAATAAATTAGGTGATGAACACCATGTTCCACGAGCGTCAGGTTAAGGTATGTACCTATTCGCAAAATATTATTACGAATAAGACATTTAATAATTTCAATTAAGCGATAGGTTGTGCCACCCATTCTAATTGCTTTTTATTATCGAGACGGAGAGCATACATGTTTATTCTATGAACTAAGTCTGCTTACGATGCCACTTGTGGGATATACGGTAATATTATAGGTATTTAGAAGATCACGTTTTTAATTCTTATTTATTTTATTTTATCCAAATAACAAGCTGACGAGTATAATTTTTTTTTACATAATACTAGTTATTAGCCCGTGGAGCACCCGGTAAAGAATTGGTCTCCCACTCTTCTCCTTAAGTTTTCGAGTGTCCTGTAAAAGGCAGGTGTTCGAAAAAATTAAGACATTGTACATCTTAAATTCAGCGATGAGGTTTGCCACCCATCCTGAATGTCTTGATCTTATATTGGTACGAAGATGACAGTGTTGCATGTTTCTTACATGCAGCTGGTCTGCTGGTTACCCCACTTGTGGGATATGCCGTGATGGTATAGTAGTAGTAGTAGTAGTTATTAGCGTGTTTACTATAAATTATCAATCTTAAAAGCTTTCAGAAAAAGATTCCGACCATATCCTGAATAAAAATATTATTTTCTTTAAGTAATTATAATTAAATTTATCTCATCCTTTTTTAAGTACTTGCAAATTTACTTTTTCTCATCGCAAAAATTACCGCGGTAATTTAAAACAAATCTTTGTACATTTCTCATTCATGAAAATAATATTATTTATTATAAAACCAAAACAAAATACATATTAAAGTTTACTGAGTAAGCAATAATTAAATATTCTCTTTAAATTCACTTAATCCATGGTAAATATCATGCTGGGACGCAGATTGTACGAGAAACTAAAATATATTTGTCAATGTCCATTTGTGTGTATATCTGACTGATTTCAAGTCTAAAAGTATGCACAATTCAATTCTATAGCTTTTTGACGCTCTTCCCGGAAGTACAGGACAAATACCAGCTTTAAATACCAATTGATGATGATGATGATTCTGGATGATTATATTTTGACAACGTTTAACCGTCTCAAGGACGCCGGTGAAGAGTTCAGTTTTCAATTTGCTTCACTTCAATTGATTCACTTCTTTCCACGACATTCTTAGCATTCTGATTTTGTTGACATGAGAATGATGTATTATGAAGATGTAATATTCGTTTTCTTTTTAAAGATGACAACCGGTGTGGCGTAGAGGCTAACGCACTTGCCTTTGAGTCACGAGGTCCCGGGTTCGATTCCCGGCCAGGGTAAAATGAAGAATGACCTTTTTCAAATTGTCCTGGGTCTGGGTGTAACATGTATATGTGTTCTGTGCATTATATATAATATGTGTATCGTCGTGTTAGTAGGTACCCATAATACAAGATTCATATCTTAGTTTGGGACTAGCTCGGTCTGTGTGAAATGTCTATACATGTTATGTTATGTAATGTTAGATATATTTCAACTTTTTATAGATAAAAGTCTCAATTTGGAAACTTTTTCAAATGCTAGATGTGGAAAACAGAGGATTGCTTGAGATGCCAGAAAGTGCAGAGAGATCAATGTATTGAGTACCGTAATATTATTTATTCAACGTGGAATATAGAATGAAGTTAAATCATTTGTGACTAATAAACTAAGTCTTTTTTACTTATGAAAAGGTTTAACTAATTTTACTTATGACAAGGTTCAATTAACCCTAAAGAAAATGTTCGGATATCCTGCATCTAACCTAATGTGTATAGCTAATGTGGATGAACCTAATGTGTATGGCTTTGAGAAGTTCATGTCCCCTCTTCTTGAATGTCACGTGTATTTTTATTTTAAGTTTCTAAAACTAATGATCAGATTGCCATTACACAAAAAATATCAATATCTTACTACTATACCCTTACATCGTATCCTAAGTGGGGAAAGCAGAGAGAACAGATCGTTTTGTTGTTTTACCCTTACATAATTCTTTCGCTGCTTCCACATTAATGTTGTTTCACATACGTGCACGCCGATTCCTCATACTCAGTATGAATATCAACAACATGAATAAAAAAAAAGTTTGTTATAAACATTCTTTATAATATATCAAAGGATTTTCATAAAACAGCTGTAGTCTGTCTAGAAGAAGATTATATTTTTTGTTGCTTGGATGAATAAGGCTGGTATAAAAATAACTCTACAACATAAACATCTGGCTCCTTTGCTGCAATGCCTGATGTTACAAAAATGAATTTATGATTCACGTTGTTTATAAAAATGCTTTAACTAATGTAAATTAAAGCCAAGACGGCAGGAATATCTTCATAATAATGTATTGTATTTTCAGCATAACATAATAATGCTTTTTGTAACATCCACGTGTTCCATCTTGGAAGGGAATAAGAATGTTTTTTTATTTAAAAAATACCAATAATTCGATAAACTTTACCTTTGTATTTGGGTTTTTGTTCCAAACCCAAATACAACCGTGATTACTTTTCACAGTAAGCTCGTGTTATATTTTTTATAATAAAAATAATTGTTTAATATGGATTATGTTTTTATTTTCCAACTAAAATAAAGTGTTTTGTATTTGATAGTTTTATTTCTAGTGCTACTTGTCTTTAAATTAAGTGGTTATTTTTAATAATTTAAAGATATATAAAATTTAATTTAATAGAGTTTGAGTTTAGTATACACGATTTCTACTGTAAAAGTGATAGTAAAAAGAAAAAAATTGTAATAGTAATATTTGTATAGTAAATTATAGTGAAAAATAATATTGTAAGTGCGCTCTTGAGGTGATCTAATTACAAAAACAGCGGAATAAAAGTGATCAAATAATAAGAGTAGGTATATATACAATATTAACCCAATTACAAATTGCAAATGAATAGGTAGGTAGATAAAATTATGCTAAGAAAATGGGTACTCCAGTTAGTTATTAAATTAAATGGACAATATATTACACCATTTTTGGCCAACTAACCGTAAAAGTTATTAACTTTTTACATGGATATGTTTGACCTTTTTCAATTTACCTTTCTAAGGAATTCACAATATCATTCGATCATGCTCATAAACAAGCTTAATAGAATAAAAACAAGATAAGCTGATTATTTTTTCACTCCTCGTTCATACGAAATGAGACCTTCTGTACCTGGAAAACAAATCTAAAGATTGTACGTAGAGTGTCACGTACAGTGTTGATAAGGGATAAACCCGGCAGCATTTATCAAACGAAGTACTGCTACAACAACATTCACATCGTACATGTCTAGCTCTGCTAAATGTATCTATTTCCAACTAACAAGGACGTACCTACTGTTCATTTTCTTTTAAACACTCTGAATCTCATACTTTTTGTAGCTAATCATTGATCAGCAATTCATTTATCCAAGCCATTTTTAAAGTTGTATGAGATTTTGTGTGCAAATTTAACACATCATATAAGGTTTAAAAAGACAGCACAACCTTTTTAGGTAATTTCTAAAGCGTGACACTCGCAAACTATTCTTTTTGCATATACAGGAGTATTTTGTCCATTTAATTTGTTATGTGTCACCCAACTGGATAATACCATGTTGTGAAAAGGATGGATTGAAGGTTCATGTCCCGTCTTGGGAGCTAACAATTGACTTTTCGTTAGATTTCACTGACATCACTTTTTCATAATTTTCGATTTCATATCAAAAAAGAGGATGTGAGAAAGCGCGGACGTCCAAGAACTACGTGGCTTGACCACGTGGATCAAATTCTCAAGGACGATCGCGTGTTAAGTAAGAGGAATCAGCTTACATGTATGAGAAACTGGATAAATGCAGAGGAAGCGAAAGAAGTATGTAAGGATAGATCGACATGGCGTTCCGTTCTCTCTGCCTACCCCACCTGGGACACGACGTGAGGGTAAAGTATAGTATTTCATATATAGCCGGGAGTATTGTGGATAGAATGTGTTACAAGAAGAGTGTTGTGGATAAGATTACCAAATTACGAAGCTTTGGACTTACGGAGCTGATGGACGATGAAAGGATGTCGAAGAATATGAATATGTCTTAAAGGGGGCGATGGACAGGGAAAACACGGACGTCCGAGAGCTACGTGTCAAAATCAAATTCTCAATAATGGGCGCGTGTTGAGTGAGAGAAATCGGCGTGATTGTTGTGAATTTGCATGTAAAGACTCCTTCCCGTGACCAAATATCACAGATGTCAGGAACACCTTTTTTTACACACTCATTTTTTTTGTCCGGGACAGCCTGAAGGGCTGGCAGGTTAGAAATGGTTCATGTGAATATTTAATACTACATTTACGTCTCCGACGTTTTACCTGGAAGGGCAAATGTCTTAACTCAGACTTTATATTTTTTGACGTGAATACCCATTGTATTATAAGTATTAAAGAACACTCAATATAATATAATTATGTAACATCTGACATAGATACCCTTATGTAAACGGGATTTTCATTTAATCTATAAATTTATTTATATTTTATAATTATATTCATGGATTGTACAGTGTTCTTCAGGTGCTTTGGTACGTAAAAAACACTTAAAAGTATGATTATGGCATTGCAGCCGAAACATATGTCACATTATTTTGTAAAACAAATAAATTATAATTTATAAATTAAAACTTAAAAGTTGTCCAATGATTTCATACAGTTTCGTGAAATACACAATAAAATTATTCAAATAAAATTCAAGTAAGATCCAGACGTGTTGCTTACATATCAACTCGAAGGAAGACTAAAAGCATTTTTCATAATTTAGGAGACATTCCTTTATCTTATTATTTTCTATAATAACATTACGTTGTATAAGCTCTGATATGAAATACCTTCGAAAGCTCTTAGAATCACCATTGGGACACGTACTACTATTTGAGAAGGATTATTTGAAGATACTGTGTATTTTTATATCTGATATAAGCGAACACTTGACATTTTTCACTGGTATCCTGAAATATGTCATCACCATAAAAGTAAACTGTAAATTATACGATTCAACTTTAATATTGTGTTGAGAGAGTGCTAAACTTTCTCTTCAACAAAGGTTTGTTTCACTCAAAGATTTAATAGGATAGACAATTACCTGAGAGATACTGAAGTTGTTTGAAAAATAAAGAAAAGGTATATTTCTGGTAAAGAATAGGCCTCTCACTCTTTTCCGTTTTTTTTCGACTTTCCTGTAAGAGGCAGGTAATTGTAAAACTTAACATTAAAACATTTAACATATTCAGAGCACCGATGAGGTATGTTATTTCTCTTGAATGTTTAAACTTTTTGAGGAATAGAGAGGTCAATTTGAATGTTTTTCGCTTGCTTAACTTTAATTTTTTGCACAAGAAGGACGACTAAAAACTTTTATTTGACTGTCTATCTGTACTGTCGCATATCGATACTGATATTGTTTTCGTTCTTTGTGTAGTGTAGTATTTTATTCTATGTGTGTATTCATTGAAATATATATTTTTTTAAGTATGTACCTATAGGTACATCTTAAATTATTCTGCTGAGTTTTATTTATTAATTACTTTTTGTATTTGTTCAATGAGTCAGTTAAAAGATAACGCCCTTTTGCAATATTGCGCCAATTGCACAAGTTTATCTGTTCGAATATTATGTTTATTTTTTTGCTTTATTGTATACTTTTTGGTGCAATTAATATTTATTATCATTACAATTATCCATTTTTGTATTTCAACACGGCATCTGCCACAGTATTATAAAATAATATTTTTGTGTTTATCGGTTCTTCACTTCCAGTTTTATCCCTGATAGGTCTTTGTCTTAAGTTTATTCATGTGTAGTGTATTATGATTGTCCTATAAAAGCTTGGAAATAATCTTCTTTACAGTATTCATTGTATGGGCAACGCCAACGCTTTAATTTATACCATATTATACATGACGGATGTCTTATACTTAATCTACAAAGACGTAACTGAGTGGGTCTTTATCTGTGGGTGAATAGAAATCTTTGTATATAATTCTAAATATACATTTCATTATAACAACCTTTAAAGTTCAATAACAATACAAAACATACTTGAAACATACACAATCAACATAATATACCTAATAATAAACAATGAGAAGTCAACACATCATAATATATTAGGGGGGATCTTGAATGGGAAGTGTGTACTTTTGAACAAATCCGCTTACAGCACATTTCCTCACAGCGTACTCCGAATCACTGAAGATATCGATTTCCACACTCCATCCCTATTACAGGAAATCGATATATGGATGTGTAATTTAATTTGAAATTTTTAAACCATTTATATAGTTGTTGTCTGTTTTGTACTTTTTATCAATAAATTAAATAAATATGAATAAAATATAAATATTAAAGTTTCCAGTATAGAATAGTACCAGGCTTCTGGTGCAACGACTCGGAACGAGCAAGTTCACTAATCCAAGCAGCTATGGGAAATACAGAGAACCAGGCACTATCACAAGTTTAAGAGAATTCATTAATAATACTGCTATAATACCATCACGGCATATCCAATAAGTGGGTAAGCCAGCAGACCAAATACTTGTAATAATCAACATGCAGATTGTTCTCTTTGTTCCAATATGTTTTATATATATATGTATATATTTAAGGATTTTTTATTGAACATATTGTAATTGTGTGAATGTTGGATCTATCTGTGCGTGTTTGCGTAATGTCTGTTCGAGATTGAATGCACGTATTTATAGATATTTTGTGCATGGTCTTGATGTTCGATTATTTGTGTGAATTTTGCTGATTTTTATTAATTATGTATACCTATTGAACATCTGTAATGCGCCTTGAAATGAAAAAAAAAATAAAATAAAATAAAAAAATATAAATATAACATTCAGGATAGATGGCATGGTTGATAGCTGAATTTTAGGTTTTATCGTATCGTTGCCTTTTACCTGAGGTTTTACGAACACCTGCCTTTTACAGAACACTCGAAAACTTACAGAAAAGAATGGGAGGCCTATTGTTCACTAAAAACTACAAGGGGTAATTCCATATTTTATTTGGAATACATTATGAAATACAATTACGGAAACAATAGCGGCATGTTGAATGGTATATTATTTTTCATAAGAAGCTTAGTCTTCATATTGATCTTGATAAAAATCTTGTTCGTATCAAGTTATATGTATAAACATGAAAATATAATAAAAAAAGTAGCTAAAATGTATGGTTTTTATTTCAAAATTTAACAATCGTTAAAGTAAGGGTATTAGTGTTTACACTGTGAAAATAAATTATGCAATAACAGTACTGAGGTCTGCGTTCTTTAGATGATATTTCGTAAATTTTGTTACCCTATCTATTTTCTGAGTAGCGATTGCCAAATATCAATGAGTATTTGATGACCGTAGTTTGGATTCAAGACAGGAACATGAGGTTCAACGTAAAAAAATGAAGGGTACTCAATAAGTGCAAGTATATTATAAAATTATGTACTTAGGTATAAGTATTATAAATTATTATTATTCCTTAACGTATATCTCGAGACCTTAAAAATCTCATTTCTTAATAGGTCTTTAAGATCTTAATAGCCAGTAGTAGGATATAAAACCTTTAGTGGGCGCTTCTTAGCAGACACGTAGTGAAGGTTGGCGGCTTAATTTTAAAACACTCCATATTTTAAAAGGTTTACGATAGAAGAGAATTTTAATTCAGAACGGATTTAAAGTGTACGTGATGGAGCTAGGGTGTAGAGGAAAATACAATTAATATATGTAGGAATTTTATACTCTACACTAGATTATTAGTAGAAACTAGATTATATGCAAATATGTATCTAAAAACGCATACGTTTATAGGTTCTACGTATGTATTCTGGTATGATGGTACTTCTACTACTATACCATCACGGCATATCCCACAAGTGGGGTAGTCCTTTCCGTGTCAATATTAAATCAAGACACTCAGGATGGGCGGCAAACCTCATCGCTGAATTTAGGATGTAAAATGTCTGATTTTTTTCGAACACCTGCTTTTTACAGGACACTCGAAAACTTACGGAGAAGTGTGGGAGACCAATTCTTTATACCATGATATGTCTACTATTTTTTCTCCTTCATTCACCCCTTTACCAACGGTTGAACTTTGAAAGAGACCAACCCTTGGGTGTAGGTCTCTTTTATACTTCTAACCTATTGTTGATTTTTTTTAATTTCTTTGGGCCTCTTTTTGTATTTTTTAAAGGCAATAGGGCTTTTTTCTAATACCTAATTGAAAAAATATTGAAGCCAGTTTAGACAGGTTAAAATTGCATGATAAAACAATAAGCACTGGAAAAAAGCTTTTCTAACTGTTGCTTCCAAAAAATATCGATTGGTTCTCAAAAAAAAGTTGTTCTTTTGAAAAGTACTAGACTACTGTACGACAAAGCAAGATTTCTAAGCGACTTATTTTTACACTTAATTAACATGCGCTATGTAGCATATTTTTAGCATTTGATAAACATATTTCTACCTTTTTGTACTACATATTATAATTCAGTTCCTAGTTATTGGATAAAATGATATCATATGTTATCTGATATAGTATGATACGGATTTATTATAAAGAGATGCTAGGAGACACGTAGAATGCAGGTTCTATAACGTATGTAGAGAAAATCATATATATTTCCATTTCAATACGAATGCATGAATCAAAAAAGCTTTGATCAGAAATGGAGAATATTATTTTTCAATTGAAATATCTATTCACAGGTAAAATTCTCATTGATATTGAGAAAATATCTACCATGCGATGGAATGGTAATGCAATATTATGTAACTCGAAAGTTGATACATTCTTTGAATTTGGACATAAATCCTCACATTGGTGCAAAAAATGCACCTCGTACAATGGTTTTCTAAACATGAATTGTCATTTTTTTTATCACTTTTTATATTTTTAGTATTTAAACATTAGGGGTTCCCCAACACTTTCCCTGGATGTTTTAAGAACTGAGTTCCTTTATCATCTAGACTCAACGAACAAAAAAAAAATGCAAAGGGAGGGCTCAGAATTCAGGTCTTAAGACCCTCTTCAACAAAAAACTCCTCTAAATCACAATCCTCAATGCCCTTTGGAGAAGATACTCACTACAAGTAACTATTCACTACTTCAAGTCTAAGTATTTAGAAATAATTTTGTGCAATTCTTCATTGTTGCAACATTTTTCTGGTGCTATTCTTATTCAAAAATACATAACTAATAGACAACAGTAGTTTTTTGTGTTAATAAATAAATACCTATATAAATTGAACAAACATTCTTCTTTGTAACAACTAATCAATGCATTAATTGTAATTATTTTAGCTGATTATTTTGGCTTACCCACTAAAAAATAGTGCATTTATTTTCTTTGTCTTGCATTTCGAATTATATGATTATATTTTCTACGTAATTTTTTCAACTCTATTTTTTCACTGTGAAGAAACGAATTAATAATAATAATAATAAAAAATATTTTACATATTGCACATAAACGATAATGATTGCTTCTATTGTTATTGATAATTATGTACTATTATAGTCGTACAAATGCCTCAAGGATTCTGGTAAATAATGTAGTCTTGTGCTTGTCTTTTCAGCTGGTTTATCGCTTCATAAATTTTGTTTTTTCACCATACAAGCTGGAAGTGTGAAAGGGATTATACAACTGATAGGTAAGAATTTAAAGACTGACTTCAAGTAGAAAATACTTCAAACTAATCCATCAACCTAAAAGTCAATTGGGGAATATTAAAATAATAAGGCACTCAAATATGTAAAATCAAATTATCAGAGAGAAAATTAAAACATAATTTTCGCAGAACTAACATACAGCTTTTTCATTTTTACAGCTTTTAAATGAAATCTTCATTAGTTTTTTATCAATACAAACGAGTTGAATTTGTATTCAAAGCGCACCAGTTATAAAAATAGTATGGGTTCTTCGTTAGCAAAATGTCGACTTAATTAAACGGAGTTAGAACGCTGTACTATAGTGATGAAAAGAGTTTTTAGCAGAGGGTGCAGATGGAGTATATCTAAAGATGTACTGAAATATGTTCAAACAATCTGTGAATGACTTATTTTTAATTATAAGATGTAAAATAAATATCTCATTTCAGATATGTCTCAAGTATGTAGATGTAGATTATCGATTAAAAATATATTTCTTAGAGTTTTATCTCCATTTCTACAAATATGTATTTGTAAAATCGAAAAATTAAATCAAACTTTGAAATTATCAAAGTTTGTATTAGTTAGCCTTGATTGTAACAACCATGAAAAATTTCCTCTCCGTGCAATAAAAAAAATAAGGAAAGGTCTTCAGGATGGGTGGCAAACCTCATCGCTGATATTTTTGGAGCTGAATGGAATTGAATATTTTTGAAAATGTAGATTTATAGAACTCAAAACGAATAATGTTTCTGAATACTTAGTTCAAAAAATATGATTTTCGGATTTGTGCACATTCGATTCTAGACCACTTAATGTTAAATTGTTTTTTTTTTATTTCATATTTTCTTAACCATCGCGTACTTTCTACAAGTGGGATTGTTAGCAGCATTTTGAAAAAATAATACTTTCAGAATGGGTGAAACATCATTCTTGTTCTTCATCCATCATCATTCAGGTCATCCACTGTCCTCATAATTAATTAATTATTATTCCATACGATTACGTGTGTTTTCAAAACATCATAAAGTCATGAAAAAGAGTGAAAAACTCAGAATAAATATTTTAAAGAAAAATTATAGTTAATGCTTCTTCTAGAATTCACTTAAAGTTGTTTTCCCCTTATTTGGAACAAATACATATGTAAGAGTAGGTGAGCAAACATATGTGGGTTAGTACATCGTAGCTCACTACTGTTTTTATTTCAAAGGAAAAAATGTAAATGAAAAATTGCAAATGTGATTGTACATAAAAGGATGTTTCCATCAAAGATTCTATGAACGAACATTTCCTGAAATAGTATGATTAACTTCATATAAAACTTCAAAGCATCGCGTACTAAGTAATCTAATTGGTCTTCAAGCGAATGTATATTTTTCAGTAAATAAAATTAAACGATCCTACCTTATTTGGGATATATTATGTATCCAAACGAATCGGTCAACCAAATGGACTCGAAATTAAATTACATACATGTATCTATAGTCGAAAAGGGGATGATATGAATATTAATTTTAAATTCAATACCTTTATCATTCTATAATAATCTGATAAAAGATCACATGTTACATTATATTTCCTGCTAGTCAACTTTATGTACGGCAAAAATATTTTTATAATAAGGATTAAGTTTATATAAATATTTAATATAATATGTGATTATCGTGGATGTGATTATTTAATATAATATGTGATTATCGTGGATGTGATTATTTAATATAATATGTGATTATCGTGGACCATCAGCAAGAGTGAAAGCGGACTGTTGGCGGTCTTTGAAATGTGGTGCTACAGACGCATGCTGAAGATGTATTGGTCGGAACATGTCAAAAACGAAGAGGTGTTAATCAGGGTAGGTGAAAGTAGTAACACCTTAAAAAAATTAGACAACAACGAGCAAACTGGATGGGCTGTGATATCAAGTACCCAGGTGTGCTTATCACCAGATCTGGTCCACACACCCTCTACCACTCTGAAAGGCACCTTGCACATCCCATACATTCGTCTCAGTCACTTTTCGAACTCTTTCAATCAATGTCGGAATCAAAGTCGGAATGGTTCACATTGACAAAAGGAGTAAAACAAGGGTGCGTGATGTCGCCATGGCTTTTTAACCTATACATTGATCATTGTATTCGTCCATTGAAAGAAATGAATGTAGGTGTTGATATGAATGGGATGAATGTGAGAGCGTTAATGTTTGCCGATGATTTGGTATTGATGGCTGAAAGGGAAAGTGATCTACAGCGAATGATGTCGTGTGTGTATGAAAATTGTGCGATTAATGGATTGAGAATGAATGCAAAAAAGACAAAAATTATGGTGTTTGAAAGAGGAAGTGAGAGAACAGTATGCCAGATAACGATTGACAACGGAGTGTTAGAGCAAGTTGACGAATGTGTGTACTTAGGTAGTTTGTTCACGAGAGATGGGAAGTGTGAAAGCGATATTGAAAGGAGAAAAGTTGCTGGCAATAAGGTAAATGGTGCAATCCGACCAATAATTGCAAATAGAAACATATCCACCACAGCTAAAAGGTTGGTGCACTCTGCTATCTTAGTGCCAACACTTTTGTATGCAAGTGAGACGTGGACATGGTTAAAAAAGGATGAAAGTGGCATAAATGCAGTGGAAATGAGATCGTTGAGAAGGATGTGTGGCAAGAGTCTGAGAGATCGTGTGCGTAACAGTGATATACGAAAGGAATGTGGAATGAAAGTTGGTGTAATAACAAGGATGAATGTAAATATGTTAAGATGGTTTGGGCACGTGGAAAGAATGAATGAGGACAGAATGACTAAGAAGATATATTTGGCTGAGAGGAATGGTGCTCGGAGACGCGGACGTCCGAGGATTAAATGGCAAGATCATTTAAATCAAATCCTACAGGACGGTCTCGTGTTGAGCACATTGAACAGGAGAGCATGCATGATGAATTGTATGACAGTGACGGAAGCGAAAGATGTATGCAAGGATAGAAGGAAGTGGCGCTCGATCCTTTCTCCCTACCCCGCGAGGGAAGCGGCGTGATGGTATGTATGTATGTATATAATTATGTAATTTCAGTTTCTTGAAATTGTTTTGTATTATTTGATTGAGTGAGTGGTGATTATAATGCAGCAATATGACGGATAATTAAAATTACGAAGGTATGATTATTATGATTTT
Source organism: Athripsodes cinereus (assembly GCA_947579605.1). Classification (NCBI taxonomy): domain Eukaryota; kingdom Metazoa; phylum Arthropoda; class Insecta; order Trichoptera; family Leptoceridae; genus Athripsodes; species Athripsodes cinereus. Next base: position 15,553,460 of record OX388322.1, on the reverse strand, counting down.
ACGTCTGAAATAACGCAACATCACATTACCAAACTTAACGAATTTGTACAATTACCCACTAAGGGCCGTTATATTATGAAATTAAGCAACTCATTATAAGATTCTTGTATTAAAGTCTTAAGTACGCCGTAATGACATCCTCCGCCAAGACCGGTAATTAAGACGTTTTAAATAAGTTTTTACTTTGTTTAATGATTATAAAAGTTATTTCTAAAAATATTTTTAAAGTATAAAGTATTAAAACTATCGAATAAAATAGTGGTTATCATTGTGAAAGGGAACATTTTCTAAATAATGTCTTAATATAAGTTTGTGATACTAATCTGAAACCTCAATGTTTTTCTCCATAAAAGCAGTGAGTAAAATATTGATATTCTTATTAATCTAAGATTATTTATGTTTTGAATGCATTTTTACAACATAGATAAATTAATAAAAAAAGTCTTACTGCAATGTATAATTTATTAGAGAACGTGAATTCAATGGTGAAATATTTTTTCTATATTTTTTTTATATAGGCGCATTTAAATATTTTATTAAGTTTTCAGAAGGTTTTTGGACCGAATCATTAAATGAACGAAACATAAATATACCAACATAAAATTAAGTTTAATTGATACACCATTCAATTAAACATTAACCAACTTTAATTAATCCATCTAAATATTTTTGTTTTTAATGACATTTATTTCACTTGTGGGATGTAAAGTGATGCCATTTTTTCATTTATGTATCTGAACATGAAGACGCATTTATGTAGGTGTGTGACGCATATCAAGTCATCAAGCAATTATGGACGACACCCCCTCCAAATTAAGTTCGTTTCACATGGAAGTAACAAAATGTTTAACAGAGCAAATTAAGTAGGAATATACTTAAAGAAATTGTTTATTTTTTTGATAGGAGAACGTAATAGTATTATGTATATGTAGTATGTACAATGTCTATGTAAAAATATACGGCGAGGCAATTCAAGGAAAACATTAATTAATTACCAAAGGAGGTACCTTGAATAATTAAGTGCACCTTTCTGCTGAGATGTTGTTGAGATACTCGTATAAAACCTTTTAAAATATTTTTTACATTAAATGTGAATAATTATATTTTTGAAATGAAACACTAGGTAGTTATAATTTGTTACGAGTACAAGGTTGCTTTAAGTATTTTCGGAATATTATTAAATATCAGAAATAGAATTTTCGAATTTGGCATTCATATGTTAGGCACACTTGTTTTAAGAATATAATAAATTTATAAAATACACATCCTTCCTTGTAATATTTGCTTTGTAATTTTTTTTTTATCTAAATGATATTTTAAATCAATTTAAACTGAAAATGACCATTAACTAGTTAAATTTTTCCATTTTGGGGTCCTCAAAACCAATAAGATCTCCTAAGAAAGTCTTATATTACTTACAAGAAAATTATGTAAATGAACAAGAATTTATAATGTCTTAATTTTTATGGCACAGAGAAGAAGATCTAATGTATTAAGGTAAAAAAAGTTGTGATCAATGTGCAGCAAATAATGAATAAGTTTAAAGAACCGCATGTGCATAACATGCGATTATAGGATATGCCATGGTGTTAAAACGAATCAGACATTCAACAATTGAGATTCAAACGGAAAAAGAGACAAAAGAAAATATTTCATCACGCAATAAAAAGTGCAAGATGAAAAATAAGTTCATCAACAAAGTAATATTTAACTTACCGGTGGATCTCCATCATCCTTGTACCATCTTGGCAGCGAAGGAGGATTACTCTCAACTTCACACCTTAAAGAAACAGGAGTTCCTTCGCCAAGTGGAAAACCGAACCCTGGAACACGGCTGATTGCGAAGCGTGGTGGATCTGTAACAAAGAAAAATAATTTTGATTACTTTAAAAAGCTAGGGAAGTGGCGTAGATTAAATAGTCAGGACCATACCTGAAACATCTGTGCAACACTTTAAGGCGAATAATATTATTAACACCAGTTTTCGCTAATATGGAATAACGACTGTTTCAAATGTTATATCTCATTACACCATCAAATATAATGTAATCTTATTTACTCTATATATTTGGTTAAAATATTTCCAGTTGTCAATTTATTTCTGCGCTTTCTTTGGTATAAAAGAGATTGACGAGATTGATTTCATATAATTACATTATTTAACTACTCTGTAGGCATCTCAGGGCACTAAATTTAGAATTTTCTCTATAATATTGGAAAGGGTACTAGGTATAAAACAAATTATTTTGTAAGTAAAGTTTTTGTATAATCTAGAATACTTTATTACACTACTACTACTATACCATCACGGCATATCCCACAAGTGGGGTAGCCAGCAGACCAGCTGCATATAACCAATATGCAAACTGTCTTCTCCGTGCCAATATAAAATCAAGACATTCAGGATGGGTGGCAAACCTCATCGCCGAATTTAAGATGTAAAATGTCTTATTTTTTCGAACACCTGCCTTTTACAGGACACTCGAAAACTTACGGAGAAAACATTTATTATCATATCCGATATTTTCGTTAAGTCAAATATGAATTTTATTTTATAAGCATGGATGTAGATAAGTTCGTTAGATCACATTTGAATAAGTTACGTAAGACCTGAAACTGCGGAAGCTGTTTGCATAAACATAAATGTGGAATACGGTTGTTAGGCATGGCGCATTTCTGAAAGAGATAAAAAAAAGATCAAAGGCATTTGACATGTGGTCCAATGAAGAATCGTGCGCAAACAGTGAAATTACAGTGAAGAATAAAAGAAAATAAATAAAATGGAGCCAAAACAAACAAATCGTCTAGCATTACCGTCAACCTGTTTTATACAAGATAAAATTTACAAAATACATAAGTGGAAAATCTACAAAATATTCTGTACTGCAAACCATACTTTATTCTACTATAGTGAGCTTTAACAAATCATAGTTTATAATAATAACAAAAAAATTAATTCAAGTACCTTTGCTTATTAGATGATACAAATTTTTTAATGCAAACAAAATGGTGAGTAAAACAAGTGCATTTTACCTACTGCAAAATGAATAATAGAAATGGTTTATAATAATACCCACGTCCATACATAATAATACATAATGCGACACCGACAATAATTCGAAAAACACAAAACATTTTTAATTACAATTCTGTCATTCAACTTTGACGCATGTTTTGCATTAAATTGACATTATACTATGTATTACTATTATTGTATTTATGTGGTTTTTAGTTTTTCCATTAATTACAAAATACGGTAATTCAAATAATAATAATTATAAAATTGACAAAAAAGATGTGGTCAGAATAATTAATATTATTTTTACTAATAATTAATTGAAAATCTCACACTCTATTTCCCAATATTATTTTAAATAAAAATGCGGCATTATTTTTTTTGGTTTAATTTAAAAATAATTGGAGATTTTACTGCAACCTCATTTTACGAACAAATTAAAAAATCTTGTTTAAAAGATAGTTTTCATACCACAAACGAAAATATTTAGAAAAAATTAGCTCATGGCTTTTTTTAATCTTTGAAACAATTTGACTTAAATTTTTCTTCTTCTTCTTCTTCTTCGTGATGTAGATCATCGATCTGTTAGTTCAGAAGTTGATGCCTCTTGTGATGCTGAAGACTAGCTGTCTTTCTATCTTTTTGGCGGTCTTCCTGGGGGACGTGAACCGACTGGTGTTTCCTTAGCAGCTATATGTACGTATCTGTTCTCAACCATCCGATCTACATGGTCTACAGAATCAAGCGTCTCCTTTTCCCGCTCCATCTTACGATGTCCTTCGTGTTGCATATGTTCCTAATCTCAGAATTTCTTATTCTGTCTCTGAGAGTTTTGCCCGCAGTAGCACGTAATGTTTTCATCTCTGATGTTCTTAAAACTTTGCAATATTTTTAATTATTCATAATATTTTGTAAGTGTCTTTAAAAGTGGAAAATAAGGAAGGTAGCTCTGTTGGATAAGACTTGCTGGATCCTGAGTTCTCAAGTTGATTATTGAATAACGAATGATGAAGGAAATCTCGTGATGAACCCATTCTTAATTCTTTATTGACACATTGAGGACAGCTTGTATGTTTATTTCATATTATACTCAGTTTGCTAACAACTCAACATGTTGGGAAATTCCTTGATGGTATAGAAATAGATGGAGATGTCTACGTGGTTAAAATATCTACTTTATTTCATAAATTACATAACACACAGCTATAACTAATTTTGATAAAAACTCTTTGAGATGTTAGCTGTCATCCAAATCATACATCGCAATTAATGTGAAAGATGAAGCAAGTTAGCACTTTGTTCATCTTAACATACCCATCAACAAGACCACAACCACGATCTTTACAAATTCATTACACTACCACAAATAGGTATATTCCAATAGTAGCGTCCACACAGCTGGATGAAAACGTCAATCATCAATCTTTAATCATTCGGTGACAATACGGAGTATTCTACGAAAAAATATTCGAATATTAAGTACCCGTCCCATGAAGGGTAACGAAAACATTCATTCGAATATTTCTTTAGAGAATGCTCGGAATGTCAACGAATGATTGAAAATTGAAGATTTACGTTTTCATCCAGCTGTGTAGATGCTGCTAATACGGAGCATTAAGATATTTTCTATCACTAGCTATCAGTATGGATTATAATTAATGATAATATCAGATACAATAACACAACTACCATTGTTCAACAACATAATTTCAAAATGACGTTTTGCAAATTATAATCTTACTACTTAATGTATATACAAACCAAATAATAGTGATGTCAACGATGACACGATGATCTAAACTATCACCTCGCGATGTTAGACGCAAGAATAATACGTAATAATACCTATGATATTATAACTAGATGTATTAAATTTCAAACATCTGACACTGCAATGTTATAGTTATAACCTATTTTATTATATTATAGTTGAATAGAATAATATTATTATATAATCAGGTATTTATGCATTAATATAATAATGTTTGACTGTTTTGTTATGATTGGGTTGTACAAGTTTACGATGATAATAATTGTTTTATCAAAATGTTGAAATAACTTTATTTTTTTTTCGGATATTGCAGGAGTCCAAGGACTCCTATTTATCAGTTTAGGTGACGATTTATTAATATTTTATTTCTCTCCAGTTTAATACCACTACCTATGCCAGTGTTGGCATCTCCGACCCTACCACGTCAGTGGGCGGGAGACCCGGCTGACGTAGCAGATCCCATCTTGAGACCCACACATCCACGAATGTCTTAAAGCGTGAAGCGTTTGTGGCATTTAAAAACACTTCCCCAAACCAGATGGGTCGAGGAGTGTCAACAGTCATACCCAGAATCATTTCCTCTCTTGCATCCATCATCAAAGGACATTCCCAAAGGATACGTTCCGCATATTGAGCTCGTGTCCCACATGTGCACCATGGATTATCGGTCAATGCTAACTCAAAAAGTTTACCTCTCAGCTGGCCATGTCCAGTGATTAGTTGTACAGAAAAATGATCAAGGGACAAGAAGCTCATTCTCAGTCTTTCACGGACATCTGGAAAGAACTTGCAGACAAGTCTACCCTTCCTTCCAGTGGTCCACCTGTCTTGCCAAACACTCATTGTCCTCTCACGAATCCTGCCGATTGCCCTAGATTGTTTTATCAGCTAATTTTGACTATGTTATTATTACGAAGTGTTGAGGAGCTGTTCCGAGCGGCGCAGGACAGGGTCAGGTTCGCCGAGGTGATAGCCAACGTTGGGGGAACCCGACAGGGCACTTAAAGAAGAAGTTAAGGTGTGCAACGATGAAATATTACTTTATATTATGTTGAGTCGTAGGAATGTTTTGTTTTTTTAATTTGAATAAATTACTTAATTAATTGGGATATAGAATATGGACTTGTAGGATCTTTGATAACGTCAAAATTTGGTAAAGGTCTTGTTTTTTCGTAAAATTAATGACTACTTTATTTTAAAACTACTACTACTATACCATCACGGCATATCCCACAAGTGGGGTAGCCAGCAGACCAGCTGCATATAAAACATGCAAGCTGTCTTCTCCGTGCCAATATAAAATTAAGACATTCAGGATAGGTGACAAACCTCATCGCCGAATTTGAGATGTAAAATGTCTTATTTTTTCAAACACCTGCCTTTAATAGGACACTCGAAAACTTATGGAGAAGAGTGGGAGACCAATTCTTTACCGGGTGCTCCACGGGACATATTTCAAAAAGACTAAAAAAATCACTTTATATGCGTATTGGAAAGAAATGAGAAGAGTAGAATGAAGATTTAGCAAAAAAATCACAGGTATGAGCATATAAGGCTATAAAACTACTTAATATAGCAAGTTAAAATAAAAGATTTTTGATAAATGGGAATATATTATATAAAAAGACTGGAAGGCTTGAAAATATATCGATTAAAAAGCAAAATTTTTAAAAAAAATGTCTGATTATTGCTCATTTTATGTCATTAAAAAAGCAAGGAATTTGAAATATGGGATATTCGATTGATCTTTATAAAGTGAATTCGTTAAAAAAAACATAATACTTAAGGGAATGTCGCGATGGTATAAAAATTAATGATTGATTATTTTTTCAGGGTATTTAGCACCCCTATAAATCCAGTATCACATTATAATGTATGATGTGGAGTATGGAGTATGAAGGTGTCGCATTGCAGAATAATACCACAAGACTGACTCGCTCACTATACCTATCCACCAGCCAACCATCCAACATCCCAGCACATCCTAGCCTAGCATATCACATCGCATCACAATATTATAATTTATTTTTATTATTATCCTTATATATTGTGTAGCAGTACAACAACCTCGCACAGGTGTCTAGTTAATAAAAAAAAAAAAACGCCAAACTCATAAAATACTCTGCAGATTTTAGTTGAATGTTACTCAAATCCAGTGTAATATATCCATTATAGGAAATATTTAGTCGAATCATTTTTAAAATAAATTATACTGTTACTCCATATGCCCTTGTATCGTTTAATGGATACGAAGTTATTTCAGTTTATTAACTGTAAATATTAAATATTTAGGCAGCATTCAATTGCAGAGAGCACTTTCATCAATGTTTTTGCTGACACGGAGAGGACAGCTTGTATGTTTGCAGTAGGTCTTATGGCTACTCCACTTGTGGGATTTGCCGTGATGGTATAGTACAAGTAGTAGTAATAGTAGTCTACAATTATTTCAGAAAAATCTCTTTGTAAACCGTTTAATATGTATAATAGTTTCTTCCTTACTATGATGTACGAAGTACTTTGGATGAATATGTATGAGAATCCGACCATCATTCACAATACTACAACAATAATAGAATATGCAGACATTACAATTAGATGATAGTTATCAGACAGTAACTAATTGTTCATTAATGTTTAACTACTTTACTCATATCCGACGCGACAACATTATACATATTATTACATTGTGCATATTGTTAGTTGCAAAGTAATAATGTATGATAATAATTTGCATCGCCCTTGTGTTAAATGAAGCTGAATGTGGCGACACGCTGATGCTGTTGTAGGAAACATCAAAGACTTAAGTGCTTTATATTATCTATCCGACATAAAATATCATAATTATTACGTATGATGGAAACAATGCTCATACATAAATTGAATAATCAATCCGACAAATCGGACCGTCGGATTCAACTAATTCTAAAAAAAGTATTTGAAATAATATGAAATAATGTAATTAAGAAAAATATGCGATACATTAATAAATAAAAAAATAATCCGACGTCCGGATTATACCAATACTCTAGTAGTTCTTTAATTTATTGATTGAGTCGACGTTGATTTTGTAAAACTCCATTATATTTATTCTTTAATTTATTATAGAAGTTAAACATACCTACATAAATAAACAATAGCACATAAATTTTGTATTTAATTGTATTTTTTTATCAGTACCATATAGGTCCCCCCGACGTTGGCGATCACTCTGGAGAATGCCTCTCACTCTCGCACTGTGCGGACTAGTTATTCCGGTCCAATGCCGAATATTCCGCAGCCATGACATCTGCCTCCTTCCTACTCCACGACGTCCCTCAATCTTGCCTTCTATTATCAACTGCAGAAGCCGATATTTATCGCCTCGCAGGATGTGGCTCAAATATGAGACTTTGCGAACCTTAATATTTGTCAGGAGCTCTCCATTCGTATGTGTTCTGCGTAGGACTTCTGTATTGGGCACTAAGTCTGTCCACGGTATTCGAAGCATTCTTCGATAAAACCATATCTCGAATTCCTCCTCCATTTAATTGTTTTTTACATTTTTTTTGTTGAAATATGATTTAAAAACGTATTATCAAAATATTGGACAACTATGTATAGACGGACCTTGTCTACGTGCAAACTATACGAGTACATACCTGCGGTCGGATTGAATGTTTGTGATGGATTAGGTTTACTTGAATAATATACCTTACTTACCTCTAAGTCGTATAACGATGATTGGAATTTGGTAAGACACGAGATGTCGGCATGTCAAGTATGCCTGTAATTTCTCGACTATATGGGTATATAAATCACGATAGAAAACAGTGCAACTGTTATTATAAGTATAACGTTAACTATTATCATACCTTCCTTAAAATAGCAACTTATCTTGAAGCTCAGATTTGAATGTTAAAATGCTATTTTAAAACTTTCAAATTTCGAATGTCCAAACAATAAATAATGCACACATTTAATACTTACCTACTCTTTTGCTACATCCTAATAGGGAAGACAGAGACAATGGATAGTCAGACAAGTTTATTTTGAATACGTGTGCTACTATTTCACCTATTTCAAACTATTTATCCTCAAGAATTTGAACCATACAACCTAATTACATGTTTTTTGAAAAAAAAATCTTATTGAAAAAAGATAAAAAGTATATGCAGAAATGTGCTTTTTATCATTCTTATCTCATTCATTCGCTCTGAATGTCAACATTAGCTTATTTAAGCTATTCACATTCTGCTCACAAACACAATCTTATTGCTCCTAGGTACCTATTTTTATGTGAAAAATGAAAAATAAATTATAATTCGTAAAAAAGAAATTCAGATCACACTTTTCCTTATCCAAAATATTGAAAAATGGCGTTTTCTTTTCCTTAATTGACTGACTACCGGAATATGCAAATATATATTTTTTGTGATATAAATAATATTCATGATCAAAGGGAAAATACTGGTGAAGTCATTCTTTGATCAAAGCAACTGTACTATAGGCAGGTTGGTACTTACTCTTAAGAAATTTATTCGTTCATCGATAATTTTCAAGATTCGAGTTGGTCTGCTTAACATGAAGGCTTTATTGGTAAAACTACAAAGACATATTGTAGGAGAAGTTACTTCCTATAAATCACTTGATTAGTCATTCGCATGAATGAATAGTATTAAATTGATCTTCTTCTATTTTCTACATTTTCCTATCGAGAACACAGGAAGAAATTACTTTTTTACACGCTCATTATTTAGGAAATAATTGATAAATCATTAATTATTATTTTTCAGATCATCAATGAAAAAAAAAATGACGATCATTATTAAGTTTAATTTATAGAGCGACGGTTCTTGGTGGAATTTAATTCAAACCCAGATTTATTTGTTATGCTTCCAAATATTTTAAAACACACTATTTGTATACTCTCACACCACATCTCATGTGGGGTAGGCAGATACAACAGAACGCCATATAGATCTATTCTTGCACACTTCCTTCACTTCTTTTACATTCACATAATTTCTCATACGTGCACGTTGACTTCTCTAAAGCAATATGCATTTATATATCGTGCAAATACAAAAGCATTAGTTGTGTGATATTGAACTGAAAAGTTGAAAAAAGTTAAGCATTAACATTGTATTATAGTCGAATGTAGAATATACCCTACATCAACTGGAAATATCATCATCCCAAAATCTTTTATAAGTTAAATATATGCGGTGATCTCTGGGTTATCAGAGCCGTTCCATGTTCAGGTTAGAGTAAAATAATACGGGTTAAAGGTAAGGTTTAAAAAGGAATTAAACTGAAACGGATGATCGTATCTAGGTAACGATAATCTAGAGGAGAAGAACAATACAATTATAAATTAAATGTGAGGGGTGAAGTAAAAAGCCTAATTTTCTTTACTTCAATTACAAGCGATTGTGGTTTTGTGACAAGTTATTCCCCTTGTATCCCCATGTGTTTTAGACCACCCTCACAATTACTCTCACCACTACTATAATAGACGCATAGTTTACATAGAATTAGAAGTCATCACTTAACTAACACTTCCACTTGATACTTGCACTCGAATCTGTAATAACGTGTACAAACCTCATTATGTGAAAGAGGCAAATTATATTAACATGGTGAAATAAGTATTCAGGGATAGACAGCACGTGTTGGCTTTTGGTTAAAAAATATTAGTTTGACATTTGTGTCCATTTTGAAGCAATGATTGAAAAATAACCAAACAGGCACATCTTTAAAGAGTTTAATAAATAAAAATCCATAACATAAATAAAAGTTTTAGGGGAATCATTTAAAATATCTTTATATGGGAGGTAGTTTATAATAATAATAAAAATTTATTAATAGAAAAAATAAACAAAACACACAATAATGTTCTGTTATATGGCGGACTTGTTGCGATAGCAACGACATCTAGTCGACAACAATTTAAGTATCTAGGTATTTTTTTTAAATATTTTTTAGGCATTCCAACAAATACTGAGTGAATTGCATATTTTATGTAATTCATGTTGAATAAAAAGTGTATGTAAATTGTATCCGTTCTTTTTACTAACAACCAGCAGGCTTATTCTTGACGCTTTCTTATTCGATACTAATACTAGACTTAAGATCGTAAATAAAAAGACCATGACTAAATTTCGTATTCTTGACACTTTCTTTTTCTCTTTCTTATTTGGAACTTCGATCTTATCCGATACTAGTTGAACGGCCCGTTAGCAACAATGTGAATTTTTGTCGTATTGTCTATGGTTTCGGCTAATTTCATATTTTTGCGAATAATATTTAATTTTCACGAAATATTTTTGAACAAATATGTAAAATATTCAAATTGACAATAAATTACTACATTTAATAAATTATTTGTAAAGTTATTTTCATTTAATTCGTTTATTTAATGTTATTTGATATTTCAAAGTTGGTCATCGTGATTCTTGAGTTTTGACAAGACGCTTACGAACTAACCTTGAAAGGAAATGTCATTTATTTCGCGGCATTTTGTTGTGAGTTTTTGTTGGTAAGTAAATATAAAGTTTTACTTGTATTATATGATATAACTTATTGTTTATTACTTAGATAGATAGATTATTAACTTGTGCTATAACTTATTAATTTATAAAAATCACAAGTACAATATTCTAGCTAAATGTATAAGTACATTTAAAAAGTTATACAAATGTACTTCCACTCTCAATAAGTAAATAAATACTTCAGTATAGAGCCAGGATGTTTGTGAATACATTAATACAATATATTAATATACATTATCATTGTTTAATACAGGTAACAAAACCTTTTTTAAGTGCATTAAGTATATATTTGTTCTGTTTTTTAGAAAACATGTCGAGATTGTCCTACATGCAATTAAACGCGCTGATGACATCGAAGGGAAGGTTCTAACCTTAAATAAAAGATATAATTGAATTCACAGGAAGTCCAACAAGAAACAGTAAACCACCTGACGAGGCAGCAAGACTTTCCAGTTAGTGTTTTTTCTATATAAAAATTAAAAACTGTCTTTTACTAATTTACTATATTTGCACAACTTGTAGTGAAGATGTACTTTTATACAATATGAAGTTGATTACATCATTATTATAGATTTCATCAATGAGAGATACATAGCATTATTACATAAGTATATGTTGCACTTTATGAATCTTAGATGGAGTATCCATTGGGCTTACAAGTTGCAGTCCTCTCTATCCAGTTTGGTTTGACTTAGTCAAAAACATTCACCATTAGGGTAGATATTATAATTGTTGAATGCTGTTTCATTGTAATCAAGACACTGTTATTCCTTTTAAGTTGGTTCTAATACAATACAATATATTGAAGTGACTGTCCTATAATACTCTTCTTACCTTTGAAATCTAAGTTTACACTCCATCTAATCACACTCCTCAGGCTCTCTATCACTTATCCAGAAATCAAGTATATAAAATGATACATTTGTTACATGATGTTAATTTTTTTTCAGCTCTACGACGTCAGCGTCCACCAACATGCACTCAATTTTCACCAAGGAGACCTCCCGGAAATGTTTTTGAGATGGAGTGTGAAAGAATCTTAAATCTAGAAGAAAGGCATATTGAGGCTGAGTGGAAGCGAGCTGGGGCAGAAAAGGAGAGCATGAAAATAGAAAGAGAGCACTTGAGGTGGATAAACAACAGGCGAAACGGACAAACATTGGAAGATATTTCAAAATCATTAGAAATAATATTAACAATAAAACTTTATTCAATCAATATATCAACATTTGACAACAAAATAAATAAACATTTGGATCTCTGCTTATGAAAATATTCCACTTGGCACTCCCAGCCCATTCTAAAATGAATTGTGGTCCAATTTTCAAAATATATACAGAATGGGTGCTGTGGGATGAACCAAATGTTAATTTATTTTGAGATGTTTTTTAAATATACCTGTCTTTCCCATTATATGGTGTTGCATCTATCTGTCCTACCACACCATATCCCCTAAGAGGATATATCGCTAAAGAAATAGGTGTTGACTTACTTCTCTCGCTTCCATCAAATTCATACATATCCTTCTATTTCTGACGTCACCATCCTTCAGAATCCAGACAGTGATCCAACCATGTTACCCGAGGACAGCCACACTTCTTAGATACCTTCCTTTTGGCCATGTAGATTTTTTCATCATTCTTTCAATTTGACATAACATCTCAACTTATTCACTTTCTATCTTTTCACAACACCTCAATTTACATTCTTCACTCTATCAGTCTGTTTTCACACACTCTTCTCAGATTTCCATTTCATTCTAATATTTCTTTATGAATGTTTGTAATGTGTTGCCATTTCATTTTTGTTCGCAACAAAGTGGAACCAATAAACTTTTAATATATTATTTTGTTTTATTTTTTACCATATTTCCTTCCATGGCATGACTAGAAAAAAGGGTATGTATAAAAAAGAAACAAATTAAGTAGAAAATGTTTATATAATAAGAACAAGGCAAAAGTATGGTAATTGAGTTAAGAAAAAATATTTATTTACTAATATGTATATAATTATACTATATTATGTAGAGCAAAAGTTTGTTGCTATCTTTGATGTGTCCGCTGTAATGCTGCAACAAAATTTATCCCTCTGATTCATATCTCTCCTTAGTTCTTCAGTTTGGGTATCTTCAGAAGAAGTATGCGTAAGCCATATCTTCTACAGGGATGGTGGAAGAGACAATTTGGCTGTGTTATTATGTAATTTTGGCAACCATTGCCGAATTGTAGAGCAATTTATATTATATCATGAGCTATATTGTTTTAATGATAACTCACTTTCTTTTCGTTGCATTCTTTGCTTAAAGATTGGGATATTAATTTTTTTATATAATGTTAGCGTGGTTTAGGGCCAACGTAACTTCTTTTAAACACTGTTGTATGCATTTCTCAATATGTTTATCATTATCATATTCGTGAACCCTTTAACAAAATCAACACGTAAAAATATGTCAATATAAACACAAAATTTAGTTTGAAAAACTATGCTTACATATTAATACGTATTATATTTGCTTTAAACTTTATATTACGTTGCTCTAAAGAAGAAATAATGTAACAATTAATTTTTAAGTTATATTTCAATATTTAAAAATGTATAAAGTACATTATTTTCCTAAAATACTTACATGTTTTAATCATTTACCACGAAGTTTTCTTCAAATAAGACAACACTTTTGGTT